>JASWHV010000013.1:70077049-71419566 GCA_030760725.1 Neostapfia colusana | reverse complement strand
AGCCTTGACAAGATCTGTATGGGAAGGACGAACAGTTGCACGGACTGCTTCGAGTTTTCAGTCATCATATCTCATACAAACTAAGGTAGAAACAATATAGTATATGGTAGCTTAGACGTCATTAGCATCTTTTATGAAAGCAGAAAAGATTATTCCTTTTTTTCTATGCATGAGATGAGAAAATACAGAAACAAGTTAATTAATTAAGGATGTCGCAAGTATAGAGAACATTATCAAAATTAGATAACAAAAAATTACGCTTTGTTCATATCAACCTCAGCTAAACTACATCTGCTAATTCAAACACAGTATATATTATTAGTATCCTTGCGGCCATAACCTCTTTCGGAGAGGAAGGTCGAGTTTATCCCATTATCTAAAAGTAGTATCCACCAAATGACATATACACTACAAAAAACAAGCTAGCATATGTAGTTAGGAGAAAAACTGACCAGGGCTAAGAAGCACCCATGACAGATGGCAGCTAAATCAACTATTACTTCAGCTGCAAATTTCTTTAGTAATATCTTATCTATTTTGTTTGTATTGTTGGATCTTTGCAATCTTTCTCTGTAAAGTTGTGGAAATTTAATATCTGTTAAAAAGGCTGTATTCTGGGCTTGCTCGGGTTCTAATTAACTGGCTACATTTAGGTACAATGCTAACACCATATTAAGAGTTGGCGCACACTGGCAGTTAAATAAGATGACATTATCAAAGCATTATGTTTTTTATGAAAATTTTAGATAATATAAAAGATCTGCAAGATTAGGCTAAGATACGATATCATGATTTAACCAGAAACATTTTTTATTATAGAAATAGTAAATGCACGTCATTTGGCCAATTGCCATGCACAGAATCAATTGAATATAATGTTTTTAAAATTCACCGATCTTCATATATTTTTGACTGTGTAACACAACAGGAGGGATGATAAATTTGTACTAGGGGCTCTCAAATAATAGAATTTTTAACTCTTGAATTATTAACCATGATAAAAATCCAATCTTTGTGTATTTGTATCATGATACTGACGTTGCCTCTTGGCTTGAAAATAGCTACCAATATTGTAGTTGTGGCTACTTTACACAAAGAATTAAATACTTCTCTTGTTACAATAACATTGATATTGATCATAGCTTCAAGAAAAATCAATTAACATAAATGTAGTGGACTTGTTTTTGTATCAAATGTCAAGAAGCGAACAGAAGAATATCAAAGTTATAATATGAATAACGAGAGATGTTTCTTCCCTAAAAAATGCATGTGTCAGTGTCAAAATAAAACAAGTAGTAAAAAGTGTGAAGGATGAAGGTACATATACGGGAATAACTAGAATGTAAACACCGCTCTGGTACAATCGTGCAAAAATCTTTTCTATACTCCATGATCTTTATGCTATGATCACTATATTTTTTCATTTAAGCCATTCCACCAAGCAAGCGTGTCAATATTTTTATTATTTTGTGAGACCTATGTGTGCTGAATACATTGGCTTTGACGATAAAAGTTTTGAATACTACCAAAACACTTTTCTAACAAAGTCCGACTCTAGGTCCGAGCTCCTGCAAGGTCCGACGATAGGTCCGACGTAAGGTCCGACTTGCTTTGTCTAGCTCTGACTTATTTTGGCTAGGTCCAACTTGTTTTTGCTAGCTCCGGTGCTAGGTCCGATTAGCTTTGGTAAATTCCGTGCTAGGTCCGACTAAGATTTAGTAAGCTCCGGCGCTAGGTCCGACTAGCTTTGGTAAGCTCCGGTTCAAGGTCCGGTTAGCTTTAGTAAGGTTCGGAGCTTGGTTGCAACGGTTCTGCTTTTAACTTGCAATGTTTCGAACTTGCTTTACTCTTATGGAGAGATTGCTTAGTATTATTTTTACTAAGTTTTTGATGTGTTTTGGTGGTTATGGCTGATATCATTTTGCTATGGTTTACAACATTCTTATGTGAGGTGCTCACGTAAGATGTTGTAGTTTCGGAACTAACGAGAGTCAAGTCGAGGACTTGTGCTCAGAAGTATTGGTTGTTTATTCATGTGCAGGTATTGCTTGAGTTTAAGACATGGCTGGTGACGGGATCCATTGAACTAGTCTGAGGGAGAAGATGAGGTTCAACAACCAAGTTCGGGAGGAATTATGGTTGAGTTGATCGGGAGGTTGCGCAATATGTTTGAATCAAGAACAATGCATATGAATGTATCTTGGACGTCGTTGGAAGATGTTTGCACGTGTGCAAGGAGTGCATGTGGACGTGGCTGCATGGTTCCAAGGCGTGATTGTCACAACCCACGTGAAAAAAAAGAACAACCGCTCACGCCGCTCGGTCACGCCCTTTCGCACCCGCTCGGCCCCCTCAACTGCCACTCCTATATAAACTGACCCCGGCCTCATTCGACTTGTTGCCGAACATCCCAACGCCTCACCGCCCCCGTAGGAACCACCCACGCCAAGTTTTGTCGTCCGAGGCCCCTCCACGACGCCGCCGAAGTTTGGGCATCGCAATTCATCGTGGAACGCACACTTCTGACCATTTCTTCGCATGGGTGACATCCATGGTGAGTTCCCCATGAGCTTCTCTTCATTTTCCCTCAAATCCCATCGAGTTTGGACCACCGGAACGCAATCCGGCCAACTCCGCGAACTCTGGCCATGGCACCACCATCTTTCTCATCTCAGGCAGCCTCATACCTCGCCGGAGATGACGTGACTCAATCTGGAGCCGTGATTTCTGTTGTGCGGCTAAGATTAGAAGGAAACATACCCCTTCGTTTCATAAAATCAGGGCCCTCCATTTTAAATCCAACGGCCCACATTCAACCTAGTTATAACCATTGGAACATTCACATATAAACCCCTATAGATTTCTGAGTAAGCAATATAAGTCCTAAACTTTATAAAAAGAACCCTAGTCTTTACTGAAAATAGGAAATACACTTTATTTTAGTCTAAAAGCCCCTGTTTTCATTGTAAATTAGGAAAATAGTTGTATAACTTCAATTTAGCCCCTCAAACACTAATAAATTAGGAAAATAATTCTGTAAAAGACATATAGGCCCCTGGAAAAATTGTAAATGCTATAATTTAGCCCAGAATAGTTTATAAATTATTATTAACTCTGTAATTAGCTAAATTAGAGTAAATAAATTCTAGAATATTATAAAAATTATAAAACTATTATGTTTTCACATTTTAACACATATATAGATTCTGTAATTAATAATAATTATATTTTAGGACTGAAAATGCATTATAGGTAATAAATTAATGCTGAAAAATCAAAATAAAAACAATATAGGTATCAGAAAATTGTAGAAATTTATTAAACAGCATAAGATTATTCTGTTTTTATACTTTTATGTATTTTAAGTTTCTGTAGTCCAGAATAATTATTTAAATGGCTGAAAATGCATTTTTAAATATTAAATAAATACTGAAATATAGATAAAAATATTATATAATAAAGAAAAAAAATCTTGAAAACTGTCCCAAATACATAAATAGTTTCTGAAATGTATAAAATAGTAATATGAGTTCTGAAAATGATTTAGTAATAATTTAAATGACTTTTAGGATTTAATTAATTATAAAAATTAACATATATACACATAAAATGATAGAAATTATTAATATCCATGTAAAATTAGAAAAAATGAGTATTCTTGCTGTAACAAAGATAACATAAAAGATATAGATGTCCATTTGAAACTTAATTTCATTTCAAACCACATAAAATGACATAAAATCAATAAGTGTATGAGTGTAATCAAACATATATGCTTGAAATGCATTGTTGAGATTCTTATGGCATGTTTGGCATTGTTTTGTGTGCATGTGTATGGATAGAACCAAACCAAGAATTATTTCATAATCTTCAAGAACAAGAGTTTGAAGTAAATCCCCCTTCATTCAAAGGCAAGTGTTCCTTGACCACTTTGTTCCTATTCTAGGGTGTTTAGTTAGAATGCTTGCATGATGTCATTAATATGAAACCTAATTTAGGGTTGTTTCCCTAGTTATATTCCTTTATCATTCCTTGTTGAACCATGGAGGGACTTAGTTGATATTTGAGGGTTATCATTTTATATGCTTAGCCATGCATACTTAGAACTTAGAGAATGAATGGAACATTGATGTTACTCGTATTGTGGAATTATATGAAAGACACAAGAGTGTGTCATGGTATTAGGAATCTAGACAGGCTGGTTG
The DNA here is from genome assembly GCA_030760725.1 of Neostapfia colusana. Lineage (NCBI taxonomy): Eukaryota > Viridiplantae > Streptophyta > Magnoliopsida > Poales > Poaceae > Neostapfia > Neostapfia colusana. The sequence continues at coordinate 71,415,361 of JASWHV010000013.1, read as the reverse complement.
TTTGGTTGGTGCTTCGTGCACGAGACTCGGGAATGAGTTAGTGCCTGTCTTAGATTCTAAGGACCGGTTCATGGAACAGTTAACCCGGCTTTACAGTGCCACCACAAGACTGAGATGGGGCAGCTTGGCCAATTAATTAGGAGTTTGCCGGTATAGTATGAGTGTTTGGATGGTGCGGGGAATGGGAGTCCATTTTTGACTGCCCTGGGAACTGCAAGGCTCAAGAGGGGGCTTCTGTAGGGGAGGGTTACTCCCAGGAACTACAGCGGTGAAACCTCAGTGGGCTTGTACTTACCGATAGACCCTTTGTAAAGGTCATGTAGTGATCTCCTGATCGCACACCAAAGGAAGTGTGTAATGTGGCTTGCAACCACGGATATCAGGGAGGTTTCTTAGTCCACCTGGCAACAGGGGATGAAATCACTACTTGTGGGTAAAGTGGTACAATCTCTGCAGAGAACCAAACTGTCATGACAGCCGTGCTCATGGTCAAGAGCGGCTTGGACTTGTCCATGATTAGAGAAACATGGAAATGAGTTGAAAGAGGTTGTTGGGTGGTGTAACCTAACATTAATGACTTAATTATGATGATGGTAGGATTATCACTTAGTAAGATAGGTTGCTAATCAAAGCTAAGGCTTAGGATTAATGCATAGTGCTTAACCATGTTAGCCTTCCCTCGCTATTGACCTTTATAACATACTTTCCTACACTTGCTGAGTACCTTTGGTACTCAAACTTGCTTTTGTTGGATATCATATGCTGCTCAGGTGCAAATGAAGACATAGACTTTGACGGGGAGGATTTTGATCCCGAGGAGTTGTTCTAGGTTGGCGAAACCCCCGGGCAACGCCTGTGGAACTGGAGCACCCACGATGTAGTCTTCTGCTGTTGTGTTATAGTGTATTGGTACTATTATTTGATATTTTATGTACTATGATGTAACATTATGATGTACGTTGATCTTGGCTTGTAATACAATGATATTTCACTCTTGTCGGCACATGTATGAGTCAACTGATCCTGGCATACATGTGAATATACGCTCGGGCGTTCCTTATGGAAAACCTGGTGTGACAAAGTGGTATTAGAACCAAGGTTGCCCGTAGGACGCAAACCTAGTTAGAAATGGACGTAACAAATATTTTACTATTTTAATAAAAAATATTTTAAAAAAATGTCGTTGTTTACTAGTTGATATATTTTTAGTTCAACCTCATCTAGCTTCCCATAAACTTTTTTTCTTTCTTCTCTTTTTCTAACTTTGTTATTTTTCAAATCAATAGAATTTTATTTTTGAAGATTAACGTACGAAGACAACTCAAACAAAAAAAAACTTCTAGAAAAATTTATGCACCGCTCGCTTAGGTTCCATTTTGATCAACGAGTGATGATCATGCCTTGTCCTTAATGAGTAAAAAAAATTTAGATGTATTGCAAACTAGTGTTTTTTTATTTTATTTTATTTAAGGGGGGTAGCCCATCAAATGTTAGCATTTTTTTTGCACAATTAGATAATTCATATTATAGATCATCGATGATGATAGAAAAAAATCGCCACGGAAGGCTATAAAAAATGAAAACGTAGGACCAGTGATTAAGAGGAAACAAGCTAGGAGGCACTGACGATTGTCATGAAGCTACGATGCTATATGGGTGCTTTTGTGTAGTATGTATCCTACGTTATTAAGTCTATATTTTCTTGACCATATCAAAACCGTTGTTTGACACCTAACCATCATTGCAGGACAAATAGTTTGAATCTTAACCATCTTGTCCTCATCATACAAATTTTGGATTATGTCTTTCTTGCACATATTAATGAAACCATTTTGCTCAACAAAACTTTTGAAACCTAAACCTTTTGAATCTCGGGGCGAGATTCCATTTAAGGGGGGTAGTTTGTCACAACCCACGTGAAAAAAAAGAACAACCGCTCACGCCGCTCGGTCACGCCCTTTCGCACCCGCTCGCCCCCCCTCAACTGCCACTCCTATATAAACTGACCCCGGCCTCATTCGACTTGTTGCCGAACATCCCAACGCCTCACCGCCCCCGTAGGAACCACCCACGCCAAGTTTTGTCGTCCGAGGCCCCTCCACGACGCCGCCGAAGTTTGGGCATCGCAATTCATCGTGGAACGCACACTTCTGACCATTTCTTCGCATGGGTGACATCCATGGTGAGTTCCCCATGAGCTTCTCTTCATTTTCCCTCAAATCCCATCGAGTTTGGACCACCGGAACGCAATCCGGCCAACTCCGCGAACTCTGGCCATGGCACCACCATCTTTCTCATCTCAGGCAGCCTCATACCTCGCCGGAGATGACGTGGCTCAATCTGGAGCCGTGATTTCTGTTGTGCGGCTAAGATTAGAAGGAAACATACCCCTTCGTTTCATAAAATCAGGGCCCTCCACTTTAAATCCAACGGCCCACATTCAACCTAGTTATAACCATTGGAACATTCACATATAAACCCCTATAGATTTCTGAGTAAGCAATATAAGTCCTAAACTTTATAAAAAGAACCCTAGTCTTTACTGAAAATAGGAAATACACTTTATTTTAGTCTAAAAGCCCCTGTTTTCATTGTAAATTAGGAAAATAGTTGTATAACTTCAATTTAGCCCCTCAAACACTAATAAATTAGGAAAATAATTCTGTAAAAGACATATAGGCCCCTGGAAAAATTGTAAATGCTATAATTTAGCCCAGAATAGTTTATAAATTATTATTAACTCTGTAATTAGCTAAATTAGAGTAAATAAATTCTATAATATTATAAAAATTATAAAACTATTATGTTTTCACATTTTAACACATATATAGATTCTGTAATTAATAATAATTATATTTTAGGACTGAAAATGCATTATAGGTAATAAATTAATGCTGAAAAATCAAAATAAAAACAATATAGGTATCAGAAAATTGTAGAAATTTATTAAACAGCATAAGATTATTCTGTTTTTATACTTTTATGTATTTTAAGTTTCTGTAGTCCAGAATAATTATTTAAATGGCTGAAAATGCATTTTTAAATATTAAATAAATACTGAAATATAGATAAAAATATTATATAATAAAGAAAAAAAATCTTGAAAACTGTCCCAAATACATAAATAGTTTCTGAAATGTATAAAATAGTAATATGAGTTCTGAAAATGATTATAGTAATAATTTAAATGACTTTTAGGATTTAATTAATTATAAAAATTAACATATATACACATAAAATTATAGAAATTATTAATATCCATGTAAAATTAGAAAAAATGAGTATTCTTGCTGTAACAAAGATAACATAAAAGATATAGATGTCCATTTGAAACTTAATTTCATCTCAAACCACATAAAATGACATAAAATCAATAATTGTATGAGTGTAATCAAACATATATGCTTGAAATGCATTGTTGAGATTCTTATGGCATGTTTGGCATTGTTTTGTGTGCATGTGTATGGATAGAACCAAACCAAGAATTATTTCATAATCTTCAAGAGCAAGAGTTTGAAGTAAATCCCCCTTCATTCAAAGGCAAGTGTTCCTTGACCACTTTGTTCCTATTCTAGGGTGTTTAGTTAGAATGCTTGCATGATGTCATTAATATGAAACCTAATTTAGGGTTGTTTCCCTAGTTATATTCCTTTATCATTCCTTGTTGAACCATGGAGGGACTTAGTTGATATTTGAGGGTTATCATTTTATATGCTTAGCCATGCATACTTAGAACTTAGAGAATGAATGGAACATTGATGTTACTCGTATTGTGGAATTATATGAAAGACACAAGAGTGTGTCATGGTATTAGGAATCTAGACAGGCTGGTTGTTTGGTTGGTGCTTCGTGCACGAGACTCGGGAATGAGTTAGTGCCTGTCTTAGATTCTAAGGACCGGTTCATGGAACAGTTAACCCGGCTTTACAGTGCCACCACAAGACTGAGATGGGGCAGCTTGGCCAATTAATTAGGAGTTTGCCGGTATAGTATGAGTGTTTGGATGGTGCGGGGAATGGGAGTCCATTTTTGACTGCCCTGGGAACTGCAAGGCTCAAGAGGGGGCTTCTGTAGGGGAGGGTTACTCCCAGGAACTACAGCGGTGAAACCTCAGTGGGCTTGTACTTGCCGGTAGACCCTTTGTAAAGGTCATGTAGTGATCTCCTGATCGCACACCAAAGGAAGTGTGTAATGTGGCTTGCAACCACGGATATCAGGGAGGTTTCTTAGTCCACCTGGCAACAGGGGATGAAATCACTACTTGTGGGTAAAGTGGTACAATCTCTGCAGAGAACCAAACTGTCATGACAGCCGTGCTCACGGTCAAGAGCGGCTTGGACTTGTCCATGATTAGAGAAACATGGAAATGAGTTGAAAGAGGTTGTTGGGTGGTGTAACCTAACATTAATGACTTAATTATGATGATGGTGGGATTATCACTTAGTAAGATAGGTTGCTAATCAAAGCTAAGGCTTAGGATTAATGCATAGTGCTTAACCATGTTAGCCTTCCCTTGCTATTGACCTTCATAACATACTTTCCTACACTTGCTGAGTACCTTTGGTACTCAAACTTGCTTTTGTTGGATATCATATGCTGCTCAGGTGCAAATGAAGACATAGACTTTGACGGGGAGGATTTTGATCCCGAGGAGTTGTTCTAGGTTGGCGAAACCCCCGGGCAACGCCTGTGGAACTAGAGCACCCACGATGTAGTCTTCCGCTGTTGTGTTATAGTGTATTGGTACTATTATTTGATATCTTATGTACTATGATGTAACATTATGATGTACGTTGATCTTGGCTTGTAATACAATGATATTTCACTCTTGTCGGCACATGTATGAGTCAACTGATCCTGGCATACATGTGAATATACGCTCAGGCGTTCCTTATGGAAAACCGGGTGTGACAGTGATGAAGAGATGTGGACGTAAAGAATTGGTCGGAAAGGTTCAACCGACTAGGTTATGGACTCAGGCTGCAGCTGAGTCGTGTTTGACTCAAATATGGAAAGTTTTGAGTTGGTTATGATAGAATTTCGTGTGGGTCGCGAATTTGAGTTGTTTGAGGAATGTTTGGGACGTTACTAAGGTGTTTGGAAGTCTTAAGATTGCTTCTATCTGCGTGTAGAAGAGTCTTGAGCAGTATTGGAAAGTTACAGTTTGAATCCAAGTAGGAGTAGGAGTCCTAGTTTGAATTGGGTTGGCCTTAGGGCTGATTATATAAGCAAGGGAGGCCAAGGCTCGTGTGTGCACGACTTTGGGGCTGTTCCTCTTGTGTTTTCATAAATAAAATTCGTATTCTAAAGGAACTTTTGTGCCTTGTTCGTCTGACTTGTTTCAGACAAGTTTTTCTCGTCGAGTTTCTGTTCAACACTACCTTGCTTCGGTGGTTTTATCATAACTCGAGTTTTACAGATTCAATTGATGTGATTCTTTTTGGGTTGTCTTCACAACTTGATTATCTATCATTTATGAAAATTTCACGGTCATTGAATTTGTGGTTTCTGATCTACATGAGTTTCTTTGCAGTATTCCAGAACTGTTTTTCTCGCATAAGACAGATTAACCTTTGTTCGATCTTTCGATCGTAACTTGAGTTTCTCTCAACGGATTTTCATGATTCTTGTTGTGACGTCTTCGTGACTTGATTCTCTACAACCTATACTTGTTTTGTCACAGTTGAAAACATTTGGAATAGTCGCACACACGGTTTCTTTAACAGATCGGTTTTCTGCCGAGGGGTGTTTTGTTGCTTCCGCTGAAAAGTTTTTATCTACCATTCACCCCCCTCTGTTTGCTTTACACGTGTACTTCGATCCTACAATTGGTATCAGAGCCAGGTTGCTCTAATCTTTGTGATTTGCACGTGTTTTGACTAATCATCATGGAGAAATATTCGCCAAACCTTGTGTGTTTAGTGGTATTGATTTTCAGGTTTGGAAGGCACGCATGGAAGCTTTCATCCAGGCGCAAGGCTTTGCAATATGGGAAAAGGTGTACAAGCCTTACGATGTGCCTTCAAACGATCATTTCACGGCTACAAACATGAGAGATGTCGACAACAACAATAAGGCTCGGAACTTGATCATACAAGGACTAACTCAGAGCGACTTCGACCGTGTTGCACACCTCCGATCGGCGTACGATGTGTGGAGAGCACTTTGTGACTACCACGAAGGATCCAACACGATCAAGGAGGTAAGACAGGATATGTTCAATAAAGAATACATGCGCTTTGAGATGCACCCCGGTGAGTCCATTGATGACCTCTTTGCTCGCTTTAATAAAATTCTCAGCAACTTGCGTAGCGTCAATGTTAATTTTTAGATGCCAAAAATGCTAGGCAATTACTAAGTGCATTAGACATGTCAATTTGGGAGATGAAAGTAACATCCATACATGAATCCACTGTCATGAGTACTCTTACATTATACGTGCTTTATTCTAAGCTAAAAACTCATGAAATTGACATTATATCGCGTAAGAACCCAAATAAGACTATTGCATTTATCTCACAACGTGATATGCCTAGCTTCGGCCAATCATCTAGCAATATACTTGCTTTGCTGTCTTCACTAACCCTGGAACATATTGAGGAGTTTCCAGAGGAGGATCTAGTACTTCTTTCTACTAGGTTCTCAAAAGCATTGCAAAATGTGAGAACTAGAAGGAGAGGAAGCTCCGGACCTCAACGATGCTTTGAATGTGGTAAGACAGGACACTTTCGTACAGATTGCCCTAACCTTTTAGGTCCTTCTAACCGTGATGAAAAGCAGAATAAAGTCAAGTCCTCTTTTGGCAACATCAACAAGAAAAAGAAGGGTTTTACAGGACGCAAACTGATAAACAGTTTCATCACTGCACTTCAAGAACTTGGTTCGAGTGATGTAGACATTGGAAGTGATGAAGATGATCTGGCAAACTTGTGCTTCATGGCGGGCAAATCAAAATCAAGTATGGAGGACGCATAACACAACAGTTACAACGAAGAGATATGTTCTACTTGCGAAGAAATGTGTGATGCTATTTCTCGTGCCACTATTATTGTTAAGAAAAAGGACAAAAAGCTTAGGGACAATGCTGTTAAAATTGAGTCACTAGAATCTGAAATTAATCGTTTAAAATCCTTGATTCCTAGTGATGATTCTTGTTCCTCATGTGATTTAATATATGAACTATTGTCCTCTCTAAGAAGTGCACACACCTCCACACTTGATAAACTTGAACTTGAAATCGAAAAGAACAAAAAACTTGCTGCACTTAATGATAAAAACTTGAAAGATGCTTGTTGTTCTACAATTGATTTGTATTGTTCTACTTGCGATGATCTTGATAAGAAACTACAAGAAGCTAAGAAAAAAAAATTTATATTGAACAATGCTTTACATTCTCATGAAGTTAAATATTATTCCAATTGCAAATTAAAAGGAAAAACTTCATGTGAAAATTGTCTTGATCTATCAAATAAAATTGATAACATGCATAGGACATTAGATCGGTTTTGTAATGGGAATAAGAACCTAAACTTGCTGCTGAATTCTTTCAAGTCTTGCAATGATAAAACTGGTTTAGGTTTTGATTCACATGCTCATGCTAAGGAACATGCACCTAAAATTATAAAATCATTAGGAAGTGGTTTGATTCAAACAGTTTCTAAACAAAAAGAAGTGGTTTTTAAATCTGCAGGAGTGTTGTCACATTCGGGTTCAAATAAGTATACTGCATGCTCATCTAGACATGAACACAAAGTTAAATTTCATTGTACCTATTGTGGTAGAGATGGTCATGTCATAGATTTTTGTTATAGACTAGCTAAACAACATAAAAAGGAAAGAATGCAAGCTAGATCTTATAACTCTCATGCAAATTTTGCTGCACAAACTAAACTGAATGTCAGGAACATGCAACCTGCTGTTATGAGTCAGAAATATTCAAAGTTTACCTCCAGAGCTTCAGTTTTTGTCTCCGGAGCTTTAGTTTTTGCCTCCGGACCTTCTGTTTTTGCCTCCGGAGCTACTGATTTTCGTGCTACACAAGTAACACCTCATAGGTCAGTAGTTAAGAACAAAAAATCTCAAACTTTGACTCATAAACCTGCTGTTTTTTCTCAGCTTTCGCATGTTATTCCTGCTGGACATCGTGTGACTCAGTACTGGATTCCTAAATGCCTTTTAACTAACCCTAGTATTGAGTCATCGACGTATTATGCTTCCATGTAGGTTACACGCTTGAGGAAGGAGAACATTTGGATTGTGGATTCAGGTTGCTCACGCCACATGACCGGTAACAAAGAATGGTTCTCCTCTCTCTCTTTTGTGTCACGTGTAGAGAATGTTACTTTTACCGATAATTCTTCAACTCCTATAATTGCCAAGGGTTCGGTTAGAGTAAATGATCACTACACTTTGAAGGATGTAGCACTTGTCAAAAATTTGAAATACAACTTGCTTTCTGTTTCATAATTGCTAGATGAAAATCTGGAAATTATTTTCAATAAAAACTGCTGCAAAGTTGTAGCTTCAAATAGTGAGCTTATTTTTAACATGTCTCGGTTTGGAAGAGTTTTTAAAGCTGATTTTGATATGTCTTCCTCTAAGCATAGATGTCTAGTTGCAAATGATTCCAAAGATTTATATTTTTGGCATCGTAGACTTGGTCACGTAGGCCTTGATCATCTCATGCGTGTTAGTGCTCTTGATCGCATACGTGGGCTGCCTAAGCTTAAAGGGGACAAATAAATTGTGTGCTCTTCTTGTAGACATGCTGTGACGCCCTCAATTCTGTGGAAAACCACGGAACCGAGAACTGATGCATATGTGTGCCTAGGATGTTCATCACACATATACACATCATCCACAAACTAAATTTCAGAATATATATGACCACGAATAACAGAGTTTATTACAATATCTCATGAGTCTTGGACTCATGCTCACAGCGGAAGTCTTAATCTAACAGCAGAAGCAATCTAACTAATGCAGAAGCAATCTAAGCAGCAGCAGCTCCATCTCTACTCCATCCCCACAAGCAAGGTTGATGACAAACTACACGCCTAATGCTCCACTTGGTCTTCATAGTAATCTTCTCCTGTTGCTGATGATGAAATAATAATGCAAGTTTGAGTACAAAGATGTACTCAGCAAGTGCCAGAAAACAAGATATGTAGCTCACAACAAAGTAGGTATAAAAAGGCTCATTGCAGAAAGCAAAGTTATTTATCAAAACCATGATAATACATCAACTTATCTTTAAGTGAATGTAATCCCAACATGTATTAAAATACCAATCATACCTCCATTATGTTCATTACCTTCCATGTCCCAACCAGACATTAATCAACCTTATTCTTGCTCACGAATACCTTCTCGTATCCGCTACCATCTCACGAATACCATCTTGTATTCGCTACCATTTCATCTCATAAGACAATTTCGTCTCACACCGACCAACCTTGTTGCCATGACTCAACAGTCATGCAACCCATCTTATCACCCGAACTCAACAGTCCCGAAAACAATACCAAAACCAAACCATCCAAAACCATAACCATAGCCATTAACCATCCAAACTAATCATGGAAGTTGGCCAGGCGCTCGTGACCGTAAGCTCGGCTATCAAGATAGTTTTAGACTCTGCAGAGTTTGCACCTCTTTACCCACAAGTTTGTGATTTCGTCACCCGTCGGCGACTGCAGAACCTCCATTATACCAGTACACAACCATCGGTGTATGGCCAAGAGATCACACAGTAGCCTTTACAAAGGGGTTACTATATGTATGGACTCACTAAGGTTTCACCGGCAGGCTAGAATCTCCAATTCTCCTACCCACGGGGCCCCTCTTGTGCCATGCAGTTCCCAGGGCAGTCCTCACTCGACTCCCATTCCCCACGCCTTCCACGGTCCATAACAATCTAGCAACTTACCTAATTACTCAGCTAAGCCGCACCCATACTTGGCCTTGTGGTGACACTGTTATCCTGGCATGTTTTTGCATGAACCGGTTCTTAAAAAAACGGCAAGTAAACCACCATGTCATCCTACCCCATTCACAAACCCAGTCTTGCCTAGATCTCCCTCCGATCCATGTTCATTAACAACATCGATTTTCTCTTTATCATTACGAGTGCAGTTAGCTAGACACATCCCTCTCGCTTCCCATATCCCATGGACTCAGCGAAGCATAAAAGCAAAAACCATACCCGACTCATAAACTTCCCGGTCGACAAGGGTGGTTTAACCAAAACTAGTAAACTCCTATAAAAGGGTTTCCCATCATGTTTGACTCAGCACACACACCTTTTCGCAAAACAAAATAGTTTCCCAAAACATAGGATCAATATGGTCAAGGGGCACTTGCCTTGTTCTTGCGGTTCCTGTTGCTCAAAATCTTGTTGTTGTAGTCCGTCGTAGGTAGCTCCTGAGCTTGTCCTTCTATACATGATCACGCACATACAAGATTTACAACAATCAATATCATGCACAAACTTTAACTAGATGCGATGATGCATATGCATGTTATCCTATAATCAGTTTTTATTAGATTGGTTTGTACGTGTTCTTGCATGGTTTGCATGGATTTTATGATGAACAGGGGTGTTCGGATCAAATGTGGACCTGGCGATGATCTTGACTTTAGATCAGACCGATCAACACGTGATCTGTCCACAAAAAAGCTTCTGTTCGAAAGGAATCGAAGAACAGATGCAAAGAAAACCGCGGCGATGTCGTAAGGTGGCATTGGAGACCTACCTTATGTTCTTCTTAGTCTCGGGGTCCTTCTCCTATTAGAAAGATCGTTGGGGCTCTCTTCCGGCGATCTCTCTCGACCAAACTACGACGATGGGTTTACTCGGCGAGTTGGGGCTAGGGCTCTGAGTCATTGGCTCAGGAGGTGGAAAAGAAGTTCGCGGTTTTGGCCAAAGGTTCCGGGTTTTATTTATAATCGGGAGAAGAAGAGTCCTAATCTGATTGTATTTTGAATAAGAGTCCTATTCAGATTGTCGTTGAATCTTAACAACTTATCTTTAGTTGATTTGGTGCAGTAACATTGTGGAATTCATGTCGGTTTCCTCTCTGTACCGGTATTTCCACGCGTACAGAATCCAAAACCGCTCCAGAACTCGTTACTTCTGCGGTGATGAGCTCCGGAAGCTCCACGTGTACAACGGGGCCTGGTCTCCCCCTTTCCGCAGAGACGAGCTCCGATTGTGCCGCATGTCAAGCGAGCGAGACCTCCCTCTCCTTCGGAGGTGAGCTCCGCGTGCGCCACGTATCCTGGCGGCCGGGACCTCCTCTCTTATTCGGAGGTGGCTCCGCGCACGCCACGTGTCATTGTCGGACCTTCCCTCTCTCCGGAGGTGGCTCCGGGTGTGCCACGTGTCCTAACAGCGCAAGACTTCCTTTCTTCTAAGAGACGAGCTCCGAGGTTGACACGTGTCCAACAGTGACGGACCTCCCGGAGATAAGCTCCGTGATCGACACGTATCCCGCGCGACTGGTCCTCTGATTTCCGCGTGACTAGCTCCGAAGGTGACATGTGTCCTGCGGCTGGCCTTGCTTCTCCGCAGAGGCTAGCTCCGGGGGCAACACGTGTCCCACGGGTCGGACCTCTCCCCCATTTGCAGAGATATGCTCCGAAGGCGCCACGTGGCCAGCGGGCCGCGGGAGTTGTCTTCGGCGCTCTTGGTGAACTAGATTTTGCTCTTTTTGGCTATCTTTTTTATTCTTTCTCTGTTCCCACTTCTTTTAAAATGTTTTCTCTACATGAAACATGAATACATACAGAAATCAAAAATGAGGGTGTCACAAGTCTACCCCCTTAAATTGAATTTCGCCCTCAAGATTCGTTAGTAGAGAATGGATGAGGGAATCCTGCCTTGATGTCTTCTTCACGCTCCCATGTGGCTTCAGCTTCGGTAAGATGGCTCCGTTGTACCTTGCACCATCGGATCACTTTGTTCCTTATGACCCTTTCCTTTACGTCCAAAATTCGGACAGGGTGCTCCACATAAGTCAGGTCCTCTTGAAGTTCAAGCTCTTCCATTGGTACTTGCTCCTCTGGTACTCTCAAGCACTTCTTGAGCTGCGATACATGAAACACGTCATGTACGTCGGAGAGATTTGTTGGGAGCTCTAGTTGATAAGCTACTTCTCCTCGCTTGTCCAAAATCTTAAATGGTCCGATGTAGCGACGTGCCAGCTTGCCTTTGACGTTGAAACGTCGTTGGCCACGGATAGGCGATACCTTGAGGTATACGAAGTCTCCTACTTCGAAAGTCAACTTCCTTCGCCTATTGTTCGCATAGCCTTTCTATCGTGACCGAGCAGCCTTTAAGTTCTCCCATATCGTTTGGACTTGTTTTTCAGCTTCTTGTAGCACTTCGGGCCCAAACACCTGGTTCTCTCCGGTTTTGTTCCAAAACGGCGGCGTTCTACACCGCCTACCATACAATGCTTTGAAAGGCGACATCTTCAAGCTAGCTTGATAGCTGTTGTTATAGGAGAATTCGGCGTACGGTAAACTCCTATCCCAACTACGCCCATGTTTCAAGGTGCAAGCTCTCAACATGTCCTCCAAAATTTGGTTTGTCCTTTTGGTTTGTCCATCGGTTTGTGGGTGATAGGCGGAGCTAAAATCCAGTCGTTTACCCATAGCTTTCTGCAGCTTCCTCCAGAATCTAGAGGTAAACTGAGAGCCTCGATCTGAGACTATCCTCCTCGGGACTCCATGGCGGCACACGATCTGCTCCATGTACAACTCGGCTAATTTTGCAACGTTGTACTTGGCCCTTACAGGGAGAAAATGGGCTGTTTTCGTCAATCGGTCCACGATAACCCAGATGGAGTCATAACCCGACTAAGTACATGGCAATCCGACGATGAAATCCATATTGATGTCCTCCCACTTCCACTCGGGTACCTTCAAGGGTTGCAACAATCCAGCGGGTCTTTGATGTTCGGCCTTCACCCTTTGGCATGTGTCGCATAGAGCAACGTATTCGGCTATGTCCCTTTTCATACCATCCCACCAATAACAAGTCTTCAAGTCCTTGTACATTTTGGTACTTCCGGGATGTATGGAAAAGGGTGAATCATGTGCCTCTTTTAATATCATGTCGCGGATGTGCTTCACGTTAGGCAAACAAAATCCTTTTTCCTAGCCAAAGCGTACCCTTCCCATCTTCTTTTAAATTCTTCTCTATTCCATGTCGGATCCTTTCCTTGATCTCCTTGATCTCCTCATCCGTTGCTTGGCCTTATCTCTTGCTCCAATGAAGAGTGGATCTCCATCACTTCCATGTTGTTCAAGAATTCGAGGTGTAACCGTTCAAACTCCTTACGTAGTTCGGGTGGTAGCTTCCGAACCGTGAGTTGGTGACATGCTCCCTTCCGGCTCAATGCATCAGCTACTACATTGGCCCTTCCAGGGCGGTAGTTGATTCCAACATCGTAATCCTTGATGAGTTCCAACCATTGACGTTGCCTCAAATTCAAGTCCGTTTGTGTAAATATGTACTTGAGGCTTTTATGATCCGTATAGATCTCACATCGATGACCAAGGATATAATGTCTCCAAATCTTCAATGCATGCACTACTGCTGCTAGCTCCAAGTCATGTGTAGGATAATTAAGCTCGTGCTTCTTTAATTGTCGTGAGGCATAGGCTACCACTCGTCCTTCTTGCATGAGCACACATCTGAGCCCTTGTCTGGATGCGTCACAATATATGTCAAAGCTCTTGCTCACGTCCGGCAATACCAAAACCGGTGCTGTGGTTAGCCTTTTCTTGAGTTCCTCAAAACTTTCTTGGCATGCTGGTGTCCATTGGAAGGCTTTTCCCTTTGTTAGCAACTCCATCATAGGCTTTGCTATCTTAGAGAAGTCCTTGATGAAGCGTCGATAGTATCCAACCATCCCAAGGAAACTCCGAATATCCCTCACGTTTTGTGGTTGGTTCCACTTCAGAACATCTCCCACTTTTCTGGGATCAACCGATACTCCTTCCTTGGAGATAATGTGGCCTAGGAACGATATCTCCTTTAGCCAAAATTGACACTTGTTAAGCTTGGCATACAATTGATGCTCACGCATTTTCTGCAAGGTCAATTTCAAATGTTCTTCATGCTCCTTCTCACTTTTTGAATACACCATAATGTCATCGATGAAAACCACGATGAACTTATCCAAGTACTCCATGAAAACCTTGTTCATAAGGTACATGAAGTATGCGGGTGCATTTGTTAACTCAAAAGACATGACGGTATATTCATACGAACCATACCATGTTCGAAAGGCAGTCTTGGGTATATCAGAGGGCTTAATCTTCAGCTAGAAGTATCCCGACCGAAGATCAATCTTGGAGAACACTCGGGCTCCTTTAATTTGGTCGAATAGGTCCTCTATACGGGGCAGAGGGTATTTATTCTTGATTGTCACCTCGTTGAGAGACCTATAGTCCACGCACATCCTTTGGGTCCCATCCTTCTTGTCCACGAAGAGCACAGGAGCTCCCCATGATGACGAGCTTGGACGTATTAAACCCTTCTCCAACTGCTCCTGGATTTGCTTCTTGAGTTCCACTAGTTCATTAACGGGCATCCTATAGTGTCTCTTTGCTATGGGTGCAGTTCCGGGTACCAAATCAATGGCAAACTCAATGTCCCGATCAGGTGGCATACCTGGAAGCTCCTCTGGAAACACGTCCGTGAATTCCTGAACCACTGGAATGCTGTCCAATGTTGCTCCTTTGACATGGTTCAAAATTGCCCTTTCGGTTGTTTGTTGGGCTGACTCAAACTCGATACAGATACCGTGCTCGTTTGTCAACTGCACGCTCCTCTCAGCACATTGGATTACTCCTTTGTGCTTGCTTAACCAATCCATCCCGAGTATTATGTCAAGCCCTTGGGAATCCAAGACAATGAGGTTGGCAAGGAAGTCTACCCCTCTTATTTTAAGGCTTACTTTCAGACATACTATATTAGTCCTCATCTCTCCACCGGGAGAATTAACTAACATAGCGCAACTCAAGTGTGATATGGGTATATTATGCTTGGCAACATACTTGGATGATATGAAGGAATGTGATGCTTCATAATCAAATAAGATGGTGGCTGGGTTGGAGTTGGCAAAGAACATACCAATTACGACGTCCTCAG
Source organism: Neostapfia colusana (assembly GCA_030760725.1). Taxonomy (NCBI): domain Eukaryota; kingdom Viridiplantae; phylum Streptophyta; class Magnoliopsida; order Poales; family Poaceae; genus Neostapfia; species Neostapfia colusana. Next base: position 71,400,198 of record JASWHV010000013.1, on the reverse strand, counting down.
CCTGTTGTGCTTCCTCAGCAGAGACATGGTTGGTTCATGTTGCCGCGAGCATAATTCTGCTGTCCTCGGTTTCCTTGATTGTCCCCTCCGTTCAGTCGCGGGTTCTGCTTGGGCACATTGCCTTGCTGTCCAGGGCCTCTCCTCAGGCACTGGCTCACGAAGTGTCCTGTTTCCCCGCATGCAAAGCATGCCCTGTTGCCCGCGGAAGCAGGTACGTTGGGGCGGGGGTTTTGAACAGGAGCGCCCATGTTGGGTCGGAGAATAGGAGGCAAAGGTGCACGAGGTGCTTGTGCAACGGGTCGTTGCAGTGATGGCTGACTAGGGCGGTATGCAGGAGCGGTTGATCCATACTGCGGTGCGGCCGGGGGCATGTACCGAGGTCGTACGTTGCTCCCATGTGGCTGGTATGGCATCTTCCTCTTGCACTCTCGCTCAATCTCTCAGATCTTGCTTTCAACCACTATAGCCTTGTCAACCAGCTTCTGGAAGCGCGCGTAGTCATTGTTGAGGAGCTGAACCTGAATCTCATTGTTCAACCCTCTCATGAACAGGTATTGCTTCCTCTGGTCTGATTTGACATCTTCGGGGGCATACCGAGACAGTTGTGTGAACTTGTTGAGATAATCATTCACGCTTCTCTGTCCTTGGCAGAGACCTTCAAACTCCTGTCTCTTGAGCATCATTACACCAGCAGGGATGTAATGAGAGAGGAAACTCTCCTTGAACTCAGTGCAAGTGATCGTCTCCGGGTTGACATGAGCGTTGCATAGGGCACCCCACGAGTCAGCGGCAGCTCCCATGAGTTGGTGCGACGCGAAAAGAACCTTCTCTCGGTCATTGCACTGCACTATGGCAAGCTTCTTCTCCATGGATTTCAATCAGTCGTCGGCCTCCATGGGGTCGTTAGCTTGAGCAAAGGTGGGTGGTCGAGTCCTCATGAACTCTCCTAGTCTGTTATGAGCCGGCTGTGGTGGTGGCGGTGGTGCCAGAACGGGGTTGTTGTTGTTGGCCTGCAACTGACCCAAAGTTTGGATCATGGTTTGCATAAGTTGATTCTGCATGGCCATCAACCGTTCTAGGTTGTTCTCACCAGCTCCGGGGTTAACAGGAACTTAATCATGGCCATCCTCTTGGTTGTCACAAATGTTCCTCCGACCAGCGTTTCCTCTCACCATCTGTGAGAGAGAACGAAATAGAATAGAAGGTTAGAAGGTTAGATGGATCCCCTAACTATATGCATCAAGGTGGATTGGACTATATATATGAGCCCATATGAGGATGTGAACAAGTGCTGAAGCATCTCACACCTCTTTCTACTTATGTGTGGATATGGACAACGCTTTGAGACGTCCCACGACTCACACTAAGCACACAATCACAAACAATCATCACAAGGGCTCACACAACTCCTATTCAAGGCTTGTTCAATGGGGGTCGTATATGGCTTAGGGTGTTGCCAATCTGTGATCCAACTATGGCCTTTCCTAGGCTTGTTTCCTATGTCAAGATAGTTTCAAGGCCAATCTATGCATCCTAGGCTTGCATCCTATGGTCAGCGTGGCTTAGCTACCAACCTGTGTCTGATACCAATCTATGATCTATCTAAGCGTGTAACCTACCATCAACCGTGGCTCTGATACCAATCTGTGACGCCCTCAATTCTGTGGAAAACCACGGAACCGAGAACTGATGCATATGTGTGCCCAGGATGTTCATCACACATATACACATCATCCACAAACTGAATTTCAGAATATATATGACCACGAATAACAAAGTTTATTACAATGTCTCATGAGTCTTGGACTCATGCTCACAGCGGAAGTCTTAATCTAACAGCGGAAGCAATCTAACTAATGCGGAAGCAATCTAAGCAGCAGCAGCTCCATCTATACTCCATCACCACAGGCAAGGTTGAGGACAGATTACACGCCTAATGCTCCACTTGGTCTTCATAGTAATCTTCTCCTGTTGCTGATGATGAAATAATAATGCAAGTTTGAGTACAATGATATACTCAGCAAGTGCAGGAAAACATGATATGTAGCTCACAACAAAGTAGGTATAAAAAGGCTCATTGCAGAAAGCAAAGTTATTTATCAAAACCATGATAATACAACAACTTATCTTTAAGTGAATGTAATCCCAACATGTATTAAAATACCAATCGTACCTCCATTATGTTCATTACCTTCCATGTCCCAACCAGACATTAATCAACCTTGTTCTTGCTCATGAATACCTTCTCGTATCCGCTACCATCTCACGAATACCATCTTGTATTCGCTACCATTTCATCTCATAAGACAATTTCGTCTCACACCGACCAACCTCGTTGCCATGACTCAACAGTCATGCAACCCATCTTATCACCCGGACTCAACAGTCTCGAAAACAAAACCAAAACCAAAACCAAACCATCCAAAACCATAACCAATAACCATAGCCAATAACCATCCCAACTAATCATGAAAGTTGGCCAGGCGCTCGTGACCGTAAGCTCGGCTATCATGATAGTTTTAGACTCTGCAGAGTTTGCACCTCTTTACCCACAAGTTTGTGATTTTATCACCCGTCGGCGTCTGCAGAACCTCCATTATACCAGTTTACAACCGCCGGTATATGGCCAAGATATCACAAAATAGCCTTTACAAAGGGATTACTAGATGTATGGACTCACTAAGGTTTCACCGGCAGGCTAGAATCTCCAATTCTCCCACCCACAGGCCCCCTCTTATGCCATGCAGTTCCCAGGGCATTCCTCACTCACTCCCATTCCCCGCACCTTCCACGGTCCATAACAATCTAGCAACTTACCTAATTACTTAGCTAAGCCGCATCCATACTTGGCCTTGTGGTGGCACTGTTATCCTGGCATGTGCTCGCATCAACCGGTCCTTAGATCTACGGCAAGTAAACCACCATCTCATGCTACCCCATTCACAAACCCAATCTTGCCTAGATCTCCATCCGATCCATGTTCATTAACAACATCAGTTTTCTCTTTATCATTACGAGTGCAGTTAGCTAGACACATCTATCTTGCTTCCCCTATCCCATGGACTTAGCGAAGCATAAAAGCAAAAACCATACCCGACTCATAAACTTCCCTGGCGACAAGGGTGGTTTAACCAAAACTAGTAAACTCCTATAAAAGGGTTTCTCATCATGTTTGACTCAGCACACACACCTTTTCGCAAAACAAAATAGTTTCCCAAAACATAGGATCAATATGGTCAAGGGGCACTTGCCTTGTTCTTGCGGTTCCTGTTGCTCAAAATCTTGTTGTTGTAGTCCGTCGTAGGTAGCTCCCTGAGCTTGTCCTTCTATACATGATCACGCACATACAAGATTTACAACAATCAATATCATGCACAAACTTTAACTAGATGCGATGATGCATATGCATGTTATCCTATAATCAGTTTTTTATTAGATTGGTTTGTACGTGTTCTTGCATGGTTTGCATGGATTTTACGATGAACAGGGGTGTTCGGATCAAATGTGGATGTGGCGATGATCTTGACTTTAGATCAGACCGATCAACACGTGATCTGTCCACGAAAAAGCTTCTGTTCGAAAGGAATCGAAGAACTGATGCAAAAAAACGCGATGATGTCGTAAGGTGGCATCGGAGACCTACCTTATGTTCTTCTTAGTCTCGGGGTCCTTCTCCTATTAGACAGATCGTTGGGGCTCTCTTTCGGCGATCTCTCTCGACCAAACTCCGGCGATGGGTTTACTCGGCGAGTTGGGGCTAGGGCTCTGAGTCGTCGGCCCAGGAGGTGGAAAAGAAGTTCGTGGTTTCGGCCAAAGGTTCTGGGTTCTATTTATAATTGGGAGAAGAAGAGTCCTAATTTGATTGTATTTCGAATAAGAGTCCTATTCAGATTGTCGTTGAATCTTAACAACTTATCTTTAGTTGATTTGGTGCAGTAACATTATGGAATTCATGTCGGTTTCCTCTCCGTACCGGTATTTCCATGCGTACAGAATCCAAAACAGCTCCAGAACTCGTTACTTCTGCGGTAATGAGCTCCGGAAGCTCCACGTGTCCACCGGGGCCTGGTCTCCCCCTTTCCGCAGAGACGAGCTCCGGTTGTGCCGCGTGTCAAGCGAGCGATACCTCCCTCTCCTTCGGAGGTGAGCTCCGCGTGCATCACGTATCTTGGCGGTCGGGACCTCCTCTCTCATTCGGAGGTGGCTCCGCGCACGCCACGTGTCAGTGCCGGACCTTCCCTCTCTCCGGAGGTGGCTCCGGGTGTGCCACGTGTCCTCACAGCGCCAGACTTCCTTTATTCTCAGAGATGAGCTCTGAGTTTGACACGTGTCCAACAGTGACGGACCTCCCGGAGATAAGCTCCAAGATCGACACGTATCCCGTGCGACTGGTCCTCTGATTTCCACAGTGACTAGCTTCGAAGGTGACATGTGTCCTGCGGATGGCCTTGCTTCTCCGCAGAGGCTAGCTCCGGGGGCAACACGTGTCCCACGGGTCGGACCTCTCCCCATTTGCAGAGATGAGCTCCGAAGGTGCCACGTGGCCAGCGGGCCGCGGGAGTTGTCTTCGGCGCTCTTGGTGAACTGGATTTTGCTCTTTTTGGCCATCTTTTTGATTCTTTCTCTGTTCCCACTTCTTTTAAAATGTTTTCCCTACATGAAACATGAATACATGCAGAGACCAAAAATGAGGGTGTCACACATGCTAAGATGGTTGCAGGTTCACATGCTCCTCTCACAATGGCCATGACAACTGAACCGGGTCAACTTTTACACCTTGACACTGTAGGACCTTCACGTGTTCAATCCTTCGGAGGTAAATGGTATGTTCTTGTGATTGTTGATGACTATTCTAGATACTCTTGGGTTTACTTTATGGCATCTAAGAATGAAGCTTTTAGTCACTTTAGAACTTTATTTCTTAGATTATCAATTGATCACCCAGGATCTTTAAGAGCAATTAGAAGTGATAACGGAATTGAATTTAAAAATCAATCGTTTGATCACTTTTGTGCTGAAAATGGAATAGATCATCAATTTTCTTCACCATATGTACCTCAACAAAACGGTGTTGTAGAGAGAAAGAACAGAACCTTAGTTGAGATGGCTAGGTCTATGCTTGATGAATATCAAACTCCTAGGAAATTTTGGGCTGATGCAATTGCAACCGCTTGTTATGTCTCAAATCGTGTTTTCTTGCGCGCTAAGCTAGGTAAAACACCATATGAGCTCAGGTTTGGACATAGGCCTAGTGCCACACACTCTTTGGTTGCAAATGCTTTGTTAAGAAACATGGTAATCTTGATAAATTTGAAGCTAGATCTGTTGATGGCATGTTTCTTGGTTATCTATCTCATACTAGAAGCTACCGTGTGCTTTTACTTGATACTAACAAAATTGTGGAGACTTGTGAGGTTTTTTTTATGAAGCTAGCCCAGGTACTAGTTCAAATATTGCAGGTCTGGATCCATATCCGCAGGGGGAGAGTATTTTCGTTGAAGAAGAGGAAGAAGTGATGCTGCTGCCCGAAAATTCAGCAGCTAATGACATTGTTCCAGCTCCTGATCTTGATTCACAGCCAGCACCGACGACCACCATTGCTGGTCCAGATCCTCATCACGTCACAAGCTCATCTATTTGTGATCAACATGAAGAAGAAGAAGCTTGTGAAGTGTCCACTCCCTCTGGATTCTCAAAAGTCATCCTCCACAACAAATTATTGGAAGCTTGCATGAACGAGTTACAAGATCCAGGTTTTTCGACCCCAATTCTCATGCTCATTCTTCTTTTGTTGCTTCTTTTGAACCCAAAGATATATCACACTCACTCACTAATGAATCTTGGATTATTGCCATGCAAGAAGAGTTAGAAAATTTTGAAAGAAATAATGTTTGGAAACTTGTACCTCCACCTCAAGGTCACACTTTAATTGGACCTAAATGGGTGTTTAAAAATAAACAAAGTGAGGATGAGGTTGTGGTTAAGAATAAGGCTAGGTTGGTTGCTCAAGGTTTCACACAAGTTGAAGGTCTAGATTTTGATGAAACTTTTGCTCCTGTTGCTAGATTAGAAGCCATAAGAATTTTGTTAGCTTTTGCTGCATCTAAAGGTTTTAAGCTATATCAAATGGATGTTAAAATTGCTTTTCTTAATGGCTACATAGATGAGGAGGTTTATGTCAAACAACCACCTGGTTTTGAAAATCCAAATTTTCCTAATCATGTTTACAAACTGTCCAAAGCCTTGTACGGTATCAAACAAGCCCCTAGAGCATGGTATGATAGGTTAAAAACATTCTTACTTGAAAAGGGGTTTACCATGGGCAAGGTTGATAAAACTTTTTTTGTGCTTAAGCATGGCTATGACTCATTATTCGTTCAAGTGTATGTGGATGATATTATCTTTGGTTGTGCTTCTCATGATCTTGTGTTCCAGTTTTCAGGTATGATGAGTTCAGAATTTGAGATGAGTATGATGGGAGAACTCACGTACTTTTTGGAGCTGCAAATCAAGCAAACCAAGGAGGGTACCTTTGTGCATCAAACAAAGTATACAAAAGATCTACTAAGGCGCTTCAACATGGACAAAAGCAAGCCTCTTCGGACACCAATGGGAACAGCAACAACGCTTGAACTTGATGAAGATTGTGATCCCGTTGATCAAAAAGAATATAGAAGATGATTGGATCACTTTTGTATCTCACGGCATCAAGACCGGACATACAATTCAGCGTATGTCTTTGTGCACGGTTTCAAGCCTCCCCACGTGCTTCACATCGTCAAGCCGTCAAAAGGATTCTCAGGTACTTACATGGAACTCAAGAATTTGGCATTTTCTTCCTTCTTCCTCAGCCGTTACATTGAAAGCTTTTTCTGATGCTGATTTTGGGGGTTGTAGGATTTATAGGAAACGTACTTCTGGTGCTTGTCATTTTTTTGGTAATTCACTTGTTGTCTGGTCCTCTAGAAAACAAAGTTCAGTTGCACAATCCACAGCCGAATATGAATATGTAGCTGCTGCTAGTGCTTGCTCACAAATTCTTTGGATTGTTCAAACACTTAAGGACTATGAGGTTGATCTAGATAGTGTTCCACTGTTTTGTGATAACACTAGTGCCATTTGCATTGCTAAAAACCCCGTGCAACATTCGAGAACTAAGCACATTGGTATTAGGTATCACTTTCTCCGTGATAATGTCGGAAAAGGGAACATTGTGCTTCACCATGTAGATACCGAACAACAATTGGCTGACATTTTTACAAAACGTTTGGATTTCACTCATTTTTGTTACATTCGTAGTGAAATAGGGGTTATGCATCCTCATGGCTTAAATTGAGGGAGAATTTTGAAACTTGGGAGGTCTATGTGTGAATCTGAAATTAAAATAATATGAGCATAGTATTTCATGCATATATGACTTTGTGATTCCTTTTTCATGCTGAAAGTTCTTACTACATTACTCGTGTTATACATTTTGTAGTTTTTACCATGTCTAGTAATTGGAATAATTACTTACACTAAATCTGGTCATGGTCAAACTTCTTGCTGTTTTGAACTTGTTGCATGCTCACAAGTGCTTTTAATTATAAAGAATTAATCAAGTAATCAACTCACATGTTGAGTTTTTATGTTCAAATAAAAAAATGAGAAAAGATCAAGAGAATATGCATGCATCGCACTTCTGCTTTTGAGATGGCTTATCATTGCACTTAGATATGAACTTGAAAGGAGTTGTATATGACTAAAACCATGTCCTTAAGCTTCCAACTGTCAAATGACATAGGCTTGGCTTGGTTGGTTAGGATAAGGCTGATGCTGCAAATAATCTCTTGCAAATGTCATAAAATCAAAATTTGTGCTTTAAATGATAAATAAAATGCAGCAACAAGTGTCATGCTTTCAGGTCTTGAAATAGTTAAGTTTGTGAGATCATGACTTGCTTAAATTGAAAATTACACTTGATCTCTAGCATGTCTTACACTACTTTATGTATCTCATTGATGTGATAGTGTAAGTTACTTGGTAGTATGATTTGGATGAGCTTTGTTTTATATGTATATGTTATAATGTGCTCATAAAAAATTAAAATTTCTCTCTTGTACCTTGCTGAATACATTGTCAAAGGGGGATAAATTGATCACACATTGCACACATTCACAAGTGTTTTGGCACGATTCTTCTCAGGGGGAGAATTTTTGGTATTTTTGTTTTTCTTCTCATTTTATTTCTGATTTACAAAGGGGGAGAAATTGTTTTCAAAACTTTTCATGTGAATAAGCCAATGTTCGGATTTTAAGTGGTGTTGCCAATGCATTCATCAAGGGGGAGATTGTGAGACCTATGTGTGCTGAATACATTGGCTTTGACGATAAAAGTTTTGAATACTACCAAAACACCTTTTTAACAAGGTCCGACTCTTGGTCCGAGCTCCTGCAAGGTCCGACATTAGGTCCGACGTAAGGTCCGACTTGCTTTGTCTAGGTCTGATTTATTTTGGCTAGGTCCGACTTGTTTTTGCTACCTCCGGTGCTAGGTCCGACTAGCCTTGGTAAATTCCGTGCTAGGTCCGACTAAGCTTTAGTAAGCTCCGCGCTAGGTCCGACTAGCTTTGGTAAGCTCCGGTTAAAGGTCCGGTTAGCTTTAGTAATGTTCGGAGCTTGATTGCAATGGTTCTGCTTTTAACTTGCAATGTTTCGAACTTGCTTTACTCTTATGGAAAGTTTGCTTAGTATTATTTTACTAAGTTTTTGCCGAGTTCTGGTGGTTATGGCTGATATCATTTTGCTATGGTTTACAACATGCTTATGTGAGGTGCTCACATAAGATGTTGTAGTTTCGGAACTAACGAGAGTCAAGTCAAGTACTTGTGCTTGGAAGTATTGGTTGTTTATTCATGTGCAGGTGTTGCTTGAGTTCAAGACATGGCTGGTGACGGGATGCATTGAACTAGTCTTAGGGAGAAGATGAGGTTCAACAACCAAGTTCGGGAGGAATTGTGGTTGAGTTGATCGGGAGGTTGCGCAGTATGTTTGAATCAAGAACAATGCATATGAAGGTATCTTGGACGTCGTTGGAAGATGTTTGCACGTGTGCAAGGAGTGCATGGACGTGGATTCATGGTTCGAAGGCGTGATGAAGAGATGTGGACGTAAAGAATTGGTCGGAAAGGTTCAACCGACTAGGTAATGGACTCAGGCTGCGGCTGAGTCGTGTTTGACTCAAATATGGAAAGTTTTGAGTTGGTTATGATAGGATTTCGTGTGGGTCACGAATTTGAGTTGTTTTAGGAATGTTTGGGACGTTACTAAGGTGTTTGGAAGTCTTAAGATTGCTTCTATCTGCGTGTAGAAGAGTCTTGAGCAGTATTGGAAAGTTACAGTTTGAATCCAAGTAGGAGTAGGAGTCCTAGTTTGAATTGGGTTGGCCTTAGGGCTGATTATATAAGCAAGGGAGGCCAAGGCTCGTGTGTGCACGACTTTGGGGCTGTTCCTCTTGTGTTTTGATAAATAAAATTCGTATTCTAAAGGAACTTTTGTGCCTTGTTCGTCCGACTTGTTTCAGACAAGTTTTTCTCGTCGAGTTTCTGTTCAGCACTACCTTACTTCGGTGGTTTTATCATAACTCAAGTTTTACAGATCCAATTGATGTGATTCTTTTTGGTTTGTCTTCACAACTTGATTATCTATCATCTGTGAAAACTTCACGGTCATTGAATTTGTGGTTTCTGATCAACACGAGTTTCTTTGCAGTATTCCAGAACTGTTTCTCTCGTGTAGGACAGATTGACCTTTGTTCGATCTTTCGATCGTAACTTGAGTTTCTCTCAACGGATTTTCATGATTCTTGTTGTGACGTCTTCGTGACTTGATTCTCTACAATCTATACTAGTTTTGTCACAGTTAAACATGTTTAGATTAGTCGTACACACGGTTTATTTAACAGATCGGTTTTCTGCTGAGGGGTGTTTTGTTGCTTCCGCTGAAAAGTTTTTATCTACCATTCACCCCCCTTTGATAGCTTTACACGTGTACTTCGATCCTACACATTTTAAATTTGGGGCATTGGCGTTTTGACCACTGTTTTGGAGTGTAATTGTGATCTAGACCCTGATTTTGAAATTTTGCGTTTTACCATAACTTTTTCACCCGAACCTCCAGATTGCCACAAGTCCGTTTAGTACCCATAACGGTGTTAACTTTGATGTTGAAAGACAAATTTAACCTTTGTGATTTTACAAAGTTTTAATGTTAAACATTGTATTTGTACAATTATTTTGACATGTATTTCTACAAAAAAATTTCGAAATCGGGTGGCTGGATTGATAGGGTGGAACGAAAAGAAGTGAGGGGCATTTTGGTCCTTTTTCAGTTTCCAAAGTCTTTTTATTTTTATTCTGTTTATTCCAATTCAACTGACGGTGTTAGGAAGTTGTGGTAAACGCCTGGTTCGGATGAAAAAAGTTATGGTAAAAATGCAAAATTTCAAAATCAGCTTCTAGATCACAATTAGACTAAAAACCTCTGGTCAAAACACAAGTTTCTATTTTGATTTATATTTTTAGGTGTAAAGGTTTAACTGAAAAAATATAGTGACCATATAGGATGAAGATCGTGAGATTCAGGAGAGTTTTTTGTACGATTGCACATGTTCCCTGTGCGCGCGTGCACACACACACACACACACACACACACACACACACATATATATATATATATATATATATATATATATATATATATATAGACACACACACACACACATAGACCTTAACCACTACAGGAAACGAGTAAAAGGCCGTCAACCATATAGCCGTCGGTTCCCTTCTTGAGCCGACGTACATAACTTATAGCCGTCGGTGAACCGACGGCTTTAGTCATCGCTGTTCATCCGACGCTTTTAACTTCTATGGCCGTCGGTACCGACACTTTTAGAGCTTATGTTCGTCGGTTTCATCGGCCCGACGCTTTTCGCACTTATAGCCGTTGGCCTCGACCCCTGACACCTTTTATGCATTATAGCCATCGGCCCAGGGCAAACTGACTCCTTTAATGCGTTGTAGCCGTCGGTCTTCTTCGATCAGCCCGACGGCTTTAAATACATAAAGACGTAGGTCAGACCGTAAACCGACGGCTCTAGTTTGCTTTTTTTAAATGCTGCTTCTTTTCCCTCCCTCCCGGCTGGGAATCCTCCATTTTACAGCACATTCACACTCCATTTTACAGCACATTCACAACAACATATATTATATTCATCGCAACATAAAGAGCACAATATTCAGCATACAAACAATTCAGCAAGTCGAATTAAAACCACAAGTTCACATGTACAAAAGATCTCTAAGTTCATGCAATGTCTGAATAAAAATGACATTGCAATGTTCACATGTATCAATTGTTGTTTGATTCTCCACCACTTGCACCTCCGCCGTTCAAATTGAGAAAATCATCGCAATGTTCAGGCGTTCCATGACGAGAACCCTGCGAGAAACAAATACAACTTAAACTTTCCATTGGTATATTCACATGTCTCAATCTCTCTAATATTCGCTAGTCGACTTATTTGTTATAAAACTAACTTATGTAACTAGACTATGTCTACAACTGTCATATTACTCCCTCGGAGGTGGTAATGGTTGAGTCTGCCGCAGACCGAAGGGCATCGGTGGGAGAACACCAGTATAAGGTTGCCCTCTAGCATTAGTTGCGCCCAACATTGACATGAATCCTGGCGGTTGTGGATGAACACTCTCGGAACCCTGTGGTACATATGGTTACAATTTTGTATTCTAACTCGAATTAATTAGATATGCAGTTATACGAGGGGCCAACAGGTTGTTCTCCCTGCTTGTGACCAAAGGGCATCGACGGGAGAACACCTGTATAAGCTTGCCATCAAGGATGACTTGCAGCCAACATCTGCATAAATCCCTAAGGTTGTGGATGGCCACCATTGGAACCGTGTGACACATATGGTTACAATTATGTATTCTAGCTTGAAATAACAAAACATGCAATTATACCTGTGATGAGGGACTGCCAACAAGTTGTCCTGCCTGCATGGGACGAGTCATACCGAACTGAGGTCCGGTGGTACCTTGAGCCAAGAACTGCATCAAGTAAATTATTTGAGAGATCTTAAGTAGAATAATTTTAGACTTGAATAAATTGTTCAATTTTCAAATTACATGTTATGTGTGCCATAAACAAATATTGCATCTGTTGTTGCATCTGCTCTTGGGTGCGTCTCAACTCTTCTCTTAATTCCTCTATCTCCGTATTAGACCAGGACTGACTAGAACTCGCACTGGAGGACGAGAGTCATTTAGCATAAGCCTCGCGCTCCATATACCCGTCGCCCAACCCAAGTCTAAAAAGAAATACAAGTGTTATGAATCAATAGGCATTAACATATAAACCATCAATATCTTTACACATACCTCCCAAGTGGTAAACCTCTGCCGGCTTCATACACCAAACCCACGTCCAACGGCTCTCTTACGAAATACGCATCATCTCAATGAGTTTTCTTGAAACACTCAACATATTTTGCCTGCGATTCATTAAATTCACGAATAGATGTAATAAAAGATACATTGACTTCATTGATAGATGTAAGGGACTAAGTTTTTGCACACATCCAAAAGTGTTCATCACACCACACACACCTCATTTGAGGAAAACTTATGAACACTTTTGAAGAGCAAGTAAACACCATCAACATGGTCATTAGAGAATAAACTCACAAAATGCAAAAGTGGCATTTCCCACATGCATCTTATAGGGGCTGAGCATATGAAAAACTCCTACACCTTGCTTGGAATGCTCATGCCAAATTTCACCCAAGTCCAAAACCTTTTTGAGGTATTTTTGGGTATAACTAGAAAGAGGCTAGTTTGACCTCAAATTCAAATTCAAACTCCTTTTAGCCCATGAATTCAAAAGTAGGATCCAACACTCAGCACATTTTTGTGATCTCACACACCAATTTTCACTCCATTTGGAGTTGATCTTGACATGAGCTAATTTTAGCAAATTCAAACTCAATTTACATTTCAAACTGCATATGTGCTGAAAATATATTCAAACACTTCACAATTTGAATTCTATCCAAATTTAAATGGCCAGTTGGTAGATAATTCAAATTTCAAAGGGTATTTGGGTCTCTACTGTTTAGAGCAGTGAGGAAAATCGAATTTAGGAGGTTAAAACTGGAGTGGGACCCACATGTCAGCCTCACTAGCAGTTTAACCGACTGAAGAACAGGGCATTCAGTTTCTCGGTGTGACGCCCTCAATTCTGTGGAAAAACCACGGAACCGAGAACTGATGTATATGTGTGCCCAGGATGTAAATCACACATACACATATGATCCACAAACTGAATTCAGAATATATTTTACCACGAATAACAGAGTTTATTACAATGTCTCATGAGTCTTGGACTCATGCTCACAGCGGAAGTCTTATTTTTATGCAGCGGAAGTCTTTATTCTAATGCGGAAGCAATCTGACTAATGCGGAAGCAAATCTAAGCAGAAGTGGCTCCATCTCTACTCCCCCCACAGGCAAGGTTGAGAACAGATTACGCGCCTAATGCTCCACTTGGTCTCCATAGAAATCTTCTTCTGCTGTTGATGATGAAATAATAATGCAAGTTTGAGTACAATGATGTACTCAGCAAGTGCGTGAAAATATGATATGTAGCTCATAACAAGGTAGGTATAAAAAGGCTCATTTGAAGAAAGCTAAGTTATTTATCGAAACCATAATAAAACAGCAACTAAACCTTTAGGTAAATGTAATCCCAGCATGTATTAAATTACCAACATACCTCTATCACTTTCCATGTTCCACCCGAACATTAACCAACTTCATTCTTGCTCACAAATACCTCCTCGTATTTGCTACCATCTCACGAATACCATCTCGTATTCGCTACCGTCTCACCTCATAAATAACTTCGTCTCACACAGAGACTAATCTCGTTGCCATGACCCAACAGTCATGCAACCCGTCTTATCACCAAGACTCAACAGTCCTGAAATTCAAACCATAGTCAAACCATAACCAATAACCATAACCAATAACCATCCCAACTAATCATGGCAGTTGGCCAGGCGCTCGTGACCGTAAGCTCGACTATCATGATAGTTTTAAGAACCCTGCAGAGTTTGTACCTCTTTACCCACAAGTTTGTGATTTTGTCACCCGTCGGCGACTGCAGAACCTCCATTATACCAGTACACAACCATCGGTGTATGGCCAAGAGATCACAAAATAGCCTTTACAAAGGGGTTACTAGATGTATGGACTCACTAAGGTTTCACCGGCAGGCTAGAATCTCCAATTCTCCCACCCACGGGCCCCCGCTTGTGCCATGCAGTTACCAGGGCAGTCCTCACTCGACCCCCATTACCCGCGCCTTCCACAGTCCATAACAATCTAGCAACTTACCTAATTACTCAGCTAAGCCGCACCCATACTTGGCCTTGTGGTGGCACTGTTATCCTGGCTGTGCATGCATGAACCGGTCCTTAGATCTACGGCAAGTAAACCACCATCTCATGCTACCTCATTCACAAACCCAGGCTTGCCTAGATCTCCCTCCGATCCATGTTCATTAACGACATCAGTTTCTCATTATCATTACGAGTGCAGTTAGCTAGACACATCTATCTCGCTTCCCAATCCCATGGACTCAGCGAAGCATAAAACAAAACCCATACCCGACTCATAAACATCCCTGGCGACAAGGGTGGTTTAACCAAAGTAGTAAACTCCTATAAAAGGTTTTCCCATCATGTTTGACTCAGCACACACACCTTTTCGCAAAACAAACAGTTTTTCCCAAGACATAGGATCAATATGGTCAAGGAGCACTTGCCTTGTTCTTGCGGTTCTGGTTGTTCTTGGATCTCGAAACCTTGTTGTTGCAGCTCGTCGTAAACAGCTCCCTAAGCTTGTCCTGCTATACAGGATCGCGCACATACAAGATTCATAACAATAAATACTATGCACAAACTTTAAACTAGATGCGATGATGCGTATGCATGCTATCCTATAATGCAGTTTAGTTTTATTAGGTTGGTTTGTACGTGTTCTTGCATGGTTTTATGATGAACAGAGGTGTTCTGTAACACCCCAAATTTTTAGTCAAAACTCAAATTTTGATTTAGAACCATAAACCATGTTCAGAGGGGAATTTAGAAATTTTTGGACGTGTTGCATGTTTTGCAAAAATTCAAATTCAAACTGGAATTCAAATTAGACTCAAAACAGAAAAGA
Organism: Neostapfia colusana; assembly: GCA_030760725.1. Classification (NCBI taxonomy): domain Eukaryota; kingdom Viridiplantae; phylum Streptophyta; class Magnoliopsida; order Poales; family Poaceae; genus Neostapfia; species Neostapfia colusana. The sequence goes on along the minus strand of JASWHV010000013.1, from coordinate 71,384,915 downwards.
AATGGAAAAAGAAAAAGGAAAACCGGAAAAAAACTGGCCAGTGGGCCGAAACCCCAGCCGGCCCAGCAAACCCCCGCGCAGCCCGCCCCCGCGCGCGCCGCGCTGCCCCTCGCTGACGGGTGGGACCCGCCTGTCATCCCTAACCCCGCGACCCCGGACTTCTCCCCCGCGCGCAGCGATCGCAACCGATCGGGAAACCGTGTCCCGCAGCCGAATTCTGGACCCTGAGGACTCTAACTCGATCACAACAGAACCACCGCCCTCCCCCGGCTATAAAAACCACCGATCCGATCAGTTTTTCTCACGCGATCGCCGATTTTCACGCCGGTGAGCACCGAGACTTCACCGGTGAATTCTGGCCGATCTAAGCTCGGAAACTCTGATCTAACTCGTTGGTCTTGATCCACCGCCTCCGGGGAACTTTGCAGGTGCAGAAAACCCGAAGACTTACGGTGCAAATCCAGCTCCGACGAGCTTCGCCGTGGTTTTGCCTCGGACCTCGCCGCCGAGCATTTTCCAGGACCCCCGAGCTCGAGAAAACCCCCGAGGTGAGATCCCTGACCTCCCCTCTACCGATCTAGGCCATAAGATCACAGTTCTAGGCAGAATTCTCGAGGATCCGAAAGTTTCCGGCGAAATCGCCGCTTCCCGCCGCCGTGCGCCGCCGGCAGCGCCGCCCGCGCTCGATCAGAGCGACGTGGCCGCTTGTGCGCCGTTTATTTTAAATCGCACGGTAGACTTTAAAACCCCGCGTACCGGTTCGATCTTATAATCTCAGCCGTCGGTTTAAAATCAGACGGTCCACGTCAGCCCCGCGTTATAAAGACTGGAATTCTTACGTGCTACCCCCTGGGGTTCTCTGGAATTGAGAGCTTGCCCCGGAAACTTCAGATCTAGCCCCTGGAACTCCAGAAAATCATGTAAATTCATTTAAAAAATCAGTTTTAGCCCCTAAACTTAATAGAAATTAAGAAAAACACCTCTGAAAAGTGTAGCTAGACCCCTGGAAATTATGAAAATAATATTATAGACCCTGTAATGGGGTGAATTCATTATTTTAGCCCTGTTTAGTATTTAATTTAGAAAATTGAATATGTAACTAGTGTTAAATATTAAAAAGGGGGACAAACATAATTGTCAAAATTATTAAAAACTTTCTCAGTACTTAGAAAACTTTGGAGTGAGATAAAAATATATTTTGGGCTGAAATAAATCTGTTTCGTCTATTATTCACATTTAATAGTATAGGGACACATTTTTAAGTAAAGAATAGTTAAAGAAAAATAGGGAAAATAATTATGAAATAGTATACATCAGAAGCCAAGGTCAAAATATGATCTTAAATTATTTAGGACCAGAACCTAATCTGTTTAGGTAGTGTGTATTACTAATTTAATAATAAAATGCACAATTATGCATAAGAATATAAATCTAAAAATATAGAAACTAGTAAATGATAAATGGAGTTTCTAAAATACAAAGAATTCAGTTTAGGGTTGACAGAAATTATGAAGGCACATATGGAGAAGAAAAATACTTTTCATACATACTTGGTAGTTTAATATATAAGGAATTTATTTAAAACTGAAACACACATATATACATGTATATATATATATATAGTATGTGAGTATAAATATGAACACCAAAGTAGGAATCATACACATGTAAATAAAAGTGTATGCAAGCCCCAAATCAACACACATAGAGTATCCACAACACATAAAATGGTAAAGAAACTTTCATAAATGTGAATGTGTGGTTTGTATGAAGTAGAAGTGTGAACTATGTCTTATGATTGTTGTTTTTCTTTTGCTATGTGTGATGGTATGAAGTAGAACCTGTTCAAGAGCAAGCTATCAGTTTCCAAGATCAGGACTACCCATTTCAAGAGCAGCAAGAAGGAGGCAAGTGTCCTTGACCACTTTGATCCTATGCTAGGATGTGTAGATAGAATTATTTGCATTGTCAAATGAAATATGAAACCCATGCTAGGAAAGTTTTCCCTAGAATTGCATTACCTTGTTTCCTTGAAGCTTGGGTTGGGATTTGTTTTGTCATGTTATTTGTTTACATGCATATGCTTAGCCATGCTTAGAATGGGATATTTGGGATATGAGATCATCAGTTTATATTACCATACTCTTGAATGAGCTATTGTGAGTTATGTAGAGGTAGGGATCAAGGCAAGTTGGATGTTTTGGTTGTGTGCTGGGTGCACGAGACTTGGGTTTGTGTTTAGTACTTGCCTGGATCCTAAGGACCGGTTCATGGAGCATGTAACCCGGCTTTACAGTGCCAAACACATGCTGAGATGGGGCAGCTTAGCCAATTAATTAGGTGTATCCCTGGCGTAGTATGGGTGTGTTGGATGGTGCGGGGAATAGGAGTCAGCTGGACTGCCATATGAACCGCAAGGCTCAAGAGGGGGCCACTGCAGCGGGGTTGGAGCCTCTTGTATGCTGTTAGGGGTGAAACCTCAGTGGGCCCACGCTCGTCGGGAATCCCTTTGTAAAGGCTTCGTAGTGATCTCTTGGCCACACACCTGGGAAGTGTGAATGTGGTTCGTAGCCACTGGCATAATGGAGGTTCTTTTAGTCCACCCGGCAACGGGGGATGAAATCACTACTTATGGGTACAGTGGTACAAACTCTGCAGAGTCAAAACTGTCTTGACAGCCGTGCTCACGGTTAAGAGCGGCCTGGACTTATTCATGATTAGAGGACTGATGGTTGTGAATGTTAAGCGGGGAGCTTAACGTTGGAAATGATGTTATGGTTATTGGATTATGATGATGGGATGGGAGATTGGAACCATTTCACCTGTGTAGTAATGTAGGTGCTTAATAAGCTAAGGTGATAGGTATTAATTGCGTAGTGCTTTAACAATGAGTTCAACCTCTCCTTGTTCTAGCCATGCATGATATAATTTTTCCCACACTTGCTGAGTACCATTGGTACTCAACCTTGCATATTTGTTGGTTTATATTGCTGCTCAGGTCAAGATAATGAGGTGGTGTATAATGACCAAGACTTTGGACCCGAAGAAGGTTTTTAGGTTCATGAAGACCCCCGGGCAACGCCTGTGATGGAGCCCTAAAGAATAATATTCCGCTGCTAGTTTATTTACTTGTGATGAAGCATTAGTGTCCATTGAGACATTTGTGATGTAAGACTTACTTATATTCGACACCTGGCTTGTAATAAATGATGCTTCACTATTTGTCATCACATGTATGAGAAAATGATCCTGGCATACATGTGATATTCACTTGGTTGTTCTTCGGAAAAACCGGGTGTGACAGAGGTGGTATCAGAGCCAAGGTTGCCCGTAGGAACGTGGACCTAGGTAGGAATGGACGTATTTAAGGGCCCTATTTTCTTAAAAACTATTTTCCAAGGTGTGGGTGAAAAAGTGTTATCAAAAGAGTCATTTTCTTCATCTTACCCCAACTTTCATTCAAAAAAATAGGATTTTTGTTTGAAATTTTATCTAACCTAATTTTAAATTCTTTTGTTTTAGATGGTTCGCATGATTCGCACCGCTCGTAAATCCACGGGAGGGAGAGTTCCCGTAGTTGCCCTTGCTGAAAGAGAGGAGAGTCGTCCAGTGACGTACCTTTCCTACGGATTGGCAGTGGGAGATTTGTTGCGCCGTCTTCGACGTATGCTCGAAGCCGCCGGCAATACGGGCAAGCTCATCATCCACTATAACTCCACCAGGACCATCCGTGAGAAGAGGGAAGAATGGAGTTCGGAGATGAGGATTATACACGAGAATCAGCTGCTTAAGATCCACCACTCTCCAGCTTGTCGAGCAACACAAGTTGACGCGGAGAGAGATGTCACTTGGGAGGCCATCACCTGCCAGAGCCACATCTATCGTCGCCACTTGGACAAAACTGAGTACATGTATGTCCTCCAACGTGAGAGTGGTACCACGGAGTACAAGTACCCACCGGTGCAGCAAGGGACTTCCCATGAGCACATGGACTTGTGCTTGGAGGATGCTGCTATGCTCAGCACTCGACTGCAGGAGTGTCAACAAGAGCTTCAGGATGTCCGAGATACCCTGAAGGAGACGGAGGCATTGCTGCGAGCTTGCTTAAAGGCGAGAGAAAGAGGAGATGGGAATGAACTGTGTGTCACCGTAAGTGATCCATGGACCCCTGACTCCCCGGATCGCCGAGCGATCAGGCGTCGTCGCACTTCTCCACCAGCAGCCTCCCCACCCAAAGCAGAGTCAGAAGGTAGCCGAAATGAGGAGGAAGATCCCGAGGAGCCAGCTCAAGAGGATGAGTAGTGTAGAGTCTTTCCCCTAGCTAGCAAGAGGTCGAGTAGTCGAGTCGTTACGTATTTAATGGTGTGATAATGCTTGGTGTGTGACGTGAGTTGTCGAAGCCATGAGCAAGTGTCCACAGCCTCGTCTTCAGATTGTTTTGCTTTGGTGTGTGAACCCACAGGAAATAATAGTGCATTTATTGGGTGTGAGATATAAAACCCTCGTAAGATTTTAACAAAACTTCAACACTTCAAAGTACAAACAAGTGAAAGTAGTAAGATGATACTAAATGCTTTCAAATTAACATTTGTTGATTCTGCCAGATGGCCGGAAGAGGAAAAGGACGTGCTGCCAACCCCGCCAACAACAATGATGAGGCATGCAACTCTCATCTTTCCGGAGGCCAGAACCGGGGTGGTCGCCGTGAAGAAGTTGATCCTCTCCACCAAATGCTGGAGAATCAAAATCAGCTCATCCAGAACTTGACTCAAGTAGTGGCCAACTTGCATCAAGTTCCACCTCCACAAGCTGCACCACGCCAACCAAGGTTGAGTGAGTTTCTAGGAACTCAACCTCCAAAGTTTGCAAGTGCTGCTGAACCTCTGGAGGCAGATGATTGGCTGAAGACCATTGAAAGTAAGATGAGGATCATACAATGCCAAGGGTATGAGAGGGTGCTGTTTGCCTCTCATCAATTGCAAGGACCTGCTGCTGATTGGTGGACCGCCTACGTGGCCGCCCATCATGACCCGGAGAGCATCACTTGGGAAGAGTTCAAGCGTAGCTTCCACAACCATTACATCCCAAGAGGTGAACTCAAAAACAAGAGGAAGGAGTTTTTGGGACTGCAGCAGGGAAACATGACGGTGAGGGAATACCTCACTAAATTTACTCAACTATCCCGTTATGCTCCACGAGACATAGAGACTGATGAGCAGAAGCAAGATTGTTTCGTGGAAGGACTTACCGCAGAGATGCAGTGTGCAATGTCCTCAAATGAGTATGAGAGCTTTCAAAAGATGGTGGACAGAGCATTTGTGGTGGAAAGGAAGTTAAAGGCCCTTGAAAATGAGAATAAGAGGAAGGCTGGGTGGTCACATCAAGCCTCAGGGAGCAACACCCGCCCACGTATGATGCAGCAACCTACGGGGCAGACGAGCCGTGCTGCGGTACCCTATTCAGCACCAAGAGGGTACAACCCAAACTACAGGCCTCCCGCAGCACCAGCACAGCCGCAACGTCAGTTTGTACAGCAGCCTCGCCCCGCATATCCACCTCGACCAGCAGTGCAAGGACCCCCAAACCAACCCCAAGACAACAAGGGCCAAGCATCTAAGATTGGGGTGCAATGTTTCAGCTGTGGTGAAGTGGGGCACTACGCCCATAAGTGTCCAAAGAAGAAGCCCACGCAGCCACAGCAGCAGAACGTAATGAGAGGACGGGTGAACCACGTCACTATGGAGGAAGCACAAGAGGCACCCGACGTGGTAGTTGGTAAGTTTCCTGCCAATTTACACCTTGCAACTCTGCTGTTTGATTCTGGTGCTACCCATTCGTTCATTGCTCAAGGGTTTGTTAAGAAGCATGACCTAGCAACCACACAAATGAACCATATGCTAGCGGTAAATTCTCCAGGTGGAGAAATAAGGACAAGACAAGTGTGTCCCAAAGTGAACCTAGACATTAATGGGGTAGTATTTACCGCTAACCTCATAGTGATCGATTCACAAGGGATAGATATTATTTTGGGTATGGATTGGTTGACCAAACATAATGGAATCATCCATTGTTCGACCAGAACGGTGGAACTAACTCACCCTAGTGGCACAAGAGTAAAGTTCATAACGATACACGAGCCTAGGAGGGACATTAAATTAAATCAAGTGGAGGTGAAAGTTGAGGAAATCAGGACTATCAGGGAATATCCAGATGTTTTTCCGGAGGAGTTGCCAGGAATGCCTCCCGACCGTGACGTGGAATTCGCGATTGAGCTAGTACCGGGAACAGCCCCGATATACAAGAGACCTTATCGAATGGACTCCAAGCAGCTAGAAGAGCTCAAGGATCATTTGAGAGAATTGACGGAAAAGGGGTATGTTCCCCCTAGTTCCTCACCATGGGGAGCTCCGGTGATATTTGTGCCTAAGAAAGATGGAACCCAAAGGTTATGCGTGGATTACCGTGCCTTGAATGAGGTAACCATCAAGAACAAGTACCCATTACCCCGCATTGAAGACTTGTTTGATCAGTTGAGGGGAGCTTGTGTGTTCTCGAAAATTGATCTCAGGTCGGGATACCACCAACTCAAGATAAGGCAATCTGATATTCCCAAGACAGCTTTCGTATCTCGGTACGGACTGTATGAATACACTGTCATGCCTTTCGGGCTAACCAATGCCCCGGCATATTTCATGTACCTCATGAACAAGGTATTCATGGAATATCTGGACAAATTTGTGGTGGTTTTCATAGATGATATTCTCGTCTTCTCCAAAGATGAAGAAGAACATGAGAAACATCTAAGGTTGGTATTACAGAGGCTGAGAAAACACCAACTATATGCTAAGTTGAGCAAGTGTGAGTTTTGGCTGAAGAGAGTTCCCTTTTTAGGACATATAATCTCGGAGGGAGGAATCTCCGTAGATCCCGCCAAAATCGAAGATATCCAGAAGTGGAAAACCCCTGAAAATGTCGGGGAAGTTCGAAGCTTTTTGGGATTGGCTGGATACTATCGACGGTTTATTGAGGGATTCTCCAAGATCTCGAGACCTCTCACCAAACTGTTGGAAAAGGGAATCACATTCACCTGGACGCCACAGTGCGATACAAGCTTTCAGGAGCTAAAGAAGAGATTGACAACAGCCCCCGTGTTGGTTATGCCAGATATGCAGAAGAATTTCACGGTGTACTGCGATGCCTCTGGAAACGGGTTGGGATGTGTTCTCATGCAAGAGGGACATGTCGTGGCATATGCATCCCGGCAGCTTCGGAAGCACGAGAAGAACTATCCTACACATGACTTAGAACTAGCTGCAGTGGTACACGCGTTGAAAATTTGGCGGCACTATTTGATGGGGAAGAGGACAGAGATATATACGGATCATAAGAGTTTGAAGTACATATTCACACAGCCAGATCTCAACCTTAGACAAAGGAGATGGTTAGAGCCAATCAATGACTTTGATGTAGGCATCAACTATCATCCCGGGAAAGCAAACGTCGTGGCCGATGCTTTGAGTCGGAAAGTGCAGGTCAATAAGTTGAGCTTGAAGGACATGCCTGCAGAATTGAAAGACGAGGTTATAAGGCTCAATCTATGTCTAGTAAATAGTGGTGAAGCCATCGCCATGGAAGTGGACTCCACACTTGAGCGAGACATACGCGAGGGACAAAAGAATGATGAGAAGATACAAGAGATCAGACAGCTCATCAAGGAAAATAAAGCTCCTGGTTTTATAGAGGATGAACAAGGAACGGTGTGGCACGGGAAAAGGATCTGTGTGCCAGAAGTAAAGGAGATTCGTAAATTAATTTTGAAGGAGGCTCACGATTCCGACTATTCCATTCATCCTGGGAGTACGAAGATGTACCAGGACCTTAAAAGCAGGTATTGGTGGTATGGCATGAAGCGAGATGTCGCGGAACATGTTGCCCTATGTGACACATGTCAGTTGGTGAAAGCAGAACATCAACGACCCGCGGGATTGCTGCAACCACTCAAAGTGCCTGAATGGAAGTGGGAAGAAATCAGCATGGATTTTGTCGTGGGATTGCCTAGGACCCAATCCGGGTATGATTCAATATGGGTCATTATTGATAGGCTAACCAAAGTAGCTCATTTCGTTCCGGTGAAAGAAAGCTACAGCGGATCCAAATTGGAAGAATTGTACATGTCAAGGATTGTGTGTTGCCATGGAGTGCCAAAGAAGATAGTGTCGGACCGAGGGACACAGTTCACCTCGAGGTTTTGGCAAAAGTTGCATGAAACCATGGGAACCCATCTGAATTTCAGTTCTGCCTATCATCCCCAAACTGACGGACAGACGGAGAGAACCAATCAGATCCTTGAAGATATGTTGAGGGCATGTGCACTCAAAAACAATAGGAGTTGGGACAAGAACCTACCGTATGCGGAGTTTTCCTATAACAACAGTTATCAAGCTAGTATGAAGATGTCACCGTTTGAAGCTTTGTATGGGAGGAAATGCAGAACTCCCTATTTTGGAACCAAACAGGAGAAAGTAAAGTGTTTGGTCCAGAAGTGCTACAAGAAGCCGAGGCAAAGGTGAGGGAGATTCGCAACAACTTGAGGATAGCACAGACACGCCAGAAGAGTTATGCTGATGTACGAAGAAGAGAGCTCGTTTTCAACGTGGGAGACTATGTTTATCTCAAGGTGTCCCCTATCAGAGGACTTCGTCGATTCAAGGTGAAAGGGAAGTTGTCACCTCGATACATCGGACCCTTTCAAGTTTTGGAAAGAAAAGGCAAAGTGGCGTACCAACTAGAGTTGCCGGTTCATCTGTCGGACGTGCACGATGTGTTCCATGTGTCGCAACTCAAGAAATGTCTGAGGACGCCTGAGGAGGTGTTACCCATGAATGAAGTGGATGTAGCTGAGGATTTGTCTTATGCCGAGCAACCATACAAGATTTTGGAGACAACGGAACGCCTCACCAGAAATAAGAGAATCAGGATGTGCAAGGTGCAGTGGAAGCATCACTCAGAAGAGGAAGCCACCTGGGAACGGGAAGATGAGCTTAAGGCACAATTTCCGGAATTGTTTTCTTAGAAACACCAATCTCGAGGACGAGATTTCTTTTAAGGGGGGTAGAGCTGTAACACCCCAAATTTTTAGTCAAAACTCAAATTTTGATTTAGAACCATAAACCATGTTCAGAGGGGAATTTAGAAAATTTTGGACGTGTTGCATGTTTTGCAAAAATTCAAATTCAAACTGGAATTCAAATTAGACTCAAAACAGAAAAGAAATGGAAAAAGAAAAAGGAAAACCGGAAAAAAACTGGCCAGTGGGCCGAAACCCCAGCCGGCCCAGCAAACCCCCGCGCAGCCCGCCCCCGCGCGCGCCGCGCTGCCCCTCGCTGACGGGTGGGACCCGCCTGTCATCCCTAACCCCGCGACCCCGGACTTCTCCCCCGCGCGCGCGATCGCAACCGATCGGGAAACCGTGTCCCGCAGCCGAATTCTGGACCCTGAGGACTCTAACTCGATCACAACAGAACCACCGCCCTCCCCCGGCTATAAAAACCACCGATCCGATCAGTTTTTCTCACGCGATCGCCGATTTTCACGCCGGTGAGCACCGAGACTTCGCCGGTGAATTCTGGCCGATCTAAGCTCGGAAACTCTGATCTAACTCGTTGGTCTTGATCCACCGCCTCCGGGGAACTTTGCAGGTGCAGAAAACCCGAAGACTTACGGTGCAAATCCAGCTCCGACGAGCTTCGCCGTGGTTTTGCCTCGGACCTCGCCGCCGAGCACTTTCCAGGACCCCCGAGCTCGAGAAAACCCCCGAGGTGAGATCCCTGACCTCCCCTCTACCGATCTAGGCCATAAGATCACAGTTCTAGGCAGAATTCTCGAGGATCCGAAAGTTTCCGGCGAAATCGCCGCTTCCCGCCGCCGTGCGCCGCCGGCAGCGCCGCCCGCGCTCGATCAGAGCGACGTGGCCGCTTGTGCGCCGTTTATTTTAAATCGCACGGTAGACTTTAAAACCCCGCGTACCGGTTCGATCTTATAATCTCAGCCGTCGGTTTAAAATCAGACGGTCCACGTCAGCCCCGCGTTATAAAGACTGGAATTCTTACGTGCTACCCCCTGGGGTTCTCTGGAATTGAGAGCTAGCCCCGGAAACTTCAGATCTAGCCCCTGGAACTCCAGAAAATCATGTAAATTCATTTAAAAATCAGTTTTAGCCCCTAGACTTAATAGAAATTAAGAAAAACACCTCTGAAAAGTGTAGCTAGACCCCTGGAAATTATGAAAATAATATTATAGACCCTGTAATGGGGTGAATTCATTATTTTAGCCCTGTTTAGTATTTAATTTAGAAAATTGAATATGTAACTAGTGTTAAATATTAAAAAGGGGGACAAACATAATTGTCAAAATTATTAAAAACTTTCTCAGTACTTAGAAAACTTTGGAGTGAGATAAAAATATATTTTGGGCTGAAATAAATCTGTTTCGTCTATTATTCACATTTAATAGTATAGGGACACATTTTTAAGTAAAGAATAGTTAAAGAAAAATAGGGAAAATAATTATGAAATAGTATACATCAGAAGCCAAGGTCAAAATATGATCTTAAATTATTTAGGACCAGAACCTAATCTGTTTAGGTAGTGTGTATTACTAATTTAATAATAAAATGCACAATTATGCATAAGAATATAAATCTAAAAATATAGAAACTAGTAAATGATAAATGGAGTTTCTAAAATACAAAGAATTCAGTTTAGGGTTGATAGAAATTATGAAGGCACATATGGAGAAGAAAAATACTTTTCATACATACTTGGTAGTTTAATATATAAGGAATTTATTTAAAACTGAAACACACATATATACATGTATATATATATATATATAGTATGTGAGTATAAATATGAACACCAAAGTAGGAATCATACACATGTAAATAAAAGTGTATGCAAGCCCCAAATCAACACACATAGAGTATCCACAACACATAAAATGGTAAAGAAACTTTCATAAATGTGAATGTGTGGTTTGTATGAAGTAGAAGTGTGAACTATGTCTTATGATTGTTGTTTTTCTTTTGCTATGTGTGATGGTATGAAGTAGAACCTGTTCAAGAGCAAGCTATCAGTTTCCAAGATCAGGACTACCCATTTCAAGAGCAGCAAGAAGGAGGCAAGTGTCCTTGACCACTTTGATCCTATGCTAGGATGTGTAGATAGAATTATTTGCATTGTCAAATGAAATATGAAACCCATGCTAGGAAAGTTTTCCCTAGAATTGCATTACCTTGTTTCCTTGAAGCTTGGGTTGGGATTTGTTTTGTCATGTTATTTGTTTACATGCATATGCTTAGCCATGCTTAGAATGGGATATTTGGGATATGAGATCATCAGTTTATATTACCATACTCTTGAATGAGCTATTGTGAGTTATGTAGAGGTAGGGATCAAGGCAAGTTGGATGTTTTGGTTGTGTGCTGGGTGCACGAGACTTGGGTTTGTGTTTAGTACTTGCCTGGATCCTAAGGACCGGTTCATGGAGCATGTAACCCGGCTTTACAGTGCCAACCACATGCTGAGATGGGGCAGCTTAGCCAATTAATTAGGTGTATCCCTGGCGTAGTATGGGTGTGTTGGATGGTGCGGGGAATAGGAGTCAGCTGGACTGCCATATGAACCGCAAGGCTCAAGAGGGGGCCACTGCAGCGGGGTTGGAGCCTCTTGTATGCTGTTAGGGGTGAAACCTCAGTGGGCCCACGCTCGTCGGGAATCCCTTTGTAAAGGCTTCGTAGTGATCTCTTGGCCACACACCTGGGAAGTGTGAATGTGGTTCGTAGCCACTGGCATAATGGAGGTTCTTTTAGTCCACCCGGCAACGGGGGATGAAATCACTACTTGTGGGTACAGTGGTACAAACTCTGCAGAGTCAAAACTGTCTTGACAGCCGTGCTCACGGTTAAGAGCGGCCTGGACTTATTCATGATTAGAGGACTGATGGTTGTGAATGTTAAGCGGGGAGCTTAACATTGGAAATGATGTTATGGTTATTGGATTATGATGATGGGATGGGAGATTGGAACCATTTCACCTGTGTAGTAATGTAGGTGCTTAATAAGCTAAGGTGATAGGTATTAATTGCGTAGTGCTTTAACCATGAGTTCAACCTCTCCTTGTTCTAGCCATGCATGATATAATTTTTCCCACACTTGCTGAGTACCATTGGTACTCAACCTTGCATATTTGTTGGTTTATATTGCTGCTCAGGTCAAGATAATGAGGTGGTGTATAATGACCAAGACTTTGGACCCGAAGAAGGTTTTTAGGTTCATGAAGACCCCCGGGCAACGCCTGTGATGGAGCCCTAAAGAATAATATTCCGCTGCTAGTTTATTTACTTGTGATGAAGCATTAGTGTCCATTGAGACATTTGTGATGTAAGACTTACTTATATTCGACACCTGGCTTGTAATAAATGATGCTTCACTATTTGTCATCACATGTATGAGAAAATGATCCTGGCATACATGTGATATTCACTTGGTTGTTCTTCGGAAAAACCGGGTGTGACATGTTGATGGCATGTTTCTTGGTTATCCATCCCATACTAGAGGTTACCGTGTGCTTTTACATGATACTAACAAAATTGTGGAGACTTGTGAGGATTCTTTTGATGAAGCTAGCCCAGGTACTAGTTCAAATATTGCAGGTCCGGATCCATATCCGCAGGGGGAGCGTATTTTCATTGAAGAAGAGGAAGAAGTGGTGCTGCTGCCCAAAAATTTAGCAGCTAATGACATTGTTCCAGCTCCTGATCTTGATTCATAGCCAGCACCGACGACCACCATTGCTGGTCCAGATCCTCCTCACGTCACAAGCTCATCTATTTGTGATGAACATGAAGAAGAAGAAGCTTGTGAAGTGTCCACTCCCCTCCGGATTCTCAAAAGTCATCCTCCACAACAAATTATTGTAAGCTTGCATGAACGAGTTACAAGATCTAGTTTTTTCGACCCCAATTCTCATGCTCATTCTGCTTTTGTTGCTTCTTTTGAACCCAAAGATATATCACACGCACTCACTAATGAATCTTGGATTATTTCCATGCAAGAAGAGTTAGAAAATTTTGAAAGAAATAATGTTTGGAAACTTGTACCTCCACCTCAAGGTCACAATTTAATTGGAACTAAATGGTTGTTTAAAAATAAACAAAGTGAGGATGGGGTTGTGATTAGGAATAAGGCTAGATTGGTTGCTCAAGGTTTCACACAAGTTGAAGGTCTAGATTTTGATGATACTTTTGCTCCTGTTGCTAGATTAGAAGCCATAAGAATTTTGTTAGCTTTTGCTGCATCTAAAGGTTTTAAGCTATGTCAAATGGATGTTAAAAGTGCTTTTCTTAATGGCTACATAGATGAGGAGGTTTATGTCAAACAACCACCTGGTTTTGAAAATCCAAATTTTCCTAATCATGTTTACAAACTGTCCAAAGCCTTGTACGGTCTCAAACAAGCCCCTAGAGCATGGTATGATAGGTTAAAAACATTGTTACTTGAAAGGGTTTTACCATGGGCAAGGTTGATAAAACTCTTTTTGTGCTTAAGCATGGCAATGGCTCATTATTCATTCAAGTGTATGTGGATGATATTATCTTTGGTTGTGCTTCTCATGATCTTGTGTCCAAGTTTTCAGCTATGATGAGTTCAGAATTTGAGATGAGTATGATGGGAGAACTCACGTACTTTTTGGGGCTGCAAATCAAGCAAACCAAGGAGGGTACCTTTGTGCATCAAACAAAGTATACAAAAGATCTCCTAAGGCGCTTCAACATGGACAAAAGCAAGCCTCTTCGGACACCAATTGGAACAGCAACAACACTTGAACTTGACGAAGATTGTGATTCCATTGATCAAAAAGAATATAGAAGCATGATCGGATCACTTTTGTATCTCACGACATCAAGACCAGACATACAATTCAGCGTATGTCTTTGTGCACGGTTTCAAGCCTCCCCACGTGCTTCACATCGTCAAGCCGTCAAAAGGATTCTCAGGTACTTACATGGAACTCAAGAATTTGGCATTTTTCTTCCTTCTTCCTCAACCGTTACTTTGAAAGCTTTTTCCGTTGCTGATTTTGGGGGTTGTAGGATTGATACGAAAAGTACTTCTGGTGTTTGTCATTTTCTTGGTAATTCACTTGTTGCCTGGTCCTCTAGAAAACAAAGTTCAGTTGCACAATCCACAGCCGAATCTGAATATGTAGCTGCTTCTAGTGCTTGCTCACAAATTCTTTAGATTGTTCGAACTTATGTATATGTTATAATGTGCTCATAACAAATTAAAAATTCTCTTTTGTACCTTGCTAAATACATTGTCAAAGGGGGAGAAATTGATCACACATTGCACACATTCACAAGTGTTTTGGCACGATTCTTCGCAGGGGGAGAATTTTTGGAATTTTTGTTTTTCTTCTCATTTTATTTCTGATTTACAAAGGGGGAGAAAATGTTTTCAAAACTTTTCATGTGAATAAGACAATCTTCAGATTTTAAGTGGTGTTGCCAATGCATTCATCAAGGGGGAGATTGTGAGACCTATGTGTGCTGAATACATTGGCTTTGACGATAAAAGTTTTGAATACTACCAAAACACCTTTTTAACAAGGTCCGACTCTAGGTCCGAGCTCCTGCAAGGTTCGACTTGTTTTGGGTAGCTCCGGCAAGGTCCGACGTAAGGTCGGACTTGCTTTGTCTAAGTCTGACTTATTTTGGCTAGGTCTGACTTGTTTTCGCTAGCTCCGGTTCTAGGTCCGACTAGCTTTGTTAAGTTCCATTCTAGGTCCGTCTAAGCTTTAGTAAGCTCCGGCGCTAGGTCCGACTAGCTTTGGTATGCTCCGGTTCAAGTTCCGTTTAGCTTTGGTAAGGTTCGGAGCTTCATTGCAATGGTTCTGCTTTTAACTTGGAATGTTTCGAACTTGCTTTATTCTTATTGAAAGTGTAGGATCGAAGAGCACGTGAGAAGCTACCAGAGGGGGGGGGGTGAATGGTAGTTAAAACTTTTCGCAGCGGAAACAACAAAAACCCCTCAGCAAAAAATCAATCGGTTAAAGAAACCATGTGTGCAAGTGTTTTCAAACATGTTCAACTGTGACAAATCAAGTAGAGAGGTAGAGGATCAAGTCACGGATCTAATGCAACAAGAATCACTTGAAAACACGAAGTAAAACTTGAGATACGATCAAAACATTAAACGAAGATCAATCTGTTCTACCCGATATAAAACAGATCTGCAACACTGCAAAGAAACTCGTGTATCTCAAAAACTACAGATCCGAAGCTCGTGAAAATTTCACAAATGATAGATAATTGAGTTGTGAAGACAACCCATAAAGAATCACGTCAATCGGATCTGTAAAACTCGAGTTATGAACGAAACACCGAAGCAACGTCGGTCTGTCCAGAAACTCGGCGAGAAAGACATGACGAAAAACAAATCGGACGAACAAGGCACAAAAGCTCCTCGAAACTATGAACTTTATTCAATAGAAACACAAGAGGAACAGCCCAAAGTTCTCTCTACCCACGAGAGATCTGGCCTCCCTTGCTTTTATAGCCAGCCCTCAGGCTAAACAATCCAATCTAGGACTCCTACTCCTAATTGGACTCGTATCCTAACTTACCATAACTGCTCAGGACTCTCCTATTTGTAGATAGAAGCAATTGTGAGACTTCTAAATACCTTAGTAACGTCCTTAACATTCCTAAAACAACTCAACTTCGTGCCTAGCACGAAATCCTATCATAACCAACTCAAATCTTCCATATTTGAGCCATATCCGACTCAGCCTCAGCCTGAGTACGCAATCCAGCCGGTTGGACCTTTCCGACCAATTCTTTACGTCCACTTATCTTCATCACGCCTTGGAACAATGTTGCCACGTCCATGCACTCCTTGCACACGTGCAAACACCTTCCAACGACGTACACGCAACCTTCATATGCACTGCCCTTGATCCAAACATGCTGCGCGACCTCCCGATCAACTCAACCACAGCTCCTCCCGAACTTGGTTGTTGGAACCTCATCTCCTCCCTGAGACTAGTCCAAGGATCCCGTCACCAGCAATGTTTTAAACTCAAGCAACACCTGCACATGAATAAACAACCAATTCTTCCGAGCACAAGTCCTCAACTTGACTCACGTTAGTTCAAAAACCACAACACCTTACATGAGCACGTCACATAAGCATGTTGCAAACCATATCAAATGATAACAGCCATAACCACCAAAACACACCAAAAACTTAGCAAATTAATACTAAGTAAACCTTTCCATAAAGCAAGTTTGAAACATTGCGAGTTAAAAGCAAAAACAAGACGCTGCAGTTCTACGAGTTGAACTTCACGGGAGCTCCCTAAAAACAAGCTCCGGACCTCACAGAAGCTCTCCGGACCTTGCAGGAGCTCTCCGGACCTTGCGTCGGACCTTGCCAACACTTGGCGGACCTAGCAAAGAACTTGTCGGACCTTGCCACAGAAGAATGTTTTGGCAATATTCAAAATGAATGTTAATGCTAACTTTTATCCTAATTGCTAATGTATTCAGCACACATAGGTCTCACAATCTCCCCCTTGATGAATACATTGGCAACACCAATTAAAATCCAAACATGGGCTTATGAAAATTTTTGAAAAGCTTTGAAAACTCATTTCTCCCCCTTTATTAATTTCTCCCCATTTTTTAAAATCAGAGAAGGAAGAAAGTGTATAACATATGCAAAGTGTAAAAAAAATCTCTCCTTATACATATTTCTCCCCCTTTGACAATGTATTCAGCAAGATTCAAAAGAGAAATTTTTAAATGTTATGAGCATATTATAACATATACATACAAAACAAAGCTCATCCAAGTCATACTATCAGGTTACTTACACTATCACATCAATGAGATACATAAAGTAGTGTAAGCCATGCTAGAGATCAAATGTATTTTTCATTTTAAGCAAGTCATGATCTCCCTTACTCAACTATTTCAAAACCTGAAAACATGACACTTGTTGCTGCATTTTTATTATTCATAATCATTTAAGGCACAAAGTTGATCATATGATATTTGCAAGAGATTATATGCCGCATCAGCCTTATTCTAACCAACCAAGCCAAGCCTATGTCATTTGACAATCAGAAGCTTAAGGACATGGTTTTAGTCATACACAATTCCTTCCAAGTTCATATCTTAGTGCAATGATAAGCAATCTCAAAAGAACAAGTGCGATGCATGTATATTCTCTTGATCTTTTCTCAATTTTTTATTTGAAAACTCAACATGTGAGCTGATCACTTGATTAATTTTTTATGATTAAAAGCACTTATGAGCACGCAACAAGTTCAAAACAGCAAGAAAGTTCGATCGTGACCAGATTTAGTGTAAGTAATTATTCCAATTACTAGTCATGGCAAAAACTACAAAATGTATAACATGAGTAATGTAGTAAGAACTTTCAGCCTGTAAAAGGAATCACAAAGTCATATATGTATGAAATACTATGCTCATATTATTTTAGTTTCAGATTCACACATAGACTTTCAAAGTTTCAAAAACTCCCCCTCAATTTAAGCCATGAGGATGCATAACCCCTATTTCACTATGAATGAAACAAAAACGAGTGAAATCCAAAGGTTTTGTAAAAATATCAGGCAATTGTTGTTCGGTATCGACATGGTGAAGCACAATGTTTCCTTTTTCAATATTATCACGAAGAAAGTGATACCTAATGTCAATGTGCTTAGTTCTAGAGTGTTTCATGGGGTTTTTAGCAATACAAATTGCACTAGTGTTATCACAAAACAGTGGAACACTATCTAAATCAACCCCATAGTCCTTAAGTGTTTGAACAATCCAAAGAATTTGTGAGCAAGCGCTAGCCGCAGCTACATATTCAGATTCGGCCGTGGACTGTGCAACTGAACTTTGTTTTCTAGAGGACCAAGCAACAAGTGAATTACCAAGAAAATGACAAGCACCCGAAGTACATTTCCTATCAATCCTACAACCCCCAAAATCAGCATCTGAAAAAGCTTTCAATAAAACAGTTGAGGAAGAAGGAAGAAAAATGCCAAATTCTTGAGTTCCATGTAGGTACCCGAGAATCCTTTTGATGGCTTGGCGATGTGAAGCACGTGGAGAAGCTTGAAAACGTGCACAAAGACATACGCTGAATTGTATGTCCGGTCTTGACGCCGTGAGATACAAAAGTGATCCAATCATACTTCTGTATTCTTTTTTATCGACCGGGTCACCATCTTCGTCAAGTTCAAGTGTTGTTGCTGTTCCCATTGGTGTCCGAAGAGGCTTGCATTTGTCCATGTTGAAGCGCTTAAGAAGGTCCTTTGTATACTTAGTTTGATGCACAAAAGTTTCTTCTTTTGTTTGCTTGATTTGCAGCCCCAAAAAGTATGTGAGTTCTCTCATCATACTCATCTCAAATTCTGAACTCATCATAGCTGAAAACTTGAACACGAGATCATGAGAAGCACAACCAAAGATAATATCATCCACATACACTTGAACGAATAATGAGTCATTGCCATGCTTAAGTAGAAAAAGAGTTTTATCAACCTTGCCCATGGTAAACCCCTTTCAAGTAAGAATGTTTTTAACCTATCATACCATGCTCTAGGGGCTTGTTTTAGACCGTACAAGGCTTTGGACAGTTTGTAAACATGATTAGCAAAATTTGGATTTTAAAAACCCGGTGGATGCTTAACATAAACCTCCTCCTCTATGTAGCCATTAAGAAAAGCACTTTTAACATCCATTAGATATAACTTGAAACCTATAGATGCAGCAAATGCTAATAAAATTCTTATAGCTTCTAATCTAGCAACAGGAGCAAATGTTTCATCAAAATCTAGACCTTCAATTTGAGTGAAACCTTGAGCAACCAACCTAGCTTTATTCCTAACCACAACCCCATTCTCACTTTGCTTATTTTTAAATACCCATTTAGTTCCAATTAATGTGTGACCTTGAGGTGGAGGTACAAGTTTCCAAACATTATTTCTTTCAAAATTTTCTAACTCTTCTTGCATGGCATTAATCCAAGATTCATTAGTGAGTGCGTGTGATATATCCTTGGGTTCAAAAGAAGCAACAAAAGCAGAATGAGCATGAGAGTTTGGATCGCAAAACCTGGACCGAGTGACTCGTTCATGCAAGCTTCCAATGATTTGTTGTGGAGGATGACTTTTGAGTACTCGGAGGGGAGTAGACACTTCACAAGCACCTTCTTCTTCATGTTCGGACCTTTGATTAGGAGAGCTTGTTGATTGAGGAAGGTCCGAACCAGCAGTAGTGACTGTTGGTGCTGGTTGTGGTGCAAAATCAGCAGCTTGATCGTTATTTAATTCCGAGTTTTCGGGCAGCAGCACCACTTCTTCATCTTCTTCAATAAAAATACTCTCCCCCTGCGGATATGGATCCGGACCTGCAATATTGGTGCTAGTACTTGGGCTAGCTTCATCAAAAGAAACCTCGCAAGTCTCCATAATTTTGTTAGTGTCAAGTAAAAGCACACGGTAGCCTCTAGTATGAGATGGATAACCAAGAAACATGCCATCAACAGATCTAGCTTCAAATTTATCAAGATTATCATGTTTCTTAACAAAGCATTTGCAACCAAAAACCCTAAAGTGTGTAATACTAGGCCTATGTCCAAACCGGAGCTCATATGGGGTTTTTCCCAGCTTAGCACGCAAGAAAACACGATTTGAGACATAACAACCGGTTGCAATTGCATCAGCCCAAAATTTCCTAGGAGTTTGATATTCATCAAGCATAGTCCTAGCCATCTCAACTAAGGTCCTGTTCTTTCTTTCTACGACACCATTTTGTTATGGTACATAGGGTGAAGAGTATTGATGATCTATTCCATTTTCAGCACAAAAGTGATCAAAGGATTGGTTTTTAAATTCAGTTCCGTTATCACTTCTAATTGCTTTTAGTGATCCTGGGTGATCAATAGATAATCTAAGAAATAAAGTTCTAAAATGACTAAAAGCTTCATTCTTAGATGCCATAAAATAAACCCAAGAATATCTGGAATAATCATCAACAATCACAAGCACATACCATTTACCTCCGAAGGATTGAACACGTGCCGGACCTACTGTGTCAAGATGTAAAAGTTGTCCCGGTTCAGCTGTCATGGTCATTGTGAGAGGAGCATGTGAACCTGCAACAAACTTAGCATGTCTACAAGAAGAGCACACAATATCATTGTCCTTTTTAAGCTTCGGCAGCCCACGTATGCGATCGAGAGCACTAACACGAGTGAGATGATCAAAGCCTATGTGACCAAGTCTACGATGCCAAAAATATAGATCCTTTGTATCATTAGCAACTAGACACCGATGCTTAGAAGTTGACAAATCAAAATCAGCTTTAAAAACTCTTCCAAACCTAGACATGTTAAACAAAAGCTCACCTTTTGAATCTACAACCTTGCAGCAATTTTTAGCAAAGCTAACCTCTAGATTTTCATCTAGCAATTGTGAAACCGAAAGCAAGTTGTATTTCAAATTTTTAACAAGTGCCACATCTTTCAAAGTGTAGAGATTGTTTACTCTAACCGAACCTTTAGCAATTATGGGAGTAGAAGAGTTATCGGCGAAAGTAACATTTTCTACAGGTGACACAAAAGAGAGAGAGGAGAATCATTCTTTGTTACCGGTCATGTGGCGTGAGAAACCTGAATCCACAATCCAAATGTTCTCCTTCCTCAAACGTGAAACCTACACAGCAGCACAATACGTCGATGACTCAATACTGGGGTTAGTTAAAAGACTTTTAGGAATCCAGTACTGAGTCACACGACATCCAGCAGGAATAACACGCGAAAGCTGAGAAGGTACAGCAGGTTTATGAGCCAAACATCGAAAATTTTTGTTCCCAACTACTGACTTAGAAGATGTGTTATATGTAGCACAAAAAACAGTAGGTCCGGGAGCAAGTTTTTGACTCATTACAGCAGGTTGCAAGCTCCGAACATTCGGTCTAGCAGATTTTGCTTGGTTGTTATGTGATCTTGCAAGTATTCTTTGTTTCTTATCGTGTTTAGCTAGTCTATAACAAAAATCCATGACATGACCATCTCTACCACAGTAGGTACAATGAAAAATAACCTTATTATCATGTCTAGATGAGCAAGCAACACATTTATTAGAACCCGAATGGGACAGTACTCCTGCAGATTTGAAAATCACCTCTTTTTGTCTAGGAGCTGTTTGAATCAAACCGCTTCTTAATGACTTTACAACTTTAGGTGGGTGTGCCTTAGCATGAGCATGAGAATTAAAACCTAAACCAGTTTTATCATTACAAGACTTGGAAGAATTCAGCAGCAAGTTTATGTTCTTATTTGCATTAGAAAACCGATCTAGTGTCCTATGCATGTCATCAAGTTTATTGGACAGATCAAAACAGTTTTCACATGAAGTTTTTCCTTTTAGTTTGCAATTTGAACAATATTTAACTTCATGCACACGTAAAGCATTGTTCAAAATAGAAATCTCATTCATAGCATCATTTAGTTTCTTATTCACATCATCACATGAAGAACAATGCAAATCAATTGTAGAACAACAAGCATCTTTCAAATTTTTATCATTAAGTGCAGCAAGCTCTTTGTTCTTTTCAATTTCAAGTTCATGTTTATTAAGTGTAGATGCGTGTGCACTTCTTAAAGAGGTTAATTGTTCATAAATCAAATCACATGAGGAACAAGAATCATCACTAGGAATCAAAGTTTTTAAACAATTAATTTCAGATTCTAGTGATTCAATTTTAACAGCATTGTTCCTAAGTTTTTTATCCTTTTTCTTTAATATAACAGTGGCACGAGAAATAGCATCACACATTTCTTCGCAAGTGGGACGTACCTCTTCATCGTCGCTGTTGTGTTCTGCCTCCTCGGAGCTTGAACTTGACTTGCTCGCCATGCAGCACATATTTGCCATAGCTTCTTCATCTTCATCACTACCGGTGTCCACATCATTTGAGCCAAAATCTTGAAGTGCAGAGATCATACTATGCACTATGTTGCGCACTGATAAATCTTTCTTCTTCTTATTCTTTGCGAACGATTTCTTCGGCCTTGTTTGCTTTTCTTCACGTGAAGTCGGACCTCAAAGGTTAGGGCACTCCATACGAAAATGTCCTGTCTTACCACATTCAAAACATCGTTGAGGTCCGGAGCATCCTCTCCTTCTAGTTCTCACATTTTGCAATGCTTTTGAGAACCGAGTAGAGATGAGTGCAAGCTCCTCCTCTGGAAACTCTTCAATCTGTTCAAGGGTTAGAGAGGACAGCAAAGAGAGTGCACCACTAGATGATGATTGACTAGAACTAGACATGTCACGTTGCGAAACAAATGCAATAGACTTGTTGGGGTTTTTATGTGAGATGATGTCAATTTCATGAGTTTTCAATTTAGAATAAAGCACGTCTAAAGTAAGAGAACTCATAACAGTAGATTCACGACTAGATGTAACTTTCATCTCCCAAATTTACATATCTAATGCTCCTAACAATTGTCTAGCATTTTCAGCATCTGAAAAGTTAACATTGACACTACACAAGTTGCTGAGAATTTTATTAAAGCGAGCAAAAAGGTCGTCAATTGACTCACAGGATTGCATCTCAAAACGCATGTATTCTTTCTTGAACATATCTTGCCTTACCTCCTTGATCGTATTGGATCCATCATGATAGTCAGAAAGAGCTTTCCAAACATCATATGCAGATCGGAGGTGTGCAACACGGTCGAAGTCGCTTTGAGTCAATCCTTGGATGATCAAGTTGCGAGCCTTGTTGTTGTTGTCATCATCTCTCATGTTCGCAGCCGTAACTTGATCGTTGGGTGGTACATCGAAGTTCCAGTAGACATTTTCCCATATGGCGAAGCCTTGCGCCTATATGTAGGCCTCCATCCGCGCCTTCCAAACCTGAAAATCGATGCCATTGAACACACAAGGTTTTGCGGAGTACTTCTCCATGATGGTTAGTCAAAACACGTGCAAATCACAAAGATTAGAGCATCTTGGCTCTGATACCAATTGTAGGATCGAAGAGCACGTGAAAAGCTACCAGAGGGGGGTGAATGGTAGATTAAAACTTTTCACAGCGGAAACAACAAAAACTCCTCACCAAAAAATCAATCGGTTAAAGAAACCGTGTTTGCAAGTGTTTTCAAACGTGTTAAACCGTGACAAATCAAGTAGAGAGGTAGAGAATCAAGTCACGGATCTAATGCAACAAGAATCACTTGAAAACACGAAGTAAAACTTGAGATACGATCAAAACATTAAACGAAGATCAATCTGTTCTACCCGATATAAAACAGATCTGCAACGCTGCAAAGAAACTCATGTATCTCAAAAACTACAGATACGAAGCTCATGAAAATTTCACAGATGATAGATAATTGAGTTGTTAAGACAACCCAAAAATAATCACGTCAATCGGATCTGTAAAACTCGAGTTATGAACGAAAAACCGAAGCAACGTCGGTCTGTCCAGAAACTCGGCGAGAAAGACTTGACGAAAAACAAATCGGACGAACAAGGCACAAAAGCTCCTCGAAACTATGAACTTTATTCAATAGAAACACAAGAGGAACAGCCCAAAGTTCTCTCTACCCACGAGAGCCCTGGCTTCCCTTGCTTTTATAGCCAGCCCTGAGGCTTAACAATCCAATCTAGGACTCCTACTCCTAATTGGACTCGTATCCTAACTTACCATAACTGCTCAGGACTCTCCTATTCGCAGATAGAAGCAATCGTGAGACTTCCAAATACCTTAGGAACGTCCTAAACATTCCTAAAACAACTCAACTTCGTGCCTAGCACGAAATCCTATCATAACCAACTCAAATCTTCCATATTTGAGCCATATCCGACTCAGCCTCAGCCTGAGTACGCAATCCAGCCGGTTGGACCTTTCCGACCAATTCTTTACTCCACTTCTCTTCACCACGCATTGGAACAATGTTGCCACGTCCATGCACTCCTTGCACACGTGCAAACACCTTGCAACGACGTACACGCAACCTTCATATGCACTGCCCTTGATCCAAACATGCTGCGCGACCTCCCGATCAACTCAACCACAGCTCCTCCCGAACTTGGTTGTTGGAACCTCATCTCCTCCCTTAGACTAGTCCAAGGATCCCGTCACCAGCCATGTCTTGAACTCAAGCAACACCTGCACATGAATAAACAACCAATCCTTCCGAGCACAAGTCCTCGACTTGACTCACGTTAGTTCGAAAACAACAACACCTTACATGAGCACGTCACATAAGCATGTTGCAAACCATATCAAATGATAACAGCCATAACCACCAAAACACACCAAAAACTTAGCAAATTAATACTAAGTAAACCTTCCCATAAAGCAAGTTTGAAACATTGCGAGTTAAAAGTAAAAACAAGACGCTGCAGTTCTACGAGTTGAACTTCACGGGAGCTCCCTGAAAACAAGCTCCGGACCTCACAAAAGCTCTCCGGACCTTGCAGGAGCTCTCCGGACCTTGCGTCGGACCTTGCCAACACTTGGCGGACCTAACAAAGAACTTGTCGGACCTTGCCACAGAAGAATTTTTTGGCAATATTCAAAACTTCGAATGTTAATGCTAACTTTTATCCTAATTGCCAATGTATTCAGCACACATAGGTCTCACAGAAAGTTTGCTTAGTATTATTTTACTAAGTTTTTGGTGTGTTTTGGTGGTTATGGCTGATATCATTTTTCTATGGTTTACAACATGCTTATGTGAGGTGCTCACGTAAGATGTTGTAGTTTCGGAACTAACGAGAGTCAAGTCGAGGACTTGTGCTCGGAAGTATTGGTTGTTTATTCATGTGCAGGTGTTTCTTGAGTTCAAGACATGTCTGGTGACAGGATCCATTGAACTAGTCTTAGGGAGAAGATGAGGTTCAACGACCAAGTTCAGGAGGAATTGTGGTTGAGTTGATCGGGAGGTTGTGCAGTATGTTTGAATCAAGAACAATGCATATGAAGGTATCTTGGACGTCGTTGGAAGATGTTTGCACGTGTGCAAGGAGTGCATGGACATGGCTGCATCGTTCCAAGGCGTGATGAATAGATGTGGACGTAAAGAATTGGTCGGAAAGGTCCAACCGACTAGGTTATGGACTCAGGCTGCGGCTGAGTCGTGTTTGACTCAAATATAAATTTTTTTGAGTTGGTTATGATAGGATTTCATGTGGGTCACGAATTTGAGTTGTTTTAGGAATGTTTGGGATGTTACTAAGGTGTTTGGAAGCCTTAAGATTGCTTCTATCTGCGTGTAGAAGAGTCTTGAGCAGTATTGGAAAGTTATAGTTTGAATCCAAGTAGGAGTAGGAGTACTAGTTTGAATTGGGTTGGCCTTAGGGATGGTTATATAAACAAGGGAGGCCAAGGCTCGTCTGTGCACGACTTTGGGGCTGTTCCTCTTGTGTTTTGACAAATAAAATTCGTATTCTAAAGGAACTTTTGTGCCTTGTTCGTCCGACTTGTTTCAGACAAGTTTTTCTCATCGAGTTTCTGTTCAGCACTACCTTGCTTCGGTGGTTTTATCATAACTCGAGTTTTACAGATCCAATTGATGTGATTCTTTTTGGGTTGTCTTCACAACTTGATTATATATCATATGTGAAAATTTCACGGTCATTGAATTTGTGGTTTCTGATCTACCCGAGTTTCTTTGCAGTATTCCAGAACTGTTTTTCTCGCGTAGGACAGATTGACCTTTGTTCGATCTTTCGATCGTAACTTGAGTTTCTCTCAACGATTTTCATGATTCTTGTTGTGACGTCTTCGTGACTTTATTCTCTACAATCTATACTAGTTTTATCACAGTTGAACACGTTTAGATTAGTCACACACACGGTTTCTTTAACAGATCGGTTTTCTGCTGAGGGGTGTTTTGTTGCTTCCGCTGAAAAGTTTTTATCTACCATTCACCCCACTCTGGTAGCTTTACACGTTTACTTCGATCATACACCCCCCTTTGCCAGAGTTCAGTCACCGGTGAGCCAGCCGACGAGCCCCGTCACGCCTCGCCGGAAAAAGAACCGATGATCTGTCGCCCTAATCATCCATAGAAAAACTTCCCGCTACTGCCATCGCTAGGAGGAAGGCCCTGCCACCAAGAGGAAGTGAGGTAGGTCTTTGTTACCCATCTTACAATGTCGTCGCTGTTTCTACGCATCCGTTTTCTTCGCTCCCTTCGAACAGAAACATCTTCATGTGGACAGATCACGTTTTGATCGGTTTTTGACGGTGGAATTGATCTAGATCTTGAGTCAAGATCATCACCACATCCACACTTGATCCGTACGCCCTTGTTCATCATAAAACCCCATGAAAGCCCATTAACACATGCAAGAACACGTACAAACTAGTCTAATAAAACAGCACCATAGGATTTGCTTTCATCTACACCATTGCATCTTGAGTAAAGTTTGTGCATGATGTTTGATTGCTGTAAACTTTGTATGTGTGTGGTCGTGAGTAGAAGGACAAGCTCGGGAAGCCATCTATGAAGAACTACAGCACCAACACTTCGAGAGGCTTGAGCAATTACAGCCACGGAAGCAAGGCAAGTGCCCCTTGACCATATTGATCCCATGTTTTGAAACTGTTTTGTTTGCAAAAACATGTATGCTTGAGTCAACTTGATGGGACACCCTTTTATAGGAGTTTACTAGTTTTGTTAACCATCCTTGTCGCCGGGAAAGTTAATGAGTCGGGTATGGTTGTTTTTCCTTTTTGCTTTGCTTAATCTACGGGATACGGGAAGCTGAACTAAAACATGGTTAGCTACTGCACTCATATGAATAATGATAATGAGAACTTGATGGTGATAATAAGCATTGAATCGGGGGAGATCTAGGCAAGCTTGGTTCGTGGATGTTGCTGAATCAGATGGTGGTTTACTTGCCATAGATCTAAGAACCGGTTGATGTCAGCACATGCCAGGAAAACTGTGCCACCACAAGGCCAAATATGGGTGCGGCTTAGCTAACTAATTAGGTGCGTTGCTAGCTTGTTATGGACCGTGGAAGGCGCGGGGAATGGGAGTCGAGAGAGGACTGCACTGGGAATTGCATGGCACAAGAGGGGGCCCGTGGGTGGGAGAATGGTGATTCGAGCCTACCGGTGAAACCTCAGTGAGTCCATACATCTAGTAGCCCCTTTGTAAAGGCTATTTTTTGATCTCTTGGCCATACACCAACGGTTGTGTACTGGTATAATGGAGGTTCTGCAGTCACCGATGAGTGACGAAATGACAAACTTGTGGGTAAACTTGTGCCACCTCTACAGAGTGTAAAACTATCACAATAGCCGTGCTTACTGTCACAAGCACCTGGCCAACTCACATTTTTAGAGGGAAAACTTGGTATGGATGTTCGGTATGGTTATGGTATGGTCATTGGGATTGTATTCGGGACTGTTTAAATCTTGACAACGAGTTTGGTTTCGGTTATATGAATATGAGATGGTTATGAATATTTATGAGCATGAGATGAACTTGAGAAAGATTAATGGTTAGTTGAAGCTTGATAAATGGTGAATTATGATGGAGGAAGGTTGCTGTTTTACTTGGATATATGTTGGGATTAAATTCACCTAGAAATAGTTGTTGTTTTACCATGTTTATGAAATAAAATTTGCTTGCTGCAATGAGCCTTTTTTATTCCATACCTTGTTGTAAGCTACATGTCATACTTTTCCAGCACTTGCTGAGTACAACATGTACTCAACCCTTGCATTATCACATAAACATTAGCTACAGGAGAAGAGTACTTCGACAATCATGTGGAGTACTAAGCGTGTGAACTACCGTCAACATGCCTGTGGAGTTGAAGATGGAGCCGCTGCTATTTAGTTATTTCCGCTGTCATTTAGAGACTTCCGCTGCAAGAATAAGATAGACAATCATGAGTGAGACAATTAGTCGATGTAACAAAGTACTTAAACACTATTTATTCGTGGTTATATTCTGAATTCAGTTTGTGGATTATATGTGTATGTGTGATGAACATCCTGGGCACACATATGCATTAACTTGGTTCTGTTCTCGGAACCGGGTGTCAAAGATTGGTATCAGAGCCACGTTGACTGTAGGACGCAAGTCTAGGTAGAATGGACACTCTAAAACATGAAGGCACACCCCTCTAAACTGCTATTTTCGAAAATTGCTTGCTGCTGCACTTTTCTTGTCAATTCAGCCACCGCAAAGTGCTATTTTCAGCCCCTCTTCTCTCTTCTTTTGGACAACAACACTTTTGCTTTCTTGCTTCATAGCTTCTGAAGTTTGAAAGTATTTTCTTCCTTCTCTAAAGTTTTTCATGTACTATTTATAGATGCTGGTGATCAGGAGCACGACACACATAAGTACTTGTTCACCACCACGTGGGAGTGCACTTAATCCCATTGAGGTGTCTGATGGACAACCCCCGTCACACGGCAGGAACAACACCAGTTCACATGATTAAGTTTAGGATTCCCATTGAATAAGCTGTAATAGGACCGTTTAAATCATAGTAGCGTGAATAGGAGTGGTGTGTTGAACTTATATGATGATTGCTTGTGTTTGTGTGCTGGTGTGCGTTGTGGGACGCTTCGGGAATGTCCACATCCACACATAGTAGAGACATGTGAGATGCTTCGGCATGTGTTCACATCCTCACATATGCTGAAATTAATGAAAGAAGATATTTAGTTCATACACCTTGATGCATATAGTTGGGGGGATCAATCCAAACTTCTCTTTTGTATTCTACCCAACTCTCTATTACAGATGGTGAGGGAAAACG
This sequence comes from Neostapfia colusana, assembly GCA_030760725.1. Classification (NCBI taxonomy): domain Eukaryota; kingdom Viridiplantae; phylum Streptophyta; class Magnoliopsida; order Poales; family Poaceae; genus Neostapfia; species Neostapfia colusana. The sequence goes on along the minus strand of JASWHV010000013.1, from coordinate 71,356,026 downwards.
CCAGCCGTCAAAGGAGGAACGTTCGTGGCAACCATGAACCACAAGAGGATGGCAACGTTGAAGTTCCTGAAAATGCCAACCCCGGGGCTGAGGCAAACAACCTTGAACGGTTGATGGCTATGCAGAACCTGCTCATGCAAACAATGATACAAACTTTGGGACAGCTGCGAGCCAACAACAACAACAATCCTAACCCCGTTCCAGCACCCCCACCGCCACCACTGCCGGCTCACAACAGATTGGGAGAGTTCATGAGGACTCGACCGCCTACTTTTGCACAAGCTAATGATCCCATGGAGGCTGATGATTGGTTGAAATCCATGGAGAAGAAGCTTGCTATTGTTCAATGCAATGATCGGGAGAAAGTTCTCTTCGCATCGCACCAACTTATGGGAGCAGCCGCTGACTGGTGGGACGCTCTTTGCAATGCTTATGTCGACCAGGAGATTATCACTTAGGCTGAATTCTAGGAGATTTTCCGCTCTCATTATGTCCCTGCTGGAGTCATGATGCTTAAAAGGCAAGAGTTCGAAGGTCTCCGCCAAGGAAAGAAGAGTGTGAATGAGTACCTCAACAAGTTCACGCATCTGTCAAGGTATGCTCCCGAAGATGTCAACTCGGATCAAAGAAACAATACTTGTTCATAAGAGGATTGAACAATGAGATCCAAGTACAACTGCTCAACAATGATTATGCAAACTTCCAGAAGCTCGTTGACAAAGCTATAGTGGTTGAGAGCAAGATCTGTGAGATCGAGCAAGAGGGCAAGAGGAAGATGCCATACCAGCCACAAGGGAGCAATGTACGTCCCCGTTCATGCCACCAGCTGCACCACAGTACGGCTCGTCCACCTCTACTTTCCGCCCTGCAAACCCACGTCGCCCTAATCAACCACCACAGCAACGTCCTGTTATACAAGCACCGCGTATGCCTTTGCCCCCTGCACCCCATCCCCACATGGGTGCCTATGCTCAAAACCAGCCTTGCCCCAACGTTCCTGCTGTTTTGGGCAACAAAGCATGCTTTTCATGCGGAGAGGCGGGACACTTTGCAAGTCAATCCCCGAAGAAAGGCCTTGGACAGCCGACCAACGCACCAAAACAGAACCAACGGCCGACTGGAGGAGCTATGCAAGGTAACCGTGGGCAGCAGAACTACGCTCATGATAACGTGAATCATGTCTCCGCTGAGGAAGCGCAACAAGCTGAGAACGTCGTGATTGGTATGTTCCTTGCCAACTCCAACCCAGCCACTGTTTTATTTGATTCCAGAGCATCACATTCATTCATATCATCCAAGTATGTTGCCAAGTATAATCTGCCCATATCACGCATGAAACACACTATGTTGGTTAATTCTCCCGGTGGAGAGATGAGGACTAATAAAGTATGTCCAAAAGTAAACCTTAAAATAAGGGGGTAGACTTTCTTGCCAACCTTATTGTCTTGGATTCCCAAGGGTTTGATATAATACATGGAATGGATTGGTTAAGCAATCACAACAGAGAAATCCAATGTGCTGAGAGGAGCGTGCAGTTGACAAATGAGCACGGTACTCGTATTGAGTTCGAGTCAGCCAAACCGGCAACCGAGAAGGCAGCATTGAAACACGTCTAAGAAGCAACATTGGAAAGCATTCTGGTGGTTCAATAATTTTCAGATGTGTTCCCAGAAGAACTTCCTGGTATGCCACCTGACCGGGATATTGAATTTGCCATTGATTTAGTACTTGGAACTGCACCAATAGCGAAAAGGCCATATAGGATGCCCGCTAATGAACTAGTGGAACTTAAGAAGCAAATTCAGGAGCAGCTAGAAAAGGATTTTATATGCCCAAGCTCGTCACCGCAGGGAGCCCCCGTGCTCTTCGTAGACAAGAAGGATGGGACCCAAAGGGTGTGTGTGGATTATAGGTCTCTCAATGAGGTGACGATCAAGAATAAATACACGCTGCCCCGTTTAGAGGGCCTGTTCGACCAAATGAAAGGTGCCACAATTTTCTCCAAGATTGATCTTCGGTCGGGATACTTCCAGCTGAATATTAAGCTCTCCGACATACCCAAGACTGCATTTCGAACACGGTATGGTTCGTATGAATATACCGTTATGTCTTTTGGGCTAACGAATGCACCCACATATTTTATGTACCTCATGAATAAGGTCTTCGTGGAGTACTTGGAAAAGTTCGTCGTGGTTTTCATCGACGATATCATGGTGTATTCAAAAAGCTTGGAAGAACATGAAGAACATTTGAGATTGACATTGCGGAAACTGCGAGAGCATCAATTGTATGCCAAGTTCAGCAAGTGTCAATTTTGGCTAAAATAGATATCGTTCCTAGGCCACATCATCTCCGAGAGAGGAGTATCGGTTGATCCCGGAATAGTGGGAGATGTTCTGAAGTGGAACCAACCGCAGAATGTGAAAGATATTCGGAGTTTCCTTGGGATGGCTGGATACTACCGACGGTTCATCAAGGATTTCTCTGAAATAGCGAAGCCTATGACTGAATTGCTAATGAAGGGCAAAGCATTTCAGTGGACACCAGTGCACCAAGAAAGCTTTGAGGAGCTCAAGAAAAGACTAATCACAGCACCGGTTTTGGTATTGCCGGACGTGAGCAAGAGTTTCTATATATATTGTGACGCATCAAGACAAGGGCTTCGATGCGTGCTCATGCAAGAAGGACAAGTGGTAGCCTATGTGTCGAGACAACTAAAGAAACACGAGCTGAATTACCCCACACATGACTTGGAACTTGCAGCCGTGGTACATGCCTTGAAGATTTGGAGGCATTATATCCTTGGCCACCGATGTGAGATCTATACGGATCACAAAAGCATCAAGTATATATTCATGCAAACGGATCTGAATTTGAGGCAACGTCGATGGTTGGAACTCATCAAGGATTATGATGTTGGAATCAGTTATCACCCCGGAAAGGCCAATGTAGTAGCTGATGCGTTGATCCGAAAGGGAGCATGTCACCAACTCATGGTTCGGGAGCTACCGCCCAAGCTGCGCAAGGAGTTCGAACGGTTACATCTCGGGTTCTTGAACGAGATTGAAGTGATAGAACTCAACTCTTCGCTGGAACAAGAGATACGAGATTGCCAAGCAACGGATGAGGAAATCAAGGAAAGAATCTGACAAGGCATAGAAAAGGATTTCATGGAAGACGAGAAGGGCACGCTTTGGTTAGGGAAAAGGATTTGTGTGCCTAACGTGAAGCACATCCGTGACACAATATTAAAGGAGGCACATGACTCACCTTATTCCATACATCCCGGTTGTACAAAGATGTACAAGGACCTGAAAACTTTGTATTGGTGGGATGGTATGAAAAGGGACATAGCTGAATATGTTGCCTTATGCGGCACGTGCCAACGGGCGAAGGCCGAACCTCAAAGACCCGCTGGACTGTTGCAGCCATTGAAACTGCCCGAGTGGAACTGGGAAGACATCAGCATGGATTTCATTGTCGGATTGCCACGTACTCGGTCGGGTTACGACTCCATTTTGTTAATTGTGGACCGATTGACGAAAACATCCCATTTCCTTCCGGTTAGAACCACGTAACGCGTCGCAGAACTAGCCGAGCTGTATATATATGGAGCAAATCGTGTGTCTCTATGGAGCTCCAAAGAGGATAGTTTCAGATTGGGGTTCCCAATTTACCTCTAGGTTCTTGAAGAAGCTGCATGAAGCCATGGGTACACGGCTGAATTTCAGCTCCGCTTATCACCCGCAAACTGACGGCAAACTGAGAGGACAAATCAAATTTTAGAAGACATGTTGAGAGCTTGCGCCTCGAAACATGGGCGCAGTTGGGATAAGAGCTTGCTGTATGCTGAATTCTCATACAACAACAGCTATCAAGCCAGCTTGAAGATGTCACCTTTCGAAGCATTGTATGGTAGACGGTGTAGAACGCCGCTGTTCTGGAATGAGACCAGAGAAAGCCAAGTATTTGGACCCGAAGTGCTGCAAGATGCCAAAAAGCAAGTACAAACAATACGAGAAAATTTGAAGGCTGCTCAGTCACGACAGAAAGGTTATGCGGACAATAGGCGAAGAAGATTGACCTTTGATGTAGGAGACTTCGTGTACCTTAAGGATTCGCCTATCCGAGGCCAACGACGGTTCAACGTCAAGGGCAAATTAGCACCTCGCTACATAGGGCCATTTAAGATTTTGGGCAAGCGAGGAGAAGTAGCCTATCAAATAGAGCTGCCAACGCACCTCTCCAACGTACACGACGTGTTTCACGTATCCCAACTCAAGAAGTGCTTAAGAATACCGGAAGAACAAGTACCGATGGATGAGCTCGAGCTTCAAAAGGATCTGACCAATGTGAAGCACCCCGTCCAAATTTTGGACGTGAAGGAAAGTGTAACGAGGAACAAAGTGATCCGTTGGTGCAAGGTACAATGGAGCCATCACATGGAAGCCGAATCTACGTGGGAGCGTGAGGAAGACCTCAAGGAAGAATTCCCTGATCTATTCTCTACTCTATTGAATCTCGAGGGCGATGTAAAAGCCCAAGAAAAGGGACTTGCAAAAACTTTTATGCACCTCACAACACAACAGTTTTGTTGTGTGTAGATTGTGACATATTGTGAAGAGCAAGTGGCCTCTATCAAAGGAGTGATTAGAAGGGAAAGCCTTCACTTTCACAATGTATGGTTTCTACACTTAAACATGAGAGGTTGAGCTCACCCCTAGAATTTAAAAAGTCTTGGGAAGGTTCAGTCCAAAGCTCATGCAAATTCAACACTTTTTGAGGCACTTTTGAGTTATTTCAAAAAGAGGCCAATTTGAGTGTAAATTCAAATTGCAGCAACTTTCATCATCCAAATTCAAAAGTTAGCTCCATATCTACACTCAGCACATTTTTCTGAGTAAACCCACCAATTTCCAGCCCCATTGGAGCTCATCTTGTCAAGAGTTAAATTTGCTAGAATTCAAAACTGAATTTGAATTTCAGTTTGAATATGAAGTAAACTTGACCAAACAAAGTTTGAATTTGAGAATCCAAATTCAAACAAAGACTTGGGAGCTAAGTCTCACATTAAATTGTGAGTAGCTGGTGGGATAATTAACAAAAACAGAAAAGAAATATTAGGGGAAAAGGAGAAAGGGGGAGGCCCACAGGTCAGTGGCACACTGGAGGGGCAGTCGGTTGCTGCAGCCGACCCCGACTTCGCGCGCGAGACAGTGAACGGCGGCGAGCCACCGAGGCAGCGATCGGCCACCTCACAGTGCCAAACCGCGGCTTAAAGGCCAGCGCACAGCCCACGCCGCCTTCCTCCTGCTTTCCAAACGAGAACCCCCCCCTACCGAGTTCCTTCCTCGTTTCCGCGCGAGCACAGTAACGCCGCCCTTTCTGATCGCCGGCGTCCGGCCAGCACAGGCGCGCTCGTGCCCGACGAGCCATACAAGAAAGGACCGCCTTAAGGTGCTGACTCTTCTAGTCCCTACCGTTCTTCATTTCATGGGCTGTCGAGGGAGTATTTCGCCGGGAAAGCTTCGGGTGTCTTGAGACCGAGCTCCCACAAAATCCCAAAATTCGTGGGGGTTAGCTCATCACTGGGCAAACCGAGTCATGCACACGCTCTATACACGGCCACGACCACCTAGGATCAAAAACCAGTAAAAACCGTGGGCTAGGTTGACGGTTCTTTGAAGTTTTCTGAAGCACAGCCGATATCCGGCCTAGGTCGCCGGTGAGGTCATAGTTACCGCCGTTTTCACGAGGATCGGTGTCCATGTCCGTGACCAGCAGGTGTCAGCGGAGCTCCCCGAGCAAACCGCATCGAAAAAGGTGCGTGGGATGCCGAGTTAGACGTCGCCGGTGAGCTCCCGGCCGCTGTTGCCGTTGGGAGCACTGTTCCGGTGGTTGTCAAGTTCTGGGGAGTGCACCACCGTGTTCCTCAGGCCGAGATAGGCACTGGCGGCGAGATTCAGCAAGCTCCGAGGACCGGAACCCGTCTCCGGCGAGAGCTCCGGCGAGCTTGGCGGCGGGGTCACGCGGGTGGCCGGAGGAGGACGAAGGGGTAGGCCCCACGCGTCAGCGGCTGGAAATAAAGGGGTGGGATTCTCTGTGGTCCGGGATCCAGTGCGGCCGCGCGGGAAGGAGTCTGTGGCCCCGTGTGGCTCGGATCCAGCGGTCGACACGTGTACGTGGACCCACCCGCAGGATTTAAACATTTCTGGAATTTCCAGTTTTAGTGCAAACTTTAGAACCCCATAACTTTTGCTAGGAAGCTCCAAATTTAGTGATTCAAATTGGGTTGGATTCATCTTGCCTAGCTCTGTCCAGAGATACAACCCAATTTGTATGAAACCCACTAATTAATTCTGGAAAATTCTTTAAAGCTTTTCAGCAAAAGAATTTTAGAGGGAGTTTGGTTCATCCAAAAATTCCCAAATTTTGGCAGAATGTTCTTTAGGACATTAGTAAACCCCTGTAAAAGTTTCAGACCATTTGGAGTTGATTTGGTCAGAGCAATTCAAATTTGAAGGTGCTGTGTTCATTTGAATGCAGAAACATTTTCAGAGAATTTCCAAAACTTGGAAATTCAATTCTGGGCAAACCCTGACTCCAAAAATGCTAGGAAAATTCATGCAAACTCTATGAGCTATAATATAAATTGTAGTTCATTAAGTTGAGCATGAACAGGGGTATTACCTCAGAATTAATTTTTCCTTGCTGATTTGCCAAGAGAATTATTCTGAGCAAACCACTCCATGAAAAGTGCTAATGTTTGGTCCAGAGAGTTTTCTTGTGACAAGGAACTCACACAAAAATTCTCAGCTCCATTGGAGCTCTAGATCACCCCTGTCCTGTTTACCCACTTAAGGGACTAAGATGGAAAAAGGGGGAAAACCACTTAGCATTTGACCATGTGATTAAGTCCAAGCCAAACCACCAACACCAGTTCATATTTAAATTCTTAAACAAAGTTCCAGGTATTAGAGGCTGGTTATTAGAACTAATAGTAGAAGTCTTACTCTAGACTCACTTTTGCATATAAATTAACATGTAGTATTTCATTAACGTGTAGCCGTTGAAGAAGAGACTCCGGAAGTGCTGGACTTCCTCCTTCCGGACGAAGAACTAACTCCTGACCAGCAGCAACAAGGCAAGCCCCGGTTTGCATTAACCTTTTTATAAGTCTTCTTTTGTTTACATGAGTCATGTGAAGTATGATTGTGCATTAGGTGTAGGATGAATGGAACCCCACTTGCATAACCAAAGGTTCCTAAAAGAGTGAGGGTAGTGTCAAGGACCTCGAGTAGACAGGCTATGCTTAATGAGTCATAGGACTTCGGTACAAGTCGAGTAGTTGGAATCTACTCGCGAGATAGGATGGGGACACACGGGTTCGGTTGAGTGATGTGAGATCACTTTAGTAATGAAAATGAGACTAGGCAGGGGCTAGGGCGCAGCAAGAGAGAGTCTTGTGTGCGCAGCCCTGTCCGTGTCGATTGAGGACCGATCCGTGTGCGGCCCTGCTGAACAAGTATTGAACGTACCGAAGGCATATCGGATATATGGGCCCCGATAAACCGATGTAGCCTAAACCTCCGGGCGTCGAGGCATAGCACACCGATTTATAGGTGTAGGTTGAGGGCAGCAAGGTGGAAATCTGCCAACGGGCATAGAGAGATGCTCCGTGTGGGGAACCTCCTGCTCGTTTCGGTGCGACCGGTTCGACGTTTGGGCTGTTGGGTGAAAGGTTGTCCCGTACGACATCGAGTGAGCGTGCTGTGCAGCTCCACGGGTGGGCGTACGTGACGTGCTCTTTGGGTTTTCCCTGCAGGTGTATATCGAGTCGATTCGCCGTCCCTCGCGGTGACGAGTACTGCTTGTTCACTGCGTCGTAACGTAGACTAATGGATGAAATATGTCGATTCAATGATGCTGATTGATATAATTGTATTGCTACATGTGTGCCACCAAATACTGCTTACTAAATTTCAGATTTCATGAACTGTTAACTTGTTGCTAAAAGATGAACTAAGGATGAACTTGTAGGCGTGTCGTTTTGCTGAAAAGTTACTATCCTATGTCCCTTGTACCCCTCATGTAGAGTTTCATGCTTAGGTGAGTCGGTTAAGCCTTGCTGAGCCTTCGTGCTCACGGTTGCTGCTTAAGTGTTTTTCAGGTGAGGAGCCACCCACGGACTCGGAGTACGAGTCCACCGGCGAGGGTTACCCTCCGTCGGGGACCACGGCTGAGTGGGAGCCGTACACGCCGCGCTGAGCTGAGACGTGCAGCTAGTGTGGGTTGCCCTAGGGCTGGGCAACCGACTTTTGCTAAATAGGCGGGCGTGAGTTGTATAGTGTAGTCTTCCGCTGTGTAATAGAACAATAATTGTAACTGAAGTTTGTACTTGTTTGTACAGTTTCAGCTGTTTTTCCCATGTAATATATTGTGTTCTTATGATGTGTGCTGTCGGGTGTCGCATCGCGCGGCACCACCCTCTGCGATCCTGGATGAGCGGATTCCGGTCCGCCACAGCCTGGTATCAGAGCTGCAGTGGGGATAGCACAGTACTTAAGGACTGCATTATGGGAAAAACTTAGGTATACGGTGAGGATTCGGTAGTTGCCCAAGTAAGGACTATATTAGCATAGTTACTTAAAGTGGCAAAGACTAACTTATGTGTTATAATTCTGAATTTCAATTATGTAACGACGCACCTACGCTCTGGTAAGTATGGTAAGGAACGCCACCGAAAGCGGTTCAATTTCGGTTAGCTCTCCCTGACGAGGAACGTGGTTCAGGGATTTGTCTCATAGCTTGGTGTGAGACGTCAATATGAATCTTTTGGACTCTTCATGTCCCTGAGTTCATATGAAACGCTGATCCCTAGCGTGCATTAGGCAAGTAAGTGGAGACCCCATCGCGTGGTCAGTAACGCGAAAGTGTGTTCGTCTGGAAATAGCCCAGGAGGACATACGCAGCGCTTGCCATCGGCGTGCCCTGCAGGGCAGTAGGTGGTATCTGTTGGGTTGATAACATTCCCAACCGTGACGACCCGTTCATGGCATACTCGGGTTCCCCGTCGTGTGGTGTTGAAACACGATCACGTGCCTTGAGACGTGACTTAGCTCAAGGACGGCCGTATGGAAATGATACGGGCGTTTGTATTTACTTTCAAATATGGAACTGCCTGAAATGAATAACCATTGAGTGCACCATTATTGTGTGGTTTTCTGCAGGTACTAACCACGTATGTATCCGTGTAGAAAACGTGTGCGAGAGACCGTTTAGTGCCACACTTGAGACGTATATACCGGTATGAACCGGTTAGGATTTTCTTTTGTGAGGAACGTAGTACCGAGATATGGTAGGCATATGCATGAGAATAATGATAACAAAGAATTAAAATCTATAGGTTCAACATTTAGGACCCTGGTTGGGTATAAGAATGGGATAGTGGAGCAGTATAGCCAAAAGTATGAAAAGCAGAGTGCTCTGTTTTGGGCAGCACGTTTGCTGATCCTCAACAGGGCATAACTCACAGGTCTTTTAGCCCAGGGAGGTGTGCTATATAGTTTTGGAAAGGTATTCAAGTCCTCTACAACTTTGTTGTAGACTTCCAGAGCTGAAACTCGCCTTAAGATGGCTGAAATCCCAGAGGAATGTAAACTGTCCAGAACCAGGGCAGAGTAAAACATCCTCTGAACTGATCTGTTTTTCAAAGATAACTCCCAGTAGAAAAATCTAAAATTGTCATATAATCCATCCTTAGAAAGAGTAGAAGATGTTTGACATCTTTGCAATTCAAAGTTTCTGAAGTTTCAGCACAGAATTTAGTGGAAATCAGGATTGGAAACAGCCACTTCCAAGGGAGGTGCTGTTAAAATTCTTCCAGGAATTCTGCTAACTTTGAATTAACATAACTTTTTAATCAAAGCTGATCTGGGGGCAAATGAGTACTCGTTGGAAAGATACTGAAGTTAACTTGAACTTTGGTATTCAACTTGAGTCATGAAAATGCCCAGAACCAGATCAAAACTTGGAATAGGTAGCAACTGGTCATTCTGACAGAAGAATGACAGTTGAACTCATTGAAAAGGGTGTTGTACCCTAAGGGTGTTATACGTGATGACAACGCAATAATAATGTCTCGTAGAGACCAAACCCAGTTATGGTGAGCTTCCAAAGAGGGGGTTCATCAAGTTGGATTAAACTAACTTGTGTTTGGTCTGGTAATGGTGTAGCTTGTGCAAAGTTATTACATTATCTACTTACGAGATATTTCGCACGTTTGGTTGTCATAATGTTTTTACGCCCAGTTCTATTGGACTGCATGCCAAATGTTGCGGGACTGATGTTTAATGTCGTATGGTTGCAGATGGTTCGTACTAGGACCACGCACGAGGTTGGTGGCTCTAGCCAAGGTGGAGGCGATGACTCCCAGCCACCGGCCTACGACAGCACCCCGCAGCAGCAGCCACCACCGCCGCCTCCGCTTACTCTAGCGGATGTGATAGCAGCATTGGTGGGAGGTCGTGAGGAGCAGACCGACCTGCTCCGCACGATCGTGCAGAATACGTCCCAGGCGGGAGGACGTCAAGAGCGAGGGCCTCGTGAGCCCCGCGAAGTGTCGTACTCGGATTTCATGAGTACGCACCCTCCAGTGTTCACCGAAGCTGAAGAACCACTGGAGGCGGACAACTGGCTGCGGACTATCGAGTCCAAGTTCGGGCTGCTCCAGTGTACGGAGCGGCAGAAGACGCTGTTCGCAGCACAGCAGCTCCACGGTGCCGCTGGTGCGTGGTGGGCGAATTATGTCGCCTCACGTCCGGCTGGCCATGCCGTGGAATGGCAAGAGTTCCGGGAGGCGTTCCGCGCCTATCACATTCCTCCCGGAATAATGAAGAGAAAGTTCCAAGAATTTTTGGAACTAAAACAGGGCGGGAGGAGTGCCCACGACTACTCCCGTGCCTTCAACCATCTGGCGCAGTATGCGTCAGACTACATCTCCACGGAGGAGAAGAAGAGGGAGCACTTCTATCGGGGGTTACATCCCGAAATGAAGACCCACCTCGTACAATGGAACCGCGGCACATTCAACGACCTAGTCAATGCCGCCATCATGCAAGAGGACGCTCAGCGGGAGTTAGCAGCTGAGCAGAGGAAGCGTAGCGCTCCACCTAGCAGCGGTGGGAGTGGCGCTCCCCAGAAGTACCGTATGGTGTATCGGACACCATCCGGGCAGCAGTGGCAACCACCGGCGCGACCGCAACGGTTCGGGGGACGTCCCTTTCAGGCACCTCCGTTCCGTCCGCCGATGCCACCACCAAGGCAGCAGCAGCAGCAGACGGTACCCCGGGCGTTTCCACCGCCACAACGCGCCCCAGGTTTCCGTCCACCGATCAGCGGGGGACCGCCCCGTTTCACCTGCTTCACGTGTGGCCAAGCGGGCCACTTTGCGAAGGACTGTCCCCAGGGGCAGCAGAGCAGCGGGCAAGCCCAACTCCAGGGCGGTGCTCGAGGCCGACCTCCGGTGAAGAAGGTTAGTCAGCGGACTGGAGGCGTCCGCAACCTCGACAATGAGGACGCCCCAGAGGGAGACAACGTGCTGGCGGGTACGTTTACTCTCAACCATCAAGCCATAGTCATATTATTTGATTCGGGTGCAACCCACAGCTTTATAAGTGCATCCTATGTGGCTAAACATCAATTGCAAGTCTTCCCAACCGACTGCACTTATATGATCTGCTCACCGGGAGGGAAGATTTCAGCTAATATGATGATTCCAAAGGCACCTTTGTGCTTAGGTGGGAAACTATATCCCACCACCTTGATAATCCTTATGGGACAAAAGATTGATGCAATCTTAGGGATGTCATGGCTGCAATACCATGGCGCTGTCCTAGAGACTCGGACACGGACGGTTCACTTAAATTCTCCATTTCACCGTCCGCATTCCATGGTGTTAGACACGCCAGTCCGGGAAGTTTTAGCAATTAATAATGCGGAAGTTCTCAAGTTAGAAGACATCCCCGTAGTCCGGGAGTATCCCGATGTGTTCCCGGATGATCTTCCGGGCATGCCACCTGAGCGGGATGTCGAGTTCAAGATTGAACTTGCACCCGGGACTACGCCCATATCACGGAGACCATACAAGATGGCTCCAAATGAGCTGGCGGAACTGAAAGAACAGCTCAATGATCTGTTGAGCAAGGGTTTCATTAGGCCGAGTTCCTCGCCTTGGGGATGCTCGGCGCTATTCGTGAAGAAAAAGGATGAGACCCTGAGGCTGTGTGTGGATTACCGGCCGCTCAACGCCGTCACCATCAAGAATAAGTACCCACTGCCCCGTATTGACATCTTGTTTGATCAACTTGTGGGGGCAAGTGTATTCTCAAAGATGGACCTTCGCTCTGGATATCACCAAATCAAGATCCGGGCGGAGGATATCCCGAAGACGGCGTTCTCGACGAGATACGGCTTATACGAATATCTCGTCATGTCCTTTGGTCTCACAAATGCTCCAGCCCATTTCATGTATCTCATGAACTCGGTGTTCATGCCGGAGCTGGACAAGTTCGTGGTAGTGTTCATCGACGATATCTTGGTTTACTCCAAGACAGAAGCCGAACATGCCGAACACTTACGGATCGTTCTTCAGCGATTGCGAGACCACAAGCTCTACGCCAAGTTCAGCAAATGCGAATTTTGGATCAGCCAAGTGCCATTCTTGGGACATATCATCTCAGCTGAAGGCATTGCGGTTGACCCAAGTAAAATAGAGCAAGTGTTGAAATGGAAAGCTCCCACTTCAGTTCATGAAGTCAGAAGCTTCCTCGGGTTAGCGGGATACTACCGGAGATTCATTCCAAGTTTCTCCAAGCTCGCAAAGCCGATGACAGAGTTGCTGAAGAAAGGGACAAAATATGTTTGGAACACGGCGTGTGAAGGAGCGTTCCGAACATTGGTGAAGCATCTCACCACAGCCCCGGTGTTAGCTCAGCCGGATACAACAAAGCCCTTCGACGTGTATTGTGACGCGTCCGGTATTGGGCTGGGCTGCGTGTTGATGCAGGAAGGACGTGTGGTCGCTTATGGCTCACGCCAACTTCGGAACCATGAGCAGCACTACCCGACTCACGATCTTGAACTTGCTGCCGTGGTGTTGGCGCTGAAAATGTGGAGGCACTATCTCCTGGGGAACTTGGTGCATCTCTACACCGACCACAAGAGCTTGAAATACATTTTCACCCAGAAGGAGCTGAACATGAGGCAGAGGAGGTGGTTAGAACTGATCAAAGATTATGAGATTGAGATCCATTACCACCCCGGCAAGGCGAATGTGGTTGCCGACGCGCTGAGTCGGAAATCGCATGTCCATCACCTCACCATTACACCGGTGGAGGAGGAAGAGCCAAGTCTATACTTGGTTCCTTATGGATCGCTGTACAACCTTGCCCTCATCCCTACTATTAGGGAGGACATCATTGCAGCTCAGAAAACGGATAAAGGCATGGCACATCTCCGGAGACGGATAGACATTGGAGAAATTAAATGTTTCCGGAAAGATGGGGAGGGGACGCTGTGGTTCAATGACCGCATAGTCGTACCCCGGGATATGGAGTTGAGGAAAAAGATCCTCGATGAAGCTCACTTGTCTAAATACTCCATTCATCCGGGCAGCAACAAAATGTACCAAGATTTGAAAAAGAAATTTTGGTGGACGCGGATGAAGCGGGAGGTAGCTAAGTACGTATCCGAGTGCGATACGTGTAGACGAGTGAAAGCTGACCATATGAAGAAATCAGGGCTGCTGCAACCCCTGAAGATCCCGGCATGGAAATGGGAAGATGTGAGCATGGATTTCATTGTGGGATTACCCCTAACAGCCAACAAGCATGATTCCATATGGGTAATCGTTGATCGGTTAACCAAGACGGCTCACTTCATTCCGGTGAATACACGTTACAAGGCCGGCAAATATGCGGAGCTATACATAGCGAAGATTCTATGCCTATACGGGGTACCCAAGACCATTGTCTCAGATCGAGGTGCATTATTTGTATCTCGCTTTTGGGAGCAGCTACACGCTGCATTGGGTACTAAGTTGATCAGGAGCTCCGCCTATCACCCTCAGACCGATGGTCAGACAGAAAGGGTGAATCAAGTCCTGGAAGACATGTTGAGAGCATGTGCCATCCACCATGGTAGGAACTGGGATGATCACCTACCATTGGCGGAATTCTCGTACAACAACGGTTATCAGGCAAGTATCAAGATGGCACCTTACGAAGCTCTCTACGGTCGTAAATGCCGCACCCCATTAAATTGGTGCGAGTCCGGTGAAAGGGTCACATTCGGAGTCGATGTGGTGAACGACGCCGAAGAGCGCGTTCGGACAATTCGAGCCAATTTGAAGGCCGCTCAATCCCGACAGAAGAGCTACGCTGATAAGAGGCGTAGGCCGTTGCACTTTGACGTTGGGGAACACGTGTACCTCCGCGTGTCTCCAATGAAGGGCGTGCACCGATTCGGTGTGAAGGGGAAGCTCGCTCCCCGTTTCATTGGACCCTACGCTATCACCGAGAAGTGTGGACCAGCAGCGTATCGATTGGAGCTACCGGCATCTCTGGCTGGTGTCCATGATATTTTCCATGTTTCGCAACTGCGGAAATGCTTGAAGCATACAACTGCTGTTCCTACCGAAGACATCGGCGAGCTGAAGCCGGATCTAACATATAATGAATATCCGGTGGGAATTCTTGATGAGAAAGCCAGAACCACACGCAGCAAAATGTTGTGGTTCTACAAAATACTCTGGAGCAACCACACCGCCGAAGAAGCGACGTGGGAGAGCGAGGAGTTCCTTCGCTCAAATTACCCGGAGTTCATGACTTCTCAACACGGGTAAGTCCCTATTACATTGCTATCTCTTCTTTTATAATCTCGGGACGAGATTCTTTTAAGGGGGGAGGGATGTAAAAGCCCAAGAAAAGGGACTTGCAAAAACTTTTATGCACCTCACAACACAACAGTTTTGTTGTGTGTAGATTGTGACATATTGTGAAGAGCAAGTGGCCTCTATCAAAGGAGTGATTAGAAGGGAAAGCCTTCACTTTCACAATGTATGGTTTCTACACTTAAACATGAGAGGTTGAGCTCACCCCTAGAATTTAAAAAGTCTTGGGAAGGTTCAGTCCAAAGCTCATGCAAATTCAACACTTTTTGAGGCACTTTTGAGTTATTTCAAAAAGAGGCCAATTTGAGTGTAAATTCAAATTGCAGCAACTTTCATCATCCAAATTCAAAAGTTAGCTCCATATCTACACTCAGCACATTTTTCTGAGTAAACCCACCAATTTCCAGCCCCATTGGAGCTCATCTTGTCAAGAGTTAAATTTGCTAGAATTCAAAACTGAATTTGAATTTCAGTTTGAATATGAAGTAAACTTGACCAAACAAAGTTTGAATTTGAGAATCCAAATTCAAACAAAGACTTGGGAGCTAAGTCTCACATTAAATTGTGAGTAGCTGGTGGGATAATTAACAAAAACAGAAAAGAAATATTAGGGGAAAAGGAGAAAGGGGGAGGCCCACAGGTCAGTGGCACACTGGAGGGGCAGTCGGTTGCTGCAGCCGACCCCGACTTCGCGCGCGAGACAGTGAACGGCGGCGAGCCACCGAGGCAGCGATCGGCCACCTCACAGTGCCAAACCGCGGCTTAAAGGCCAGCGCACAGCCCACGCCGCCTTCCTCCTGCTTTCCAAACGAGAACCCCCCCCTACCGAGTTCCTTCCTCGTTTCCGCGCGAGCACAGTAACGCCGCCCTTTCTGATCGCCGGCGTCCGGCCAGCACAGGCGCGCTCGTGCCCGACGAGCCATACAAGAAAGGACCGCCTTAAGGTGCTGACTCTTCTAGTCCCTACCGTTCTTCATTTCATGGGCTGTCGAGGGAGTATTTCGCCGGGAAAGCTTCGGGTGTCTTGAGACCGAGCTCCCACAAAATCCCAAAATTCGTGGGGGTTAGCTCATCACTGGGCAAACCGAGTCATGCACACGCTCTATACACGGCCACGACCACCTAGGATCAAAAACCAGTAAAAACCGTGGGCTAGGTTGACGGTTCTTTGAAGTTTTCTGAAGCACAGCCGATATCCGGCCTAGGTCGCCGGTGAGGTCATAGTTACCGCCGTTTTCACGAGGATCGGTGTCCATGTCCGTGACCAGCAGGTGTCAGCGGAGCTCCCCGAGCAAACCACATCGAAAAAGGTGCGTGGGATGCCGAGTTAGACGTCGCCGGTGAGCTCCCGGCCGCTGTTGCCGTTGGGAGCACTGTTCCGGTGGTTGTCAAGTTCTGGGGAGTGCACCACCGTGTTCCTCAGGCCGAGATAGGCACTGGCGGCGAGATTCAGCAAGCTCCGAGGACCGGAACCCGTCTCCGGCGAGAGCTCCGGCGAGCTTGGCGGCGGGGTCGCGCGGGTGGCCGGAGGAGGACGAAGGGGTAGGCCCCACGCGTCAGCGGCTGGAAATAAAGGGGTGGGATTCTCTGTGGTCCGGGATCCAGTGCGGCCGCGCGGGAAGGAGTCTGTGGCCCCGTGTGGCTCGGATCCAGCGGTCGACACGTGTACGTGGACCCACCCGCAGGATTTAAACATTTCTGGAATTTCCAGTTTTAGTGCAAACTTTAGAACCCCATAACTTTTGCTAGGAAGCTCCAAATTTAGTGATTCAAATTGGGTTGGATTCATCTTGCCTAGCTCTGTCCAGAGATACAACCCAATTTGTATGAAACCCATTAATTAATTCTGGAAAATTCTTTAAAGCTTTTCAGCAAAAGAATTTTAGAGGGAGTTTGGTTCATCCAAAAATTCCCAAATTTTGGCAGAATGTTCTTTAGGACATTAGTAAACCCCTGTAAAAGTTTCAGACCATTTGGAGTTGATTTGGTCAGAGCAATTCAAATTTGAAGGTGCTGTGTTCATTTGAATGCAGAAACATTTTCAGAGAATTTCCAAAACTTGGAAATTCAATTCTGGGCAAACCCTGACTCCAAAAATGCTAGGAAAATTCATGCAAACTCTATGAGCTATAATATAAATTGTAGTTCATTAAGTTGAGCATGAACAGGGGTATTACCTCAGAATTAATTTTTCCTTGCTGATTTGCCAAGAGAATTATTCTGAGCAAACCACTCCATGAAAAGTGCTAATGTTTGGTCCAGAGAGTTTTCTTGTGACAAGGAACTCACACAAAAATTCTCAGCTCCATTGGAGCTCTAGATCACCCCTGTCCTGTTTACCCACTTAAGGGACTAAGATGGAAAAAGGGGGAAAACCACTTAGCATTTGACCATGTGATTAAGTCCAAGCCAAACCACCAACACCAGTTCATATTTAAATTCTTAAACAAAGTTCCAGGTATTAGAGGCTGGTTATTAGAACTAATAGTAGAAGTCTTACTCTAGACTCACTTTTGCATATAAATTAACATGTAGTATTTCATTAACGTGTAGCCGTTGAAGAAGAGACTCCGGAAGTGCTGGACTTCCTCCTTCCGGACGAAGAACTAACTCCTGACCAGCAGCAACAAGGCAAGCCCCGGTTTGCATTAACCTTTTTATAAGTCTTCTTTTGTTTACATGAGTCATGTGAAGTATGATTGTGCATTAGGTGTAGGATGAATGGAACCCCACTTGCATAACCAAAGGTTCCTAAAAGAGTGAGGGTAGTGTCAAGGACCTCGAGTAGACAGGCTATGCTTAATGAGTCATAGGACTTCGGTACAAGTCGAGTAGTTGGAATCTACTCGCGAGATAGGATGGGGACACACGGGTTCGGTTGAGTGATGTGAGATCACTTTAGTAATGAAAATGAGACTAGGCAGGGGCTAGGGCGCAGCAAGAGAGAGTCTTGTGTGCGCAGCCCTGTCCGTGTCGATTGAGGACCGATCCGTGTGCGGCCCTGCTGAACAAGTATTGAACGTACCGAAGGCATATCGGATATATGGGCCCCGATAAACCGATGTAGCCTAAACCTCCGGGCGTCGAGGCATAGCACACCGATTTATAGGTGTAGGTTGAGGGCAGCAAGGTGGAAATCTGCCAACGGGCATAGAGAGATGCTCCGTGTGGGGAACCTCCTGCTCGTTTCGGTGCGACCGGTTCGACGTTTGGGCTGTTGGGTGAAAGGTTGTCCCGTACGACATCGAGTGAGCGTGCTGTGCAGCTCCACGGGTGGGCGTACGTGACGTGCTCTTTGGGTTTTCCCTGCAGGTGTATATCGAGTCGATTCGCCGTCCCTCGCGGTGACGAGTACTGCTTGTTCACTGCGTCGTAACGTAGACTAATGGATGAAATATGTCGATTCAATGATGCTGATTGATATAATTGTATTGCTACATGTGTGCCACCAAATACTGCTTACTAAATTTCAGATTTCATGAACTGTTAACTTGTTGCTAAAAGATGAACTAAGGATGAACTTGTAGGCGTGTCGTTTTGCTGAAAAGTTACTATCCTATGTCCCTTGTACCCCTCATGTAGAGTTTCATGCTTAGGTGAGTCGGTTAAGCCTTGCTGAGCCTTCGTGCTCACGGTTGCTGCTTAAGTGTTTTTCAGGTGAGGAGCCACCCACGGACTCGGAGTACGAGTCCACCGGCGAGGGTTACCCTCCGTCGGGGACCACGGCTGAGTGGGAGCCGTACACGCCGCGCTGAGCTGAGACGTGCAGCTAGTGTGGGTTGCCCTAGGGCTGGGCAACCGACTTTTGCTAAATAGGCGGGCGTGAGTTGTATAGTGTAGTCTTCCGCTGTGTAATAGAACAATAATTGTAACTGAAGTTTGTACTTGTTTGTACAGTTTCAGCTGTTTTTCCCATGTAATATATTGTGTTCTTATGACGTGTGCTGTCGGGTGTCGCATCGCGCGGCACCACCCTCTGCGATCCTGGATGAGCGGATTCCGGTCCGCCACAGGCGAGATTCAGTTTAAGGGGGTAGGTTTGTAACACCCTCAAATTCATTTCCATGCATTGCATACATTTTTCATATAGAGAAATATTATAAAGGAAGTAGAATGGAGAAAAGAACCGTATAGATGAAGGAAGGGACCATAAAAATGGAGAAAGAATCATAAAAATGGTGGGGAATGGGAAAAAGATAGCCGTAATGAGCCAATTCCAATTTGTCGAAGCGAGGTCCGGCCCCGCTTGACACGTGTCGCCTTCAGAGCTAGTCTCTGCGGAGAAGCGAGGCCCAGCCGCGGGACATGTGTCGCTCTCAGAGCTCACCCCTGCGGTGGGAGTGAGGTCCGGTCCAGCTGCACACGTGTCGATCTCGGAGCTCACCTCCGAGGAGAAAGGAGGTCCGACACTGCTGGACACGTGTCGTCCTCGGAGCTCACCTCCGAGGAGAAGGGAGGTCCGATGCTATTGGACACGTGGCGACCTCAGAGCTCGTCTCTGAGGAGAAAGGAGATCTGGTGCTGCTGGACATGTGGCACTCTCGGAGCTCAACTCTGAGGATGGGGGGGTCCGGCACTGACACGTGGTGCCCCCAGAGCACACCTCTGAGGGATAGGGAGGCCCGACTTTACCAGACACACGGCGCACCCGGAATTCGCCTCTGAATAGAGGGGAGGCCCGGCCCCCGCTGGACACGTGGCGCCTCCGGAGCTCAATCCTGTGGAGGTGACAAGATACTTAAGTGGTTTTTTCCCTGTGCGCGAGTACCCGGTACTGAGGAAACCGACACGATTTCTTCCACGTTGCTATCGCACCCAAATCAATTAGAGATAATTCGTTAAGATCCAAAAAACATTGAATAGGACTCTTATTTTTTTCCTTATAAATAGAACCCAAAACACCTTGGCCGCAACCACATACTTTTTTTCTATCTCCCGAGTCGACAACTTGGAGGCCCTAGCCCCAACTCGCCGAGTTGAACCCCCTGCCGCAGTTCAGTCGCCGGAGAGCCGCCGACGAGCGCCGTCAAGCCTCGCCGTCGCTGCTGCCATTGCTAGGAGGAAGGCCCTGCCACCGGAGAGAAGTGAGGTAGGTCTTCGTTACCACATTATGACATCATCACGGTTTCTACGCATCTGTTCCCTTCGAATAGAAGCTTTTTCGTGTGGGCAGATCACGTGTTGATCGGTTTTTGACGGTGAAATTGATCTAGATCTTGAATCAAGATCATCACCACGTCCACACTTGATACCTACACCTTGTTCATCATAAAACCCCATGCAAGCCCATTAATACATGCAAGAACACGTACAAACTGGTTTAATGAAACAGCACCATAGGATTTGCATCCACTGCACCTTGAGTAAAGTTTGTGCATGATGTTTGATTGCTATAATTTTGTATGTGCGTGGTCGTGAGTAGAATGACAAGCTCAGGAAGCCATCTATGAAGGACTACAGCACCAAGACTTCGAGACACGTGAGCAACAAAAGCCACAGGAACAAGGCAAGTGCCCCTTGACCATATTGATCCCATGTTTTGAAAACTGTTTTGTTTACGAAAACTTGTGTGCTTGAGTCAACTTGATGGGAAACTCTTTATAGGAGTTTACTAGTTTTGTTAACCATCCTTGTCGCCGGGAGAGTTGATGAGTCGGGTATGGTCGTTTTTACTTTTTGCCTCGCTTAAGCTACGGGATACGGGAAGGCGAAGTAGAACATGTCTAAGTTCTGCACTCATATGAATAATGATGATGAGAACATGATGATAATAATGACATAGAATCTGGGGAGATCTAGGCAAGCTTGGTTCGTGGATGTGGTAGAAATGAGATGGTGGTTTACTTGCCGTAGATCTAAGGACCGGTTCATGCGAGCACATGCCAGGAAAACAGTGCCACCACAAGGCCAATTATGCGTGCGGCTTAGCTGACT
This sequence comes from Neostapfia colusana, assembly GCA_030760725.1. Lineage (NCBI taxonomy): Eukaryota > Viridiplantae > Streptophyta > Magnoliopsida > Poales > Poaceae > Neostapfia > Neostapfia colusana. The sequence continues at coordinate 71,335,142 of JASWHV010000013.1, read as the reverse complement.
AATTAGGTAAGTGGCTAGATTGTTATGGACCATGGGAGGCGCGGGGAATGGGAGTCGAGAGAGGACTGTCCTGGGAACTGCATGGCACAAGAGGGGGCCCGTACGGTGGGAGAATGGTGATTCGAGCCTGCTGGTGAAACCTTATTGAGTCCATACATCTAGTAGCCCCATTGTAAAGACTATTTTGTGATCTCTTGACCATACACCGACGGTTGTGTACTCGTATAATGGAGGTTCTGCAGTCGCCGACGGGTGACGAAATCACAAGCTTGTGGGTAAAGTGGTGCCACCTCTGCAGAATGTAAAACTATCATGATAACCGTGCTTACAGTCACAAGCGCCTGACAAACTTCCATGATTAGAGGGAAGCCTTGGGATAGTTATTCGGTATGGTCTAGGTATGGTCATTGGGATTGGATTCGGGACTGTTGAGTCATGTCAATAAGTATGTTTTTGGTTATATGATTATGAGATGGTTATGAGCATGAGGTGAACTTGAGAAAGATCAATGGCTGGTTGAGCCCTGAGAAAAAGTGAATTATGATGAAAGAATGTTGGGACTTGAGAAAAGGTGATTTATAATGGAGGTATGTTGCTGTTTTACATGGTTATATTGGGATTAAATTCACCTAGACATAGTCACTGTTTTTATCATGTTTATGAAACAAAATTTGCTTTTCTGCAATGAGCCTTTTTATTCCTAGCTTGTTGTAAGCTACATGTCATACTTTTCCCTGCACTTGCTGAGTACGACATGTACTCACCCTTGCATTATCATACAAACATCAGCAACAGAAGAAGAGTACTTCGAAGATCATGTAGAGTACTAGGCGTGCGAACTACCATCAACTTGCCTGTGGTGTTGAAGATGGAGCCGCTGCTGTTTGGTTGTTTCCGCTGTCGTATAGAGACTTCAGCTGCTAGCATTAGTTAGAGACTTCCACTGCAAGAATAAGTTAGAGATTGATGTAATAAAGTACTTAAACCCTATTATTCGTGGTTATATTCTGAATTCAGTTTGTGGATTACATGTGGATATGTGATGAACATCCTGGGCACACATATGCATTAGCTGGTTTCCGTGTTTTACGGATCGGGCGCCACAGATTGGTATCAGAGCCACGTTGACCGTAGGACGCAAGCCTAGGTAGAAGTCACAGATTTGCATCAGAGCCACATTGACCATAGGATGCAAGCCTAGGTAGAATGGACACTCTAGAACACATAAGAACACCCCTCTAAACCGCTATTTTTGAAAATTGCTTGCTGCTGCACCTTTCTTGTCAATTCAGCCACCACAAAATGCTATTTCAGCTCCTCTTTTCTCTTCTTTTGGACAGCAACACTTTGACTTTCTTGCTCCATAACTTCTGAGTTTTGGAGTTATTTCTTCCTTCTCTAAAGTTTTTCATGTCCTATAGATGCAGGTGATCAGGAGCACAACATGCATAAGCACTCGTTCACCATCCCGTGGGAGTGCATTTAACCCCATTAAGGTGTCCGATGGACCACCCCCGTCACATGGCGGGAACAGCACCAGTTCACATGATAAAGTTTAGGATTCCCATTGAAAAAGCTGTATAGAACGTTTAAATCATAGTAGCTTGAATAGGAGTGGTGTGTTGAACTTTTATGATGATTGCTTGTGTTTTTGCGCTTGAGTGTGAGTTGTGGGACACTTCTACGAATATCCACATCCACACATAGTAGAGAGATGTGAGATGTTTCGGCATGTGTTCACAACCTCATATAGGTTGAAAATAATAAAAAGAAGATATATAGTTCATGCACCTTGATGCATATAGTTGGGGGGATCAATCTAAACTTCTCTTTTCTATTCTATCAAACTCTCTCCCACAGATGGTGAGGGAAAACGCCAGTCGTCAAAGGAGGAACTTCGTGGCAACCAGGAAACACAAGAGGATGGCCACGTTGAAGTTCCTGAGAATGTTAACCCCGGGGCTGGTGCGAACAACCTTGAACGGTTGATGCCTATGCAGAACCAGCTCATGCAAACTATGATCCAAACTTTGGGATAGCTGCAAGCCAACAACAACCACAATCCTAACCCCGTTCCTGCACCCCCCACCACCACCGCCAGCACAGCTGGCTCACAACAGATTTGGAGAGTTCATGAGGACTCGACCACCTACTTTTGCACAAGCTAATGATCCCATGGAGGCCGATGATTGGTTGAAATCCATGGAAAAGAAGCTTGCTATTGTTCAGTGCAACGATCGGGAGAAAGTTCTCTTCGCATCGCACCAACTTATGGGAGCAGCTGCTGACTGGTGGGACACTATTTGCAATGCTCATGTCAACCAGGAGACTATTACTTGGACTGAGTTCAAGGAGAGTTTCCGCTCTCATTACGTCCCTGCAGGAGTCATGATGCTTAAACGGCAAGAGTTTGAAGGTCTCCGCCAAGGAAGGAAGAGCGTGAATGAGTACCTCAACAAGTTCAGGCAACTGTCAAGGTATGCCCCCGAAGACGTCAACTCGGATCAAAGGAAGCAATACTTGTTCATGAGAGGGTTGAACAATGAGATCTAAGTTCAGCTTCTCAACAATGACTATGCAAACTTCAAGAAGCTCGTTGACAAAGCTATAATGGTTGAGAGCAAGATCCGTGAGATCGAACAAGAGGGCAAGAGGAAGATGCCATACCAGCCACAAGGGAGCAATGTACGTCCCCATTTCATGCCCCCAGCTGGACCACAGTATGACTCGTCCACTTCTACTTTCTGCCCTGCAAATCCACCTCACCCTAATCAACCACCGCAGCAACGTCCTATTATGCAAGCACCTCGTGTGCCTTTGCCTTCTGCGCCCCGTCCCAACACGGGCACCTATGCTCAAAACCACCCTCGCCCCAACGTTCCTGTTGTCTTGGGCAACAAGGCATGCTTTTCATGCGGAGAGGCGGGACACTTTGCAAGTCAATGCCCGAAGAAAGGTCTTGGACAGCCGACCAACGCACCAAGACAGAACCCACGTCCGAATGGAGGAGCTACGCAAGGTAACCGTGGGCAGCAGAACTACGCTCGTGGCAATGTGAATCATGTCTCCGCTGAGGAGGCGCAACAAGCTGAGGACGTCATGATTGGTATGTTCCTTGCCAACTCCAACCCAGCCGTTGTTTTATTTGACTCCGGAGCATCACATTCATTCATATCATCCAAGTATGTTGCCAAGTATAATCTGCCCATATCACACATGAAACACACTATGTTGGTTAATTCTCCTGGTGGAGAGATGAGGACTAATATAGTATGTCCGAAAGTAATCCTTAAAATAAGGGGGGTAGACTTCCTTGCCAACCTTATTGTCTTGGATTCCCAAAGGCTTGATATAATACTTGGAATGGATTGGTTAAGCAAGCACAACAGAGTAATACAATGTGCTGAGAGGAGCGTGCAGTTGACAAATGAGCACGGTACTCGTATTGAGTTCGAGTCAGCCCAACCGACAACCGAGAAGGCATCGTTGAACCACGTCGAAGAAGCAACATTGGAAAGCATTCTGGTGGTTCAAGAATTTTTGGATGTGTTCCCGGAAGAACTTCCTGGTATGCCACCTGACCGGGACATTGAATTGCCATTGATTTAGTACCTGGAACTGCACCTATAGCGAAAAGGCCATATAGGATGCACGTTAATGAACTAGTGGAACTTAAGAAGCAAATTCAAGAGCAGCTAGAAAAGGGTTTTATTCGCCCAAGCTCGTCACCATGGGGAGCCCCTGTGCTCTTCGTAGACAAGAAGGATGGGACCCAAAGGATTTGTATGGATTATAGGTCTCTCAATGAGGTGACGATCAAGAATAAATACCCGCTGCCCCGTATAGAGGACCTGTTCGACCAAATGAAAGGTGCCCGAATTTTCTCCAAGATTGATCTTTGGCCGGGATATTTCCAGCTGAAGATTAAGCCCTTCGACATACCCAAGACTGCTTTTCGAACATGGTATGGTTCGTATGAATATACCGTTATGTCTTTTGGGTTAATGAATGCCCCTGCATATTTTTTGTACCTCATGAATAAGGTCTTCATGGAGTACTTGGACAAGTTCGTCGTGGTTTTTATTGACGATATCATGGTGTATTCAAAAAGTGAGGAAGAACATGAAGAACACTTGAGATTGACATTGCAGAAACTGCGAGAGCATCAATTGTATGCCAAGCTCAGCAAGTGTCTATTTTGGCTAAAGGAGATATCGTTCCTAGGCCACATCATCTCCGAGAAAAGAGTATCGGTTGATCCCGGAAAAGTGGGAGATGTTCTGAAGTGGAACCAACCACAGAATGTGAGGGATATTCGGAATTTCCTTGGGATGGCTGGATATTACCGACGGTTCATCAAGGATTTCTCCAAAATAGCGAAGCCTATTACTGAATTGCTAATGAAGGGAAAAGATTTTCAGTGGCCACCAGTGTGCCAAGAAATCTTTGAGGAGCTCAAGAAAAGGCTAACCACAGCGCCGGTTTTGGTATTGCCGGACGTGAGCAAGGGCTTCGACATATATTGTGACGCGTCAAGACAAGGGCTTGGATGTGGTCTCATACAAGAAGGACAAGTGGTAGCCTATGCGTCGAGACAACTCAAGAAACGCGAGCTGAACTACCGCACACATGACTTGGAACTTGCAGCCATGGTCCATGCATTGAAGATTTGGAGACATTGTATCCTTGGCCACCGATGTGATGTGGCAGACAGGAATCCGCTCATCCAGGATCACAGAGGGTGGTGCCACGCGATGCAACACCCGACAGCACACGTCATAAGAACGTAATATATTACATGGGAAAAACAACTGAAACTGTACAAACAGGTACAAACTTCAGTTACAACTATTGTTTATATTACACAGCGGAAGTCTACACTATACACTCACGCCTGCCTATCTAGCAAAAGTTGGTTGCCCAGCCCTAGGGCAACCCACACTAGCTGCACTCCTCAGCTCAGCGCGGCGTGTACGGCTCCCACTCAGCCATGGTCCCCGACGGAGGGTAACCCTCGCCGGTGGACTCGTACTCCGAGTCCGTGGGTGGCTCCTCACCTGAAAAACACTTAAGCAGCAACCGTGAGCACGAAGGCTCAGCAAGGCTTAACCGACTCACCTAAGCATGAAACTCTACATGAGGGGTACAATGGACATAGGATAGTAACATTTCCGCAAAAGGACATACCTACAAGTTCATCCTTAGTTCATCTTTTAGCAACAAGTTAACAGTTCATGAAATCTGAAATTTAGTAAGCCGTATTTGGTGGCACACATGTAGCAATACAATTATATCAATTAGCAACATTGAATCAACATATTTCATCCATTAGTCTACGTCACGACTCAGTGACCAAGTGGTACTCTTCACCACGAGGGACGGCGAATCGACTCTATATACACCTGCAGGGAAACCCAAAGAGCACGTCACGTACGCCCACCCGTGGAGCTGCACAGCACGCTCACTCGATGTCGTACGGGACAACCTTTCACCCAACAGCCCAAACGTCGAACCGGTCGCACCGAACGAGCAGGAGGTTCCCCACACGGAGCATCTCTCTATGCCTGTTGGCAGATTTCCACCTCGCTGCCCTCAACCTACACCTATAAATCGGTGTGCTATGCCTCGACGCCCGGAGGTTTAGGCTACATCGGTTTATCGGGGCCCATATATCCGATATGCCTTCGGTACGTTCAAACTTGATCAGCGTGGGCCGCACACGGATCGGTCCTCAATCGACAAGGACAGGGCTGCGCACACAAGATTCTCTCTTGCTGCGCCCTAGCCCCTGCCTAGTCTCATTTTCATTACTAAAGTGATCTCACATCACTCAACCGAACCCGTGTGTCCCAAGCCTATCTCGCGAGTAGATTCCATCTACTCGACTTGTACCGAAGTCCTATGACTAATTAAGCATAGCTGGTCTACTCGAGGTCTTAGACACTACCCTCACTCTTTTAGGAACCTTTGGTTATGCAAGTGGGGTTTCATTCATCCTATACCTAATGCACATACATACTTCATATGACACATGTAAACAAAGGAAAAAAAACTTATAAAAAGTTAATGCAAACCGGGGCTTGCCTTGTTGCTGCTGGTCAGGGGTTAAGTCTTCGTCCGGAAGAAGGAAGTCCAGCACTTCCGGAGTCTCATCTTCAACGGCTACACGTTAATGAAACACTACGTGTTAATTTAGATGCAAATGTGAGTTTAGGGTAAGACTTCTACTATTAGTCCTAATAACAAGCCTCTAACATCTGGAGCCTTGTTTAAGAATTTAGAAGTGAACTGAGTGTTGATGGTTTGGCCTAGACTTAATCCCCCTGGTTAAATGCTAAGTGGTCTTCCCCCTTTTCCATATTAATCCGTCAAGTGGTTAAACAGGACAGGGGTGATCCAGAGCTCCAATGGAGCTGAGAATTTTTGTGTGAGTTCCTTGTCACAAGAAAACTCTCTGGACCAAACACTAGCACTTTTCATGAAGTGGTTTGCTCAGAATAATTCTCTTAGCAAATAAGCAAGGAAGAAATAATTCTGAGGTCAGAACCCTGTTCATGCCCAACTTAGTGAACTACAATTTCAATTATAGCTCATAGAGTTTGCATGAATTTTCCTAGCATTTTTGGGGTTAAGATTTGCCCAGAACTGAATTTCCAAGTTTTGGAAATTCTCTGAAAATGTTTCTGTATTCAAATGAACACAGCACATTCCAATTCGAATTTCTAAGACCAAATCAACTCCAAATGGTCTGAAACTTTTACAGGCGTTTACTAATGTCCTAAAGAACATTCTGGCAAAATTTGGGGATTTTTGGATGAACCAAACTCCCTATAAAATTCTTTTGCTGAAAAGCTTTAAAGAATTTTCCAGAATTAATTAATGGTTTTCATACAAATTGGGTTGTATATTTGAACAGAGCTAGGCAAGATGAATCCAACCCAATTTGAATCACTAAATTTGGAGCTTCCTAGCAAAGGTTATGGATTTATAAAGTTTGAGTGGAAACTGGAATTGTTTTACTATTGGAAAATAACCTGGGCCCACTCTTTAAATCGCAGCCAGTGAAAAGAGAGAACACACAGGGTTACTGGGTTTTTCTGTGCACAGCCACACGGAATCCTGGCCATATTCGATCCCGTTTTAAACTCGCCCTCACTGACTGGTGGGCCTGCCCCACCCTTCTTCTTCCTCCGAGCCCTCCTTCCCGCGCGCGCGCTAACCTCGCCGGACCGAGGCGGCGCCTCACCGGCTGAGTGTCTGCGGCCGTCTCCCGGCCGGAGGCTCGCCGCCTGGGGGTTTATGGGGTCGGGAAACATGTTTGTGGGCTCGGTTTAGGCGCTAGAGGATCGGAACGGTGCCGGCAGTGTGCGGCGGCCTCGGGGAATGATCGGCATCGTCGCCAGGTGGTCCTAGCCTGGCCACGACTCAGCCCACCCGTTCTAGAGCACCAGTGGGTGCTAGGGAAACCCGGCAAGTAAAGGCCAGCGCATGGCAACACCTCCAGAGGAGTTCTCACCGTGCGCCCGACTCCTGCCGCGCGTTTGAGCGTGGAACGACATGAAATACCCCGCACTGTGTCAGTTTTCTAGCTAGGGTTGCGAAGAGAAATTGACCGCTAGCCAGTCTAGGTCCTGTGTGCACGATTTGGTGGCCTAAGAACGAATATTAAGGATGAATTGACGTCAAATTGACGCTCGATGGTCCACCGTCGGGGCTGTGGCTTGGCTAGTAGCAGCGTGACTATCCGGCGCGTCTTCGAGTGGCCTAGCTCGGCCAGGAAAGCCTCGGGTTCGAGCTGCCCACGGTGAGCCCGTGCCGGCTGTTCTTCTCGGTTACCGCCGATAGTCTCCGGGCTAGGTTCTGGGCAGCTAAACTCGATTGTCTTCGGCCGGAGGAGGTAGAGGGCGAGTAGCTGGTGTGGTTTTTGGCTAGGGGGGTGCTGCACGCGAGAGCTTGGCCGAATCCTCACGGGAAGTCGATCGGCGGCAGTCGGGTCGGTCAGCGCGAGGCACGGGAGCAGTGATGATCTTCACGTGGCCGCGCGTGTTACCGCCGCTGCAGTCGGTCCTCCACGGCGCGCTGGCTCGTGCGGTGTCCCTCCCTCTTGGGCACGGGAGCAGGAGCTGGCAGCCTGTGTTCGACCGGCGTCGGGGAGAACAGGCCACGCTCGGTTTGGAGAACAGTCCTCCAACTGACTTGTGGGCCTCCCTCTCCCCCTAATCTCTTTTTCCAAATTCTGCTGCAAATATCTCAGCTACTCTCCATTTAATGAGAGACTTAGCCTCCAAGTATTGGTTTGAATTTGAGTTCTCAAATTCAAACTTTGTTTGGTTAAATTTGCTTCATATTTAAACTGAAATTCAAATTCAGTTTTGAATTCTTGCAAATTTAGCTCTTGACAAGATGAGCTCCAATGGAGGTGAAAATTGGTGGGTTTACTCAGAAAAATGTGCTGAGTATAGATATGGAGCTAACTTTTGAATTTGGGTGATGAAAGTTGCTGCAATTTGAATTTACATTCAAATTGGCCTCTTTTTGAAATAACCCAAAAGTGCCTCAAAAAGTGTTGAATTTGCATGAGCTTTGGACTGAACCTTCCCAAGACTTTTTAAATTCTAGGGGTGAGCTCAACCTCTCATGTTCATGTGTCCAAATCCAACTTTGTGCAAATGAAGGCTTTCCCCTCTAATCACTCTTTTGATGGAGGTTACTTGCTCTTCACAACATTTCCTAAGGTGTCCACCATAAAAACTGTGGTGTTGTGAGGTGAAGAAAAGTTTTTGCAAGTCCCTTTTCTTGGGCTTTTACATCCCTCCCCCCTTAAAAGAATCTCGTCCCGAGATTACAAAAGAAAAGATAGCGATGTAGTAGGGACTTACCCGTGTTGAGAAGCCATGAACTCCGGGTAATTTGAGTGAAGGAACTCCTCGCTCTCCCACGTCGCTTCATCAGCGGTGTGGTTACTCCAGAGGATTTTGTAGAACCACAATGTTCTGCTACGCGTGGTTTGGGCTTTCTCATCAAGAATGGCCACCAGATACTCATCATATGTTAAATCCGTTTTCAACTCGCCGATGTCTTCGGTAGGAACAGCAGCTGTATGCTTCAAACATTTTTGCAGTTGCGAAACATGGAAAACATCATGGACACCAGCAAGAGATGCCGGTAGTTCCAATCGATACGCCGCTGGTCCACACTTCTCGGTGATAGTGTAGGGTCCAATAAAACGGGGAGCGAGCTTCCCCTTCACACCGAACCGGTGCACGCCCTTCATTGGAGACACGCGGAGGTACACGTGTTCCCCAACGTCAAAGTGCAACGGCCTACGCCTCTTATCAGCATAGCTCTTCTGCCGGGATTGAGCGGCTTTTAAATTGGCTTGAATTGTCCGAACGTGCTCTTCGGCGTCGTTCACCACATCAACCCCGAATGTGACCCTTTCACCGGACTCGCACCAATTTAATGGGGTGCGGCACTTGCGACCGTAGAGAGCTTCGTAGGGTGCCATCTTGATACTCGCCTGATAGCCGTTGTTGTATGAGAATTCCGCCAATGGTAGGTGATTATCCCAGTTCCTACCATGGTGGATGGCACATGCTCTCAACATGTCCTCCAGAACTTGATTCACCCTCTCTGTCTGGCCATCTGTCTGAGGGTGGTAGGCGGAGCTCCTAATCAGTTTAGTACCCAAAGCAGCATGCAACTGCTCCCAAAAGCGAGATACAAACAATGCACCTCGGTCTGAGACTATGGTCTTGGGTACACCATGCAGGCATAGAATCCTGGCAATGTATAACTCCGCATATCGGTTGGCATGGAAATGTGTATGCACGGGAATGAAGTGAGCTGACTTGGTCAGTCGGTCAACGATCACCCATATGGAATCATGCTTGTTGGCTGTTAAGGGTAATCCCACAATGAAATCCATGCTCACATCTTCCCATTTCCATGCTGGAATTTTCAGGGGTTGCAGCAGCCCTGATTTCCTCATATGATCAGCCTTCACTCGTCTACACGTATCACACTCGGATACGTACTTAGCTATCTCCCGCTTCATCCGTGTCCACCAAAATTTCTTTTTCAAATCTTGGTACATTTTGTTGCTGCCCGGATGAATGGAGTACATGGACAAGTGAGCTTCATCGAGGATCTTCTTTCTCAATTCCATATCCCGGGGTACGACTATGCGGTCATTAAACCACAGTGTCCCCTCATCATCCTTCCGGAAACACTTGATATCTCCATTGTCTATCCGTCTTCGTAGATGTGCCATGCCTTTATCCGTCTTCTAAGCTGCAATGATATCCTCCCTAATAGTAGGGATGAGGGCAAGGTTGTACAGCGAGCCATAAGGAACCAAATATAAACTTGGCTCTTCCTCCTCCACCGGTGTAATGGTGAGGTGATGGACATGTGATTTCCGACTCAGCGCGTCGGCAACCACATTCGCCTTGCCGGGGTGGTAGTGAATCTCAATTTCATAGTCCTTGATTAATTCTAACCACCTCCTTTGCCTCATGTTCAGCTCCTTCTGGGTGAAAATGTATTTCAAGCTCTTGTGGTCGGTGTAGAGATGCACCAAATTCCCCAGGAGATAGTGCCTCCACATTTTAAGTGCCAAAACCACTGCAGCAAGCTCAAGGTCATGAGTGGGATAATGCTGCTCATGGTTCCGAAGTTGGCGTGAGCCATAAGCGACCACACGTCCTTCCTGCATCAACACGCAGCCGAGCCCAATACCGGACGCGTCACAATACACGTCGAAGGGCTTTGTTGTATCCGGTTGAGCTAACACCGGGGCTGTTGTGAGATGCTTCACCAATGTTCGGAACGCTCCTTCACACGCCGTGTTCCAAACATATTTCTTCCCTTTCTTCAGCAACTCTGTCATCGGCTTAGCGAGCTTGGAGATGCTTGGAATGAATCTCCGGTAGTATCCCGCTAACCCGAGGAAGCTTCTGACTTCATGAACTGAAGTGGGAGCTTTCCATTTCAGCACTTGCTCTATCTTGCTTGGGTCAACTGCAATGCCTTCAGCTGAGATGATATGTCCCAAGAATGGCACTTGGCTGATCCAAAACTCGCATTTACTAAAATTGGCGTAGAGTTTATGGTCTCACAATCGTTGAAGAACGATCCGCAAGTGTTCGGCATGTTCGGCTTCTGTCTTGGAGTAAACCAAGATATCGTCGATGAACACTACCACGAACTTGTCCAGCTCCGGCATGTACACTGAGTTCATGAGATACATGAAATGGGCTGGAGCATTTGTGAGACCAAAGGACATGATGAGATATTCATATAGTCCATATCTCGTCGAGAATGCCGTCTTCGGAATATCCTCTGCCCGGATTTTTATCTGGTGATATCCAGAGCGAAGGTCCATCTTGGAGAACACACTGGCACCCACAAGTTGATCAAACAATATGTTGATGCGGGGCAGTGGGTACTTATTCTTGATGGTGACGGCGTTGAGCAGCCGGTAATCCACACATAGCCTCAGGGTCTCATCCTTCTTCTTCACGAATAGCGCCGAGCATCCCCAAGGCGAGGAACTCGGCCTAATGAAACCCTTGCTCAACAGATCATTGAGCTGTTCTTTCAGTTCAGCCAGATCATTTGGAGCCATCTTGTATGGTCTCCGTGATATGGGCGTAGTCCCTGGTGCAAGTTCAATCTTGAACTCGACATCCCGCTCAGGTGGCATGCCCGGAAGATCATCCGGGAACACATCAGGATACTCCCATACTACGGGGATGTCTTCTAACTTGAGAGCTTCAGCATTATTAATTGCTAAAACTTTCCGGACTGGCGTGTTTAATACCATGGAATGCGGACGGTGGAATGGAGAATTTAAGTGAACCGTCCGTGTCCGAGTCTCTAGGACAGCGCCATGGTATTGTAGCCATGACATCCCTAAGATTGCATCAATCTTTTGTCCCATAAGGATTATCAAGGTGGTGGGATATAGTTTCCCACCTAAGCATACTCTCTGAACTATACTTAAAATTGTAGTTCGCTATGTTTTGCTTGAACATGTAAGTTACATCATAATTAATTCCTTTTTCATAAATTCTTAGTGAATTGTTCTAGAAAAAATACTTAATGAAAAGTTCCAATTTTTGGTCCAGAATACTTTTTGTGACAAGGAACTCACCTTAAAATTTTCATCCAAGTTGAGCTATGGATCAGTACTTTTCAGTACACTTTGCTTAGGTGAAATACCACAATTAGGAAAACACATAGCAATTGATCACAATCGCTAAAACCAACTCCTTTCACTATGACCAGTTCAATTTTAAATTCTGAAACAGATTTCTGTTTTTAACTGGTCCTTAGGCCTTGCTAGAAAGTATTTACAATTATATGCATGTGCATATTCATAACATGTAGCATTGACGTGGAGAATTGTGAAGAAAAGTGAAGTTGGATTAATGAGCAAGGTGACCAAGTGATTAAGCCTCAAGTGATCAGCAACACTAACTGATTATATAATTTAGTCACCTGCAAAACAAGCAAGCCCCAGTCTGCATCAAGCAAGTTTATATAAAGACTTTCATTTGTAGATACTATAGGTATGCTATGATGATGTGCATTAGGTCTAGATGATATTGAATATCCAATTGCATGACCAGAATCACCTTGAGCGAAATGGTAGAATAGCACCCCGTCGAGTGGAATTAGGCTACGCTAAATGTTACTTTGAAAGAACCGGTACAGGTCGAGTAGTTGGAATCTACTCGCGAGATTAGGGCTTGGGATCACTTCGGTACGGGTTTCAGATTACAAACTTGAGGAAAATTCACGAGTGAAAAATTGAGACCCGGCAGGGAGATAGAGATGCAGCAGGATGAGGTCCGTACGTGCATAGCCCTGGCCTCCGTCGGTTAAGGCCCGTCCGTACTTGTCCCTGTTGGACAAGTTTAAGTTGTGTACTGGGCACATATTGGTTCTATGGGACCCAGGAAACTGATGTACCTTGTGAGATCCATATTCGAACTTTTCCGATCTGCTTAGGCTTTCGGCATCGGTACAGCAGGAGGTAACTCGCTAAAGAACATATCACTGTGGATATGTACCTTGAGGGAGTTTGCTGTTTCAGTCGATGGGACCGCGTCCAGTGTGGATGAACTTGGGAAAGGTGGCTGTGTGCAACATTGGATGAGGTTGCTGCCGGCAACTCAAAGATTGGTGTACGTGTCGTGCAGTCCGGGCGTGTCTTGGTTCGAATCACCATCGCTCGCGATTATATAACATACTTGGACACTGAGTCTTGACGTAGTAAGAAGTGAATCAAATTACAAGAATTGATAAGACTTTTGCTATAACTTGTATTGCAACCATGTTTGATTTAGAAATAGTGCCAATTAAGTTTGTTTCACCTTGTACAAGAAGCATCATAGCGTTTCTTGTTTGATTGTGGAGTTGCGATGCTGATCGGTTCAAGGTTCTAAAATGAGGCTATAAATATGAAAGTTAAGGATCAACTGTAGGAGAGTCCTTTATGCAAATTTAAGCTACCATGTTTAATCCCTCGTGCATGTAGAGTTTCATGTTTAGAGGAGACGGATCAGTCTTGCTGAGCCTATGTGCTCACGCTTGCTATATGAGTGATTTTTTCAGGTTAACATCTACGCTTATGAAGAGGTTGTCCAGTGATACTCGGATCCATCCGAGTCGTTAACTCATGGAAACCCCTGCCGCTGCCGCATGTCTTCGTGTTGCTAGCGAGAAGAGTCCGCGGGCTAGACATCTTCTTGAGTTCTTAGTTAAATATGAAATGTGAGATGAACTAGTCTTCCGCTGTAGTTTATTTTATGTAAATTATTTACAACTAAATTTGTAAGCTTTCGCATTTGTTTTATGTAATATGAGTTCCTTATATGTGTGCTGTTGGGTGCCGCATCACACAGCACCACCCAATGCGATTCCCGAGACAGCATGCCACCCCGCAAGGGGGTGGCCGCGACAGCATGGTATCAGAGCCGCATTGAGAATAGCGCATGGAATAAGGATCGTATTACGACAAAAACTTAGGGTACGGAGAGAAAATGGTACTAGGCCCACATAAGGACTACTATATTAGCATAATATGAAGGTGGCAACCTAACTTATGTGACTATGTCAAAAAATCATGCATCTTGGGACTTCCTATGTATTGGGGGTTGCATGTATGCGCTGTCCACCAGTGCACACAAGCTGAAAATGAACCAAGTGAATGCATATGTCTGCCCAGGATGTTCATCACACATACACATGTATTCCACAAACTGAATTCAGAATATAACCACTTACAAATAGTGTATAAGTACATTAATACAATGACTCAATGAATCACTCATGAATATCCAACTTATTTAGCAGCAGAAGACTCTAAACGACAGAGGATATAACTAAATACAGTAGGCTCAAACTTCAACTCCACAGACATGTTGACGGTAGTGCGCACGCCTAGTACTCCACTTGTTCCTCGAAATATTCTTCTCCTGTGGCTAATGCATATGTGGGAATGCAAGGGTGAGTACATGTCGTACTCAGCAAGTGCGGGAAAAACATGACATGTAGCTTACAACAAGGTAGGCAACAGAAAGGCTCATTGCAGCAAGCAAATTTTATTTCACAAACATGGTAAAAACAACAACTATTTCTATGTGAGTTTAATCCCAATATAACGAAGTAAATCAGCAACATCCTTTCCTCATAATTCACCATTTATCAAGCCTCAACCAGCCAATAATCTTTCTCAAGTTCATCTCATACTCATAAATATTCATAACCATCTCATATTCATATAACAGAAACCAAACTCATTATCATGACCCAAAACAGTCCCAAAACCAATCCCAATGACCATACCTTAATAAACATCCCAAGTTTTGCCTCTAATCATGAAAGTTGGCCAGGTGCTTGTAACCGGAAGCACTGCTATCATGATAGTTTTACACTCTGCAGAGGTGGCACCACTTTACCCACAAGTTCGTGATTTTGTCACCCATCGGCGACTAGAAACAACCTCCATTGTACCAGTACATAACCTTCGGTGTATGGCCAAGAGATCACAAAACATCCTTTACAAATGGGCTACTAGGATGTACGGACCCACTAAGGTTTCACCGGCAGGCTCGAATCTCCATTCTCCCACCCACGGCCCCCTCTTGTGCCATGCAGTTCCCAGGGCAGTCCCTCTCGACTCCCATTCCCTACACCATCCTACGGTCCATAACAATGTAGACACATACCTAATTAGTAAGCTAAGCCACACCAACATTTGACCTTGTGGTGGCACTGTTTTCCTAGCATGTGCTCACATGAACCAGTCCTTAGATCTACGGCAAGTAAACCACCATCCCATTCAACAACATCCACGAACCAAGCTTGAATAGATCTCCCTGATTCCATGCTCATCAACATCATCAAGTTCTCATCATCTTTAATATCATGAGTGCAGTAGCTAACAAGTTTTATTTCAGCTTCCCGTATCCCGTAAGTTAAGCGACGCAAAAGGAAAAACGACCATACACGACTCTTCAACTTTCCCGGTGATAAGGATGGTTAACAAAACTAGTAAACTCATATAAAAGGGTGTCCCATCAAGTTGACACAATCATACAAGATTTCGAAAGCAAAACAGTTTCAAAACATAAGATCAATATGGTCAAGGGGCACTTGACGTGCTCCCGTGGTTCGTGTTGCTCAAGAGTCTCAAAGTCTTGGTGTTGTAGTTCCTCATAGACGGCCTCTTGATTGTGTCCTTCTACTCACGACCATGCACATACAAAATTTACAGCAATCAATTATCATGCATAAACTTTACTCAAGATGCAATGAGGTGAATGAATACAATTCCTATGGTGCAGTTTTATAAAACCAGTTTGTACGTGTTCTTGCATGTTTTTGTAGGCTTTCATGGGGTTTTATGATGATCAAGGTTGCTAGAATCAAGTATGGATGTGGTGATGATCATGACACAAGATGTAGATCAACTCCACCGTCAAAAATTGACCAAAACATGGTCTGTCCACACGTAGAATGGCAGCAGCGGGGGATTTTTCCGTCGAGAATTATGGCTAGGGCAGAACATCGAGCTTCTTCTCTGGCGATGGCGAGGCATGATGGGGCTCGATGGCGGCCAAACTCTGGCAAGGGGGGTCTCATTGACTTGGCAGCAGGGGAGGGGGGGGGGACTCGGCGACTTGGGGCAGGGGGGGCGGCCAAAAAAGATATGGTGCGGCCAGGGCCATGGGGATTATATTTATATGGGGAAAAAAGTGTCCTAGGGGTGGAAACAAAGAGTCCTAGAAGTATGGGACTCAACCAAAGAGTCCTTGGGGTGGAACCAAAGAGTCCTAAAGGTAGGGTACTCAACCAAAGAGTCTTAGGGGTGGGGGACAAAGAGTCCTAGAGGTGGGTGAATGTAGCCTACAGGGGGTGAATAGGCATTTCGACGCTTTGTTGAAATCTGAAACACTTAATAGGTTTATCAAATACAGGGAAATCGGACTAGAGAGATTAAGATTGATCAATGTTCACTTCTAGTACTCTATGCAGCGGAAATAAATTGATAACTTAGGTGTATTGCAACAGTGATACAGTGAATGACAGGAATCAACTTTGATTCTAATGTTTGAACGTGAATTTCAAAGGGTTGATTATACACTAGAAAATGATTAACAATTAATGAACAATAGTAGGAGACAAGTGTTTATCCCGAGGTTCGATTCCACGAAGGAAATCTACGTCCCCGTTGAGGAGTCCACTAAGTACCGGGTCTTCACCTACCCTATCCTCGTCGAATCGCGACAAAGGCCGATTCTCTTCCACTAATCAAAAGGGGGAATATATCGTTCAAGGGGCCTTCTCACAAGTTGAGGGCTCCCCAAGAATTACAATGATGTAACACAACTAAACACACTCAACAGATGAACAATTAACAAACAAGAGTGTGCGAGAGATCAAACCCAAGAGCTCAGAATGTGTAGAACAAGTCTCTCCTTTGATAAATTACTAATATCCAATGAATTGATCCTTCTAGGGTTAGAATCTGTGGAGAGATGTGAATTTTGGGCTCTTGGGAGGTGTGACGGTGCAGGGGGTCAAAGAGATGAGTTGGTATGGCCGTACACCTCTTTTTATAGTAGGGTTTCCAATGGTTACCTTAGGGTTTGTGATGTCCGGACTAGTTCGTGGTTGACTCCGGACTAGTCCGGTGTGCTGTGTGTGGAAAACTCTAAGTGTTGTGAGAGATCGGACTAGTCCGTAGTAGTGCATACTAGTCCATTTTCTGTCCAGAGACAAAATCGGACTTGCCCGGTTGATATCGGACTAGTCCATTTTCTGATCAAAAGGAAAATCGGACTAGTCCGGTTGATATCGGACTAGTCCGCACATGTTGAAATTGTGCAGCTAGTTTGATTTCTTTCTCTTGAGATCTTGGGGTGTGTTTCTCCAACACTGTAGGATTGAAATACACGTGTAAAGCTACCAGAGGGGGGTGAATGGTAGATAAAACCTTTTCAGCGGAAGCAACAAAACACCCCTCAGCAGAAAACCGATATGTTAAAGAAACAGTGTGTGTGACTAATCTAAACGTGTTCAACTGTGAAAAAACTAGTATAGATTGTAGAGAATCAAGTCACGAAGACATCACAACAAGAATCATGAAAATACGTTGAGAGAAACTCAAGTTACGATCGAAAGATCGAACAAAGGTCAATCTGTCCTACGCGAGAAAAACAGTTCTGGAATACTGCAAAGAAACTCGTGTAGATCATAAACCACAAATTCAATGACCCTGAAATTTTCACACATGATAGATAATCAAGTTTTGAAGACAACCCAAAAAGAATCACATCAATTGGATCTGTAAAACTCGAGTTACGATAAAACCACCGAAGCAAGCTAGTGCTGAACAGAAACTCGACGAGAAAAACTTGTCTGAAACAAGTCGGACGAACAAGACACAAAAGTTCCTTTAGAATAAGAATTTTATTTCAAAACACAAGAGGAACAGCTCCAAAGTTGTGCCCCATGAGCTCTGGCCTCCCTTGCTTATATAACCAGCCCGAAGGCCAACTCAACTCAAACTAGGACTCCTACTCCTACTTGGATTCAAACTGTATCTTTCCAATACTGTTTAGGACTCTTCTATACGCAGATAGAAGCAATCTTAAAACTTCAAAACACCATAGGAACGTATCCCACATTCCTAAAATAACTCAAATTCGTGACCCACACGAAATCCTATCATAACCAACTTAAAACTTTCCATATTCGAGTCAAACACGACTCAGCTGCAGCCTGAGCCCATAACCTAGTCGGTTGGACCTTTCCGACCAATTTTTTACATCCACATCTCTTCATCACGCCTCGGAACCATGCAACCACGTCCATGCACTCCTCGCACACGTGCAAACATCTTCCAATGACGTCCAAGATACCTTCATATGCATTGTTCTTGATTCAAACATACTGTGCAACCTCCCGGTCAACTCAACCACAATTCCTCCCAAACTTGGTTGTTGAACCTCATCTTCTCCCTAAGACTAGTTCAATGGATCCCGTCACCAGCCATGTCTTGAACTCCAGCAATACCTGCACATGAATAAACAACCAATACTTCCGAGCACAAGTCCTCGACTTGACTCTCGTTAGTTCCGAAACTACAACATCTTACGTGAGCACCTCACATAAGCATGTTGTAAACCATAGCAAAATGATATCAGCCATAACCACCAAAACACACCAAACACTTAGTAAACTAATACTAAGCAAACTTTCCATAAGAGTAAAGCAAGTTCGAAACATTTCAAGTTAAAAGCAAAACCATTGCAATCAAGTTTCGAACCTTACCAAAGCTAACCGGACCTTGAACCGGAGCTTACCAAAGCTAGTTGGACCCAGCGCCGGAGCTTACTAAAGCTTAGTCGGACCTAGCACGGAACTTACAAAAGCTAGTCGGACCTAGCACCGGAGCTAGCAAAAACAAGTCGGACCTGGCCAAAATAAGTCAGGCTTAGACAAAGCAAGTCGGACCTTGCCGGAGGTACCCAAAACAAGTCGGACCTATCGTCGGATCTTGCAGGAGCTCGGACCAAGAGTCGGACCTTGTTAAAAAGGTGTTTTGGTAGTATTCAAAACTTTTATCGTCAAATCCAATGTATTTAGCACACATAGGTCTCACAAACACACTCTATACTAAGTGATCTAATCTTTTCAGTTCTTGAGATCTTATCAATTTGGATCCTCCTTCTCCTTTCTTTTTGCGCTTTCTTCTTAATTTCTTTGAGAACCTGCGCTCATTCTCAACAATTTTGTTAGGAGCTCATTTGTTTGTCTTAAATCAACCAAAACCCACAAGGGATTCCTAGATGCACTTTCAATCTCCCCCTTTTTGGTGATTGATGACAACCAATTGAGATCTCACAAATATGATAAGAAAAGTTCAGATTTTGATAAAGTGTGCACATATGAGTTTTGAACAAAATAGGCTATGAAGACATGAGACATATGTGCACTCTTTATGGTGGGGTACAAAACTACATGTGTGAGCAATAATTTTGATGTAAATATCATAATGAGCATAATCATCAAGAGTCTCAATCCTTGATAGCAGTTTTAAACATAAATCGCTAATCAAAAGCATAACATAGTTATCTCACAAAAAGCATAATGGTAGTTTAAGTCTTACAACAGCATAATGATAGCATAATGGTATAAGTCTTACAAAACTCATTTCTCAAGCTAGGACATGAAAAGAAAGACCTACGACCTAAGACTCCCCCTCAATCTCCCCCCCCTTTGGCATCAAGGCACCAAAAAGAAGGAGAGGAGGGATCTACTTGTCGTCACCGGCTCACTCCTCGCTGTCGGTCCTTTCTTCATCTTCATCTTCAGCCTGAGGAAGAGGAGGAGAGGAACCACTTGTTGTGCCAAAGTAGGCACACTCTGATGGAGAGAGAGGAGGAAGCTCTGTAAACTCAGATGCAGAGTCCTCTGAGATGACCGGGATCCAATGGGCTCAATCTCTAGTTTTTGGCATATTTCTTTGACATTTGCCTTCATGTATCTCATTTCTTCTTTTCTTGCCTTGTTCATCTTATGAAGCTTCACCTCAGTTTTGCGGCAAGAACTGAAAATAGCAGCCAAAATCTTCATAGATCCACCAGAGGAACTTTTGTGTGGAGAGGCCTTGGTCTTGGATGAAGGCCTTGCATCTTCTTGAGCTCTCCCTGGATGTTTTTCAGGTGATCCAGGTGAGGAGGCAGCTGGGAGGGAGCCCTGAGGAGGCTTCTGAGGCCTTAGAGCAGTGTGCTCTACATCCTTAACAAACCCAATTCCTGTGACTTTCTCAATCATGAACATCAATAAGGTGCATAGCCACAGGAACGGTTTGGTGTGCAGGATATGTTTACCATGTCATTCCAAATATAATCGAAGATAGTAAATCTTCTCCTCCTGCTGATCACTTTCATCAAGGTTCTCAGATAGCATTGGACGCTCCCGGCATCTCCATCCTTTGGAGAAATGGTCTTCCAGAGCACTCTGTTCAGAACAATGAAGAAGGGCTTCATGTTCTTGGTTGAAGGAGGCTTGAATGGAAGTCAAGTATCATAGAGAAACTCCATCTTGTCCTTCTCCACAACTCCTAGATTTTGAATCACAATCTCATCATTGCCGGTGTCCTCAAGATGCAGCAGTCTGGCAAACTCAGTATAAGAAATTGTGTACTTGGATCCATGTGTCATCCAAGTCACTTTGTCTTCTCCATCATGAGCAAAGTGGCAAGTTGAGTAAAACTGGGCAATAATCTCATCATTCCAGTTGTACCTGAAGGCGAGCAGGTCCTTGAGTCCATGTCTCTCTGCAGCCTCTATGACCTCCTCAAAGGCTTCACAGCTCTTCCTTTCAAAGTATGTCCAGTCGATCCATTGACTTCGGACAACTGGAGTCTTCATTTGGAGGTACACAGAACTGTAGTAGTCCGAGTGAAAGTTGCTCCAAAATCTCTTGTCGGCTGCCTCTTTGCCGGATCTATAGGCATCAACCTTCCTCAGGTTCCATGCTACATCACTCCCCATGCCATTGAACTTCTGCTCCAAGGGATCCCTATTTCCCTGCCTTGGAGCTGTCATCTTGAGGGGACCAATCGGGCCAGAAGCAAGTCCCTTTCCCTTGCCCTTAGTTTGGCGTTGAGCCGCCGAGCTAGAACCAACCACATTTGCTTTTGAAGCAGGTCTCGTGATTGTAACCTTTCGAGTCACCCTAGGTGGGGTGAGCGAAGGCTCGGCAGCACGCTCTTTTCTCTTGTTGGAGCGAGACTCCGGAGGATGAGACATTACATCTTGATCCATCTCGGCCTCAAAGTCGGAGAGACTCTCATTTGATCCTGACATGATTTTTTACAAGGAAGATAAAGTGGGTATGAATAATCAAGGATGACAAAGGATTGCACTTAATTGACATAAGCTAGGATTCCCTGATCAGGGGCATACCAGACTAGTCTGGTGTTCAAGGCCGGACTAGTCCGTTATGAGGCTGATCAAGCCCTAACTTGTCAAAATTTAAGGTATTTCAATGCAAATATGGTCTAGGGTATATGGAATGCATCAATAGAGCATGCATTGACTAGAAGAGCTAAGCTATTTGAGCAAAAACAAGGAAAATCAAAGGTTCTACGGTTTGGAGCGAGGTTTACCAAATCCTTCGATTCAAGGCGTTGAAGTTCTTGATCCGGACTGGTCCGGAGTTTTTGATCCCTTTGTAGCGGGGATCGATTCCCCCGGAAATTTGAGATGTTTTGATGGAGAACTCGCAAATTCACCTTGGGAGCACTTGAGTGAGGAGAGAGATAGAGGGGAGGGTTGTGAGGATGAAGAAGAATAGGTTTGAGCCGTCCTTAGGGTTATGGAGGCGAAATATCGGACTAGTCCGGACCATATCGAACTGGTCCGTTTTCTGATCAGAGAGAAAATCTGACTAGTCCGTGGTTGTCCGGACTAGTCCGGACTAACGGACTAAGTGCGGACTAGTATGTCAGTGCGGACTAGTCCGGGGTGAGCACGGACTTGTCCGTGGTCCCTTTTACAGAATATATGTATATATATATATGTATGTATTCAAAGGTTTCTATTGAGGAATAAGGTACAAAGGCACATAGATATTCTTGATGAATGTGATCAGTAAACATACAACAATCAAGCTATGACCATGATTCACCAAGATCAAGTAACTAACATAGTTTTTGGAAAAAATAGAGAGAGATGATTTTTCAACATAATTAACATGATTTCGAGGATGGCATACGGGTATGCAAGTTTTCAAGCCACATTTCGAGCATCACGGATATTTAGTTCATTTCAGAGCTCACAAAAGCGTTTTCATCAAGAGGCTTGGTAAAGATATCGGCTATTTGTTTTTCAGTGTTGACATGGGAAATTGCTATGTCTCCTTTCATTGAGTGATCTCTCGTAAAATGATGCCAGATATCTATGTGTTTAGTTCTAGAGTGCTCAACAGGGTTATGGTCAATTTTGATAGTGACACGACCCCATTGGTCTTGTCGAGCCAGGATCACGCAGAGGGGTGCTGCGTTGCACAGCACCAGATAACACACGTCAAAGGTACAAAGCGGAAGCGAAATTTTATTACATAAACAAGTTATGAATATGTTTACATCAAAATAAGTTCAGTCTACACTCGCGGGCGTAGACTAAGCATCAAGTGCACGTTCAGCCCTTGAACGTGTCCTTGCTAGCACACACGCACACTAACTCTGCGGCGTGCACGACTCCCACTCGACGGGGTTCCCTTCCCGGGGTTCCGTCTCCTCCTCGGGAGTCCCTTCCTCATAGAACCCTGCAAAAGCTTCAAACACAAGCAGTGAGCACGAAGGCTCAGCAAGTCTGACCCGTCTCACCTAAACATGGAACTTCTACATGAGGGGTGCTGGGTTACATGAGGTAAAAATCATTTGCATGGACTCGCCTAATTAGTAGAACCTTACTTTCAAGTTTTAGCAGCAGGTTGTGGAGAACCTTACGCCAAGGCACATGAGAGAGCCGCAATCAAACAAGAAACACATTTCTCTCATGTACTTTGCCAAAAGTTGAAAAGAACTTTAGTTAGCTCTAAACTACAGCATATCATTAACAATCAATGTCCATAATTCAATCAGCAACATTTTATCATGTGACTAGCCTGTTCTTTCTACGTCACGGTACAGTGAACAAGTGGTACTCACTGACCGCGAGGGACGACGATTATAATCAATTTACACCTGCAGGGTTACCCGAACAACCCGTCACGTACGCCCGTACTCGATGTTGCCTACAACAACCATCACGGACGCCGTACGCAACTACCTTTCACCCGTCAGCTAGATATTGAACCGGTCCCATCGTCCCGAGCAAGAGGTCTCTGCACCCGCATCTCAGTGCCGCCAGCCGATTTACACCTCAAGCTCTCAACCTACCCTCTGAACGACGGGCAATGCCTCAATACCCAGCTACTCGAGTTACATCAGTTTCCCGGTTCCCATATAGCCGGTAGGTTTTCGGTACTGTTCTAGCTTGTTCAACAGGCCCGCACACGGCTCGGTCCTCAATCGACACAAGCGGAGCTACAGCACACAGGCCCCAAAGTCCTGCTGCCCTTACCCTCCGCTCGGTCTCATTTTCTGCCATGTGTTTCATGTGCTATCACTACCCGAGTCGAGTGCCTCTAGCCTATGCTCGCGAGTAGTTCCAACTACTCGACTTGTACCGAATCCTACACTATCTTAGCATTGCAGTAGCTAACGAGGTTTGCAATCCTAAACCCAACCCGTGGTTTTCTTGGCTATGCAGTTGGATTTTCAAACAAGACTCTAATGCAAAGAATAAAGTAATCAAGTATGTGCTCAAAACAATAAAAACTTGTAAAAGGTTAATGCAAACCGGAGCTTGCCTTGCTGCTCTTGGTCGTAGGCTAGCTGTTCCTCCGTAGTAACGAAGTCTAGGACTTCGGGTTCCTCCTCGACCTTAGCGACTACATGATAGAAGCAATATATGCATCATTTTAAATGCATTTGTATTGAGTTTGAAGTTGTGAAGTCTATAACCCTTGCTAGAAAGACCTAATGACTGTGAAACTTTTACTGTGGCTTGGTTACAACCTAAACAGAGACTTGGTCATGTTTTTGTTGCAGCAAAGCTCATTTGAGCCCTCCACAATTAATTATGCCCTTGACCTTAATTGGAACTCTTAGGGTGCTCTAAGGATTTTCATGAAACAAACTATGACTTTCTGAAAACTAGATTTTCAGAGGGTTATAATGGAGTTGGTCTCACTTAATTTGGAAGTTCCTAACTAATGGTATGAGCTAAACAATTTCAGAGAAAATCCTGAAAATGTTTCTGAACATTTTCTATTTTCTCTGGAACAGTTTCACTAATCACACCATTAGGTGGATTAAATGAGCTCCAATGGGTCTGAAATCTTTACGGTAGTTCGGGGATATTTTGGTGAACATCCCAGCGAAATTTCAGGATTTTCCTCCAAGGGATCCTCCAGTTAAAATTCCTAACAGTTTAAATTTTGAGGAATTAATTCTGGAGAAACAAGGGTTTTCATGAAGTGAAACTTGATTCGCTGGAAAGTTCTCAGCAAGCTGAATCCAGCAAAATTTGGTTCACTCGATTTGGAGCTCTCTAGCCAAAGTTATGAGGATTTGAAGTTTGGAAGAATTCTGAAAATTGGGGAAAAGTTTAAACTCTCGGGGCCCGCGGGGACACGTGTCGAGCGCGGAGGTGTCCGGCACACCGGGGATACCACACGTGTCGAGCGCGGAGGTGTCCGGCACACCGGAGCTCACAGGGTATTTGCGCGCCAGCACAGCCGATCCCCGGCCACACCCGATCCCGATTTAAATTCTTCAGCCGCGGACACGTGGGCCAGCCGGCTTCGTCTTCCTCCCGCCGTTCTCTCGCGCCCGCGCCGCCGACCTCGCCGGAGCAGACTCGGGGCTCGCCGGTTCGCCGCTGCCGGACCTCCCATGGTCTGAAACTCGCCGCCAGGGGGTTGTCGACATCGAGGAACACGTCGGTGGTGTCAGGTTGGGCTGGGGGTGACCGGAAATAGCTCGGCGACGTGCCGCAGCCTCGGTTGAGGTTCGGCACCGTCGACCGTGGTTTCTAAACCCGCCAACACCTCGAACAAACGGCCCTACAGCATCAGTGTACCTCTAGGAAGCTTGACAAGGTATCAAAAGGGATCAGGGATGGCGGCAAGTCGGTTGGCACCGTGTGACCGATCGTGCCCGCCATGACCGCCCTCGATCGAGCTCGAAATTGGTCACTCCTAGACGGTTTCACGCTACAGGTGCAGAAAAGAACTTGATCGCCGGCTAGTCCAGCGTCTATGTGCAAGATTTGATGACCTCCGAAAGATCATAGATTGAGAATTTAAACAAGCCGTACCGGAAGCTCGGTTTACGGTCGCCGGAGCAAAAACTGAGAATTCACCGGCGAGAGTTCACGGCGTGGCTTGAGCTTCAGGTGGAAGCAGCATGGAGTCCGTGTGCTCCTGTTGCCGCCCTTGCTCGGCCGTGGAAGTGGTTGCAGCGTGCTGCCCGCGTGAGACCGATCACCGTCCTTCAGCTAAACTGCGGCGGTCATCGTTGATCACGGGAACAGGGGCCGAAACCCAGTGGTTCAGGCGTTGGGAGGGTGGTGCGCGACCTCAGGTGCCTGTCTAGCAGCTCAGGGACGAAGGAGGAGATGGTTTTGCTTGTTTTCCCGATTTAGCAGAGAGCTGCGGCGAGAACAATGCCGCTGCTCGGGTTTGCCCGCGAGAAGATAAAGCCGGCCGACTCCTGCTTGGCTGAGGCGGTGCCGGTCGCATGGGGGTGCGAGCAAGCCTCCCTGGGCGCCAGCGCGCGGAGAGGGAAGCAGCTGGTGGTGCCGGTAGCTGCTCGGTGGCACAGCCGACAGCTGCTCGGTGGAATTTCCCACCAAGACTCTGACTTTGGGTGCAAGTTTCTCCTTCTTCCCTCTATGACATGTGGGTCCCACCCGGGGTTTTAACCTCTGAAATTTACTCCTAATCACTGTAGTGAACAGTGAACCCCATAATACCCCTGGTGATTCAAATTATTCACCCCTGAGCCACTCGAATTGAATAGGATTCAAATTGGGTTTGGTTTGACTGAATTTCAGCACAAGTTCAGTTTTGAATTCAAATAAAGTTTGAATTTGTCCCACTTAGCTCATGTCAAGATCAACTCCAAATGGAGTGAAAATTGGTGTGTGAGCTCACAAAAATGTGCTGAGTAGAAATATGCCTCCCAATTTTAAATTCATGGGATATAAACAGTTTGAATCTGAATATGGTTTCAAACTGCCCTCTTTCTAACTATACCCAAAATGACCTCAAAAAGGTTTTGAATTGGGTTAAACTTGGCATGGACATCCTTAGCAATGTGTAGGAGTTTTTCATATGTCCAGCCCACCTATATCACATGTGGAAAATACCACTTTTGTAATATGTGAGTTTGTTCTCTAATGAGCATGTTGATGGTGGTTACTTGCTCTTCATTTGTGTTCATCATCTTTCCTCAAATGAGGTGTGTGGTGTGGTGATGAACACTTCAATTATGTGTCAAAAACTGAGGCCCTTACATTCCTCCCCCCTTAAAAGAATCTCGTCCCGAGATTATAAGGTGAAAATGAGAGAGAGGACGGTGGAAAATTACCGGATATGCGACGTGAAAAAGTCGGGGTAGTTAGCGCGAAGAAATTCTTCGCTCTCCCATGTCGCTTCGTCCATGGAGTGATTACTCCATAGAATCTTGTAGAACCACAACGTACGGTTGCGTGTGGTTCGGGCCTTTTCATCAATAATCTGCACCGGTTCCTCCCGATAGGTGAGATCCGGTTGCAGTTCTTCAATATCCTCCAGCTGAACGGTAGTTGATAGCTTAAGACACTTCCTCAGCTGGGCAATGTGAAATACGTCGTGCACACCGGAAAGTGCTTCTGGTAATTTCAGCCGGTATGCCACTGTCCACATCTTTCGGTAATCTGGAATGGACCGATGAATCGGGGTGCCAACTTTCCTCTCACCCCAAATCTGTTTACGCCCTTCATTGGAGATACCAGTAGATATACGTGATCTCCAACTTCGAATTGTAATGGGCGCCTTCTCCGGTCAGCATACTGTTTCTGTCGGGATTGAGCGGCTTTTAGGTTCGCCTGAATCAGTCGAACCTTTTCTTCCGCGTTGTTGACGAGGTCAATCCCGAAGGTAACCCTTTCGCCAGATTCACACCAATTCAGTGGTGTGCGGCATTTCCGCCCGTATAGCGCCTCGTAAGGTGCCATCTTGATGCTGGCTTGGTACCCATTATTGTACGAGAACTCGGCTAACGGCAAGTGATCATCCCAATTCTTTCCGTGGTTGATAGCGCAAGCTCGTAGCATGTCTTCTAAAATCTGATTTACCCGCTCCGTCTGCCCATCCGTCTGCGGGTGGTATGCTGAACTACGGATCAGCTTCGTCCCCAAGGCAGCGTACAGCTGCTCCCAAAAACTTCTAGGCAGGAATGCCCAGTGGTTGCAGCAGTCCCGGTTTCCGCATGTGGTCTGCCTTCACCCTTCGACATGTATCGCACTCGGACACGTATTTTGCAGTCTCACGCTTCATCCGTGTCCACCAAAACTTGCTTCTGAGTTCTTGATACATTTTGTTGCTGCCGGGGTGAATAGAAAACTTTGATAAGTGAGCCTCATCAAAAATTTTCTTCCGTAACTCCGGGTTTCGGGGTACGACGATCCGGTCCTTGAACCATAGGACGCCGTCTCCATCCTTCCGGAAACATTTCAGCTCCCCACTGTCTACACGTCTCCGCAAATGTGACATGCCCTTGTCATTCTTCTGGGCTGCCGCTATCTCTTCACAGATGGTGGGGATCAAAGCTAGGTTGTAGAGAGCTCCGTGTGGAATCACATGTAGTGGTGGTTCGCTCTCTTCCAACGGTGTGATGGTCAGATTGCTGACGTGTGACTTGCGGCTCAGCGCATCCGCCACTACGTTTGCTTTGCCCGGATGATAATGGATCTCTATTTCGTAATCCTTTATCAATTCTAACCATCTTCGCTGCCTCATGTTCAGCTCCTTCTGAGTGAATATGTACTTGAGGCTTTTGTGGTCGGTATATAAATGTACGAGGTTACCGAGTAGGTAGTGCCTCCACATTTTCAGTGCAAGTACCACGGCAGCGAGCTCCAAGTCGTGGGTTGGATAATTCTGCTCATGGTTTCTAAGCTGCCGTGATCCATACGCGACCACTCTTCAGTCTTGCATCAGCACACATCCGAGCCCAATGCCGGATGCATCGCAGTACACATCGAACGGTTTTGTTGTGTCTGGCTGCGCCAAAACCGGTGCTGATGTCAGGTTCTTGACTAAAGCCTTGAATGCTGCTTCACATGTTGGACTCCAAACATATCTGGTAGCCTTCTTCAGCAGCTCTGTCATTGGCTTGGCAATCTTCGAGAAGTTCGGAATGAACCTCCGATAATATCCCGCGAGTCCGAGGAAACTCCGTACCACGTGAACAGTTCTCGGGGATTTCCAATTCAGCACTTGAGTGATCTTGCTCGGGTCTACAGCAATACCCTCTGCTGAGATGATATGCCCGAGGAAAGACACTTGCGATATCCAAAACTCGCATTTGCTGAATTTCGCGTATAACTTGTGGTCCCGCAGCCGTTGCAAGACTATACGCCGATGTTTCTTGTGATCTTCCTCCGACTTGCAATATACCAGCATGTCGTCGATGAAGACCACGACAAACTTGTCCAGCTCCGGCATGAATACCGAGTTCATCAAGTACATGAAGTGAGCTGGAGCATTGGTGAGGCCGAAGGACATGACCAGGTACTCATACAGTCCGTACCTTGTCGAGAAAGCTGTCTTTGGAATGTCCTCCGCCCTTATCTTAATCTGATGGTACCCAAATCTTAAGTCCATCTTGGAAAAGATCTTTGCTTCGACCAACTGATCAAACAACATGTCGATCCGTGGCAACGGGTACTTGTTCTTGATGGTTACGGCATTTAATGGACGATAGTCCACGCAAAGCCGCAGCGTCTCATCCTTCTTCTTCACCAACAATGCCGAACATCCCCATGGTGAGGAGCTCGGCCTAATAAAACCCTTCTCCAGAAAGTCCGTGAGCTGAGTCTTCAGTTCAGCCAACTCCTTGGGCGCCATCTTGTACGGCCTTCGGGATATTGGCATGGTTCCCGGTGCAAGTTCGATCTTGAACTCCACCTCTCTATCGGGTGGCATCCCCGGCAAATCATCCGGGAATACGTCAGGGAACTCTCGGACCACTGGAATATCTTCCAATCTGATGGTTGTGGCTTGATAGACACTTGGAAGTTTTATTTCTGGACTGTCCAGAAATAATGAGTGAGAACCGTGCACCTCTGAGTTTAAGTACACGACTCGAAGGACGGTGTCTAAAACAGCGCCGTGGCGGGTTAACCACGACATCCCTAGGATGACATCGACCTTCGGTCCCTCTAAGATAATGAGAGACGTGGGGTACACTCTACCCGCTAAGCATAATGGCGCCTTGGAAACCATTACGCTTGCTGAAATCTTCCCACCCGGTGAACAAATTAAATATGGACTATCGGTGGTTAGTATTGGCAAGCTGTGTTTAGCAATGAAAGCTTGGCTAATAAAATTATGCGTGGCACCTGAATCAAACAGTACTATAGCGGGATGCTGGTGGAGTTGGAACATACCCGCAAGGATTGGCTCGCCCTCCGGCACATCCTCAATGGCAAGCTGGTGTACGGTGCCGGACCTAGGGTTTGCCCGCCGCGCATTAGTAGGGTTCCGGGGTTGATTCCTCCCCGGAAACTGCGGTGCCACTCCGCCGCCTTGCCTCTCCGGGCAACTGCTCGCGAAGTGTCCTGGACGACCACACTTATAACATGTGGCCGCTGCTGGTGTAGTGCTCTGGGGACGAAAGCCCGGCATGCGCTGCTGAGGTGCATACGCACGCGGCATCGCCCGCTGCTGCTGTTGTTGCAGAGGTGGTACTGGCAGTGCCGGCCTGAATGCCGGTGAAGAGTACGGTCGACTGCGGAACGGCATCGACCGCTGTGGTGGCTGCCAGCGTGGACCTGATGGTGGGCGATTCACCATCTGAAACTTCTGAGAAGGACCGCCTCCTTCTCCGCTGCTTTGCGGCGCGCTTCGCTTTCGCTCCGCCGCCGCTAACTCCTTTCTGGAGTCCTCCTTAACAATCGCAGCATCAATGATGTCGTTGAGGCTGCCGCGATTGAACATCGCCAACTTGTCCTCCAGGAGCGGGTTAAGCCCCTGGTAGAAGTGGTCCCGCCGCTTCTCGTCAGTATCAGCATGATATGACGCGTAAAGCGCGAGATCGTTGAACGCCCTGGAGTATTCCAGCGCGTTCCGGCTCCCTTGCTGCAGGTGCAGGAACTCCTGTGTCTTCCTCTTCATCAAACCTGGCGGTATATGATAGGCCCTGAAGTCCATCCGGAACTCCACCCAGGTCATCACTCGGTCGGTGTGCTGTGAAGCACAGAAGTTGGCCCACCACGCGCTCGCGGATCCTTGGAGCTGCTGGACCGCGAACTGAGTCTTGCGCTGCTCGCTTATCTGGAGCAGCCCGAACTTCATCTCTATGGCGCGGAGCCAGTTGTCCGCGTCAAGTGGTTCATCCGCCCTTGAGAATACAGGGGGATGAGTCGCCAGGAAGTCGGAGTAGGAGCTCTGTTGACGCTCCTCCCGGTCTTTACGTCTCTCTGTGCGAGACGTATTGGCGATAAGCGTTTGCAGCAACTCCGTGTGCTGCTGGTGTGAACCCGCCATTGCTGCGACGATGTCGGCCAATGTAACTGTTGGCAGTGGCGGTGGCGGTGTTTGCTGTTGTTGTTGCTGCTGTTGCTGCTGCTGTCCCGAGGAGTCCTCGGGAGGTGGTTGGGAGGTCTCTCCCCCTTGGCTAGTACCCCCAACATCAGGGTTGGCACGAGTACGTGTCATTCTGAAATTCAAAACAGCAGCGATTAGCACTTGTCTTACTTAAAACTCCATAAGCAACAGCAGGTATTGAAGTGACACATGATTAATTTGCACGACATTCACATATATTGATAAAGCATAAACTTTATACAAGATACATTATTCTCGGGTCTCCGAGAAGTCGTGCTCATGTCGTCACTACCTATACATACGCTACTGTCTACCTGACATGTCACCGATTACAAAAGTTGGGTTACGCTACCCTAACTGCCCTACTTGGCAACCGTAACCCCCTACTCGGAGTAGAACTCGACCTCCTGTGGGTCGTCCTCCTCCGGTACCTCTGCTGGTGGCTCTGGATCTACCACCTCTTCTCCCATACCGGGTTCTCCCATTGCTGGAAGGCCCAAGACCACTGGTATGCCCAATACCGGAGGTACAAGGTCCTGCAAAGCATGCACCTCGTCCATAGCCTGGTTATAATCTTCTTCCCAGCCTTGCCCTTCCTCAATAGCGTCGCCCCGCTCTTGAGTAAGCTCCTCGTTCTGCTGGGTCAGATTTTGTACCAGTTCTTGCAACGCCGCGATGTCGACACGGCTTTTTCTCTTCGCCTTCTTTAGACGATGCAACTGATTATGTTGTTCATTCGGTCGCTTGATCGTCGGAAGGAGCACATTGCGGAGTGCGCTGTGAGCACTCTCAAAATGGTCTCCACGGCTTGTGCTATCCTTGAGCTTTGTGGCGAGATGCTCCGTATGAACAGCCTGGCTGTCGATCACGGCATTTCCCGCCCTCATCTGGAGGCTAAGGTTTGCCTCCGCGTGGTTGTACCTTGGGTAACTCGGGTCATTGCCTCCAGGTACCTCTCTTCCCACACATGCTGAGCCCGTCCCTCCACCGGAACAAGCGCATATGGATTGCCCTTCATAGCCTGCACGTGTAGTTGGCAGAAACGTGACATGGTGTCACGGGCTGCCACTTGCCACATCCCTTCCGGTTGTCTTCCTCTCACCGTGACGGTGAACGGCACCCAACTGGGTGGCATAGGTCCTGCAGGGACTTCAACATGGATCGTCCACGTCTTGTTCCCCTCTTCGCCTTCTTCTTTTGCGAAGTATTGTGGCATCTGATTGTACCCGAAATATTGGAGCATTTGCCGCAATGCTTCCGGGTAGCCGCTATGGTCAGAACAGTGGGAAACCACCCACCCATTCTCCAACTGTTTATCTGCTTTCATCTGTAAAAATATATTTGAGAAATGTCAAATATTTATTTAAACAGTAAACCATTGAGTTATAACATAAGACATGTCATTGAACCCATAAAACTTGGAAACATAGTTCAAATTTTAAACAAATTTGACTGCTGATCTGCTGTTCCCACGACAGCGCTGACCAGTTTCCATTTCAACCTGATTTAGGCCATGTTGAATGCAAAACCAATTCTGGAGCTCAACATCAAAGTTAAAGCTAACTTCAATAGCTTTCCAGAAAGTATTTGCTTGGCCTAAGATCTGTCCTGGTTTAAAAGTTATGAGATGTAAAAGTTAACAGAATTTCTGGAGAAAATTGGACAGCACCTCCCTACTTTAGGTACTGATTTGATCCAAGAACCCCAGTTAATTCTGTTCTAAATCTGACAAAACTTTCTGTTACAAAGTTGTAACCTATCTCATAAAATTTCCAGATCTACCTCATTTTCTATTTTTGTATTTTTGTGCAGGAAGTTATGCTTAATTTACAGAGAGTCTACAGAGAGTCTTTACTCTGTCCTGTTTTCTGGACAGTTTCAACTCTACTGCATTTTTCGAGTGATTAAGGGATGAAACACCTCTGGACCACAACATAAGAGTTGTAAATCTCTTCCAAAGATTTCCAGAAATGTATCATACGACCCCAATCTCGAAAGAACTCAACCTCTAACCTCTGGTTAACTTCAGCCTTAATTTCAGCTGAAAACAGAGTGCTCTGTCCTTAACAACCTATAAGTTGAAAACTTGTTAACTTTGAATATCCTGTTCAAGGGAAGGAGTATCATCAAGTTTTACGACTTTAGATCAAAATCTTCAAGTTTTAAATGAAGTTATTCATTTAATGGGGTGTGACGTTGATGCGTCACTAGATTATGTAGGTACTACGTCCTCACAAAGAAAAACCTATACCAGACTTTGCCGGCTTCGTTATTTCAGTGGCTCTAAACGTCACTCGCACACGGATGCTACACGCCTACCGTTTTGTGGTCAGGCTACCTGCAGAAACTCAAACAATCATCAGACTCGGCTGCACACCGAACCCGGAATCCATACAGTTTGTACATCCGGCCGTCATCACTCGCCCGGATATTCTCAAGCCAAACACGCCTTGAGTTACGTGTTCACATTTCAGACCACGTGACGGGGTCTCCCAAATTGCACCACGCACGCCAGGGACAGACGTTGCTCGAATACCCCAAACGACATGAAGAGTCGTAGAGGATATCAAAGCGGGTCGGGTTACCTGCCACCCGTGGGGCTCCACCCTTCAGCTTGTGCGCACTGGTGGATAACGCTTACGTGCACCCCCCAAGACATAAACGTCCCGAGATGCACGATTTTCCGACATAATCAAATAAGTTAATATACCACTTTATTCACTAATAACATCCTTATACGGGCTACTAACTCGTTCCTCACTGGATTTTTGAAAAAGATGACCTTTTTAGTGCGTTAAACCTCAAGCGAGCTCTGATACCAATGCTGACACGACCCCATTGGTCTTGTTGAGCCAGGATCAAGCTGAGGGGTGCTGCGTTGCACAGCATCGGATAACACACGTCAAAGGTACAAAGCGGAAGCGAAATTTTATTACATAAACAAGTTATGAACATGTTTACATCAAAATAAGTTCAGTACACTCGCGGGCGTAGACTAAGCATCAAGTGCACGTTCAGCCCTTGAACGTGTCCTTGCTAGCACACACGCACACTAACTCTGTGGTGTGCACGACTCCCACTCGACGGGGTTCCCCTCCTGGGGTTCCGTCTCCTCCTCGGGAGTCCCTTCCTCATAGAACCCTGCAAAAGCTTCAAACACAAGCAGTGAGCACGAAGGCTCAGCAAGTCTGACCCGTCTCACCTAAACATGGAACTTCTACATGAGGGGTGTTGGGTTACATGAGGTAAAAATCATTTGCAAGGACTAGCCTAATTAGTAGAACCTTACTTTCAAGTTTTAGCAGCAGGTTGTGGAGAACCTTACGCCAAGGCACATGAGAGAGCCGCAATCAAACAAGAAACGCATTTCTCTCATGTACTTTGCCCAAAGTTGAAAAGAACTTTAGTTAGCTCTAAACTACAGCATATCATTAACAATCAATGTCCATAATTCAATCAGCAACATTTTATCATGTGACTAGCCTGTTCTTTCTACGTCACGGTATAGTGAACAAGTGGTACTCACTGACCGCGAGGGACGGCGATTATAATCGATTTACACCTGCAGGGTTACCCGAACAACCCGTCACGTATGCCCATACTCGATGTTGCCTACAACAACCATCACGGACGCCGTATGCAACTACCTTTCACCCGTCAGCCAGATATTGAACCGGTCCCATCGTCCCGAGCAAGAGGTCTCTGCACGCGCATCTTAGTGCCGCCAGCCGATTTACACCTCAAGCTCTCAACCTACCCTCTGAACGACGGGCAATGCCTCAATACCCAGCTACCCGAGTTACATCAGTTTCCCGGTTCCCATATAGCCGGTAGGTCTTCGGTACTGTTCTAGCTTGTTCAACAGGCCCGCACACGGCTCGGTCCTCAATCGACACAAGCGGAGCTACAAAACACAGGCCCCAAAGTCCTGCTGCCCTTACCCTCCGCTCGGTCTCATTTTCTTGCCATGTGTTTCATGTGCTATCACTACCCGAGTCGAGTGCCTCTAGCCTATGCTCGCGAGTAGTTCCAACTACTCGACTTGTACCGAATCCTACACTATCTTAGCATTGCAGTAGCTAACGGGGTTTGCAATCCTAAACCCAACCCGTGGTTTTCTTGGCTATGCAGTTGGATTTCCAAACATGACTCTAATGCAAAGAATAAAGTAATCAAGTATGTGCTCAAAACAATAAAAACTTGTAAAAGGTTAATCCAAACCAGAGCTTGCCTTGCGGCTCTTGGTCGTAGGCTAACTGTTCCTCCGGAGTAACGAAGTCTAGGACTTCGGGTTCCTCCTCGACCTTAGCGACTACATGATAGAAGCAATATATGCATCAATTTAAATGCATTTGTATTGAGTTTGAAGTTGTGAAGTCTATAACCCTTGCTAGACAGACCTAATGACTGTGAAACTTTTATTGTGGCTTGGTTACAACCTAAACAGAGACTTGGTCAAGTTTTTGTTGCAGCAAAGCTCATTTGAGCCCTCCACAATTAATTATGTCCTTGACCTTAATTGGAACTCTTAGGGTGCTCTAAGGATTTTCATGAAACAAACTATGACTTTCTGAAAACTAGATTTTCAGAGGGTTCTAATGGAGTTGGTCTCACTTAATTTGGAAGTTCCTAACTAAAGGTATGAGCTAAACAATTTCAGAGAAAATCCTGAAAATGTTTCTGAACATTTTATATTTTCTCTGGAACAGTTTCACTAATCACACAATTAGGTGGATTAAATCAGCTCCAATGGGTCTGAAATCTTTATGGTAGTTCGGGGATATTTTGGTGAACATCACAGCAAAATTTCAGGATTTTCCTCCAAGGGATCCTCCAGTTAAAATTCCTAACAATTTAAACTTTGAGGAATTAATTCTGGAGAAACAAGGGTTTTCATGAAGTGAAACTTGATTTGATGGAAAGTGCTCAGAAAGCTGAATCCAGCAAAATTTGGTTCACTCAATTTGGAGCTTTCTAGCCAAAGTTATGAGGATTTGAAGTTTGGAAGAATTCTGAAAATCGGGGAAAAGTTTAAACTCTCGGGGCCCGCGGGGACACGTGTCGAGCGCGGAGGTGTACGGCACACCGGGGATACCACACGTGTCGAGCCCGGAGGTGTCCGGCACACCGGAGCTCACAGGGTATTTGCGCGCCAGCACAGCCGATCCCCGGCCACACCCGATCCTGATTTAAATTCTTCAGCCGCTGACACGTGGGCCAGCTGGCTTCGTCTTCCTCCCGCCGTTCTCTCGCGCCCGCGCCGCCGACCTCGCCGGAGCAGACTCGGGGCTCGCCGGCTCGCCGCTGCCGGACCTCCCATGGTCTGAAACTCGCCGCCAGGGGGTTGTCGACGTCGAGGAACACGTCGGTGGTGTCAGGTTGGGCTGGGGGTGACCGGAAATAGCTCGGCGACGTGCCGCGGCCTCGGTTGAGGTTCGGCACCGTCGACCGTGGTTTCTAAACCCGCCAACACCTCGAACAAACGGCCCTACAGCATCAGTGTACCTCTAGTAAGCTCGACAAGGTATCAAAAGGGTTCAGGGATGGCGGCAAGTCGGTTGGCACCGTGTGACCGATCGTGCCCGCCATGACCGCCCTCGATCGAGCTCGAAATTCATCACTCCTAGATGGTTTCACGCTACAGATGCAGAAAAGAACTTGATCGCCGGCTAGTCCAGCGTCTATGTGCAAGATTTGATGACCTCCGAAAGATCATAGAGTGAGAATTTAAAGAAGCCGTACCGGAAGCTCGGTTTACGGTTGCCGGAGCAAAAACTGAGAATTCGCCAGCGAGAGTTCACGGCGTGTCTTGAGCTTCAGGTGGAAGCAGCGTGGAGTCCGTGCGCTCCTGTTGCCACCCTTGCTCGGCCGTGGAAGTGGTTGCAGCGTGCTGCCCGCGTGAGACCGATCGCCGTCCTTCAGCTAAACTGTGGCGGTCGTCGTTGATCACGGGAACAGGGGCCGAAACCCGGTGGTTCAGGCGTTGGGAGGGTGGTGCGCGACCTCAGGTGGCTGTCTAGCAGCTCAGGGACAAAGGAGGAGATGGTTTTGCTGGTTTCCCCAATTGACCAGAGAGCTGCGGCGAGAACAATGCCGCTGCTCGGGTTTGCCCGCGAGAAGATAAAGCCGGCCGACTCCTGCTCGGCCGAGGTGGTGCCGGTCGCGTGGGGGCGTGAGCAAGCCGCCCTGGGCGCCAGCGCGCGGAGAGGGAAGCAGCTGGTGGCGCCGGTAGCTGCTCGGTGGCACAGCCGACAGCTGCTCGGTGGAATTTCCCACCGAGACTCTGACTTTGGGTGCAAGTTTCTCCTTCTTCCCTCTATGACATGTGGGTCCCACCCGGGGTTTTAACCTCTGAAATTTACTCTTAATCACTGTAGTGAACGGTGAACCCCATAATACCCCTGGTGATTCAAATTATTCACCCCTGAGCCACTCGAATTGAATAGGATTCAAATTGGGTTTGGTTTGACTGAATTTCAGCACAAGTTCAGTTTTGAATTCAAATAAAGTTTGAATTTGTCCCACTTAGCTCATGTCAAGATCAACTCCAAATGGAGTGAAAATTGGTGTGTGAGCTCACAAAAATGTGCTGAGTAGGAATATGCCTCCCAATTTTAAATTCATGGGATACAAACAGTTTGAATCTGAATATGGTTTCAAACTGCCCTCTTTCTAACTATACCCAAAATGAACTCAAAAAGGTTTTGAATTTGGGTGAAACTTTGCATGGACATCATTAGCAATGTGTAGGAGTTTTTCATATGTCCAGCCCACCTATATCACATGTGGAAAATACAACTTTTGCAATATGTGAGTTGTTCTCTAATGAGCATGTTGATGGTGGTTACTTGCTCTTCATTTGTGTTCATCATCTTTCCTCAAATGAGGTGTGTGGTGTGGTGATGAACACTTTAATTATGTGTCAAAAACTGAGGCCCTTATAGATAGCACTCTCATTGTCACAAAGGAGTGGAATACGGCTCATACTGTAACCATAATACCTTAGAGTTTGTCGCATCTAAAGGAGTTGTGCACAACAACTCCCGGCTGCAACATACTCCGCTTTGGCTGTGGATAGAGCAATTGAATTTTGTTTCTTGGAGGACAAAGAAACTAGGGATCTACCTAGGAATTAGCAAGTACCAGAAGTACTTTTTCTATCTACCTTGCATCCGGCATAATCTGCATCGGCTGTCAGATGACATTCCTTAGGATTGGCTTCAAACCTTGCACACAAACATACACTCAACATGATATCAGGCCTAGATGCACATAAATAGAGCAAGGAACTAATCATGAAACGATATACCTTTTGATCCATATTTGGTCTGTCTTCATTTAGATCCAAGTGTCCATTTGTCGCCATGGGAGTCTTTATGGGCTTTGCTTTGTCCATTCTAAACTTCTTGAGAATGTCTTGAGTGTACTTTATTTGGCTTATGAACGTTCCGTCCTTTTGTTGCTTCACTTGGAATCCCATGAAGTACCTCAACTCACCTATCA
Organism: Neostapfia colusana; assembly: GCA_030760725.1. Taxonomy (NCBI): domain Eukaryota; kingdom Viridiplantae; phylum Streptophyta; class Magnoliopsida; order Poales; family Poaceae; genus Neostapfia; species Neostapfia colusana. Next base: position 71,296,688 of record JASWHV010000013.1, on the reverse strand, counting down.
TGGACATCTCAAATCTATCTGTCATAATCTTGCTAAATTCTTGACAAAAGGATTTGTTAGTTGAACCAAATATAATATCGTCAACATAAATTTGGCAAATGAAGAGATCATCATCAAAGTGATTAGTAACCAAGATGTAATCAGCTTTTTCGATCTTGAAGTCATTTCAATCAAAAAATCTCTAAGGCACTCATACCAAGCTCTAGGAGCTTGTTTGAGGCCATAGAGAGCCTTACGCAGTTTGAACACATAGTCACGGTGTTCTTGATCTTCAAAACTGGGTGGTTGCTCCACGTACACCTCCTCCTTGATCGGTCCGTTGAAAAGGTGCTTTTCACATCCATTTGATACAGCTTGAAATCATGGTGTGTAGCATATGCAAGTAATATACGAATCGATTCAAGCCTAGCTACGGGAGCAAAAGTCTCATCGAAATCCAAACCTTCGACTTGTGAGTACAATTTTGCCACAAGTCATGCCTTGTTCCTTTTCACCACTCCATGTTCGTCTTGCTTGTTACGGAAGACCCATTTAGTGCCGACGACGTTGGACTTGGGTCTTTCAACAACCTCCCACACTTCGTTCCTTTTGAAGTTGTTCAATTCTTCTTGCATCGCCATCACCCAATCCGGATCTTTTAATGCATCCTCGACCCTGTATGGTTCTAAAGAAGATACAAAGGAATAGTGTTCACAAAAATTAGCTATGCGAGATCGAGTTACTACTCCCTTTCGGATGTCATCAATTATGTTGTCAACGGGGTGGTCTCTTTGGATGCTTTGGTGTACTCTTGGATGTGGCACTTGTGGTCTTGAATCTTCATTATCATCTTCTTCTCCACCTTGATAGTTGCCCTCATTGATGTTTTGGTCTTCTTGATTTTCATGAGGTTGATCTTGTATGGAAGCTCCCCCTTGATCATTTTCCACCACTTGTGGTTCATTTTCTTCATTCGCATTTGGATATGGCACTTGTGGTCGAACATCGCCCAATGCCATTCTTCTCAATGCTTGACATGGAGCTTCTTCTTGATCTAGCACACACTGATCAACTTGCTCTTCTTGAGAGCCGCTAGTTTCATTGAACACTACATCACGTGCGACTTCAACAAGTCTGGAGGTTTTGTTGACGACACGATAAGCATAGGAGTTTGAATCATAGCCAAGTTAGAAACCTTCATCAGACTTCGAAGCAAACTTCAAGGCCCTTGGCTTCTTATTTAAAATATAACATTTTGAACCAAAAACTTGAAAATATGAAATATTTGGCTTGTTACCCAAGAGTAGTTCATAAGAGGTTTTCTTAAGCAACCGATGAAGATATAGTCGATTTATGGCGTGACAAGCGGTGTTAACCGCTTCAGCCTAAAACCTGTCCGAAGTCTTGTATTCATCGAGCATTGTCCTTGACATCTCAATGAGAGTTCGGTTCTTCCTTTCGGCTCCTCCATTTTGTTGAGGAGTATATGGTGCTGAAAATTCGTGCTTTATCCCTTCTTCGTCTAGATACTCCTCAACTTGGGTGTTCTTGAATTCTGTCCCATTATCGCTTCGTATGTTCTTGATCTTCAATGAGAATTCATTTTGGGCACGCTTGATGAACTTCTTGAGGGTTCTTAAGTTTCTGTCTTATCATGCAAAAAGAAAACCCACGTGAAGCGTGAAAAATCATCAACAATGACTAGACCGTATTTATTACCACCGATGCTTATGTAGGCAGCTGGACCAAATAGATCCATGTGAAGGAGCTCAAGCGGTCTTGTTGTAGTCATGACATTCTTTGCGGGGTGGAGTGCTTCTACTTGCTTCCCTGCTTGCCACGCTCTACACGGTCTGTCTTTCTCAAAAACAACATCCTTTAAACCTCGGATGTGATCCCCTTTAAGGAGTTTTTGAAGATTCCTCATACCAACATGTGCTAGTCGTCTATGCCACAGCCAACCCATGTTAGTCTTTGCAATCAAGCATGTGTCAAGTTCGGCTTTAGCTTCGTTGAAGTCAACTAGATAAAGTTTTCCCTTCAGCACACCCTTGAATGCAATTGAGTTATCACTCCTTCTAAAGACAGTCACACCCTCATTATTGAATAAGCAATTATAACCCTTGTCACATAATTGAGATATGGACAAGAGATTATAATCCAGGGAGTCAACATGTAAAACATGAGAGAGAGTATGTTGTGATGAAATTGCAATTTTTCCGGTACCAAGCACTTTTCCTTGACTATTATCACCAAAATAAATGTCTTTGTTTGGGTCTTCATTTTCTTCATATTCCATAAACATTCTTCTTTCTCCAATCATGTAATTGGTGCATCCACTATCTAGCACCCATTTTGCTCCACCGAATGAGTAAGTCTGCAAAAACAATTTATGCCTTGGTCTTAGGTACCCATGCTTGCTTGGGACCTTTGAGGTTAGTCATAAGTGATTTGGGCACCCACACATGAGACTTGATATTCCCATGATGTGGCCCAACATATTTAGCATAAACTCTACCAATATTACTTTTCATAAGAACATATGAAGCATCAAAGGTTCTAAATAGAAGTTGTTGTTCATATGTGTTCACATTGTTAAATTTATCAACATTACTAAGTTTTGTAACTTGAGAAGAGTTTCCCTGGACAAAGGCAATGCAACCCTTGTTATTCTTGTGGCTCCTAGAATTTTGCTTTTCACCATTAGAATATCCAATGCCATATTTGACATTGGGAGGCCTTGTGACCGAGTATGCACTGCGTACATACTTGATCTTCTCCTTGTCAAATATGCCACTTTGAGAAGATTGCTTTTCCTTTGTCAAGTTTGGTTTTTTCTTCATGTTAGTGTCATTTTTGGCACAAGTAGAAGTAATGCTAGTTTCAGAATTTATGTGTTGAGAATGTGAGCTAGTAGTTGATGAAGAACCATTTTGCTTGAGTGACTCAACTTGTACCTCAAGGATCTTGTTAATTTGGTTAAGTTAGCAAGTTCATCTTTGATGGCGGTGTTTGAGTCTTTTAATTTCAAGCAAGCTTCCTTGATTGAAGATAACTCAAGTTCTAGTGATTTATTTTGTTCCTTTTCAAGTTCAAGAAGCTTTTTAATATCAAGATATTCCTCCTTTTGGGAGATGATCATATCTTCCTGTCGATTGACTAGCTTCTCCATATCAACAAACTTATCAAGTAGAAATTTCATTTTAGCAGCTGTCTTTTTGTCTAAACCCCTAAGCATATATTCATCTTCATCATTGCTATCATCCTCACTAGAATTATCACTATCACTAGTAAAAGAATGCGAGAAGGAAGATTTAGTCGGTACCTTTTGTTTACCTTCCTTTGCCATTAGACAGGTGTTGTCGGTGTCCTTCCATGCGCCCATGGTTGGGAAGAGAGTGGATTTCTTCGCAGTCTTCCTTATGGCTATGGTGGCCATCTCCTCTTCTTCTTCGGATGAGGATTCATCATTAGAGTCCCACTCCTTTCCTAGTTGCGCTTGGCCATATTGCTTCTTCTTCTTGAACATTTTCTTTGGTTGAGGCTTGTTGTCTTTTGTCTTCTTCTTGTTTTCATCTTATGGACAATCTACTATGAAGTGATTGTATTCTCCGCAGTTATAGCGCGCCCATCTCATCTTGGGTCTTTGTTGGTCCCTTTGTCTTCCTTCATTTGAGCTGCTGCCCTTTCTTCTTCTCATCATTTTCTTAAACTTCATGAACATGATCATGTCTTCTTCGTTGATATCACTACTTTCATCATCGCTGTCGTCTTCTCCATAAGCTTCTTGAGCTTCCTTTGATACGGTTTACAAGTTGACTTCAAAGCAACTCCTTTCTTCTTTGCCGAGGTGAGATCGGCAATTTCCTTAACATGCTTGGCTTGCTTCTCCATCATCTCAAAGTTGATGATCTTGCCAAGAAGTTCGTCTGGGTCATCTTCCGGTACCCGGGGCTTTCTCTAATAATAGAGCAAAGAGTTCCGTTGCGAGGCATGAATGCTCTGATAATAAACTTCACAACCACATGATCATTCCACTTCTTGCTGCCATAAGCTAGGACTTTGTTGATAAGATTCTTCAGTCGATTGTACATATCTTGTGGTGATTCATCATCTTCTATCGTGAATCTTCCCAATTCACCTTCAATCATTTCTATCTTGGCTTCATGTACGTGACGATCACCTTCATGTGTAGTTTGTAGTGTGTCCCATATCTCCTTAGCAATTTCTAGTCCATCCACCTTGGTGAACTCGTCTCGGCTTAGTGATGACGTGATGACAGCTGCAGCTTGAGCATTCCGATGAATGGCTTGTTCTTGGCTTGGGATCAGCTCTTCATCATCATCATCCGCGATATCTATCCCTGTACACACTATATGCCACAAACTTGGGTTAAGAGATATAAGGTGCATTTTCATGTTTTGTCTCCACATTGAGTAGTCATTGCCATCAAAGTAAGGTGCTTTCCCTAGGGGAATTGATAAGTAATGATTATTGTTAGATTCAAACGTTCATAATCAAAAGGATATCGGGAGTAGTCTGTGCGACTACCCCCTTTCTTCTTCTTTTCATCATCGGTGTTCTTCTTGTGTACATCATTGACGTCCATATCGTCTCTTTGAGCGGTGAGTCTATTTTGAAGAGTTTGGCTCTGATACCAATTGAATGTGGCCTATAGGGGGGGTGAATAGGCTTTTTGACGCTTTGTTGAAACCTGAAACACTTAGTAGGTTTATCAAATACAGGAAAATCGGACTAGAGAGATCAAGATTGATCAATGTTCGCTTCTAGTACTCTATGCAGAGGAAATAAATTGATAACTTAGGTGTATTGCAACAGTGATACAGTGAATAACAGGAATCAAGTTTGATTCTAATGTTTGAACGTGAATTTCAAAGGATTGATTATACACTAGAAAATGATGAACAATTAATGAACAAGAGTAGGAGACAAGTGTTTATCCCGAGGTTCGATTCCATGAAGAAAATCTACGTCCCAGTTGAGGAGTCCACTAAGGACCAGATCTTCACCAACCCTATCCTCGTCGAATCACCACAAAGGCCGATTCTCTTCCACTAATCACAAGGGCGAATAAATCGTTCAAGGGGCCTTCTCATAAGTTGAGGGCTCCCCAAGAATTACAATGAATTAACACAACTAAACACAATCAACAGATGAACAATTAACAAACAAGAGTGTGCGAGAGATCAAACCTAATAGCTCAAGATGTGTAGAACTGCAACAGCTCTCTAGGATCATAGACTAACCCCACATACCACCACTCGTCTTTTCTGCGCACTTTGTCCTCACTCGTGCGCACCCGGGAAAACTTACCGGTGGGTCACCCATCCCCAAATTCCTCCAGGCCAAGCACGCTTAACCCCGGAGTCCTTTTCTTGTGGGCTTCCGGAAAAGAAGGTATAACTTGATGATATGAGTACTCTATCAATCCTATTAAGCCGGGAGTCAGAATATCACACAATCCACCCCCCTTAGAAGAACGATGTCCTCGTCGGTCCACGCCAAGACAGGAACGTACCCTCTTAGCCACGTTCGCACGTTCAGTACTGGCATACGCATACCGTACGTCCGGTTAGCAGCATATGTACCATACCGTGTCCCACACAGAGGACCCACGTGTCATGCGTACATACCCACGTCCCTGACCCGTACGCTACTGTATCCTTCTAACTGACCCGTACGCACCTGTGAAACTGTGAGGGTCGGCTCTAATACCATTTGTAACAGCTCTCTAGGATCATAGACTAGCCCCACATACCACCACTCGTCTTTTCTGCGCACTTTGTCCTCACTCGTGCACACCCGGGAAAACTTCTCGGTCGGTCACCCATCCCCAAATTCCTCCGAGCCAAGCACGCTTAACCCCGGAGTCCATTGCAGGTGGGCTTCCGGAAAAGAAGGTATACCTTGATGATATGAGTACTCTATCAATCCTATTAAGCCGGGAGTCAGGATATCACAAGAACAAGTCTCTCCTTTGATCAATTGCTAATCCCCAAAGAATTATCCTTCTAGGGTTAGAATGTGTGGAGAGATGTGAATTTTGGGCTCTTAGGAGGTGTGACGGCGCAGGGGGTCAAAGATATGAGTTGGTATGGTCGTACACCTCTTTTTATAGTAGGGTTTCCAATAGTTACATTAGGGTTTGTGATATCCGGACTAGTCTGGTGTGCTGTGTGTGGAAAACCCTAAGTGTTGTGAGAGATCGGACTAGTCCGTAGTAGTGCGGACTAGTCCATTTTCTGTCCAGAGACAAAATCGGACTTGTCCGGTTGATATCGGACTAGTCCGTTTTCTTATCAGAAGGAAAATCAGACTAGTCCGGTTGATATCGGACTAGTCCGCACATGTTGAAATTGTGCAGTTAGTTTGATTTGTTTCTCTTGAGCTCTTGGGGTGTGTTTCTCCAACACACTCTATACTAAGTGATCTAATCTTTTCAGTTCTTGAGCTCTTATCAATTTGGATCCTCCTTCTCATTTCTTTTTGCACTTTCTTCTTGATTTCTTTGAGAACCTGCGCTCATTCTCAACAATTTTGTTAGGGTCTCATTTGTTTGTCATAAATCAACCAAAACCTACAAGGGATGCCTAGATGCACTTTCAGTGGGGGATTTAACCAGAGTCCTAGAGGTGGGGGATTTAACGAAAGAATCCTAGAGGTGGGGAATTTAACCAAAGAGTCCTTGAGATCTTCCTCACGTTCCCATGTAGTTTTGGCTTCCGTGTGATGGCTCCATTGTACCTTGCACCAACGGATCACTTTGTTTCTCATGACCCTCTCCTTTACGTCCAAAATTTTGATGGGGTGTTCCAAGTAGCTCAAATCCTCTTCAAGCTCTAGCTCATCCATCGGTACATGTTCTTTCCGGTACTCTTAGGCATTTCTTGAGCTGAGATACGTGAAAACGTCATGCACGTTGGAGAGGTGCGTTGGCAGCTCTAGTTGATAGGATACCTCTCCTTGCTTGCCCAAAATCTTGAATGGACCAATCTAGTGAGGTGCTAACTTGCCTTTGACGTTGAACCATTGTTGGCCTCGGATACGCGACACCTTAAGATACACGAAGTCTCCCACTTCGGAGGTCAATCTTCTTTGCCTATTATCCGCATAGCCTTTTTGTCGTGACTGAGCGGCCTTCAAGTTTTCACGTATCGCTTGGACTTGCTTTTCGGCGTCTTGCAGCACTTCGGTCCGAATACTTGGCTTTCTCCGGTCTCATTTTAGAACAGAAGTGTTCTACACTGTCTACCATACAATGCTTTGAAAGGTGACATCTTTAAGCTGGCTTGGTAGCTGTTGTTGTACGAGAATTCAGCATATGGCAAACTCTTATTCCAACTACGCCGATGTTTCAAAGCGCAAGCTCTCAACATGTCTTCCAAGATCTGATTTGTCCTCTCAGTTTGCCCGTCGGTTTGTGGGTGATATGCGGAACTAAAATTCAACCGTGTACCCATGGCTTCATGCAGCTTCTTCCAGAACCTAGAGGTAAATTGAGAACCTCGATCTGAAACTATCGTCTTTGGAACTCCATGACGACACACGATTTGCTCCATATACAGCTCGGCTAGTTGTGCGGTGGTGTATTTGGTTCTAACAGGAAGGAAGTGGGCTGTTTTTGTCAATCGGTCCATGATAACCAAAATAGAGTCGTAACCCGACTGAGTACGTGGTAGTCCGACTATGAAGTCCATGCTGATGTCTTCCCACTTCCACTCGGGTACTTTTAATGGCTGCAAGAATCCAGCAGGTCTTTGATGTTCGGCCTTCACTCGTCGGCACGTGTCCTTTAGGGCAACATATTCAGCAATATCCTTTTTCATACCATCCCACCAATAGCAACTTTTTAGATCCTTGTACATCTTTGTACAGCAAGGATGTATGGAATAAGGTGAGTCATGTGCCTCCTTTAGTATCGTGTCGGTGATGTGCTTCATGTTAGGCACACAAATCCATTTCCCTAACCAAAGCGTGCCTTTCTCGTCTTCCTTGAAATCCATTTCTATGCTTTGTCCGATTCTTTCCTTGATTTCCTATATTTCCTCATCTGTTGCTTGGCCATCTCGTATCTCTTGTTCCAGCGCTGAGTTCAGTTCGATCATCTCCACCTCGTTCGAGAATCCGAGATGTAACCGTTTGAACTCCTTATGCAGTTAGGGTGGCAGCTCCCGAACTATGAGTTGGTGACATGCTCCCTTTCGACTCAACGCATCAGCTACTACATTGGCCTTTCCGGGGTGATAGTTGATTCCAACATCATAATCCTTGATGAGTTCAAACCATCGACCTTGCCTCAAATTCAGATCCGTTTGCGTGAATATATACTTGAGGCTTTTGTGATCCGTATAGATCTCACATCGGTGAACGAGGATATAATGACTCCAAATTTTCAAGGCATGTACCATGGCTGCAAGTTCCAAGTCATGTGTGGGGTAATTCAGCTCATGTTTCTTTAATTTTCTCGATGCATAGGCTACCACTTGACCTCCTTGCATGAGCACACATCCAATCCCTTGTCTTGATGCGTCACAATATATATCGAAACTCTTGCTCATGTCCAGCAATACCAAAACCGGCGCTGTTGTTAATATCTTCGTTAGCTCCTCAAAGCTTTCTTGCCGCGCTAATGTCCACTGAAATGCTTTCCCCTTCATCAACAATTCAATCATAGGCTTCGCTGTTTTAGAGAAACCCTTGATCAACCGGTGGTAATATACAGCCATCCCAAGGAAACTCAGAATATCTCTCACATTATGTGGTTGGTTCCATTTCAAAACATCTCTCACTTTTCCGGGATCAACCGATACTCCTCCCTAGGAGGTGATGTGGCCTAGGAATGATATCTCCTTTAGCCAAAATCGACACTTGTTGAACTTAGCATATAATTGATGCTCTCACAGTTTCTGCAACGTCAATCTCAAGTGTTCTTCATGTTCTTCCTCGTTTTTTGAATACACCATGATGTCGTCGATGAAAACCACAACGAACTTGTCCATGTACTCCATGAAGACCTTATTCATGATGTACATAAAGTATGCGGGTGCATTCGTCAACCCAAATGACATAACGGTATATTCATACGAGCCATACCGTGTTTTTAAAATGTCGTCTTGGGTATGTCGGAGGGCTTAATCTTCAGCTGGAGGTATCCCGACTGAAGATCAATCTTGGAGAAAATTCGGGCACCTTTCATTTGATCTAATAAGTCCTCTATGTGGGGCAGCGGGTACGTATTATTGATCATCACCTCATTGCGAGACATATAGTCCACACACATCCTTTGGGTCCCATCTTTCTTGTCCATGAAGAGCACGGGGGGTCCCCACGGTGACGAGCTTGGGCGCATAAAACCCTTATCTAGCTGCTCCTGAATTTGCTTCTTGAGCTCCACTAGTTCATTAGCGGCCATCCTATATGGCCTCTTCGCTATAGGTGCACTTCCGGGTACTAAATCAATGGCAAATTCAATGTCCCGGTCAGGTGGCATACCTGGAAATTCTCCCGGGAATACATCTGAATATTCTTGAACCACCGGAATGCTTTCCAATGTCACATCTTTGATGTGTTTCAGCACTGCCTTCTCGGTTGCAGGTTGGGTTACCTCGAACTCGATAGGGATACCGTGCTCACTCGTCAACTGCAAGATCCTGTCAGCACATTGAATCACTCCGTTTTACTTGATTAACCAGTCCATTCCATGTATTATATCAATCCCTTGTGAATCCAAGACAATAATGCTGGCAAGAAAGTCTACCCTCTTATTTTAAGGCTTACTTTCGGACATACTATATTTCTGGAGCTAGAATTCAGATTTGAGAGAAACAATTTCCCAACAATATGCATCAAGGTGTACGAACTAAGCAACTTCCTTTATTAATTTAGGCCTATATGAGGATGTGGACACGTGCCGAAGCATCTCACATCTCTCCACTACGTGTGGATGTGGACATTCGCCGAAGCGTCCCACAACTCACACCAGCACACAAACACAAGCAATCATCATTAAATTCTGCACACCACTCTTATTTCATCCTACTACGATATAATCGTCGCTATCACAGCTTATTCAATGGGAAACCTAAACTTAATCGTGTGAACCGGTACTGTTCTCGCCGTGTGGCGGGGGCGGTCCGTCCATGGGTGCACACCATGGTGAGTCGGCAGTCCATGTAGGGATTGATGACGCTGGTGCTCCATTTGTTCCCGCGGTGGCATGAGTCTCCTCTTGTTTTTCCAGCAAAAACAGCTTCTTGCAGAGGTAACGGATCTCTTCTTGTGTGCTTGCATAGCTGTTTCCTAACTCCACGAGCAACCTCTGTGATATATCAGCAACTTATGGGTTGGAAAGAGCTCCTTCATGGGGTCCAATTATCTCCCTTGTACCACTCTTCCGATACGGGTTCATCCCAAAAGTAGTGTTCTCAAGCTGCTCACGAAAGCCGTAGCACAGTCCGGTGAGTGCATCCCATGCTGCATCATCAATAGCTTCTGCCCTTGTAGCTCTCCATGTGGGTGCAAAGTGTCGTGTGACAACCCTACCGTTAGATAGGATGGTTACCTCAGCCTTCCACTCTTCATGTCCGAAACGAGTGACTTTTTTGAGAAGATATTCCGGGTATAGGCTGCAGCAATCCTTGAACTCTTGAAGCTCCGTGGATATGTGTCCTGCCTCCATCCCGTCGGACCGGAATTCTTGAACTGAACGGTTGACCTGTTCATCACCTTCATTCTCAGCCTCAGCAAGGGGTGGCTCCTCTTCAGATTCATCTCCTCCCGACATAGCTTCATGAGGCTCCACGGGGTGTAAGCCCGCGTGAAAGTCCTCATGAGGTGCGTACCAATGCCATTCTTGTGGATCATCTTCCATGTCGTCTTCTAATGGTTCCACCTCTTCCGGATCCTCTTCCTCATGCATAGAGCTATTGACATCATCTTTATCATGAGGTTCCATATTCACCTCCTCCCAGTATGGTCCGTCAGACACCTCAATAGGGTTAAGTGCACTCCCACGTGGTGGTGGACGAGTCCTTATGTGTGCTGTGCTCCAAATCACCGGCATCCATAAATAAGATATGATAAACTTTAGAGAAGGAAGAAATAAATCCAAAACTTTAGAAGCTTGAAGCAAGAAAACAAAAATGCTGCTGTCTAATAGAAGAGAAAAAGAGGTGCTGAAAATAGCACCTTGCGGTGGCTGAATTGACAATTAAAGTGCAGAAGCAAGCAATTTTCGAAAATAAAAGATTAGAGAGGTGCTCTTATGTGTTTTAGAGTGTCCATTCTACCTAGGCTTGCGTCCTATGGTCAATGTGGCTCTGATACCAATTTGTGACACCCGGTTCCGAAATGAACAAAGTGAATGCATGAGTGCCCAGGATGTTCATCGCACATACACATGCATTCCACAAAATGAGTTCAGAATATAACCACATACAAATAGTGTATAAGTACTTTAATACAATGAATCAAAGTCTCACTCATGAATATCCAACTTATTTAGCAGCGGAAGACTCTAAACGAGAGAGGAAATAACTAAAGACAGCAGGCTCCAACTTCAAATCCACAGGCATGTTGATGGTAGTGCGCACGATTAGTACTCCACTTGTTTCTCAAAATATTATTCACCTGTGGCTGATGTATATGTGATAATGCAAGGGTGGGTACATGTCATACTCAGCAATTGCGGGAAAAGTATGACATGTAGCTTAGAACAAGGTAGGTAATAGAAAGGCTCATTGCAGAAAGCAAATTTTATTTCACAAACATGGTAAAGACAATAACTATTTCTATGTGAGTTTAATCCCAATATAACGAAGTAAATAAGCAACATTCTTTCATCATAATTCACCATTTATCAAGCCTCAACCAGCCAATAATCTTTCTCAAATTCATCTCGTACATATAAATATTCATAACCATCTCATATTCATATAACCGAAACCAAACTCATTATCATGACCCAAAACAGTCCCATTCCCAATGACCATACCCGAATAAACATCCCAAGTTTTACCTCTAATCATGGAAGTTGGCCAGGTGCTTGTAACCAGAAGTACGGCTATCGTGATAGTTTCACACTCTGCAGAGGTGGACCACTTTACCCAAAAGTTTGTGATTTCGTCACCCGTCGGTGACTAGAAAGAACTTCCATTATACCAATACATAACCGTCGGTGTATGGCCAAGAGATCATAAAATAGCCTTTACAAAGGGGCTACTAGGATGTACGGACCCACTAAGATTTCACCGGCAGGCTCGAATCTCCATTCTCTCACCCACGGGCCCGCCTCCTGTGCCATGCAGTTCCCAGGGCAGTCCCTATTGACTCCCATTCCCCACACCATCCAACGGTCGATAACAAGCTAGCAATGCACCTAATTAGTAAGATAAGCCGCACCGATATTTGGCCTTGTGGTGGCACTGTTTTCCTGGCATGTGCTCGCATGAACCGGTCCTTAGATCTACGGCAAGTAAACCACCATCTCATTCAGAAACATCCACAAACCAAGCTTTCCTAGATCTCTCCGATTCCATGCTCATTAACATCATCAAGTTCTCATCATCTTTAATATCATGAGTGCAGTAGCTAACAAGTTTTATTTCAGCTTCCCGTATCCCGTAAGTTAAGCGAAACAAAAAGGAAAAACGACCATACCCGACTCTTCAACTTTCTCGGTGACAAGGATGGTTAACAAAACTAGTAAACTCCTATAAAAGGGTGTCCCATCAAGTTGACACAACCATACGAGTTTTCGAAAGCAAAACAGTTTCAAAACATAGCATCCTTATGGTCAAGAGGCACTTGCCTTGCTCTCGTGGTTCGTGTTGCTCAAGCGTCTCGAAGTCTTGGTGTTGTAGTTCCTCATAGACGGCCTCTTGAGCGTGTCCTTCTACTCACAACCATTCACGTACAAAATTTAAAGCAATCAATTATCATGCGCAAACTTTACTCACGATGGAATGAGGTGAATGAATGGAATTCCTATGGTGCAGTTTTATAAAACCAGTTTGTATGTGTTCTTGCATATTTTTGTAGGCTTTCATGGGGTTTTATGATGATCAAGGTTGTTGGGATCAAGTATGGACGTGGTGATGATCTTGACAGAAAATGTAGATCAATTCCACCGTTAAAAATTGACCAAAACATGATCTGTCCACATGTAGAAGTTTCTGCTAGCAGGGGCCAAAGAAAACGGGTGCGTAGAAGCAGCGACGATATCATAAGATGGGTAATAATTAGAGGGGTAATGGTGGTTGTATTAGATGATGATTAATAATGAGGGTACAGGGATGATTATATAGAGGGATTAGGTGAGGGGAAAAGACTAATCTACCCCTAACCCAAATCCCTCACTAATGACTAATATACCCCTGTACCTCACACACAATTACAGTGTATACCCCCCCCCCCCCCCCCCCCCCCCGCAGTCACAACATCTAGCCACTGCAGATGTTGAGACTGGACCGAAACTCGGAGAACAGCGACGACAGGAGGCCCTTTGTGAAGATGTCGGTGAACTGCGTCGTCGTTGGGACATGGTGTACTCGAACCTCGCCACGTGCAACCCGCTCACGAACAAAGTGGAGGTCGATCTCCTCATGCTTTGTGCGCTGATGCTGGACCGGGTTGGTGGAGAGGTACACGGCGCTGACGTTGTCACAGTAGATCAAGGTGCTCCTGGCGACGGGAGTGTGGAGCTCCTGAAGCAGCTGCTGAAGCCTGGAGCGCGACACCACGTGCTGTCGCTTCGAGGGCCAGGAGACGAGGTTACCGCCCAGGAAGATGGCGTACCCAGAAGTAGAGCGTCGTGTGTCCAGGCAGCCTGCCCACTCAGCGTCAGTGTACACCACCAGCTCGGAGGCCGCATCACGTCGAAGGAGCATGCCATAGTCGAGGGTACCTCGTAGGTACCGAAGAATCCACTTCACAGCAGTGAGGTGCGTCTCTCTCGGGTCATGCCTGTGGAGGCACACCTGCTGAACCGCATACGAGTTATCTGTAAAGGTCCTTAAAATATGAATACAAAGAAACACTTGTTTACAAAAGTTGGTTTCATGTGTATGAAATTTGGGACTTGTTAAAACTTTTCCACATGTGATAACACACTTGTTTCCAAACCGAGTATATGAGGTGTAATACCTATAGAACTTCTGTTTTAGCTTTTGTGAGACTTTCCTATCACATAGGATTCCAGAGGCTTGTCACCATTTCATCCACCCTACCTTGATCCTGTGGCAAACATCCTCATCAATATCGCCATTGCTTTGTAACATTGATCCTAAGTATCGGAAAGAGTCCCTTCTAGGTACTATTTGTCCTTGTAGACTAACATTTCCCTCTTCACGACCAACACCACTAAAGTCACACCTCATATACTCGGTTTTGGTCCTACTAAGTCTAAACCTCTTGGACTCTAAGGTTTGTCTCCATAACTCTAATTTCTTATCAACACCATCTCTAGTTCCATCTACCAGCACTACATCATCAGCAAAGAGCATGCACCAAGGGATATCCCCTTGTATATCCTTTGACACCTCATCCATCACCAAGGAAAAGATGTATGGGCTCAAAGCTGATCCTTGATGTAGTCCTACCGTGATAGGAAATGCATCAGTCTCACTATCACTTACGCGCACACTTGTCCTAACATTATTGTACATATCCTTGATAAGGGTAATGTACTTTGTTGGCACTTTATGTTTCTCTAGTGCCCACCACATGAGTGACCTTGGTATCTTGTCGTACGCCTTCTCCAAGTCGATGAACACTATATGCAAGTCCTTCTTCTGCTCCCTATATCTCTCCATAAGCTGACGAAGCAAGAAAATCGCCTCCATTGTAGACCTCCCAGGCATAAAACCAAACTGGTTTTTAGTGACATTGGTCACTTTCCTCAGGAGGTGTTCAATCACTCTCTCCCAAAGCTTGATAGTATGACTCATAAGCTTAATGCCTCGATAATTAGTACAACTTTGAATATCTCCTTTATTTTTGAAGATAGGTACTAATATACTTTTCCCCCATTCTTCAGGCATCTTGTTTGACCGAAAATGTGGTTGAATAGCTTTGTGAGCCATACTATTGCCACCTCCCCAAGACATCTCCACACCTCAATAGGGACATCGTCAGGGCCGAGGGCCTTTCCTCCTTTCATCCTTTTTAAGGCCTCCTTAACCTCAAACTCTTGTATCCTCCGCACGAACCACCTGTTGGAGTCGTCAAAGGAGTCATCCAACTCAACCATAGTGCTCCCATTCCCATCATTGAATAGCCCATTAAAGTAATCACGCCATCTATTCTTAATCTCTTCATCCTTCACTAGAATGCGGTCAGTCTCATCTTTGATGCATTTAACTTGATTGAGATCCCTCATCTTTCTCTCCCGGATTTTTGCTACCTTGTATATGTCATTTTCACCTTCTTTTGTCTCTAGTCTCTCATATAACTTATCATAGGCCTGTCCTCTTGCCTTACTCACAGCCCGCTTTGCATTCTTCTTAGCCTCTTTGTACTTAAGCATATTGCTTGCGCTTCTATCATTATGCCAACTCTTGTAACACTCCTTCTTCTCCTTAACGGACTTTTGTACATCCTCATTCCACCACCAAGTGTCTTTATCTACAAGTTTCTTTCCCTTTGTCACACCGAACACCTCACTAGCTACCTTCCTAATGCAAGTTGCCATCTTCATCCACATACTATCTGCATCTCCATTTTCTGCCCAGGGTCCTTCTGTGATCACCCCATTTTTAAAGGATTCTTGTGATTCTCCATTCAACTTCCACCACTTTGTTCTTGTGATTTTGACACCTTTGTCCCGCAAAGAGCATGTATGGAAGCGAAAGTCAGCTACCACAAGCTTATGTTGTGTCACAACACACTCCCCCGGGGTCACCTTACAATCTAGACACTCCCGTCTATCATTTCTCCTAGTGAGGACAAAGTCAATCTGGCTAGAGTGTTGGGCACTACTAAAGGTCACTAGGTGAGATTGCCTCTTCCTAAAGAGGGTGTTAGCTATCAACAGATCATAGGCTACGGCAAAGTCTAGGATGTCCTTACCCTCTTGATTTCTATCGCCGCATCCAAAACCTCCATGTACTCCCTCAAATCCTAGATTAGTTGCACCCAGATGACCATTGAGATCTCCCCCTATGAGGAGTTTCTCGGTTATTGGTACACTACTAACCATATCCTCCAAGTCCTCCTAAAATTGCCTCTTAGCACTCATGTTGAGCCCAACTTGTGGGGCATAAGCACTAATGACGTTCAAGACAATGTCCCCAATTACTATCTTGATTAAGATGATCCTATCCCCTCGTCTTCAAACATCCACTACTCCATCCTTAAGACTCTTATCTATTAGAACACCTACGCCATTCCTAGTCCCAGCCGAACCAGAATACCAAAGCTTGAAACCGGTATTCTCGACTTCTCTCGCCTTTTGACCCGCCCATCTAGTCTCTTGTACACAAAGGATATTTACTCGTCTCCTAATGGCAACATTTACTAACTCACGTAGCTTCCCCGTCAAGGATCCTACATTCCAACTATCCACCCGAAATCTATGTTCCTCGGCTAGCTTCCTTACGCTTTGCACCCGTTGAGTAAGATGCAAAGACCCTTGCTCACTTATCACTACATCCGGGCGATGATGTAGCATGCCACTAAGGTGGTGGTGATCTGGCCCTTGCTCATTTAACACCATATCCGGGTTCCGATATGGCGCGCCACTAAGGCGGTGGCGACCCGGCCCTTGCCCACTTAACACCATACCCGGGTTCCGATATGACGCGTCGCTAAGAGGGTTATGCCCCAACGAATTTCTATTGGGTTTCATTTCCATGAGAATGGCTAAGTGTAAGTTGTTGGCTCGCCAAGCCTATCACAACCCCCTCCTCCTTTACCCGGGCTTGGGACCGGCTATGTCATTACAACATAGGCGGAGTTTTCAACTTGACTTAGACCAAGTTAAACGAAAAACCAATTCTGTAGTTCAACATCAAAGTTAAAGCTAACTTAGATAGCTTTCCAGAAAGTATTTGCTTGTCCTATGATATGTCCTGTTTCAAAAGTTATGAGATGTCAAAGTTGACAGAATTTCTGGAGAACGTTGGACAGCACCTCCCTGCTTGAGGTACTGATTTGATCCAACAATTCCAGTTAATTATACACCAAATTTGACAAAACTTTATGTAACAAAGTTGTAACCCATCTCATGAACTTTTCAGAACTACCTCATTTTCTATTTTTGGATTTTTATGCAGGAAATTATGCTCAATTTACAGAGAGATACAGAGAGTGTTTGCTCTGCCCTGTTTTCTGGACAGTTTCAACTCTACTGCATTTTTCGATTGGTTATGAGATGAAACACCTATGTACATGAACAGGAAAGTTGTAAAGCTCTTCCAAATCTTTCCATAAACGTACTATATGACCCCAACCTCAAAAAAAAAACTCAACCTCTAACCTCTGATTATCAGCTTTATTTCAGCTGAAAAAGGGGACTCTGTCCTTAGTATCCTATAAGTTGAAAACTTGTTAACTTTGAATGTCCTGGTTAAGGGAAGGAGTTACATCAAAATTTTAGTGCCCTAGATTGAAACTTTTCAGTTTTACAATGAAGTTGCTCATTTAGTGGGGTGTGACGTCGAAGCGTCACCAGTTCATGTCGGTACTACTTTCCTCACAAAGAAAAATCTATACCGGACTTAGCCGGCTTCGTTAGTTCAGTGGCACTAAACGTCTCTCGCACATGGATGCTACATGTATACCGTTTCATGGTTAGACTACCTGCAAATAACTCATACAATCGACAGACTTGGCTGCACACCGAGCCCGGTATCCATACAGTTCATACACCCAGCCATCATCACTCGCCCGGATGTTCTCAAGCCAAACACGCCTTGAGCTACGTGTTCATGTTACGGACCACGTGACGGGGTCTCCCAAATTTGCCCAAAGCACGCAAGGGAAAGACGTTGCTTGAATAGCCCAAACGACATAAAGAGTCGTAGAGGATATTAAAGCGGGTCGGGTTACCTGCCACCCGTGGGGCTCCACCCTTCAGCTTTTGCGCACTGGTGGACAGCACTTATGTGCACCCCCACAAGACATAAGACGTCCCGAGATGCACGATTTTTCTAACATTAGCAAATAGCTCAGCATGCCACTTTCTATACACTAATAACATCATTATATGGGCTACTAACTCATTCCTCACCGGATTTTTTGAAAAAGATAACCTTTGTAGTGCGTTAAACCTCAAGCGAGCTCTGATACCACGCTGACACGGCCCCACGGCCTTGTCAAGCCAGGATCACGCTGAGGGGTGCTGTGTTGCACAGCACCGGATAACGCACATCAAAGATACAAAGTGGAAGCAAAGTTTTATTACATAAACTGGTTTATGAGCATTTGTACAACAAAATATGTTTTGTCTACACTCACGGGCGTAGACTACGCATCGAGTTTACGTTCAGCCCGTGAACGTGTACCCGCTAGCACACACGCACACTAACATGGCGGCGTGCATGACTCCCATTCGACGGGGTTTCCCTCTTGGGGTTCCGTCTCCTCCTAGGGAGTCCCTTCCTCATAAACCCAGGCAAAAGATTCAAACACAAGCAGTGAGCACGATGGCTCAGCAAGTCTGACCCGTCTCTCCTATATATGAATCTTCTACATGAAGGGTTTAGGGTACATGAGGTAAATAAGTTACAAAGGACTCGCCTCATTATTTGAACCTTACTTTCAAGTTTTAGCAGCAGGTTGTGGAGAACCTTACGCTAAGGCACATGAGAGAGCCGCAATCAAACAAGAAACGCATTTCTCTCATGTACTTTGCCCAAAGTTGAAAACAACTTTAATTAGCTCTAAACTACAACAAGTAATTAACAATCAATGTATAGCTTTCAAATCAGCAAACTTTTAACATGTATCTAGCCTGTTATTTCTGTGTCACGGTACAGTGAACAAGTGGTACTCACTGACCGCGAGGGACGGCGATTATAATCGATTTACACCTGCAGGGTTACCCGAATAACCCGTCACGTACGCCCGTACTCGATGTTGCCTACAGCAACCATCACGTACGTCGTACGCAACCACCTTTCACCTGTCAGCCAAGTGTTGAACCAGTCCAATCGCCCCGAGCAAGAGGTCTCCGCACGCGCATCCGTAGTGCCGCCAGCCGATTTATACCTCGAGCTCTCAACCTACCCTCTGAACGACCAGCTATGCCTCAACACCCAGCTACCTGAGTTACATCGGTTTCCCGGTTCCCATATATCTGGTAGGTCTTCGGTACTGTTCTAGCTTGTTCAACAGGCCCGCACACGGCTCGGTCCTCAATCGACACAAGCAGAGCTATGGCACCCAGACCCCAAAGTCCTGCTGCCCTTACTCTCTGCTCGGTCTCATTTTTCTTGCCATGTGTTCCATTTGCTATCTTTACCCGAGCAATTTTCCTCTAGCCTATTCTCGCGAGTAGTTCCAACTACTCAACTTGTGCCGAATCCTACACTATCTTAGCGTGGCAGTAGCTAAACGAGGTCTACAAACCTAATCCCAACCCAGGGTTTTCTTGGCTATGCATTTGGGTTTCAAACAAGACTCTAGTGCAAGAATTAAGTGGATGCTCAAAGTAAGTTCTCAAAACAATAAAAATTTGTATAAATGGTTAATGCAAAACGGAGCTTGCCTTGCTTCTCTTGGTCATAGGCTAGCTGTTCCTCTGAAGTGACGAAGTCTAAGATTTCAGGTTCCTCCTCAACCTTAGCGACTACATATGATAAATACAAATATGTATCAATTTAGATGCATTTGTATTGAAGTTAAATTTGGAAGATTTATAAGTCTTTCTAGACAGACCCAATGACTCTAAAATTTTTACTGTGGTTTGGATACAACCTAAACAGGGACTTGGCCAAGTTTCATTTGCAGCAATGCTCATTTGAGCTCTCCACAAATAATTATGTACTTGGTCTTAATTGAAGCTCCTAGGGTGTTCTAAAGATTTTCATGGAGCAAGCCATGACTTTCTGAAAACTATATTTTCAGAGGATTCTAATAGAGTTGGTATCACTTAATTTGAAGGTTCCTAGCTAAAGATGTGAGCTAAACAATTTAAGAGAATTTCTGAGAAATGTTTCTGGACATTTTTCATTTTCTCTGGAACAGTTTTATTACTCACACCATTAGGTGGATCAAATGAGCTCAAATGGATCTGAACTTTTTATGGTAGCTCAGGGATATTTTAGTGAACACTCTAGCAAAATTTCAGAATTTTGCTCCAAAGGTTTCTCCAGTTAAAATTCTAAACATTTTAAAATTTGAAGAATTAATTATGGAGAACTAAGGATTTTCATGAAGTGAAACTTGATTTGTTAGAAAGTATTCAGGGAGGTGAATCCAACCAATTTTAGTTCACTCAATTTGGAGTTTCCTAGCCAAAGTTATGTGGGTTTGAAGATTGAACTAAAACTGAAAATTGAAGAAAAGTTTAAACTTCTGCCAGTGGGTCCCGCACACAGTGCTTCGTCTTCCTCCTCGCGCCAAACACCTGGCGGCGGCGGTCTCCGGCGAGACTCACCGGAATTGAGTTCCCGGCCACCTCTCGGTCCGAAACTCGCCACCTCCCCATTTTCCGACCTCCTGAACTCTGATGTGAGCTCGCCGGCCAACGGCGATGCCGGAAACCTGCGCGCACCGGCGATAGCACCCGCTAGGGTTTCGTCGAAGTTGGAAAATCCTTGAGTCACAGAAAAATTTTCAGACTCATCCAAGTTCATTAGTCCCCCTAATGGGGTGATTAAGAGAACTGCTCTGAAAAAATAGAAAAATGTACAGAAACATTTTTCAGATTTTTCTCAAATCTTATTCAGGGCATAACTTTCTGTAGAATTCTTCAAATGAAATGAAACCAATTCCATTAGAACCATCTTAAATTATAGCTTCCAGAAAGTAATGGTGGAAGCCATGAAAAACCCTGGAATTTCTTAGAGGCTTAAATATTGATCAAATAGGCTTTTATTTGTAAAAGGCTCAAATGAACTTTGTTTCAAATGAAACTTTGTCAAGACTCTGGTTAGGACCCTACCACGCCACAATAAAAATTTCACGACCAAAGGAGAAGGTTAGCTAGAGTTATTAGTAATTACTTATTCAAGTTTACACATTTCATTTAAATTGACATGTAGTATCTCATTAACGTATAGTCGCCGAAGGTGAGGAGACTCCGGAAGTGCTCGACTTCCTTCTTACGGACGAATTTTTACTTGTTTACATACATAGTGTGAAGGATGTATGTGCATTAGGTGTAGGATGGATGAAAACCCAACTGCATAACCCGAATTTTTCCCCCAAGAGTGAGGGTAGTGTCTAGGGCCTCGAATAGACAGGCTATGCTTAATGATTCATAGGACTTCCGTACAAGTCGAGTAGTTGGAATCTAATCGCGAGTTAGGCTTGGAACACACGGGATTGGTTCGAGTGATGTGAGATAACCTTAGTAATAAAAATGAGACTTGGCAGGGTCTAGGGCGCAGCAAGAGGAAGTCTTGTGTGCGCAGCCCTGTCCGTGTCGATTGAGGACCGATTCGTGTGCGGCCCACGCTGATCATGTTTGAATGTACCAAAGGCATATCGGATATATGGGCCCCGATAAACCGATGTAATCTAAACCTCCGAGCGTCGAGGCATAGCACACCGATTTATAGGTGTAGGTTGAGGGCAGCAAGGTGGAAATCTGCTAACGGGCATAGAGAGATGCTCCGTGTAGAGAACCTCCTGTCCGTTTCAGTGCGACCGATTCGACGTTTGGGCTGTTGGGTGAAAGGTTGTCCCGTACGGCATCGAGTGAGCGTGCTGTGCAGCTCCACGGGTGGGCGTACGTGACGTGCTCTTTGGGTGTCCCTGCAGGTGTATATCGAGTCGATTTGCCGTCCCTCACGGTGAAGAGTACCACTTGGTCACTGAGTCGTGACGTAGGCTAATGTATGAAATGTGATGATTCAATATTGCTGTTATGATATAATTGTATTGCTACATGTGTGCCACCAATTATTGCTTACTAAATTTCAGATTCATGAACTGTTAATTTGTGCCTAAAAGATGAACTAAGGATGAACTTGTAGGCATGTCCGTTTGCTGCAATTGTACCATCCCATGTTCATTGTACCCTACATGTAGAATTTCATGCTTAGGTGAGTCGGTTAAATCTTGTTGAGCCATCGTGCTCATGGTTGCTTCTTAAGTGTTTTTCAGGTGAGGAGCCACCCACGGACTCGGGTTACGAGTCCACCGGCGAGGGTTACCCTCCGTCGGGGACCACGGCTGAGTGGGAGCCGTACATGCCGCGCTGAGCTGAGGAGTGCATCTAGTGTGGGTTGCCCTAGGGCTAGGCAACCGACTTTTGCTAGATAGGCGGCGTGAGTTGTATAAAAGAAACTTCTGCTGTGTAATACAGACACTAGTTTGTAACTGACTATTGTACTAGTTTGTACAGTTCCAGTTGGTTTTCCCATGTAATATATTGTGTCCTTATGACGTGTGCTGTCGGGTGTCACATCGTGCGGCACCGCCCTCTGCGATCCTGGATGAGCGGATTCCGGTCCGCCACAGCCTGGTATCAGAGCCGCATTGGGGATAGCACAGTACTTAAGGACTGTATTTCGGGAAAACTTAGGTTTACGGTGAGGATTCGGTAGTTTGCCCAAGTAAGGACTATATTAGCATAGTTACTTAAAGTGGCAAGACTAACATATGTGTTATAATTCTGAATTTCAATTATGTAACGACGCACCTACGCTCTGGTAAGAATGGTAAGGAACGCCACCGAAAGCGGATCAATTTCGGTTAGCTCCCCTGACGAGGAACGTGGTTCAGGGATAGGTCTCACAGCTTGGTGTGAGACGTAAATATGAAACTCTTGGACTCCTCATGTTCCTGAGTTCATATGAAACGTTGATCCCTAGCGTGCATTAGACAAGTAAGTGGAGACCCCATCGCGTGGTTAGTAACGCGAGAGTGTGTTCGTATGGAAATAGCCCAGGAGGACATACGCAGCGCTTGCCATCGGCGTGCCCTGCAGGGCAGTAGGTGGTATCTGTTGGGTTGATAACATTCCCAACCGTGACGACCCGTTCATGATCTACTAGGGTTCCCCGTCGTGTGGTGTTGAAACACGATCACGTACCTTGAGACGTGGCTTAACTCAAGGACGGCCGTATGACAATGATACGGGCGTTTGTATTTACTTTCAAATATGGAACTGCCTGAAATGAAACAACCTTTGAGTGCATCATTATTGTGTGGTCTTCTGCAAGGACTAACCACGTATGTATTCCGTGTATCACACGTGTGCGAGAGACCGTTTAGTGCCACAATTGAGACGTATATGCCGGTATAATCCGGTTAGGATTTCCTTTTTTTGTGAGGAACGTAGTACCGACATATCATAGGCATGTGCATGAAAGATAATGATAACAATGAATTAAAATCACTAGTTTCAACATTTAGGACCATGGTTGGGTATAAGAATTTGATAGTTGAGCAGGGTAGTCAAAGGGATTGAAAAACAGAGTGCTCTGTTTCGGGCAGCAAGTTTGCTGAACTTTGGCAGGGCATAACTCACAGATCATTTAGCCAATGGAGGTGTGGGATATAGTTCTCGAAAATTATTTAAGTACTCTACAACTTTGTTGTAGACTTCCAGAGCTGAATCACACCTTAAGATGGCTTAAATCCCAGAGGAATGTAAACTGTCCAGAACCAGGACAGATTTAAAACACCCTCTGGACTGTTCTGTTTTTCAAGCATAACTTCCTGTATAAAAATAAAAAATTTTCATATGACACATCTTTTGAAAGGGTAGGAGATGTTTTACATCTTTGTAATTCAAAGTTTCTGTATTTGCAGCATGGAATGCAGTGGAAATATGAGTTGAAAACGGTAACTTCCAAAGGAGGTGCTGTTGAAATTCTTCCAGCAATTCTGTTGAATTTGAATTACCACAACTTTTTAACCAGAGCTGTTCTGAGGGCAACTAAGTACTCGTTGGAAAGATACTGAGGTTAACTTTAACTTCTATATTCAACTTGAGTCATAAAAATGCTCAGAACCAGGTCAAAATCTGGAATGTGTAGAAACTGGTCCTTCTGACAGAGGGATGACAGTTGAACTCATTAGAGAGATTGTTGTACCCTAAGGGGGTTTAAGTACTTCCAATAGGGTAGAACATACTCATGAGAGGTTATCTTCAACTAGTGAAAGATTTGATTATAGGTCTCACTCAAGTTTCTTTTACTAGAGACCATGTTTGTGTCGTATTGAAGATAAAAGGGTGGTTTACGTGATGACAAAGCGATAGTAACGTCTCATAATGACCAAACCTAGTTGTGGTGAGCTTCCAAAGGGGAAGTTCATCAATTTGGATTTAACTAGATTGTATTTGTCTGGTAATGGTGTAGCTTGTGCAAAGTTATTACATTATCTGTATACGAGATGTATCGCATGAATTTATTGTCATTATGTTTTTACGCCTATTTCATTTGACTGCATGAAATATGTTGCGGGACTCATGGTTATTGTCGTATGGTTGCAGATGGTTCGCACTAGGACCACGCACGAGGTTGGTGGCTCTAGCCAGCAGGGAGGCGATGACTCCCAGCCACCTGCCTACGACAGCACCCCGCAGCAGCAACCACCACCGCCGCCTCCGCTTACTCTAGCGGATGTGATAGCGGCACTGGTGGGGGGTCGTGAGGAGCAGACACGATCGTGCAGAATACGTCCCAGGCGGGGGGTTTCAAGAGAGGGGCTTCGTGAGCCCCGTGATGTGTCGTACTCGGACTTCATGAGTACGCACCCTCCGGTGTTCACAGAAGCAGAAGAACCACTGGAGGCCGACAACAGGCTGCGGACAATCGAGTCCAAGTTCAGGCTGCTCGATTGTACAGAGCGGGCAAAGACTCTGTTCACGGTGCAGCAGCTTCACGGTGCCGCTAGTGCGTGGTGGGCGAACTATGTCGCCTCACGTCCGGCTGGCCATGCCGTGGAGTGGGAAGAATTCCGGGAGGCGTTCCACGCCTATCATATCCCTCCTGGGATAATGAAGAGGAAGTTCTAAGAATTTTTGGATCTGAAGAAGGGCGGGAGGAGTGCCCATGACTACTCCCGTGCCCTCAACCATATGGCGCAATATGCGTCAGGCTACATCTCCACCGAGGAGAAGAAGCGGGAGCACTTCTATTGGGGATTACACCCCGAGATGAATACACATCTTGTTCAGTGGAATCGCGGCACCTTCAACAACCTCGTCAATGCCGCGATTATGCAAGAGGACGCTCAGCGGGAGTTGGCAGCTGAGCATCGGAAGCGCAGCGCTCCACCCAGCAGTGGGGGTGGCGCTCCCCAGAAGTACCGCATGGTGTATCGGACACCATCCAGACAGCAGTGGCATCCACCGGCGCGACCTCAGCGGTTCGGGGGACGTTCTTTTCAGTCACCTCCGTTCGGACCGCCGATTCCAGCACCGCGACCGCAACAACAGCAGCAGCAGCAGATGGCACCCCAGGCGTTTCCACCGCCACAACGCACCCCAGGTTTCCATCCGCCGATCAGAGGAGGACCGCCCCGCTTCACTTGCTTCACGTGTGGCCAGACGGGCCATTTCACGAAGGACTGTCCCCAGGGGCAGCAGAGCAGCGGGCAAGTCCAGTTCCAGGGCGGTGCTCGAGGCCGACCTCCGGTCAAGAAGGTTGGTCAGCGGACTGGGGGCATTCGTAACCTCGACAATGAGGACGCCCCAGAGGGAGACAACGTGCTGGCAGGTACATTCACTCTCAACGATCAAGCCATCATCATATTATTTGATTCTGGTGCAACCCACAACTTTATATGTGCATCATATGTGGTTAAGCACCAGCTGGAAGCCTTTCCAACCGAGTGTGCTTATATGATCTGCTCACCGGGAGGAAAGATTTCAGCAACTGTGATGATCCCAAAGGCACCTCTGTACTTAGGTGGGAAGCTATATACCACCACCTTAATAATCCTTATGGGGCAAAAGATCGATGCAATCTTAGGGATGTCATGGCTAAACTACCATGGCGCTGTCCTAAACACTCGGTCATGGACGGTTCATCTGAATTCTCCATTCCACCGTCCACACAACATTGTGTTAGACAATCCAGTCCAGGAAGTTTCATAAATTAATAATGCTGAAGCTCTCAAGTTAGAGGCCATCCCCGTAGTCCGGGAGTACCCCGACGTGTTTCCGGATGATCTTCTGGGCATGCCACCTGAGCGGGATGTCGAGTTCAAGATTGAGCTTGCACCCGGGACTACGCTCTTATCACGGAGACCAAACAAAATGGCTCCAAATGAGCTGGCTGAACTAAAAGAGCAGCTCAATGATTTGTTGAGCAAGGATTTCATTAGGCCGAGTTCCTTGCCTTGGGGATGCTCGGCGCTGTTCGTGAAGAAGAAGGATGAAACCTTGAGGCTGTGTGTGGACTACCGGCCGCTCAACGCCGTCACCATCAAGAATAAGTACCCAGTGCCCCTCATCGACATATTGTTTGATCAACTTGTGGGTGCAAGTGTGTTCTCCAAGATGGACCTTCGCTCTGGATATCATCAGATAAAGATCCGGGAGGAGGATATCCCGAAGACGGCTTTATCGACGAGATATGTATTATATGAATATCTCGTCATGTCTTTTGGTCTCACAAATGCTCCAGCCCATTTCATGTATCTCATGAACTCGGTGTTCATGCCGGAGCTGGACAAGTTTGTGGTAGTGTTCATTGATGATATCTTGGTTTACTCCAAGAAAGAAGCCGAACATGCTGAACACTTGAGGATCGTTCTTCAACGATTGCGAGACCACAAGCTCTACGCAATGTTCAGCAAATGCGAGTTTGGATCAGTCAAGTGCCATTCTTGGGGCATATCATCTCCGCGGAAGGCATTGCGGTTGACCCAAGCAAGATAGAGCAAGTGCTGAAATGGAAATATCCCACTTCAGTTCATGAGGTCAGAAGCTTCCTCGGGTTAGCGGGATACTATCGGAGATTCATTCCAAGCTTCTCCAAGCTCGCTAAGCCGATGACAGAATTGCTGAAGAAGGGAACAAAATATGTTTGGAACACGGCATGTGAAGGGGCGTTCCAAGCATTAGTGAAGCATCTCACAACAGCCCCGGTCTTAGCTCAACCGGATACAACCAAGCCCTTCGATGTGTATTGTGACGCGTCCAGTATTGGGCTCGGCTGCGTGTTGATGCAGGAAGGACGTGTGGTCGCATATGGCTCATGCCAACTTCGGAACCATGAGCAGCACTATCAGACTCATGATCTCGAGCTTGCTGCCGTGGTTTTGGCGCTAAAAATGTGGAGACACTATCTCCTCGGGAATTTGGTGCATCTCTACACCGATCACAAGAGCTTGAAGTACATCTTCACCCAGAAGGAGCTGACATGAGGCAAAGGAGGTGTTTAGAATTAATGATGGACTATGAGATTGAGATCCATTACCACCCCGGAAAGGCAAATGTGGTTGCCGACGCGCTGAGTCGGAAGTCACATGTTCATAACCTCACCATTACCCCGGTGGAGGATGAAGAACCGAGTTTATATTTGGTTCCTTATGGATCGCTCTACAACCTTGCCCTCATCCCTACTATTAGGGAGGACATCATTGCAGCTCATAAGATTGATAAGGGTATGGCACATCTCCGGATATGGATAGACAATGGGGAGATCAAGTGTTTCCGGAAAGATGATGAGGGGACGCTATGGTTCAATGACCGCATAGTCGTACCCCGGGATATGGAGCTAAGGAAAAAAATCCTCGATGAAGCTCACTTGTCTAAATACTCCATTCATCAGGGCAGCAACAAAATGTACCAGGACTTGAAAAAGAAATTTTGGTGGACGCGGATGAAACGGGAGGTAGCGCAGTATGTATCCGAGTGTGATACGTGTAGACGAGTGAAGGCTGATCATATGAGAAAATCAGGGCTGTTGCAACCCCTGAAAATTCCAGCATGGAAATGGGAAGATGTGAGCATGGATTTCATTGTGGGATTACCCCTAACATCCAACAAGCATGATTCCATTTGGGTGATCATTGACCGACTAACCAAGTCGGCTCACTTCATTCCCGTGCATACACATTTCCATGCCAACAGATATGCGGAGTTATATATTGCCAGGATCCTATGCTTGCATGGCGTACCCAAGACCATAGTCTCAGACCGAGGTGCATTGTTTGTATCTCGCTTTTGGGAGCAGTTGCATGCTGCTTTGGGTACTAAACTGATTAGAAGCTCCGCCTACCACCCTCAGACAGATGGCCAGATAGAGAGGGTGAATCAGGTTCTGGAAGACATGTTGAGAGTATGTTCCATCCACCATGGTAGGAAGTGGGATGATCACCTACCGTTGGCGGAATTCTCGTACAACAACGGCTATCAGGCGAGTATCAAGATGGCACCCTACCAAGCTCTCTACGGTCGCAAATGCTGCACCCCATTAAACTGGTGCGAGTCCGGTGAAAGGGTCACATTCGGGGTTGATGTGGTGAACGATGCCGAAGAGCGCGTTCAGACGATTCAAGCTAATTTGAAGGCCGCTCAATCCTGGAAAAAGAGCTACGCTGATAAGAGGCGTAGACTGCTGCACTTTGACGTCGGGGAACTCGTGTACCTCCGCGTGTCTCCGATGAACGGCGTGCACCGGTTCGGTGTGAAGGGGAAACTCGCTCCCCGTTTCATTGGACCCTATGCTATCACCGAGAATGTGGACCAGCGGCGTATAGACTGGAGCTACCGGCATCTCTTGCTGGTGTCCATGACATTTTCCATGTTTCACAACTGCGAAAATGTCTGAAGCATACAGCCACTGTTCCTACCGAAGACATCGGCGGGTTGCAACCAGATTTGATGTATGATGAATATCCGGTGGCAATTATTGATGAGAAGATCCGGACCACGCGTAGCCGAACGTTTTGGTTCTACAAAATACTCTGGAGCAACCACACCGTAGAAGAAGCGACGTGGGAGATTGAGGAATTCCTTCGCTCAAATTACCTGGAGTTCATGGCGTCTCAGCACGGGTAAGTCCCTATTACATCGCTGTTTCTTCTTTTGTAATGTCGGGACGAGATTCTTTTAAGGGGGGAGGGATGTAAAAGCCCAAGAAAAGGGACCTGCAAAAACATTTCATCACCTCAAAACACCACAGTTTTTGTTGGGGATATCTTGTGAAAAATTGTGAAGAGCAAGTAACCTCCATCAAAAGAGTGATTAGAGGAGAAAGCCCTAACTTTCACAAAGTAGGATTTGTACACAAGAACATGAGAGGTTGAGCTCACCCCTAGAACTTGAAATATCTTGGGAAAGTTCAAGCCAAGTTTCATGGAAATCCAACATTTTTGGGGCACTTTTGGAGGCATTTGAAAAAGAGGCCAATTTGAATATAAATTCAAATTGCAGCAACTTTCATCACTTAAATTCAAAAGTTATCTGCATATTCAAATTAAGCACATTTTTCTGAGTTAGCCCACCAATTTTCATCGCCATTGGACTTCATCTTGTCAGGAGCTAAATTTGCAATAATACAAAACTGAATTTGAATTTCAGTTTAAACATGAAGCAAATTTAGCCAAAAAGTTAAAATTTGAGAACCCAGATTCAAACCAAGACTTGGGGGCTAAGTCTATCATTCAATGTTAGTAGCTGGGGATATGTACAGCAGAAGGGGGAGAAAGAATTAGAGGGGAGAAGAGGGCCCACTGGTCAGCCACACAAGGATCAAACCGACTAAGTCACTCGGTCAAAAACCTCTGCGGGCGCCAGCGCACGGGATCGACCACGTCCCAACGCGGCCGCCGCGCCACCTCCTGCTCGGGGGATGAGGACGCCGGCTACAATACACTCGGTTGCACCCTGGTCTGCGTGAATCCCCTCCCCATTCTCCCTGTTCCACCCGCACACATCCGAAGCGCTGCGCCCTGAGTTCGCCGCTCTCTGATCGCCGGCGCCCGGACAGCACAGGCTCCCTCGTGTCCGACGATCAACACAAGAAACAACCGCCATAAGGTGCTGGTCCTGCTCGTCCATTCCGTTCGGCATGTCATGCACCGTCGTGGGAGAATTTTCCCAGGGAACGTTTCTGTGTTCTTAAGGCCGAGCCGTACCAAATCCATAACTTCGTGGGTATTAGCTCATCACCGGGTATACCAAGCTACACACATGATCTACACACTGCCACAACCATCTAGGATCAAGAAGTACGAAGAACCGTTGAGTATAGACCCTGGTTATCAAGTTTTTCTGGTCACAGCTGATATCGGGCCTAGGTTGACGGTGGGCACGTAGCTCCAGCCATTTCCATGGCGAACCGAGCTCATATTCGTGCTCAGCATGCCACAGCGGAGCTGTAGGAGCAAACCGTTGGAAGAATGAGGCCCTGAGTAGCCCGGGCGACATCTCAGGAGTAGAGAGAACCACTGTCACCGTCGCGGGCAGGGTTCCGGCCATCGCCGAGCTTCGGTGAGGGCACCTGCGTGTTCTCCGAGCCAAGTTAGGCCCAGGCGGCAAGAACCGTCAAAGGTCGTGCAGAAAAACGGCCGGCGGCGAGAACTCCGGCGAGGCACCACCGCGGGGGCTGCGGGAGGGCGCGAGGTAGACGAAGGGGGGGGGGGGATCCACCGGTCAGCCTCTGTTCTCGTGCGGGGATCCGTTTGCGGCCGGGATTCAGTGCAGCAGCGTGGGTAAAACCCCGTGGGCCGCGGTGTGGCCGCATTCTCAGTGGGCCGGTTTAAGGAGTGGGCCCCACCCGCAGAGTTTAAACATTTTTGGAATTTCCTGTTTTAGTTCAAACTTCAAATGCATAGAACTTTTGCTAGGAAACTCCAATTTCAGTGAACCAAATTTTTCTGAACTCAGAATTATGAGTACTTTCCAGCAATATCAATTTCAGCTCATGAAACTAAATAGTTTTACAGAATTAAATCCCTAAATTTCAAAGTGTTAGGAATTTTATCTGGAGAATTACTTTATGAAAAATTCTGAAATTTGGCTGAGAGGTTCATTGGAAAATCCTGGAGTCACAGAAATATTTTCAGACTCATACAAGCTCATTTAGTCCCCCTAATGGGGTGATTAAGAGAACTTCCCTGAAAAAAATAGAAAAATGTACAGAAACATTTTCAGATTTTTTCTCAAATCTTATTCAGGGCATAACTTTCTGTAGAATTCTTCAAATGACATGAAACCAATTCCATTAGAATCATATTAAAATATAGCTTCCAGAATGTAATGGTTGAATCCATGAAAAACCCTGGAATTTCTTAGAGGCTTAAATATTGACCAAATAGGCTTTTATTTGTACAAGGCCCAAATGAACTTTGTTTCAAATGAAACTTGGTCAAGACTCTGGTTAGGACCCTACCAGGCCAACATAAAAATTTCAGGACGAAAGGGGAGGGATAGCAAGAGTTATTAGTAATTACTTATTCAAGTTTACACATTTCATTTAAATTGACATGTAGTATCTCATTAACGTGTAGTCACCGAAGGCGAGGAGACTCCGGAAGTGCTCGACTTCCTTCTTCCGGACGAAGACCTTACCACTGACCAGCAGCAACAAGGCAAGCCCCGGTTTGCATTAAGCCTTTTATAAAGTTTTACTTGTTTACATACGTAGTGTGAAGGATGTATGTGCATTAGGTGTAGGATGGATGAAAACCCAACTGCATAACCCGAATTTTCCCCCCAAGAGTGAGGGTAGTGTCTAGGGCCTCGAATAGACAGGCTATGCTTAATGATTCAAAGGACTTTGGTACAAGTCGAGTAGTTGGAATCTACTCGCGAGTTAGGCTTAGGACACACGGGATTGGTTCGAGTGATGTGAGATCACCTTAGTAATAAAAATGAGACTTGGCAGGGGCTAGGGCACAGCAAGAGGAAGTCTTGTGTGCGCAGCCCTGTCCGTGTCGATTGAGGACGTACCGAAGGCATATCGTATATATGGGCCCCGATAAACCGATGTAACCTAAACCTCCGGGCGTCGAGGCATAGCACACCGATTTATAGGTGTAGGTTGAGGGCAGCAAGGTGGAAATCTGCTAACGGGCATAGAGAGATGCTCCATGTAGAGAACCTACTGTCCGTTTCGATGCGACCGGTTCGACGTTTGGGCTGTTGGGTGAAAGGTTGTCCGTACGGCATCGAGTGAGCGTGCTGTGCAGCTCCATGGGTGGGCGTACGTGACGTGCTCTTTGTGTGTCCCTGCAGGTGTATATCGAGTCGATTCGCCATCCCTCACAGTGAAGAGTACCACCTGGTCACTGAGTCGTGACGTAGGCTAATGTATGAAATGTGATGATTCAATATTGCTGTTATGATATAATTGTATTGCTAAATGTGTGCCACCAATTATTGCTTACTAAATTTCAGATTCATAAACTGTTAATTTATGCCTAAAAGATGAACTAAGGATGAACTTGTAGGCGTGTCCGTTTGCTGCAATTGTACCATCCCATGTTCATTGTACTCTACATGTAGAGTTTCATGCTTAGGTGAGTCGGTTAAGTCTTGTTGAGCCATCGTGCTCATGCTTGCTGCTTAAGTATTTTTCATGTGAGGAGCCACCAACGGACTCGGGTTACGAGTCCACCGGCAAGGGTTACCCTCCGTCGGGGACCACGGCTGAGTGGGAGCCGTACACGCCGCGCTGAGCTGAGGAGTGCAGCTAGTGTGGGTTTCGCTAGGGCTGGGCAACCGACTTTTGCTAGATAGGCGGCGTGAGTTGTATAAAAGAAACTTCCGCTGTGTAATAAAGACACTAGTTTGTAACAGACTATTGTACTAGTTTGTACAGTTCCAGTTGGTTTTCCCATGTAATATATTGTGTCCTTATGACGTGTGCTGTCGGGTGTCGCATCGTGCGGCACCACCCTATGCGATCCTGGATGAGCGGATTCCGGTCCGCCACACACTCTGCCCTGTCTCATCTTTGGAAACATGAACATTAGTTTGCCTCTTTAAACCATACCCGTGTGATTCCGTACTATAGCTCGCGAGTAGATTCCAACTACTCGGCTTCTACCGGATGTCACCACCTCTTTAGCATGGCAATATTCTACAGCAGGGAACAATATTCTACCCTTGACTTAGGGGTTCATTTGGTCATGCATTTGGAGTATAAATCATTCCTGACCTAATGCACATACAAACTCTAAAACGTAGTAGTGAACAAAGTAAAAAATTTATAAACAACTTAAATGCAAACCGAAGCTTGCCTTTGTTTTGCAGCTGACTAAAATCAGATAATTATGTAGTTAGTTGCTGATGACTTGAAGAGTAATCACTTCCCTTCTTGCTCTTTGATCCATGTTTCGCTTTCTTCCTACTTCTCCACGTTTATTCACTACACGTTATGAACATGCACATATAATTAATTATACATTCCTTGCCATCAAGGCCTAATGACAAGTAAAACTGAGGATTTTGTTCCTAGGTTGGAATTGAGATGATTCTAATGGATGAAGCTAGATTTGGTAAAGGAAGATCAAAGGCTAAGTGTTCTTCATAATTATTGCATTTCCCCTAAGACAAATATATAGAAACATACTGATCCAGAGCTCAAATTAATCTGAGAGTTTTCCCGTGAGTTCCATGTAACAAGAAAACATTCTGGTCAAAATTTCAAAATTGTTCAATGAGTAGTTCATCCAGAAAAAATCCCTAAGCATTTAGGCAAAAAGGAATTAATTCTGAAGAAATTTACAGTTTGATGCAAATTAAAATGAACCACAATCTAAAAAATAGCTCAGGAAGCATGCATGAATTTTCCTAGGAATTTTGGATCTAAGAATTGCCCAGCACTGATTTTTCAAAGAATAAATTAACTCTGAAAAAGTTTTTGGACTTTTTGAACACAGCTACTTGTACTCTAAATTTTCAGACCCAAATCAACTCCAAATGATCTTAAAATTTAGAAGGATTTCAATAATATCCTAAGAAATATTTTGGAAAAATTTGGGGCTTTTTGGATGAACCAAACTCCCTCCAAAATTCTTTTAATGAAAAGTTTCAAAGAATTTTCCAGAATTTATTATTGAATTTCATACAAATTGGGTTGCAAATTTGGATAGATCATTCCAATCTGAATCTAACCCAATTTGAATCATCCAATTTGGAGTTTCCTACACAAGGTTATGAGTTTTCAAAGTTTGAACATTTTCCGGAACCTAATACTGGCTGACAGTGGGTCCACAGGTCAGACCCTTGTTCTACCTCGGGATAGAGCCCGCTCGCACGGCGGAAAAGGGGGACGGCGCACCATGTTCTCCGTATTTTCTCCACCATTTTTGCTCCAGTTTCGCCCTACATGACCGTTGGAACATGGCACAGCTGCCGGGCAAGGTCTCAACGCTTGAAAACGGCCGGAAAATGGCCTGCACCGACGGCGGCGCTCGGCGGCACGGCATCGATGCGTTCCGGCGTGTACCAAGCCGATTTCAACCATCCAAGCTTCTGTACAGCATCCCTCAACTTCGTAGAACATATAACACAAACCAATTCTCCGTGCAGCAATTGGCGGGAAGAGGGCGGTCACCGGAGGACCGACCACTCGTCGCCTGGGGCGTGGGATGGCCGGTTTGATGCGTGCTTTGGCATGGGAGGTCGCTTGGGTTGTGGGTTTCTGTGGTTTGAACCGCATGAGAGATGATCAAGCCATTTGGATGAATTTCCCGATTTACTCACGCTCGGTTCTTCACGTTCGCCGGCGCCAAAATGTGAATTTCGGCAAGACGGTAGTGGGGACGGGCATGGAGGGTTCGGTAGGAGTAGCTACATGTCGTAGCACACCTTAGGGCAAAGTTTTTTGTGCCGGAGAGGCACTGGAGCGGCCGGAAGACGAGCTCTTGTTGCAGCAGCTTGACACGGCGCTGGGGAGAAAATTTGTGCTTGGTTCCGAGGTTTCACGTGGGGTGGCGCTTTGTTCTCACCTTGGGCATGTTGAGGGAGCTTAGGCAACGCTGTTGGGGAGCTCAGCTCGGCGTGAAAACTACCGAGGTGTCCGGGTGCCAGTAAACCGATTGTGTCGTGTGTGAGGCGTTAGCTCGGTGGGAGGCGCGTGAGAAGAAAGAACAGCCCACGGGGTCGTTTTGTGGAGTGAAAGATCTCGGTTTTTGCTGTGCAGAGCAACGACTCAAGTCCGGTTTTTCTCGGGAGGTGGCAGCCGGGCTGCCTCGGTGGCGCGAGCTGCTGTTCATCGCCTTCGAGTGAAAAACAGAGAAGCATAGAACAACACTTCGGTTGTAAGTCTTCAATGACAAGTGGGTCCCACTGCTTTTCTCCCCCAAAATATCTCCAATTTGGCACATTGCTGTAAAAGCCCAACAAAGGGGACTTGCAAAAGTGATCATTTTCACCACCTCACAACACCACAGCTCATCTTGTGGATATCTTGTGAACATTGGTGAAGAGAAAGTAACCACCATCAAAAGGGGTGAGTAGATGGGAAAGCCCTAACATCCAAAAAGTGGGATTTCTACACATGAACATGAAAGGTTGATCTCACCCCTAGACCTTAATTAGTCTTGGGAAGGCTCAGGCCAAATTTCATGCAAATCCAGTACTTTTTGAGGCACTTTTGGAGGCATTTGAAATAGAGGCCAATATGAATGTAAAGTCAAATTGGAGCCACTTTCATCACTTGAATTCAAAAGTTGACTTCATATTCACACTCAGCACATTTTTCTGAGTTAGTCCACAAATTTCATCCCCATTGGACTTCATGTTGTCGGGAGCCAAACTTACACTAACTCAAAACTGAATTTGAATTTCAAATTCAAATGGCCAGCAAATTTAGCCAAATCAATTTCGAAATTTGGAAATCAGATTCAAACAATGACTTTGTGGCAAAGTCTACCATTCAATGTTTAGTGGCTGAGATATTTGCAGCAGAAGGTGGGAGAAGGAATTAGGGGGGGGAAAGGGCCCACAAGTCAGCTAAGCTTCGGAGTAAAGCAAACCCCCGAGCGAGCTATGTTTACCGGGCCTCTGCAGCGCTCGACACCGAGCTGCTCGATTGGCCACCTCCCCAGTGCACGCCCGGCTGGTGCACTGTGCAGTTGACTGCTCACGAAGGCTCCTTGACCGCTGCAGACCCCGAACCCCATGCGCTGTTTCTTCTCTCGACCGAACACATCCACTCTTCGGCTGCTCTCTCGGGTCCTCGGTGCGCCGCTGATCCAGGCACCCTCGCGACCGGCGATCAACGGCAAAGAGACGCGCCGGAGGCTGCTCGATCTCACAGTGAAAACCCTACCCCTTTTCATGCCCTGTAGGGAGAGTATTTCAATGTCTAGTCCTCGGTGTTCAAAGAGCCGAGCTAGCAAAGAATCCAAAATTCGTGGTGATCGATCCACCACCGCGTAAACCCAGACAAGCACATGTTCTACACGTTCTCACAGCCACCTAGGATCAAAGACCATCAAAAACCATCGAGTTTTGGCGCTGCTATACAAGTTTTTCGAGCATCCGCCGTTTTATCACTAGGTCAACGGTGAGGTTCTAGATGGGGCCGTTTCCATGGCAAACTGAGCTCATTCTCGTGCTCAGCATGCCACAGCGGAGCTGTAGGAGCATACCGTTCCAAAAATAAGGCCCTGAGTAGCTCGGGCGACATCGCCGGAGTAGGGATCGCCGCTGTCACCGTCGTGGGCGTGGTTCCGGCCATCGCCGAGCTTCGGTGAGGGCACCAGCGTGTTCCCCAAGCAAAGTTAGGCACAGGCAGCAAAATCCGTTGGAGGTCGGGCAGCGAAATGGCCGGCGGCTAGAGCTCCGGCGAAGCACCGCCACGGGGATTGCGGGCGTCGCGAGGTAGACGAGGGGGGGGGGGCGGTCCACCGGTCAGTCCCTTTTCTCTCACGGGGATCCACTTTGCGGCCGGGATCCGGTGCGGCAGCGCGGGTAAAACCCCGTGGGCTGCGGTGTGGCCTCGATCTCAGTGGGCCGGTTTAAAGAGTGTGGCCCACCCGCAGAGTTTAAATATTTTGGGATTTTCCAGTTTAGTCCTAAAATGCATATAACTTTTGCTAGGAAGCTTCAAATTTAGTGAACTAAATTTTGCTGAATTCAGCTTTTTAGTACTTTCCAGCATTACAAATTCAGCTCATGAAACTTAATGGTTTTTCCAGAATTAATTCCCTAAAATTTAAACTGTCAGGAATTTTATCTGGAGAATTACTTTATGAAAAATTCTGAAATTTGGCTGACAGGTTCACTGGAAAATCCTTGAGTAAAAGTAAAATTTTCAGACCCATCCAAGTTCATTTAGTCCACCTAATGGTGTGATTAAGTGAACTGCCCTGAGAAAATAGAAAAATGTACAGAAACATTTTTCAGATTTTCTCCAGTCTTGTTTAGGGCATAACTTCATCTAGAGTCCTTCAAATGACATGACACAAATTCCATCAGAACCATATCAAGTTATAGTTTCCAGAAAGTAATGGTTGAAGCCATGAAAACCCGAGGAGTTCCTTAGAGATTCTAATATTGACCAAATAGGCTTTTATTTGTACAAAGCTCAAATAAACTTTGTTTCAAATGAAACTTGGTCAAGACTCTGGTTAGTACCCTACCAAGCCACTATAAAAGTTTCAGAACCAAAGGGTAGGGCTAGATAGAGTTATAGTAATTACTTATTCAATTAACATTGCATTTGAATTGACATATAGTATCTCGTTGACGTGTAGTCACTGAAGTCGAGGAAACTCCGGGAGTGACTTCCTTCTTCTGGACGAAGCCCTAACCACTGACATGCAGCAACAAGGCAAGCCCCGGTTTGCATTAACCCATTTTCAAAGTTTTGCTTTATGTGTACTTAGTATGTGGTATGGATGTGCATTAGGTGTAGGATGGATGAGACCCCAAATGCATAACCAGATTTTCCTATAAGAGTGAGGGTACTGTCTAAGTCCTCGAGTAGACAGGCTATGCTTAATGATTCTTAGAACATCGGTACAAGTCAAGTAGTTGGAATCTACTCGCGAGTTAGGCTTGGGAATCATGGGATTGGTTCGACTGATGTGAGATCACTTTAGTAATGAAAATGAGACTAGTCAGGGGCTAGGGCGCAGCAAGAGGAAGTCTTGTGTGCGCAGCCCTGTCCGTGTCGATTGAGGACCGATCCGTGTGCAGCCCGGCTGAACAAGTATTGAACGTACTGAAGGCATATCGGATATATGGGCCCCGATAAACCGATGTACCTCCGGGCGTCGAGGCATAACGCACCGATTTATAGGTGTAGGCTGAGGGCAGGAAGGTGGAAATCTGCTAACGGGCATAGAAAGATGCTCCGTGTAGGGAACCTCCTGCTCGTTTCTGGTGCGACCGGTTTGACGTTTGGGCTGTTGGGTGAAAGGTTGTCCCGTACAACACCGAGTGAGCGTGCTGTGCAGCTCCACGGGTGGGCGTACGTGACGTGCTCTTTGGGTATCCCTGCAGGTGTATATCAAGTCGATTCGCTGTCCCTCACGGTGACGAGTACTGCTTGTTCACTGCTTCGTAACGTAGATAAACTATGGAATGTTATGATTCAATCCTGCTGATTTGTATAATTGTATTGATACATGTGTGCCACCAAATATTGCTTACTAAATTTCAGCTTTATGAACTGTTAACGTGTGGCTAAAAGATGAATTAAGGACGAACTTTTAGGCGTGTCCATTTGCTGAAATTTCCATCCCATGTTTCGTTGTACACTACATGTAGAGTTTCATGCCTAGGTGAGTCGGTTAAGTCTTGTTGAGCCATCGTGCTCACGGTTGCTGCTATAAGTGTTTTTCAGGTGAGGAGCTTCCCACGGACTCGGGGTACGAGTCCACCGGCGAGGGCTACCCTCCATCAGGGACCACGGCTGAGTGAGAGCCGTACACGCCGCGCTGAGCTGAGGAGTGCAGCTAGTGTGGGTTGCCGTAGGGCTGGGCAACCAACTTTTGCTAGATAGGTGGCGTGAGTTGTATAAACTTAGCTTCCGCTTTTGTGATCCAAACACTAGCTTGTAACTGAAGTCTTGTACTAGTTTGTACATATCAGTTGGTTTTCTATGTAATACAATATCGTTCTTATGATGTGTGCTGTCGGTTGTCGCATCGTGCGGCACCACCCTCTGTGATCCTGGATGAGCGGATTCCGGTCCGTCACAATTGCAAACTTCAGTCATACGGAGATCAAAATTGATCTCCATTTGGGAAATTAACACAGTTTACTTCAGTTTCGAATTTGAATTCAAATTTCAAAAAAATTCAAAGCATCTTTGACATACAAATCAAAGTACCTCCAAATTTGCTGAAACTTTGCCCTCCCACTAATTCGAACCTGAAGAATTCAAATATGGATTCAAACTTTTAATTTGGGGGCTGCAAAGGGGAGGTTTACAACAACAGTTTGCATCCTCCTTTTGAAATGGCCACTTTTGCATTTAAATGAACATTTGAATTCAAAAGTGGACTTCAAATTATGTTCCTGCACGTGATAACATTCACATGGGGGTTTAAATCAACCTTGGCTGAAAACATCTCAAAGGAGTATTCGAGCTCCTTTGGTTAAACATCCATGTGTATCATTATGTGTTAAAAAGTTTTAGTAAGTCCCATTTCTTGAATTTGAAACCCAACTTTATTCACAACTCCAGTTTCCCATTTACATGTTTTGGGACTTTTACATTCCTCCCCCTTAAAAGAATCTTGTCCCGAGATTCACAATTGAAAACAATGTGGGGAGGACGACAATCAGACATAGGCCTCTAATAACTCCGTATGATTGAGTTGTAAATACTCCTCACTTTACCATGTAGCTTCGTCGGACGTGTGATTTTCCCATAGCACCTTGAAAAATTGCAGCGTCCAGTTTCTTGTCTTGCGAGTCTTTTCATCAATTATCCGGTTTTGATGTTCAACATAAGTGAGATCCGGCTTCAAATCTGCTATACCTTCTATGAGCATTCCCGTTGGAACTTTTATGCACTTCCGCAACTGAGATATGTGGAAGACGTTATGAACACCGGCTAAGGCTGCCGGTCACTCCAAATGGTATGCCACAGATCCAAATCTTCAAATGATGGCAAAAGGACCGATAAAACGCGGAGCTAATTTTCCTTTCACTCCAAATCGGTGAATTCCTTTCATACGAGATACTCGGAGATATACGTGGTCTCCAACTTGAAAGTTTAGAGGACAACATCTCTTATTCACATAGCTCTTTTGTCTGGACTGAGCGGCATTAAGATTTGCTTGAATAACCCTTACGCACTCTTCAGCTTCATTTACGAGATCAATCCCGTAAATAACTCTCTTGCCAGATTCACACCAGTTCAAGGGTGTAAGGCACTTCCGACCGTAGAGAGCTTCATAAGGCGCCATCTTGATGCTCACTTGATAACAATTGTTATAAGCGAATTCCGCCAACAGTAGATGATCCTCCCATCCCTTACCTTGGTCAATGGCACATGCTCGAAGCATATCTTCGAGAACTTGGTTTACCCTCTCCGTTTGCCCATCGTGTGAGGATGATATGCAGAGCTTCTAATCAATTTGGTTCCCAGCGAGGCATCTAGCTCCTCCCAGAAACGAGCAATGAACAACACGCCTCGATTGGAGATGAGCGTACGGGGAACTCCATGTAAACACAATATTCCTGCAATATACAGCTCTGCATACTTCATGGCATGGAATCCCATATGTACCGGGATGAAATGCGCTGATTTGGTCGACCGATCAAGGATCACCCAAATCGAGTCATGCTTATTAGCCGTGAGAGGTAGTCCGACAATGAAGTCCATACTAATATCCTCCCACTTCCATGCCAGAATTCTTAGCAGTTGTAGTGTTCCCGCTTTCTTCATTTGGTCGGCTTTAACTCGCTGACACATATCACATTCTGATACGTATTTAACAACCTCACGTTTCATCCGTGTCCACCAAAATTTAGTTCTCAATTCTTGGTACATCTTGTTGCTGCCCGGATGAATAGAAAATTTGGATAAGTGAGCCTCATCCAAAATTCTCTTCCACACCCTCATATCACAGGGTACAACTATCCGGTCCTTGAACCATAAGCTACCTTCATCATCTAACCAGAAACATTAGATTTCCCCATTCTTCAACCTCCTCTTAATATGAGACATGCCCTTGTCTTGCTTTTGAGCTTTCATAACCTCCGCTTTTAATGTGGGTATGAGAGCTAGATTATGTAGAGCTCCATATGGAACCAAGTAGAGACTCGGTTCTTCCTCTTCTATCGGCGTAATGGTCAGATTATGAATATGAGATTTCTGTCTGAGTGCATCGGCAACCACATTTTCCTTGCCCGGATGATAATGAATTTCAATCTCATAGTCTTTGATCAGCTCCAACCATCACCATTTTCGCATATTCAACTCTTTTTGAGTGAATATGTACTTCAAGCTTTTGTGGTCGGTGTAGAGATGAACTAGATTTCCCAATAGGTAGTGTCTCCACATCTTAAAAGCTAGTACCACGGCAGCAAGCTCGAGATCATGAGTTGGATAATGTTGTTCATGACTCCGTAATTGCCGTGATCCATATGCGACCAAGTGTCCTCCTTGCATGAGTACGCAACAAAGTCCGATGCCGGACGCATCACAATAAACATCAAAGGGCTTGGTTGTATCCGGTTGAGCTAAAACTGGGGCTGTTATGAGGTGTTTCACCAATGCTTGAAAAGCTTCCTCACGTGGCTTGCTCCAATAATATTTGATGCCCTTTTTCAGTAGCTCCGTCATAGGTTTCCAGATTTTGGAGAAGCTCGGGATGAACCTCCGATGATATCCTGCCAAACCTAAGAAGCTGCGAACTTCATGGACTGATGTTGAAGACTTCCATTTCAGCACTTGTTTAATCTTGCTTGGATCAACAGCGATGCCTTCCGCTGAAATAATATGTCCAAGAAATGGCACTTGGTTGATCCAGAATTCACATTTACTAAACTTTGCATAGAGCTTATGATCTCTCAATCGTTGGAGCACAATACGCAGATGTTTAGCATGTTCCTCCTATGATTTGGAATAGACCAAGATATCATCGATGAATACCATGACGAACTGATCCAACTCCGGCATGAACACCGAGTTTATAAGATACATAAAGTGAATCGGAGCATCGGTCAACCCAAATTACATGACAAGATACTCATAGAGTCCATATCTTGTCGAGAATGCTGTTTTCGAGATATCCTCCGCTCGAATCTTGATTTGATGATATCCCGACCTTAAGTCCATCTTGGAGAACACATTAGCAACCACTAGTTGATCCAAGAGAATATCAATTCTGGGTAGTGGATACTTGTTCTTTATCGTCACAGCATTTAATGGACGATAGTCGACGCATAGCCTCAGCATCTCATCCTTATTCTTTACAAATAAAGCCGAGCAACCCCATGGTGATGAACTTGGAGGAATAAACCCCTTGTCCATCAGATCCTTTAGTTGCTCCTTCAGTTCAGCTAATTCATTCGGAGCCATTTTGTATGGTCTCTGAGATATTGGCGTGGTTCCCGGTATCAACTCTATTTTAAATTCCACCTCGCGCTCAGGTGGTAAGCTTGGAAGATCTTTGGGAAACACGTCCGGGTATTCACGGACTACCGGAATGTCTTCTAACTTGCAAGCTTCGGCATTACATACTTCCAGGACTTTAGAAATAGCCTTGCCGAGAAACAACGTATGACGCCCGTGAAGTGGAGAGTCCAAATGAACCATCCGGTTCTCGATGTCCAGAACAGCCCTATGGAAAGTTAACCATGATATTCCCAATATGGCATCGATTCCTTGATCTTCAAAAATAATGAGGGTGGTAGGATAAAATTTTCCACCCAATCAAAGTGGTGCTCTAGAAACGACTTCATTAGCTGATTTGTCTCCCCCGGGTGAATGAATAAGGTAAGAACCCTTTGTGCTAATTGTGGAAATCTGATCCCGGATCACCGTTGCCTTGCTAATGAAGTTATGTGTTTTACAAGAGTCGAGTATAATGCCAACGGCTTGTCATTTAAAGTGAACCTGCCCGCGAGAACTGGTCCTCCCTCGGGCAGATCGTCGACTGACACATAGTTAACAATTCCCACTTTGGACATGGCTTTTCTTTGCTGTCCAAGATCATTATTTAGAACTGGACCTGCAGACACCATGCTGCTGCTCGGTTCAGTTGCTTCATTGACGTTGTGTTCATTGTCACTTTGAAGTGGGATACCACTCAGTTCAGCTGAGAAATCACCTTGATCATCTTCCATATCTTGAAGGAAATAATATTCTGGTGCACATTGTTGGTACTGAGGTGCACGAGAAATAAGTTGTTGCTGCAGTGGAGGTAAATAAAACCTCTGTGGAGTATACGAGTTGTTATACTCCAAGAATGACTGCTTCTTTTGTGGAACCTCTCGACCGGAAGGTGAATGGATTACCAACCGATACTTCTGAGGCAGATGATTGCATTCATCCTGTGTTAAGCCCCTCTCCCTCTTTTCTTTAAGGAGGAGATTGGAATAATATTCCTGAGTGATAGCACAGCTAACAAACTCATCAAAATTCTTTTGGCTAACTTGAGCCAACTCACATCGCAGCCTAGCAGTCAGCCCTCAGTAAAAATGATATTCCTTCATGGCTGGTGATTTCACATAATCAGGTACATATTGAGCTGAGCGATTAAATTCCTTCGCATACTCAATAACACTCATTTCCTCTTGTTTTAAATTCCAGAATTCATCAAGACTTGTTGCATTATGCCCGCAGGAACGAAGTGTAAGGGCCTAAGTTTTTGGGCACATATTCAAAGTGTTCATCACCACACACACCCTTCATTTGAAGAAACTTGATGAACACATTTGAAGAGCAAGTAACCACAATCAACATGCTCATTAGGGAACAAACTCACACAATGCAAAAGTGGCATTTCCCACATGCATCATCTAGGGGCTGAGCATATGAAAAACTCCAACACCTTGCTAGGAAGGCTCATGCCAAAATTCACCCAAGTCCAAAATCTTTTTGATGTCCTTTTGGGTATAGATAGAAAGAGGGTGGTTTGAACTCAACTTAAAATTCAAACTGTTTCCATTCCATGAATTCAAAAGTGGGAGGAATATTCCTACTCAGCACATTTTTGTGAATTCACAAACCAATTTTTACTCCATTTATAGTTGATCTTGACACG
Organism: Neostapfia colusana; assembly: GCA_030760725.1. Lineage (NCBI taxonomy): Eukaryota > Viridiplantae > Streptophyta > Magnoliopsida > Poales > Poaceae > Neostapfia > Neostapfia colusana. The sequence continues at coordinate 71,252,432 of JASWHV010000013.1, read as the reverse complement.
AGCTAATGTAACACCCCAAAATCCTGTTAAGAAGGGAATTTAAAAATTTTTGGACGTATTGCATGGGCTGCAGAAATTCAAACTTAGTTGGAATTTAAATTTAAATTCAAACCAGAAAAGAAATGGAAAAAGAAAAATAAAAACAGAAAAAACCGGCCAGTGGGCCGAAACCCACCAGCCGGCCCACCCCATCCCGCGCCAGCCCGCAGCCGCGCCCCCCTTCTTCCCACTGACACGCGGGGCCCGCCAACCTTTCTTCCTCCTCGCGCTCGCGCCCGCGCTCGGCCGGACTCTTCTCACCCCGAATCAAAACCGACCCGGATCCTCGCGTATCCCATCCGAATTTCGTTCGTGGGCGACGCAAACTCGATCACAACCGAACGCCGCCCTCCCCCGTCTATAAAAACCCCGGCATCGTCCCATTTTTTCCCACGATCCGCCGATTTTCTCTCCGGTGAGAAACCGAGCCCCTCCGGCGAATTCTGCTCGATCTACGCTCGGGAATTCTGATCTAACTCGCTGGTCTTGATCCACCGCCTCCGGGGAACCTTGCAGGTGCAGAAAACTCGGTGATTTGCGGTTCAAACACAGCGCCGACGAGCCTCGCCATGAAATCACCTCTGACCTCGTCGCCGATCGCTTTTCGGGACCTCCGAGCTCAAGAAAACCCCCGAGGTGAGATCCCCGACCTCCCCTCTACCAATCTATGCCATAAAATCACAGTTCTAGGAAGAATTTACGAAGATCCGAAACTCTCCGGCGAGATCGCCGCCTCCCGCCGCCGTGCGCCGCCGGGCAGCGCCGCCCGCACTCGATCAGAGCGACGTGGCCGCTTATGCGCCGTTTATTTTAAATCGCACGGTAGAGTTTAAATCCCCGCGTACCGGTTCGATGTTATAATCTCAGCCGTCTGTTTTAAATCGGACGGTCCACGTCAGCCCCGCGTTGTAAAGACTGGAATTCTTACGCGCTACCCCCTGGGGTTCTCGGAAAATAAGAGCTAGCCCCGGAAACTTCTGATCTAGCCCCTGGAACTTCAGAAAATCATGTAAATTCATTTAAAAATCAGTTTTAGCCCCTGGACTTAATAAAAATTAGGAAAAACCCCTCTGTTAAGTGTAGCTAGATCCCTGGAAATTCTTAAAATAATATAATGGACCCTGTAGTGGGGTGAGTTTACCTTTTTAACCCTATTTGATATTAAAGTTAGAATTTGAATATGTGGCTAGTATTTAAAATTTAAAAGGTGGGACAAACATATTGTCAAATTCAAATTAAAAACTTTTCCAGTACTTAGAAAACCTTGGAGTGAGATAAAAATAGATTTTTGGCTGAAATGAATCTGTTTAATTGATTATTCACATTTATTAGTTATAGTCACACATTTTTAAGTAGAGAATAATTCTGAAAATTAGAAAAATAAATGTAAAATAGTTTTCATCAGAGGAAAATATCAAAATATATTATTAAATATTTTGGATCAGAAGCTATTCTGTTTAGATGACGTGTCTTACTATTTTCATAATAAAGTTCACATTTAGGCATAGGAAAATAAATCTGAAAATATAGCAAGCTAGGTATGAATAACTAGAAAATGATAAATGAAGTTTCTAAAATCCAAAGAATTTAGTTTGGGGTTGGTAGAAGGACTGAAGACACATATGGAATAGGAAAAATACCTTTCATGCATTCTTGGTAGCTAAAAGGTATAGTAATTGAATATAAGGAATTTATTTAAATTGGAAACTCATATATAATATGCAAACATAAATGTGAATACAAAAGTAGAAATCTTATACACATGATTAAAAGTGCATGTAAGCCAAAAATCAACACACATAGAGTAACCACCACACATATAATTGTGAATGACTTTTATAAATGTGAATGTGTGGTTTGTATGAAGTGGAAGTGTGAACTTTTTCTTATGACTTGTTTTCTTTTGCTATGTGTGTTGGTATGAGTAGAACCTACTCCAGAGCAAGTTCTCCCTTTCCAAGATCAGGACTACCCATTTCAAGAGCAGCACGAAGGAGGCAAGTGTCCTTGACCACTTTGACCCTATGCTAGGATGTGTAGATAGAGTTATTTGCATTGTCAAATGAAATATAAAACCCATGCTAGGAAGTTTCCCTAGAATTTCATTACATTGTAGCTTGGGTTGGGATTCATTTTATCATGTCATTTATTATTATGCATATGCTTAGCCATGCTTAGAATGGGATATTTGGGATATGAAATCATCAGTTTATTTTACCATACTCTTGAATGAGATATTGTGAGTTATGTAGAGGTAGGGATCAAGGCAAGTTGGATGTTTTGGTTGGTGTTGGGTGCACGAGACTCGGGTTTGTGTTTAGTACTTGCCTGGATCCTAAGGACCGGTTCATGGAGCATGTAACCTGGCTTTACCGTGCCAACCACATGCTGAGATGGGGCAGCTTGGCCAATTAATTAGGTGTATCCCCGGCGTAGTATGGGTGTGTTGGATGGTGCGGGGAATAGGTGTCAGCTGGACTACCATATGAACCGCAAGGCTCAAGAGGGGGCCACTGCAGCGGGGTTGGAGCCTCTTGTATGCTGTTAGGGGTGAAACCTCAGTGGACCCACGCTCGTCGGGAATCCCTTTTTAAAGGCTTCGTAGTGATCTCCTGGCTACACACCTGGGAAGTGTGAATGTGGTTCGTAGCCACTGGCATAATGGAGGTTCTTTTAGTCCACCCGGCAACGGGCGATGAAATCACTACATGTGGGTACAGTGGTGCAAACTCTGCAGAGTCAAAACTGTCATGACAGCCGTGCTCACGGTCAAGAGCGGCTTGGACTTATTCATGATTTGAGTATGATGGCCTTGGAGGGTGTGAATGTTAAGCGGGGAGCTTAACATTGGAAATGATGTTATGGTTATTTGATTATGATGATGGGTTGGGAGATTGGGACCATTTCACCTGTGTAATAATGTAGGTGCTTAATAAGCTAAGGTGGTAGGCCATAATTGCGTAGTGCTTTAACCCTGAGTTCAATCTCTTCTTGTTCTAGCCATGCATGACATAACTTTTCCACACTTGCTGAGTACCAACGGTACTCAACCTTGCATATTTGTTGGTTTATATTGCTGCTCAGGTCAAGATAATGAAGTGGTGTTTAATGATCAAGACTTTGGACCCGAAGAAGGTTTCTAGGTTCATGGAGTCCCCCGGGCAACGCCTGTGACGGAGCCCACGAGAATAATATTCCGATGCTATTTTATTTACTTGTTATGAACTTATTATCGTCCGTCGAGACATATGTTATGTAAGACTTATTTATATTCGACACCTGGCTTGTAATAAATGATGCTTCACTATTTTTCATCACATGTATGAGAAAATGATCCTGGCATACATGTGATATTCACTCGGTTGTTCTTCGGAGAAACCAGGTGTGACAGCTAAGTTTAGTAAATTCAAACTTTATTTGAATTTCAAACTGCATATGTGCTGAAATTTAGTCAAACACAAACCAATTTGAATTCGATCCCATTCAAATGGCCCCGGGGTATAATTCAAATACCTGGGGTTAATTTGGTCTCTACTGTTTAGAGCAGTGGAGAAAAGTTAATTTCAGAGGTTAAAAGGGGGTGGGACACACCTGTCATAGAGGGGTAGATCAAAACTTGCAACTGAAGCAAATTCTTGATCTTTTCTTAAACCCATCGAAGAGCTGCGGGGCGCCACCGAGGAGCTGGCCGTGCCACCAGCTGCTTGCCCCCACGCGCTGGTGTCCAGGGTCGGTCCCGAGCCCTTCTTAAGCGGCTCCACGCCCTCTGCCGAAGCAAACCTCGTTTGCTTTCTCCTCATCGCGTGTGAACACCGAGCGGAGCTCATTTCCTCCGCTGCCTCGGCCTGCTCGGGAAATTGGCAGAAATCACCGCGCCATCCCTTCCCGAGCTGCTAAACACTACCCTGAGCTCAGCTTCCACCTCCCCAACCTGGAAGCCAACGAGCTTCGGCCTTCCTTGCCCTTCTACAGTCCGTCCGCCGCGATCGAGCTTCAGCAGACGATCGGGTGCTCGTGGACAGCCCTCCACAGGGGTTTTCACGGCCGAGCGATCACGGCTATGGGAGCGTGCTACGGTGGTGCTACTCTCCTCCATGTCTTGGAGCAGACCGTGCAGCATCGACGACGAATTTTATGATTTGGCTCTGGCGAGTTCAACCCGAGCAGCCGGTACGGTTTCTGCAAATTCTCCCTCTCTAATTCTCCATAGGGCCACAAATCTTGCATGTAGCAGCTAGACTAGCCGGCGATCAAAATCTTTTTTGCATCCGTTGCATGAAAACCCCTTGGAGCGACGTAATCCAAGCTTTTGCGAGGGTGTTCTTCGCGGACTCATTCGGTTGCATGGAGAGACCGTATTTGCGGCTACTCCCGAGCTAGTTTGAGGTTGTGCCAAGCTTCCTGGTCGTGCCCTGGTGCTGTGGAGCTAATCGGTCGAGCTTTCGATGGACTAAGAACCCCGGCCAACACTGCCGAAGCTCAACCGAAGCCGCAACACGTCGCCAGCCATCTTTCGGTCACCGGCAGCCCTAGATAACCCAATCACCGTGTTCCTTGATGTTACAAACCCCCTGGCGGCGACCTTCAGCTCGATCGGTGGCCGGAACCGGCGAACCGGCGAGCAGCAGTTAGCTCCGGCGAGCTGAGCGCGCGGGCGCGCGAAAACCAGGCGGAGGAAGAAGAAGCCGGTGGGCCCCAGCTGTCAGCGGTGGAAATTTAAAACTGGGATCCGCTGTGGCACGGATCAGGTGCGGCCGCACGCACAAAACTCAGTGGCCGCGTGTGTCGTCCGATGAGGAGCTGACACATAGCCCCGGTCCCACGTGCAGCAGTTTAAAGTTTTTCCCGATTTTCAGATTTAGTTCAAACTTCAAACCCACATAACTTTGGCTAGGAAACTCCAAATCGAGTGAACCAAATTTTGTTGGATTTAGCTCTCTAAGTAATTTCCAGCAAATCAAGTTTCACTTCATGAAAATCCCTATGTATCCAGAATTAATTCTTCAAAGTTCAAACTGGTTAGAATTTTAACTGGAGAACCCTTTGGAGGAAAATTCTGAAATTTTGCTGGGATGTTCAACCAAATATCCCTGAGCTAAGATAAAAATATCAGATCCATTTGAGCTCATTTGATCCACCTAATGGTGTGATTAATAAAACTCTTCCAGAGAAAATAGAAAATGTCCAAAAACATTTTCAGAATTTCTCTGAAATAGTTTAGCTCATATATTTAGCTAGGAACCTTCAAATTAAGTGAGACCAACTCAATTAGAACCCTCTGAAAATCTAGTTTTCAGAAAGTCAAGGCTTGCTCCATGAAAGTCTCTAGAACGCTCTAATTAAGGTCAAATACATATTTATTTGTGGAGAGCTCGAATGAGCTTTGCTGCAAATAAAACTTGGCCAAGTCTCTGCTTAGGTTGTAACCAAACCACCGTGAAAATTTCAGGGTCATTGGTTCTGTCGAGTGGGACTTATAGTCTTCACAAGTTTAAATTCAATTCAAATACATTTAAATTGATACATATACTTGTTATATCATGTACTCGCTAAGGTTGAGGAGGAACCCGAAGTCTTAGACCTCCTCCGTAAGAGCAGCTAGCCTACGACCAAGAGCAGCAAGGCAAGCTCCGGTTTGCATTAACTCTTTACAAATTTCTATTGTTTTGAGAACTTACTTTGAGTACCATTACTTCTTGTATTAGAGTCCTGTTTGAAACCCAAATGCATAGCCAAGAAAACCATGGGTTGGGATTAAGATTGAGAACCTCGTTAGCCACTGCAGTGCAAAGATAGATTAGGATTTGGTAGAAGTTGAGTAGTTGGAACTACTCGCGAGAATAGGCTAGAGGCACATCGCTCGGGTAAAGATAGCAAATGAAACACATCGCTCGGGAGCACTATTCCGGTCGTTGCCGAGCTCCGTTGAGGGCACCACCGTGTTCCCCAGGCCGAAATATGCACAGGCAGTGAGTTTCGTCGGAGGTCGGGCGGCAGAATGCCCGGCGACGAGTACTCCGGCGAGGTGGGCGGCGGGAAGCCACGGGAGCGCGAGGTTGAAGAAGCCCCGCGGGCCCCACGCGTCGGTCTCTGCTAAAACCGCCCCGGATCTGCTGTGGCACCGGGATCCCGTGCGACTGCACGGGTAACTCTAAGGACCCCGGTGTGGGTTAGCTGGGAGGCTGACACATAGCCCGGGGACCCCACCCGACAGTTTAAACTTTATTCGAATTTTCAGATTTGGTTCAGACTTCAAATGCATAGAACTTTTGCTAGGAAGCTCCAAATTCAGTGAACCAAATTTTTATGAAATCAGAATTTTGAGTACTTTCCAGAAATACAAATTTCAGCTCATGAAGCTTAATAGTTTTCCAGAATTAAATCCCTAAAATTCAAACTATTGGGAATTTTATCTGGAGAATTACTTTATGAAAAATTCTGAAATTTGGCTCACAGGTTCATTGGAAAATCCTTGAGTCTCAGTAAAATTTTCAGACTCATCCAAGTAAATTATTATCTCTAATGGTGTGATTAAGTGAACTGCCTAAGAAAATAGAAAATTGTACAGCAACATTTTTCAGATTTTCTCAAATCTTGTTTAGGGCATAACTTCCTCTAGGATTCTTCAAATGACATGAAACCAATTCCATTAGAACCATCTCAAATTCTAGTTTCCAGAAAGTAATGGTTGGAGCCATGAAAACCGCTGGAATTACTTAGAGGCTCTAATATTAACCAAATAGGCTTTTATTTGTACAAAGCTCAAATGAACTTTGTTTTAAATGAAACTTGGTCAAGACTCTGGTTGGGACCATACCAAGCCACCATAAAAATTTCAGAGCCAAAGGGGGAGGGCTAGCTAGAGTTATAGTAATTACTTATTCAAGTTTACACCTTGCATTTAAATTGACATATAGCATATGGTTAACATGTAGTCGCTGAAGGCGAGGAGACTCCGGAAGTGCTCGACTTCCTTCTTCCGGACGAAGACCTAACCACTGACCAGCAGCAACAAGGCAAGCCCCGGTTTGCATTAACCCTTTTATAAAGTATTGCTTTGTTTACAGGTCTAGTGTGGAGTATGGATGTGCATTAGCTGTAAGATTGATGGAACACCAATTGCATAACCAAAATTTTCCTATAAGAGTGAGGGTAGTGTATAAGACCTCGAGTAGGCAGGCTATGCTTAATGATTCATAGGACTTCGGTACAAGTCGAGTAGTTGGAATCTACTCGCGAGTTAGGCTGGCGACACACGGGATTGGTTCGAGTGATGTGAGATCACTTTAGAAATGAAAATGAGACTAGGCAAGGGCTAGGGCGCAGCAAGAGGAAGTCTTGTGTGCGCAGCCCTGTCCGTGTCGATTGAGGACCGATCCGTGTGGGCTCTGCTGAACAAGTATTGAATGTACCAAAGGCATATCGGATATATGGGCCCCGATAAACCGATGTAACCTATACCTCCGGGCGTCGAGGCATAACACACCGATTTATAGGTGTAGGCTGAGGGCAGCAAGGTGGAAATCCGCTAACGGGCATAGAGAGATGCTCCGTGTAGGGAACCTCCTGCTCATTTCGGTGCGACCGGTTCGATGTTTGGGCTGTTGGGTTAAAGGTTTTCCCGTACGACATCGAGTGAGCGTGCTGTGCAGCTCCACGGGTGGGCGTACGTGACATGCTCTTTGGGTATCCCTGGAGGTGTATATCGAGTCGATTCACCGTCCCTCATGGTGAAGAGTACCGCTTGTTCACTGTGTCGTAACGTAGATAATTTATGGAATGTTATGGTTCAATTGTGCTGTATGATATAATTTTATTGTTACATGTGTGCCACCAAATATTTTACTAAATTTCAGATTCATAAACTGTTACCTTGTGGCTAAAAGATGAACTAAGGATAAACTATAGGCGTGTCCGTTTGCTGAAATTTTACCATCCCATGTTCATTGTACCCTACATGTAGAGTTTCATGCCTAGGTGAGTTGGTTAAGTCTTGTTGAGCCATCGTGCTTACTGTTGCTGCTTAAGTGTTTTTCAGGTGAGGAGCCACCCACGGACTCGGGTTAGGAGTCCACCGGCGAGGGTTACCCTCCGTCAGGGACCACTGCTGAGTGGGAGCCGTACACGCCGCGCTGAGCTGAGGCATGCAGCTAGTGTGGGTTGCCTAGGGCTGGGCAACCGACTTTTGCTAGATAGGCGGGCGTGAGTTGTACAAATTAAAACTTCCGCTGTGCAATGTATACCTTAGTTTGTAACTGAACAAGTGTATACTTTGTACATCTCAGTTTGTTTTCTATGTAATACAATGTATCCCTATGATGTGTGCTGTCAGGTGTCGCATCGCGCGGCACCACCCTCTGCGATCCTGGATGAGCGGATTCCGGTCCTCCACAGGCTGGTATCAGAGCCAGGTTGGGGATAGCACAGTACTTAAGGACTGTATTACGGGAAGACTTAGGTTTACGGTGAGGATTCGGTAGTTCCCCAAGTAAGGACTATATTAGAATAGTTACTTAAAGTGGCAAGACTAACATATGTGTTATAATTCTGAATTTTAATTATGTAATGACGCACCTACGCTCTGGTAAGAATGGTAAGGAACGCCACCGAAAGCTGTTCAATTTCGGTTAGCTCCCCTGACGAGGAACGTGGTTCAGGGATAGGTCTCACAGCTTGGTGTTAGACGTTAATATGAATCTCTTGGACTCTTCATGTTCCTGAGTTCATATGAAACGCTGATCCTTAGCGTGCATTAGGCAAGTAAGTGGAGACCCCATCGCGTGGTCAGTAACACAAGAGTGTGTTCGTCTGGAAATAGGCTAGGAGGACATACGCAGCGCTTGCCATCGGCGTGCCCTGGAGGGAAGTAGGTGGTATCTGTTGGGTTGATAACATTCCCAACCGTGACGACCTGTTTATGATCTACTCGGGTTCCCCCCTCGTGTGGTGTTGAAACACGATCACGTACCTTGAGACGTGACTTAACTCAAGGACGGCCATATGACAATTATACGGACGTTTGTATTTACATTCAAAAATGGATCTGCCTGAAATGGAAATAACCATTGAGTGCACCATTATTTTGTGGTGTTCTGCAGGTACTGACCACGTACGTATGCCGTGTAGTATACGTGTGCGAGAGCCCGTTTAGTGCCACAACTGAGAAGTATATGCCGGTATAATCCATTAAGGATTTTCTTTTGTGAGGAACGTAGTACCGACATATCATAGGCATGCGCATGAAAGATAATGATAACAAGGAATTAAAATCACTAAGCTTCAACATTTAGGATCCTGGTTGGGTAGAAAAATTTGATAGTTGATCAGTATAGTTCCAAAAGATCAAAAAACAGAGTGCTCTGTTTTAGGCAGCAAGTTTGCTGAACCTTAACAGAGCATAACTCACAGATCATTTGGCCAATGGAGGTGTGGGAGATAGTTCTGGAAAGCTGTTTAAGCACTATACAACTTTGTTGTAGACTTCGAGGGCTGAATCACCCCTTAAGATGGATTAAATCCCAGAGGTTTGTAAACTGTCCAGAACGAGGACAGATTTGAAACACTCTCTCGACTGTTCTGTTTTTCAAGCATAACCTACTATAGAAAAGTCTAAAATTTTCATATCATACATCGTTAGACAAGGTAGAAGATGTGTTACATCTTTGTAATTCGAAGTTTCTGTATTTTCAGCACGGAATTCAGTGGAAATGTGAGTTGAAAACAGCAACTTCCCAAAGGAGGTGCTGTTGAAATTCTTCCAGAAATTTTGTTGACTTTGAATTACCATAACTTTTTAACCAGAGCTGATCTGAGGGAAAATAAATACTCGTTAGAAATATACTAAATTAAACTTTAACTTTGGTATTCAACTTGAGTCATGAAAATGCCCAGAACCAGATCAAAATCTTGTATATGTAGAAACTGGTCGTTCTGACAGGGGAATGACAGTTGAACTCATTTGGGAGATTGTTGTACCCTAGAGGGTTTAAGTACTTCCAATGAGGTAGAACATACTCATGAGAGGTTATCTTCAACTAGTGAAAGATTTGAGTATAGGTCTTACTCAAGTTTCTTTTGCTAGAGACCATGTTTGTGTCGTATTGAAGATAAAAGGGTGGTATACATGATGACGAAGCGATTGTAACGTCTCGTAGTGACCAAACCTAGTTGTGGTGAGCTTCCAAAGAGGAGGTTCATCAAATTGGATTTAACTAGATTGTATTTGGTCTGGTAATGGTGTAGCTTGTGCAAAGTTATTACATTATCTACATACAAGATGTATCGCATGTTTTACTGTCATTATGTTTACGCCTATTTTATTGGACTGCATGCAATATGTTGTGAGACTGGTGTTTAGTGTCGTATGGTTGTAGATGGCTCGCACTCGGACCACGCACGAGATTGGTGGCTCTAGCCAGCAGGGTGAGGCGATGACTCCCAGCTACCTGCCTATGACAGCACCCCACAGCAGCAACCACCAACGCCGCCTCCGCTTACCCTAGCGGATGTGATAGCGGCACTGGTGGGTGGTTGTGAGGAGCAGACCGACCTGCTCCGCACGATCGTGCAGAATACGTCCCAGGCGGGGAGGCGTCAAAAGAGGGGGCCTCGTGAGCCCCGTGAGGTGACGTACTCGGACTACATGAGTACGCACCCTCCGGTGTTCACAGAAGCCGCAGAACCACTGGAGGCCGACAACTGGCTGCGGACAATCGACTCTAAGTTCAGGCTGCTCCAATGTACAGAGCGGCAGAAGACTCTGTTCGCGGCGCAGCAACTTCACGGTGCCGCTGGTGCATGGTGGGTGAATTATGTCGCCTCACGTCCGGCTGGCCATGCCGTGGAGTGGGAAGAATTCCGGGAGGCATTCCGCGCATATATCCCTCCCGGTATAATGAAGAGGAAGTTCCAAGAATTCTTGGAGCTGAAGCAGGGCGGGAGGAGTGTCCATGACTACTCCCGTGCCTTCAACCATCTGGCGCAATATGCGTCAGACTACATCTCCACCGAGGAGAAGAAGCGGGAGCACTTCTATCGGGGGTTACACCCCGAGATGAAGACGCACCTCGTTCAATGGAATCGCGGCACCTTCAACGACCTTGTCAATGCCGCGATTATGCAAGAGGACGCTCAGCGGGAGTTGGCAGCTGAGCAGCAGAAGCGCAGCACTCCACCCAACAGTGGGGGTGGCGCTCCCCAGAAGTACCGCATGGTGTATCGGACACCATCCGGACAGCAGTGGCATCCACAGGCGCGACCTCAGCAGTTCGGGGGTCGTTCTTTCCAGGCACCCCCGTTCCGACCGCCGATGCCACCACCGCGACCGCAGCAGCAGACAACACCCCGGGCGTTGCCACCGCCAAAACGCGCCCCGGGTTTCCGTCCGCCAATCAGCGGAGGACCGCCCCGCTACACTTGTTCCACGTGTGGCCAGGCGGGCCATTTCGTGAAGGACTGTCCCCTGGGGCAGCAGAGCAGCGGGCAAGCCCAGTTCCAGGGCGGTGCTCGAGGCCGACCTCCGGTCAAGAAGGTTGGTCAGCGAACTGGGGGCGTTCGAAACCTCGACAATGAGGACGCCCCAGAGGGAGACAACGTGGTGGAGGGTACGTTCACTCTCAACAATCAAGCCATCATCATATTATTTGATTCTGGTGCAACTCACAACTTTATATGTGCATCATATGTGGTATAGCATCAACTGGAAGCCTTTCCAACCGAGTGTTCTTATATGATATGCTCACCAGGAGGAAAGATTTCAGCAACGATGATGGTTCCGAAAGCACCACTGTGCTTAGATGGGAAGATATATCCCACCACTATGATTATTCTTGAGGGGCAGAAGATTGATGCAATCTTAGGAATTTCATGGCTAAGCTACCATGGCGCTGTCCTAGAAACTTTATCACGGACGGTTCACCTCAACTCCCCACTACACCGTCTGCAGTCCCTCATATTAGATAATCCAGTACGGGAAGTTTCAGAAATTAATAATGCTGAAGCTCTCAAGTTAGAGGACATCCCCGTAGTCCGGGAGTACCCCGACGTGTTTCCGGATGATCTTCCGGGCATGCCACCTTAGCGGGATGTCGAGTTCAAGATTGAACTTGCACCAGGGACTACACCCATATCACGGAGACCATACAAAATAGCTCCGAATGAGCTGGCTGAATTAAAAGAACAGCTCAATGATCTGGTGAGCAAAGGTTTCATTAGACCGAGTTCCTCGCCTTGGGGATGCTCGGCGCTGTTCGTGAAGAAGAAGGATGAAACCTTGAGGCTGTGTGTGGACTACCGGCCACTCAACACCGTCACCATCAAGAATAAGTACCCACTTCCCCGCATCGACATATTGTTTGATCAACTTGTGGGTGCAAGTGTGTTCTCCAAGATGGAGCTTCGCTCTGGATATCATCAGATAAAGATCTGGGAGGAGGATATCACGAAAACGGCTTTCTCGAAGAGATATGGCTTATAAGAATATCTTGTCATGTCTTTTGGTCTCACAAATTCTCCAGCACATTTCATGTATCTCATGAACTCGGTGTTCGTGCCGGAGCTGGACAAGTTCGTTGTGGTGTTCATTGATGATATCTTGGTTTATTCCAAGACAGAAGCAGAACACGCCGAGCACTTGGGGATTGTTCTTCAACGCCTAAGAGACCACAAACTCTATGCCAAGTTCAGCAAATGTGAGTTTTGGATCAGCCAAGTGCCATTTCTGCGATAGATCATCTCAGCGGAAGGTATTGCGGTTGACCCAAGCAAAATAGAGCAAATGCTGAAATGGAAAGCTCCCACTTCAGTCCATGAAGTCAGAAGCTTCCTCGTCTTAGCGGGATACTATCGGAGATTCATTCCGAGTTTCTCCAATCTTGCTAAGCCGATGAGAGTTGCTGAAGAAGGGGACGAAATATATTTGGAACATGGCGTGTGAAGGAGCGTTCCAAGCATTAGTGAAGCATCTCACAACGGCCCCGGTCTTAGCTCAACCGGATACGACCAAGCCCTTCGACGTGTATTGTGACGCGTCCGGTATTGGGCTCGACTGCGCGTTAATGCAGGAAGGACGTGTGGTTGCATATGGCTCACGCCAACTTTGGAACCATGAGCAGCATTATCCAACTCATGATCTTGAACTTGCTGCAGTGGTTTCGGCGCTGAAAATGTGGAGGTACTATCTCCTGGGGAATTTGGTGCATCTCTACACCGACCACAAGAGCTTGAAGTACATTTTCACCCAGAAGGAGCTGAATATGAGGCAAAGGAGGTGGTTAGAATTAATCAAAGATTATGAGATTGAGATTCATTACCACCCCGGCAAGACAAATGTGGTTGCGACGCGCTGAGTTGGAAATCACATATCATAACCTCACCATTACACCGGTGGAGGAGGAAGAGCCGAGTTTGTACTTGATTCCTTATGGATCGCTCTACAACCTTGCCCTCATCCCTACTATTAGGGAGGACATCATTGCAACTCAGAAAGTTGATAAGGGCATGGCACATCTCCGGAGACGGATAGACAATGGGGAGATCAAATGTTTCTGGAAGGAGGATGAGGGGACGCTATGGTTCAACGACCGCATAGTCGTACCCCGAGATATGGAGCTGAGGAGAAAGATCCTCGATGAAGCTCACTTGTCTAAATACTCCATTCTTCCGGGCAGCAACAAAATGTACCAAGATTTGAAAAAGAAATTTTGGTGGACACGGATGAAGCGGGAAGTGGAGAAGTACGTATCCGAGTGTGATACGTGTAGACGAGTGAAAGCTGATCATATGAAGAAATCAGGGCTGCTGCAACCCCTGAAAATCACGGCATGGAAATGGGAAGATATGAACATGGACTTCATTGTGGGATTACCCTTGACTTCCAACAAACATGATTCCATTTGGGTAATCGTTGACCGGTTAACCAAGACGGCTCACTTCATCCCAGTGCATACACGTAGCGAAGATTCTATGTTTATATGGAGTACCCAAGACCATAGTCTCAGACCGAGGTGCACTATTTGTATCTCGCTTTTGGGAGCAGTTGCACGCTTCTTTGGGTACTAAGTTGATTAGGAGCTCCGCTTATCACCCTGAGACAGATGGCCAAACAGAGAGGGTGAATCAAGTACTGGAGGATATGTTGAGAGCATGTGCCATCCACCACGGTAAGAACTGGGATGATCACCTACCGTTGGTGGAATCTCGTACAACAATGGCTATCAGGCGAGTATCAAGATGGCACCCTATGAAGCTCTCTACGGTCGCAAGTGCCGCACCCCGTTAAGCTGGTGCGAGTCCGGTGAAAGGGTCACATTCGGGGTTGATGTGGTGAACGACGCCGAAGAGCGTGTTCGAATGATTCAAGCCAACTTGAGGGCCGCTCAATCCCGTCAGAAAAGCTACGCTGATAGAAGGCGTAGACCGCTGCACTTTGACGTTGGAGAACATGTGTACCTCCTGGTGTCTCTGATGAAAGGCGTGCACCGATTCCGTGTGAAGGGGAAACTCGCTCCCCGTTTCATTGGACCCTATGCTATCACCGAGAAGTGTGGACCAGCGGCGTATAGGCTGGAGCTACCGTCATCCCTTGCTGGTGTTTACAACGTTTTCCATGTTTCACAACTACGAAAATGTCTGAAGCATACAGCCGCTGCTCCTACCGAAGACATCGGCGAGTTGCAACAGGATTTGACTTATGATGAATATCCGGCGGCAATTATTGATGAGAAAGCCCAGACCACGCGTAGCCAAACGTTGTGATTCTACAAGATACTCTGGAGTAACCACACCGCCGAAGAAGTGACATGGGAGAGCGAGGAATTCCTTCGCTCAAATTACCCGGAGTTCATGGTGTCTCAGCACGGGTGAGTTCCTATTACATCGCAGTCTCTTCTTTTGTAATCTCGGGACGAGATTCTTTTAAGGGGGGAGGGATGTAAAAGCCCAAGAAAAAGGGACTTGCAAAAATTTTTCATCACCTCACAACACCACAGCTTTTGTTGTGGATAATTTGTGAAGACTTGTGAAGAGCAAGTAACCTCCATCAAAAGGGTGATTAGAGGGGAAAGCCATAACTTTCACAAATTAGGATTTCTACACATGAACATGGGAGGTTGAGCTCACCCCTAGAACTTGAAAAGTCTTGGGAAGGTTCAGGCCAAATTTCATGCAAATCTAACACTTTTTGAGGCACTTCTGGAGGCATTTGAAAAAGAGGCCAATTTGAATGTAAATTCAAATTGCAGCAACTTTCATCACTTAAATTCAAAAGTTAGCTTCATGTTCAAACTCAGCACATTTTTCTGAGTTAGTCCACTGATTTTCATCCCCATTGGAGTTCATCTTGTCGGGAGCAAATTTGCAAGAATTCAAAACTGAATTTGAATTTCAGTTCAAATGTGAAGCAAATTTAGCCAAATAAATTTCGAATTTGGGAAACAAAATTCAAACTATGACTTCGTGATTAAGTCTCACATTCAATTGTGAGTAGCTGGGGATATTTTAGCACAAACAGAAATGAAAAATTGGAAAAGGAAATAGAGGAGAGGCCCACATGTCAGAAGACTTGACACTGAAGTTTACTCAGGTGATCTTTTCTTCGGCCGAAGCCCCGCACGCGCCAGCGCGACCGCACCCCGACCGCCAGCAGCACTCGGACATCCACCTCACGGTGAAAAAATCGCGGCTCAAAGGCCAGCGCACGAGCTGCTTCGCCTTTCCTTCTGTTTCCCGAGCGAAAACGAGCATAACCCGAGCTACTTTCCCGTGTCCGCGCAAGAACTCGACGCCACCTCCTCTGATCACCAGCGACCGGCCGATCCCAACGGTTTCACGCACCGTCAACAGAGAAGAAAAGGTGCGCCTACTTGTGCTGAAGCCGTAGGAGGAAACCGTGCGCCAGTTCCGGCGATGTAGAGCAAGAATTCCTGGTTTTCCTCCTCGGAGCATGTTAGGGTTAGAGTCCAGTCTACAGCGAAATTTGTTGCACAGAAGCAACCGCCGATTAAGCCATAGCTTACATACGCTCTAGAACACCTAGCGCACCTCCTCGATCAAGTAGCAACCAGTTCCATGCACTAGGGCCTTAGTTCTGTAAAAAATTTAGCCGGTGGCTGAGAACAGGGCACCTCGCCGGTGAGGTCGTGGTTGCGGCCGTTTTCACGGGGATCAGTGCCCATGACCATGATCAGCAGGTGTCAGCGGAGCTCCCAGAGCAAACCGCGTCCAAAAAGGTGTAGAGGACACCGAGTTCGACGTCGCCGATGAGCTCCAGGCCGCTGTTACCATCGGGAGCACTATTCCAGCCATTGCCGAGCTCCGTTGAGGGCACCACCGTGTTCCCCAGGCCGAAATATGCACAGGCGGTGAGTTTCATCGGAGGTTGGGCGGCAGAACGCCCGGCGGCGAGTACTCCGGCGAGGTGGGCGGCGGGGAGCCGCGGGAGCGCGAGGTTGAAGAAGCCCCGCGGGCCCCACGCGTCGGTCTCTGCTGAAACCGCCCCAGATCTGCTGTGGCACCGGGATCCCGTGCGACTGCACGGGTAACTCTGCGGACCCCGGTGTGGGTAAGCTGGGAGGCTGACACGTAGCCCGTGGACCCCACCCGACAGTTTAAACTTTATTCGAATTTTCAGATTTGGTTCAAACATCAAATGCATAGAACTTTTGCTAGGAAGCTCCAAATTCAGTGAACCAAATTTTGCTTAACTCAGAATTTTGAGTACATTCTAGCAATACAAATTTCAGTTCATGAAGCTTAATAGTTTTTGCAGAATTTAATCCCTAAAATTCAAACTGTTGGGAATTTTATCTGGAGAATTACTTTATGAAAAATTCTGAAATTTGGCTGAGAGGTTCAGTGGAAAATCCTTGAGTCTCAGTAAAATATTCAGACTCATCCAAGTTTTTTTAGTCCCTCTAATGGTGTGATTAAGTGAACTGCCCTGAGAAAATAGAAAAATGTACAGCAACGTTTTTCAGATTTTCTCAAATCTTGTTTAGGGCATAACTTCCTCTAGGATTCTTCAAATGACATGAAACCAATTCCATTAGAACCATCTCAAATTCTAGTGTCCAGAAAGTAATGGTTGGATCCATGAAAACCCCTGGAATTACTTAGAGGCTCTAATATTGACCAAATAGGCTTTTATTTGTACAAAGCTCAAATGAACTTTGATTCAAATGAAACTTGGTCAAGACTCTGGTTGGGACCATACCAAACCACCATAAAAATTTCAGAGCCAAAGGGGGAGGTCTAGCTAGAGTTATAGTAATTACTTATTCAAGTTTACACCTTGCATTTAAATTGACATATAGCATATGGTTAACATGTAGTCGCTGAAGGCGAGGAGACTCCGGAAGTGCTCGACTTCCTTCTTCTGGACAAAGACCTAACCACTGACCAGCAGCAACAAGGCAAGCCCCGGTTTGCATTAACCCTTTTATAAAGTATTGCTTTGTTTACAGGTCTAGTGTGGAGTATGGATGTGCATTAGGTGTAAGATTGATGGAACCTCACTTGCATAACACAAATTTTCCTATAAGAGTGAGGGTACTGTATAAGACCTCGAGTATACAGGCTATGCTTAATGATTCATAGGACTTCGGTACAAGTCGAGTAGTTGGAACCTACTCGCGAGTGAGACTTGGGACACACGGGATTGGTTCGAGTGATGTGAGATCACTTTAGAAATGAAAATGAGACTAGGCAGGGGCTAGGGAACAGCAAGAGGAAGTCTTGTGCGTGCAGCCCTGTCCGTGTCGATTGAGGACCGATCCGTGTGTGGCATCGCTGAACAAGTTCGAATGTACAGAAGGCATATCGGATATATGGGCCCTGATAAACCGATGTAACCTATACCTCCGGGCGTCGTGGCATAACGCACCGATTTATAGGTGTAGGCTGAGGGAAGCAAGGTGGAAATCCGCTAATGGGCATAGAGAGATGCTCCGTGTAGGGAACCTCCTGCTCGTTTCGGTGCGATCGGTTCGACGTTTGGGCTGTTGGGTGAAAGGTTGTCCCGTACGACATCGAGTGAGCGTGCTGTGCAGCTCCACGGGTGGGCGTACGTGACGTGCTCTTTTTGCATCCCTGCAGGTGTATATCGAGTCGATTCGCCGTCCCTTGCGGTGAAGAGTACCGCTTGTTCACTGCGTCGTAACGTAGATAATTTATGGAATGTTATGATTCAATTCTGCTGTATGATATAATTGTATTGTTACATGTGTGCCACAAAATATTGCTTCCTAAATTTCAGATTCATAAACTGTTAACTTGTGGCTAAAAGATGAACTAAGGGTAAACTATAGGCGTGTCCATTTGCTGAAATTTTACCATCCCATGTTCATTGTACCCTACATGTAGAGTTTCATGACTAGGTGAGTCGGTTAAGTTTTGTTGAGCCATCATGCTCACTGTTGCTGCTTAAGTGTTTTTCTGGTGAGGAGCCACCCACGGATTCGGGTTACGAGTCCACCGGCGAGGGTTACCCTCCGTCGGGGACCACGGCTGAGTGGGAGCCGTACACGCCGCGCTGAGCTGAGGCGTGCAGCTAGTGTGGGTTTCCCTAGGGCTGGGCAACCGACTTTTGCTATATAGGCGGGCGTGAGTTGTACAAATTAAAACTTCCGCTGTGTAATGTATACCTTAGTTTGTAACTGAGCAAGTGTATACTTTGTACATCTCAGTTTGTTTTCTATGTAATACAATGTATCCCTATGATGTGCGCTGTCGGGTGTCGCATCGCGCGGCACCACCCTCTGTGATCCTGGATGAGTGGATTCCGGTCCGCCACAGCCTTCGTGCTCACTGCTTGTGTTTGAAGCTTTTGCAGGGTTTTATGTGGAAGGAACTCCCGAGGAGGAGACGAAACACCAGGAGGGGAACCCCATTGAGTGGTAGTCGTGCACGCCGCCGTGTTAGTGTGTGTGCGTGCTAGCGGGGACACGTTCATAGACTGAACGTGAACTCGATGCGTAGTCTACGCCCGTGAGTGTAGACTGAACCTATTTTGTTGTAAAAGTGTTCATAAACCTGTTTATGTAATAAAACTTTTCTTCCGCTCTGTGCCTTTGATGTGTGTTATCCGGCGCTGTGCAACGCAGCACCCCCCAGCGTGATCCTGGCTCGACAAGACCGTGGGGTCGTGTCAGCATGGTATCAGATCTCGCTTGAGGTTTAACGCACTACAAAGGTCATTTTTTAAAAAAAATCCAGTGAGGAACAAGTTAGTAGCCCATATAAGGATGTTATTAGTATATAGAAAGTGGCATACTAACCTATTTGATTATGTCGAAAAAATCGTGCATCTCGGGACGTTTATGTCTTGGGGGTGCACGTAAGCACTGTCCACCAGTGCGCACAAGCTGAAGGGTGGAGCCCCACGGGTGGCAGGTAACCCGACCCGCTTTAATATCCTCTACGACTGTTCATGTCGTTTGGGGTATTTGAGCAACGTCTGTCTCTGGCATGCGTGGTGCAATTTGGGAGACCCTGTCACGTGGTCAGTAACTTGAACACGTAGCTCAAGGCGTGTTTGGCTTGACAACATCCGGGCGAGTGATGACCGCCGGGTGTACGAACTGTATGGATACCGGGCTCGGTGTGCAGCCGAGTCTGACTATTGTGTGAGTTATCTGCAGGTAGTCTAACCATGAAACAGTAGACGTGTAGTATCCGTGTGCAAGATACGCTTAGTGCCACTGAACTAACGAAGCCGGCTAAGTCCAATATAGGTTTTTCATTGTGAGGATGTAGTACCGACATGATCTGGTGACACATCGACGTCACACCCCATTAAATGAGAAATTTCATTTTAAAACTTGAAAGTTTTAATCCAGGAGCACTAAAACTTGATGTAACTCCTTCCCTTAATCAGGATATTCAAAGTTAACAAGTTTTCAACTTATAGGATACTAAGGACAGAGTCCCCTGTTTTCAGCTAAATTAAGGCTGAAGTTAATCAGAGATTAGAGGTTGTGTATTTCGAGGTTGGGGTCATATGATACATTTCTGGAAAGTCTTGGAAGAGCTTTACAACTTTTCTGTTGAGGTCCCGAGGTGTTTCATCTTCTAACCAATCAAAAAATGCAGTAGAGTTGATACTGTCCAGAAAACAGGGCAGAGCAAATACTCTCTGTTACTCTCTGTAAATTGAGCATAACTTCCTGCATACAAATCCAAAAATAGAAAATGAGGTAGTTCTGAAAAGTTTATGAGATTGGTTACAACTTTGTAACAGAAAGTTTTGTCAGATTGGCAGTAGAATTAATTGGAATTCTTGGATCAAATCATTACCTGAAGCAGGGAGGTGCTGTCCAATTTTCTCCAGAAATTGTGTTAAATTGGACATCTCATAACTTTTTAACCAGGACAGACCTTAGGCCAAGCAAATAATTTCTAGAAAGCTATTGAAGTTATCTTTAACTATGATGTTGAGCTCCAGAATTGGTTTTGCATTTAGCATGGTCTAAATCAGGTTGAAATTGAAACTGGTCAGGACTGTCATATTGGACAGCAGATCAACAGTCAAATTTGTTTAAGTTTGAACTATGTTTCCAAGTTTTATGGGTTCAATGACATGTTCTATCTTATAACTCAGTGGTTTGCTGTTTAAATAAATATTTTACATTTCTCAAATATGTTTCTACAGATGAAAGTGGACAGACAGTTGGAGAACGGGTGGATGGTGTCCCACTGTTCTCACCACAGCGGCTATCCGGAAGCATTGAGGCAAATGCTTCAATATTTTGGGTACAGCAAGATGCCGTAGTACCTCACCAAGGAAGCAGGCGAGGAGGGGAACCAGACGTGGACTATCCATGTCGAAGTTACTTCAGGACCTACGCAACCCGGTTGGGCGCCGTTCACCGTTATGGTGAGAGGTAGACAGCCAGAGGGGATGTGGCAAGTGGCAGCCTGCGATACCATGTCGTGTTTCTGCCAACTACACCTGAGAGCTATGGACGGCACTCCATACGCGCTCGTTCCGGTGGAGGGATGGGCTAATCACGTGTGGGAAGGGAGGTATATGGAGGCAACCGATCCGGGTTGTCCAAGGTACAATCCCGCTGAGGCAAACCTTAGTCTCCAATTGAGGGCAGGAAAAGCCGTGATGGACAGCCAAGCTGTTCATACGGATTGTCTTGCTGCGAAGCTCAAGGAGAGCACAAGCCATGGAGACCATTTCGAGAGTGCTCACAGCGCACTCGGCAATGTGCTCCTTCCAACGATTAAGCGACTAAACGAACAACATAATCAGTTGCATCGTCTGAAGAAGGTGAAGAGGAAAAGCCGTGTCGACATCACGGCTTTGCAACAACAGGTGCAGGCTCTGACCCAGCAGAACGAGGTCCTTACTCAAGAGCGGGATGACGCTATTGAGGAGGGGCAAGGCTGGGAAGAGGACTACAACCAGGCCATGGACGAGGTGCACGCGTTGCAGGACCTTGTACCTCCGGTAATGGGCATACCGGTGGGAGGTGCCGTACCCGTGGTCTTGGGTCTTCCGGCAATGGGAGAACCCGAGCAAGAAGAGGAGGTTGTAGACACAGAGCCACCAGTAGAGGTACCAGAGGAGGACGACCCGCAGGAGGTCGAGTTCTACTCTGAGTAGGAGGTTACCGTTGCCAAGTAGGGCAGCAAGGTTGATGTAACTCAAACTTTTGTAATCGATGACATGTCATGTAGACAGTAGTGCATGTATAGGTAGTGATGACATGAGCACGACTTCTCGGGGATCCGAGACTAATGTATCTTGTATAAAGTTTATGCTTTATCAATATATGTGAATGTTGTGCTAATTATTCATGCGTCACGTCAATACCTACTGTTTCATATGGAATTTTAAGTATGACATGTGCTGATCGTTACTGTTTTGAATTTCAGAATGACTCGTACTCGTGCCAACCCGGACGTTGGGGGTTCCAGTCAGGGGGGAGAAACCTCCCAACAGCCTCCCGAGGACTCCTCGGGACAGCAACCGCAACAGCAGCAACAACAACAGCAACAACCGCCACCGC
Organism: Neostapfia colusana; assembly: GCA_030760725.1. Lineage (NCBI taxonomy): Eukaryota > Viridiplantae > Streptophyta > Magnoliopsida > Poales > Poaceae > Neostapfia > Neostapfia colusana. The sequence continues at coordinate 71,230,380 of JASWHV010000013.1, read as the reverse complement.
CAACGGTTACCTTGGCTGACATTGTGGCAGCAATGGCAGGTTCTCATCAGCAGCACACGGAGTTGCTACAAACTCTTATTGCAAATAGGTCTCGACCAGAGAGGCGTCAAGATCATGAGGAGCGCCAACAGAGCTCCTACTCCGACTTTCTAGCGACTCATCCCCGGTATCCTCTAGGGCGGATGAACCCCTCGATGTGGACAACTGGCTCCGCACGATGGAGATGAAGTTCGGGCTGCTCCAAGTGAGTGAGCACCGCAAGACTCAGTTCACGGTCCAACATCTCCATGGATCCACAAGCGCGTGGTGGGCAAACTATAGTGCTTCGCAGCCCACCGACCGAGTTATGACCTGGACGGAATTCAGGACGGCCTTCAGGGCCTATCACATACCGCCGGGTCTCATGAAGAGGAAGACGCAGGAGTTTTTATGCCTGCAACAAGGAGCCAGAACGCACTGGAATACTCCAGGGCATTCAATGATCTTGCGCTCTATGCGTCGTATCACGCTGATACCGACGAGAAGCGGCGGGATCACTTCTACCAGGGGCTTAACCAGCTCCTGAAAGACAAGCTGGAGATGTTCAATCGCTGCAGCCTCAATGACATAATTGATGCTGCGATTGTTCACGAGGACTCTGGCAAGGAGTTAGCGGCAGCGGAAAGGGAACAAAGCGCGCCGCAAAGCAGCGGAGAGGGAGGTGGTCCTTCTCAAAAATATTGGATGGTGAATCGCCCACCATCAGGTCCACGCTAGCAGCCACCACAGAGGCCGACGCCATTCCACAGTCGGCCATATTCTCTACCGGCATTCAGGCCGACGCTGCCAGTCCCACCTTCGCAGCAACAACAGCAGCAGCGGGCGACGCCGCGTGCGTATGCACCTCAGCAGCGCATGCCGAGCTTTCGTTCCCCAAGCACCGGACAAGCAGCGGCCACATGCTACAAATGTGGCCGTCCAGGACACTTCGCCAACAGTTGTCCGGAGAGACAAGGCGGCGGAGTTGCACCACAACTTCCGTGGAGGAATCAGCCCTGGATTCCTACTAATGTGCGGCAGGCAAACCCTAGGCCCGGCACCGTCCACCAACTTTCCATAGCGGACGTGCCGGAGGGTGAGCCAATCCTTGCGGGTATGTTCCAACTCCACCAGCATCCCGCCATAGTATTGTTTGATTCAGGCGCCACGCACAATTTTATTAGCCAAGCTTTCATTGCTAAACACAGCTTGCAAATACTACCCATCGATAGTCCATATTTGATTTGTTCACCGGGTGGGAAGATTTCAGCAAGCGTAATAGTTTCCAAAGCACCATTATGCTTAGCGGGTAGAGTGTACCCTATGTCTCTCATAATGTTAGAGGGACAGAAGGTCGATGTCATTTTAGAGATGTCGTGGTTAACCCGCCACGGCGCTGTTTTAGACACCATCCTTCGAATCGTGCACTTCAACTCAGAAGTGCACGGATCTCACTCTTTATTTCTGGACAGTCCAGAAATAAAACCTCCAAGTGTCTATCAATCCACAACCATCAGATTGGAAGACATTCCAGTGGTCCGAGAGTTCCCTGACGTGTTCCCGGATGATTTACTGGGGATGCCGCCCGACAGAGAGGTGGAGTTTAAGATTGAACTTGCACCGGGAACCATGCCAATATCCCAAAGGCCGTACAAGATGGCGCCCAAGGAGTTGGCTGAACTGAACACCCAGCTAACGGACCTGCTGGAGAAGGGTTTTATTACGCCGAGCTCCTCGCCATGGGGCTGTTTGGCATTATTCGTGAAGATGAAAGACGAGACATTGCGGCTTTGCGTGGATTATCATCCACTAAATGCCGTAACCATCAAGAACATGTACCCGTTGCCACGGATCGACATGTTGTTTGATCAGTTGGTCGAAGCAAAGATCTTCTCCAAGATGGACTTAACATCTGGGTACCATCAGGTTAAGATACGGGCTGAGGATATTCCGAAGACGGCTTTCTCGACGAGGTACAGACTTTATGAGTAGCTGGTCATGTCCTTCAGCCTCACCAATGCTCCAGCTCACTTCATGTATTTGATGAACTCGGTATTCATGCCGGAGCTGGATAAGTTTGTCGTGGTCTTCATCGAAGACATATTGGTATATTCCAAGTCGGAGGAAGAACACAAGAAGCATCTGCGTATAGTCTTGCAACGGCTGCGGGATCAAAAGCTATACGCGAAATTCAGTAAGTGCGAGTTTTGGATATCGCAAGTGCCTTTTCTCAGGCATATCATCTCAGGGGAGGGTATCGCTGTAGACACGAGTAAGATCACACAAGTGCTGAATTGGAAGTCCCCGTGAACCGTTCACGAGGTACGGAGTTTCCTCGGACTCACAGGATATTATCGGAGGTTCATTCCGAACTTCTCGAAGATTGCTAAGACGATGACGGAGCTGCTGAAGAAGGCTACCAACTATGTTTGGAGTCCAGCATGTGAAGCAGGATTCAAGGCTTTAGTCAAGCACCTAACATCAGCACCGGTTTTGGCGCAGCCAGACACAACAAAACCGTTCGATGTGTTCTGCGATGCATCCGGCATTGGGCTCAGATGTGTGCTGATGCAAGACCGAAGGGTGGTCGCGTATGGGTCACGGCACCTCAGAAACCATGAGCAGAATTATCCAACTCACGACTTGGAGATTGCTGCCTTGGTACTTGCACTTAAAATGTGGAGGCACTACCTACTCGGTAACCTCGTACATTTATATACAACCACAAAAGTCTCAAGTACATATTCACTCAGAAGGAGCTGAACATGAGGCAACGAAGATGGTTAGAATTGATAAAGGATTACGAAATAGAGATCCATTATCACCCCGGCAAGGAAAACATAGTGGTAGATGCGCTGAGCCACAAGTCACACATCAACAACCTGACCATCACGCCGTTGGAAGAGAGCGAACCACCACTGCATGTGATTCCACATGGACCTCTCTACAACATAGCTTTGATCCCCACCATCCGTGAAGAGATAGCGGCAGCCCAGAAAAATGACAAGGGCATGTCACATTTACGGAGACGCATAGACAGCGGGGAGTTGAAATGTTTCCGGCAAGACGGAGACGGCGTCCTATGGTTCAAGGACCGGATTGTCGTACCCCGTAACCCAGAGTTACGGAAGAAAATCTTTGATGAGGCTCACTTGTCAAAGTTTTCTATTCACCCCGGCAGCAACAAAATGTATCAAGAACTCAGAAGCAGGTTTTTGTGGACACGGATGAAGCGGGAGATCGCAAAGTATGTGTCCGAGGGTGATACATGCCGAAGGGTGAAGGCAGATCATATGCGGAAACCGGGACTGCTACAACCACTGGGTGTTCCTGCCTGGAAGTGGGAAGATGTGAGCATGGACTTCATCGTCTGTTTACCCACCACCTTTCAGAAACATGATTCTGTGTGGGTGATCGTCGACCGGTTCACAGAAGTTGCCCATTTCATCCCGGTCAACACCAACTACAACGCCAAGAAGTATGCTGAACTGTACATCTCACGGATCCTATGCTTATACGGTGTACCCCGTACCATCATATCGGATTGGGTCACTTTATTTATGTCCCGTTTTTGGGAGCAGCTACACGCTGCATTGCGGATGAAGCTGATCCATAGCTCAGCATACCACCCGCAGACGGATGGGAAAACCGAGTGGGTAAATCAAATTTTGGAAGATATGTTACGAGCTTGCGCTATCAACCACGGCAAGAACTGGGATGATCACTAGCCGTTGGCCGAGTTCTCGTACAATAATGGGTACCAAGCCAGCATCAAGATGGCACCTTACAAGGCGCTATACGGGTGGAAATGCCGCACACCACTTAATTGGTGTGAGTCTGGCGAAAGGGTTACCTTCGCGATTGACCTTGTCAATAACACGGAGGAAAAAGTTCGGCTCATTCAAGCGAACCTAAAAGCCGCCCAATCCCGACAGAAACAATATGCGGACCGGAGAAGGCGCCCACTACAATTCAAAGTCGGGGATCACGTATACTTACGTTTATCTCCAATGAAGGGCGTGAACAGATTCGGGGTGAGAGGAAAGTTGGCACCCCGATTCATTGGTCCATTTCAGATTACCGAAAGATGTGGATCAGTAGCATACCGGCTGAAATTACCAGAAGAACTTTCCGGTGTGCATGATGTCTTTCACATTTCCCAGCTGAGGAAGTGTCTTAAGCTATCAACTACCATTCATCTGGAGGACATAGAAGAACTGAAACCGGATCTCACGTATCGGGAGGAACCAGTTCAGATTATTGATAAAAAGGCCCGAACCACGCGCAACCGTACGTTGTGGTTCTACAAGGTTATATGGAGTAATCACTATATGGACGAAGCGACATGGGAGAGCGAAGGATTTCTTCGCGCCAACTACCCCAACTTTTTCACGTGGCATATACGGTAATTTTCCACCGTCCTCTCTCTCATTTTCACCTTATAATCTCGGGACGAGATTCTTTTAATGGGCAGGAATATAAGGGCCTAAGTTTTTGGGCACATAATCAAAGTGTTCATCACCACACACACCCCCTTCATTTGAAGAAACTTGATGAACACATTTGAAGAGCAAGTAACCACCATCAACATGCTCATTAGGGAACAAACTCACACAATGCAAAAGTGGCATTTCCCACATGCATCATCTAGGGGCTGAGCATATGAAAAACTCCAACACCTTGCTAGGAAGGCTCATGCCAAAATTCACCCAAGTCCAAAACCTTTTTGAAGTCCTTTTGGGTATAGATAGAAAGAGGGTGGTTTGAACTCAGATTCAAATTCAAACTGTTTCCATCCCATGAATTCAAAAGTGGGAGGCATATTCTTACTCAGCACATTTTTTTGAATTCACACACCAATTTTCACTCCATTTAGAGTTAATCTTGATATGAGCTAAGTTTAGCAAATTCAAACTTTATTTGAATTTCAAACTGCATATGTGCTGAAATTTAGTCAAACACAAACCAATTTGAATTCTATCCCATTCAAATGGCCCCGGGGTAGATAATTAAAATACCTGGGGTTAATTTGGTCTCTACTGTTTAGAGCAGTGGAGAAAAGTTAATTTCAGAGGTTAAAAGGGGGTGGGACCCACCTGTCATAGAGGGGCAGATCAAAACTTGCAACTGAAGCAAATTCTTGATCTTTTCTCAAACCCACCGAAGAGCTGCCGGGCGCCACCGAGGACCCGGCCGTGCCACCAGCTGCTTGTCCCCACGCGCTGGCGTCCAGGGTCGGTCCCGAGCCCTTCTTAAGCGGCTCCACGCCCTCTGCCGAAGCAAACCTCGTTTGCTTTCTCCTCATCGCGTGTGAACACCGAGCGGAGCTCATTTTCTCCGCTGCCTCGGCCTGCTCGGGAAATCGGCAGAACTCACCGTGCCATCCCTTCCCGAGCTGCTAGACACTACCCTGAGCTCAGCTTCCACCTCCCCGACCCGGAAGCAGACGAGCTTCGGCCTTCCTTGCCCTTCCACAGTCCGTCCGCCGCGACCGAGCTTCAGCAGACGATCGGGTGCTCGTGGACAGCCCTCCACAGGGGTTTTCACGGCCGAGCGATAACGGCTATGGGAGCGTGCTACGGTGGTGCTACTCTCCTCCATGTCTTGGAGCAGACCGTGCAGCATCGACGATGAATTTGAAGATTTGGCTCCGGCGAGTTCAACCCGAGCAGCCGGTACGGTTTCTGCAAATTCTACCTCTCTGATTCTCCATAGGTCCTCAAATATTGCATGTAGAAGCTAGACTAGCCGGCAATCAAAATCCTTTTTGCATCCGTTGCATGAAAACCCCTCGGGGCGACGTAATCCAAGTTTTTCCGAGGGTGTTCTTCGTGCACTCATTCGGTCGCACAGTGAGACCATATTTTCGGCTACTCCTGAGCTAGTTTGAGGTTGCGCCGAGCTTCCTGGTCGTGCCCTGGTGCTGTGGAGCTAGTCGGTCGAGCTTTTGATGGACTAAGAACCCCGGCCAACACTGCCGAAGCTCAACCGAAGCTGCCACACATCGCCGGCCATCTTTCGGTCACGGGCAGCCCTAGATAACCCCATCACCGTGTTCCTTGATGTTCCAAACCCCCTGGCGGCGAACTTCAGCTCGATCGGTGGCCGGAACCGGCGAGCTAAGCGCGCGCGCGCGAAAACCAGCTGGAGGAAGAAGAAGCCGGTGGGTCCCGGCTGTCAGCGGTGGAAATTTAAAACTGGGATCTGCTGTGGCACGGATCGGGTGTTGCCACGCGCACAAAAATCAGTGGCCGTGTGTGTCGTCCGATGAGGAGCTGACACGTAGCCCCGCTCCCACGTGCAGCAGTTTAAACTTTTTCCCGATTTTCAGATTTAGTTCAAACTTCAAACCCACATAACTTTGGCTAGGAAACTCCAAATCGAGTGAACCAATTTTTTTTGGATTCAGCTCTCTGAGTACTTTCCAGCAAAGCAAGTTTCACTTCATGAAAATCCCTATTTCTCCATAATTAATTCTTCAAATTTCAAACTGGTTAGAATTTTAACTGGACAACCCTTTGGAGGAAAATTGTGAAATTTTTCTGGGATGTTCACCAAAATATCCCTGAGCTACCATAAAAATTTCAGATACATTTGAGCTGATTTGATCCACCTATGGTTTGATTAATAAAACTTTTCCAGAGAAAATAGAAAATGTCCAAAAACATTTTCAGAATTTCTCTGAAATAGTTTAGGTCATATCTTTAGCTAGGAACCTTCAAATTAAGTGAGACCAACTCCATTAGAACCCTCTGAAAATCTAGTTTTCAGAAAGTCAAGGCTTGCTCCATGAAAATCCCTAGAACACCCTAAGGGCTCTAATTAAGGTCAAGTACATAATTATTTGTGGAGAGATCAAATGAGCTTTGCTGCAAATAAAACTTGGCCATGTCTCTGCTTAGGTTGTAACCAAACCACAGTGAAAATTTCAGAGTCATTGGGTCGGTCGAGTGGGACCTATAGTCTTCACAAGTTAAAATTCAATTCAAATGCTTTTAAATTGATACATATACTTGTTTTATCATGTAGTCGCTAAGGTTGAGAAGGAACCGAAGTCTTCGTCACTCCAGAAGAGCGGCTAGCCTACAACCAAGAGCAGCAAGGCAAGCTCCGGTTTGCATTAACCTCTTTACAAATTTTTATTGTTTTGAGAACTTACTTTGAGTACCATTACTTCTTGCATTAGAGTCTTGTTTGAAACCCAAATGCATAGCCAAGAAAACCATAGGTTGGGATTAAGATTGAAAACCTCGTTAGCCACTGCAATGCTAAGATAGAGTAGGATTAAGTACAAGTCGAGTAGTTGGAACTACTCGCGAGAATAGTCTAGAGGCACATCGCTCGAGTAAAGATAGCAAATGAAACACATGGCAAGAAAAATGAGACCGAGCGGAGAGTAAGGGCAGCAGGACTTTGGGGCCTGGGTGCTATAGCTCCGCTTGTGTCGATTGAGGACCGAGCCATTTGTGGGCCTGTTGAACAAGCTAGAACAGTACCGAAGACCTACCGGCTATATGGGAACCGGGAAACCGATGTAACTCGGGTAGATGGGTATTGAGGCATTGCCTGCCGTTCAGAGGGTAGGTTGAGAGCTCGAGGTGTAAATTGGCTGGCGGCACTGAGATGCGCGTGCAGAGACTTCTTGCTCGGGACGATAGGACCGGTTCAATATTTGGCTGATGGTCGAAAGGTGGTTGCGTACGACGTCCGTGATGGTTGCTGTAGGCAACATCGAGTACGGGCATACGTGACAGGTTATTCGGGTAACCCTGCAGGTGTAAATCGATTATAATTGCCGTCCCTCGCGGTCAATGAGTACCACTTGTTCACTGTACCATGACATAGAAAGAACAGGCTAGATACATGTTGAGAAATGTGTTTCTTGTTTGATTGCGGCTCTCTCATGTGCCTTAGCTTAAGGTTCTACACAACCTGCTGCTAAAACTTGAAAGTAAGGTTCCACTAATAAGGCGAGTCCTTGCAACTTATTTTACCTCATGTACCTATCACCCCTCATGAAGAAGTTTCATGTTTAGGAGAGACGGGTCAGTCTTGCTGAGCCTTCATGCTCACTGCTGGTGTTTGAAGCTTTTGCAGGGTTTTATGAGGAAGGAAATCCCGAGGAGGAGACGGAACCCCAGGAGGGAAACCCCGTCGAGTGGGAGTCGTGCACGCCGCCGTGTTAGTGTGTGTGCGTGCTAGCGGGGACACGTTCACGGGCTGAACGTGAACTCGATGCGTAGTCTACGCCCGTGAGTGTAGACTGAACCTATTTTGTTGTAAAAGTGTTCATAAACCTGTTTATGTAATAAAACTTTGCTTCCGCTTTGTACCTTTGATGTGTGTTATTCGGTGCTGTGCAACGCAGCACCCCTCAGCATGATCCTGGCTCGACAAGACCGTGGGGTCGTGTCACGAAGCGAGCACGAAATGCATCCTGGAACTCCGTCCATGTGACACGATGCCCTTCTGGTTGGATAGCAAGGTATTCTTCCCACCCGGCTCCAGCAAAGCCGTGAAGCTGCTGAGCGGCAAATAGAGTCCTCTGGAAGTCTTCACACTGAATAAATTCAAACATGGACTCAATGACACGTAACCAGTGATTTGCTTCACAATGGTCGGCCGCTTCGGAAAATACCGGCGGTTGTGTCACCAAGAAATTTAGATAAGTGCTCTGGGTTGGCATGTGTTGTTGAGCTTCTCTCTTTATTCCTTGCTGAACTAGAGTTTGGAGAGTTAATTTCATCTTTGCCATAATTTCCGCCAATCTGGTTGGCGATGACTCTTGTGATGAAGTCGAGTCATTCTCACCTCGACTTTAACCTCCAAGCTCCTTTTGAGAATGTGCGCGTACCATACTGCATGAAACAAATTTTGAGTCAATCAAAATTCTATCCCAGCAGTAAGTAAAGATAAGTAAAACATGAACATGTCATGAACTTTATGAAAGCATAACCACATTCATGTTTAGACAAATCTTAAGTACGCTAAACTAATCAGCTTGACTACCCTAACCAGTTCACACAAACTCCAAAATTTACTCAAGTAAACTACAGATTCTTGACTTGAGTTCAATAACAAAGTTTTAGTAAACTTCAGTATCTTTCCAATGCTTATTCATATGCCTCAAGATCATCACCGGATCAAAAGTTATGATTTTCCACAGTTGATAGAATTCCTGGATAAAATTTACCAGCATCTCCTTTGTATGTGGCTATCTTTATCACAGTTGTATATACAAATACAGTAAGAATCTGAGCAAGCTTTGAACTACAGAAATGTTGCACATTTCATAACCTTTCCAACAGTGTATCATTTGCTCCTTAGGGATTTTTCTACAGAAACTTATGGCTTAAAAACAGAAAAGTCAAGAGAGGTTTTTCTGCTGTCCTGGTCTTGAAAGTTTGCCTTCAACTGGACTTTTCACCAACTCATCGTGTGATTTTTCTCTGTAGGTATATAGATAAGTTGTAGAGCACTTAAAAATATTTCCATAACTGTATCATACACCTTAATTGGGTAAAGCTACTCAGAGCTATGCTCTGTCAAAGTCCAGCAAGAATTCCTGACAGAAACAGAGCACTCTGTTTTTGAAATCTTTGAAGCCTAGTCATTCTCTCATTTGAATTTTAGCTCAAAATAAGAGTTCAATAACTAATATTTGTTTCAAACTTCTATTTTTAGTTGAAAGTTAGTTCATGAATCATTTGTTCATAGGGAAGAGGTTATTAAGTGTAGTACGGTTTTGATGCACCGTAAGAATCATGTCGGTACTACGTTACCTCACCAAAGAAAATCCTAACCGGATTGTACCGGCATATCCATATTATCGGTGGCACTAAATTTAACACCCCAAATTTTTAGTCAAAACTCAAATTTTGATTTAGAACCATAAACCATGTTCAGAGGGGAATTTAGAAATTTTTGGACGTGTTGCATGTTTTGCAAAAATTCAAATTCAAACTGGAATTCAAATTAGACTCAAAACAGAAAAGAAATGGAAAAAGAAAAAGGAAAACCGGAAAAAAACTGGCCAGTGGGCCGAAACCCCAGCCGGCCCAGCAAACCCCCGCGCAGCCCGCCCCCGCGCGCGCCGCGCTGCCCCTCGCTGACGGGTGGGACCCGCCTGTCATCCCTAACCCCGCGACCCCGGACTTCTCCCCCGCGCGCGCGATCGCAACCGATCGGGAAACCGTGTCCCGCAGCCGAATTCTGGACCCTGAGGACTCTAACTCGATCACAACAGAACCACCGCCCTCCCCCGGCTATAAAAACCACCGATCCGATCAGTTTTTCTCACGCGATCGCCGATTTTCACGCCGGTGAGCACCGAGACTTCGCCGGTGAATTCTGGCCGATCTAAGCTCGGAAACTCTGATCTAACTCGTTGGTCTTGATCCACCGCCTCCGGGGAACTTTGCAGGTGCAGAAAACCCGAAGACTTACGGTGCAAATCCAGCTCCGACGAGCTTCGCCGTGGTTTTGCCTCGGACCTCGCCGCCGAGCACTTTCCAGGACCCCCGAGCTCGAGAAAACCCCCGAGGTGAGATCCCTGACCTCCCCTCTACCGATCTAGGCCATAAGATCACAGTTCTAGGCAGAATTCTCGAGGATCCGAAAGTTTCCGGCGAGATCGCCGCTTCCCGCCGCCGTGCGCCGCCGGCAGCGCCGCCCGCGCTCGATCAGAGCGACGTGGCCGCTTATGCGCCGTTTATTTTAAATCGCACGGTAGACTTTAAAACCCCGCGTACCGGTTCGATCTTATAATCTCAGCCGTCGGTTTAAAATCAGACGGTCCACGTCAGCCCCGCGTTATAAAGACTGGAATTCTTACGTGCTACCCCCTGGGGTTCTCTGGAATTGAGAGCTAGCCCCGGAAACTTCAGATCTAGCCCCTGGAACTCCAGAAAATCATGTAAATTCATTTAAAAATCAGTTTTAGCCCCTAGACTTAATAGAAATTAAGAAAAACACCTCTGAAAAGTGTAGCTAGACCCCTGGAAATTATGAAAATAATATTATAGACCCTGTAATGGGGTGAATTCATTATTTTAGCCCTGTTTAGTATTTAATTTAGAAAATTGAATATGTAACTAGTGTTAAATATTAAAAAGGGGGACAAACATAATTGTCAAAATTATTAAAAACTTTCTCAGTACTTAGAAAACTTTGGAGTGAGATAAAAATATATTTTGGGCTGAAATAAATCTGTTTCGTCTATTATTCACATTTAATAGTATAGGGACACATTTTTAAGTAAAGAATAGTTAAAGAAAAATAGGGAAAATAATTATGAAATAGTATACATCAGAAGCCAAGGTCAAAATATGATCTTAAATTATTTAGGACCAGAACCTAATCTGTTTAGGTAGTGTGTATTACTAATTTAATAATAAAATGCACAATTATGCATAAGAATATAAATCTAAAAATATAGAAACTAGTAAATGATAAATGAAGTTTCTAAAATACAAAGAATTCAGTTTAGGGTTGATAGAAATTATGAAGGCACATATGGAGAAGAAAAATACTTTTCATACATACTTGGTAGTTTAATATATAAGGAATTTATTTAAAACTGAAACACACATATATACATGTATATATATATATATATATAGTATGTGAGTATAAATATGAACACCAAAGTAGGAATCATACACATGTAAATAAAAGTGTATGCAAGCCCCAAATCAACACACATAGAGTATCCACAACACATAAAATGGTAAAGAAACTTTCATAAATGTGAATGTGTGGTTTGTATGAAGTAGAAGTGTGAACTATGTCTTATGATTGTTGTTTTTCTTTTGCTATGTGTGATGGTATGAAGTAGAACCTGTTCAAGAGCAAGCTATCAGTTTCCAAGATCAGGACTACCCATTTCAAGAGCAGCAAGAAGGAGGCAAGTGTCCTTGACCACTTTGATCCTATGCTAGGATGTGTAGATAGAATTATTTGCATTGTCAAATGAAATATGAAACCCATGCTAGGAAAGTTTTCCCTAGAATTGCATTACCTTGTTTCCTTGAAGCTTGGGTTGGGATTTGTTTTGTCATGTTATTTGTTTACATGCATATGCTTAGCCATGCTTAGAATGGGATATTTGGGATATGAGATCATCAGTTTATATTACCATATTCCTGAATGAGCTATTGTGAGTTATGTAGAGGTAGGGATCAAGGCAAGTTGGATGTTTTGGTTGTGTGCTGGGTGCACGAGACTTGGGTTTGTGTTTAGTACTTGCCTGGATCCTAAGGACCGGTTCATGGAGCATGTAACCCGGCTTTACAGTGCCAACCACATGCTGAGATGGGGCAGCTTAGCCAATTAATTAGGTGTATCCCTGGCGTAGTATGGGTGTGTTGGATGGTGCGGGGAATAGGAGTCAGCTAGACTGCCATATGAACCGCAAGGCTCAAGAGGGGGCCACTGCAGCGGGGTTGGAGCCTCTTGTATGCTGTTAGGGGTGAAACCTCAGTGGGCCCACGCTCGTCGGGAATCCCTTTGTAAAGGCTTCGTAGTGATCTCTTGGCCACACACCTGGGAAGTGTGAATGTGGTTCGTAGCCACTGGCATAATGGAGGTTCTTTTAGTCCACCCGGCAACGGGGGATGAAATCACTACTTGTGGGTACAGTAGTACAAACTCTGCAGAGTCAAAACTGTCTTGACAGCCGTGCTCACGGTTAAGAGCGGCCTGGACTTATTCATGATTAGAGGACTGATGGTTGTGAATGTTAAGCGGGGAGCTTAACATTGGAAATGATGTTATGGTTATTGGATTATGATGATGGGATGGGAGATTGGAACCATTTCACCTGTGTAGTAATGTAGGTGCTTAATAAGCTAAGGTGATAGGTATTAATTGCGTAGTGCTTTAACCATGAGTTCAACCTCTCCTTGTTCTAGCCATGCATGATATAATTTTTCCCACACTTGCTGAGTACCATTGGTACTCAACCTTGCATATTTGTTGGTTTATATTGCTGCTCAGGTCAAGATAATGAGGTAGTGTATAATGACCAAGACTTTGGACCCGAAGAAGGTTTTTAGGTTCATGAAGACCCCCGGGCAACGCCTGTGATGGAGCCCTAAAGAATAATATTCCGCTGCTAGTTTATTACTTGTGATGAAGCATTAGTGTCCATTGAGACATTTGTGATGTAAGACTTACTTATATTCGACACCTGGCTTGTAATAAATGATGCTTCACTATTTGTCATCACATGTATGAGAAAATGATCCTGTCATACATGTGATATTCACTTGGTTGTTCTTCGGAAAAACCGGGTGTGACAGAGGTGGTATCAGAGCCAAGGTTGCCCATAGGAACGTGGACCTAGGTAGGAATGGACGTATTTAAGGGCCCTATTTTCTTAAAAACTATTTTCCAAGGTGTGGGTGAAAAAGTGTTATCAAAAGAGTCATTTTCTTCATCTTACCCCAACTTTCATTCAAAAAAATAGGATTTTTGTTTGAAATTTTATCTAACCTAATTTTAAATTCTTTTGTTTTAGATGGTTCGCATGATTCGCACCGCTCGTAAATCCACGGGAGGGAGAGTTCCCGTAGTTGCCCTTGCTGAAAGAGAGGAGAGTCGTCCAGTGACGTACCTTTCCTACGGATTGGCAGTGGGAGATTTGTTGCGCCGTCTTCGACGTATGCTCGAAGCCGCCGGCAATACGGGCAAGCTCATCATCCACTATAACTCCACCAGGACCATCCGTGAGAAGAGGGAAGAATGGAGTTCGGAGATGAGGATTATACACGAGAATCAGCTGCTTAAGATCCACCACTCTCCAGCTTGTCGAGCAACACAAGTTGACGCGGAGAGAGATGTCACTTGGGAGGCCATCACCTGCCAGAGCCACATCTATCGTCGCCACTTGGACAAAACTGAGTACATGTATGTCCTCCAACGTGAGAGTGGTACCACGGAGTACAAGTACCCACCGGTGCAGCAAGGGACTTCCCATGAGCACATGGACTTGTGCTTGGAGGATGCTGCTACGCTCAGCACTCGACTGCAGGAGTGTCAACAAGAGCTTCAGGATGTCCGAGATACCCTGAAGGAGACGGAGGCATTGCTGCGAGCTTGCTTAAAGGCGAGAGAAAGAGGAGATGGGAATGAACTGTGTGTCACCGTAAGTGATCCATGGACCCCTGACTCCCCGGATCGCCGAGCGATCAGGCGTCGTCGCACTTCTCCACCAGCAGCCTCCCCACCCAAAGCAGAGTCAGAAGGTAGCCGAAATGAGGAGGAAGATCCCGAGGAGCCAGCTCAAGAGGATGAGTAGTGTAGAGTCTTTCCCCTAGCTAGAAAGAGGTCGAGTAGTCGAGTCGTTACGTAGTTAATGGTGTGATAATGCTTGGTGTGTGACGTGAGTTGTGGAAGCCATGAGCAAGTGTCCACAGCCTCGTCTTCAGATTGTTTTGCTTTGGTGTGTGAACCCACAGGAAATAATAGTGCATTTATTGGGTGTGAGATATAAAACCCTCGTAAGATTTTAACAAAACTTCAACACTTCAAAGTACAAACAAGTGAAAGTAGTAAGATGATACTAAATGCTTTCAAATTAACATTTGTTGATTCTGCCATATGGCCGGAAGAGGAAAAGGATGTGCTGCCAACCCCGCCAACAACAATGATGAGGCATGCAACTCTCATCTTTCTGGAGGCCAGAACCGGGGTGGTCGCCGTGAAGAAGTTGATCCTCTCCACCAAATGCTGGAGAATCAAAATCAGCTCATCCAGAACTTGACTCAAGTAGTGGCCAACTTGCATCAAGTTCCACCTCCACAAGCTGCACCACGCCAAGCAAGGTTGAGTGAGTTTCTAGGAACTCAACCTCCAAAGTTTGCAAGTGCTGCTGAACCTCTGGAGGCAGATGATTGGCTGAAGACCATTGAAAGTAAGATGAGGATCATACAATGCCAAGGGTATGAGAGGGTGCTGTTTGCCTCTCATCAATTGCAAGGACCTGCTGCTGATTGGTGGACCGCCTACGTGGCCGCCCATCATGACCCGGAGAGCATCACTTGGGAAGAGTTCAAGCGTAGCTTCCGCAACCATTACATCCCAAGAGGTGAACTCAAAAACAAGAGGAAGGAGTTTTTGGGACTGCAGCAGGGAAACATGACGGTGAGGGAATACCTCACTAAATTTACTCAACTATCCCGTTATGCTCCACGAGACATAGAGACTGATGAGCAGAAGCAAGATTGTTTCGTGGAAGGACTTACCGCAGAGATGCAGTGTGCAATGTCCTCAAATGAGTATGAGAGCTTTCAAAAGATGGTGGACAGAGCATTTGTGGTGGAAAGGAAGTTAAAGGCCCTTGAAAATGAGAATAAGAGGAAGGCTGGGTGGTCACATCAAGCCTCAGGGAGCAACACCCGCCCACGTATGATGCAGCAACCTACGGGGCAGACGAGCCGTGCTGCGGTACCCTATTCAGCACCAAGAGGGTACAACCCAAACTACAGGCCTCCCGCAGCACCAGCACAGCCGCAACGTCAGTTTGTACAGCAGCCTCGCCCCGCATATCCACCTCGACCAGCAGTGCAAGGACCCCCAAACCAACCCCAAGACAACAAGGGCCAAGCATCTAAGATTGGGGTGCAATGTTTCAGCTGTGGTGAAGTGGGGCACTACGCCAATAAGTGTCCAAAGAAGAAGCCCACGCAGCCACAGCAGCAGAACGTAATGAGAGGACGGGTGAACCACGTCACTATGGAGGAAGCACAAGAGGCACCCGACGTGGTAGTTGGTAAGTTTCCTGCCAATTTACTCCTTGCAACTCTGCTGTTTGATTCTGGTGCTACCCATTCGTTCATTGCTCAAGGGTTTGTTAAGAAGCATGACCTAGCAACCACACAAATGAACCATATGCTAGCGGTAAATTCTCCAGGTGGAGAAATAAGGACAAGACAAGTGTGTCCCAATGTGAACCTAGACATTAATGGGGTAGTATTTACCGCTAACCTCATAGTGATCGATTCACAAGGGATAGATATTATTTTGGGTATGGATTGGTTGACCAAACATAATGGAATCATCCATTGTTCGACCAGAACGGTGGAACTAACTCACCCTAGTGGCACAAGAGTAAAGTTCATAACGATACACGAGCCTAGGAGGGACATTAAATTAAATCAAGTGGAGGTGAAAGTTGAGGAAATCAGGACTATCAGGGAATATCCAGATGTTTTTCCGGAGGAGTTGCCAGGAATGCCTCCCGACCGTGACGTGGAATTCGCGATTGAGCTAGTACCGGGAACAGCCCCGATATACAAGAGACCTTATCGAATGGACTCCAAGCAGCTAGAAGAGCATCAGGGATCATTTGAGAGAATTGACGGAAAAGGGGTATGTTCGCCCTAGTTCCTCACCATGGGGAGCTCCGATGATATTTGTGCCTAAGAAAGATGGAACCCAAAGGTTATGCGTGGATTACCGTGCCTTGAATGAGGTAACCATCAAGAACAAGTACCCATTACCCCGCATTGAAGACTTGTTTGATCAGTTGAGGGGAGCTTGTGTGTTCTCGAAAATTGATCTCAGGTCGGGATACCACCAACTCAAGATAAGGCAATCTGATATTCCCAAGACAGCTTTCGTATCTCGGTACGGACTGTATGAATACACTGTCATGCCTTTCGGGCTAACCAATGCCCCGGCATATTTCATGTACCTCATGAACAAGGTATTCATGGAATATCTGGACAAATTTGTGGTGGTTTTCATAGATGATATTCTCGTCTTCTCCAAAGATGAAGAAGAACATGAGAAACATCTAAGGTTGGTGTTACAGAGGCTGAGAAAACACCAACTATATGCTAAGTTGAGCAAGTGTGAGTTTTGGCTGAAGAGAGTTCCCTTTTTAGGACATATAATCTCGGAGGGAGGAATCTCCGTAGATCCCGCCAAAATCGAAGATATCCAGAAGTGGAAAACCCCTGAAAATGTCGGGGAAGTTCGAAGCTTTTTGGGATTGGCTGGATACTATCGACGGTTTATTGAGGGATTCTCCAAGATCTCGAGACCTCTCACCAAACTGTTGGAAAAGGGAATCACATTCACCTGGACGCCACAGTGCGATACAAGCTTTCAGGAGCTAAAGAAGAGATTGACAACAGCCCCCGTGTTGGTTATGCCAGATATGCAGAAGAATTTCACGGTGTACTGCGATGCCTCTGGAAACGGGTTGGGATGTGTTCTCATGCAAGAGGGACATGTCGTGGCATATGCATCCCGGCAGCTTCGGAAGCACAAGAAGAACTATCCTACACATGACTTAGAACTAGCTGCAGTGGTACACGCGTTGAAAATTTGGCGGCACTATTTGATGGGGAAGAGGACAGAGATATATACGGATCATAAGAGTTTGAAGTACATATTCACACAGCCAGATCTCAACCTTAGACAAAGGATATGGTTAGAGCTAATCAATGACTTTGATGTAGCCATCAACTATCATCCCGGGAAAGCAAACGTCGTGGCCGATGCTTTGAGTCGGAAAGTGCAGGTCAATAAGTTGAGCTTGAAGGACATGCCTGCAGAATTGAAAGACGAGGTTATAAGGCTCAATCTATGTCTAGTAAATAGTGGTGAAGCCATCGCTATGGAAGTGGACTCCACACTTGAGCGAGACATACGCGAGGGACAAAAGAATGATGAGAAGATACAAGAGATCAGACAGCTCATCAAGGAAAATAAAGCTCCTGGTTTTATAGAGGATGAACAAGGAACGGTGTGGCACGGGAAAAGGATCTGTGTGCCAGAAGTAAAGGAGATTCGTAAATTAATTTTGAAGGAGGCTCACGATTCCGACTATTCCATTCATCCTGGGAGTACGAAGATGTACCAGGACCTTAAAAGCAGGTATTGGTGGTATGGCATGAAGCGAGATGTCGCGGAACATGTTGCCCTATGTGACACATGTCAGTTGGTGAAAGCAGAACATCAACGACCCGCGGGATTGCTGCAACCACTCAAAGTGCCTGAATGGAAGTGGGAAGAAATCAGCATGGATTTTGTCGTGGGATTGCCTAGGACCCAATCCGGGTATGATTCAATATGGGTCATTATTGATAGGCTAACCAAAGTAGCTCATTTCGTTCCGGTGAAAGAAAGCTACAGCGGATCCAAATTGGCAGAATTGTACATGTCAAGGATTGTGTGTTGCCATGGAGTGCCAAAGAAGATAGTGTCGGACCGAGGGACACAGTTCACCTCGAGGTTTTGGAAAAAGTTGCATGAAACCATGGGAACCCATCTGAATTTCAGTTCTGCCTATCATCCCCAAACTGACGGACAGACGGAGAGAACCAATCAGATCCTTGAAGATATGTTGAGGGCATGTGCACTCAAAAACAATAGGAGTTGGGACAAGAACCTACCGTATGCGGAGTTTTCCTATAACAACAGTTATCAAGCTAGTATGAAGATGTCACCGTTTGAAGCTTTGTATGGGAGGAAATGCAGAACTCCCCTATTTTGGAACCAAACAGGAGAAAGTAAAGTGTTTGGTCCAGAAGTGCTACAAGAAGCCGAGGCAAAGGTGAGGGAGATTCACAACAACTTGAGGATAGCACAGACACGCCAGAAGAGTTATGCTGATGTACGAAGAAGAGAGCTCGTTTTCAACGTGGGAGACTATGTTTATCTCAAGGTGTCCCCTATCAGAGGACTTCGTCGATTCAAGGTGAAAGGGAAGTTGTCACCTCGATACATCGGACCCTTTCAAGTTTTGGAAAGAAAAGGCGAAGTGGCGTACCAACTAGAGTTGCCGGTTCATCTGTCGGACGTGCACGATGTGTTCCATGTGTCGCAACTCAAGAAATGTCTGAGGACGCCTGAGGAGGTGTTACCCATGAATGAAGTGGATGTAGCTGAGGATTTGTCTTATGCCGAGCAACCATACAAGATTTTGGAGACAACGGAACGCCTCACCAGAAATAAGAGAATCAGGATGTGCAAGGTGCAGTGGAAGCATCACTCAGAAGAGGAAGCCACCTGGGAACGGGAAGATGAGCTTAAGGCACAATTTCCGGAATTGTTTTCTTAGAAACACCAATCTCGAGGACGAGATTTCTTTTAAGGGGGGTAGAGCTGTAACACCCCAAATTTTTAGTCAAAACTCAAATTTTGATTTAGAACCATAAACCATGTTCAGAGGGGAATTTAGAAATTTTTGGACGTGTTGCATGTTTTGCAAAAATTCAAATTCAAACTGGAATTCAAATTAGACTCAAAACAGAAAAGAAATGGAAAAAGAAAAAGGAAAACCGGAAAAAAATTGGCCAGTGGGCCGAAACCCCAGCCGGCCCAGCAAACCCCCGCGCAGCCCGCCCCCGCGCGCGCCGCGCTGCCCCTCGCTGACGGGTGGGACCCGCCTGTCATCCCTAACCCCGCGACCCCGGACTTCTCCCCCGCGCGCGCGATCGCAACCGATCGGGAAACCGTGTCCCGCAGCCGAATTCTGGACCCTGAGGACTCTAACTCGATCACAACAGAACCACCGCCCTCCCCCGGCTATAAAAACCACCGATCCGATCAGTTTTTCTCACGCGATCGCCGATTTTCACGCCGGTGAGCACCGAGACTTCGCCGGTGAATTCTGGCCGATCTAAGCTCGGAAACTCTGATCTAACTCGTTGGTCTTGATCCACCGCCTCCGGGGAACTTTGCAGGTGCAGAAAACCCGAAGACTTACGGTGCAAATCCAGCTCCGACGAGCTTCGCCGTGGTTTTGCCTCGGACCTCGCCGCCGAGCACTTTCCAGGACCCCCGAGCTCGAGAAAACCCCCGAGGTGAGATCCCTGACCTCCCCTCTACCGATCTAGGCCATAAGATCACAGTTCTAGGCAGAATTCTCGAGGATCCGAAAGTTTCCGGCGATATCGCCGCTTCCCGCCGCCGTGCGCCGCCGGCAGCGCCGCCCGCGCTCGATCAGAGCGACGTGGCCGCTTGTGCGCCGTTTATTTTAAATCGCACGGTAGACTTTACAACCCCACGTACCGGTTCGATCTTATAATCTCAGCCGTCGGTTTAAAATCAGACGGTCCACGTCAGCCCCGCGTTATAAAGACTGGAATTCTTACGTGCTACCCCCTGGGGTTCTCTGGAATTGAGAGCTAGCCCCGGAAACTTCAGATCTAGCCCCTGGAACTCCAGAAAATCATGTAAATTCATTTAAAAATCAGTTTTAGCCCCTAGACTTAATAGAAATTAAGAAAAACACCTCTGAAAAGTGTAGCTAGACCCCTGGAAATTATGAAAATAATATTATAGACCCTGTAATGGGGTGAATTCATTATTTTAGCCCTGTTTAGTATTTAATTTAGAAAATTGAATATGTAACTAGTGTTAAATATTAAAAAGGGGGACAAACATAATTGTCAAAATTATTAAAAACTTTCTCAGTACTTAGAAAACTTTGGAGTGAGATAAAAATATATTTTGGGCTGAAATAAATCTGTTTCGTCTATTATTCACATTTAATAGTATAGGGACACATTTTTAAGTAAAGAATAGTTAAAGAAAAATAGGGAAAATAATTATGAAATAGTATACATCAGAAGCCAAGGTCAAAATATGATCTTAAATTATTTAGGACCAGAACCTAATCTGTTTAGGTAGTGTGTATTACTAATTTAATAATAAAATGCACAATTATGCATAAGAATATAAATCTAAAAATATAGAAACTAGTAAATGATAAATGGAGTTTCTAAAATACAAAGAATTCAGTTTAGGGTTGACAGAAATTATGAAGGCACATATGGAGAAGAAAAATACTTTTCATACATACTTGGTAGTTTAATATATAAGGAATTTATTTAAAACTGAAACACACATATATACATGTATATATATATATATATAGTATGTGAGTATAAATATGAACACCAAAGTAGGAATCATACACATGTAAATAAAAGTGTATGCAAGAACCAAATCAACACACATAGAGTATCCACAACACATAAAATGGTAAAGAAACTTTCATAAATGTGAATGTGTGGTTTGTATGAAGTAGAAGTGTGAACTATGTCTTATGATTGTTGTTTTTCTTTTGCTATGTGTGATGGTATGAAGTAGAACCTGTTCAAGAGCAAGCTATCAGTTTCCAAGATCAGGACTACCCATTTCAAGAGCAGCAAGAAGGAGGCAAGTGTCCTTGACCACTTTGATCCTATGCTAGGATGTGTAGATAGAATTATTTGCATTGTCAAATGAAATATGAAACCCATGCTAGGAAAGTTTTCCCTAGAATTGCATTACCTTGTTTCCTTGAAGCTTGGGTTGGGATTTGTTTTGTCATGTTATTTGTTTACATGCATATGCTTAGCCATGCTTAGAATGGGATATTTGGGATATGAGATCATCAGTTTATATTACCATACTCTTGAATGAGCTATTGTGAGTTATGTAGAGGTAGGGATCAAGGCAAGTTGGATGTTTTGGTTGTGTGCTGGGTGCACGAGACTTGGGTTTGTGTTTAGTACTTGCCTGGATCCTAAGGACCGGTTCATGGAGCATGTAACCCGGCTTTACAGTGCCAACCACATGCTGAGATGGGGCAGCTTAGCCAATTAATTAGGTGTATCCCTGGCGTAGTATGGGTGTGTTGGATGGTGCGGGGAATAGGAGTCAGCTGGACTGCCATATGAACCGCAAGGCTCAAGAGGGGGCCACTGCAGCGGGGTTGGAGCCTCTTGTATGCTGTTAGGGGTGAAACCTCAGTGGGCCCACGCTCGTCGGGAATCCCTTTGTAAAGGCTTCGTAGTGATCTCTTGGCCACACACCTGGGAAGTGTGAATGTGGTTCGTAGCCACTGGCATAATGGAGGTTCTTTTAGTCCACCCGGCAACGGGGGATGAAATCACTACTTGTGGGTACAGTGGTACAAACTCTGCAGAGTCAAAACTGTCTTGACAGCCGTGCTCACGGTTAAGAGCGGCCTGGACTTATTCATGATTAGAGGACTGATGGTTGTGAATGTTAAGCGGGGAGCTTAACATTGGAAATGATGTTATGGTTATTGGATTATGATGATGGGATGGGAGATTGGAACCATTTCACCTGTGTAGTAATGTAGGTGCCTAATAAGCTAAGGTGATAGGTATTAATTGCGTAGTGCTTTAACCATGAGTTCAACCTCTCCTTGTTCTAGCCATGCATGATATAATTTTTCCCACACTTGCTGAGTACCATTGGTACTCAACCTTGCATATTTGTTGGTTTATATTGCTGCTCAGGTCAAGATAATGAGGTGGTGTATAATGACCAAGACTTTGGACCCGAAGAAGGTTTTTAGGTTCATGAAGACCCCCGGGCAACGCCTGTGATGGAGCCCTAAAGAATAATATTCCGCTGCTAGTTTATTTACTTGTGATGAAGCATTAGTGTCCATTGAGACATTTGTGATGTAAGACTTACTTATATTCGACACCTGGCTTGTAATAAATGATGCTTCACTATTTGTCATCACATGTATGAGAAAATGATCCTGGCATACATGTGATATTCACTTGGTTGTTCTTCGGAAAAACCGGGTGTGACACTAAAATGGTCACTCGCAAACGTATGCTGCTCATACTACGGTTTCGTGGTTAAACCTGCATAAGTCACACACAATCGTCAGGTTCGGCTGCACATCGAACCCGGTCCCAATACAGTTCATACACCCGTTCGTCATCACTCGCACAGGTGTTCTCAAGCCAAACATGCCATGAGCTACATGTTCTCGTTACTAACCACATGACGGGGTCTACCATACTTGCCCGTAGCATGCCAGGGAAGGGCGTTGCTCGAATACCACAAATGACATTAAGAGTCGTAGAGGATACCAAAGCTGGCCGGGTTACCTGCCACCCGTGAGGCTCCACCCTTCAGCTTGTGCGCACTGGTGGACAGCGCTTACATACACCCCCCATGACATAGAACGTCCCAAGATGCATGAATTTCTGACATAGCACATAAGTTAGGTTGCCACCTTCATATTAGGCTAATATAGTAGTCCTTATGTGGGCCTAATACCATTTCCTCACCGTATCCTAAGTTTTTGTTGTAACACAATCCTTATTCCGATTGCTAATACCAATGCGGCTCTGATACCATGCTGAGAGGGCCCGACAACAATTCACGGGGCCATGCCGCTCGCCTGGCAGTCGCATTGGGTGGTGCTGTGTTATTCGGCACCAACAGCACACATTTAAGGAAACATGTATTACATAAATCAAAAGCTGAAGATTACAAATGTTCGTTGTAAATAATTTACATCAAATAGCTACAGCGGAAGACTATAGTCAGCTCACGTCGAATAACTAATGAGCACTAGAGAAGAGGTCCAGCCCGCGGACTCCTCTCGCTAGCAACACGAAGACATTGCAGCGGCTGGGTTCTCCATTTGTTACATGACTCAGAAGTCTCCGAGTCTCACCGTACAACCTTCTTCATAAGCGTCGATGTTAACCTGCAAAACCACTCATATAGCAAGTGTGAGCACATAGGCTCAGCAAGACTTAACCATCTCTCCTAAGGCATGCAACTCTACACGAAGGTAAATTAAGACAATAAACAAGTAAGTTGCATAAAGGCTCGCCTACACGTTCATCCTTAACTTTCATATTTGAACCATCACAGTGGTGAACTTGCACCGAGCAACATTGGAAATACACAATCAAACAAGAAATGCTTCATTCCAGTGTTACTTGTCCCAAGGTGGAAAATTAACTTTAATTTGCTCTATCACTACTTCATACATGGTTTTCATGCAATTCCAATTATAATATCAGCATATAAAACCTGCAAACTGTTATCACACAACTTGATTACTACATCACAACATAGTGAGCAAGCAGTACTCATATCCGCGAGGGACGGTGATTCCAATCAAACACTGCCTGGATTACTCGACACATACACCCGCCTCTAAAGACCCAAATCAGGCGTCCTTCATTACGTCATATGTGGCAACCTTTCGCAGGACGCCCGACTGTAGAACCGGTCGCCCTGTCTCGGGCTCATAGATCTAACGAGACGATGTGGTATGCCTCTACAATCCAGTTAACCTGGTACATCGGTTTCCTGGGTTTCCATATAGCAGTAAGCATTTGGTACACAACTCAATACTTGCTCAGCGGGGCCGCACAAGATAACGATCCTTAACCGACATAGGCAGACTACTCAACTAAGGCCTCGTCTTGTCGCTTCCTACACTCTCTGCCGGGTCTCATCTTTGGAAATATAAATTTTAGTTTGTCTATTTAAACCATACCCGTGTCATTCCGTACTATAGCTCGCGAGTAGATTCCAACTACTCGACTTCTACCAGATGTTACCACCTATTTAGCATGGCAATATTCTACAGCGGGGAACACTATTCTACCCTTGAGTCCAGGGTTCATTTGGTCATGCATTTGGAGTATAAATCATTCCTGACCTAATGTACACACAAACTCTAAACCATAGTAGTGAACAAAGTAAAAACTTTATAAACAACTTGAATGCAAACCGGAGCTTGCCTTTGTTTTGCAGGTGACTAAAGTCAGATAATTATGTAGTTAGTTGTTGATGTAATGAAGATTAATCACTGCCCTTCTTGCTCTTTGATCCACGTTTCGCTTTCTTTCCACTTCTCCACGTTATGAACATGCACATATAATTAATTATACATTCCTTGCCATCAAGGCCTAATGACAAGTTAAACTTAGGATTTCGTTCCTAGGTTGGAACTGAGATGATTCTAATGGATGAAGCTAGATTTGGTAAAGGAAGATCAAAGGCTAAGTGTTCTTCTTAATTATTGCATTTTCCCCTAAGACAAGAATATAGAAACTGATCCAGAGCTCAAATTAATCTGAGAATTTTCCTGTGAGTTCCCAGTCACAGGAAAACATTCTGGTCCAAATTTCAAAATTGTTCAATGTGCAGTTCATCCAGAACAATTCCCTAAGCATTTAGGCAAAAAGGAATTAATTCTGAATAAATTTGCACTTTCATGCAAATTCAAATGAACCACAATTTCAAAAATATCTCACGTAGCATGCATGAATTTTCCTAGGAATTTTGGATCTAGAATTGCCCAGCACTGATTTTTCAAAGGATGAATTAACTCTGAAAAAGTTTCTGGACTTTTTGAACACAGCAACTTGTACTCTAAATTTTCATACACAAATCAATTCCAAGTTAGCTGAATATTTGGAAGGAGTACAAAAATATAATAAGGAATATTCTGGCAAAAGTTTGGGTTTTTTAGATGAACCAAACTCCCTCCAAAATTCTTTTACTTAAAAGCTTCAAAGAATTTTCCAGATTATTTTGTTGACTTTCATACAAATTGGGTTGCAAATTTAGACAGATATTTCCAAGCTGAATCTAACCCAATTTAAATCACCCAGTTTGAAGTTTCCTACACAAGGGTATGAATTTTCAAAGTTTGAACATTTTCTGGAACCTAATACTGGCTGAGAGTGTTGTCCACAGATCAGACCCTTCTTCTACCTCAGGACAGAGCCCGCGCGCACGCCGGAACAGGGGGATGCCGCGCCCCGTTCTCCCTCATTGATCCACCATTTTTGCTCCGGTTTCGCCCTACACAGCCGTTGGAACGTGGCGCAGCTGCTGGGCAAGGTCTCACCGCTTGAAAACAGCCGGAAACGGGCCGACACCGACGGCGGCACTCGGCAGCACAGCATCGACGCGTTCCGGCGTGTCCCAAGCCGATATAAACCGTCCAAGCTTCCATACAGCATCCCTAGAAGTCGTAGAACATGGAACGCAAACCAATTCTTGCAGCAATTGGCGGGAAGAGGGCAGTCACCGGAGGACCAACCTGTTTTTGTCGCCGGCGGCGAATTCTCGTCGCCCGGAGCGTGGGGTGGATGGTTTGATGCGTGCTTTGGCATGGTAGGTCACTAGGGTTGTGGGTTGCTGTAGTTTGAACCGCATGATAGATGATCAACCAGTTTGGATTAATTTCTCGATTTACTCACGCTCGGTTCTTCACGTTCACCGGAGCCAAAACATAAATTCCGGCAAGCCAGCAGTGGGGACGAGCAAGGAGGATTTGGGAGAAGTAGCTACATGTAAGGGCGCACCTTAGGTCGAAGTTTGTTGCCCCGGAGAGGCACTGGAGCGGCCGGAAGATGAGTTCTTGTCCCGGCGGCTTGACATGGCACCGGGGAGAAAATTTGCGCTCGGTTCCGAGGTTTCCCATGGGGTGGCGCTTTGTACTCGCCTTGGGCACGTTGAGGGAGCTTAGGCGATGCTGTTGGGGAGATCAGCTCGGCTGAAAACTACCAAGGTGTCCGGGCATGGGGAACCGATTGTGTTGTGTGTGCGGCGTTAGCTTGCGAGGAGGCGCCTGAGAAGGAAGAACAGCCCACGGGGTCGGTTTGTGGAGTAAAAGATCTTGGTTTTGGCTGTGGAGAGCAACGATTCAAGTCCGGTTTTGCTCGGTAGGTGGCAGCGGTGCTGCCTCGATGACGCGAGCTGCTGTTCAGCGCCTTCAAGTGAAAAACAGAGAAGCAGAGAAAAACACTTCGGTTGTAAATCTTCCCCTCTCAATGACATGTGTGTCCCACTGCTTTTGTCCCCCAAAATATCTCCAAATTGGAAAATTGCAAACTTCAGTCATAAGGAGTTCAAAATTGATCTCCATTCAGGAAATTAACACAGTTTACTTCAGTTTCGAATTTGAATTCAAATTTCAAAAAAAAAATCAAAGCCTCTTTGACATACAAATCGATGTACCTCCAAATTTACTCAAACTTTGCCTCCCACTAATTCAAACCTGAAGAATTCTAATATGGATTCAAACTTTTAATTTGGCGGCTGCAACGAGGAGGTTTACAACCACAGTTTTCATCCTTCTTTTGAAATGGCAACCTTTGCATTTAAATGAACATTTTAATTCAAAAGTGGACTTTCAATTATGTTCTTGCACATGACAACATTCACATAGGGGTTTAAGTCAACCTTGGTTGAAAACATCTCAAAGGAGTATTCGAGCTCCGTTGGTTAAACATCCATGTGTATCATTATGTGTTAAAAAGTTTTAGTAAGTCCCATTGCTTGAATTTGAGACCCAACTTTATTCACAACTTCAGTTTTCCATTTACAAGTTTTGGGACTTTTACAACAGTGGGTCCCACAGCTCCAAATTTTGTCCCAAAAATTTGAATTCTTACTGATCTTAATATTGGGGACTCTAATACCCTTTGTGATTTGATCAAACGACCAAATGACCCTCTTGATTTGAATAGTTCAAAGTGTGATTTTGTTTGAATTAATTTGCAGCAATTGTGAAACTGAAATTACAATTTGGTTTGAATTTTTCCCAAATGGCTGATGTCGAGATCAACTCCAAATGGAATGAAATTTTGAGGATGAGCTCATAAAAATGTGCTGAGTGTGAATATGAATGCCTCTTTTGAATTCATGTGATGAAAGGAGTTTGATTTTGAATTTAATTCAAACTAGCCTTTTAATGATTGTATCCAAAAGTACCTCAAAGATGTTTTTATTTGTGTGAAAATTGGCATGAGCATTCCCAACAAAGTATAGAAGATAATAGTGTGCTCAGTCCTTATATAATGCATGTGGGAAATACCACTTTTGCATTTTCTAAGTTCATTATCTACTTATCTATTGATGGTGATTTCATGCTCTTCAAATGTGTTCATGTGTTTACCACAAATGAGCTGAGGTGTGTGTGATTATGAACACTTTTAGCAAGTGAAAAATTTTGGCCCTTACATTCCTCCCCCCTTAAAAGAATCTCATCCCGAGATTATAAGGTGAAAATAAGAAAGAAGACGGTGGAAAAATTACCGTATGTGCAAAGTTAAAAATTCCGGATAATTGATGCGAAGGAATTCCTTGCACTCCCATGTCGCTTCATCCACGGAGTGATTACTCCATAAAACTTTGTAGAACCACAATGTACGGTTGCGTGTTGTTTGGGCCTCTTCGTCGATGATCTGAATCAGTTCCTCCTGATACGTGAGATCCGGTTTCAGTTCCTCGATGTCTCCCAGCTGAACGGTGGTTGAAAACTTGAGGAACTTCCTCAGCTGGGAAATGTGGAAGATGTCGTGCACACCGGAGAGTGTCGCTGGTAATTACAGCCGGTATGCAATGGATCTACACCTTTCCAAAACCTTGAATTGACCGATGAATCAGGTTGCCAACTTTCCTCTGACCCCGAATCTGTTAATACCCTTTATCAGAGAGGCACGTAGATACACGTGATCCCCGACCTCAAATTGTAGAGGGTGTTTTCTGCAGTCTGCATATTGTGACGGACAGGAATCCGTACAACCCAGGATCACAGAGGATGATGCCGCACGGTGCGACACCCGACAACAGACACAATAAGGAAACCAAGTATTACCTTCAAACATACTGAATTTGTAAAATAGTAGTACAAACCTTCAGTTTACATATAATTTACAGAGTTTAACTGCAGTGGAATAAACTATACAACTCATGCCTAACCTAATAGCAAAAGCCTGTTGTCCAGCCCTACGGACAACCCACACTAGCTACACTCCAGCTTCAAGTCGACGTACACCGCTCCCACACAGCCGTCGTTCCCGATGGAGGATAACCCTCGCCGGTGAATCCGTACTCCGAGTCAGTGGGGTACTCCTCACCTGCGAACACTCATAGCAGCAACCGTGAGCACGATGTCTCAGCAAGTCTTATCCGACTCTTCTACAGAAGAAACTCTACATGCAATCATACTATAAAATAGGATGTCAATTTGCAGCAATGGACACGGCTACAAGTTCATCCTAAGTTCATGTTTAGCCACAAGTTAAAGGTTCATTAATCTGAAATTTAGTGAGAAATATTTTGTGGCATACTGTTGCTATACAATTTATTCATAACAGCAGTAAGGCGTCACAATCATTCCATATATTTACTACGTCACGATACAGTGAACAAGCGGTACTCATTACCGCGAGGGACAGCAAATCGACTCAATATATACCGGCCGGGATACCCGATGTGCATGTCACATAAGCCCATCCTTGGATCTGCAACGGCGCGCTCATCAAATGTCGTACGGGACAACCTTTCACCCAACAGCCAAAACGTTGAACCGGTCACACCCAAACAAGCAGGAGGTTCCCTACACAGAGCATCTCTCTATGCCCGTTAGCAGATTTCCACCATTCTGCCCTCAACCTACACCTATAAATCGGTGTGCTATGCCTCGACACCCGGAGGTATAGGTTACATCAGTTTATCGGACCCCATATATCCGATATGCCTTCGGTACATTCAAACTTGTTCAGCGAGGCCACACACGGATCGGTCCTCAATTCACACAGGCAGGTCTATGCGCACAATATTTCCTCTTGCTGTGTCCTACGCCCCTGCCTAGTCTCACTTTTCTTAGTAAAGTTATCTCACATCTCGAACCAATCCCGTGTGTGGCGAATCCTATACTCGCGGGTAGACTCCAACTACTCGACTTCTATCGAAGCATATAAGACGTTAAGCACGGCATATCCTACTCGAGGACTTAGACACTACCTTTACTCTTTCTAGGATAATCTGGGTATGCAATTAGGGTTTCAACCATCCAACATCTAATGCACATCCATACAATAATTTAAGTCAAGATACAACAAAAACTCGATAAAAACTGTCAAATGCAAACCGGGGCTTGCCTTGTTGCTGCTGTTCAGTGGTTAGATGCTCCTCTGGAGGAATGAAATACAAGACCTCTAGGGTTTGGGTTTCCTCGTTTTCAGTAACTACACGTAATCAAATTAACGATATGTGTCAAATTTAATGTAAATGTGTTTGATTTAACATATGAAGACCATAACTCTCGCTAGACACCATTTTTGGCTCTTATATTTTTACCGTGGCTTGGTGGGGACCTAAATAGATATTTGGCCAAATTTAATTTCAAACAAAGATCATTTGAGCTCTGCACAAATGAATGCCTTAATGATCATTACTAGAGCTTCTAAAGATTTTCAGGGATTTTCATGGAGCAAGCCATTACTTTATGGAAACTAGAGTTTATGGTGGTTCCAGTGGAGTTGGTTTTATGTAAGTTGGAGAATCCTAGAGACAGTTATGATCTAATTAAGATTAATAAAATTTCTAAAAAAATGTTTCTGTACATTTTCTATTTTCTCAGGACAGTTCAATTAATTACACCGTTAGGGGGCCTAAATGAACTTGGATAGATCTCAAAATTTTCATGTGACTCACGTATATTGAAATGAACATCCTAGCCAAATTTAAGAATTTTCCATAAGGGGAATCTACAGTTAAAATTCCCAACATTTTAAATTTTGGGGAATTAATTATTAAAAATTATTGGGTTTCATGGACTGAAACTTGTTTTTATGGAAAGTAATTGGAGAGATAAATCCAAAAAAAAAATTGGTTCACCAAATTTGGACAAATCTAGCAAAATTTATAGGCTTCTAAATTTTGGGGACATTGTGGAAAAAGAAAACACGTGAAATGTTTCAAACCCTGACAGGGGGGCCACCCGACCTTCTTCAACCTCGGGCTGGCGCGCATCCGAGAGGCGGCATTCTCCGGTGAACTTCGTCGGATCGGGGTTCCCGGCCTTCCCCGGGGCTAAGATTTGCTGCCAGTGAGTTTGGGACCACGAGCAACCCGTTTGTGGGGTCGGCGACGGCCACCGGTGACTAGAACCCTACCCGCGATGTGCAGCGGCTACAGAACAACTTCAGTGAAGTCATCTGGCTCCTACATACGCTCTTTTTGAGCAAGCTTTGGCCCTACAGCTCCGTGGTGTGCTGTCGATAACTGATATGAACCCAAAGACTCCCGATACGGCCGGCAAGTATGAGCTCACCGGCGACCTTGGGCAAATTCCGGCGGCGGCGGCTCGAAAAACTTGATGAACCGAGTATATACTCAATGTTTTTTGGTGCTTGTTGATCGTAGATGATCGTAGGGAAGTATAGAACTTGTGGTGCACTAAAGAGAAGCTATGATTAACTAAACGTCAAGAATTTTGGAAACTTGCGCACGTCGGTTCTATGAACACCCGTGCGGAAAAATGGGAAATTCTCCCTCGATAGTGGACAAACACTGCAAGGACCCAACGATCTCGACTAGCCTGGATCACGCTGAGGGGTGCTGCGTTGAACAGCACCGGATAACACACATAAAATGTACAAAGCGGAAGAAAAAGTTTTATTTCATAAAAGTGTTTATGAACATGTTTACGGGAAAATAGTCAAGTCTACACTCACGGGCATAGACAAAGCTAAAGAGCTCACATTCATCCAGTGAACGTGTTCCCACTAGCACACATGCACACTAACACGGCGGCGTGCACGACTCCCACTCGACGGTGTTTCCCTCTTGGGGGTCCGTCTCCTCCTCGAGAGCTTCCTCCTCATAGCACCCTGTAAACGCTTCAAACACAACAAGTGAGCATGATGGCTCAGCAAGACTAACCCGTCTTACCCTGTTTCATTTGCAGCAAAGCTCATTTGAGCCCTCCACAAATAAATGTGTATTTGGCCTTAGCTGGAGCTCGTAGGGTGTTCTAAGGATTTTCATTGAGCATTCCATGACTTTCTGGAAACTAGATTTTCAAAGGGTTCCAATGGAATTGGTTTCACCTAATTTGAAGATTCCTAGCCAATGATATGAGCTAAACAAGTTCAGAGAAAATCTGAAAAAAATGTTTCTGGACAATTTTCATTTTCTCTGGAACAGTTTTATTAATCACACCATTAGGTGGATCAAATGAGATCAACTGGACCTGAAATTTTTATGGTAGCTCAGGGATATTATAAGAAACATCCTGTCCAAAGTTCAAAATTTTTCATCAAAGGCTTCTCCAGTTAAAGTTTTAAACAGTATAAACTTTGAAGAATTAATTCTGGAGAACTAATGGTTTTCATGAAGTGAAACTGGATTTGTTGGAAATTACTCAGAGATCTGAATCGAACAAAATTTAGATCACTCGATTTTAAGTTTCCTAGCCAATGTTATGTGGGTTTGAAGTTTGAACTAGAATCTGAAATTCGGGGAAATTATTAAATTGCTGCGGGTGGGACCGGGGCTACGTGTCGGCTTCGAAGCGGCTGACACACGGGGCTATGGTGTTTTTTGCGTGCAGCCACAAACGATCCGGAGCCACAGCTGATCCCCAGTATAAATATCTGCTCGCTGACACGTGGGACCGGGAGCTTCTTCGACATCCCAACATCCCGCGCTCGGCCGCCGCCCCCCTCACCGGAGTGCTCACCGGAGGGGCTCTGCCGTGCACCAAACTCCAAGATTTTTGCTGCCTCTGCCTAATCCCACACGGGGAACACGGTGCTGGACTTAGCTCGACATGACAACAACCGGAACATGGCCGGCGACGAGCGACGGCTTCGAAAGAACTTGGGCCATGTCAGCCGGGCTCCCTTGCACCCCAAATTATCAAGCAAAAAGTCGTAGAGCATCAGTACACCCTAGGGAAGGTCGTCATGAACTCAAAGGAGCTCGGAAACGGCCACAACTAGGATGTCACCATGCGACCTAAGTCGGAAATCGGAAATCCTAGCAAAACTCGAAGAACAGTAGCTACACCCGAAAGTTCTCCGTAGTTTCGGATCCTATAGACTCACTTGGACGTCTAGAAGTAGTTCTCTGAGTTAGCTGATGAGTGGTGCGGTGTGTAGCATGAATTTTGCAAAGTGGTCCGGCGGCCTCTTTTGTACACCAGTGCAAAACCGTGAAATTCTGACGACGGCAGCTCCTGTCACACCGCCGGAGCTTGCGTTAAGAAAAGGGGGAACTATGATGAACCTCTTTGCTGTTCACAGCTCGGAGAAAGGTGGGCTCTGGTGGACGGACGAGTTGTTTCCGTGGCGGCGGCTCGGGTTGAACCGAGGAAGAAGAAATGGGGCGGTGGAGCTCGAAGAAGGTTGGTCATGGTCTGGAACCGGTGCGAGAACGTCAAGCAAAGATCGGTGAACTCGGTTGCAGCCTCAGCTCGGTGTGACCGCCACTGGTTCGACCGGGCGAAGGTGGAACTGAGAGCTCGGGTGAGCGGCGATGTGTAGCGGGGCTTCTGTGCGGGAGAACGTCGGGACACCGGTGAGATGGAACTGGGAAGGCTCGGGCGCGAGGATAAGCGAGCAGAGAGGCGGCTCAGTGGCCAGAGGCGGCAAGCAGCTTCTGTCCCGCCGTCTACTTGCCGTGGCGCCCACTCTGCCGAGGCAAGAAACCGAGCTCGGTTGATTCCGTCGGTTTGATCACTTGTGAGGCTGACAGTGGGTCCCACCTCCTGGTTTTAACCTCTAAAATTCAATTTTCCTACTGCTCTAAACAGTAGTGACCCTAATACCGTTTGCAATTTGAATTATCCACCAGATGCCCATTTGAAATTGGTAGAATTCAAATTGTTAAGTGTTTGACTATATTCACAGCACATATGCAGTTTGAAATTCAAATTGGATTTGAATTTTCTTAAATTAGCTCATGTCAAAATCAACTCCAAATGGAGTGAAAATTGGTGCGTGACCTTACAAAACTGTGCTGAGTGTGAATATGAATCCCACTTTTGAATTCATATGATGAAAAAACTTTGAATTTAAATTTAAGTTCAAACTAGCCTTTTCCTAGTTGTACCTAAAAACACCTCAAAAGGTTTTTAATTTGTGTGAAACTTGGCATGAGCATCCCTAGCATGGTGTAGGAGTTTTTCCATATGATCAGCCCCTATATGATGCATGTGGGAAATACCACTTTTGCATTTTGTGAGTTTATCCTCTAATGACCATGTTGATGGTGTTTACTTGCTCTTCAAATGTGTTCATAAGTTTTCCTCAAATTAGGTGTGTGTGGTGTGATGAACACTTTGAATGTGTGCAAAAAGTTAGGCCCTTACATTCCTCCCCCCATAAAAGAATCTCGTCCCGAGATTATAAGGTGAAGAAATGAGAGAGAAGACGGTGGAAAATTACCGTATGTGCGACGTGAAAAAGACGGGGTAGTTAGCGTGAAGAAAACCTTCGCTCTCCCATATTGCTTCATCTATGGAGTGATTACTCCATAGAACTTTGTAGAACCACAACGTACGGTTGCGTGTGGTTCGGGCCTTTTCATCAATTATCTGAACCGGTTCCTCCCGATAAGTGAGATCCGGTTTCAGTTCTTCAATATCCCCCAGCTGAATGGTAGTTGATAGCTTAAGACACTTCCTCAGCTGAGAAATGTGAAAGACGTTGTGCACACCAGAGAGTTTTTCTGGTAATTCCAGCCGGTATGCAACTGATCCACATCTTTATATAATCTGGAATGGACCGATGAATTGGGGTGCCAACTTTCCTCTCACCCTGAATCTGTTCACGCCCTTCATTGGAGACACATGTAGATATACGTGATCCCCGACTTCAAATTGTAACAGGCGTCTTCTCCGGTACGCATACTGTTTTTGTCGGGATTGGGCGGCTTTTAGGTTTGCTTGAATCAGCCAAACCTTTTCCTCCGCATTGTTGACAAGATAAATCCCGAAGGTGACCCTTTCGCCAGACTCACACCGATTCAGTGGTGTGCAGCATTTTCTCCCGTATAGTGCCTCATAGGGCGCCATCTTGATGTTGGCTTGGTACCCATTGTTGTACGACAACTCGGCCAACAGTAAGTGATCATCCCAATTTTTACCGTGGTTGATCGCGCAAGCTCGTAGCATAACTTCTAAAATCTGATTTACCCGCTCGGTCTGCCCATCCGTCTGTGAGTGGTAAGCTGAACTACGGATCAGCTTCGTCCCCAAAAAAGTATGCTACTGCTGCCAGAAACGAGACACAAATAAAGTGCCCCGATCCGATATGATGGTGCGGGGTACGCCGTACAAGCATTGGATCCGTGAGATGTACAATTCAGCATACTTCTTGGCGTTGTAGTTGGTGTTGACCAGGATAAAATGGGGTGAATGGTAGATAAAAACTTTTCAGCGGAAGCAACAAAACACCCCTCAGCAGAAAACCGATCCGTTAAAAAACCGTGGGTGCGACTAATCTAAACGTGTTAAACTGTGACAAAACTAGTATATATTGTATAGAATTAAGTCACAAAGACGTTACAACAAGAATCATGAAAATCCGTTGAGAGAAACTCATGTTACGATTGAAAGATCGAACAAAGGTCAATCTGTACTACGCGAGAAAAACAGTTCTGGAATACTGCAAAGAAACCCGTGTAGCTCAGAAACCACAAATTCAATGACCGTGAAATTTTCACAGACGATAGATAATCAAGTTGTAAAGACAATCTAAAAAGAATCACATCAATTGGATCTGTAAAACTCGAGTTATGATAAAACCACCGAAGCAAGGTAGTGCTGAACAGAAACTCGACGAGAAAAACTTGTCTGAAACTAGTCGGACGAACAAGGCACAAAAGTTACTTTAGAATACGAATTTTATTTATCAAAACACAAGAGGAAAACAGCCCCAAAGTCGTGCACCACTAGCTCTGGCTTCCCTTGCTTATATAACCAGCCCGAAGGCCAACTCAACTCAAACTAGGACTCCTACTCCTACTTGGATTCAAACTGTAACTTTCCAATACTTCTTAGTACTCTTCTATACGCAGATAGAAGCAATCTTAAGACTTCCAAACACCTTAGGAACGTCCCTAACATTCCTAAAACAACTCAACTTCATTTCCCACACGAAATCCTATCATAACCAACTCAAAACTTTCCATATTTGAGTCAAACACGACTCAGCCGCAGCCTGAGTCCATAACCTATTCGGTTGGACCTTTCCGACCAATTCCTTACGTCCACATCTCTTCATCACGCCTTGGAACCATGCAGCCACGTCCAAGCACTCCTTGCACACGTGCAAACATCTTCCAACGACGTCCAAAATACCTTCATATGCATTTTTCTTGATTCAAACATACTGCGCAACCTCCCGATCAACTCAACCACAATTCCTCCCGAACTTGGTTGTTGAACCTTATCTTCTCCCTAAGACTAGTTCAATGGATTCCGTCACCAGCCATGTCTCGAACTCAAGCAACATCTGCATATGAATAAACAACCAATACTTCCGAGCACAAGTCCTCGACTTGACTCTCGTTAGTTCCGAAACTACAACATTTTACGTGAGCACCACACATAAGCATGTTGTAAACCATAACAAAATGATATCAGCCATAACCACCAAAACACACCAAAATCTTAGTAAAATAAAACTAAGCAAACTTTCCATAAGAGTAAAGCAAGTTCGAAACATTGCAAGTTAAAAGCAGAACCATTGCAATCAAGCTCCGAACCTTACCAAAGCTAACCGGACCTTGAACGAGAGCTTGCCAAAGCTAGTCGGACCTAGCGCCGGAGCTTACTAAAGCTTAATTGGACCTAGAAAAAGCAAGTTGGACCTTACGTCGGACCTTGCCGGAGCTACCCAAAACAAGTCAGATCTATCGTCGGACCTTGCAGGAGCTCGGACCTAGAGTCGGACCTTATTAAAAAGGTGTTTTGGTAGTATTCAAAACTTTTATCGTCAAAGCCAATGTATTCAGCACACATAGGTCTCACAATCTCCCCCTTGATGAATGCATTGGCAACACCACTTAAAATCCGAACATTGGCTTATTCACATGAAAATTTTTGAAAACAATTTCTCCTCCTTTGTAAATCAGAAATAAAATGAGAAGAAAAAAAAATACCAAAAATTCTCCCACTGAGAAGAATCGTGCCAAAACACTTGTGAGTGTGTGCAATGTGTGATCAATTTCTCCCCCTTTGACAATGTATTCAGCAAGGTACAAAAGAGAAATTTTAATTTTTTATGATCTCATCAAAATTATACTATCAAGTAACTTACACTATCACATCAATGAGATACATAAAGTAGTGTAAGCCATGCTAGATATCAAGTGTAATTTTCAATTTAAGCAAGTCATGATCTCACAAACTTAACTATTTCAAGACCTGAAAGCATGACACTTGTTGCTGCATTTTATTTATCATTTAAAGCACAAATTTTGATCTTATGACATTTGCAAGAGATTATATGCAGCATCAGCCTTGTTCTAACCAACCAAGCCAAGCCTATGTCATTCGACAGTCAGAAGCTTAAGGACATGGTTTTAGTCATACACAACTCCTTTCAAGTTCATATATAAGTGCAATGATAAGCCATCTCAAAAGAAGAAGTGCGATGCATGCATATTCTCTTGATCTTTTCTCATTTTTTATTTGAACATAAAAACTCAACATGTGAGTTGATTACTTGATTAATTCTTTATGATTAAAAGCACTTGTGAGCATATAACAAGTTCAAAACAGCAAGAAAGTTCGACCATGACCAGATTTAGTGTAAGTAATTATTCCAATTACTAGATATGGTAAAAACTACAAAATGTATAACACGAGTAATGTAGTAAGAACTTTCAGCATGAGAAAGGAATCACAAAGTCATATATGCATGAAATACTATGCTCATATTATTTTAATTTCAGATTCACACATAGACTTCCCAAGTTTCAAAATTCTCCCTCAATTTAAGCCATGAGGATGCATAACCCCTATTTCACTACGAATATAACAAAAACGAGTGAAATCCAAAGGTTTTGTAAAAATGTCAGCCAATTGTTGTTCGGTATCTACCTGGTGAAGCACAATGTTCCCTTTTTCGACATTATCGCAGAGAAAGTGATACCTAATGTCAATGTGCTTAGTTCTTGAATGTTGCACGTGGTTTTTAGCAATGCAAATGGCACTAGTGTTATCACAAAACAGTGGAACACTATCTAGATCAACCCCATAGTCCTTAAGTGTTTGAACAATCCAAAGAATATGTGAGCAAGCACTAGCAGCAGCTACATATTCAGATTCGGCTGTGGATTGTGCAACTGAACTTTGTTTTCTAGAGGACCAGGCAACAAGTGAATTACCAAAAAAATGACAAGCACCAGAAGTACTTTTCCTATCAATCCTACAACCCCCAAAATCAGCATCGGAAAAAGCTTTCAAAGTAACAGTTGAGGAAGAAGGAAGAAAAATGCCAAATTCTTGAGTTCCATGTAAGTACCTGAGAATCCTTTTGAAGGCTTGACGATGTGAAGCACGTGGGGAGGCTTGAAACCGTGCACAAAGACATACGCTGAATTGTATGTCCGGTCTTGATGCCGTGAGATACAAAAGTGATCCGATCATGCTTCTATATTCTTTTTGATCAACGGGATCACAATCTTCATCAAGTTCAAGTGTTGTTGCTGTTCCCATTGGTGTCCGAGGAGGCTTGCTTTGGTCCATGTTGAAGCACCTTAGGAGATCTTTTGTATACTTTGTTTGATGCACAAAGGTACCCTCCTTGGTTTGCTTGATTTGCAGCCCCAAAAAGTACGTGAGTTCTCCCATCATACTCATCTCAAATTCTGAACTCATCATAGCTGAAAACTTGGACACAAGATCATGAGAAGCACAACCAAAGATAATATCATCCACATACACTTGAACGAATAATGAGTCATTGCCATGCTTAAGTACAAAAAGATTTTTATCAACCTTGCCGATGGTAAACCCCTTTTAAAGTAAGAATGTTTTTAGCCTATCATACCATGCTCTAGGGGCTTGTTTGAGACTGTACAAGGCTTTGGACAGTTTGTAAACATGATTAGGAAAATTTGGATTTTCAAAACCTGGTGGTTGTTTGACATAAACCTCCTCATCTATGTAGCCATTAAGAAAAGCACTTTTAACATCCATTTGATATAGCTTAAAACCTTTAGATGCAGCAAAAGCTAACAAAATTCTTATGGCTTCTAATCTAGCAACAGGAGCAAAAGTTTCATCAAAATCTAGACCTTCAACTTGTGTCAAACCTTGAGCAACCAACCTAGCCTTATTCCTAACCACAACACAATCCTCACTTTGTTTATTTTTAAACACCCATTTAGTTCCAATTAAAGTGTGACCTTGAGGTGGAGGTACAAGTTTCCAAACATTATTTCTTTCAAAAATTTCTAACTCTTCTTGCATGGCAATAATCCAAGATTCATTAGTGAGTGCGTGTGATATATCTTTGGGTTCAAAAGAAGCAACAAAAGCAGAATGAGCATGAGAATTGGGGTCGAAAAACCTGGATCTTGTAACTCGTTCATGCAAGCTTCCAATAATTTGTTGTGGAGGATGACTTTTGAGAATCCGGAGGGGAGTGGACACTTCACAAGCTTTTTCTTCTTCATGTTCATCACAAATAGATGAGCTTGTGACGTGAGGAGGATCTGGACCAGCAATGGTGGTCGTCGGTGCTGGCTGTGAATCAAGATCAGGAGCTGGAACAATGTCATTAGCTGCTGAATTTTCGGGCAGCAGCACCACTTCTTCCTCTTCTTTAACAAAAATACTCTCCCCCTGCGGATATGGATCCGGACCTGCAATATTTGAACTAGTATCTGGGCTAGCTTCATCAAAAGAAACCTCACAAGTCTCCACAATTTTGTTAGTATCAAGTAAAAGCACACGGTAGCCTCTAGTATGAGATGGATAACAAAGAAACATGCCATTAACAGATCTAGCTTCAAATTTATCAAGATTACCATGTTTCTTAACAAAGCATTTGCAACCAAAGACCCTAAAGTGTGTGACACTAGGCCTATGTCCAAACCTGAGCTCATATGGTGTTTTACCTAGCTTAGCATGCAAGAAAACACGATTTGAGACATAACAAGCGGTTGCAATTGCATCATCCCAAAATTTCTAGGAGTTTGATATTCATCAAGAATACTCCTAGCCATCTCAACTAAGGTTCTGTTCTTTCTCTCTACAACACCGTTTTATTGAGGTACATATGGTGAAGAAAATTGATGATCTATTGCATTTTCAGCACAAAAGTGATCAAACGATTGATTTTTAAATCCGGTTCCATTATCACTTCTAATTGCTCTGAAAGATCCTGGGTGATCTATTGATAATTTAAGAAATAAAGTTCTAAAGTGACTAAAAGCTTCATTCTTAGATGCCATAAAGTAAACCCAAGAGTATCTAGAATAGTCATCAACAATCACAAGAACATACTATTTACGTCCGAAGGATTGAACACGTGAAGGTCCTACAGTGTCAAGGTGTAAAAGTTGACCCGGTTCAGTTGTCATGGTCATTGTGAGAGGAGCATGTGAACCTGCAACCATCTTAGCATGTTTACAAGAGGAGCACACAATTTCTTAGATGCCATAAAGTAAACCCAAGAGTATCTAGAATAGTCATCAACAATCACAAGAACATACTATTTACGTCCGAAGGATTGAACACGTGAAGGTCCTACAGTGTCAAGGTGTAAAAGTTGACCCGGTTCAGTTGTCATGGTCATTGTGAGAGGAGCATGTGAACCTGCAACCATCTTAGCATGTTTACAAGAGGAGCACACAATTTCTTTGTCCCCTTTAAGCTTAGGCAGCCCACCTATGCGATCAAGAGCACTAACACGCGTGAGATGATCAAAGCCTATGTGACCAAGTCTACGATGCTAAAAATATAAATCTCTGGAATCATTTGCAACTAGACATCTATGCTTAGAGGAAGACATATCAAAATCAGGTTTAAATATTCTTCCAAACCGAGACATGTTAAAAATAAGCTCGCTATTTGAACCTACAACCTGGCAGCAGTTTTTATTGAAAATAATTTCCAGATTTTCATCTAGCAATTGTGAAACAAAAAGCAAGTTGTATTTCAAATTTTTGACAAGTGCCGCATCCTTCAAAGTGTAGTGATCATTTACTCTAACCGAACCCTTAGCAATTATAGGAGTTGAAGAATTATCAGCAAAAGTAACATTCTCTACACGTGACACAAAAGAGAGAGAGGAGAACCGTTCTTTGTTACTGGTCATGTGGCGTGAGCAACCTGAATCCACAATCCAAATGTTCTCCTTCCTCAAGCATGTAAACCTACATAGAAGCATAATACATCGATGACTCAATACTAGGGCTAGTTAAAAGGCATTTTGGAATCCGGTACTGAGTCACACGACGTCCAACAGGAAAAACATGCGGAAGCTGAGATAAAACAGCAGGTTTATGAGTCAAAGTTTGAGATTTTTTGTTCTTAACTCCGCCTATGTTGTAATGACATAGCCGGTCCCAAGCCCGGGTAAAGGAGGAGGGGGTTGTGATAGGCTTGGCGAGCCAACAACTTACACTTAGCCATCCTCATGGAAATGAAACCCAATAGAAATTCGTTGGGGCGTAACCCTCTTAGCGACGCGCCATATCGGAACCCGGGTATGGTGTTAAGTGGGCAAGGGCTGGGTGGCCACCGCCTTAGTGGCGCGCCATATCAGAACCCGGATATGGTGTTAAATGAGCAAGGGCAGGATCGCCACCACCTTAGTGGCAAGCTACATCATCGCCCGGATGTAGTGATAAGTGAGCAAGGGTCTTTGCATCTTACTAGACGGGTGCAAAGCGTAAGGAAGCTAGCTGAGGAACATAGATTTCGGGTGGGTAGTTGGAATGTAGGATCCTTGATGGGAAGCTACGTGAGTTAGTAGATGTTGCCATTAGGAGACGAGTAAATATCCTTTGTGTACAAGAGACTAGATGGGCGGGTCAAAAGGCGAGAGAAGTCTAGAATACCGGTTTCAAGCTTTGGTATTCTTGTTCGGCTGGGACTAGGAATGGCGTAGGTGTTCTAATAGATAAGAGTCTTAAGGATGGAGTAGTGGATGTTCGAAGACGAGGGGATAGGATCATCTTAATCAAGATAGTAATTGGGGACATTGTATTGAACGTCATTAGTGCTTATGCCCCACAAGTTGGGCTCAACATGAGTGCTAAGAGGCAATTTTGGGAGGACTTGGAGGATATGGTTAGTAGTGTACCGATAACCGAGAAACTCCTCATAGGGGGAGATCTCAATGGTCATGTGGGTGCAACTAGCCTAGGATTTGAGGGAGTACATGGAGGTTTTGGATGCGGTGATAGAAATCAAGAGGGTAAGGACATCCTAGACTTTGCCGTAGCCTATGATCTGTTGATAGCTAACACCCTCTTTAGGAAGAGGCAATCTCACCTAGTGACCTTTAGTAGTGCCCAACACTCTAGCCAGATTGACTTTGTCCTCACTAGGAGAAAGGATAGACGGGAGTGTCTAGATTGTAAGGTGATCCCGGGGGAGTGTGTTGTGACACAACATAAGCTTGTGGTAGCTGACTTTCGCTTCCATACATGCTCTTTGCGGGACAAAGGTGTCAAAATCACAAGAACAAAGTGGTGGAAGTTGAAGGGAGAATCACAAGAACCCTTTAAAAATAGGGTGATCACAGAAGGACCCTGGGCAGAAAATGGAGATGCAGATAGTATGTGGATGAAGATGGCAACTTGCATTAGGAAGGTAGCTAGTGAGGTGTTCGGTGTGACAAAGGGAAAGAAACTTGTAGATAAAGATACTTGGTGGTGGAATGAGGATGTACAAAAGTCCATTAAGGAGAAGAAGGAGTGTTACAAGAGTTGGCATAATGAGAGAAGTGTAAGCAACATGCTTAAGTACAAAGAGGCTAAGAAGAATGCAAAGCGGGCTGTGAGTAAGGCTAGAGGATAGGCCAATGATAAGTTATATGAGAGACTAGAGACAAAAGAAGGTGAAAATGACATATACAAGGTAGCAAAAATCCGCGAGAGAAAGATGAGGGATCTCAATCAAGTTAAATGCATCAAAGATGAGACTGACCGCATTCTAGTGAAGGATGAAGAGATTAGGAATAGATGGTGTGATTACTTTAATGGGCTATTCAATGATGGGAATGGGAGCACTATGGTTGAGTTGGATGACTCCTTTGATGACTCCAACAGGCGGTTCGTGCGGAGGATACAAGAGTTTGAGGTTAAGGAGGCCTTAAAAAGGATAAAGGAGGAAAGGCCCTCGGCCCTGACGATGTCCCTATTGAGGTGTGGAGATGTCTTGGGGACGTGGCAATAGTATGGCTCACAAAGCTATTCAACCACATTTTTCGGTCAAACAAGATGCCTGAAGAATGGAGGAAAAGTATATTAGTACCTATCTTCAAAAATAGAGGAGATATTCAAAGTTGTACTAATTATTGAGGCATTAAGCTTATGAGTCATACTATGAAGCTTTGGGAGAGAGTGATTGAACACCGCCTGAGGAAAGTGACCAATGTCACTAAAAACCAGTTTGGTTTTATGCCTAGGAGGTCTACAATGGAGGCGATTTTCTTGCTTCGTCGGCTTATGGAGAGATATAGGGAGCAGAAGAAGGACTTGCATATAGTGTTCATCGACTTGGAGAAGGCGTACGACAAGATACCAAGGTCAGTCATGTGGTGGGCACTAGAGAAACATAAAGTGCCAACAAAGTACATTACCCTTATCAAGGATATGTACAATAATGTTAGGACAAGTGTGCGCGCAAGTGATAGTGAGACTGATGCATTTCCTATCACGGTGGGACTACATCAAGGATCAGATTTGAGCCCATACATCTTTTCCTTGGTGATGGATGAGGTGTCGAAGGATATACAAGGGGATATCCCTTGGTGCATGCTCTTTGCTGATGATGTAGTGCTGGTAGATGGAACTAGAGATGGTGTTGATAAGAAATTAGAGTTATGGAGACAAACCTTAGAGTCCAAGGGGATTAGACTTAGTAGGACCAAAACCGAGTATATGAGGTGTGACTTTAGTGGTGTTGGTCGTGAAGAGGGAAATGTTAGTCTACAAGGACAAATAGTACCTACAAGGGACTGTTTCCGATACTTAGGATCAATGTTACAAAGCAATGGTGATATTGATGAGGATGTTTGCCACAGGATCAAGGTAGGGTGGATGAAATGGCGACAAGCCTCTGGAATCCTATGTGA
The DNA here is from genome assembly GCA_030760725.1 of Neostapfia colusana. Taxonomy (NCBI): domain Eukaryota; kingdom Viridiplantae; phylum Streptophyta; class Magnoliopsida; order Poales; family Poaceae; genus Neostapfia; species Neostapfia colusana. The sequence continues at coordinate 71,186,497 of JASWHV010000013.1, read as the reverse complement.
TAGGAAAGTCCCACAAAATATAAAAGGGAAGTTCTATAGGACGGTGATCAGACCTGCGATGCTCTATGGGGCGGAATGTTGGCCAACTAAACGGCAACATGTCCAACAAATGAGTGTCGCAGAGATGCGCATGCTACGGTGGATGTGCGGGCACACGAGAAGAGACCGAATAAGGAATGAGGCGATTCGAGATAAGGTAGGGGTGGCGCCGATTGAAGAGAAGTTAGTCCAACATCGACTTAGGTGGTTTGGACATATTCAACGGAGACCTCCAGAAGCACCGGTTAACAGGGGGATTTTAAGAGGTAGAGAAAATATTAGGAGGGGTAGAGGACGACCAAGGTTGACCTGGGAGGAGGCGGTAAAACGAGATTTGAGAGATTGGAATGTATCCAGAGACTTAGTTCATGATAGGACTGCATGGAAAGTAGCAATCCATGTGCCAGAATCGTAGTCTTGTTTTTTTCTTTTTTCTTTTCTCTTTTCTCTTTTCTTTTTCTTTTTTCTTTTTTCTTTTCTCTTTTCTCTTTTTCTTTTTCTTTTTTTTTCTTTTTTTCTTTTTTTCTTTTTTCCTTGTTCTTATATCTCTTCCTCTCTTTTACTTCATTGATATTGGGTTTCATGCCTAGCCGACCCCAACAGGCTTGGGATAAAGGCTTGGTTGTTGTTGTTGTTGAACTACTGACCTCTTAGGTGTTACTTGTGTAGCATGAAAATCAGTAGCTCCGGAGGCAAAAACAGAAGGTCCGGAGGGCAAAACTGAAGCTCCGGAGGCAAAAACTGAAGCTCCGGAGGTAAACTTTGAATATTTCTGACTCATAACAGCAGGTTGCATGTTCCTGACATTCGTTTTAGTATGTGTAGCAAATTTTGCATGAGAGTTATAAGACCTAGCTTGCATTCTTTCCTTTTTATGTTGTCTAGCTAGTCTATAACAAAAATCTATGACATGACCATCTCTACCACAATAGTACAATGAAATTTAACTTTGTGTTCATGTCTAGATGAACATGCAGTATGCTTATTTGAACCCGAATGTGACAACACTCCTGCAGATTTAAAAACTACTTCTTTTTGTTTAGGAACTGTTTGAATCAAACCACTTCCAAATGATTTTACAATTTTAGATGGATGTTCCTTAGCATGAGCATGTGAATCAAAAACTAAACCAGTTTTATCATTGCAAGACTTGAAAGAATTCAGCAGCATGTTTAGGTTCTTATTCCCATTACAAAACCGATCTAATGTCCTATGCATGTTATCAAGTTTATTTGATAGAACAAGGCAATTTTCAGATGAAGTTTATCCTTTTAATTTGCAATTGGAACAATATTTAACTTCATGAGAACGTAAAGCATTGTTCAACATAGAAATTTCTTTCATAGCATCTTGTAGTTTCTTGTCAAGATCATCGCATGTAGAACAATGCAAATCAATTGTAGAAAAACAAGCATCTTTCAAGTTTTTATCATTAAGTGCAGCAAGCTTTTTGTTCTTTTTGATTTCAAGTTCAAGTTTATCAAGTATGGAGGTGTGTGCACTTCTTAGAGAGGACAATTGTACATATATTAAATCACATGAGGAACAAGAATCATCACTAGAAATCAAGGATTTTAAACGATTAATTTCAGATTCTAGTGACTCAATTTTAACAGCATTGTCCCTAAGCTTTTTGTCCTTTTTCTTAACAATAATAGTGGCACGAGAAATAGCATCACACATTTCTTCGCAAGTAGGACATACCTCTTCGTTGTCACTATTGTGTTCTGCATCCTCCATACTTGATTTTGATTTGCCCGCCATGAAGCACAAGTTTGCCAGATCATCTTCATATTCATCACTTCCAACGTCTACATCACTCGAGCCAAGTTCTTGAAGTGCGGTGATGAAACTGTTTATCAGTTTGCGTCGTGTAAAACTCTTCTTTTTCTTGTTGGTGTTGCCAAAATAGGAGTTGACTTTATTCTGCTTTTCATCACGGTTAGAAGAACCTGAAAGGTTAGGTCAATCTGTACGAAATTGTCCTGTCTTACCACATCAAAGCATCGTTGAGGTCTGGAGCTTCCTCTCCTTCTAGTTCTCACATTTTGCAATGCTTTTGAGAACCTAGTAGGAAGTACTAGCTCCTCCTCTGGAAACTCCTCAATCTGTTCCAGGGTTAGCGAAGACAACAAAGCAAGTGTATTGCTAGATGATTGGCCGGAGCTAGGCATATCACGTTGTGAGACAAAAGAAATAGTCTTATTTGTGTTCTTACGTGATATAATGTCAATTTCATGAGTTTTTAGCTTAGAATAAAGCACATCTAATGTAAGAGTACTCATGACAGTGGATTCACGTATGGATGTTACTTTCATCTCCCAAATTGACATGTCTAATGCACTTAGTAATTGCCTAGCATTTTCAGCATCTGAAAAATTAACATTGACGCTACGCAAGTTGCTGAGAATTTTATTAAAGCGAGCAAAGAAGTCATCAATGGACTCACCAGGTTGCATCTCAAAGCGCATGTATTATTTCTTTAACATATCATGTCTTACCTCCTTAATCGTGTTGGATCCTTCGTGGTAGTCACAAAGTGCTCTCCACACATCGTACGCCGATCGGAGGTCTGCAACATGGTCGAAGTCTCTCTGAGTTAGTCCTTGTATGATCAAGTTCTGAGCCTTGTTGAGGACTCCTACTCCTACTTGGATTCAAACTGTAACTTTCTAATACTGCTTTGGACTCTTCTATACGCAGATAGAAGCAATATTAAGACATACAAACACCTTAGGAACGTCCCAAACATTCCTAAAACAACTCAACTTTATGTCCCACACGAAATCCTATCATAACCAACTCAAAACTCTCCATATTCGAGTCAAACACGACTCAGCCGCAGCCTGAGTCCATAACCTAGTCGGTTGGACCTTTCCCACCAATTCTTTACGTCCACATCTCTTCATCACGCCTTGGAACCATGCAGCCACGTCCATGCACTCCTTGCACACGTGCAAACATCTTCCAACGACGTCCAAGATACCTTCATATGCATTGTTCTTGATTCAAACATACTGCGCAACCTCCCGATCAACTCAACCACAATTCCTCCCGAACTTGGTTGTTGAACCTCATATTCTCTCTAAGACTAGGTCAATGGATCCCGTCACCAGCCATGTCTTGAACTCAAGCAACACCTGCACATGAATAAACAACCAATACTTCCGAGCACAAGTCCTCGACTTGACTCTCGTTAGTTCCGAAACTACAACACCTTACATGAGCACGTCACATAAGCATGTTGTAAACCATAGCAAAATGATATCAGCCATAACCACCAAAACACACCAAAAACTTAGTAAAATAATACTAAGAAAACTTTCCATAAGAGTAAAGCAAGTTCGAAACATTGCAAGTTAAAAGCAGAACCATTGCAATCAAGCTTCGAACCTTACCAAAGCTAACCGGACCTTCAACCGGAGCTTACCAAAGCTAGTCGGAACTAGCGCCGGAGCTTACTAAGCTTAGTCCAACCTAGACAAAGCAAGTCAGACCTTATGTCGGACCTTGCCGGAGCTACCCAAAACAAGTCGGATCTATCGTCAGACCTTGCAGGAGCTCGGACCTAGAGTTGGACCTTGTTAAAAAGGTGTTTTGGTAGTATTAAAAACTTTTATCGTCAAAACCAATGTATTCAGCACACATAGGTCTCACAAATAATGATTCTGAAATGTGGTGGGTAAACCAATGGTGAAGTCCATGCTCACATCTTCCCACTTCTAGGCAGGAACGACCAGTGGTTTTTGCAGTCCTGGTTTTCTCATGTGGTCTGCCTTCACCCTACGGCATGTATCACACTCGGACATGTACTTTGCGATCTCCCGCTTCATCCGTGTCCACCAAAACATGCTTCTAAGTTCTTGATATATCTTGTTGCTGTCAGGGTTAATGGAAAACTTTGACAAGTGAGCCTCATCAATGATTTTCTTCCGCAACTCTGGGTTACAGGGTACGACGATCCGGTCCTTGAACCATAGGACGCCATCTCCATCCTTCCGAAAAAATTTCAGATCCCCACTATCTACACATCTCCGCAAATGCAACATGCCCTTGTCATTTTTCTGAGCTGCCGCTATCTCTTCACGGATAGTGGGGATCAACACTAAGTTGTAGAGATCTCCATGTGGAATCACATGCAAAGGTGTCTCGCTCTCTTCCAAATGTGTGATGGTCAGATTGTTGACGTGTGACTTGTGACTCAGTGCATCCACCACTACGTTAACCTTGCCGGGGTGATAATGGATCTCTATCTCGTAATTCTTTATCAACTCCAACTATCTTCGCTGCCTCATGTTCAGCTTCTTATGAGTGAATATGTACTTGAGGCTTTTGTAGGCGGTATATAAATGTACGAGGTTACCGAGTAGATAATGCCTCCACATTTTGAGTGCGAGTACCAAGGCAGTTAGATCTAAGTCATGAGTTGGATAATTTTGCTCATGGATCCTGAGCTGCAATGATCCATACGTGACCACCCTTTGGTCTTGCATCAGCACACATCCGAGCCCAATGCCGGATGCATCGCAGTACACATCGAACAGTTTTGTTGTGTCTGGCTGCGCCAAAACCGGTGCTGATGTTAAGTGCTTCACTAATGCCTTTAACGCTGCTTCACATGCTGGACTCCAAACATATTTGGTAGCCTTCTTCAGCAGCTCGGTCATAGGCTTGGCAATCTTCGATAAGTTCGGAATGAATCTCCGCTAATATCCCGCGAGTCCGAGGAAACTCCGTACCTCGTGAACAGTTCTCGGGGACTTCCAATTCAGCACTTGTGTGATCTTACTCGGGTCTACAGCGATGCCCTCCACTGAGATAATATGCCTGAGAAAAGGCACTTGCGATATCCAGTATTCACACTCGCTGAATTTCCCGTATAGTTTGTGATCCCGCAGCCATTACAAGACTATATGCAGATGCTTCGTGTGTTCTTCCCCCGACTTGGAATATACCAATATGTCGTCGATGAATACCATGACAAACTTGTCCAGATCCAGCATGAATACCGAGTTAATCAAGTACATGAAGTGAGCTGGAGTGTTGGTGAGGCCGAAGGACATGACCAGGTACTCATAAAGTCCGTACCTCGTCGAGAAAGCCGTCTTTGGCATATCCTCAGCCCATATCTTAACCTGATGGTACCCGGATCTTAAGTCCATTTTGGAAAAGATCTTTGCTTCGATCAACAGATCAAATAACATGTCGATCCGTGGCAACGGGTACTTCTTCTTGATAGTTACGGCATTTAGTGGACAATAGTGCACGCAGAGCTGCAACGTCTCATCCTTCTTCTTCACAACTAATGCTGAACAGCCCCATGGCGAGGATCTCGTCCTAATTAAACCCTTCTCCAGCAGGTCCGTTAACTGCGTCTTCAGTTCTGCCAATTCCTTTAGCACCATCTTGTACGGCCTTTGGGATATTGGCATCGTTCTCGGTGCAAGTTCAATCTTGAACTCCACCTCTCTGTCAGGCGGCATCCCTAGTAAATCATTCGGTAACACGTCAGGGGATTCACGGACTACTGAAATGTCTTTCAATCTGATGGTGGTGGATTATATACTTGGAAGTTTTATTTCTGGACTGTCCAGAAATAATGAGTGAGACTCATGCACTTCTGAGTGTAGATGCACGACTCGGAGGATGGTGTCTAAAACAGCGCCGTGACGGGTTAACCACGACATCCCTAAGATAACATCGACCTTCTGTCCCTCTAAAACTGTGAGAGACGTAGGGTACACTCTACCCTCTAAGCATAATGGCGCTTTTGGATCCATCATGCTTGCTGAAATTTTCCCACCCGGTGAACAAATCAAGTATGGACTTTCGGTGGGTAGTATTTGCAAGCTGTATTTAGCAATAAAAGCTTGGCTAATGAAACTATACGTGGCGCCTGAATCAAATAACACTATGGCGGGATGCTGGTGGAGTTGGAACATACCCGTAAGGATTGGCTCCCCCTCCAGCACGTCCTTTATGGTGAGTTCGCAGAAGGTGCCGGGCTTAGGATTTGGACGCTGTGCATTAATGGGGTTCCGGGGATGATTCCTCCATGGAAACTGTGGTGCCACTCTGCCGCCTTGCCTCTCAAGACAGTTATTGGCGAAGTGTCCTGGGCGACCGCATTTGAAGCATGCGGTTGATGACTGGCCCGTGCTTGGTGGACGAAAGTCCAGCATGCACTGCTGAGGTGCAAATGCATACGGCATTGCCCGCTTTTGCTGTTGTTGATGCGGAGGTGGTGCTGGTAATACTGGCCAGAACGCCGGTGGAGAATATGGCCGACTGTGTAATGGCATCAGCCTCTGTGGTGGCTGCCAGCGTTGACCCGATGGTGAGCGATACACCATCTGATATTTCTGGGAAGGGCTACCTCCCTCTCCGCTGCTCTGCGGCGCGCTTCTCTTCTTTTCCACTGCTGCTAACTCCTTACCGGAGTCTTCTTGAACAATCGCAGCATCAATAATGTCATTGAGGCTGCCGCGATTGAACATCGCCAGCTTGTCCTTCAGGAGCAGATTAAGCCCCTGGTAAAAGTGATCCCACCGCTTCTCATCGGTATCAGCGTGATATGAAGCGTAGAGCGTGAGATCGTTGAATGCCCTCGAGTATTCCAGCGTGTTCCTGCTGCCTTTCTGCAGGCGAAGGAACTCCTGCATCTTCCTTTTCATGAAACCCGGCAGTATATGATAGGCCCTGAAGGCCGTCCGGAACTCCGCCCAGGTCATTACTCATTCGGTCAGTTGCGAGGCACAGAAGTTTGCCCACCAAGCGCTCGCGGACCCTTGAATCTGCTGGGCCACGAACTGAGTCTTGCGCTGCTCACTCACTTGGAGCAGCCCGAATTTCATCTCCATCGTGCGGAGCTAGTTGTCCGCATCGAGGGGTTCGTCCGCCCTTGAGAATACCGGTGTATGGGTAGCCAGAAAGTCGGAGTAGAAGCTTTGTTGGCGCTCCTCACGGTCTTGACGCCTCTCTGGTCGAGACGTATTTGCAAGAAGAGTTTGTAGCAACTCCGTGTGCTGCTGATGAGAACCCGCCATGGTTGCAACGATGTCGGCCAATGTAACCCTTGGTGGTGGTGGTGGTGGTTGTTACTGTTGCTGCTGTTGCTGTCCCGAGGAATCCGCGGGAGGCTGTTGGGGGGCATCTCCCCACTGACTAGAACACCCAATTTCTGGGTTGCCACGACTGCGAGTCATTCTGAAATTCAAAACAGCAGCGTTCAGCACATGTCATTCTCAAAATTCCATATAAACAGTAGGTATTGCAGTGACACATGAATAAATTTGCACAACATTCACATATATTGATAAAGCATAAACTTTATACAAGATACATTATTCTTGGGTCTCCAAGAAGTCGTGCTCATGTCGTCACTACCTATACATGAACTACTGTCTACACGACATGTCCCCGATTACAAAAATTTTTATACCCCACCCTCGCTGCACTACTTGGCAACAGTAATTCACTGCTCAGAGTAGAGCTCGACCTCCTGCGGGTCATCCTCCTCCACTACCTCTGCTGGTGGCTCCGGGTCCATGACCTCCTCTTCTGGTTCAGGTTCCCACATCGCCAGGATACCCAAAACCACGGGTACGGCACCTACCACCGGCAGGCCCATTACCGGAGGTATGAGGTCTTGCAACGCATGCACCTCGTCCATGGCTTGGTTGTAGTCCTCTTCCCAGCACTGCCCCTCCTCAATAGCATCATCACGCTCTTCAGTGAGGACCTAGTTGTGCTGGGTCAAGGCCTGCACTTTCTGTTGTAAAGCCGTGATGTTGACGCGAAATTTCTTTTTCTCCTTCTTCAGACGATGCAACTGGGTAAATTGTTCGTTCAGTTGCTTTATCGATGGAAGGTGAACATTACGGAGTGCACTGTGAGCACTCTCAAAATGGTCTCCACGGCTGGTGCTCTCCTTGAGCTTCACGGCAAGACAATCCGTACGGATAGCTTGGCTGTCCATCACGGTCTTCCCTGCCCTCAACTGGAGGCTGAGGTTTGCCTCCGCGGGGTTGTACCTTGGGCAACCCGGATATGTTGCCTCCAAGTACCGTTCCCTCCACACGTGATTAGCTCGCCCCTCCACCGGGACCAGCGCGTATGGAGTGCCCTCCATAGCTCTCACATGTAGCTAGTGCCCCCCATAGCTCTCGCGGGCTGCCACTTGCCCCAATTCCTCTGGCTGTCTACCTCTCACCGTGATGGTAAACGGCGCCCAACCGGGTGGCATAGGTCCTGCAGGAACATTGAAATGGATGGTCCACGTCTTGTTCCCCTGCTCGCCTTCTTCCTTGGCAAGGTACTGCAGAGTCTCCACGTACCTGAAATATTGAAGCATTTGCTTCAACACTTCCGGATAACCGCTGCGTTGAGAACAGTGGGATGCCACCCACCTGTTCTCCAATTGTCTATCCGCTATCATCTGTAGAAACATATTTGAAAAAGGTAAAATATTCATTTCAACAGTAAATCATTGATTTATAACATTAAAACGAGTCATTGAACTCATAAAACTTGGAAACACAATTCAAACTTAGAACAAATTTGATTGCTGGGCTGCGCCCAAACTGATAGCCCTGACCAGTTTCCATTTCAACCTGATTTAGACCATGCTAAAGGCAAAACCAATTCTGGAGCTCAACATCAAAGTTAAATATAACTTCAATAGATTTCCAGAAAGTATTTTCTTGGCCAAAGATCTGTCCTGGTTCAAAAGTTATGAGATGTCAAAGTTGATAGAATTTCTGGAGTAAATTGGACAGCACCTCCCTGCTTGAGGTACTGATTTGATCCAAGAATCTCACTTAATTCATCATCAAATTTGACAAATCTTTCTGTTACAAATTTGGAACTAATGTCATGAAATTTTCAGAACTGTCACATTTTATATTTTTGGATTTTTATGCACGATGTTATGCTCAAATTACTGAGAGTTACAGAGAGTATATGCTCTGCCCTGTTTTCTTGACAGTTTCAACTCTACTGAATTTTTCGACTGGTTAAGGAAAAAACACCTCTGGACATCAATATAAAAGCTGTAATCATCTTCGAAAGCTTTCCAGAAATGTATCATACGACCCCAACCTCCATAGAACTTGACCTCTAACCTCTGTTTAACTTCAGCCTTATTTCAGCTGAAAACAGGGGACTCTGTCCTTAATATCCTATAAGTTGAAAACTTGTCAACTCTGAACATCCTGATTAAGGGAAGAAGTTATATCAAAGTTTTAGTCTCTGTATTAAAACCTTCAAGTTTTACAATGATGTTAATCATTTAGTGGGGTGTGACGTCGAAGCGTCACCAGTTCATGCGGGTACTACGTTCCTGACAAAGGAAAACCTATACCGGACTTAGCCGGCTTCGTTAGTTCAGTGGCACTAAACGTCTCTGGCACACGGATGCTACTTGTCTACCGATTCGTGGTTAGACTACCTGCAAATAACTCACACAATCGTCGAGCTCGGCTGCACACCGAACCCGGTTCCAATACAGTCCGTACAACCGTCCGTCATCACTCGCACGGTCGTTCTCAAGCCCATCACTCCTTGAGCTATGTGTTCATGTTACTAACTACGTGACAGGGTCTCCAAAACTTGCCAGTAGCACGCCAGGGAAGGGCGTTGCTCGAATACCCCAAATGACATGAAGAGTCGTAGAGGATACTAAAGCTGGCCGGGTTACCTGCCACCCATGAGGCTCCACCCTTTAGCTTGTGCGCACTGGTGGGGAGCGCTTACATGCACCCCCCAAGATATATGACGTCCCGAGAAGCATGATTTTCTGACATAAACACATAGGTTAGATTTTCCACTTTGTATACACTAATAACATCCTTATATGGGCTACTAACTCATTCCTCACTGAGTTTTTGAAAAAGAGGACCTTTTAGTGTGTTAAATCTCAAGCGAGCTCTAATACCACGCTGCGAGGGCCTCACGGCCTCGACGAGCTAGGATCACGCTGAGAGGTGCTGCGTTGCACAGCACCGGATAACACACATAAAAGGTACAAAGCGGAAGCAAAGTTTTATTACATAAAAGAGTTTATGAACATGTTTACAACAAAACATGTTTAGTCCACACTCACAGGCATAGACTATGCACAGAGTTCACGTTCAGCCCATGAACGTGTCCCCTCTAGCACACACACACACTAACACGGCGGCGTGCACAACTCCCATTTGACGGGGTTGCCTTCTTGGGTGTCCGTCTCCTCCTCGGGGTCTCCTCTTCATAACACCCTGGAAAAGCTTAAAACACAAGCAGTGAGCACGATGGCTCAGAAAGACTCACCCGTCTTTCCTACACATGAAATTCTACATGTTGGATTACGTGTAAATGGGGATGTAAGTTGCAAAGGACTCGCCTAAATAGTTGAACCTTACTTTAAAGTTTTAGCAGCAAGTTGTGGAGAACCTCACACTAAGTCACATAAGAAAGCCGCAATGAAACAACAAACGCATTTCTCTCATGTGCTTTGCCCAAGGTTGAAAAGAACTTTACTTAGCTCTAAACTATAGCACTTCATTAGAAATCAAGGTACATCCTTCAAATCAGCAAACTTTTAACATGAATCTAGCCTGTTCTTTCTACGTGTGGTACAATGAACCAGTGGTACTCACTGACCGCAAGGGACGGTGATTATAATTGATTTACACCTGCAGGGTTACCCGAATAACCCATCACGTACGCTCGTACTCAATGTTGCCTACAGCAACCATCACGGACATCGTACGCAACCACCTTTCATCCGTCAGCCAAATGTTGAGCCGGTCCGATCGTCCCGAGCAAGAGATCTCTGCACGTGCATCTGCAGTGCCGCCAGCCGATTTACACCTCAAGCTCTCAACCTACCCTCTAAACGACCAGCTATGCCTCAACACCCAGCTACCCGAATTACATCGGTTTCCCGGTTCCCATATATCCGGTAGGTCTTCGGTACTGTTCTAGCTTGTTCAACAGGCCCGCACACGGCTCGGTCCTCAATCAACACAAGTAGAGCTACGGCACACAGGCCCCAAAGTCCTGCTGCCCTTACTGTAACAACCCTAACTTTTGTAAAGTTCGATTTCAACTTATGAAATAAAGTTAAGGCGATAAAAGACTATAGTAGTGTCACATGAAATGATGAACACAAACATGGACATGTGAGGGAGTTAAAAAATTTCTCTAGCCCATGCTCAACACATGTTAACCTAGGGGAAAGAATTATACTCCCAAAATTCTAACTCATGTGCACCTTCTCTATGAGGAGAGTGGAGGGAATTTAAACACTATTTTGAATCTTCTGAAAGGATTCCTATTCAAATTGTCCAAAGGCCTATATGTGAGATCATAGATGCATTTCTCATGTATTCAAGATCCTATGTTTTAAATTTGGAGAATTTTAGGTTTCATATACTATTTATTTCAAGGATTAAATGAGGGCACGTTCAAATTCAAACTTAATTTTTTTAACCAAACAAACTCAATTCCAAATTCTGATTTCAGTTGAGTTCCTCAGAATTATTTTGACCTATCCTCCATGTTTGATCAAATTCAAAGCTCGTTTTCTATTTTAAACGGAGTTGGGAGATAAGAGGGGGTAATTAGGGCCCACATGTCAGTAGACTTCAACCCGAAGTCTTCTCTGTATCACGCGGACAGCGCACGCGCGCCACCTCCCATCGGCCGACACCAGCTCCTGCTTGCTCGCCTTGTCCTCGTCCTGATCACCAGCGAGTGCCACAAGGCTAATTTGCCTCTCCCAGCTCGATCTCAGCCTCGGTCGTCTTCTCCCGTGCGTTCCTCTCCCGAGAAGAACACAGTGGTGCTCTGTTCTTTTCCCCGATCACACAACCACCACCGAACTCTCTTTGCCCGAGCTTCCAACAGCAAAAAGGTTCACCCATGAGTGCTCTGTTCATTGATTGCTTGTGACTAGAAACAGTTTGTTTGCCACTGCTCCCAAGTTGAAACTGAAGGAGCCGGAACTGATCGCGTGGACAGCTCAAACCAGGAGTGATCACCCCCAAGAAAGCCAACCCATCGGTGCACCTACAAGTCTAGTTGCTCACCTCCGAAGTTCAGCCCTAGCCATTGATCACAGAGGGAGAATTTTAAGTTTTTCTCCCGGGCGGCAGAAACTGACCTTGAGGTAAGGAATTGTAAAATTCGTCCTCAAATCGTGTTTGTTGGGTTTCAAACTTCACACACAGGATGTTAACTGCCTAGCACACCTCCTCCATTGATTTTGGACCAAGAAATTGAGTGTAGGGTGAGGAATCCGAGTTCTTTTTGAGGGTATACCGCTGGACCCTATCGGGTGCACGGTGCCGATAGGTTTAGAGCGCTCCGCGGCTTGCTTAGACCCCATGTCGGTCTTCTACATGATCCCCTGGTGCTTTAGAGCCCAAGAACCGACCATTTGATGGAGAATTCACCATGCACGACCTCGCCGGAGCCCTAGGGTTTGCTGTTGACGGTGCACCCTGTTTCCCGGCGAGTTTCAGCCGCCGGCGACCTCACCAACGTGTTCAGCGTGGGGGAAAATGGGGGGGCGGCCAGCAGGGGGTCCGGAGGTGGCTGGGAAGTGCTTTTCCGGTGACCACACCGTAGGGAGCCACCACTGCTCTGTTTGGCCCGAGGCTGAAGGTTAGGGATGACAGGTGGGACCCACTGTTGGCTTTTAAATATTTTCCAGATTTTCCCACTCTAGTCCAAACTTTGGAGAGCCATAACATTGTGTAGGAGTGTCCAGAAATTGTGAAAAAAAATTTGTTGGATTCCTCTCAAAGAGTACTATCCAGGGGTGCAGCCCAATGTTTATGAAAATCACTGGATTGGCCTCATTAATTCATTTAATTAAAATTTGTATGAATTTTTACAGGAGTTCTATTTATTAGAAAATTCCCAAATTTGAGCAGGGCAATATTCCAAGATTCCTTTAACTACAGTAAAAATTTCAGAGGCATTGGACCCCATTTGCTTTGTCAAATGATGTGTTCATTCCTATGCCTCTGAAAAATGGGAAAAATTAACAGAGACAATTTCAGCTTTTTTCCATTCTTTGTAAAATCCATATCTCCATGTAGGAAACTCCAAAAATGGTAAAACCAATTCCTATGGACTCAGAACATTTTGTAGTTCACAAAAAGTATACTTTGCAGAATAGGAAAGCTAAATATCTAGGGGGTAAAGACAGATTAGTTAAAACCACATAAGGATTTGTTGTGCTCACAGGAAGCCATTTCATGATCTCAATTTTTGCACACTGCCTACATACCTTCCATAGAGGCTGTGGTTAAATTCTCAGCTTCATTGGACCTCTGGAACTTGAGCTACCATCTTTTAGGTTTAAGTGTTCATATAATGGACTTAATCACATGATGATTACTAGTATCTTCTTTTCACCTAGAATTCTTCTTCTCTAAGGTTTAGATCCAACAACAGAAACCTTGCTGTTGTTTATCTCCCTTATTTGTGAGTTAACTTGAACAACAGGTTTGAAACAGTTTCTAAATTGCTTTTGAAATATATGTGCATTGCAATATAATAGCTCACGTGACGTCGACGTTCGACGAGGACTCAACTCCGCAGCGAGGATCTCCATCTCATGACGAGATTGGCAGATTCTCCGGAGGAAGACTAACTCCTAGCTTCTAACAAAACCGTTGAGCAAGGCAAGCCCCGGTTTGCATATCGTTACCGTTTTAAATTTTGCTTTACTTCACCTCATGTGTGTTAGAGTTGATATTGTGCATTTTGTCTAGGATGTTTGAAACCCACTTGCATGGCTATTACATCCCTGAGTAGAAGGTTTAGTGTAGGATTTGCCTTGCCGTAGATGCTAGGCTACTGTTGTAGCTAGCTCGGTAGAAGTCGAGTAGTAAAAAGCTACTCGCGAGAAAGGTCGAGTAATGGAGTTACTCGCGAGAGGTTGATGATAAGAGCACCCTCATGAAAATGAGATAGGGATGGGGATGTTCCTGTAGGATGGAGCGCTCAAGGTTGGTCTCGACCCGCGATGGGTGTAACAATGCTTGAGACCACATTTGGCCTGGACCGGGATGGTAAGGAAAATGTGGAGGTTGGTTGTAGCCCCGTCCGTGTCGGTTAAGGACCGTATGTATGCGGCCCTGCTGGACAAGATTGAGCTGTACCGGATATATAGTGGGGTATGGGACCCATGAAACCAATGTAACTCGATGGACCGTGATATAGAAACTCATCCTTCGCGTGGGAATGGCGTTGAGAAGGTGGGAGGTGTAAATCCTTTAGCGGACAACTTCGACGTGTCCGCGTAGAGGACCATCCTGCTCGGTGCGAAACGTTTTTCTATGTCAGGGTGTCGTGTGAAAGGTTGCTGCATACAACATAAGAAAGAGCTCTTGAGAGAGTCTTTCGAGGTAGGTGTATGTGTCGTGTATTCCGGGTTGTTATTGATTCAAATCACCATCGCTCGCGGAAGAGGATCGAGCATACTTGCCCACTGCGCCGTGACGTAGTAACAAGAGGAACTATGTCTTTTAACTTGCTGTTTGTGGATTAATCACTGTATTGGAACCTTGACTGAAGTAGATATAGAGCCAACTAAATTTTATTTCCACCTTAGGCTAGCAACATCGGGATAAGCATTTCTTGTTTGATTGTGGACTTCCGATGTTGTGAGACGTGAGGACCACTAAAATGAAGGCTATAAGAATCTGAATATAAGGATCAAGTTTAGTCAAGCTGCATTTTGCAAACTCCTGTTCCTACTGTTTTACTACCCCTGCATTTAGAGTTACATGTTTAGGAGTGACGGTTAAGTCTTGCTGAGCCTTAGTGGTCACTGTTGCTTCTGAGTTGCTTTGCAGGTAGCAGGATCCCTGCTAATGAAGAGGATTGTTCGGTGAGATGATCAACCTCACGGTTCGTTCCACTCATCGGAAACCTAGCCTCTGACTTTCTTTGGTGAAGCTAGTAGGAAGCGTTCACGGGCTGAACGACTTCTCTTCGGCATAGTCAGGGTCGAGAGTGAGTAGTTTGTCCAGGTAGTTTTACATTCCGCTGTGTGTGTACTTATGTTGTAAAAGATCTTATGTTGAGTAACAAAATGGTTTGTTATGTTCTTACGTCTTTTTTCGCGGCACCACCCACTGCGATCAACGGGCCTCACAATTACTCTCCGCTCGGTCTCATTTTCCTTGCCATGTGTTCCATTTGCTATCTCTAACCATGTAGTGTGCCTCTAGCCTATTCTCGCGAGCAGTTCCAACTACTCGAGTTGTACCAAATCCTACACTATCTTAGCACTGCAGTACCTAATCGAGAGTTCAAAACGTAAGCCCAAACCAGCGTTTTTTTGGCTACGCATTTGAAGTTGAATTTGTTAAGACCATAAGTACTGCTAGACAGGCCCAATTACTCTGAAATTTTGCTGTGGTTTGGACACAACCTAAACAGAGACTTGGCCAAGTTTAATTTGCAGCAAAGCTCATTTGAGCCCTCCACAAATAAATGTGTATTTGGCCTTAATTGGAGCTCTTAGGGTGTTCTAAGGATTTTCATGGAGCAAGCCATGACTTTATTGAAACTATATTTTCAAAGGGTTCTAATGGAGTTGATTTCACCTAATTTGAAGATTCCGAGCCAAATATATGAGCTAAACAAGTTCAGAGAAAATCTGAAAAATGTTTCTGGACATTTTTCATTTTCTCTGGAACAGTTTTATTAATGACACCATTAGGTGGATCAAATGAGCTCAAATGGACCAGAAATTTTAATGGTAGCTCAGGTATATTATAAGAAACATCCTGGCCAAATTTCAGAATTTTTCATCAAAGGGTTCTCCAGTTAAAATTTTAAACAGTTTAAATTTTGAAGAATTAATTCTGGAGAAATAAAGGTCTGAATGAAGTGAAACTGGATTTGTTGGAAAGTACTCAAGAGATGAATCCAATAAAATTTGGTTCACTCGAGTTGGAGTATCCTACCCAAAGTTATGTGGGTTTGAAGTTTGAACTTGAATCTTAAATTCGGGGAAATGTTTAAATTGCTGCGCGTGGGACCGGGGCTACATGTCGGCTTCTCAGTGGCTGACACATGGGGCTATGGAGTTTTTTGCGTGCAGAAACACATGATACGAAGCCACAGCTGATCCCCGGTTTAAATATCTACTCGTTGACACATGGGACCGTGGGCTTCTTCAACCTCCCGACATCCCGCGCTTAGCCGCCGCCACCCAAAATCCAAGATTTTCACCGCCTCTGCCTAATCCCACACCGGGAACACGGTGCTGGACTTAGCTTGACATGACAACAACCGGAACAAGGCCTGCAACGAGCGGTGGCTTCGGATGAACTTCAGCCGTGTCGGCCGGGCTTCCTAGCACCCCAAATTATCGAGAAAAAGGTCGTAGAGCATCAGTGCACCCTAGGGATGGTCGTCATGAACTCAAAGGAGCTCAGAAAATGGCCACAACTAGGATGTCACCGTGCGACCTAAGTCGGAAATCAGAAATTCTAGCAAAACTCAAAAACAGTGGCTACACCCGACGGTTCTCCGAAGTTTCGGATCCTATAGACTTGCACGGACGTCTAGAAGTAGTTCTCTAAGTTAGGTGATGAGTGGTGCGGTGTGTAGCACGAATTTTGCGTAGTGGTCCGACGGCCTCTTTTGTACACCGGCGCAAAACCGTGAAATTCTGGCGACGGCAGCTCCTGTCACGCCGCTGGAGATTGCGGTAATAAAAGAGGAAACTATGACGAACCTCTTTACTGTTCACAGCTCGGGGAAATGTGGGCTGTGGTGGCCGGACGAGTTGTTCCCGTGGCTGCGGCTCAGGATAAACCGAGGAAGAAGAAATGGCACGGTGGAGATCGAAGGTCGGTCACGGTCTGGAATCGGTGCGAGAACGTCAAGCAATGATCGGCGAACTCGGTTGCGGCCTCAGCTCGGCGTGACAGTCACTGGTTCGACCGGGCGAAGGTGGAATCGAGAGCTCGGGTGAGCGGTGATGTGTAGCAGGGTTTCTGTGTGGGAGAACGTCGGGAAATGGGTGAGATGGGACTGGGAAGGCTCGAGCGCGAGGATAAGAGAGCAGAGAGGCGGCTTGGTGGCCAGAGGCGGCAAGCAGCTGCTGTCCCGCCGTCTACTCGCCATGGCGCCCGCTCTGCCGAGTGCAAGAAACCGAGCTCAGCTGATTCAGTCGGTTTGATCACTTGCGAGGCTGACAGTGGGTCCCACCTCCTGGTTTTAACCTCTAAATACACTTTTTCTACTGCTCTAAACAGTAGTGACCCTAATACCCTTTGCAATTTGAATTATCCACCAAATGCCCATTGGAAATTTGTAGAATTCAAATTGTGAAGTGTTTGACTATATTCTAAGCACATATGCAGTTTGAAATTCAAATTGGATTTGAATTTTCTTAAAATTATCTCATGTAAAGATCAACTCCAAATGGAGTGAAAATTGGTGTGTGAGCTTACAAAAATGTGCTGAGTGTGAATACAATCCCACTTTTGAATTCATGGGATAAAGGAGTTTGAATTTGAATTTAAGTTCAAACTAGCCTTTTCCTTGTTGTGCCCAAAAACACCTCAAAAGGTTTTGAATTTGGGTGAAACTTGGCATGAGCATCCCTAGCAAGGTGTAGGAGTTTTTCCATATGCTCAGCCCCTATATGATGCATGTGGGAAATTGTAAGTGCATCTAGGTATCCCCGAGGGTTTTGGATTATTGATGATGACAAATTAAGAGACTAATGAGCTGAGATGATCTTAAGCATAGGACATTTCCAAGGTGGACACCTAAACTCTCAAAAAGAAAAAAGATGAAGAACGGTGTTGAAGACTCGAAGAGTAGAAATTAAGTTCCACTTGAGTCTTTAGTAGGCTAGCCGTGTAAAAGTGACAGTGTGTGTGTCAAGTGCATTGAGATCATAGAATAGAGATCAAACCGTTAGAAGTGTCAAATCCTTAGTGGAGAGTGGTAGAGAGGTAAAGTTGGGCAGGCCGGACTTGTCCAAGCCAAAGGCCGGACTAGTCCGGAAGCCCCACGGGTTAGTACGTTTTGGGGCGGACAAAGAGTTCCTGACTGAGTTGGGACTTGTCCGTTTTAGGACGGACTAGTCCGTTTCTCTCTTGGTGAGAGTGTTTCGGGACTAAGTCCTGGTAGACCGGACTTGTCCGCCTCAGTGCCCGGACCAGTCCGGGCTAGCCAGACTAGTCCGTTCTCATCCGGGCAAAGAGTCTCTGTGTGGGTTTGGGCTAGTCCGTTCTAAGGCGGACTAGTTCGTATGGTTGTGAGATGAGAGCTCCCACGGCTAAGTCTTGGTGGACCAGACTTGTCCGCTTTAGTGGCCGGACTAGTCCGGGTCCTCCAGACTTGTCCGTTCTCACCCGGACAAATAGTTCCTGTGTGAGATCGGACTAGTCCCGTGTGAAGTGGACTAGTCCGGACTTTCGGTAGGTGGCAACGGTTGGCTTCAGGGCTTCTATAAAATGAGATGCCCCAACTTCATTTACATCTCCCTGGAACCCTAGCGCCGCCACAGCCTTCATAGAGCGTCTCCAAGCCTTCTCCATTGCCTACTCACCCTCTTGAATCAAACCTTGAGTGAATCTGGGTGTATGAGAAGAGGAGAAGGAAGAACTTTGCGTTTAGGCTCTTGGAGTGATCTCGTGCACTTGGTGTGATCTGTGACTTGTGAGATCTGTGAAGTTTATGGATGTGATCAAGTGGGAGCCTCAGATTGTGAGCAGCCCCAACACTTTGGAAGTTCACCTTTGAGATAGTGAAGAACCGGGTTAGACTTAGTGGCGACTTGGTAAGGAAAGGGTTGTTAGACCCGGTCCTTTGTGGACCCCTCAACAGGGACGTAGATTCCTGAGTGGATTCGAACCTCGGGAAAAAACTCTTAGTGTCTCTCTTGCAATTTATATTTCTTTGAACGTCAAGATTGCTTAGGGTTTGTTTTAATTATTCCGCTATTAGAGTATACATCATCACAATCTTGCAATTCATTTCAATATTCTATCACACTTGTCATATAGGATTGCTAGTTGTTTTATCCACATTTTGTCAAACTAAAATCTGGAGAAAACCCATAAAAATCAAGCTTTAGACCCTTCCAGCAGTTTGACCAGACTAGTCAGTCAGTGAGCCAGACTAGTCCGGCTCCTTTTAGGTTTTTTCAACAAGTAGACCGGACTAGTCCGCTCCTGAGCCAGACTAGTCCGTCCCTTGTGTACTAATCTCATTTATTTAAGTCATTTCTGGTATTTTAGCCTATTCACCCCCTCTAGACAATTTCAATTGGTATCAGAGCAGGTTTCTCGATCAAGAGTCTAACCACTCAGAGAGAAGATGGCCGGAGTTGAGGGATATGAGATTCCACCGATGTCGCAAGGCGAAAACACATATGACAAGAAAAAGGACGCTGATGTGCTGAAAGACCTTTCAAGTGACGATGAAGAAGTTCGCCATCTCAAGGCACGACTTCGCGAGAAGCTAGGTCACTCAAGTAAAGAGAAGATGAAGCCAAAAGATCAAGAAACGAGTGGTCAACCGGACTACTCCCGATATCCTTTCAACTATGAACATTTAACTTCTAACAATCATTACTTATCTATTCCTCTTGGCAAACCTCCTCAATTCGATGGAAATGATTACTCAATGTGGAAGCATAATATGAAGATGCATCTAATATCCTTAAACCCTAGTTTCTGGCAAATTGTCTTAACAAGTGTCCATCTTCCAAGAAATGAAGAAGGCGTCACCCCGGAGAAAGCCATCCTACTTCATCGCAATTATCAAGCAGTAGGGGTCATTACCAAATCCTTGACTTGAGAAGAGTTCAACCGAGTCGATAGATTGGAGGTGGCCAAAGACATATGGGACACACTCAAGACAGCGCATGAAGGAAACCGAGTCATTAGGGAGGACAAGATCGATATGATTGAAAGAGAGCTTGGTAGGTTCACCATCATGGATTGTGAGTCCCCTCAAGACATGTACAACCGTCTCAAGGTGCTAGTCAACAAGATCTGATCTTATGGATGCACCCGTTGGATGGATCATGAGGTCGTGAAGAGGATGCTTCCGGTATTCATGCCTCGAAACATTGCTCTTTGCTCCTTGATCCGTTAGAGTCCGGGATATGCTCAAATGACCCCGGAGGAAGTGCTTGGAAGAATCATCAACAACAAGATGATGGAGAAGGAAGCCATGTTCTACAGCGACCTCCAAAGGGTTGCCTCCTCAAAGAAGAAAGATGTTGCTTTCAATGCAACATCCTCATCACAATATTTTAAAGCAAGTGATGATGAGGGTCTCGACACCAATGAAGAAGAGGCGCTCTCCATCAACAAATTCAAGAGGATGATGAGAAGAAGGAAGGGGGAAACCATTATGAGAACAAGAACAAGGAAAGGTCCAAGCCCAAGACGAAAAGAGCATGCTACAACTGTGGTGAGTATGGACACTTCATTATGGATTGTCCGTATGAAGAGAGTAAGAAGAAGAGAGATGGCAAATCCCAAGAGAAGAAATTCTTCAAGAAGAAGAGGCCATCAGGACATGCTCACCTTGGGAAGGAATGGGACTCAAACGAAGACTCATCCTCCGAGGACGAAGAGAAAGTGGCAACACTTGCCATTGGAAGGAGCAAACTCTTCCCAAACCTTGAAGACTTCAAGTCTACATGTCTCATGGCAAAGGAGGGAAGAAGAAAGGTTAAATCTAATCCATTCCTCTACTTCTTCACTTGATAGCTTTGATAGTAATAATGAAAATGAATCCATGCTTAAGGATCTAAGTAGGAGCACCTTGAAAAAATTGAGATTGTTGTCGGAAGAAATCTTTGAGAAGGATGAACTCATCAAACGTCAAGAAGACATGCTCATGTTTGAAAAGGAGAGATGTCATGAGCTTGAAGAGCTCCTTGAGGTTGAAAGGGAAAGAAGCAAGGCACTTGAGCGTGAACTCGCTTCGAGCATGGAAACTTGCTCAAATTTTGAGAACACAACTATTGTGCTCAAGGATGAAATTGTTAACTTGACAAAAGTCAACAAAATCCTTGAAACACAAAGTGAGTCTCTCATGATCAATGCACCTTCTCCGTCTATGATTTCATCTTTCTCAAAGAAATATCTCGAAGCTACTCAAACTTGCAAATGCTCAAACATAATCCTAAAACTTAAAGATGAACTTAAGATGGCACAAAACAAGCAATCACCAAAAGGAGGTATCTTTGACAAAGAAAAAGTGGCATATGCACGAAGTGCATATACTAATGTAAGACCTCCACATGTCAAAGATGGTCTTGGCTATTCTAAGGAGTGGAGGCAACATGCTAAAACTCTTAAGAAGGGAAAAGACTTGATTGTATTTGTCAAGGAAGGTTCATCCAACAAGAACATTGAAAACTCATCTAACATGCCTAAAAATAAACCTCATCCTTTGTTCCGTGATTTTGATGCCTCATATGTTTTATTGAGAAACAAATTTGGAAAGATCTATGCTAGGTATGTTGGGTCACTCCGCAAGAGTCCAAAACCTTGTGCGTGGGTGCCCAAGTGCCTCTTGACTTATATGAAAGGACCCAACTCAGCTTGGATACCAAAAGGTAAAGCATAACTCTATTTTGTAGGTATACTCTTTCGGTGGATCAAAATGAGTGCTCGACAGTGGATGCACAAACCATATGACCGGAGAGAGAAGGATGTTTGTTGAATATGAGGAAAACGAAGATCCAAGTGAAGGAATATACTTTGGGGGCAATAGCCAAGGGAAAATCTATGGCACCGGTAAAATTGCTATCTCTCCCCATCATACTCTTTCAAATGTTTTGCATGTTGACTCCTTTGATTATAACCTTGTATCCATATCCCAATTATATGATAAAGGTTATAATTGTATTTTCACTAACGAGGGTGTGAATGTCTTAAGAAGAAACAATGACTCAATCAACTTTAAGGGCGTGCTCAAGGAAAAGCTTTATCTTGTGGATTTCACCACGGATAAAGCTCAACTTGACACGTGCTTAATGGCGAAGACCAACATGGGTTAGCTGTAGAAGTCCCAAAAATGTGTATGAATAAAAACTATGGTTTGAGTTCATATGTGTGGCAATGACATGAAAAATGGGACTTGCTAAAACTTTTCTTCATGCAAAGTAATACGTGGATGATCATCCAAAATGAGGCTCACCTTTTTATTTAAAAGTGTTGAACCAATAAGGAGTTAAATACCTCTTTGCATGTAAGTTTAAAATTCAGATTTGAAATTCAAAGTTCACACATATGGTGACCCAAAAACTCTGAATAAACATGCAGCCCTATAGTTGGAATTATAGGGAAAAGTTTGCTCACCAACTTTCCATTTGTAGGGTGGGCTCAAAAGAGAGCTAAAAAGAAGATATTGCAAATTCTAAATCAAATTCGGATTTAGTCTTGCAAATTCAAACTGAATTTGAGGAATTCAAATTCTAGCCCACCTTTTTAAACTTAGAATTCTGGGGATTAAAGAGATCAGCTTGAACAGATATTTGGGAGGTACATGTGGAGTGGGACCCACATGTCATAGAGCTAAAGGAGGAGACTTACTCACTAAGTTTTGCTCTCGGTGGGAGATTTTCCCGAGCAGCTCGTGAGCGCCACAGAGGAGGTTGCCGTGCCAGCTCCTGCTGCCGGACCTCCACAGTGGCTGCCGCACGTCGCCGGCCAGTTTCCGGCCGCCGGCAGCCCAAGCAGACCCCACAGACGTGTTCCTCGGTGTCACAAACTCCCTGGCGGCGAGTTTCAGCTCAGGCGGTGGCCGGAAACGGCGAGCCGGCGAGCTCCGGCGTCGGGCCGGCGAGGGGCAGTGCGGGTGCGAGAGAGGAAGCCAGAGGAAGAAGAAGACGCGTGGGCCCCACCTGTCAGCAGCTCAAATTTTAAACCCGGGATCGGGTGTGGCCGGAATCCCGTGTGTTGGCGCGCAGAAGCGCTGTGGCCCCAATCTGATTGGCTGGGGTTTAAAAAGCGGGCCCAGTGGGATTTTCAATAGGAAAATAATTCCAGACTTAGCTCAATCTTTAGAAATTTATATCTCTGATTTCAATTTGAGTGATTCCAATTGGGTTGGATTCATCTCCCTGATTTCTATCCAAATAAGAACTCAGATTTGTATGAAAGTCAATATTATATTCTGGAAAATTCTTTGAAGTTTTTTTGAAAAAGAATTATTGAGGGAGTTTGGGTTATACACAAATCCCCAAATTTTGCCAGACTATTCTTTAGCATAGTATTGACCTACTAGCAAATTTTTAGCTCATTTGATGATCATTTGAGTAGGAATTTGCTAAATGCAAACTACTGTGTTCAAAAGAGTCCAGAAACATTTGCAGAAAATGTTTCCCACTTCAAAAATCTGTTTTGAGCAATCCATAGCTCCAAAAATCATAGGAAAATTTAGGAAAGCTCTCTGAGACATACTTGGAATTGTAGTTCACTTACTTGGGCATGAAAATGCACATTTCTACAGAATTAATTCTTTTGAGTACAAATGCTTAAATAATTGTTCTGGGAGAACTACTTAAGTAAAAGGGCTGAATTTTGGACCAGATGACTCTCATGTGATCAAGAACTCACATGTAAATTATCAGCCCAATATGAGTCCTTGAACTCCCTGTTCTTATTCTCCATACTTATGTATAAGGGAAAAATACAAAAGAGGTGTTGTGAGAATTATGGGGGACACAATATGACTCCACATTAGCTGCAATTTGGCAAGCTAAATCCTTAGATAGTATAGAACCAGCTGTAAAAGTTTTGAGGCCATTGGAGTTCTTGTTCTTCAGTTGCACTCAAATCTTTTCAGCTTATCTATTATGTTCATTAGAGAAAAGGGTTAGTGTATAGCTAAGGCCTTAAGGTCAATTTAGTTTAATTCTGTTCTTTGCACAACAGAGGCAAACCAAGCCATGCTTGGCTTTTCCACACAACCTATGTTCTTAAGAAATTAATTCCATAACTTCTTTCCATTACATTCTATAAAATATGTGCATATGCATCTCAATAGGACCCATAACGAAGGGGACTCAAAGGAGTGATTCATCGAAGTGGATCAAGCTCCGGAGAGTCAAGGGTGGATCTGCAAGGACACTAACTGGTTATATACGACTACCCTGCAAAACAGGCAAGCTCCGGTTTGCATTTAACAGCTATTAATTTTTGATTTTGTACTCACTTTCGGTAAAGATATGAACTGTGCATTAGGTCTAGTGATTGATACTCCTCTTGCATAACCAAATGACCCATGGAGTATTGGGTAGGTGTCTTTCACCGTGTAGAACTGCCATGCTTAAGTACGGTTCGGTAGAAGTCGAGTGGTGAGATGCTACTCGCAGTTTCAGGAACAAAAGGGGCATACGGGATTGGTTCATAAATGAGGTAGCAAGTTAAAGTTGAGATCGGAAGGTTGTAGGAGCAGCAGGACATAGGGGCCTGGGTGCTGTAGACCTGTTCGTGTTGGTCAAGGACCGATCCGTATGCGGCCCTATTGAACAAGTTTGAGTTGTGTACCGGACTCATGTTGGCTATATGGGACCCAGTAAACCGATGTACCTCGGGAAGCTGTCGTTGGGACTTTTCGGGTCGCCTCAGGCGGACGGCCGGTGTGCAGTATGTGGGGAATATTCTCATGACATCTCATGTCGGAAGGTGCACCATGAGAGTAGCTACTGTACGGGGCGACTTGATCGATTCAGCGGGGGTGAAACGGGGGAAAGGCTGCCACGTACGACGTTAGTGATGGTTGTTGTAGGCAACGTCGAGTACGGGCGTACGTGTCATGTAGTCCGGGTGTTATTGATTCGAATCACCGTCGCTGACGGAATGGACCAAGCATACTTGTTCTCACAGTCGTGACGTAGTAAGAACTTGCATGAGAAAGGAACTAATCATATTGATGTGAAGTATTATACTAGTGTTGTATTGGATCTTGATGAATAGGCTAGTGCAAAGTCGATTCTTTTATGCCATGAGCAATTTACATCAGGGGAAAGCGTTTCTTGTTTGATTGTGGACTCCCGATGTGGCGTGCCCAAGGTTACTTAAAAAGCTGCGATTAATACCTGAAAGTAAGGATTCACTTTTAGGCGAGTTAAATTATGCTTATGCCATCCTATGTTAGGTTCATAACCTCACTTAGAGTTTCATGTTTAGGGTGACGGTTAAGTCTTGATGAGCGTTATGCTCACGGATGCTATCCGAGTTGTTTTGCAGGTAATTGGCTCGATGCTTATGAGAAGGGATGCCGATGAGACTCGGGAACCTCCGAGTGCGTACTCAAAGAGCATCCTCGCCGCTGCAGATTGTCTTCGTGTTGCTAGTAAGAAACGTCCGCGGGCTGGACCGTTTCTTTGCTGCTAGTTTAGATATGAGTCGTGAGAGAGATAGTCTTCCGCTGTAGTTTACTCTGATATAACTATTTGTAAAACATTCTTGTACACTTCCGCTAAATTATTTATGTAATATGATGTGTTTCAGCAACCTGTGTGCTGTTGGGTGCCGCATAACACGGCACCACCCGACGAGGTCCCGTGGGGCCGTCTCAATAGCTTTGGCATAGAAGGCTAGCCCATGTTTGGATGAGGAACATGCAAAAACTTCTCAAGGGAGAACACTTTCGAGGCTTGAAGAATGTTGTTTTTGATAAGGACATGCCATGTAGTGCTTGTCAAGCCGGAAAGCAAGTTGGAGCTCAACATCCATCAAAAAATGTCATGACGACAAGACCTTTGGAGCTACATCACATGGACATCTTCGGTCCAATCACCTACATAAGCATCGGCGGTAACAAATATGGTCTTGTTGTTCTAGAAGATTATTCTCGTTTCACTTGGGTGTTCTTTTTGCATGACAAAGGCGAAACTCAAAGTGTGCTCAAGAAATTATTGAGAAGAGCTCAAAACGAGTTCTCCTTAAGAATCAAGAACATAAGGAGTGATAACGACACCGAGTTCAATAACACTCAAGTGGAAGAATATCTGGATGAAGAAGGCATCAAGCATGAGTTTTCAGCCCCCTACTTCCCTCAACAGAATGGGGTGGCTGAAAGGAAGAATATAACTCTTATTAAGATGGCAAGAACCATGCTTGATGAGTACAAGACGTCGGACCAGTTTTGGGTGGAAGCGGTTAACACCGCTTGCCATGCCATAAACCGTTTGTACCTTAATCAACTTTTGAAGAAGACGTCATACGAACTTCTAATCGGTAACAAACCCAACATCTCTTGTTTTCGTGTCTTTGGGAGCAAGTGTTATATTCTCAACAAGAAGCCTTGGCCTTCAATGTTTGCTTCAAAGTCCGATGAAGGTTTCTTGCTTGGTTATGACTCAAACACCTACGCCTATCGTGTTTTCAACAAAACTTCCGGAATTGTTGAAATAGCGAGAGACGTAGTGTTTGATGAGACTAATGGCTCCCAAGTGAAGCAAGTTGAACAAAGTGTGCTAGATAAAGAAGAGGCCCCACAAGAAGCACTTAAAAGGGTGGCACATGGAGACATTTTTCCTCAAGAACATCCTCAAGACTCAAATGATCATCCAACAAACAAAAATATGTCTCCCTCCCATGATCAAGCTCAAGATTTGCAAGGCCAACCTCAACAAGATCAAAACGATCAAAGTCAAGATGGAGGATTGGATCGAGGGGGAGATGAAGAAAAGAGTGACAATGAAGATGAACATCAAAGAGTTCAACCACCTCATCCAAGAGTGCACCAAAGTGCTCAACGGGATCATCCCGTCGACAACCTACTAGGAGATATCTCCAAAGGGGTGACCACTCGCTCTCGAATGGCTAATTTTTGTGAACATTACTCTTTTGTTTCCTCCTTCAGCCCCGCAAGGTAGAAGAAGCGCTACAAGATCCGGATTGGGTGGTGGCCATGCAAGAGGAACTCAACAATTTTGAAAGGAATCAAGTATGGGAACTTGTGAAGCGACCCAATGCAAATGTTGTGAAAACCAAGTGGGTATTCCACAACACAAGACGAGTATGGGATTGTAACAAGAAACAAGGCGAGACTTGTTGCAAAGGGATATGCACAAGTATAAGGTTTGGATTATGATTAAACTTTTGCTCCAGTAGCTAGGCTTGAATCAATTCGTATATTGCTTGCGTTTGCTACTCACCATGATTTCAAGCTATACCAAATGGATGTGAAAAGCGCTTTCCTCAATGGTCCGATCAAGGAGGAAGTGTACGTGGAGCAACCACCCAGATTTGAGGATGATAAGTATCCTAACCATGTCTTTAAACTTCAGAAAACCCTCTATGTCCTCAAACAAGCTCCTAGAGCTTGGTATGAGTGTCTTAGAGACTTTCTTATTAAAAATGGTTTTAGGATAGGAAAGGCCGACCATACACTCTTCACTAAGCATTTTAACGATGATTTATTCATGTGCCAAATATATGTCGATGACATTATATTTGGTTCTACTAACAAAGCTTTTTATGATGAGTCTTCAAAGATAATGACCGAAAGGTTCAAGATGTCAATGATGGGGGGATTGAAGTTTTTCCTAGGATTCCAAGTCAAACAACTCGAGGAAGGAACGTTCATAAGTAAAACCAAGTATACTCAAGACATACTCAAGAGGTTCAACATGGACAAAGCCAAACCCATCAAAACTCCAATGGGAACAAATGGACATCTTGACCTTAATGAAGATGGTCCAAGTGTGGACCAAAAGGTATTTTGTTCCATGATAGGCTCTTTGCTTTACCTTTGTGCATCTAGGCCCGACATAATGCTTAGTGTATGTATGTGTGCACGGTTCCAAGCCGCTCCTAAGGAGTGTCACTTGAGGGCCGTTAAGCAGACTCTCAGATATTTGGTTCACAATCCTAACCTAGGACTTCGGTATCCCAAGGGATCCAAGTTCAATATCATCGGATACTCTGATGCCAATTATGCCGGTTGTAAGGTAGATAGGAAGAGCACATCAAGGACTTGCCAATTCCTTGGTAGGTCCTTGGTTTCGTGGTCTTCAAAGAAACAAAACTCCATTGCCTTATCCACATCCGAAGCGGAATACATCGCAGCCGAGAGTTGTTGTGCACAACTCCTATTGATGCGACAAACTCTTAGGGACTATGGTTACACTTTGAGCCATATTCAACTCCTATGTGACAATGAGAGTGCCATCAAGATTGCTCACAATCCCGTAGAGCATTATAGAACCAAACATATTGATATCCATCACCATTTCCTGCGAGATCACTCTATCAAGGGAGGTATCATTATCTTTCATGTTAAGAGTGAGAAGCAATTAGCGGACATCTTCACAAAACCCCTTGATGAGAAACGCTTATGTGACCTAAGGAGTGAACTGAATATCCTGGATTCTTAAAACATTGCTTGAGGCGTGCACATCTAGTTGTCGCTTGTTTATAAACTTAAAAAATCCGCATGTTTTCAACATACTACCCTAATTTCCTTTACTCCATGAAAACTATGTTCAAAAGGATCCCTTGTCAAATATGGTCATTGTTTGTTTAATGTATGCTTACTGACCATGTTTACTAAAGATATTTGCAAAAACTTGTCCAAAAAGTATCATATTCTTGAGCTAAAATTCAAATTATATGAATTTAAGCATATAGTCGGACTAGTCCGCCCATGGGACCAACAAGTCCGGGCTGTCAAGGTCGGACTTCTCAGCGGACAAGTCGAAACCGGACTAGTCCGCCTAGCAGTCTGGATAAGTCTGGCCCAGAGAAGTCCGGCTCTGGTCCGCCAGCCGGACTTGTCCGGGCACCAGGCCAGACTAGTCCGGCCCCTGGGGACTCAATCTCCCAGGGCGGCCAGGCCTCTCTCTCACCCTTCACACTCTCACTTTCAACCCTCTCAAGCCGAAAACGCCCCCAATTGGTGATTTTCGCTTTCCTCCACAAAAAATCTCGTAAAATCCATGGATTGGAGCCCTAAGGAGTGCGGAAATCCTTCCCCGTGCTTTGTTTCTCAAGTTTCGACTTCGATTTCATCACATTTGAAGTTTTGAAGAGATATTCTTGACCTAACCAAAAATTCTTTCTTTTCTTCATTCTTAGGACTTTTGCTAGAAACCTCTTCACAAATATTGTTCTTAGTATCAATGCGATCATAGCCTAGGAGTATGCAACTTAATTCGAAGTTTTTGCGAAAAATTGTTAGGGTTAGGGTTCTTCCTGTATAACCCAGACTTGTCCGGGTTCGGGCGAACAAGTCCGTTCTCGGGCGGACTAGTCCGGCCCTTTAATGGACAAGTCCGGTTTACACAGGACAAACTCCAACTTTAGCCATTTTTAGTGAATTCTTTTACAATATTCCACTTCCTTGACCTCTTATCTCTTGTTTCTCATACAATATGTCAGACTCCGAACAAAGCTCTCCCCTTCCATGTCCCACGGCCGAGGAGGCTCGACAAGCCATTCATCGGCGCATTGCCGAAGAGAGGGCGGCAAAAGAGGCCCAAGCGGCTAAAGAAGTCGTCCATCGAGAGGCAAGAACAAAGAAGAAGCATGATCTCGACGAGGAGGGACAAATTGCCCAAGCCGTTGAAGAATCCTTGAAGGATCAACGGAGAAAGAAAAGGGCTGAACATGAAGCCTAAAGCTCCCAAGCTGCTAGTGCCTTAGATCCCAAGAGGAAGCGGCTGGTCACCTTGGGAGATAAAGTGCGGGAAAAGGAGAAGGAGAAGGAATCCGAGGATAGGGCTCCTTGTGATCCAAAGAAGGGCAAGGCTCCACTTCCTGAGGAGCCCAAGAATAAAAAGGCAACTGCCAAAGAACCGACAAACAAGGCAGGAAGGATAGTAATAAGGGAGAAAGGGCAACCAAAGCCCATCAGCCCCTTGAAGATGGCTGCCCCTGCTAGAGATCCAAACTGGCAGCCCAACAATCTGGCATTTGTATTCAAAGGAAAGGGGGCTGAGAAGGCGAGAAGGCTAAGGATGGATAACATCTATGACTATGAGAAGCACACAGCCGGCCCTAGGTTTTGGTTTGGTTTCCACTTTGATTACTACCGCTTAGTGTACCTAAAGATGAAGACCCCAATCGCCCAAGCTCAGTGGGTAGATTGGACTACATGGCCAAAAGGAAGCACAAAGCCTTTGATGCCTTGATTGAAGCCGCAGAGTGCCATGGAATCTAGAAAATCATGGGCTTCAAGTATGACTGGAACATTGAGGTGATCGTACAGTTTTACACCACTGTGTACTTCTTTGCCTATGGTGACCGGAAAATCACCTGGATGACTCATGGAGAGCAGTACTCAGTCACCTATGAGAGGTATGCCCAGATACTTGGCCTTGAGGAGCACTTGGACCATGAGATTATTATTTCCAACTTCATGGATGTGGATAGGGATCAGGTTGACTATATGTATCCTAGTCATGTTCCCTATGAGGCCGAGATTGCTAGGAACATCAAGCCATTCTATAGCATCCTCAACCGGATTTTGAGGAGAACTATAGCCCCTAAGGATGGAGATGTAGGGGTAATTCAAGGAAACTTAAGGCATCTCCTCCTCTTGATAGATGGTGAAGATAAGTTCAACGTTGTTGAGCATATCTATGATGACATCTTCAACATCTCTCAAACTCCCAACCGCTCATGTGGATGTGCACCGTATATCATGTGTTTAATTTAGAAGGTGTCGGGGATAGTCATTGTCAAGGATGTCACTCATCGACCTCTCCGTCCTCAGCAACCCCCCATTGTGCCAGAACCCGCAAGAAGGAAAAATGCTTAACCTCCTTCCAGCTCAGCGGCACCCCCATCATCTCCTCCTACGCAGTCCATGAGCGGATTCTTCAAGTGATTCAATGCAATCTTTGCCTCTTGTCAGCGTGTGGAGGTACGGACTCGACGCATGGAGAGGCGTCAGGAGAAGTACCTCAAGGCTGTGTGTGACAAGCTTTATGTACCCATGTCTTCTCCCGAGGAGAGTGATGGGGAACTCACTCCATATCCAGAGTTCACCGCTGATGAGCTCGCCCAGGTTAGGAAAGATGGAAGCTCCTCCAAGGCCGTGCCTCCATCAACCGCCGCCGACGATGAGGAAGAGGATACGGAGGCCACGGAGAGCGATGAGAATGGAGATGAAGAAGAAGACAAAGAAGATGACGAGTAGACTTAGGCGTATCTTCTCCCCACTTTTCCTTTTTTTGGTGACTTGATGCCAAAGGGGGAGAGATGGGAAAGATATCCTTTCTTTTTATCATCTTCTAGTCTTTTAATAGATCCTTTGGACATCTATGTTTTGGACATGACTACCTTGTAATAGATCCTTGGACATGGCTATTTATGTTTTATGCATGACTATCTTTTGTGTAACACTACGTGTTGGATTTTATAGTTTATATTTTATCATTGTTGCTCCTTGCTATGCTTATTGTCTTATCACATTTTTGGTCACAACACGTAGGCACCCCACCATAACATGCGAATGTATGTCAATTCCCCTCTTTTGACTCTTGCATACATTCAGGGGGAGTTTTGCATACGTACACTTGTCATGAAAATCAATGTTTTACCTCCTATGTTGTAACTTAATGGGTAGTCATCAATCACCAAAAAGGGGGAGATTATAAGTGCATCTAGGTATCCCGATGGGCTTCGGATGATTGATGACGACAAAATAAGAGACTAATGAGCTGAGATGATCATAAGAACAGGACATTTCCAAGGCGGACACCTAAACTCTCAAAAAGGAAAATTATGAAGAACGGCGTCGAAGACTCGAAGAGTAGAAATTAAGTTTTCACTTGAGTATTTAGTAGGCTAGCCGTGTAAAAGTGAGAGTGTGTGTGTCAAGTGCATTGATATTATAGAAGAGAGCTCAATGTGTTAGAAGTGTCAAATCCTTAGTGGAGAGTGGTAGAGAGGTAAAGTTGGGCAGGCCGGACTTGTCCGTGCTAGAGGCCGAACTAGTTCAGAAGCCCCATGGCTTAGTCCATTTTGGGGCGGACTAAGAGTTCCTGACTGAGTTCGGACTTGTCTGTTATAGGATGGACTAGTCCGTTTCTCTCTTGGTGAGAGTGTTTCGGGACTATGTCCTGGTAGACCGGACTTGTCCGACTCAGTGGCTGAACTAGTCCGGGCTAGCCAGACTAGTACGTTCTCATCCGGACAAAGAGTCCCTGTGTGAGTTCGGGCTAGTCCGTTCTGAGGCGGACTAGTCCGTATGGTTGTGAGATGAGATCTCCCACGGCTAAGTCTTGGTGCACCGGACTTGTCCGCCTTAGTGGTCGGACTAGTCCGGGTCCTCCAGACTTGTCCGTTCTCACCCGGACAAATAGTTCTTGTGTGAGATCGGACTAGTCCGGTGTGAGGTGAACTAGTCCAGACTTTCGGTAGGTGGAAACGGTGGGCTTCGGGACTTCTATAAAATGATATGCCCTGACTTCATTTACATCTCCCTGGAACCCTAGCGCCACCACAACCTTCCTAGAGTCTCTCCAAGCCTTCTCCATTGCCTACTCACCCTCTTGAATCAAATCTTGAGTGAATTTGGGTGTGTGAGAAGAGGAGAAGGAAGAACTTCGCGTTTAGGCTCTTGAAGTGATCTCGTGCACTTGGAGTGATCTGTGGCTTGTGAGATCTGTGAAGTTTGTAGAAGTGATCAAGTGGGAGCCTCAGATTGTGAGCAGCCCCAACACTTTGTAAGTTCACCCTTCAGATAGTGAAGAACCGGGTTGGCCTTAGTGGCAACTTGGTGAGGAAAGGGTTGTTAGACCCAGTCCTTTGTGGACTCCTCAACGGGGATGTAGATTCCTGAGTGGAATTGAACCTCGGGGAAAAACTCTCATATGTCCCTCTAGCAATTTACATTTCTTTGAACGTCAAGATTGCTTACGGTTTGTTTTAATTATTCCGCTATTGGAGTATACATCATCACAATCTTGCAATTCATTTCAATATTCTATCACACTTGTCATATATGATTGCTAGTTGTTTTATCCACATTTTATTAATCTAAAATCTAGAGAAAAAACCCATAAAAATCAAGCTGTAGACCCTTCCAGCAGTTTTACCAGACTAGTCCGCCCCTGAGCAATACTAGTCCGACCCCTTTTATGTTTTTCCAACAAGCAGACCGGACTAGTCCGCCCCTGAGCCAGACTAGGCCGTCCCTTGTGTACTAATCTCATTTAATTAAGTCATTTCAGGTATTTTAGCCTATTCACCCCCCTCTAGGCAATTTCAGAAATACCACTTTTGCATTTTGTGAGTTTATCCTCTAATGACCATGTTGATGCTGTTTACTTGCTCTTCAAATGTGTTCATAAGTTTTCCTCAAATGAGGTGTGTGTGGTGTGATGAATACTCTGAATGTGTGCAAAAACTTAGTCCCTTACATCCCCCCTTAAAGAATCTCGTCTATTATGAAAAATCTTAAGGAATTAATTACAGGAGTTCTGTTTATTGGAAAATTCCCAATTTCGGGCAGGACATTCTCCCAAATATGAACTTCAGTAAAAATTTTAGAGGCGTTGGAACTCATTTGCTAGGCCAAATGATGATTCAATCTTCTATGTCTCTGAAAATTTGGAAAAACAACAGCAACAGTTTCCCGGCTTTTAGCCCAATCTTGTAAATTTCATATCTTTATGTAGGGAACTCCAAAAAGTATGAAACCAAGTCATATAGACTCATAAGACTCCTAAGTTTCTAAAAATCCAAAAATAGAGTTGCCATAAAAATTCAGAGAAGCCAAATAGCTAAGAAAATTCTTTAAGCCACATCTTAAATCAACTTTGTCTGAAATTTTGCAATCGATACCTCTGTATGATCTATGGACAACTGTAAAAATTTCAGAGCAAGTTGAGGTCATCTTCTCCAGTTTCTGCTAATTTTTCTAGTTTTATACTTATGTCCATTATATAGTTCTTTGAACTTTAGTTCAAAAACTTCCACTGATCAAAATGTTCTTCTCTCTGTTCCAGCACATAGCCGGACCCAACTCTTAAGTATTAGTTGATCTGAACCCTTCTTAAGTCATAAAACACTTTTGTTTTATAATTCCTTTACTCGCAATATAAACGTGTGCATATTCATATCGGTAGGAAACACGACGAAGAAGTTCGACGAGGAACTCGACTCGGAGCAGCAAGTTGAGGCTTTACTCATCACCAAGATATTGACTTTAAAGTAGGATTAAACCTACAGCAACTTAAGGCAAGCCCCATTTGCATTTAACAACTTTTAGTTATATTTTACTTTGTACCACTTTCATTGGTCTAGTATGTATTGTGCAATAGGTCAAGGGTGATTGATACTCCAGATGCATGACCCACAAACCCTTGGAGTTGAAGGGTAGAGCAGGTTACCTTCGTGTAGTTTCTTCTAGGCTTAAGTTATATAGGAACCGGTACAAGATGGGTAGTTGGAAGCTACTAGCGAGGCTAGGATTTTGGTTCAACAGGGTATGGTTCTAGAGAATGAAATTCCTGGAATAGAAAATGAGACTGAGCAGAGAGTAGGAGCAGCAGGACATTGGGCCTGTGTTGCCATAGCTCTGTTTGTGTCGGTTAAGGACCGATGCGTATGCCGCCATGTTGAGCAAGATTGAACAGTACCGGAAGCATATTGGAATTATAGGGTCCAGGAAACCAATGCAACTTGGGTACTCGTGTCGAAACATATACCGCCGTCCTTTAGGGGTTGGTGTAAGAGGTGTAAACCCACTAGCGGAGCAACTTTGACATGTTCCGGGTAGTGACCCTTCTGATGGGTCGGTAGAACTGGTTCGGCGTTGGAGTGACGGGTGAAAGGTTGCTGCATACAATGTAAGAAAGATCTCTTGTATGAGTCTTTCGGGGCGGGTATATGTGTCGTGTGTTCCGATTGTGTCCTGATTCGAATCACCATCCCTCGCGGTTATATGAGTACCACTTGTTCACTGAGTTGTAACGTAGTAATTACTTCCAGATGAATTGAGATGAATCATTGCTTTTGCAAAGTTCTTAAGTTCATTGTATTGAAAACCATGTATGCTATTGTTGTAGAGCTCACTAAGTTTATCTTCCACTTTGGGCATAACCACATCGGAGGAAAGCATTTCTTGTTTGATTGTGGACTTCCGATGTGAGGGCTACCTAAGGCATATTAATCTGCTGCTATAAAACTGAAAGTAAGGATTAACATGTAGGCATGTCTTTATTGCAACATCCTTTTTCCTATATTATTAATCCCTGCATGTAGAGTTTCATGTTTAGGAGTGTCGGTTATGTCTTGTTGAGCTTTCAAGCTCATGGTTGCATTATCAGTGTTTTGCAGGTTATATTAACTTTGCTATGAAGATGGTTGTTCGGTGAGACATCAGAGACTCACCGTAAACCATGTCGCTGCATTCACTTTTGTTGAAGCTAGTAAGAACCGTCCACCGGCTGGACGTCTTCTCTTTTGCATAGCTAGGACTGAGAGTACGTGTGTATGTATATTCCGCTGCGTGTACCTTCGTGGTACATTATGTTGTAAATGACACTATATTGAGAAATGAAAGACTTTGTATGATTATGGTTTCTTTTCTTGTATGCTGTTGGGTGCTGCATCGCACGGCACCACCCAATGTGTATCCTGGAGTGTGGATCCCGGAACGGGTTCCCCAGAGGCATGGTATTAGAGCCGCATCGAGAATAGCAGGCATGAAAAGAGCATATTTTTGAAAACTTAGAAGTATACGAGTGAGGATTGTATAGTAGGCCCACATAAGAAATATTATTAGCATAGTTATTTAAGGTGGCAAGCTAACAGCGTGTTATTATTCAGTATTTCAATTCTGTAACAACGCACCTACGTGAAGGTAAGAATGGTAAGGAATGCCACCGAAAGCGGATCAATTTCGGTTAGCTCTCCCATATGAGTAAAGTAGTGTGGGATGTCCCGTTCAGAAATGGATGAGAAGTGAATATGTTTTCTAAGACTTTTCGTGTCTTAGAGACATATGAAATGCACTAGTCTCCAGTTCGCAAACCCAAGGGCAAAAGGAGGAGACCCCATCGTGTGGTTTGTAACACGAAGTATATCCTCTAGGACACTTCATGTCGTATGAGGCATACGAAAGTGCTGTTCCACCGGTGTGCTTAATTGCAAAGGTGTGGAGCCCTCCGTCGGGTGGTGAATAACCCGATCATGTACCTTGAGACGTGGCCTGACTCAAGGATGACCCATATGGCAATGATACGGGGTGTATGTTTTTACTATGATATGGACCTGCCTGAAATGACAAATCTCTTATGTGCTTCATTATTGATTTTTTTACTGCAGGTAATTGACCACGTTAGTATATGTCGTTGGAAAACGTGTGTGAGTGATCGTTTTAGTGCACCACTTGAGACGTATATGCCGGTGTAACGCCGGTTAGGATTTTTTATTTGCTGAGGAAACGTAGTACCGTGATATGTTTTCAACTGCATAAAAGGAAGTTTTCAGAGAAAAGAGTAAATTTGGAGTCTAGGATTCCGTTAGGGGTTAATGAATTCCTATATTGATCTAAGAGTCAATTGGGGGTATAGATTCATTCTAAATGTAATAGAAACAATATCTCCTGTTTTCGGCAGAATTTTTGCTGAAGTTGAACAGGACATAACTTTTGATTGGTTGAACCAATGGAGGTTAGAGATACATTTATGGAAAGGTTTCGAAGTCTTCTACAACATTTATGCAGAACTTCAGAAATCCCTTCAAATGGATGAAAATCTCAGATGAGTATGCACTGTCCAGAAACAGGGCAGATCAAAAATGCTCTCTGGAATTTTATGTATTTCAACCATAACTTCTTGTAGAAAAATCTCTAAGTGTCATGTAAGATACCGTTGGAAGGATTGTGATATGTGCTACGACTTTGTAGTTCAAAGTTTCTACATAATTTGGGTAGAACTTTATGAAATCTTGCGGACAAAACAGCCACTTTCAAAGGAGGTGCTGTCAAAATTGTTCCAGATTTCTGTCAAATTTGAAATATCATAACTCCTGATCCATAATTGATATGAAGGCAAACAAATACTTGATCAATCATTGGTTATATTTCAGAATTGTCAAAAACCTTGTTCCATTTTATGTATGCAGTACTGTTGATGTGATGCTTTTGCAGTTAACCAATTTGTGTTCATGTTGAGTACAATCTTGGATATTAACCGTAAATTGCTCGCCTTTGCAGTATGGATCATACTCATTCCAGGTATGAGGTTGGTGGTTCCAGCCGGGATGGAAATGATTCGTCGCAGCGACGATCACCGCTATCATCAACCGGACTGGCGGAGGTGTTGGGAAAAATTGCTGAGTCTCTTGACATGTTGGTGCAACAAGGTATCCGACAGGAGACCTTACAGCGTAATCCCACACTGAACACTTATTTGGATTTTCTAGCAAGACGACCACCGGTATTCTCCGAAGCTAAAGAAGCATTGGAGGCACATTATTGGCTCTGGATGATTGAATCTAAATTTGGAATGCTCCAGTGTGATGAATATGAGAAGGCTTTAGTTGCCGCTCAGCATCTTCACGGATCCGCTGGGCCTCGGTGGTCTGAATATCTTGATAAGGTCGCTGAAGGACATTGTGTAATGTGGAAGAAGTTTCATGATTTTTTCCGTGCACATCGTATCTGTGAGGGCATCATCCAAACCAGAGTTGAAGAATTCTACAAACTCAAGCAAGAAGTGATGAGTGTTATGGAGTACTTTATGGAATTTAACCATTTAGTACAATATGCATCCACTTATGTAGATAAAGAGACAGTTAAGTGCCATTACTTCTTCCGAGGCCTCAACATGGAGCTTCGGGTGAAAGTGGCATTATTTAAGAAAGGGAATTATAGGGAGTTAGTCAATGCCGCTATGATTCAAGAAATAGCTGAACTCCAGTATAAGAAAAGTAAGAGCAAGAGAAGCTTATCACCGGCAAGTACGGATGATTATCCTCAAGAACAACCGGTGATATACTGCTTACCATCCGGGGTGGAAATTCAGTCCTTTGATGGACCACCGCAGATCCGATTCCATCCATACTCAACAATGGATGTTCAGCCATTTCTGCGGCAGCAGCAAATTTGTATTTGTTCACCCCCACCTCAGCAAAGTGCACAATGATATCAACCACTTCCATCCTATGAAGGTCCTGAGCTTGCATCGTATGATATTTGTAGTGATGTGGAGCATATCACTCAGGAGTTTCCTGTGACCAAGCGAAGCAGTGGTAACATATCATTGCAAGCTGCAAAAAAATTCCATGGTCAGCCAAGGAGGACAGCACTGAAAGTAGGAAACATAAACTATATGGCAGTTGAAGATGTTCCCGTGGGAGAACCCGTGTTTGCGTGTATGTTTAGCCTACGTGATGAGCCCATGTTTGTGTTGTTCGACTCGGGTGCCACACATGATTTTATCAGCAAAGATTATGTGGTTAAGCACCAAATACCATCAACTACCTTGGCCGCATCGTATCAAATTAATTCACTGGGAGGTAGTAGGACAGCGGGCAGGATTGTTGCTCGAGCGCCTATATGTTTGGATGGGTGGATATATCCTACTACTCTTATCATCCTGGACGGCTTGCGGATTGACATAATCTTGGGAATGACTTGGTTGACACATCACCAAGCTATATTTGGTATTAGTTCACGAACGGTGCAGCTGAATTCAAAGAGGCACGGGCAACACACGTAGACTCTGAAAGGTTGCACCGGAAGTTACTGCTGTGCACAATGCTGAAGCTAATAGACTAGAAGATATTCCAGTGGTCCGGGAATATCCGTACATGTTTCCCGATGATCTACCGGGCAATGCCGCCCGAACGTGAGGTGGAGTTCAAGTTTGAACAAGCACGGGGAACCACACCCATCTCTCGGAGGCCGTATAAAATGGCACCGAAAGAACTCACGGAGCTGAAAGAGCAGCTGAATGACTTGTTAAGCAAATGCTTTATTCAACCAAGTTCATCACCGTGGGGATGTTCCGCGCTGTTCGTCAAGAAAAAGGACGAGACTCCAAGGCTCTGTGTGGACTATCGTCTGCTCAGTGCCGTAACTATCAAGAACAAGTATCCACTACCACGTATCAATATGCTTTTCGATCAACTAGTGGGTGCTAAGGTTTCCTCGAAGATGGATCTTTGGTCCAGATATTACCAGATCAAAATTCGGGCGGAAGACATACCAAAGACGGCACTCTCGACAAGATACGGGTTATATGTATCTCATCATCTCATTCGGACTCATCAATGATCCGGCTCATTTTATGTACTTGATGAATTCAGTCTTCATGCCAGAGTTGGACAAATTCGTCGTGGTCTTCATGGACGATATCTTGGTATATTCTAAATCGTAGGAAGAATATGCCAAACATCTGCATATTGTGCTCCAACTTCTACGGGATCACAAACTATATGCAAAACTCAGCAAGTGCGAGTTTTGGATCAACCAAGTGCCATTTCTTGGGCACATTATTTCTGCGTAGGGCATTGCAGTTGATCCGAGAAAAATTGTTCAAGTGCTGAATTGGAGTTCACCAAAGTCAGTCCACAAAGTCCGTAGCTTTCTTAAGTCCATCTTGGAAAAGATCTTTGCTTCAACCAACTGATCAAACAACATGCCAATCAGTGGCAACAGGTACTTGTTCTTGATGGTTACGGCGTTTAATGGATGATAGTCCACACAAAGCCGTAACATCTCGTCTTTCTTCTTCACAAATAATGCCGAACAACCCCATGGCGAGGAGCTCAGCTTAGTAAAACCCTTCTCCAGCAAGTCCGTTAGCTGATTCTTCAGTTCAGCCAATTCCTTGGGCGCCATCTTGTACGGCCTTCGGGATACTTGCACACGAATAAAAAACCAATACTTTCAAGCACAAGTCCGCGACTTGACTCACGTTAGTTCCAAAAACCACAACACCTTACGTGAACACCTCACATAAGCATGTTGCAAACCATACCAAAATGTTAACCACCGTAAACAGCCATAACATTTCAAAAACTTGGTAAAAGAATACTAAGAAAAATTTCCATAGATGTAAAGCAAGTTCAAAACATTTGCATGGTAAAAATAGAACCATTGCGATTTAGCTCTGGACCTTGCCAAAGCTAACCGGACCTTGAGCCGGAGCTTACCAAAGCTAGCAGAACCTAGCACCGGAACTTAGCAAAGCTAGTCGGACCTACCGCCGGAGCTAACCAAACAAATGTCAGACCTAGCCATAGCATGTCGGACCGTACGTCGGATCTTGTCGGAGCTCGAACGTAGAGTCGGACCTTGACAAAAAGGGTGTTTTGGCAGAATTCAAAACTTTTATCGTCATAGCCAATGTATTCAGCACACATAGGTCTCACAAT
Source organism: Neostapfia colusana (assembly GCA_030760725.1). Taxonomy (NCBI): domain Eukaryota; kingdom Viridiplantae; phylum Streptophyta; class Magnoliopsida; order Poales; family Poaceae; genus Neostapfia; species Neostapfia colusana. The sequence continues at coordinate 71,146,112 of JASWHV010000013.1, read as the reverse complement.
ATACACACGTATGCCAGGAACGTTCATTCCATACATGTGCCGATAAGTAGTGAAGCATCATATATTACAAGCCAAGTTCATCGTGTAATAAAATATTACAAATATTTCTTCATAGACTACCTTAAAGGTACGAGATACATAAATGACAACGCAGTGGATAATCTTAGGGGAGCTCCATCATAGGCATTGCCCAGGGAATTTCACAAGCCTAGTAGAGGTCTTCTGGGTCGACGTCATCTTCATTGTACTCCACACCATCACCGTAGCCTGAGCAGCAATCAAATCCAACAAAAGCAAGCTTGAGTACCTAAGGTACTCAGCAAGTGTGGGAAAAGAAGTGACATGAATTCCAAGTTAAGGAAAGGCTTAACACTATGGTTTAGCACTACGCTTATATCCTAACACCTTAGCTTGAATTAGCACCTATATTACTACATAATGTAGTTCATCCCTTTCCCATAATCATATCATTAATTCTAGGTTTCCCACCTAACATTCCCAACCATTTCACTTCTTAATTGTCTAATCATGAAGAAGTCCGAGCCGCTCTTAACCGTGAGCACGGCTGTCATGATAGTTTTCCAACTTTGCAGAGCTTGTGCCTCTTTACCCACAAGTAGTGATTTCATCCTCCGTTTCTAGGTGCACTTAAATAACCTCCATTTTGCCCGTGGTAGCCAATCACATTCACAATTCCAAGGTGTGTGGCTAGAAGATCACTACAAGGCCTTTACAAAGGGATTCCCGACTAGCATGAGTCCACTGAGGTTTCACCCCTAACAGCATCCAGGAGGCTACAACCTCCGCTGCAGTGGCTACTTCTTAAGCCTTGCGGTTCCTAGGGTAGTCCAGCTGACTCCATTCCCCGCACCTTCTAAACACCCATACTACGTCGAAAATGCACCTAATTACTTGGCCAAGCTACCCATCTCAGCACGTGGTGGCACTGTAAAGCTTGGTTAAATGCTCCATGAACCGTTCCTTAGAATCTAGACAACACCAATCACTAGCCCAAGTTCTCGTGCACACAGTACCAACCAAAATCATTACAACATGTCTAGACTCCTAACGCTATAACAATTCATCAAGTATCATCAATCTTCATTAAAATCAAGTTGTACTCCATATTCTAGATTTCCCCATAAACCTAAGCATGGCAAATCATAAAGCACAATAAGTCACATACCAATAAAACTCCCACCATGGTACAAGGAATAAGTCATGGAAAACTAGGGAAAACATCCTAACATTGGGTTTCACAATTCATGACATAATGCAATTAATTTCTAGCTAATATTCTAAATCAGGTGCAAGGTGATCAAGGACCCTTGCTTTCTTCTTGTTGCTCGGGGATGTCGAAAGCATGGTCTTGAAGGTGGAGAACCGGCTTTGGGGCTGGTTCTACAATGCAAACATGCATAGAACAAATGAAACAACACACAATGATAGACAGTCCAACCTAGGCAATCATAGCAACATCAATATGCATAAAGATGTATTTTCATTTATTCACTTGCATTTCTTATGTAAATCTACCCTTTATTCATCTTGCACTCCATTTAAAATTCTTCCTAAAAGTCACTAAATTCATGATGTGTGTGTGTATGTGTGTGTTTCTTATGATAAAATATTTACTTATATCATGATATCACCCTTATACTAAATTTTGGTGTGTGTATATATGGATATATATTGATTGTAAGCTCACTTTGGGCCTAATTATAAACTACAAGTATTTTACATATACATATATGCAAATTTTTAAGACATATACTGCTTCTACTTTAATTTCAGGTTATCAATACACCTAAAACTGGAATTTCAGCTACAAACATATTTCTACAGCCTCAAATAAAATTTTAGGTATTGGCTTTTCACTAAAATGCACTTTTAGCCTCAACAGAAGTTTTCTCATAACTTTGAATAAAAACTTCAGATTTAGTTACGTATTCCCACTATTGTATGTGTGTATGTATGCATGCCTTTAAAGATATATTCAGTTTATAGTGAATTTCACACTTACTAATGCATCTAAATTATGATCCCAGCTCTAAAACAAATTCATATTCATCGGCATTAAGATTTCATGTTGTCGGTACCCTGCAAACTGGGCACCCCAACATATTGGGTAAAAAGACAGCCTGGGGCCCGCCTCCCCGCCGAGGCGGGCCCCAGAAGAAGCCACATGCCCTGGGCCCCGTGGGCAACCCAGGGGCTACAGTGTGCACTTGAGCTCTGGAGCTGACACGTGCCTTGGGCTCCGACCTGAAGCCTCCCCGATGAGGTAGGGTCTGGAGCTGCCATGTGTGCCCGGCACCGAGCCGCCTCCCCGCTGAGGACAACTCCGGTGCTGACACGTGTCCCGGGCTCCGGTCTGAGCCTCCCTGGTGAGGTGAGGTCCGGAGCTGCCGCGTGCCCTCCGGCACCAAGCCCGTTGATGAGAGCTCCAGAGCCGCCACACGTCGTAGCCTGTGGGTCAACGAAGTCAAGAAGGAAGTTTGCTGTTAGGCTTCTCATTGAAGGCTCATGCCTTCCCCAGAAGCTTGGTGCACTACGCACACCTCTGTCCCTTGCTCGTTCGCCATTACAGTGACAAGACAGGATGGCGGATCGTGACAGTAGTACAGTGCCGCCCAACAGCACTAAGTCGCCCAAGCAGGGCGACGAGACGCGGTGAAAAGACGGCGTCTTCATCATCACCTGACATGCGGTCAGGGGTGCTCGACGCGCCGAACAGAGGGACTTAACTCCCCCACCGGCCACTCTACTCAGAGGACTAAGCCCTAGATCGTGTATAGGACACTAAAGCTTGGGGGCCACCTATCGGGCCCCAAGCCTCATTGTAACCACCCCGGCCTTGAACTAAAAAAGGACTGGGGTGACCACCCTACAAAGGGTTCTGATTCCCCGCACTCCAGACCACACCACACACAACCGCTCACGTAAAAGCAATAGAACAAGCACTCCCGTGGACGTAGGATATTACACTCCGACGGCCCGAACCACGTAAATCCCTGTGTTCATCCGCTCTCTCAAGCCCAGATAGCGAAGGGTGCCAAGCCCTCTCCAGAAAAAAAAAGAATCTTGCGGGCTGCTTCCGAGCAGGTCGGGAGGAGTGTCGCAGCTCACACTCCGACATTTGGCGCGCCAGGTAGGAGGTTTTACGCTCTATCCTCGTGACCATGGTGAACATCACTTCTCGTGGCGAGCCTCCTCGCCCAACTCGCCATCGTCTCCACGTGGGAGACGATGAGGTCACCCCTTGCTCCAGAGCAGGCAGGTCTGCCCAAGCCGGCAGTAAAGCGGCCGGCGCACTCTGTGTGATGTATGGGGGTTCTTCCGAAGTCTCATCCAGACGAGCCGTCAAGACCCTCCGGCAAGCAAGGGAGGCTGCCGCTCCAGTCCCAAGACCGGCGCCACATCGCAAATGGATGGAGACGCCGATCAGCTTCGATGCCTCCGACTGCCCCAAGAAAATTGCAGGCGCTGGGCAGCTGCATCTCCTCATCGCCCCGACCATCTCCAACGTGAAGCTCTACCACGTGTTGATCGATGGCGGGGCAGCCATCAGCTTTATCAGTCTCGCAGCTTTCAAGGAGCTGCAGATCCCTATGTCCCATCTTACCCCTCGAGACCATTCTCCGGGGTAAGTCGGGATCCCATATTCCTTTGCGGTAGTATCTCCCTCCCGGTGACATTCGAGATGCCTGAGAACTACGGTACGGAGAGCGTCATCTTCGACGTCGCGGAGGTCAGCCTCCCCTTAAACGCCATAATCGGCAAACCAGATCTGTACCGGTTCATGGTAGTGGCCCACTACGGCTACATGGTCTTGAAGATGCTAATCTCCGAGTGGTGTCCTCAAGATTCCCGGTGACTGCACCGCGGGTGTCTCCGCGCTGAAAAAGATCCAAGCACTGGCAGCAGCACAGGAGGCCGTCTCCGGTAACGCTGAAGCTAGCTGGCCACCTCCAAGCATGCGTCAGCAAGGGGAGACATCTGCACCCCATGTGCAGCCCTCAGACGGCAAAGACATACTAGCCATGGTCGTCCAAGTTGGTCCTGATGTCGTCTAGACCACCGGAATCGCCACGGGCCTGGGAGGCAAATAGGAAGATACGCTCGTCACCTTCCTCCAGGCCAATGTCGATGTGTTAGCCTAGCAACCATCGGAAATGCCCGGGATCCCCAGAAAGGTGATTGAGCACCAACTGAAGATCCACCTTGATGCCAGGCTGGTCCAACAGAAGCCTCGGAAGCAATCCATCGAGTGGCAAGACTTCATCCGTGAGGAAATCAAGAAGCTACTCGATGTGGGCTTCATCCGAGAGGTCCACCATCCACGATGGTTGGCCAACCCGTCCCCAAGGCTGGCGGGAAGCTACATATGTGCATCAACTACATGACCCTCAATAAGTCATGTCCAAATGATCCGTTCCCTCTCCCCCATATAGACAAAATAGTCGACTCTATGTCTGGCTGTGATCTACTGTGTTTCCTAGACGCATAGTCAGGTTTCCAGCAAATACCTATGTCTAGGGAAGATAAAGAGCACACTGCCTTCATCACAGTAGACAGTCTATAGTGCTATGTGTCCATGCCTTATGGTCTTAAGAATGCGCTCCCCACTTTTGTGCGTGCAATGCACAAGACCTTCGGGAACCTCATTCAGGACCTGGTCGAGGTTTATGTCGATGACATCGTAGTAAAGGTTAAGTCGCAAGCATCTCTGTTCGACAATCTGGCCCTAGTCTTTGACAGACTGCGTTCCACACGCATGACCCAAACAAATGTGTCTTCGGGGTCTCTGCCAGAAAGCTACTCGGTATTTTGGTCTCACAACGAGGGATCGAAGCTAACTCAGAGAAGATTAAGGTAATAGAACTGATGTGGCCCCTTGCTCGCATCAAGGACGTGCAGAAGCTTACCGGATGCGTGGCCGGGCTCAGTCGGTTTATCTCTAGACTGACCGAGCGAGCTCTTCCGTTCTTCAAGCTTCTGCTCAAAACTGGTCCATTCATATAGACCGAGGAGGCGGATGAGGCGTTTCAGGAGCTGAAGAAGTTCCTCACAACGCTGCCCATCATGGTGGCCCCTGAGCAAAGCGGGCCACTACTCCTCTATATTGCTGCCAAAACTGAGGTCGTGAGCATGGTTTTGGTCGCAGAGCGGCCGGAACTCCACCGATCTCACGTCACAGAAAAGGCTCCTGTCGCCGTCCGTTAGAAGCCCCAGGGCCACACTCTACAAAAAATCCCTGGGAAGTGGAAGTAATCAGGCCCCAAACAGGTGGACCTGATGATCAATGCATACCCGGGTCCAAGCTCCCGGAATGCAGTCCGGGACCTAGGGGCCTCGGGTTTCGGACCTCCCCAAGAAGAACTAGTCGGGTCTCAGCCATCTAGACCTGGCAGCCCGCGTGCGTCTGGCTCCGACCTTCCATAATGCAGTCTCGGACCAGGAAGCCAGGGCCCCCGAGTCCCAGACCACTCCTAGAGGAACCAGACGGGTCCCAGCCATCTGGACTTGGCAACAGGTGTGCACCTGGGTCCGAGCTCCCAGAGTGCAGTCCGGGCCCAGGGGCCGGAGGCCCCCTAGTCCCGGACCTCTGCTAGACGATGCTTCGGACCCCTTCGGGAGGGTCCGAACCATCCAGCATCCGGTCTACTTCATCAGATAGGTCCTCCACGATGCCAAGACAAGATATCTGGAGGTGCAAAAACTGCTCTATGCAGTCCTCATTGCATCAAGGAAGCTGCGCCATTACTTCCAGGCTCACAAGATCTCGGTGGTTACTTCGTACCCGTTGAAAACTGTCCTCCACAGCCCAAACGCCACTGGAAACATAACTATATGGGCTGCGGAGTTGGCGGAGTTTGAGCTAGACTTCTTATTGCGCCATGCGGTGAAAAGCCAGGCGTTAGCTGTCTTCGTGGCAAAGTGGACTCCACCACCATGCCAGCCAGAGGGCGAGGACATCGGTAAACCAGAGCCTAGAGCTCCGGTCTCCACTGGGCCCTACTAGACTCTCTTCTTTGATGGATCCTCGCGGAAGCGAGGTGCCAGAGCAGGGTTCTGCTCATTACACCAACCGGAGAGCAGTTCAAATACGTGGTACGACTTGACTTCAAGGCGACCAACAACATGGCGGAGTATAAGGCTCTCATCTTCGGGTTAAAAACCGTGCTATCCCTTGGCGTCCAGCAGTTGTTGGTCAAGGGTGATTCTCAGCTGATCATCTAGCAAGTCAAGAGAGAGTGTAGCTGCAATGACCCACAGCTTGCAGCTTATCTCCTCCAAGTATAGAAGTTGGAGAAGGACTTCTTATCCTTGGACTTGTGCCATGTTCCCCGTGCCAATAACACAATAGCCGACGAACTGTTAATGAAGGCTTCCACTTGGATTCCGGTGCCTGAGGGGGTCTTTGAAAGGAAGTTGCTGCAACCTACCACCTGGCCGGCCGAACCAGGCGAAGTGGGCGGGACCAGCACCTCGAAGCTGGCGGTCCCGGTGGCCATGTTACCATGGCGCCGGCCAAGGATCGTAAGCATCACCGGGGGCTCCATGCGACCCGGCGCTCAAGATCCAAGTTCTCAAGTAGGTCCCAATGCATGGATCACAAAGATCCAGGACTACTTGAAGACAATTTCCTTCCTGATGAATGTGTATCCGCTGAACGGATCGCTCGGTTGGCTAAGAGATACATGCTGGTAAAATGGGATCTGTACCGGCGTGGCACTAATGGCGTCCTATTGTGGTGCATAACCCGGGAGGAGGGCTAGGACCTGCTTGCAGAGATCCATGGAGGCGAGTGTGCGAACCATGCAAGTTCCCACACGCTGGTCGGTAAAGCCTTCCAGCATGGCTTTTAGTGGCCGATGGCTCTTCAAGACGCCGTGACACGACCCCACGGGTCTTGTCGAGCCAGGATCACGCTGAGGGGTGTTGCGTTGCACAGCACCGTATAACACACGTCAAAGGTACAAAGCGGAAGCGAAATTTTATTACATAAACAAGTTTATGAACATGTTTACAACAAAATAAGTCCAGTCTACACTCACGGGCGTAGACTACGCGTCAAGTCCATGTTCAGCCCTTGAACGTGTCCTTGCTAGCACACACACACACTAACTCTGCGGCGTGCATGACTCCCACTCGATGGGGTTCCCCTCCTGGGGTTCCGTCTCCTCTGCGGGAGTCCCTTCCTCATAGAACCCTGCAAAAGCTTCAAACACAAGCAGTGAGCACGAAGGCTCAGCAAGTCTGACCCGTCTCACCTAAACATGGAACTTCTACATGAGGGGTGATGGGTACATGAGGTAAAATCATTTGCAAAGGACTCGCCTAATTAGTGGAACCTTACTTTCAAGTTTTAGCAGCAGGTTGTGGAGAACCTTACGCTAAGGCACATGAGAGAGCCGCAATCAAACAAGAAACGCATTTCTCTCATGTACTTTGCCCAAAGTTGAAATGAACTTTAGTTAGCTCTAAACTACAGCAAGTCATTTGCAATCAAGTCCATCTTTCAATCAGCAACATTTTAACATGTAACTAGCCTGTTCTTTCTACATCACGGTACAGTGAACAAGTGGTACTCACTGACCGCGAGGGGCGGCGATTATAATCGATTTACACCTGCAGTGTTACCCGAACAACCCGTCACGTACACCCGTACTCGATGTTGCCTACAACAACCATCACGGACGCCGTACGCAACTACCTTTCACCCGTTAGCCAAATGTTGAACCGGTCCAATCCTCCAGAGCAAGAGGTCTCTGCACGCGCATCTCAGTGCCGCCAGCCGATTTACACCTCGAGCTCTCAACCTACCCTCTCAACGACCAGCTATGCCTCAACGCCCAGCTACCCAAGTTACATCAGTTTCCCGGTTCCCATATAGCCGGTAGGTCTTCGGTACTGTTCTAGCTTGTTCAACAGGCCCGCACACTGCTCGGTCCTCAATCGACACAAGCGGAGCTACAGCACACAGACCCCAAATTCCTGCGGCCCTTACCCTCCGCTCGGTCTCATTTTCTTGCCATGTGTTTCATGTGCTATCACTACCTGAGCGATGTGCCTCTAGCCTATTCTCGCGAGCAGTTCCAACTACTCGACTTGTACCGAATCCTACTCTATCTTAGCAATGCAGTGGCTAACGAGGTTTTCAATCCTAATCCCAACCCATGGTTTTCTTGGCTATGCATTTGGGTTTCCAAGCAAGACTCTAATGCAAAGAATAATAGTATTCCATGATGTGCTCAAAACAATAAACATTTATAAAAAGGTTAATGCAAACCGGAGCTTGCCTTGCTGCTCTTGGTCGTAGGCTAGCTGCTACTCCGGAGTAACGAAGTCTAGGACTTCGGGTTCCTCCTCGACCTTAGCGACTACATGATAAAGGAAATACATGTATCAATTTAAATGCATTTGTATTAAGTTTGAACTTGTGAAGCTTACAAGTCCCACTAGACAGGCTCACTGACTATGAAACTTTTTCTGTGGCTTAACTACAACCTAGACAGAGACTTGGTCAAGTTTTAGTTGCAGCAAAGCTCATTTGAGCCCTCCACGATTAATTATGTACTTGACCTTAATTGAAGGCTCTTAGGGTGTTCTAAGGATTTTCATGAAACAAACTATGACTTTCTGAAAACTAGATTTTCAGAGGGTTCTAATGGAGTTGTCTCACCTAATTTGAAGGTTCCTAGCTAAAGATATGAGCTAAACAATTTCAGAGAAAATTCTGAAAATGTTTCTGAACATTTTCTATTTTCTCTGGAACAGTTTCACTAATCACACCATTAGGTGGATTAAATGAGCTCAAATGGATCTGAAATTTTTATGGTAGTTCAGGAATTTTTTGTTGAACATCCCAGCAAAATTTCAGGATTTTCTTCCAAAGGATTCTCCAGTTAAATTCCAAACAGTTTTAAATTTGGAGGAATTAATTCTGGAACAATAAGAAATTTCATGAAGTGAAACTTGATTTGCTGGAAAGTACTCAGAGAGCTGAATCCAGCAAAATTTGGTTCACTCAATTTGGAGGTTTCTAGCCAAAGTTATGAGGATTTTAAGTTTGGAAGAATTCTGAAAATCAGGGAAAAAGTTTAAACTCTCGGGGGGCCCACGGGGACACGTGTCGAGCGCGGAGTGTTCGTCACACCGGAGCTCACAGGGTATTTGCGCGCCAGCACAGTCGATCCCGGCCACAGCCGATCCCGATTTAAATTCTTCAGACGCTGACACGTGGGCCAGCCGGCTTCGTCTTCCTCCGGCCGTTCTCTCGTGCCCGCGCCGCCGATCTCGCCGGAGCAGACTCGGAGCTCGCCGGCTCGCCGCTGACGGACCTCCGATGGTCTGAAACTCGCCGCCAGGGGGTTGTCGACGTCGAGGAACACGTCGGTGGTGTCAGGTCGGGCTGGGGGTGACCGGAAATAGCCCGGCGACGTGCCGCGGCCTCGGTTGAGGTTCGGCGCTGTCGACCGTGGTTCTAACCTGCCAACTCCTCGAATAAACGGTCCTACAGCATCAGTGTACCTCTAGGAAGCTCGACAAGGTGTCAAAAGGGCTCAGGGATGGCAGCAAGTCAGTCGGCACCGTGTGACCGATCGTGCCCGCCATGACCGCCCTCGAAATTCGTCACTCCTAGACAGTTTCACGCCATGGATGCAGAAAAGAACTTGATCGCCGGCTAGGCCAGCGTCTATGTGCAAGATTTGATAACCTCCGAAAGATCATAGAGCGAGAATTTAAAGAAACCGTACCGGAAGCTCGGTTTACGGTCGCCGGAGCAAAAACCGGAAATTCTTTGTGGATTCTTCACGGTTTGCTTCCAAACTTGGAGGAGAGCAGCACGGTGGTCGCGCGCTCCTGTTGCCTCTCTTGCTGGACCGTGAAAACGCCTGTGGAACGCTGTCCACGGGCGCCTGACCTTCGGCTGTGGTTGAGTCGCCGCTGTGGCGATCGCTCTCGGGCGAAGGAGGTCGGAGCTCGGGGTTTCTGGTGTTGGGGAGGTGGAGTGCGACCTCAGGTGGCTGTCTAGCAGCTCAGGAACGAAGGAGGAGATGGTTTTGCTGGTTTTCCTGGTTGAGCAGAGAGCTGCGGCGAGAAACAATGCCGCTGCTCGGGTTTGCCCGCGAGAAGATAAAGCCGGCCGACTCCTGCTCGGCTGAGGCGGTGCCGGTCGCATGGGGGCACGAGCAAGCCGCCCTGGGCGCCAGCGCGCGGAGAGGGAAGCAGCTGGTGGCGCCGGTAGCTGCTCGGTAGCACAGCCGACAGTTGCTCGGTGGAATTTCCCACCGAGGCTGTGACTTTGTGTGCAAGTTTTGCCTCCTTCTCTCTATGACATGTGGGTCCCACCCGGCGTTTTATCCTCTGAAATTTACTCCTAAACACTGTTGTAAACAGTGAGCCCCATAATACCCCTAGTGATTCAAATTATCCACCCATGAGCCATTTGAATTGATTAGAATTCAAATTGGATTTGGTTTGAATGAATTTCAGCACAAGTTCAGTTTTGAATTCAAATAAAGTTTGAATTTGTCCTACTTAGCTCATGTCAAGATCAACTCCAAATGGAGTGAAAATTGGTGTGTGAGCTCACAAAAATGTGCTGAATAAGAATATGCCTCCCACTTTTAAATTCATTGGATAAAAACAGTTTGAATTTGAATGTGGTTTCAAACTGCCCTCTTTCTAGCTACACCCAAAATGACCTCAAAAAGGTTTTGAATTTGGGTGAAACTTTGCATGGACATCCTTAGCAATGTGTAGGAGTTTTTATATGTCCAGCCCCTCTATATCACATGTGGGAAATACCCCTTTTTGCAATATGTGAGTTTGTTCTCTAATGAGCATGTTGATGGTGGTTACTTGCTCTTCATTTGTGTTCATCAAGTCACTTCAAATGAGGTGTGTGGTGTGGTGATGAACACTTCAAATATGTGTCAAAAACTGAGGCCCTTACATTCCTCCCCCCTTAAAAGAATCTCGTCCCGAGATTATAAGGTGAAAATGAGAGAGAGGACGGTGGAAAATTACCGGATATGCGACGTGAAAAAGATGGGGTAGTTAGCGCGAAGAAATTCTTCGCTCTCCCATGTCGCTTCGTCCACGGAGTGATTACTCCATAGAACCCTGTAGAACCACAACGTACGGTTGCGTGTGGTTCGGGCCTTTTCATCAATAATCTGCACCGGTTCCTCCCGATAGGTGATATCCGGTTGCAGTTCTTCAATGTCTTCCAGCTGAACGGTAGTTGATAGCTTGAGACACTTCCTCAGCTGGGAAATGTGAAAGACGTCGTGCACACCGGAAAGTGCTTCTGGTAATTTCAGCCGGTATGCCACTGATCCACGTCTTTCGGTAATCTGGAATGGACCGATGAATCGGGGTGCCAACATTCCTCTCACCCCAAATCTGTTTACGCCCGTCATTGCAGACACCCGTAGATATACGTGATCTCCAACTTCGAATTGTAATGGGCGCCTTCTCCGGTCCGCATACTGTTTCTGACGGGATTGAGTGGCTTTTAGGTCCGCTTGAATCAGTCGAACCTTTTCTTCCGCGTTGTTGACAAGGTCAATCCCGAAGGTAACCCTTTCGCCAGACTCACACCAGTTCAATGGTGTGCGGCATTTCCTTCCGTATAGCGCCTCATAAAGGCGCCATCTTGATGCTGGCTTGGTACCCATTATTGTACGAGAACTCGGCTAACGGCAAGTGATCATCCCAATTCTTGCCGTGGTTGATAGCGCAAGCTCGTAGCATGTCTTCTAAGATCTGATTTACCCGCTCTGTTTGCCCATCCGTCTGCGGGTGGTAGGCTGAACTACGGATCAGCTTCGTCCCCAAGGCAGCCTGCAGCTGCTCCCAAAAACGGGACACAAATAAAGTGCCCCGATCCGATATGATAGTACGGGGTACGCCGTACAAGCATAGGATCCGTGAGATGTACAGTTCAGCGTACTTCTTGGCGTTGTAGTTGGTGTTGACCGGGATGAAATGGGCAACATTGGTGAGCCGATCGACGATCACCCACACAGAATCATGTTTCTGCAGGGTGGTGGGTAAACCGACGATGAAGTCCATGCTCACATCCTCCCACTTCCAGGCAGGAATGCCCAGTGGTTGCAGCAGTCCCGGTTTCCGCATGTTGTCTGCCTTCACCCTTCGACATGTATCACACTCGGACACGTATTTTGCAGTCTCTCGCTTCATCCGTGTCCACCAAAACTTGCTTCTGAGTTCTTGATACATCTTGTTGCTGCCGGGGTGAATAGGAAACTTTGATAAGTGAGCCTCATCAAAGATTTTCTTCCGTAATTCCGGGTTACGGGGTACGTCGATCCGGTCCTTGAACCATAGGACGCCGTCTCCGTCCTTCCGGAAACATTTCAACTCCCCACTGTCTACACGTCTCCGCAAATGCGACATGCCCTTGTCATTCTTCTGAGCTGCCGCTATCTCTTCACGGATGGTGGGAATCAAAGCTAGGTTGTAGAGAGCTCCGTGTGGAATCACATGCAGTGGTGGTTCGCTCTCTTCCAACGGTGTGATGGTCAGATTATTGACGTGTGACTTGCGGCTCAGCGCATGTGCCACTACGTTTGCCTTTCCCGGATGATAATGGATCTCTATTTCGTAATCCTTTATCAGTTCTAACCATCTTCGTTGCCTCATGTTCAGCTCTTTCTGAGTGAATATGTAGTTGAGGCTTTTGTGGTCGGTATATAGATGTACGAGGTTACCGAGTAGGTAGTGCCTCCACATTTTTAGTGCAAGTACCACGGCAGCGAGCTCCAAGTCGTGAGTTGGATAATTCTGCTCATGGTTTCTAAGCTGCCGTGATCCATACGCGACCACCCTTCGGTCTTGCATCAGCACACATCCGAGCCCAATGCCAGATGCATCGCAGTACACATCGAACGGTTTTGTTGTGTCTGGTTGCGCCAAAACCGGTGCTGATGTCAGGTGCTTGACTAAAGCCTTGAATGCTGCTTCACATGTTGGACTCCAAACATATTTGGTAGCCTTCTTCAGCAGCTCTGTCATTGGCTTGGCAATCTTTGAGAAGTTCGGAATGAACCTCCGATAATATCCCGCGAGTCCGAGGAAACTCCGTACCTCGTGAACAGTTCTCGGGGATTTCCAATTCAGCACTTGAGTAATCTTGCTCGGGTCCACAGCGATACCCTCCGCTGAGATGATATGCCCGAGGAAAGGCACTTGCGATATCCAAAACTCGCATTTGCTGAATTTTGCATATAACTTGTGATCCCGCAGCCGTTGTAAGACTATACGCAGATGTTTCTTGTGATCTTCTTCCAACATGGAATATACCAGAATGTCGTCGATGAAGACCACGACAACTTGTCCAGCTCCGGCATGAATACCGAGTTCATCAAGTACATGAAGTGAGCTGGAGCATTGGTGAGGCCGAAGGACATGACCAGGTACTCATACAGTCTGTACCTTGTCGAGAAAGATGTCTTTGGAATGTCCTCAGCCCTTATCTTAATCTGATGGTACCAGGATCTTAAATCCATCTTGGAAAAGATCTTTACTTCGACCAACTGATCAAACAACATGTCGATCCGTGGTAACGGGTACTTGTTCTTGATGGTTACGGCATTTAATGGGCGATAGTCCACGCAAAGCCGTAATGTCTCATCCTTCTTCTTGACAAATAATGCCGAACAGCCCCATGGCGAGGAGCTCGGCCTAATAAAACCCTTCTCCAGAAGGTCCGTGAGCTGCATCTTCAGTTTAGCCAACTCCTTGGGCACCATCTTGTACGGCCTTCGGGATATTGGCATGGTTCCCGGTGCAAGTTCAATCTTGAACTCCACCTCTCTATCGGGTGGCATCCCCGGCAAATCGTCCGGGAATACATCAGGGAACTCTCGGGCCACTGTAATATCTTCCAATCTGATGGTTGTGGTTTGATAGACACTTGGAAGTTTTATTTCTGGACTGTCCAGAAATAATGAGTGAGACTCGTGCACTTCTGAGTTCAAGTGCACCACTCGAAGGACGGTGTCTAAAACTGCGCCGTGGCGGGTTAACCACGACATCCCTAAGATGACATCAACCTTTTGTCCCTCTAAAATTATGAGAGACGTAGGGTAAACTCTACCCTCTAAGCACAATGGCGCTTTTGGGACCATCATGCTTGCTGAAATTTTCCCACCCGGTGAACAGATCACATAAGGATTATTGGTGGGTAGTATTCGCAAGCTGTATTTATCAATGAAAGCTTGGCTAATGAAGCTACGCGTGGCGCCTGAATCAAATAGTACTATAGCGGGATACTGGTGGAGTTGGAACATACCCGCAAGGATTGGCTCGCCCTCCGGCACGTCCTCAATGGCAAGCTGGTGGACGGTGCTGGGCCTAGGGTTTGCCCGCCGCACATTAGTAGGGTTCCGGGGTTGATTCCTCCCCGGAAACTGCGGTGCCACTCCGCCGCGTTGCCTCTCCGGGCAACTGCTTGCGAAGTGTCTTGGACGACCACACTTGTAACATGTGGCCGCTGCTGGTGGAGTGCTCGGGGGACGAAAGCCCGGCATGCGTTTCTGAGGTGCAAACGCACGCGGCATTGCCCGCTGCTGCTGTTGTTGCGGAGGTGGTACTGGCAGTGCCGGCCTGAGTGCCAGTGAAGAGTACGGCCGACTGCGAAACGGCATCCACCGCTGTGGTGGCTGCCAGCGTGGACCTGATGGTGGGCGCTTCACCATCCGAAACTTCTGAGAAGGACCACCTCCTTCTCCACTGCTTTGCGGCATGTTTCGCTTTCGCTCCGCCGCCGCTAACTCCTTGCCGGAGTTCTCCTGAATAATCGCAGCATCAATGATGTCGTTGAGGCTGCCCCGATTGAACATCGCCAATTTGTCCTTCAGGAGCGGGTTAAGCCCCTGGTAAAAATGGTCCAGCCGCTTCTTGTCGGTATCAGCATGATACGACGCATAAAGCGCGAGATCATTGAACGCCCTGGAGTATTCCAGCGCGTTCCTGCTGCCTTGTTGCAGGTGTAGGAATTCCTGCGTCTTCCTCTTCATCAAACCTGGCGGTATATGATAGGCCCTGAAGGCCGTCCGAAACTCCGTCCAGGTCATCACTCGGTCGGTGGGCTGTGAAGCACAGAAGTTGGCCCACCACGCGCTCGCGGATCCTTGGAGCTGCTGGACCGCGAACTGAGTCTTGCGCTGCTCGCTTATCTAGAGCAGCCCGAACTTCATCTCTATCGCGCGGAGCCAGTTGTCCGCGTCAAGAGGTTCATCCGCCCTTGAGAATACAGGGGGATGAATCGCCAGGAAGTCAGAGTAGGAGCTCTGTTGACGCTCCTCATGATCTTGACGTCTCTCTGGGTGAGGCGTATTGGCGATTAGAGTTTGCAGCAACTCCGTGTGCTGCTGATGTGAACCCACCATTGCCGCGACGATGTCGGCCAATGTAACCGTTGGCAGTGGCGGTGGCGGTGTTTGCGGTTGCTGTTGCTGCTGCAGTCCCGAGGAGTCCTCGGGAGGTGGTTGGGAGGTCTCTCCCCCTTGGCTACTACCCCCAACATCAGGGTTGGCACGAGTACGCGTCATTCTGAAATTCAGAACAGCAGCAATTAGCACATGTCTTACTTAAAAATTTCCATATGCAACAGTAGGTATTGAAGTGACACATGATTAACTTGCACAACATTCACATATATTGATAAAGCATAAACTTTATACAAGATACATTATTCTCGATCTCCGAGAAGTCGTGCTCATGTCGTCACTACCTATACATACGCTACTGTCTACACGACATGTCACCGATTACAAAAGTTGGGTTATGCTACCCTAGCTGCCCTACTTGGCAACCGTAACCCCCTACTCGGAGTAGAACTCGACCTTTTGCGGGTCGTCCACCTCCGGTACCTCTTCTGGTGGCTCTGGATCTACCACCTCTTCTCCCATCCCGGGTTCTCCCATTGCTGGAAGGCCCAAGACCACCGGTATGCCCAATACAGGAGGTACGAGGTCCTGCAAAGCATGCACCTCATCCATAGCCTGGTTATAATCTTCTTCCCAGCCTTGCCCTTCCTCAATAGCGTCGTCCCGCTCTTGAGTAAGTTCCTCGTTCTTCTGGGTCAGATTTTGTACCAGTTCTTGTAACGCCGTGATGTCGACACGGCTTTTTCTCTTTGCCTTCTTCAGACGATGCAACTGATTGTGTTGTTCATTCAGTCGCTTGATCGTCGGAAGGAGCACATTGCGGAGTGCGCTGTGAGCACTCTCGAAATGGTCTCCACGGCTCGTGCTCTCCTTGAGCTTCGTGGCGAGATGCTCCGTATGAACAGCTTGGCTGTCCATCATGGCGTTTCCCTACCTCATCTAGAGGCTGAGATTTGCCTCCGCGGGGTTGTACCTTGGGCAACTCGGGTCCGTTGCCTCCAGGTACCTCTCTTCCCACACATGCTGAGCCCATCCCTCCACCGGAACGAGTGCGTATGGAGTGCCCTTCATAGCCTGCACGTGTAGTTGGCAGAAACGTGACATAGTGTCACGGGCTGCCACTTGCCACATCCCTTCCGGTTGTCTTCCTCTCACCGTGACGGTGAACGGCACCCATCCGGGTGGCGTAGGTCCTGCAGGGACCTCGACATGGATTGTCCATGTCTTGTTCCCCTCTTCGCCTTCTTCCTTGGTGAAGTACTGCGGCATCTGGTCGTACCCGAAATGTTGGAGCATTTGCCACAATGCTTCCGGGTAGCCGCGACGGTGAGAACAGTGGGAAACAACCCACCCGTTCTCCAACTGTTTATCTACTGTCATCTGTAAAAATATATTTTAGAAATGTCAAATATTTATTTAAACAGTAAACCTCTGAGTTATAACATAAAACATGTCATTGAACCCATAAAACTTGGAAACATAGTTCAAATTTTAAACAAATTTGACTGCCGATCTGCTGTTCCCATTACAGCCCTGACCAGTTTCCATTTCAACCTGATTTAGGCCATGTTAAATGCAAAACTAGTTCTGGAGCTCAACATAAAAGTTAAAGCTAACTCCAATAGCTTTCCAGAAAGTATTTGCTTGACCTAAGATCTGTCCTGGTTCAAAAGTTATGTGATGTCAAAGTTAACAGAATTTCTGGAGAAAATTGGACAGCACCTCCCTGCTTTAGGTACTGACTAAATCCAAGAATTCCAGTTAATTCTTTTCCAAATCTGACATAACTTTCTGTTACAAAGATGTAACCCATCTCCTAAGCTTTCCAGAACAACCTCATTTTCTATTTTTGGATTTTTAAGCAGGAAGTTATGCTTAATTTACAGAGAGTTTACAGAGAGTGTTTGCTCTGCCCTGTTTTCTGGACAGTTTCAACTCTACTGCATTTTTCGATTGGTTAAGGGATGAAACACCTCTGGACCTCAACAGAAAAGTTATAAAACTCTTCCAAAGATTTCCAGAAATGCATCATATGACCCCAACCTCGAAAGAACTCAACCTCTAACCTCTGAACAACTTCAGCCTTGATTCAGCTGAAAACAGAGTGCTCCGTCCTTAACAACCTATAAGTTGAAAATTTGTTAACTTTGAATATTCTGTTCAAGGGAAGGAGTTACATCAGGTTTTACTACTTTAGATCAAAATCTTCACGTTTTAAATGAAGTTGTTCATTTAATGGGATGTGACGTCGATGTGTCACCAGATTATGTCGGTACTACGTCCTCACAAAGAAAAACCTATACCGGACTTAGCCGGCTTCGTTAATTCAGTGGCACTAAATGTCACTCGCATACGGATGCTACACGTCTACCGTTTTGTGGTCAGGCTACCTGCAGAAACTCAAGCAATCGTCAGACTTGGCTGCACACCGAGCCCGGAATCCATACAGTTCGTACACCCGACCGTCATCACTCGCCCGGATGTTCTCAAGCCAACCACGCCTTGAGTTACATGTTCACGTTTCAGACCACGTGACGGGGTCTCCCAAATTGCACCACGCACGCCAGGGACAGATGTTGCTCGAATATCCCAAACGACGTGAAGAGTCGTAGAGGATATCAAAGCGAGTCGGGTTACCTGCCACCTATGGGGCTCCACCCTTCAGCTTGTGCGCACTGGTGGACAGCACTTACGTGCACCCCCAAGACATACACGTCCCGAGATGCACGATTTTCCGACATAGTCAAATAGATTAATATGCCACTTTCTATATGCTAATAACATCCTTATACGGGCTACTAACTCGTTCCTCACTGGATTTTTGAAAACGATGAACTTTGTAGTGTGTTAAACCTCAAGCGAGCTCTGATACCAACGCTGACACGACCCCACGGGTCTTGTCGAGCCAGGATCACGCTGAGGGGTGTTGCGTTGCACAGCACCGTATGACACACGTCAAAGGTACAAAGCGGAAGCGAAATTTTATTACATAAACAAGTTTATGAACATGTTTACAACAAAATAAGTCCAGTCTACACTCACGGGCGTAGACTACGCGTCAAGTCCACGTTCAGCCCTTGAACGTGTCCTTGCTAGCACACACACACAGTAACTCTGCGGCGTGCACGACTCCCACTCGACGGGGTTCCCCTTCTGGGGTTCCGTCTCCTCTGTGGGAGTCCCTTCCTCATAGAACCCTGCAAAAGCTTCAAACACAAGCAGTGAGCACGAAGGCTCAGCAAGTCTGACCCGTCTCACCTAAACATGGAACTTCTACATGAGGGGTGATGGGTACATGAGGTAAAATCATTTGCAAAGGACTAGCCTAATTAGTGGAACCTTACTTTCAAGTTTTAGCAGCAGGTTGTGGAGAACCTTACGCTAAGGCACATGAGAGAGCCGCAATCAAACAAGAAATGCATTTCTCTGATGTACTTTGCCCAAAGTTGAAATGAACTTTAGTTAGCTCTAAACTACAGCAAGTCATTAGCAATCAAGTCCATCTTTCAATCAGCAACATTTTAACTTGTAATTAGCCTGTTCTTTCTACGTCACGGTACAGTGAACAAGTGGTACTCACTGACCGCGAGGGACGGCGATTATAATCGATTTACATCTGCAGGGTTACCCGAACAACCCGTCACGTACTCCCGTACTCGATGTTGCCTACAACAACCATCACGGACGCCGTACGCAACTACCTTTCACCCGTTAGACAAATGTTGAACCGGTCCAATCGTCCCGAGCAAGAGGTCTCTGCACGCACATCTCAGTGCCGCCAGCCGATTTACACCTCGAGCTCTCAACCTACCCTCTGAACGACCAGCTATGCCTCAACACCCAGCTACCCGAGTTACATCAGTTTCCCGGTTCCCATATAGCCGGTAGGTCATCGGTACTGTTCTAGCTTGTTCAACAGGCCCGCACACGGCTCGGTCCTCAATCGACACAAGCGGAGCTACAGTACACAGGCCCCAAAGTCCTGCTGCCCTTACCCTCCGCTCGGTCTCATTTTCTTGCCATGTGTTTCATGTGCTATCACTACCCGAGCGATGTGCCTCTAGCCTATTCTCGCGAGCAGTTCCAACTACTCGACTTGTACCGAATCCTACTCTATCTTAGCAATACAGTGGCTAACGAGGTTTTCAATCCTAATCCCAACCCATGGTTTTCTTGGATATGCATTTGGGTTTCCAAGCAAGACTCTAATGCAAAGAATAATAGTATTCAAAGATGTGCTCAAAACAATAAACATTTATAAAAAGGTTAATGCAAACCGGAGCTTGCCTTGCTGCTCTTGGTCATAGGCTAGCTGCTCCTCCGGAGTAACAAAGTCTAGGTCTTCGGGTTCCTCCTCGACCTTAGCGACTACATGATAAAGGAAATACATGTATCAATTTAAATGCAATTGTATTAAGTTTGAACTTGTGAAGCTTACAAGTCCCATTAGACAGGCTCACTGACTATGAAACTTTTTCTGTGGCTTGGATACAACCTAGACAGAGACTTGGTCAAGTTTTAGTTGCAGCAAAGCTCATTTGAGCCCTCCACAATTAATTATGTACTTGACCTTAATTGAAGCCTCATAGGGTGTTCTAAGGATTTTCATGAAACAAACTATGACTTTCTGAAAACTAGATTTTCAGAGGGTTCTAATGGAGTTGTCTCACCTAATTTGAAGGTTCCTAGCTAAAGATATGAGCTAAACAATTTCAGAGAAAATTCTGAAAAAGTTTCTGAACATTTTCTATTTTCTCTGGAACAGTTTCACTAATCACACAATTAGGTGGATTAAATGAGCTCAAATGGATCTGAAATTTTTATGGTAGTTCAGGAATATTTTGGTGAACATCCCAGCAAAATTTCAGTATTTTCCTCCAAAGGATTCTCCAGTTAAAATTCCAAACACTTTTAAACTTGGAGGAATTAATTCTGGAAAAATAAGGAATTTCATGAAGTGAAACTTGATTTGCTGGAAAGTACTCAGAGAGCTGAATCCAGCAAAATTTGGTTCACTCAATTTGGAGGTTTCTAGCCAAAGTTATGAGGATTTGAAGTTTGGAAGAATTCTTAAAATCAGGGAAAAAGTTTAAACTCTCGGGGGGCCCGCGGGGACACGTGTCGAGCGCGGAGTGTCCGGCACACCGGAGCTCACAGGGTATTTGCGCGCCAGCACAGCCGATCCCGGCCACACCCGATCCCGATTTAAATTCTTCAGCCGCTGACATGTGGGCCAGCCGGCTTCGTCTTCCTCCCGCCGTTCTCTCGCACCCGCGCCGCCGACCTCGCCGGAGCAGACTCGGAGCTCGCCGGCTCGCCGCTGCCGGACCTCCCATTGTCTGAAGCTCGCCGGCAGGGGGTTGTCGACGTCGAGGAACACGTCGGTGGTGTCAGGTCGGGCTGGGGGTGACCGGAAATAGCCCGGCGACGTGCCGCGGCCTCGGTTGAGGTTTGGCACCGTCGACCGTGGTTCCTAACCTGCCAACACCTCGAAAACGGTCCTACAGCATCAGTGTGCCTCTAGGAAGCTCAACAAGGTGTCAAAAGGGCTCAGGGATGGTGGCAAGTCGGTCGGCACCGTGTGACCGATCGTGCCCGCCATGACCGCCCTCGATCGAGCTCGAAATTCGTCACTCCTAGACAGTTTCACGCCACGGATGCAGAAAAGAACTTGATCGCCGGCTAGTCCAGCGTCTATGTGCAAGATTTGATAACCTCCGAAAGATCATAGAGCGAGAATTTAAAGAAACCGTACCGGAAGCTCGGTTTACGGTCGCCGGAGCAAAAACCAGAAATTCTCTGTGGATTCTTCACGGTTTGCTTCCAAACTTGGAGGAGAGCAGCACGGTGGTCGCGCGCTCCTGTTGCCTCTCTTGCTGGACCGTGAAAACGCCTGTGGAACGCTGTCCACGGGTGCCTGACCTTCGGCTGTGGTTGAGTCGCCGCTGTGGCGATCGCTCTCGGGCGAAGGAGGTAGGAGCTCAGGGTTTCTGGTGTTTGGGAGGTGGAGTACGACCTCAGGTGGCTGTCTAGCAGCTCAGGAACGAAGGAGGAGTAGGTTTTGCTGGTTTTCCCGGTTGAGCAGAGAGCTGCGGCGAGAAACAATGCCGCTGCTCGAATTTGCCCGCGAGAAGATAAAGCCGGCCGACTCCTGCTCAGCTGAGGCGGTGCCGGTCGCATGGGGGCGCGACCAAGCCGCCCTGGGCGTCAGCGCGCGGAGAGGGAAGCAGCTGGTGGCGCCGGTAGCTGCTCGGTGGCACAGCCGACAGCTGCTCGGTGGAATTTCCCACCGAGGCTGTGACTTTGTGTGCAAGTTTTGCCTCCTTCTCTCTATGACATGTGGGTCCCACCTGGGGTTTTAACCTCTGAAATTTACTCCTAATCACTGTTGTAAACAGTGAGCCCCATAATACCCCTAGTTATTCAAATTATCCACCCATGAGCCATTTGAATTGATTAGAATTCAAATTGGGTTTGGTTTGAATGAATTTCAGCACAAGTAAACTTTTGAATTGAAATAAAGTTTGAATTTGTCCTACTTAGCTCATGTCAAGATCAACTCCAAATGGAGTGAAAATTGGTGTGTGAGCTCACAAAAATGTGCTGAATAAGAATATGCCTCCCACTTTTAAATTCATGGGATAAAAACAGTTTGAATTTGAATGTGGTTTCAAACTGCCCTCTTTCTAGCTACACCCAAAATGACCTCAAAAAGGTTTTGAATTGTGGTGAAACTTGGCATGGACATCCTTAGCAATGTGTAGGAGTTTTTATATGTCCAGCCCCTCTATATCACATGTGGGAAATACCCCTTTTTCCAATATGTGAGTTTGTTCTCTAATGAGCATGTTGATGGTGGTTACTTGCTCTTCATTTGTGTTCATCAAGTCACTTCAAATGAGGTGTGTGGTGTGGTGATGAACACTTCAAATATGTGTCAAAAACTGAGGCCCTTACATGCCGTCCACTTGGTCAAAAGATGCAAGGCGTGCCAGTTTCACGCTAAGCAGATCCACACACCAGTGCAGATGCTGCAGATGACCCCACCCTCATGGCCCTTCGTTGTGTGGGGGCTGGACATCCTGGGACCATTCCCTAGATCCCCTCGGAGGGTACCGGTACCTACATCAGCGTAGACAAGTTCACCAAGTGGACAGAAGCTACCTCTGTAGTAACCTTCAACAAGCAGTCAGCAGTCAAGTTCATCAAGTCAATCGTCTGCCGGTTCGGGGTCCCGCATAGAATCATTACTGACAACGGGACCCAGTTCACCAGTGCAGTATTCCAAGACTACTGTGAAGACCTCGGAATCCAAGTTTGCTATGCTTCAGTTGCTCACCTAGAGAGTAACGGTCAAGCCGAAAGAGCCAACGCCGAGATTCTCAGGGGACTCAAGACATGCACCTACAACAGCATGAAAAAGCATGGTGCCCATTGGGTTGAAGAGCTTTCGTGCACAGTGTGGGCTAGCCGGACGTCCCTCAATCGCTCGACAGGGGAAACACCCTTCTTCCTGGTGTATAAGGCTGAGGCTGTCCAATCCCCGGAAATCATCATGGGCTTATCCCATGTCTGAGCATACGACGAAGCTGCGCAGGACCAGCTCTGGCATGAAGATATCGACCTTGTCGATGAGGGAAGGTGGCAAGCAGCTCTTTGAAACGCCCGATACCGTCAAACACTCCGGCGTTATCAGCAGAGGTTCATGCGGAGTAGACAGCTCGAGGTGGGCGACCTAGTACTGCGGCGGATACTTTCTCGAGAAGGTGGGAACAAACTCTCCCCCAGCTGGGAAGGCCCCTTCCGAGTAACACAAGTATGCCGTCCCAGGTGCGTGCGTGTAAGGGCCTCAGTTTTTGACACCCATTTGCAGTGTTCATCCCCACACCACACACCTCATTTGAGGAAAAATGATGAACACAAATAAAGAGCAAGTAACAATTATCAACATGCTCATTAGGGAACAAACTCACACATTGCAAAAGTGGTACTTCCCACATGTGATATAGATGGGCTGGACATATGAAAACTCCTACACTTTGCCAAGGATGTCCATGCCAAGTTTCACCCAAATTCAAAACATTTTTGAGGTCATCTTGGGTGTAGATAGGAAAGGGGCAGTTTGAAAACATATTCAAATTCAAACTGTTTTCACCCACTGAATTTAAAAGTGGAAGGCATATTCTTGCTCAGCACATTTTTGTGAGCTCACACACCAATTTTCACTCCATTTGGAGTTGATCTTGACATGAGCTAAGGGGGAGAAATTCAAACTTTATTTGAATTTCAAACTGCACTTGTGCTGAAATTCATTCAAACCAAACCTCATTTGAACTTTGATCAATTCAAATGGCTCTTGGGTGAATAATTTGAGTTGCCAAGGGTAGAATAGGGTTCACTGTTTACCACAGCTGTTAGGAATAAATTTCAGAGGTTAAAAGAGGAGTGGGACCCACATGTCAGCCTCAGCCTCAAAGCAAACCGACTGAACCACAGTTCAGTCGGTTCCCGGCTGTGGTGCGCGCGCGCCACCGAAGGGGCCGGCCGGCGCCAGCTCCTGCTGCGTGCCCCAAGCCGGAGACCAGACCGCCGAGCTATTTATTCCCTCCCCGGCGTGCCTCAGTCACCATTTCCCCGAGCTACCGACGTGCGCGACTGCTTTTCCCACTGCCATCGCCGCCGCTCGAGTTCCTGCTTGATCAAGCCGATCGCAGCTCCCTCTTTCCATTCCAAGGTCCCAGCAAGGTACTAGCAACCATCCTCCATCCTTCCCATTGATAGAAATCGATTGAAACCGAGTGATATCGGCTGTGCCGAAAGATCAAACTCGGAACTGGAAACCGCCGCACCTCGGGCTCTCGTGGACAGCCCAACCTGGGCGTTGTCACGCCCGAGCCAAGGCACCCTTGGACGCGCAAGTGATCGGTGCTGCTCATCCCCGAGCCACAGCTCGAGTGGTTGCTCACCGGCGGCGAATTTCCACTTTTCCCCTTTCTGTGTGCAGAACGACCCTCGGGTACGATTCTGTTTAATTCGTGCTCTAGAAAGGATTAGAGGGCCTCAGGACACTCCCACACGAACTAGACACGGTGACGCACAAGTTGCCTTCACAACTCTGGGCCGGAGAACTTCTGTGCCCGGCGTAATTCAAGGTCTACTAATGGCGGAACGCACGGGGGGTATCGGGCGCACGGTGAGGACCTATTTCGGGCCTTCCCCGAGCTGCCCCGAGTTCATGTCGACCTTCTCTGAGGTCCACTGATACTCCCCGACCGGTTTCCCAAGTAGCTGAGGCACTAGGAGCATCAGCCGACATGGCCGAAGTCGTTCCGATATGGCGGCTCGTCGCCGACCATGCTCCGGCCGTTGTCATGAGCAGCTGACCCTCGGATCATGTTCCCCAAGTAAAAGTAGGCAGGGGCGGCCAGAATCAAGAAGTTTGAAGCTGTACAGCAGCCGGCGGCGAGCTCTCCGGCGAGGTCCCTCGGCGGCGGAGCGCGGGTGTCGCGAGGTTGAAGAAGGGGGTGGACCCCAGCTGTCAGCGGCCGATATTTTGAATCGGGATCCGGCTGCGGCCGGGATCGGGTGTGCTGGCGCGCAAAAGCCTTGTGGGCCGCGGTGTGCTGTCGCTTCGGCGTGCGACGCGTGTCCCCTGGGCCCACGCGCGAGTTTAAACTTTTCCCCGATTTTCAGATTTCCTTCAAACTTCAAATCCTTATAACTTTGGCTAGAAAGCTCCAAATCGAGTGAACCAAATTTTGCTGGATTCAGCTCTCTGAGTACTTTCCAGAAAATCAAGTTTCACTTCATGAAATTCCTTAATTCTCCAGAATTAATTCCTTAAAATTTAAACTGTTAGGAATTTTAACTGGAGAATCCTTTGGAGGAAAATCCTGAAATTTTGCTGAGATGTTCACCAAAATATCCTTGAACTACCATAAAAATTTCAGATCCATTTGAGCTCATTTAGTCCACCTAATGGTGTGATTAGTAAAACTGTTCCAGAGAAAATAGAAAATGTTCAGAAACATTTTCAGAATTTTCTCTGAAATTGTTTAGCTCATATCTTTAGTTAGAGACTTCCAAATTAAGTGAGACCAATTCCATTAGAACCCTCTGAAAATCTAGTTTTCAGAAAGTCATAGTTTGTTTCATGAAAATACCTAGAACACCCTAAAAGCCTTTAATTAAGGTCAAGGACATAATTATTTGTGGAGGGCTCAAATGAGCTTTGCTGCAACTAAAACTTGACCAAGTCTCTGTTTAGGTTGTAACCAAGCCACAGTAAAAGTTTCACAGTCATTAGGTCTATCTAGTAAAGGTTATAGACTTCACAACTTCAAAGTTAATACAAAAGCATTTAATTAATACATACATTGTTCTTATCATGTAGTCGCTAAGGTCGAGGAGGAACCCGAAGTCCTAGACTTCGTTACTCCGGAGGAACAGCTAGCCTACGACCAAGAGCAGCAAGGCAAGCCCCGGTTTGCATTAACCATTTTATAAATTTTTATTGTTTTGAGCACATACTTGTTTTCTTTATGTTGTGCATCAGAGTCTTGTTTGGAAACCCCACTGCATAGCCAAGAAAACCATGGGTTGGGGTTTAGGATTGCAAACCCCGTTAGCCACTGCATTGCTAGGATAGAGTAGGATTCGGTACAAGTCGAGTAGTTGGAACTACTCGCGAGAATAGGCTAGAGGCACATTGCTCGGGTAGAGATAGCACATGATACACATGGCAAGAAAATGAGACCGAGCGGAGAGTAAGGGCAGCAGGACTTTGGGGCCTGTGTGCTGTAGCTCCGCTTGTGTCGATTGAGGACCGAGCCGTGTGCGGGCCTGTTGAACAAGCTAGAACAGTACCGAAGACCTACCGGCTATATGGGAACCGGGAAACTGATGTAACTCGGGTAGCTGGGTATTGAGGCATTGCCCGTCGTTCAGAGGGTAGGTTGAGAGCTCGAGGTGTAAATCAGCTGGCGGCACAGAGATGCGCGTGCAGGGACCTCTTGCTCGGGACGATGGGACCGGTTCAATATTTGGCTAACGGGTGAAAGGTAGTCGCGTACGGCGTCCGTGATGGTTGTTGTAGGCAACATCGAGTACGGGCGTACGTGACGGGTTGTTCGGGTAACCCTGCAGGTGTAAATCGATTATAATCGCCGTCCCTCGCGGTCAGTGAGTACCACTTGTTCACTGTACCGTGACGTAGAAAGAACAGGCTAATTACATGTTAAAATGTTGCTGATTGAAAGTTGGATATTGATTGTTAATGATATGTTGTAGCTTAGTGCTAACTAAAGTTCTTTTCAACTTTGGGCAAAGTACATGAGAGAAATGCGTTTCTTGTTTGATTGCGGCTCTCTCATGTGCCTTAGCGTAAAGTTCTCCACAACCTGCTGCTAAAACTTGAAAGTAAGGTTCTACTAATTAGGCGAGTCCTTGCAAATGATTTTTACCTCATGCAACCCATCACCCTCATGTAGAAGTTTCATGTTTAGGTGAGACGGGTCAGACTTGCTGAGCCTTCGTGCTCACTGCTTGTGTTTGAAGCTTTTGCAGGGTTCTATGAGGAAGGGACTCCCGAAGAGGAGACGGAACCCCAGGAGGGGAACCCCGTCGAGTGGGAGTCGTGCACGCCGCAGAGTTAGTGTGCGAGTGTGCTAGCAAGGACACGTTCGAGGGCTGAACGTGCACTTGATGCTTAGTCTACGCCCGCGAGTGTGGACTAAACTTATTTTGATGTAAACATGTTAATAAACTTGTTTATGTAATAAAGCTTCCGCTTCCGCTTTGTACCTTTGTGTTATACGGTGTTGTGCAACGCAGCACCCCTCAGCGTGATCCTGGCTCGACAGGACCAGTGGGGTCGTGTCAGCGTGGTATCAGAGCTCGCTTGAGGTTTAACACAGTACAAAGGTCTTCTTTTTCAAAAATCCAGTGAGGAACGAGTTAGTAGCCCGTATAAGGATGTTATTAGTATATAGAAAGTGGCTTATTAACTTATTTGTTATGTCGGAAAATCGTGCATCTCGGGACGTTCATGTCTTGGGGGGTGCACGTAAGCGCTGTCCACCAGTGCGCACAAGCTGAAGGGTGGAGCCCCACGGGTGGCAGGTAACCCGACCCGCTTTGATATCCTCTACAACTCTTCATGTCGTTTGGGGTATTCGAGCAACGTCTGTCCCTGGCGTGCGTGGTGCAACATGGGAGACCCCGTCACGTGGTCTGAAACGTGAACACGTAACTCAAGGCGTGTTTGGCTTGAGAACATCCGGGCGAGTGATGACGGCCGGGTGTACAAACTGTATGGATTCCGGGCTCGGTGTGCAGCCGAGTCTGATGATTGTTTGAGTTTCTGCAGGTAGCCTTACCACGAAACGGTAGACGTGTAGCATCCGTGTGCGAGTGACGAGTAGTGCCACTGAACTAACGAAGCCGGCTAAATCCGGTATAGGTTTTTCCTTTGTGAGGACGTAGTACCGACATAATCTGGTGACGCCTCGACGTCACACCCAACTAAATGAACAACTTCATTTAAAAACTTGAAGGTTTTGATCCAAAGTAGTAAAACTTGATGTAACTCCTTCCCTTGAACAGGATATTCAAAGTTAATAAATTTTCAACTTATAGGATGTTAAGGACAGAGCACTCTGTTTTCAGCTAAATCAAGGCTGAAGTTAATCAGAGGTTAGAGGTTGAGTTCTTTCGAGGTTGGGGTCGTATGATACATTTCTGGAAAGCTTTGGAGGAGCTTTACAACTTTTCTGTTGAGTTCCAGAGGTGTTTCATCCCTTAACCACTCGAAAAATGCAGTAGAGTTGAAACTGTCCAGAAAACAGGACGGAGCAAAGACTCTCTGTAGACTCTCTGTAAATTAAGCATAACTTCCTGCATAAAAATCCAAAAATAGAAAATGAGGTGGTTCTGGGAAGCTTATGAGATGGGTTACAACTTTGTAACAGAAAGTTTTGTCAGATTAGGAACAGAATTAACTGGAATTCTTGGATCAAATCAGTACCTAAGGCAGGGAGGTGCTGTCCAATTGTTCCCAGAAATTCTGTTAACTTTGACATCTCATAACTTTTGAACCAGAGCAGATCTTAGGCCAACCAAATACTTTCTGGAAAGCTATTGAAGTTAACTTTAACTTTGATGTTGAGCTCCAGGACTGGTTTTGCTTTTAACCTGGCCTAAATCAGATTGATATGGAAACTGGTCAGGGCTGTCATGGGAACAGCAGATCAGCAGTCAAATTTGTTTAAAAATTTGAACTATGTTTCCAAGTGTTAAGGGTTCAATGACATATCTTATGTAATAACTCAATGGTTTACTGTTTAAATAAATATTTGACATTTCTCAAATATATTTTTACAGATGTCAGCAGATAAACGGTTGGAGAACGGGTGGGTAGTTTCCCACTGCTCTGACCGTAGCGGCTACCCGGGAGCATTGTGGCTAATGCTCCAATATTTCGGGTACAACCAGATGCCGCAATACTTCGCCAAGGAAGAAGGCGAAGAGGGGAACAAGACGTGGACGATCCATGTCGAGGTTCCTGCAGGGCCTACGCCACCCGGTTGGGTGCCATTCACCGTCACGGTGAGAGGAAGACAACCGGAAGGGATGTGGCAAGTGGCAGCCCGTGACACTATGTCACGTTTCTGCCAACTACACGTACAGGCTATGGAGGGAACTCCATACGCACTCGTTCCGGTGGAGGGACGAGCTCAGCATGTGTGGGAAGAGAGGTACCTAGAGGCAACAAACCCGAGTTGCCCAAGGTACAACCCCGCGGAGGCAAATCTCAGCCTCCAAATGAGGGCGGGAAACGCTGTGATGGACAGCCAAGCTGTTCATACGGAGCATCTCGCCACCAAGCTCAAGGAGAGCACAAGCCGTGGAGATCATTTTGAGAGTGCTCACAGTGCACTCCGCAATGTGCTCCTTCCGACGATCAAGCGACTGAATGAACAACACAATCAGTTGCGTCGTCTGAAGAAGGCAAAGAAGAAGAGCCGTGTTGACATTGCGGCGTTGCAAGAGCTGGTGCAGACCCTAACCCAGCAGAATGAGGACCTTGCTCAAGAGCGGGACGACGCTATTGAGGAAGGACAAGGCTGGGAAGAGGACTACAACCAGGCTATGGACGAGGTGCATGCATTGCAGGACCTCGTGCCCCCGGTATTGGGCGTACCGGTAGTCTTGGGTCTTCCAGCCATGGGAGAACCTGGAATGGGAGAAGAGGTGGTAGACCCCGAGCCACCAGCAGAGGTACCGGAGGAGGACGACCCACAGGAGGTCGAGTTCTACTCCGAGTAGGGGGTTACGGTTGCCAAGTAGGGCAGCTAGGGTAGCGTAACCCAACTTTTGTAATCGGTGACATGTCGTGTAGACAGTAGCGTATGTATAGGTAGTGACGACATGAGCACGACTTCTCGGAGATCCGAGAATAATGTATCTTGTATAAAGTTTATGCTTTATCAATATATGTGAATGTTGTGCAAGTTAATCATGCGTCGCTTCAATACTTACTCCTGTTTATGGAATTTTGAGTAAGACATGTGCTAATTGCTGCTGTGTTGAATTTCAGAATGACGCGTACTCGTGCCAACCCCGATGTTGGAGGTACTAGCCAAGGGGGAGAGACCTCCCAACCACCTCCCGAGGACTCCTCGGGACAGCAGCAGCAACAGCAACAGCAAACACCGCCACCGCCACTGCCAACGGTTACATTGGCCGACATTGTCGCGGCAATGGCGGGTTCACACCAGCAGCATACAGAGCTGCTGCAAACGTTAATTGCGAATACGTCTCGCCCAGAGAGACGTCAAGATCGTGAGGAGCGCCAACAGAGCTCCTACTCTGACTTCCTGGCGACTCATCCCCCTGTATTCTCAAGGGCGGATGAACCACTTGACGCGGACAACTGGCTCCGCGCCATAGAGATGAAGTTCGGGCTGCTCCAAATCAGCGAGCAGCGCAAGACTCAGTTCGCGGTCCAGCAGCTCCAAGGATCCGCGAGCGCGTGGTGGGCCAACTTTTGTGCTTCACAACCCACCGACCGAGTGATGACCTGGGCGGAGTTCCGGACGGCCTTCCGGGCCTATCATATACCGCCCGGTTTGATGAAGAGGAAGACGCAGGAATTCCTACACCTGCAACAAGGGAGCCGGAACGCGCTGGAGTACTCCAGAGCGTTCAACGATCTCGCACTCTACGCGTCGTATCACGCAGATACGGACGAGAAGCGGCGGGACCACTTTTACCAGGGGCTTAACCCGCTCCTGAAGGACAAGCTGGCGATGTTCAATCGCGGCAGCCTCAACGACATAATTGATGCTGCGATTGTTCAGGAAGACTCCGGCAAGGAGTTGGCGGCGGCAGAGCGAAAGCGAAGCGCGCCGCAGAGCAGCGGAGAAGGAGGCGGTCCTTCTCAGAAGTTTCGGATGGTGAATCGCCCACCATCAGGTCCGCGCTGGCAGCCACCACAGCGGTCGATGCCGTTCCGCGGTCGGCCGTATTCTTCACCGGCATTCCGGCCGGCACTGCCAGCACCACCGCAACAACAACAGCAGCAGCGGGCGATGCCGCGTGCGTTTGCACCTCCGCAACGCATGCCGGGCTTTCGTCCACCAAGTACTCCACCAGCAGCGGCCACATGTTACAAGTGTGGTCGTCCAGGACACTTCGCGAGCAGTTGCCCGGAGAGGCAAGGCGGCGGAGTGGTACCACAGTTTCCGGGGAGGAATCAACCCCGGAACCCTACTAATGCGCGGCGGGCAAACCCTAGGCCCGGTACTGTCCACCAGCTTGCCATTGAGGACGTGCCGGAGGGCGAGCCAATCCTTGCGGGTATGTTCCAACTCCACCAGCATCCCGCTATAGTACTATTTGATTCAGGCGCCACGCATAATTTTATTAGCCAAGCTTTCATTGCTAAACACAGCTTGCCAATACTACCCACCGATAGTCCATATTTAATTTGTTCACCGGGTGGGAAGATTTCAGCAAGCGTAATGGTCTCCAAAGCACCATTATGCTTAGCGGGTAGAGTGTACCCCACGTCTCTCATTATCTTAGAGGGACAGAAGGTCGATGTCATCCTAGGGATGTCGTGGTTAAACCGCCACGGCGCTGTTTTAGACACCGTCCTCCGAGTCGTGCACTTAAACTCAGGAGTGCACGGTTCTCACTCATTATTTCTGGACAGTCCAGAAATAAAACTTCCAAGTGTCTATCAAGCCACAACCATCAGATTGGAAGACATTCCAGTGGTCCGAGAATTCCCTGATGTATTCCCGGATGATTTGCCGGGGATGCCACCCGATAGAGAGGTGGAGTTCAAGATTGAACTTGCACCGGGAACCATGCCAATATCCCGAAGGCCGTACAAGATGGCGCCCAAGGAGTTGGCTGAACTGAAGACTCAGCTCACGGACCTTCTGGAGAAGGGTTTTATTAGGCCGAGCTCCTCGCCATGGGGCTGTTCGGCATTATTTGTCAAAAAGAAGGATGAAACGTTGCGGCTTTGCGTGGACTACCGTCCATTAAATGCCGTAACCATCAAGAACAAGTACCCGTTGCCACGGATCGACATGTTGTTTGATCAGTTGGTCGAAGCAAAGGTCTTTTCCAAGATGGATTTAAGATCCGGGTACCATCAGATTAAGATCAGGGCTGAGGACATTCCAAAGACAGCTTTTTCGACAAGGTACGGACTTTATGAGTACCTGGTCATGTCCTTTGGCCTCACCAATGCTCCAGCTCACTTCATGTACTTAATGAACTCGGTGTTCATGCCGGAGCTGGACAAGTTTGTCGTGGTCTTCATCGACGACATCCTGGTATATTCCAAGTCGGAGGAAGATCACAAGAAACATCTGCGTATAGTCTTGCAACGGCTGCGGGATCACAAGTTATACGCAAAGTTCAGCAAATGCGAGTTTTGGATATCGCAAGTGCCTTTCCTCGGGCATATCATCTCAGCGGAGGGTATCGCTGTGGACCCGAGCAAAATCACGCAAGTGCTGAATTGGAAATCCCCGAGAACTGTTCATGAGGTACGGAGTTTCCTCGGACTCGCGGGATATTATCGGAGGTTCATTCCGAACTTCTCGAAGATTGCCAAGCCAATGACAAAGCTGCTGAAGAAGGCTACCAAATATGTTTGGAGTCCAGCATGTGAAGCAGCATTCAAGGCTTTAGTCAAGCACCTGACATCAGCACCGGTTTTGGCGCAGCCAGACACAACAAAACCGTTCGATGTGTACTGCGATGCATCCGGCATTGGGCTCGGATGTGTGTTGATGCAAGACCGAAGGGTGGTCGCGTATGGGTCACGGCAGCTTAGGAATCATGAGCAAAATTATCCAACTCACGACTTGGAGCTCGCTGCCGTGGTACTTGCACTGAAAATGTGGAGGCACTACCTACTCGGTAACCTCGTACATTTATATACCGACCACAAAAGCCTCAAGTACATATTCACTCAGAAGGAGCTGAACATGAGGCAACGAAGATGGTTAGAACTGATAAAGGATTACGAGATAGAGATCCATTATCATCCGGGCAAGGCAAACGTTGTGGCAGACGCGCTAAGCCGCAAGTCACACGTCAATAATCTGACCATCACACCGTTGGAAGAGAGCGAACCACCACTACATGTGATTCCACATGGAGCTCTCTACAATCTAGCTTTGATCCCCACCATCCGTGAAGAGATAGCGGCAGCCCAGAAGAATGACAAGGGCATATCACATTTGCGGAGACGTGTAGACAGTGGGGAGTTGAAATGTTTCCGGAAGGACGGAGACGGCGTCCTATGGTTCAAGGACCGGATCGTCGTACCCCGAAACCCGGAGTTACGGAAGAAAATCTTTGATGAGGCTCACTTATCAAAGTTTTCTATTCACCCCGGCAGCAACAAGATGTATCAAGAACTCAGAAGCAAGTTTTGGTGGACACGGATGAAGCGAGAGACTGCAAAATACGTGTCCGAGTGTGATACATGTCGACGGGTGAAGGCAGACCACATGCGGAAACCGGGACTGCTGCAACCACTGGGCATTCCTGCCTGGAAGTGGGAGGACGTGAGCATGGATTTCGTCGTCGGTTTACCCACCACCTTACAGAAACATGATTCTGTGTGGGTGATCGTCGATCGGCTCACCAAAGTTGCCCATTTCATCCCGGTCAACACCAACTACAACGCCAAGAAGTACGCTGAACTGTACATCTCACGGATCCTATGCTTATACGGCGTACCCCGTACTATCGTATCGGACCGGGGCACTTTATTTGTGTCCCGTTTTTGGGAGCAGCTCCACGCTGCCTTGGGGACGAAGCTGATCCGTAGTTCAGCCTACCACCCGCAGACGGATGGGCAAACGGAGCGGGTAAATCAAATCTTAGAAGACATGCTACGAGCTTGCGCTATCGACCACGGCAAGAACTGGGATGATCACTTGCCGTTAGCCGAGTTCTCGTACAACAATGGGTACCAAGCCAGCATCAAGATGGCGCCCTACGAGGCGTTATACGGGAGAAAATGCCGCACACCATTGAATTGGTGTGAGTCTGGCGAGAGGGTTACCTTCGGGATTGATCTTGTCAACAACGCGGAAGAAAAGGTTCGATTAATTCAAGCGAACCTAAAAGCCGCTCAATCCCGACAGAAACAGTATGCGGACCGGAGAAGGCGTCCGTTACAATTCGAAGCTGGAGACCACGTATATCTACGAGTGTCTCCAATGAAGGGCGTAAACAGATTTGGGGTGAGAGGAAAGTTAGCACCCCGATTCATCGGTCCATTCCAGATTACCGAAAGATGTGGATCGGTGGCATACCGGCTAAGATTACCAGAAGCACTTTCCGGTGTGCACGACGTCTTTCACATTTCCCAGCTGAGGAAGTGTCTCAAGCTATCAACTACCGTTCAGCTGGAAGACATTGAAGAACTGCAACCGGATCTCACCTATCGGGAGGAACCGGTGCAGATTATTGATGAAAAGGCCCGAACCACACGCAACCGTACGTTGTGGTTCTACAAGGTTCTGTGGAGTAATCACTCCATGGATGAAGCGACATGGGAGAGCGAAGAATTCCTTCGCACTAACTACCCCGACTTTCTCACGTCGCATATCCGGTAATTTTTCCACCGTCCTCTCTCTCATTTTCACCTTATAATCTCGGGACGAGATTCTTTTAAGGGGGAAGGAATGTAAGGGCCTCAGTTTTTGACACCCATTTGCAGTGTTCATCCCCACACCACACACCTCATTTGAGGAAAAATGATGAACACAAATAAAGAGCAAGTAACAATTATCAACATGCTCATTAGGGAACAAACTCACACATTGCAAAAGTGGTACTTCCCACATGTGATATAGATGGGCTGGACATATGAAAACTCCTACACTTTGCCAAGGATGTCCATGCCAAGTTTCACCCAAATTCAAAACATTTTTGAGGTCATCTTGGGTGTAGATAGGAAAGGGGCAGTTTGAAAACATATTCAAATTCAAACTGTTTTCACCCACTGAATTTAAAAGTGGAAGGCATATTCTTGCTCAGCACATTTTTGTGAGCTCACACACCAATTTTCACTCCATTTGGAGTTGATCTTGACATGAGCTAAGGGGGAGAAATTCAAACTTTATTTGAATTTCAAACTGCACTTGTGCTGAAATTCATTCAAACCAAACCTCATTTGAACTTTGATCAATTCAAATGGCTCTTGGGTGAATAATTTGAGTTGCCAAGGGTAGAATAGGGTTCACTGTTTACCACAGCTGTTAGGAATAAATTTCAGAGGTTAAAAGAGGAGTGGGACCCACATGTCAGCCTCAGCCTCAAAGCAAACCGACTGAACCACAGTTCAGTCGGTTCCCGGCTGTGGTGCGCGCGCGCCACCGAAGGGGCCGGCCGGCGCCAGCTCCTGCTGCGTGCCCCAAGCCGGAGACCAGACCGCCGAGCTATTTATTCCCTCCCCGGCGTGCCTCAGTCACCATTTCCCCGAGCTACCGACGTGCGCGACTGCTTTTCCCACTGCCATCGCCGCCGCTCGAGTTCCTGCTTGATCAAGCCGATCGCAGCTCCCTCTTTCCATTCCAAGGTCCCAGCAAGGTACTAGCAACCATCCTCCATCCTTCCCATTGATAGAAATCGATTGAAACCGAGTGATATCGGCTGTGCCGAAAGATCAAACTCGGAACTGGAAACCGCCGCACCTCGGGCTCTCGTGGACAGCCCAACCTGGGCGTTGTCACGCCCGAGCCAAGGCACCCTTGGACGCGCAAGTGATCGGTGCTGCTCATCCCCGAGCCACAGCTCGAGTGGTTGCTCACCGGCGGCGAATTTCCACTTTTCCCCTTTCTGTGTGCAGAACGACCCTCGGGTACGATTCTGTTTAATTCGTGCTCTAGAAAGGATTAGAGGGCCTCAGGCCACTCCCACACGAACTAGACACGGTGACGCACAAGTTGCCTTCACAACTCTGGGCCGGAGAACTTCTGTGCCCGGCGTAATTCAAGGTCTACTAATGGCGGAACGCACGGGGGGTATCGGGCGCACGGTGAGGACCTATTTCGGGCCTTCCCCGAGCTGCCCCGAGTTCATGTCGACCTTCTCTGAGGTCCACTGATACTCCCCGACCGGTTTCCCAAGTAGCTGAGGCACTAGGAGCATCAGCCGACATGGCCGAAGTCGTTCCGATATGGCGGCTCGTCGCCGACCATGCTCCGGCCGTTGTCATGAGCAGCTGACCCTCGGATCATGTTCCCCAAGTAAAAGTAGGCAGGGGCGGCCAGAATCAAGAAGTTTGAAGCTGTACAGCAGCCGGCGGCGAGCTCTCCGGCGAGGTCCCTCGGCGGCGGAGCGCGGGTGTCGCGAGGTTGAAGAAGGGGGTGGACCCCAGCTGTCAGCGGCCGATATTTTGAATCGGGATCCGGCTGCGGCCGGGATCGGGTGTGCTGGCGCGCAAAAGCCTTGTGGGCCGCGGTGTGCTGTCGCTTCGGCGTGCGACGCGTGTCCCCTGGGCCCACGCGCGAGTTTAAACTTTTCCCCGATTTTCAGATTTCCTTCAAACTTCAAATCCTTATAACTTTGGCTAGAAAGCTCCAAATCGAGTGAACCAAATTTTGCTGGATTCAGCTCTCTGAGTACTTTCCAGAAAATCAAGTTTCACTTCATGAAATTCCTTAATTCTCCAGAATTAATTCCTTAAAGTTTAAACTGTTAGGAATTTTAACTGGAGAATCCTTTGGAGGAAAATCCTGAAATTTTGCTGAGATGTTCACCAAAATATCCTTGAACTACCATAAAAATTTCAGATCCATTTGAGCTCATTTAGTCCACCTAATGGTGTGATTAGTAAAACTGTTCCAGAGAAAATAGAAAATGTTCAGAAACATTTTCAGAATTTTCTCTGAAATTGTTTAGCTCATATCTTTAGTTAGAGACTTCCAAATTAAGTGAGACCAATTCCATTAGAACCCTCTGAAAATCTAGTTTTCAGAAAGTCATAGTTTGTTTCATGAAAATACCTAGAACACCCTAAAAGCCTTTAATTAAGGTCAAGGACATAATTATTTGTGGAGGGCTCAAATGAGCTTTGCTGCAACTAAAACTTGACCAAGTCTCTGTTTAGGTTGTAACCAAGCCACTGTAAAAGTTTCACAGTCATTAGGTCTATCTAGTAAAGGTTATAGACTTCACAACTTCAAAGTTAATACAAAAGCATTTAATTAATACATACATTGTTCTTATCATGTAGTCGCTAAGGTCGAG
Source organism: Neostapfia colusana (assembly GCA_030760725.1). NCBI lineage: Eukaryota > Viridiplantae > Streptophyta > Magnoliopsida > Poales > Poaceae > Neostapfia > Neostapfia colusana. Next base: position 71,108,889 of record JASWHV010000013.1, on the reverse strand, counting down.
GAGGAACCCGAAGTCCTAGACTTCGTTACTCCGGAGGAACAGCTAGCCTACGACCAAGAGCAGCAAGGCAAGCCCCGGTTTGCATTAACCATTTTATAAATTTTTATTGTTTTGAGCACATACTTGTTTTCTTTATGTTGTGCATCAGAGTCTTGTTTGGAAACCCCACTGCATAGCCAAGAAAACCATGGGTTGGGGTTTAGGATTGCAAACCCCGTTAGCCACTGCATTGCTAGGATAGAGTAGGATTCGGTACAAGTCGAGTAGTTGGAACTACTCGCGAGAATAGGCTAGAGGCACATTGCTCGGGTAGAGATAGCACATGATACACATGGCAAGAAAATGAGACCGAGCGGAGAGTAAGGGCAGCAGGACTTTGGGGCCTGTGTGCTGTAGCTCCGCTTGTGTCGATTGAGGACCGAGCCGTGTGCGGGCCTGTTGAACAAGCTAGAACAGTACCGAAGACCTACCGGCTATATGGGAACCGGGAAACTGATGTAACTCGGGTAGCTGGGTATTGAGGCATTGCCCGTCGTTCAGAGGGTAGGTTGAGAGCTCGAGGTGTAAATCAGCTGGCGGCACAGAGATGCGCGTGCAGGGACCTCTTGCTCGGGACGATGGGACCGGTTCAATATTTGGCTAACGGGTGAAAGGTAGTCGCGTACGGCGTCCGTGATGGTTGTTGTAGGCAACATCGAGTACGGGCGTACGTGACGGGTTGTTCGGGTAACCCTGCAGGTGTAAATCGATTATAATCGCCGTCCCTCGCGGTCAGTGAGTACCACTTGTTCACTGTACCGTGACGTAGAAAGAACAGGCTAGTTACATGTTAAAATGTTGCTGATTGAAAGTTGGATATTGATTGTTAATGATATGTTGTAGCTTAGTGCTAACTAAAGTTCTTTTCAACTTTGGGCAAAGTACATGAGAGAAATGCGTTTCTTGTTTGATTGCGGCTCTCTCATGTGCCTTAGCGTAAAGTTCTCCACAACCTGCTGCTAAAACTTGAAAGTAAGGTTCTACTAATTAGGCGAGTCCTTGCAAATGATTTTTACCTCATGCAACCCATCACCCTCATGTAGAAGTTTCATGTTTAGGTGAGACGGGTCAGACTTGCTGAGCCTTCGTGCTCACTGCTTGTGTTTGAAGCTTTTGCAGGGTTCTATGAGGAAGGGACTCCCGAAGAGGAGACGGAACCCCAGGAGGGGAACCCCGTCGAGTGGGAGTCGTGCACGCCGCAGAGTTAGTGTGCGAGTGTGCTAGCAAGGACACGTTCGAGGGCTGAACGTGCACTTGATGCTTAGTCTACGCCCGCGAGTGTGGACTAAACTTATTTTGATGTAAACATGTTAATAAACTTGTTTATGTAATAAAGCTTCCGCTTCCGCTTTGTACCTTTGACGTGTGTTATACGGTGTTGTGCAACGCAGCACCCCTCAGCGTGATCCTGGCTCGACAGGACCAGTGGGGTCGTGTCAGTGCGCGTAGCCACAGAGGATGGGGTACCTCTACCCAATCCTTGGAACATAGAACACCTTCGCAAGTTCTATGTTTAGCACAGTGGCTGGGTCCTGTTTTCTCTTAAAAGGGTGTCATAGTGTCCAGGAACAGCGCTTAGAACAGCTAAGTCCCGGAGGAGTCCTGTCGCTCTCAACATCTGGGATGGGTCGCTGCCTTCCAACACGACCTGTTTCTTCCTATGAAGAAGAGATTGAAGTGAGAAAATTTTGCCTTGTCCTGCGCATTCCCCCTTTACAGTTTGGGCTTCCTCAAGCACATCAACTGTAAACGGGCAAAGCCACGTACCCTTGGCCCTAAGATCAGCCCTGAGGCTACCACGTGTGCTTGAGCTCCAGAGCCGACATGTGCCCCAGGCTCGTGTCCGAGCCGTCTCCCCACTAAGGAGAGCTCTGGTGCTGACACGAGCTCCGAGCTCTGGTCCTAACCTCCCCGCTGAGGTGAGGTCCGGAGCTGCCACGTGTCCCACGGCTCCGAGCCGCCTCATTGTTGAGGACCGCTCCGGAGCAGACACGTGCCCTGGGCTCCGGTCCGAAGCCTCCCTCCTGATGTAGAACTCAGAGCTGCCACACGTCACCTGGCTTGGAGTCTCCACCCCGCTGAGGGTAGCCTCGGAGCACACATGCGCCACGGTCATATCCCCTTTGCAGTTTATGCTTCCTCAAGCATATCAACTACAAGTGGGCAAGCCACATGCCCTAGGCCCCAAGGTCAGTCCTGGGGCTACCGGGTGCGCTCGAGCTTCGGAACCGGCGCGTTCCCTACGCTCCGGTCCTAAGCCTCCTTGCTGGGCGAAGTCCAGAGCTATCACGTGTACGCAAACTCCAAGCTGCCTTCCCACTGAGAACACCTCTGGTGCTGACACGTGCCGCGGGCTCCGACCCGGGCCTCACAGCAGAGTGGGGTCCAGAATTATTACGTGTTCCTAAGCTCTGAGCCGCTCCCGCCCCACCCCCTACGAAGGACAGCTTCGGTGCTGACACTTGTCCGAGGCTCCGGGTGGAGTCTGCCCTCCGAGGAGATGTCCGGAGCTACCATGTGTCTCTTTGAAAAGGGCTGGGGACAAGGGTCGAACTTCCTTCAGATCCTTGCACTGCCGAGGATCTAGAAGAAGTGGTAGTCACACTGCCCGAGCAGCCTGGGCCCTTACACGGCTAAAGATCCAGAGGAACAAGCTCGAGACGTCGACAAAGGAACTACCCACATTGGCTAAGTCATCCCGAACCCTTGCGCTGCCAAGGGTCCGAAGTCTACATCTTTGACATAGGGCAACGAAAGACATGAAACAGATATGCTTTTATTAATAATAGAGTTCTGGCATACAAAAGGGGATACAAGACAACTAAGTAACTCAGCAACTACAAGTCGGGTAATCTCCTGCTCCGTGGCCTGCCTAGTTGTTCCCCGAGTCAGTCTCTGCGCAGTGAGACGGTCACCTGCTGTAAGACCGAGGACGGCAGCAACGCATGCTGGACCGAGGCAACAGTGCATCCAGTGTCATGTGGGCCAAAACGCCATCTATGGAAGATTTTGTTGTCCACAACAGTACCTGGAGGAAGGCTTGATCATTAGGCTTAACATTCCTCCGGTACTGGCACGAGGTCCTCTTTTGGCGAGGCGCCTAGAGGACATGCCCCACACGACACTAGCGTAGGGACTCACTGCGAGTCAAGGACCCTGTCCCCGACGGCCTCCCCTACCACCGGCGCACCGTCAGGATGGCATGTGCTTCTATTCAAGGCCCTCAAGGGGAGGGATGCACCATAGAGCCTCACCGAAGGCCGCACACACACGAACATCTCGCAAAAGTTGATGATGAGGGCTACCGGTATGAAAGTATCTGGTGAGCTAATGTGCCAGGAAGCAGGAACTTCCAGTGTGCAAGAGGAGAAGAAAGGCCACATGGTGAGGGGGGGTGCCATCCTACATCAGAAGGCCTCCTTTTATACACAGCCATGACCTCTGGCAGGGCAACAGGCACGGCGATTGGGTTTCCACCTCTGCAAGACGCGGGTTATTCGCCTCCCCCAGCAGTGGGAAGGACCCGGGTTCACCCGTCAGACGCTGGGGGCTGGGAGGATAACCTCTTGGGAATGTCCAACGGTTCTTGAGGAGAGCGGAGCAACCAACTCATCGGTTGACACAGTAAATGACCCAAGGCAACCCCTTGGGCATGACGCCTAGACACTCATCTCTCCCAAAGATGGGTAGGACCCAGGTCCACCTGTCAGACAGCGGGGGCCAGGTGAGTAACATATTGGGGACGTCCAGCAGTCCCCAATAAAAGAGGCATGGTGGGACTGCGGCAGCCAACCTGTTTGCTGCCGTAGTAAGAGCCCCGAGGCAACCCCTCGAGCATATCGCCTTAGCACTCGCCCCCACCAATGACAGGTAGGACCAATGTCCACTAGTCTGACACTGGCGGGACAAACGAGTGGATACTCGGAACGTCCAGCGGTTCCCGAGGGAAGCAACGCGGTATTCCTGCGGCCTATGGGCTGCCACAGTAATTACCCCAAGGCAACCCTCGAGTGCATCGTCATGACCCGTCAAGTCAGGAGTAAACAAGACGACGCGCTGCTGCTTTGACGGAATACACCCACTATGCCAAGGACGCGCAACCTTTTCGTCTCCTCGGTTCAACCACTCGTCCACTACGCGAAAGTTTCACCACTGCTTCGGTTTCCAAAGCACAGGTTCAAAACCACCACGTGGGAGAGATGGGGCCCCACCTGCGGGCTCAGTGCCTCCCCTGAGATGGGCCCGGGGGCCACTGTCGGTACCCTTCAAACCGGGTACCCCAACATAGTGGGTAAAAAGACAGCCTAGGGCCCGCCTCACTGCCAAGGCAGGCTCCAGCATAAGCCACGGGCCCTGGGCCCCGTGGTCAGCCCTGGGGCTACCGCGTGCACTTAAGCTACGGAGATGACACGTGGCCTAGGCTCCGACCTGAAGCCTCCCTGATGAGGTAAGGTTCGGAGCTGCCACGTGTCCCCAGCATCGAGCCACCTCCCCGCTAAGGACAGCTCCGGTGCTGACACGTGTGTCAGGCTCCGGTCCGAGCCTCCCTACTGAGGTGAGGTCCGGAGCTGCCGCATGCCCTCCGGCACCAAGCCTGTTGATGAGAGCTCCAGAGCCGCCACGCGTCCCACGATCCCTCGTGGGTCATGGGTCAACGAAGTCAAGAAGGAAGTGCGCTGTCAGGCTTCGCATTGAAGGCTCACGCCTTCCCTAGAACCTTGGTGCACTACGCACGCCTCCGTCCCTTGCCCGTTTGCCATTACAGTGACAAGATGGGACGACGGGGTGCGACAACAGTACATTGCCGCCCAACAGCACTAAGTCGTCCAAGCAGGGCGAGGAGATGCGGTGACAAGACGATGTCTTCATCATCACCGGACATGCGGTCAGGGGTGCTCCGCGCGCCGGACATTGGGACTTAACTCCCCCGCCGGCCACTCTACTCAGAGGATGAAGCCCTAGATCATGTATAGGAAACTCAAAGCTTTGGGGCCACTTGTAGGGCCCCAAGCCTCATTGTAACCACCCTGGCTTTGAACTATAAAATGACCAGGGTGACCACCCTGCAAAGGGTTCCGATTCCCCACACTCCAGATCACACTACGCACAAGCGCTCACACAAAAGCAATAGAACAAGCACACCCGTGGACTTAGGGTATTACGCTCCAGCGGCCCAAACCACGTAAATCCCCGTGTTCATCCGCTCCCTCGAGCCCAGGTCACGAAGGGTGCCATGCCCCCTCCGGAAAAAAAACTTCGCGGGCTGCTTCCGAGCAGGACGGGAGAAGTGTCGCAGCTCACAATCCGACACACGTAGATTGTTACAACCAAAAATGCGGTTTTAGCCTAAAGCAGATTTTTTTATAGTTCTTAATAGTACTTTCAGATTTTATTTTGCAACTAAACCCTTTACACTTTATTTCTAGAGTGTATGTTATCCCTAATATGCATTCATATTTGTTTTTATGCCTAGAAATATACTTCAGCATTAAAACAGGAAATTAAACATTATTACATAATGTATATATTGTTTAGAATAACCAAAAACAGAATTGACACGACCCCATTGGTCCTGTCGAGCCAGAATCCCGCTGAGGGGTGCTGCGTTGCACAGCACCGTATAACACACGTCAAACGTACAAAGCGGAAGCGGAAATTTTATTATATAAACAAGTTTATGAACATGTTTACATCAAAATACGTTCAGTCTACACTCGCGGGCATAGACTAAGCATCAAGTGCACGTTCAGCCCTCGAACGTGTCCTTGCTAGCACACACGCACACTAACTCTGCGGCGTGCACGACTCCCACTCGACGGGGTTCCCCTCCTGGGGTTCTGTCTCCTCTTCGGGAGTCCCTTCCTCATAGAACCCTGCAAAAGCTTCAAACACAAGCAGTGAGCACGAAGGCTCAGCAAGTCTGACCCGTCTCACCTAAACATGGAACTTCTACATGAGGGTAATTGGTTACATGAGGTAAAAATCAGTTGCAAGGACTCGCCTAATTAGTAGAACCTTACTTTCAAGTTTTAGCAGCAGGTTGTGGAGAACCTTACGCTAAGGTACATGAGAGAGCCGCAATCAAACAAGAAACACATTTCTCTCATGTACTTTGCCCAAAGTTGAAAAGAACTTTAGTTAGCTCTAAGCTACAGCATATCATTAACAATCAATGTCCAGCTTTCAATCAGCAACATTTTAACATGTGACTAGCCTGTTCTTTCTATGTCACGGTACAGTGAACATGTGGTACTCACTGACCGTGAGGGACGGCGATTATAATCGATTTACACCTGCAGGGTTACCCGAACAACTCGTCACGTACGCCCGTACTCGATGTTGCCTACAACAACCATCACGGACGCCGTACGCGACTACCTTTCACCCGTTAGCCAAATGTTGAACCCGTCATCGTCCCGAGCAAGAGGTCTCTGCACGCGCATCTCCATGCCGCCAGCCAATTTACACCTCGAGATCTCAACCTACCCTCTGAACGACCAGCTATGCCTCAACACCCAGCTACCCGAGTTACATCAGTTTCCCGGTTCCCATATAGCCGGTAGGTCTTCGGTACTGTTCTAGCTTGTTCAACAGGCCCGCACATGGCTCGGTCCTCAATCGACACAAGCGGAGCTACCGCACACAGGCCCCAAAGTCCTGCTGCCCTTACCCTCCGCTTGGTCTCATTTTCTTGCCATGTGTGTCATGTGCTATCTCTACCCGAGCAATGTGCCTCTAGCCTATTCTCGCGAGTAGTTCCAACTACTCGACTTGTACCGAATCCTACTCTATCCTAGCAATGCAGTAGCTAACGGGGTTTGCAATCCTAAACCCAACCCATGGTTCTCTTGGCTATGCAGTGGGGCCCCCAAACAAGACTCTAATGCACAGAATAAAGGAAACAAGTATGTGCTCAAAACAATAAAAATTTGTAAAAAGTTTAATGCAAACCGGAGCTTGCCTTGCTGCTCTTGGCCGTAGGCTAGCTGTTCCTCCAGAGTAACGAAGTCTAGGACTTCGGGTTCCTCCTCGACCTTAGCGACTACATGATAGAAACAATACATGTATTAATTTAATGCATTTGTATTAACTTTGAAGTTGTGAAGTCTATAACCCTTGCTAGACAGACCTAATGACTGTGAAACTTTTACTGTGGCTTGGTTACAACCTAAACAGAGACTTGGTCAAGTTTTAGTTGCAGCAAAGCTCATTTGAGCCCTTCACAATTAATTATGTCCTTGAACTTAATTGGAACTCTTAGGGTGTTCTAGGAATTTTCATGAAGCAAACTATGACTTTCTGAAAACTAGATTTTCATAGGGTTCTAATGGAATTGGTCTCACTTAATTTGAAGGTTCCTAGCTAAATATATGAGCTAAACAATTTCAGAGAAAATTCAGAAAATATTTCTGAACATTTTTTATTTTCTCTGGAACAGTTTCACTAATCACACCATTAGGTGGATTAAATGAGCTCAAATGGATCTGAAATTTCTATGGTAGTTCAGGAATATTTTGGTGAACATCCCAGCAAAATTTCAGTATTTTCCTCCAAAGGATTCTCCAGTTAAAATTCCAAACACTTTTAAACTTGATTTCCTGGAAAGTACTCGGAGAGCTGAATCCAGCAAAATTTGGTTCACTCAATTTGGAGCTTTCTAGCCAAAGTTATGAGGATTTGAAGTTTGAAGGAAATCTGAAAATCGGGAAAAAGTTTAAACTCGCGCGTGGGCCCAGGGGACATGCGTCGCACGCCGAGGCGACAGCACACCGTGGCCCACAATAATTTTGCACGCCAGCACACCCGATCCCGGCCGCAGCCGGATCCCGATTCAAAATATCTCCTGCTGACAGCTGGGGTCCACCCCTTCTTCAACCTCGCGACGCCCGCGCTCCGCCGCCAAGGGACCTCGCCGGAGAGCTCGCCGCCGGCTGCTGTACAGCTCCAAACTTCTCAATTCTGACCGCCCCTGCCTACTTTTACTCAGGGAACAGGATTCTAGGGTCAGCTGCTCATGACAATGGCCGGAGCAAGGTCGGCGACGAGCCGCCACCTCGGAACGACTCCGGCCATGTCGGCTGACTTCCCTAGCACCTCAACTACTTGGGAAAACGGTCGGGGAGCATCAGTGGACCTCAGAGAAGGTCGACATGAGCTCGAGACAGTTCGTGGAAGGCCCAAAATAGGTCCTCACTGTGCGTCCGATGCCGCCCATTCATTCCGTCCTCGGTAGACCTCAAATTACGCCGGGTACAGAGGTTCTCCGGCCCAGAGTTGTGAAGGCAACTTGTGCGTTACCGTGTCTAGCTCGTGTGAGAGCGGCTTGAGGCCCTCTAATCCTCTCTAGAGCACGAATTAAACAGAATCGTACCCGAAGGTCGTTCTGCACGCGAGCCCGAGGTGCGGCGGTTCCAAGTCCCGAATTTGATCTTTCGGCACAGCCGATATCAATCGGTTTCAACCGAATTCTAGCAACGGGGAGGACGGAGGAAGGTCTCTAGTACCTTGCTGGGGCTCTGGAGTGGACAGAGGGAGCTGCGATCGGCGTTCTCCGATTGATTCCGAGCTGCGGAATTTTTCGGCCGGCGCTGAGTTCTTGCGGGGAAGAACGGCGGTGCCTTGGCCGAGGAGGGGGGCAGGCACCTTAAGAAGGCTCTGCACCGCCTCGCGCGCGCGCGTGGGCAAGCAGCTGCTGGCGCGGCGGCTGCCCTCGGTGGCGATCACCGCTGCGGCTCGGCGACCCGAGTGAAAAAGTCTCAGTCGGTTTGATCTGAGCAGTGGCTGACATGTGGGTCCCACTTCCAGTTTTAACCACTGAAATTTACTCCTAATCACTGTTGTAAACAGTGAACCCCATACTACCCTTGGTAATTCAAATTATTCACCCATGAGCCATTTGAATTGATCAAAGTTCAAATGAGGTTTGGTTTGAATGAATTTCAGCACAAGTTCAGTTTGAAATTCAAATAAAGTTTGAATTTCTCCCACTTAGCTCATGTCAAGATCAACTCCAAATGGACTGAAAATTGGTGTGTGAGCTCACAAAAATGTGCTGAGTAAGAATATGCCTCCCACTTTTAAATTCATGGAATAAAAAAGTTTGAATTTGAATATGGTTTCAAACTGCCCTCTTCCTAACTATACCCAAAATGACCTCAAAAAGGTTTTGAATTTGGGTGAAACTTGGCATGGACATCCTTAGTAAAGTGTAGGAGTTTTCATATGTCCATCCCATCTATATCACATGTGGGAGATACCACTCTTGCAATGTGTGAGTTTGTTCTCTAATGAGCATGTTGATAATTGTTACTTGCTCTTCATTTGTGTTCATCATCCTTCCTCAAATGAGGTGTGTGGTGTGGTGATGAACACTGCAAATATGTGTCAAAAACTGAGGCCCTTACATTCCTCCCCCCTTAAAAGAATCTCGTCCCGAGATTATAAGGTGAAAATGAGAGAGAGGACGGTGGAAAATTAACGGATATGCGACGTGAAAAAGTCGGGGTAGTTAGTGCGAAGGAATTCTTCGCTCTCCCATGTCGCTTCGTCCATGGAGTGATTACTCCATAGAACCTTGTAGAACCACAACGTACGGTTGCGTGTGGTTCGGGCCTTTTCATCAATAATCTGCACCAGTTCCTCCCGATAGGTGAGATCCCGTTGCAGTTCTTCAATGTCTTCCAGCTGAACGGTAGTTGATAGCTTGAGACACTTCCTCAGCTGGGAAACGTGAAAGACGTTGTGTACACCGGAAAGTGCTTCTGGTAACTTCAGCCGGTATTCCACTGATCCACATCTCTCGGTAATCTGAAATGGACCGATGAATCGGGGTGCTAACTTTCCTCTCACCCCAAATCTGTTTACGCCCTTCATTGGAGACACCCGTAGGTATACGTGATCTCCAACTTCGAATTGTAATGGGCGCCTTCTCCGGTCCGCATACTGCTTCTGATGGGATTGAGCGGCTTTTAGGTTCGCTTGAATTAGTCGAACCTTTTCTTCCGCGTTATTGACGAGGTCAATCCCGAAGGTAACTCTTTCGCCAGACTCACACCAGTTCAATGGTGTGCGGCATTTCCTACCATATAGCGCCTCGTAAGGTGCCATCTTGATGCTGGCTTGGTACCCATTATTGTACGAGAACTCAGCTAACGGCAAGTGATCATCCCAATTCTTGCCGTGGTTGATAGCGCAAGCTCGTAGCATGTCTTCTAGAATCTGATTTACCCGCTCGGTTTGTCCATCCGTCTGCGGGTGGTATGCTGAACTACGGATCAGCTTGGTCCCCAAGGCAGCGTGCTGCTGCTCCCAAAAACGGGACACAAATAAAGTGCCCCGATCCGATATGATGGTATGGGGTACGCCGTATAAGCATAGGATCCGTGAGATGTACAGTTCAGCGTACTTCTTGGCGTTGTAGTTGGTGTTGACCGGGATAAAATGGGCAACTTTGGTGAGCCGATCGACGATCACCCACACCGAATCATATTTCTGCAAGGTGGTGGGTAAACCGACGATGAAGTCCATGCGCACGTCCTCCCACTTCCAGGCAGGAATGCCCAGTGGTTGCAACAGTCCCGGCTTCCGCATGTGGTCTGCCTTCACCCTTCGACATGTATCACACTCGGACACGTATTTTGCAGTCTCACGCTTCATCCGTGTCCACCAAAACTTGCTTCGGAGTTCTTGATACATTTTGTTGCTGCCGGGGTGAATAGAGAACTTTGATAAGTGAGCTTCATCAAAGATCTTCTTCCGTAATTCCAGGTTTCGGGGTACGACAATCCGGTCCTTGAACCATAGGACGCCGTCTCCGTCCTTCCGGAAACATTTCAGTTCCCCACAGTCTACACGTCTCCGCAAATGTGACATGCCCTTATCATTCTTCTGGGCTGCCGCTATCTCTTCACGGATGGTGGGGATCAAAGCTAGGTTGTAGAGAGCTCCGTGTGGAATCAAATGTAGTGGTGGTTCGCTCTCTTCCAACGGTGTGATGGTCAGAGTATTGACGTGTGACTTGCGGCTCAGCGCATCTGCCACTACGTTTGCCTTGCCCGGATGATAATGGATCTCTATCTCGTAATCCTTTAGCAGTTCTAACCATCTTCGTTGCCTCATGTTCAGCTCCTTCTGAGTCAATATGTACTTGAGGCTTTTGTGGTCGGTATATAAATGTACGAGGTTACCGGGTAGGTAATGCCTCCACATTTTTAGTGCAAGTACCACGGCAGCGAGCTCCAAGTCGTGAGTCGGATAATTTTGCTCATGGTTTCTAAGCTGCCGTGATCCATACGCGACCACTCTTCGGTCTTGCATCAGCACACATCCGAGCCCAATGCCGGATGCATCGCAGTACACATCAAACGGTTTTGTTGTGTCTGGCTGCGCCAAAACCGGTGCTGATGTTAGGTGCTTGACTAAAGCCTTGAATGCTGCTTCACATGTTGGACTCCAAACATATTTGGTAGCCTTCTTCAGCAGCTCTGTCATTGGCTTGGCAATCTTCGAGAAGTTCAGAATGAACCTCCGATAATATCCCGCGAGTCCGAGGAAACTCCGTACCTCATGAACAGTTCCCGGGGATTTCCAATTCAGCACTTGCGTGATCTTGCTCGGGTCCACAGCGATACCCTCCGCTGAGATGATATGCCCGAGAAAAGGCACTTGCGATATCCAAAACTCGCATTTGCTGAATTTTGCGTATAACTTGTGATCCCGCAGCCGTTGCAAGACTATACGCAGATGTTTCTTGTGATCTTCCTCCGACTTGGAATATACTAGGATGTCGTCGATGAAGACCACGACAAACTTGTCCAGCTCCGGCATGAATACCGAGTTCATCAAGTACATGAAGTGAGCTGGAGCATTGGTGTGGCGGACCGGAATCCGCTCATCCAGGATCGCAGAGGGTGGTGCCACGCGATGCGACACCCGACAGCACACGTCATAAGAACATAATATATTACATGGGAAAAACAACTGAAACTGTACAAACAGGTACAAATTTCAGTTACAACTATTGTTTATATCACACAGCGGAAGACTACACTATACAACTCACGCCCGCCTATTTAGCAAAAGTTGGTTGCCCAGCCCTAGGGAACCCACACTAGCTGCACTCCTCAGCTCAGCGCGGCGTGTACGGCTCCCACTCAGCCGTGGTCCCCGACGGAGGGTAATCCTCGCCGGTGGACTCATACTCCCAGTCCGTGGGTGGCTCCTCACCTGAAAAACACTTAAGCAACAACCGTGAGCACGAAGGCTCAGCAAGGCTTAACCGACTCACCTAAGCATGAAACTCTACATGAGGTGTACCATGACATAGGATAGCAATGGTGCAGCAAATGGACACGCCTACAAGTTCATCCTTAGTTCATCTTTTAGCACCAAGTTAACGGTTCATGAAGCTGAAATTTAGTGAGCAATATTTGGTGGCACACATGTAACAATACAATTATATCATAACAGCAATATTGAATCATAACATTTCATTCAGTTGTCTACGTTACGATGCAGTGAACAAGCGGTACTCGTCACCGCGAGGGATGGCGAATCGACTCGATATACATCTGCAGGGAAAACCCAAAGAGCACGTCACGTACGCCCACCCGTGGAGCTGCACAGCACGCTCACTCGATGTCGTACGGGATAACCTTTCACCCAACAGCCCAAACGTCGAACCGGTCGCACCGAAACGAGCAGGAGGTTCCCCACACGGAGCATCTCTCTATGCCCGTTGGCAGATTTCCACCTTGCTGCCCTCAACCTACACCTATAAATCGGTGTGCTATGCCTCGACGCCCGGAGGTTTAGGCTACATCGGTTTATCGGGGCCCATATATCCGATATGCCTTCGGTACGTTCAATACTTGTTCAGCAGGGCCGCACACGGCTCGTTCCTCAATCGACATGGACAGGGCTGCGCACACAAGACTTCCTCTTGCTGCGCCCTAGCCCCTGCCTAGTCTCATTTTCATTACTATAGTGATCTCACATCACTCAACCGAACCCGTATGCCCCAATGCCTATCTCGCGAGTAGATTCCAACTACTCGACTTGTACCGAAGTCCTATGACTCATTAAGCATAGCCTGTCTACTCGAGGTCCTTGACACTACCCTCACTCTTTTAGGAACCTTTGGTTATGCAAGTGGGGTTTCATTCATACTATACCTAATGCACATACATACTTCATATGACACATGTAAACAAAGTAAGACTTTAAAAAAAAGTTAATGCAAACCGGGGCTTGCCTTGTTGCTGCTGGTAAGTAGTTAGTTCCTCGTCCGGAAGAAGGAAGTCCAGCACTTCCGGAGTCTCTTCTTCAACGGCTACACGTTAATGAAATACTACATGTTAATTTAGATGCAAATGTGAGTTTTAGAGTAAGACTTCTACTATTAGTTCTAATAACCAGCCTCTAACACCTGGAACATTGTTTAAGAATTTAAAGATGAACTGGTGTTGGTGGTTTGGCTTGGACTTAATCACATGGTTAAATGCTAAGTGGCTTTCCCCCTTTTCCACATTAATCCCTTAAGTGGTTTGCTCAGAATAATTCTCTTGGCAAATCAGCAAGGAAGAATTTATTCTGAGGTAATACCCCTGTTCATGCTCAACTTAATGAACTAAAATCTCAATTATAGCTCATAGAGTTTGCATGAATTTTCCTAACATTTTTGGGGTTAAGATTTGCCCAGAACTGAATTTCCAAGTTTTGGAAATTCTCTGAAAATGTTTCTGTATTCAAATGAACACAGCACCTTCCAATTTGAATTGCTCTGACCAAATCAACTCCAAACGGTCTGAAACTTTTACAAGGGTTTACTAATGTCCTAAAGAACATTCTGGCAAAATTTGGGGATTTTTGGATGAACCAAACTCCCTCTAAAATTCTTTTCCTGAAAAGCTTTAAAGAATTTTCCAGAATTAATTAATGGGTTACATACAAATTGGGTTGTATATCTGGACAGAGATAGGCAAGATGAATCCAACCCAATTTGAATCACTAAATGTGGAGCTTCCTAGCAAAAGTTATGGGGTTCTAAAGTTTGCACTAAAACTGGAAATTCCAGAAATGTTTAAATCCTGCGGGTGGGTCCACGTACACGTGTCGACCGCTGGATCCGAGCCACACGGGGCCACAGACTCCTTCCCGCGCGGCCGCACTGGATCACGGAGCACAGAGAATCCCACCCCTTTATCTCCAGCCGCTGACGAGTGGGGCCTACCCCTTCGTCTTCCTCCGGTCACCCGCGCGACCCCGCCGCCAAGCTCGCCGGAGCTCTCGCCGGAGACGGGTTCCGGTCCTCGGAGCTTGCTGAACCTCGCCGCCAGTGCCTATCTCGGCCTGAGGAACACGGTGGTGCCCTTCGCAGAACTTGACAACCACCGGAACAGTGCTCCCGACGGCAACAGCGGCCGGGACCTCACCGGCGACGTCCAACTCGACATCCCATGCACCTTTTTCGATGCGGTTTGCTCGGGGAGCTCCGCTGAAACCTGCTGGACATGGATATGGGCACCGGTCCCCGTGAAAACGGCTGCAACTATGACCTCGTCGGCGACCTAGGCCGGATATCGGCTGTTGCTCGAAAAACTTGGATAACCGCAACCCTAGCCCATGATTCTTGCTGGTTTTCGATCCTAGGTGGTCGTGGCAGGGTGTAGATCGTGTGTTTAGCTTGGTACGCCCGGTGATAAGCCAATACTCGTGAATTTTGGGATTTGGGGGAGCTCGGCCTTAAGAACACCGAAGCGTTCCCGGAAGAAATTCTCCCCCGACGGTGCATGAAATGCCGAACGGTAAGGGCAGGCAGAACCAGCACCTTGTGGCGATCGTTTCTTGTGTTGAGCGTCAGGCAGGAGGAAACCTGTGCCGTCCGGCCGCCGGCGATCAGAGGGCGGCGACTCCGGGTGAGCTGCTTCGGATGTAGGCGAGTGGAACCGAGAGGATGGGGAGCGAATTCTCGCCGACCAGGGTGCGATCACATGTTTTGTAGCCGGCGCCCTCATCCCCCCGAGCAGGAGGTGGCGTGGTGGCTGCGTTGGGACGGGGTCGACCCCGTGCGCTGTCGGCCGCAGGGTGTTCGACCGCGCGCCCGAGTCGGTTTGCTCCCCAGGGTGGCTGACCAGTGGGCCCTCTTCTCCCCTCTAAATCTTTCTCCCCCCTTTCTTTTGTAAATATCCCAGCTACTGAGAATTGAATGGGAGACTAGCCCCCAAGTACTGGTTTGAATTTGAGTTTTCACATTCGAACTTTGTTTGGTTAAATTTGCTTCATGTTTAAACTGAAGTTCAAATTCAGTTTTGAATTCTTGCCAATTTAGCTCCTGACAAGATGAACTCCAATGGGAATGAAAATTGGTGGGTTTACTCAGAGAAATGTGCTGAGTGTAGATATGAAGCTAACTTTTGAATTTTGGTGATGAAAGTTGTTGCAATTTGAATTTACATTCAAATTGGCCTCTTTTTGAAACAACCCAAAAGTACCTCAAAAAGTGTTGAATTTGCATGAGCTTTGGACTGAACCTTCCCAAGACTTTTTAAATTCTAGGGGTGAGCTCAACCTCTCATGTTCATGTGTAGAAACCCTACTTTGTGAAAGTGAAGGCTTTCCCCTCTAATCACTCCTTTGATGGAGGTTACTTGCTCTTCACAATATTTCCTAAGATTTCCACCATAAAAACTGTGGTGTTGTGAGGTGAAGAAAAAGTTTTTGCATGTCCCTTTTCTTGGGCTTTTACATCCCTCCCCCCTTAAAAGAATCTCGTCCCGAGATTACAAAAGAAGAGATAGCGATGTAATAGGGACGTACCCGTGTTGGGAAGCCATGAACTCCAGGTAATTTGAGCGAAGGAACTCCTCGCTCTCCCACGTCGCTTCTTCGGCGGTGTGGTTACTCCAGAGTATTTTGTAAAACCACAACGTTCTGCTACGCGTGGTTCGGGCTTTCTCATCAATAATTTCCACCGGATACTCATCATATGTTAAATCCGGTTTCAACTCGCCAACGTCTTCGATAGGAACAGCAGCTGTATGCTTCAAACATTTTCGCAGTTGCGAAACATGGAAAACATCGTGAACACCAGCCAGAGATGCCGGTAGTTCCAATCGATACGCCGCTGGTCCACACTTCTCGGTGATAGCGTAGGGTCCAATAAAACGGGGAGCGAGCTTCACCTTCACACCGAACCGGTGCACGCCCTTCATCGGAGACACGTGTAGGTATACGTGTTCCCCAACGTCAAAGTGCAACGGCCTACGCCTCTTATCAGCGTAGCTCTTCTGTCGGGATTGTGCGGCTTTTAAATTGGTTTGAATTGTCCGAACGCGCTCTTCGGCGTTGTTCACCACATCAACCCCGAATGTGACTCTTTCACCGGACTCGCACCAATTTAATGGGGTGCGGCTCTTGCGACCGTAGAGAGCTTCGTAGGGTGCCATCTTGATAGTCGCCTGATAGCCGTTGTTGTACGAGAATTCCGCCAATGGTAGGTGATTATCCCAGTTCCTACCATGGTGGATGGCACATGCTCTCAACATGTCCTCCAGAACTTGATTCACCCTCTCTGTCTGGCCATCTGTGTGAGGGTGATAGGCGGAGCTCCTGATCAACTTAGTACCCAATGCACCGTGTAGCTGCTCCCAAAAGCGAGATACAAATAATGCACCTCGATCTGAGACAATGGTCTTGGGTACCCCGTATAGGCATAGAATCTTCGCTTTGTATAGCTCCGCATATTTGCCGGCATTGTAACGTGTATTCACCGGAATGAAGTGAGCCGTCTTGGTTAACCGATCAACGATTACCCATATGGAATCATGCTTGTTGGCTGTTAGGGGTAATCCCACAATGAAATCCATGCTCACATCTTCCCATTTCCATGCCGGAATCTTCAGGGGTTGCAACAGCCCTGATTTCTTCATGTGATCAGCTTTCACTCGTCTACACGTATCGCACTCGGATACGTACTTAGATACCTCCCGCTTCATCCGTGTCCACCAAAATTTCTTTTTCAAATCTTGGTACATTTTGTTGCTGCCCGGATGAATGGAGTATTTAGACAAGTGAGATTCATCGAGGATCTTTTTCCTCAACTCCATATCTCGGGGTACGACTATGCGGTCATTGAACCACAGCGTCCCCTCATCATCTTTCCGGAAACATTTAATTTCTCCATTGTCTATCCGTCTCCGGAGATGTGCCATGCCTTTATCCGTTTTCTGAGCTGCAATGATGTCCTCCCTAATAGTAGAGATGAGGGCAAGGTTGTACAGCGATCCATAAGGAACCAAGTATAAACTTGGCTCTTCCTCCTCCACCGGTGTAATGGTGAGTTGATGGACATGTGATTTCCGACTCAGCGCGTCAGCAACCACATTCGCCTTGCCGGGGTGGTAATGGATTTCAATCTCATAATCTTTGATCAGTTCTAACCACCTCCTCTGCCTCATGTTCAGCTCCTTCTGGGTGAAAATGTATTTCAAGCTCTTGTGGTCGGTGTAGAGATGCACCAAGTTCCCCAGGAGATAGTGCCTCCACATTTTTAGCGCCAACACCACGGCAGCAAGTTCAAGATCGTGAGTCGGGTAGTGCTGCTCATGGTTCCGAAGTTGGCGTGAGCCATAAGCGACCACACGTCCTTCCTGCATCAACACGCAGCTGAGCCCAATACCGGACGCGTCACAATACACGTCGAAGGGCTTTGTTGTATCCGGCTGAGCTAACACCGGGGCTGTTGTGAGATGCTTCACCAGTGTTCGGAACGCTCCTTCACACGCCGTGTTCCAAACATATTTTGTCCCTTTCTTCAGCAACTCTGTCATCGGCTTAGCGAGCTTGGAGAAGCTTGGAATGAATCTCCGGTAGTATCCCGCTAACCCGAGGAAGCTTCTGACTTCATGAACTGAAGTGGGAGCTTTCCATTTCAACACTTGCTCTATTTTACTTGGGTCAACCGCAATGCCTTCAGCTGAGATGATATGTCCCAAGAATGGCACTTGGCTGATCCAAAATTCGCATTTGCTGAACTTGGCGTAGAGCTTGTGGTCTCGCAATCGTTGAAGAACGATCCGTAAGTGTTCGGCATGCTCGGCTTCTGTCTTGGAGTAAACCAAGATATCATCGATGAACACTACCACGAACTTGTCCAGCTCCGGCATGAACACCGAGTTCATGAGATACATGAAATGGGCTGGAGCATTTGTGAGACTAAAGGACATGACGAGATATTCGTATAAGCCGTATCTTGTCGAGAACGCCGTCTTCGGGATATCCTCCGCCCGGATCTTGATCTGGTAATATCCAGAGCGAAGGTCCATCTTTGAGAATACACTTGCCACAACAAGTTGATCAAACAAGATGTCAATACGGGGCAGTGGGTACTTATTCTTGATGGTGACGGCGTTGAGCGGCCGGTAATCCACACACAGCCTCAGGGTTTCATCCTTCTTCTTTACAAATAGCGCCGAGCATCCCCAAGGCGAGGAACTCGGCCTAATGAAACCCTTGCTCAACAGATCATTGAGCTGTTCTTTCAGTTCCGCCAGCTCATTTGGAGCCATCTTGTATGGTCTCCGTGATATGGGCGTAGTCCCGGGTGCGAGCTCGATCTTGAACTCGACATCCCGCTCAGGTGGCATGCCCGGAAGATCGTCCGGGAACACGTCGGAATACTCCCGGACTACGGGGATGTCTTCTAACTTGAGAACTTCAGCATTATTAATTGCTAAAACTTCCCGGACTGGCGTGTCTAACACCATGGAATGCAGACGGTGGAATGGAGAATTTAAGTGAACCGTCCGTGTCCGAGTCTCTAGGACAGCGCCATGGTATTGCAGCCATGACATCCCTAAGATTGCATCAATCTTTTGTCCCATAAGGATTATCAAGGTGGTGGGATATAGTTTCCCACCTAAGCACAGAGGTGCCTTTGGAATCATCATATTAGCTGAAATCTTCCCTCCCGGTGAGCAGATCATATAAGTGCAGTCGGTTGGGAAGACTTGCAATTGATGTTTAGCCACATAGGATGCACTTATAAAGCTGTGGGTTGCACCAGAATCAAATAATATGACGATGGCTTGATGGTTGAGAGTAAACGTACCCGCCAGCACGTTGTCTCCCTCTGAGGCGTCCTCATTGTCGAGGTTGCGGACGCCCCCAGTCCGCTGACCAACCTTCTTCACCGGAGGTCGGCCTCGAGCACCGCCCTGGAACTGCGCTTGCCCGCTGCTCTGCTGCCCCTGGGGACAGTCCTTCGCGAAGTGGCCCGCCTGGCCACACGTGAAGCAGGTGAAACGGGGCGGTCCCCCGCTAATCGGTGGACGGAAACCCGGGGCGCGTTGTGGCGGTTGAAACGCCCGGGGTACCGTCTGCTGCTGCTGCTGTCTTGGTGGTGGCATCGGCGGACAGAACAGGGGTGCTTGGAACGAACGTCCCCCGAACTGATGAGGTCGCGCCGGTGGACGCCACTGCTGCCCGGATGGTGTCCGATACACCATACGGTACTTCTGGGGAGCTGTCACACCCGGTTTTTCCGAAGAACAACCAAGTGAATATCACATGTATGCCAGGATCATTTTCTCATACATGTGATGACAAATAGTGAAGCATCATTTATTACAAGCCAGGTGTCGAATATAAGTAAGTCTTACATCACAAATGTCTCAATGGACACTAATACTTCATCACAAGTAAATAAACTAGCAGCGGAATATTATTCTTTAGGGCTCCATCACAGGCGTTGCCCGGGGGTCTTCATGAACCTAAAAACCTTCTTCGGGTCCAAAGTCTTGGTCATTATACACCACCTCATTATCTTGACCTGAGCAGCAATATAAACCAACAAATATGCAAGGTTGAGTACCAATGGTACTCAGCAAGTGTGGGAAAAATTATATCATGCATTGCTAGAACAAGGAGAGGTTGAACTCATGGTTAAAGCACTACGCAATTAATACCTATCACCTTAGCTTATTAAGCACCTACATTACTACACAGGTGAAATGGTTCCAATCTCCCATCCCATCATCATAATCCAATAACCATAACATCATTTCCAATGTTAAGCTCCCCGCTTAACATTCACAACCATCAGTCCTCTAATCATGAATAAGTCCAGGCCGCTCTTAACCGTGAGCACGGCTGTCAAGACAGTTTTGACTCTGCAGAGTTTGTACCACTGTACCCACAAGTAGTGATTTCATCCCCCGTTGCCGGGTGGACTAAAAGAACCTCCATTATGCCAGTGGCTACGAACCACATTCACACTTCCCAGGTGTGTGGCCAAGAGATCACTACGAAGCCTTTACAAAGGGATTCCCGACGAGCGTGGGCCCACTGAGGTTTCACCCCTAACAGCATACAAGAGGCTCCAACCCCGCTGCAGTGGCCCCCTCTTGAGCCTTGCGGTTCATATGGCAGTCCAGCTGACTCCTATTCCCCGCACCATCCAACACACCCATACTACGCCAGGGATACACCTAATTAATTGGCTAAGCTGCCCCATCTCAGCATGTGGTTGGCAGTGTAAAGCCGGGTTACATGCTCCATGAACCGGTCCTTAGGATCCAGGCAAGTACTAAACACAAACCCAAGTCTCGTGCACCCAACACACAACCAAAACATCCAACTTGCCTTGATCCCTACCTCTACATAACTCACAATAGCTCATTCAAGAGTATGGTAATATAAACTGATGATCTCATATCCCAAATATCCCATTCTAAGCATGGCTAAGCATATGCATGTAAACAAATAACATGACAAAACAAATCCCAACCCAAGCTTCAAGGAAACAAGGTAATGCAATTCTAGGGAAAACTTTCCTAGCATGGGTTTCATATTTCATTTGACAATGCAAATAATTCTATCTACACATCCTAGCATAGGATCAAAGTGGTCAAGGACACTTGCCTCCTTCTTGCTGCTCTTGAAATGGGTAGTCCTGATCTTGGAAACTGATAGCTTGCTCTTGAACAGGTTCCACTTCATACCATCACACATAGCAAAAGAAAAACAACAATCATAAGACATAGTTCACACTTCTACTTCATACAAACCACACATTCACATTTATGAAAGTTTCTTTACCATTTTATGTGTTGTGGATACTCTATGTGTGTTGATTTGGGGCTTGCATACACTTTTATTTACATGTGTATGATTCCTACTTTGGTGTTCATATTTATACTCACATACTATATATATATATATATACATGTATATATGTGTGTTTCAGTTTTAAATAAATTCCTTATATATTAAACTACCAAGTATGTATGAAAAGTATTTTTCTTCTCCATATGTGCCTTCATAATTTCTGTCAACCCTAAACTGAATTCTTTGTATTTTAGAAACTCCATTTATCATTTACTAGTTTCTATATTTTTAGATTTATATTCTTATGCATAATTGTGCATTTTATTATTAAATTAGTAATACACACTACCTAAACAGATTAGGTTCTGGTCCTAAATAATTTAAGATCATATTTTGACCTTGGCTTCTGATGTATACTATTTCATAATTATTTTCCCTATTTTTCTTTAACTATTCTTTACTTAAAAATGTGTCCCTATACTATTAAATGTGAATAATAGACGAAACAGATTTATTTCAGCCCAAAATATATTTTTATCTCACTCCAAAGTTTTCTAAGTACTGAGAAAGTTTTTAATAATTTTGACAATTATGTTTGTCCCCCTTTTTAATATTTAACACTAGTTACATATTCAATTTTCTAAATTAAATACTAAACAGGGCTAAAATAATGAATTCACCCCATTACAGGGTCTATAATATTATTTTCATAATTTCCAGGGATCTAGCTACACTTTTCAGAGGTGTTTTTCTTAATTTCTATTAAGTCTAGGGGCTAAAACTGATTTTTAAATGAATTTACATGATTTTCTGGAGTTCCAGGGGCTAGATCTGAAGTTTCCGGGGCTAGCTCTCAATTCCAGAGAACCCCAGGGGGTAGCACGTAAGAATTCCAGTCTTTATAACGCGGGCCTGACGTGGACCGTCTGATTTTAAACCGACGGCTGAGATTATAAGATCGAACCGGTACGCGGGGTTTTAAAGTCTACCGTGCGATTTAAAATAAACGGCGCACAAGCGGCCACGTCGCTCTGATCGAGCGCGGGCGGCGCTGCCGGCGGCGCACGGCGGCGGGAAGCGGCGATCTCGCCGGAAACTTTCGGATCCTCGAGAATTCTGCCTAGAACTGTGATCTTATGGCCTAGATCGGTAGAGGGGAGGTCAGGGATCTCACCTCGGGGGTTTTCTCGAGCTCGGGGGTCCTGGAAAGTGCTCGGCGGCGAGGTCCGAGGCAAAACCACGGCGAAGCTCGTCGGAGCTGGATTTGCACCGTAAGTCTTCGGGTTTTCTGCACCTGCAAAGTTCCCCGGAGGCGGTGGATCAAGACCAACGAGTTAGATCAGAGTTTCCGAGCTTAGATCGGCCAGAATTCACCGGCGAAGTCTCGGTGCTCACCGGCGTGAAAATCGGCGATCGCGTGAGAAAAACTGATCGGATCGGTGGTTTTTATAGCCGGGGGAGGGCGGTGGTTCTGTTGTGATCGAGTTAGAGTCCTCAGGGTCCAGAATTCGGCTGCGGGACACGGTTTCCCGATCGGTTGCGATCGCGCACGCGGGGGAGAAGTCCGGGGTCGCGGGGTTAGGGATGACAGGCGGGTCCCACCCGTCAGCGAGGGGCAGCGCGGCGCGCGCGGGGGCGGGCTGCGCGGGGGTTTGCTGGGCCGGCTGGGGTTTCGGCCCACTGGCCAGTTTTTTCCGGTTTTCCTTTTTCTTTTTTCCATTTCTTTTCTGTTTTGAGTCTAATTTGAATTCCAGTTTGAATTTGAATTTTTGCAAAACATGCAACACGTCCAAAATTTTCTAAATTCCCCTCTGAACATGGTTTATGGTTCTAAATCAAAATTTGAGTTTTGACTAAAAATTTGGGGTGTTACAGCTCTACCCCCCTTAAAAGAAATCTCGTCCTCGAGATTGGTGTTTCTAAGAAAACAATTCCGGAAATTGTGCCTTAAGCTCATCTTCCCGTTCCCAGGTGGCTTCCTCTTCTGAGTGATGCTTCCACTGCACCTTGCACATCCTGATTCTCTTATTTCTGGTGAGGCGTTCCGTTGTCTCCAAAATCTTGTATGGTTGCTCGGCATAAGACAAATCCTCAGCTACATCCACTTCATTCATGGGTAACACCTCCTCAGGCGTCCTCAGACATTTCTTGAGTTGCGACACATGGAACACATCGTGCACGTCCGACAGATGAACCGGCAACTCTAGTTGGTACGCCACTTCGCCTTTTCTTTCCAAAACTTGAAAGGGTCCGATGTATCGAGGTGACAACTTCCCTTTCACCTTGAATCGACGAAGTCCTCTGATAGGGGACACCTTGAGATAAACATAGTCTCCCACGTTGAAAACGAGCTCTCTTCTTCGTACATCAGCATAACTCTTCTGGCGTGTCTGTGCTATCCTCAAGTTGTTGCGAATCTCCCTCACCTTTGCCTCGGCTTCTTGTAGCACTTCTGGACCAAACACTTTACTTTCTCCTGTTTGGTTCCAAAATAGGGGAGTTCTGCATTTCCTCCCATACAAAGCTTCAAACGGTGACATCTTCATACTAGCTTGATAACTGTTGTTATAGGAAAACTCCGCATACGGTAGGTTCTTGTCCCAACTCCTATTGTTTTTGAGTGCACATGCCCTCAACATATCTTCAAGGATCTGATTGGTTCTCTCCGTCTGTCCGTCAGTTTGGGGATGATAGGCAGAACTGAAATTCAGATGGGTTCCCATGGTTTCATGCAACTTTTGCCAAAACCTCGAGGTGAACTGTGTCCCTCGGTCCGACACTATCTTCTTTGGCACTCCATGGCAACACACAATCCTTGACATGTACAATTCTGCCGGAACGAATGAGCTACTTTGGTTAGCCTATCAATAATGACCCATATTGAATCATACCCGGATTGGGTCCTAGGCAATCCCACGACAAAATCCATGCTGATTTCTTCCCACTTCCATTCAGGCACTTTGAGTGGTTGCAGCAATCCCGCGGGTCGTTGATGTTCTGCTTTCACCAACTGACATGTGTCACATAGGGCAACATGTTCCGCGACATCTCGCTTCATGCCATACCACCAATACCTGCTTTTAAGGTCCTGGTACATCTTCGTACTCCCAGGATGAATGGAATAGTCGGAATCGTGAGCCTCCTTCAAAATTAATTTACGAATCTCCTTTACTTCTGGCACACAGATCCTTTTCCCGTGCCACACCGTTCCTTGTTCATCCTCTATAAAACCAGGAGCTTTATTTTCCTTGATGAGCTGTCTGATCTCTTGTATCTTCTCATCATTCTTTTGTCCCTCGCGTATGTCTCGCTCAAGTGTGGAGTCCACTTCCATGGCGATGGCTTCACCACTATTTACTAGACATAGATTGAGCCTTATAACCTCGTCCTTCAATTCTGCAGGCATGTCCTTCAAGCTCAACTTATTGACCTGCACTTTCCGACTCAAAGCATCGGCCACGACGTTTGCTTTCCCGGGATGATAGTTGATGCCTACATCAAAGTCATTGATTAGCTCTAACCATCTCCTTTGTCTAAGGTTGAGATCTGGCTGTGTGAATATGTACTTCAAACTCTTATGATCCGTATATATCTCTGTCCTCTTCCCCATCAAATAGTGCCGCCAAATTTTCAACGCGTGTACCACTGCAGCTAGTTCTAAGTCATGTGTAGGATAGTTCTTCTCGTGCTTCCGAAGCTGCCGGGATGCATATGCCATGACATGTCCCTCTTGCATGAGAACTCATCCCAACCCGTTTCCAGAGGCATCGCAGTACACCGTAAAATTCTTCTGCATATCTGGCATAACCAACACGGGGGTTGTTGTCAATCTCTTCTTTAGCTCCTGAAAGCTTGCATCGCACTGTGGCGTCCAGGTGAATGTGATTCCCTTTTCCAACAGTTTGGTGAGAGGTCTCGAGATCTTGGAGAATCCCTCAATAAACCGTCGATAGTATCCAGCCAATCCCAAAAAGCTTCGAACTTCCCCGACATTTTCAGGGGTTTTCCACTTCTGGATATCTTCGATTTTGGCGGGATCTACGGAGATTCCTCCCTCCGAGATTATATGTCCTAAAAAGGGAACTCTCTTCAGCCAAAACTCACACTTGCTCAACTTAGCATATAGTTGGTGTTTTCTCAGCCTCTGTAACACCAACTTTAGATGTTTCTCATGTTCTTCTTCATCTTTGGAGAAGACGAGAATATCATCTATGAAAACCACCACAAATTTGTCCAGATATTCCATGAATACCTTGTTCATGAGGTACATGAAATATGCCGGGGCATTGGTTAGCCCGAAAGGCATGACAGTGTATTCATACAGTCCGTACCGAGATACGAAAGCTGTCTTGGGAATATCAGATTGCCTTATCTTGAGTTGGTGGTATCCCGACCTGAGATCAATTTTCGAGAACACACAAGCTCCCCTCAACTGATCAAACAAGTCTTCAATGCGGGGTAATGGGTACTTGTTCTTGATGGTTACCTCATTCAAGGCACGGTAATCCACGCATAACCTTTGGGTTCCATCTTTCTTAGGCACAAATATCACCGGAGCTCCCCATGGTGAGGAACTAGGGCGAACATACCCCTTTTCCGTCAATTCTCTCAAATGATCCTTGAGCTCTTCTAGCTGCTTGGAGTCCATTCGATAAGGTCTCTTGTATATCGGGGCTGTTCCCGGTACTAGCTCAATCGCGAATTCCACGTCACGGTCGGGAGGCATTCCTGGCAACTCCTCCGGAAAAACATCTGGATATTCCCTGATAGTCCTGATTTCCTCAACTTTCACCTCCACTTGATTTAATTTAATGTCCCTCCTAGGCTCGTGTATCGTTATGAACTTTACTCTTGTGCCACTAGGGTGAGTTAGTTCCACCGTTCTGGTCGAACAATGGATGATTCCATTATGTTTGGTCAACCAATCCATACCCAAAATAATATCTATCCCTTGTGAATCGATCACTATGAGGTTAGCGGTAAATACTACCCCATTAATGTCTAGGTTCACTTTGGGACACACTTGTCTTGTCCTTATTTCTCCACCTGGAGAATTTACCGCTAGCATATGGTTCATTTGTGTGGTTGCTAGGTCATGCTTCTTAACAAACCCTTGAGCAATGAACGAATGGGTAGCACCAGAATCAAACAGCAGAGTTGCAAGGTGTAAATTGGCAGGAAACTTACCAACTACCACGTCGGGTGCCTCTTGTGCTTCCTCCATAGTGACGTGGTTCACCCGTCCTCTCATTACGTTCTGCTGCTGTGGCTGCGTGGGCTTCTTCTTTGGACACTTATGGGCGTAGTGCCCCACTTCACCACAGCTGAAACATTGCACCCCAATCTTAGATGCTTGGCCCTTGTTGTCTTGGGGTTGGTTTGGGGGTCCTTGCACTGCTGGTCGAGGTGGATATGCGGGGCGAGGCTGCTGTACAAACTGACGTTGCGGCTGTGCTGGTGCTGCGGGAGGCCTGTAGTTTGGGTTGTACCCTCTTGGTGCTGAATAGGGTACCGCAGCACGGCTCGTCTGCCCCGTAGGTTGCTGCATCATACGTGGGCGGGTGTTGCTCCCTGAGGCTTGATGTGACCACCCAGCCTTCCTCTTATTCTCATTTTCAAGGGCCTTTAACTTCCTTTCCACCACAAATGCTCTGTCCACCATCTTTTGAAAGCTCTCATACTCATTTGAGGACATTGCACACTGCATCTCTGCGGTAAGTCCTTCCACGAAACAATCTTGCTTCTGCTCATCAGTCTCTATGTCTCGTGGAGCATAACGGGATAGTTGAGTAAATTTAGTGAGGTATTCCCTCACCGTCATGTTTCCCTGCTGCAGTCCCAAAAACTCCTTCCTCTTGTTTTTGAGTTCACCTCTTGGGATGTAATGGTTGCGGAAGCTACGCTTGAACTCTTCCCAAGTGATGCTCTCCGGGTCATGATGGGCGGCCACGTAGGCGGTCCACCAATCAGCAGCAGGTCCTTGCAATTGATGAGAGGCAAACAGCACCCTCTCATACCCTTGGCATTGTATGATCCTCATCTTACTTTCAATGGTCTTCAGCCAATCATCTGCCTCCAGAGGTTCAGCAGCACTTGCAAACTTTGGAGGTTGAGTTCCTAGAAACTCACTCAACCTTGGTTGGCGTGGTGCAGCTTGTGGAGGTGGAACTTGATGCAAGTTGGCCACTACTTGAGTCAAGTTCTGGATGAGCTGATTTTGATTCTCCAGCATTTGGTGGAGAGGATCAACTTCTTCACGGCGACCACCCCGGTTCTGGCCTCCAGAAAGATGAGAGTTGCATGCCTCATCATTGTTGTTGGCGGGGTTGGCAGCACGTCCTTTTCCTCTTCCGGCCATCTGGCAGAATCAACAAATGTTAATTTGAAAGCATTTAGTATCATCTTACTACTTTCACTTGTTTGTACTTTGAAGTGTTGAAGTTTTGTTAAAATCTTACGAGGGTTTTATATCTCACACCCAATAAATGCACTATTATTTCCTGTGGGTTCACACACCAAAGCAAAACAATCTGAAGACGAGGCTGTGGACACTTGCTCATGGCTTCCACAACTCACGTCACACACCAAGCATTATCACACCATTAACTACGTAACGACTCGACTACTCGACCTCTTGCTAGCTAGGGGAAAGACTCTACACTACTCATCCTCTTGAGCTGGCTCCTCGGGATCTTCCTCCTCATTTCGGCTACCTTCTGACTCTGCTTTGGGTGGGGAGGCTGCTGGTGGAGAAGTGCGACGACGCCTGATCGCTCGGCGATCCGGGGAGTCAGGGGTCCATGGATCACTTACGGTGACACACAGTTCATTCCCATCTCCTCTTTCTCTCGCCTTTAAGCAAGCTCGCAGCAATGCCTCCGTCTCCTTCAGGGTATCTCGGACATCCTGAAGCTCTTGTTGACACTCCTGCAGTCGAGTGCTGAGCATAGCAGCATCCTCCAAGCACAAGTCCATGTGCTCATGGGAAGTCCCTTGCTGCACCGGTGGGTACTTGTACTCCGTGGTACCACTCTCACGTTGGAGGACATACATGTACTCAGTTTTGTCCAAGTGGCGACGATAGATGTGGCTCTGGCAGGTGATGGCCTCCCAAGTGACATCTCTCTCCGCGTCAACTTGTGTTGCTCGACAAGCTGGAGAGTGGTGGATCTTAAGCAGCTGATTCTCGTGTATAATCCTCATCTCCGAACTCCATTCTTCCCTCTTCTCACGGATGGTCCTGGTGGAGTTATAGTGGATGATGAGCTTGCCCGTATTGCCGGCGGCTTCGAGCATACGTCGAAGACGGCGCAACAAATCTCCCACTGCCAATCCGTAGGAAAGGTACGTCACTGGACGACTCTCCTCTCTTTCAGCAAGGGCAACTACGGGAACTCTCCCTCCCGTGGATTTACGAGCGGTGCGAATCATGCGAACCATCTAAAACAAAAGAATTTAAAATTAGGTTAGATAAAATTTCAAACAAAAATCCTATTTTTTTGAATGAAAGTTGGGGTAAGATGAAGAAAATGACTCTTTTGATAACACTTTTTCACCCACACCTTGGAAAATAGTTTTTAAGAAAATAGGGCCCTTAAATACGTCCATTCCTACCTAGGTCCACGTTCCTACGGGCAACCTTGGCTCTGATACCACCTCTGTCACACCCGGTTTTTCCGAAGAACAACCAAGTGAATATCACATGTATGCCAGGATCATTTTCTCATACATGTGATGACAAATAGTGAAGCATCATTTATTACAAGCCAGGTGTCGAATATAAGTAAGTCTTACATCACAAATGTCTCAATGGACACTAATGCTTCATCACAAGTAAATAAACTAGCAGCGGAATATTATTCTTTAGGGCTCCATCACAGGCGTTGCACGGGGGTCTTCATGAACCTAAAAACCTTCTTCGGGTCCAAAGTCTTGGTCATTATACACCACCTCATTATCTTGACCTGAGCAGCAATATAAACCAACAAATATTCAAGGTTGAGTACCAATGGTACTCAGCAAGTGTGGGAAAAATTATATCATGCATGGCTAGAACAAGGAGAGGTTGAACTCATGGTTAAAGCACTACGCAATTAATACCTATCACCTTAGCTTATTAAGCACCTACATTACTACACAGGTGAAATGGTTCCAATCTCCCATCCCATCATCATAATCCAATAACCATAACATCATTTCCAATGTTAAGCTCCCCGCTTAACATTCACAACCATCAGTCCTCTAATCATGAATAAGTCCAGGCCGCTCTTAACCGTGAGCACGGCTGTCAAGACAGTTTTGACTCTGCAGAGTTTGTACCACTGTACCCACAAGTAGTGATTTCATCCCCCGTTGCCGGGTGGACTAAAAGAACCTCCATTATGCCAGTGGCTACGAACCACATTCACACTTCCCAGGTGTGTGGCCAAGAGATCACTACGAAGCCTTTACAAAGGGATTCCCGACGAGCGTGGGCCCACTGAGGTTTCACCCCTAACAGCATACAAGAGGCTCCAACCCCGCTGCAGTGGCCCCCTCTTGAGCCTTGCGGTTCATATGGCAGTCCAGCTGACTCCTATTCCCCGCACCATCCAACACACCCATACTACGCCAGGGATACACCTAATTAATTGGCTAAGCTGCCCCATCTCAGCATGTGGTTGGCACTGTAAAGCCGGGTTACATGCTCCATGAACCGGTCCTTAGGATCCAGGCAAGTACTAAACACAAACCCAAGTCTCGTGCACCCAGCACACAACCAAAACATCCAACTTGCCTTGATCCCTACCTCTACATAACTCACAATAGCTCATTCAAGAGTATGGTAATATAAACTGATGATCTCATATCCCAAATATCCCATTCTAAGCATGGCTAAGCATATGCATGTAAACAAATAACATGACAAAACAAATCCCAACCCAAGCTTCAAGGAAACAAGGTAATGCAATTCTAGGGAAAACTTTCCTAGCATGGGTTTCATATTTCATTTGACAATGCAAATAATTCTATCTACACATCCTAGCATAGGATCAAAGTGGTCAAGGACACTTGCCTCCTTCTTGCTGCTCTTGAAATGGGTAGTCCTGATCTTGGAAACTGATAGCTTGCTCTTGAACAGGTTCTACTTCATACCATCACACATAGCAAAAGAAAAACAACAATCATAAGACATAGTTCACACTTCTACTTCATACAAACCACACATTCACATTTATGAAAGTTTCTTTACCATTTTATGTGTTGTGGATACTCTATGTGTGTTGATTTGGGGCCTGCATACACTTTTATTTACATGTGTATGATTCCTACTTTGGTGTTCATATTTATACTCACATACTATATATATATATATATATATATACATGTATATATGTGTGTTTCAGTTTTAAATAAATTCCTTATATATTAAACTACCAAGTATGTATGAAAAGTATTTTTCTTCTCCATATGTGCCTTCATAATTTCTG
Source organism: Neostapfia colusana (assembly GCA_030760725.1). Lineage (NCBI taxonomy): Eukaryota > Viridiplantae > Streptophyta > Magnoliopsida > Poales > Poaceae > Neostapfia > Neostapfia colusana. The sequence goes on along the minus strand of JASWHV010000013.1, from coordinate 71,078,275 downwards.
TCAACCCTAAACTGAATTCTTTGTATTTTAGAAACTCCATTTATCATTTACTAGTTTCTATATTTTTAGATTTATATTCTTATGCATAATTGTGCATTTTATTATTAAATTAGTAATACACACTACCTAAACAGATTAGGTTCTGGTCCTAAATAATTTAAGATCATATTTTGACCTTGGCTTCTGATGTATACTATTTCATAATTATTTTCCCTATTTTTCTTTAACTATTCTTTACTTAAAAATGTGTCCCTATACTATTAAATGTGAATAATAGACGAAACAGATTTATTTCAGCCCAAAATATATTTTTATCTCACTCCAAAGTTTTCTAAGTACTGAGAAAGTTTTTAATAATTTTGACAATTATGTTTGTCCCCCTTTTTAATATTTAACACTAGTTACATATTCAATTTTCTAAATTAAATACTAAACAGGGCTAAAATAATGAATTCACCCCATTACAGGGTCTATAATATTATTTTCATAATTTCCAGGGGTCTAGCTACACTTTTCAGAGGTGTTTTTCTTAATTTCTATTAAGTCTAGGGGCTAAAACTGATTTTTAAATGAATTTACATGATTTTCTGGAGTTCCAGGGGCTAGATCTGAAGTTTCCGGGGCTAGCTCTCAATTCCAGAGAACCCCAGGGGGTAGCACGTAAGAATTCCAGTCTTTATAACGCGGGGCTGACGTGGACCGTCTGATTTTAAACCGACGGCTGAGATTATAAGATCGAACCGGTACGCGGGGTTTTAAAGTCTACCGTGCGATTTAAAATAAACGGCGCACAAGCGGCCACGTCGCTCTGATCGAGCGCGGGCGGCGCTGCCGGCGGCGCACGGTGGCGGGAAGCGGCGATCTCGCCGGAAACTTTCGGATCCTCGAGAATTCTGCCTAGAACTGTGATCTTATGGTCTAGATCGGTAGAGGGGAGGTCAGGGATCTCACCTCGGGGGTTTTCTCGAGCTCGGGGGTCCTGGAAAGTGCTCGGCGGCGAGGTCCGAGGCAAAACCACGGCGAAGCTCGTCGGAGCTGGATTTGCACCGTAAGTCTTCGGGTTTTCTGCACCTGCAAAGTTCCCCGGAGGCGGTGGATCAAGACCAACGAGTTAGATCAGAGTTTCCGAGCTTAGATCGGCCAGAATTCACCGGCGAAGTCTCGGTGCTCACCGGCGTGAAAATCGGCGATCGCGTGAGAAAAACTGATCGGATCGGTGGTTTTTATAGCCGTGGAAGGGCGGTGGTTCTGTTGTGATCGAGTTAGAGTCCTCAGGGTCCAGAATTCGGCTGCGGGACACGGTTTCCCGATCGGTTGCAATCGCGCGCGCGGGGGAGAAGTCCGGGGTCGCGGGGTTAGGGATGACAGGCGGGTCCCACCCGTCAGCGAGGGGCAGCGCGGCGCGCGCGGGGGCGGGCTGCGCGGGGGTTTGCTGGGCCGGCTGGGGTTTCGGCCCACTGGCCAGTTTTTTTCCGGTTTTCCTTTTTCTTTTTCCATTTCTTTTCTGTTTTGAGTCTAATTTGAATTCCAGTTTGAATTTGAATTTTTGCAAAACATGCAACACGTCCAAAATTTTCTAAATTCCCCTCTGAACATGGTTTATGGTTCTAAATCAAAATTTGAGTTTTGACTAAAAATTTGGGGTGTTACAGGAGCGCTACTCCCACCGCTGGGTGGAGCGTTGCGCTTCCGCTGCTCAGCTGCTAACTCCCGCTGAGCATCCTCTTGCATGATCGCGGCACTGACTAAGTCGTTGAATGTGCCGCGGTTCCACTGTACGAGGTGGGTCTTCATTTCGGGGTGTAACTCCCGATAGAAGTGCTCCCTCTTCTTCTCCTCCGTGGAGATGTAGTCTGACGCATACTGCGCCAGATGGTTGAAGGCACGGGAGTAGTCGTGGGCACTCCTCCCGCCCTGCTTCAGTTCCAAAAATTCTTGGAACTTCCTCTTCATTATTCCGGGAGGGATGTGATAGGCGCGGAACGCCTCCCGGAACTCTTGCCATTCCACGGCATGGCCAGCCGGACGTGAGGCGACATAATTCGCCCACCACGCACCAGCGGCACCGTGGAGCTGCTGTGCTGTGAACAGAGTCTTCTGCCGCTCCGTACACTGGAGCAGCCCAAACTTGGACTCGATGGTCCGCAGCCAGTTGTCAGCCTCCAGTGGTTCTTCAGCTTCGGTGAACACTGGAGGGTGCGTACTCATGAAATCCGAGTACGACACTTCGCGGGGCTCACGAGGCCCTCGCTCTTGACGTCCTCCCGCCTGGGACGTATTCTGCATGATCGTTCGGAGCAGGTCGGTCTACTCCTCACGACCTCCCACCAATGCCGCTATCACATCCGCTAGAGTAAGCGGAGGCGGCGGTGGTGGCTGCTGCTGCGGGGTGCTGTCGTAGGCCGGTGGCTGGGAGTCGTCACCTCCCTGTTGGCTAGAGCCACCAACCTCGTGCGTGGTCCTAGTACGAACCATCTGCAATCACACGACAATAATCATCAGTCCCGCAACATTTTGCATGCAGTCCAGAGAAAATAGGCGTAAAACATAATGATAATAATTCATGCGATACATCTCGTATGTAGATAATGTAATAACTTTGCACAAGCTACACCATTACCAGACCAAACACAAGCTTGTTTAATCCAACTTGATGAACCTCCACTTTGGAAGCTCACCATAACTAGGTTTGGCCACCACGAGACATTATTATTGCGTTGTCATCACGTATAACACCCTTAGGGTACAACACCCTTTTCAATGAGTTCAACTGTTATTCTTCTGTCAGAATGACCAGTTTCTACCTATTCCAAGTTTTTATCTGGTTCTGGGCATTTTAATGACTCAAGTTGAATACCAAAGTTAAAATTAACTGCAGTATCTTTCCAACGAGTACTCATTTGCCCCCAGATCAGCTTTGGTTAAAAAGTTATGCTAATTCAAATTCAGCAGAATTTCTGGAAGAATTTTAGCAGCACCTCCCTTGGAAGTGGCTGTTTTCAACCCTGGTTTCCACTGAAATCCGTGCTGAAATTTCAGAAACTTTGAATTGCAAAGATGTCACACATCTTCTACTCTTTCTAAGGATGTATTATATGACAATTTTATATTTTTATACTGGGAGTTATGTTTGAAAAACAGAACAGTCCAGAGAATGTTTAACTCTGTCCTGGTTCTGGACAGTTTACATTCCTCTGGGATTTAAGCCATCTTACGGTGAGTTTCAGCTCTGGAAGTCTACAACAAAGTTGTAAAGTACTTGAATACCTTTCCAGAACTATATAGCACACCTCCCTGGGCTAAAAGACCTGTGAGTTAGGCCCCGTTGAAGATCAGCAAACTTGCTGTCCAAAACAGAGCACTCTGTTTTTCATCCCTTTAACTATCCTGGTCCACTATGCCATTCTTATACCCAACCAGGGTCTTAATTGTTGAACCTAATGATTTTAGTTCCTTGTTCTCAATTTTTTCATGCATATGCCTACAATATCTCGGTACTACGTTCCTCAACAAAGAAAATCCTAACCGGATTATACCGGTATATACGTCTCAAGTGTGGCACTAAACGGTCTCTCGCACACGTTTACTACACGGATACATACGTGGTTAGTACCTGCAGAAGACCACACAATAATGGTGCACTCAATGGTTATTCATTTCAGGCAGTTCCCTATTTGAAAGTAAATACAAACGCCCGTATCATTGTCATACGGCCGTCCTTGAGCTAAGTCACGTCTCAAGGCACGTGATCGTGTTTCAACACCACACGACGGGGAACCCGAGTATGTCATGAACGGGTCGTCACGGTTGGGAATGTTATCAACCCAACAGATACCACCTACTGCCCTGCAGGGCACGCCGATGGCAAGCGCTGCGTACGTCCTCCTGGGCTATTTCCAGACGAACACACTCTCACGTTACTGACCACGCGATGGGGTCTCCACTTACTTGCCTAATGCACGCTAGGGATCAGCGTTTCATATGAACTCAGGGACATGAAGAGTCCAAGAGCTTCATATTGACATCTCACACCAAGCTGTGAGATCAATCCCTGAACCACGTTCCTCGTCAGGGGGAGCTAACCGAAATTGAACCGCTTTCGGTGGCGTTCCTTACCATACTTACCAGAGCGTAGTAGCGACGTTACATAATTGAAATTCAGAATTATAACACATAAGTTAGTCTTTGCCACTTTAAGTAACTATGCTAATATAGTCCTTACTTGGGCAACTACCGAATCCTCACCGTATACCTAAGTTTTTCCCCTAATGCAGTCCTTAAGTACTGTGCTATCCCCACTGCAGCTCTGATACCAGGCTGTGGCGGACCGGAATCCGCTCATCCAGGATCGCAGAGGGTGGTGCCACGCGATGCGACACCCGACAGCACACGTCATAAGAACATAATATATTACATGGGAAAAACAACTGAAACTGTACAAACAGGTACAAATTTCAGTTACAACTAATGTTTATATCACACAGCGGAAGACTGCACTATACAACTCACGCCCGCCTATTTAGCAAAAGTTGGTTTCCCAGCCCTAGGCCAACCCACACTAGCTGCACTCCTCAGCTCAGCGCGGCGTGTACGGCTCCCACTCAGCCGTGGTCCCCGACGGAGGGTAACCCTCGCCGGTGGACTCGTACTCCGAGTCCGTGGGTGGCTCCTCACCTGAAAAACACTTAAGCAGCAACAGTGAGCACGAAGGCTCAGCAAGGCTTAACCGACTCACCTAAGCATGAAACTCTACATGAGGTGTACCATGACATAGGATAGCAATGGTGCAGCAAATGGACACGCCTACAAGTTCATCCTTAGTTCATCTTTTAGCACCAAGTTAACGGTTCATGAAGCAGAAATTTAGTGAGCAATATTTGGTGGCACACATGTAACAATACAATTATATCATAACAGCAATATTGAATCATAACATTTCATTCGTTAGTCTACGTTACGACGGAGTGAACAAGCGGTACTCGTCACCGCGAGGGACGGCGAATCGACTCGATATACACCTGCAGGGAAAACCCAAAGAGCACGTCACGTACGCCCACCCGTGGAGCTGCACAGCACGCTCACTCGATGTCGTACGGGACAACCTTTCACCCAACAGCCCAAACGTCGAACCGGTGGCACCGAAACGAGCAGGAGGTTCCCCACACGGAGCATCTCTCTATGCCCGTTGGCAGATTTCCACCTTGCTGCCCTCAACCTACACCTATAAATCGGTGTGCTATGCCTCGACGCCTGGAGGTTTAGGCTACATCGGTTTATCGGGGCCCATATATCCGATATGCCTTCGGTACGTTCAATACTTGTTTAGCAGGGCCGCACACGGCTCGGTCCTCAATCGACACGGACAGGGCTGCGCACACAAGACTTCCTCTTGCTGCGCCCTAGCCCCTGCCTAGTCTCATTTTCATTACTATAATGATCTCACATCACTCAACCGAACCCGTATGCCCCAATGCCTATCTCGCGAGTAGATTCCAACTACTCGACTTGTACCGAAGTCCTATGACTCATTAAGCATAGCATGTCTACTCGAGGTCCTTGACACTACCCTCACTCTTTTAGGAACCTTTGGTTATGCAAGTGGGGTTTCATTCATACTATACCTAATGCACATACATACTTCATATGACACATGTAAACAAAGTAAGACTTTAAAAAAAAGTTAATGCAAACCGTTGCTTGCCTTGTTGCTGCTGGTCAGTAGTTAGTTCCTCATCCGGAAGAAGGAAGTCCAGCACTTCCGGAGTCTCTTCTTCAACGGCTACACGTTAATGAAATACTACATGTTAATTTAGATGCAAATGTGAGTTTTAGAGTAAGACTTCTACTATTAGTTCTAATAACCAGCCTCTAACACCTGGAACTTTGTTTAAGAATTTAAAGATGAACTGGTGTTGGTGGTTTGGCTTGGACTTAATCACATGGTTAAATGCTAAGTGGCTTTCCCCCTTTTCCACATTAATCCCTTAAGTGGTTAAACAGGACAGGGGTGATCTAGAGCTCCAATGGAGCTGAGAATTTTTTTGTGAGTTCCTTGTCACAAGAAAACTCTCTGGACCAAACATTAGCACTTTTCATGGAGTGGTTTGCTCAGAATAATTCTCTTGGCAAATCAGCAAGGAAGAATTTATTCTGAGGTAATACCCCTGTTCATGCTCAACTTAATGAACTAAAATCTCAATTATAGCTCATAGAGTTTGCATGAATTTTCCTAACATTTTTGTGGTTAAGATTTGCCCAGAACTGAATTTCCAAGTTTTGGAAATTCTCTGAAAATGTTTCTGTATTCAAATGAACACAGCACCTTCCAATTTGAATTGCTCTGACCAAATCAACTCCAAACGGTCTGAAACTTTTACAAGGGTTTACTAATGTCCTAAAGAACATTCTGGCAAAATTTGGGGATTTTTGGATGAACCAAACTCCCTCTAAATTTCTTTTCCTGAAAAGATTTAAAGAATTTTCCAGAATTAATTAATGGGTTTCATACAAATTGGGTTGTTTGTCTGGACAGAGCTAGGCAAGATGAATCCAACCCAATTTGAATCACTAAATTTGGAGCTTCCTAGCAAAAGTTATGGGGTTCTAAAGTTTGCACTAAAATTGGAAATTCCAGAAATGTTTAAATCCTGCGGGTGGGTCCACGTACACGTGTCGACCGCTGGATCCGAGCCACACGGGGCCACAGACTCCTTCCCGCGCGGCCGCACTGGATCCCGGACCACAGAGAATCCCACCCCTTTATCTCCAGCCGCTGACGCGTGGGGCCTACCCCTTCGTCTTCCTCTGGTCACCCGCGCGACCCCGCCGCCAAGCTCGCCGGAGCTCTCACCGGAGACGGGTTCCGGTCCTCGGAGCTTGCTGAACCTCGCCGCCAGTGCCTATCTCGGCCTGAGGAACACGGTGGTGCCCTCCCCAAAACTTGACAACCACCGGAACAGTGCTCCCGACCGCAACAGCGGCCGGGACCTCACCGGCGATGTCCAACTCGACATCCCATGCACCTTTTTCGATGCGGTTTGCTCGGGGAGCTCCGCTGACACCTGCTGGACATGGATATGGGCACCGATCCCCGTGAAAACGGCTGCAACTATGACCTCGTCGGCGACCTAGGCCGGATATCGGCTGTTGCTCGAAAAACTTGGATAACCGCAACCCTAGCCCATGATTCTTGCTGGTTTTCGATCCTAGGTGGTCGTGGCAGGGTGTAGATCGTGTGTTTAGCTTGGTACGCCCGGTGATAAGCCAATACTCGTGAATTTTGGGATTTGGGGGAGCTCGGCCTTAAGAACAGCGAAGCGTTCCCGGAAGAAATTCTCCCCTGACGGTGCATGAAATGCCGAACGGTAAGGGCAGGCAGAACCAGCACCTTGTGGCGATCGTTTCTTGTGTTGAGCGTCGGGCAGGAGGAAGCCTGTGCCGTCCGGCCGCCGGCGATCAGAGGGCGGCGACTCCTGGTGAGCTGCTTCGGATGTAGGCGAGTGGAACCGAGAGGATGGGGAGCGAATTCTCGCCGACCAGGGTGCGATCACATGTTTTGTAGCCGGCGCCCTCATCCCCCCCTAGCAGGAGGTGGCGCGGTGGCTGCGTTGGGACGGGGTCGACCCCATGCGCTGTCGGCCGCAGGGTGTTCGACCGCGCGCCCGAGTCGGTTTGCTCCCCAGGGTGGCTGACCAGTGGGCCCTCTTCTCCCCTCTAAATATTTCTCCCCCCTTTCTTTTGTAAATATCCCAGCTACTGAGAATTGAATGGGAGACTTATCCCCCAAGTACTGGTTTGAATTTGAGTTTTCACATTCGAACTTTGTTTGGTTAAATTTGCTTCATGTTTAAACTGAAGTTCAAATTCAGTTTTGAATTCTTGCCAATTTAGCTCCTGAATAGATGAACTCCAATGGGGATGAAAATTGGTGGGTTTACTCAGAAAAATGTGCTGAGTGTAGATATGAAGCTAACTTTTGAATTTGGGTGATGAAAGTTGTTGCAATTTGAATTTACATTCAAATTGGCCTCTTTTTGAAACAACCCAAAAGTACCTCAAAAAGTGTTGAATTTTCATGAGCTTTGGACTGAACCTTCCCAAGACTTTTTAAATTCTAGGGGTGAGCTCAACCTCTCATGTTCATGTGTAGAAACCCTACTTTGTGAAAGTGAAGGCTTTCCCCTCTAATCACTCCTTTGATGGAGGTTACTTGCTCTTCACAATATTTCCTAAGATTTCCACAATAAAAACTGTGGTGTTGTGAGGTGAAGAAAAAGTTTTTGCAAGTCCCTTTTCTTGGGCTTTTACAATTGGTGAGGCCGAAGGACATGACCAGGTACTCATAAAGTCCGTACCTCGTCGAGAAAGCCGTCTTTGGAATGTCCTCAGCCCTTATCTTAATCTGATGGTACCCGGATCTTAAATCCATCTTGGAAAAGATCTTTGCTTCGACCAAATGATCAAACAACATGTCGATCCGTGGCAACGGATACTTGTTCTTGATGGTTACGGCATTTAATGGACGATAGTCCATGCAAAGCCGCAACGTCTCATCCTTCTTCTTGACAAATAACCGAACAACCCCATGACGAGGAGCTCGGCCTAATAAAACCCTTCTCCAGAAGGTCCGTGAGCTGAGTCTTCAGTTCAGCCAACTCCTTGGGCGTCATCTTGTACGGCCTTCGGGATATTGGCATGGTTCCCGGTGCATGTTCAATCTTGAACTCCACTTCTCTATCGGGTGGCATCCCCGGCAAATCGTCCGGGAATACATCAGGGAACTCTTGGACCACTGGAATATCTTCCAATCTGATGGTGGTGGCTTGATAGACACTTGGAAGTTTTATTTCCGGACTGTCCAGAAATAATGAGTGAGACTCGTGCATTTCTGAGTTCAAGTGCATGACTCGGAGGACGGTGTCTAAAACAGCGCCGTGGCGGGTTAACAACGACATCCCTAAGATGATATCGACCTTTTTTCCCTCTAAGATTATGAGAGACGTAGGGTAAACTCTACCCTCTAAGCACAATGGCGCTTTTGGGACCATCATGCTTGCTGAAATTTTCCCACCCGGTGAACAGATCACATAGGGACTATCGGTGGGTAGCATTTGCAAGCTATATTTATCAATGAAAGCTTGGCTAATGAAGCTATGCGTGGCGCCTGAATCAAATAGTACTATAGCGGGATGCTGGTGGAGTTGGAACATACCCGCAAGGATTGGCTCGCCCTCCGGCACGTCCTCAATGGCAAGCTGGTGGACGGTGCCGGGCCTAGGGTTTTCCCGCCGCGCATTAGTAGGGTTCCGGGGTTGATTCCTCCCCGAAAACTGTGGTGCCACTCCGCCGCCTTGCCTCTCCGGGCAACTGCTCGCGAAGTGCCCTGGACGACCACACTTGTAACATGTGGCCGCTGCTGCTGGAGTGCTCGGTGGATGAAAGCCCGGCATGCGTTGCTGAGGTGCAAACGCACGCGGCATCGCCCGCTGCTGTTGTTTTTGTTGCGGTGGTACTGGCAGTGCCGGCCGGAATGCCGGTGAAGAGTACGGCCGACTGCGGAACGGCATCGACCGCTGTGGTGGCTGCCAGCGTGGACCTGATGGTGGCCGATTCACCATCCAAAACTTCTGAGAAGGACCGCCTCCTTCTCCGCTGCTATGCGGCGCGCTTCGCTTTCGCTCTGCCGCCGCCAACTCCTTGCCGGAGTCCTCCTGAACAATCGCAGCATCAATGATGTCGTTGAGGCTGCCGCGATTGAACATCGCCAACTTGTCCTTCAGGAGCGGGTTAAGCCCCTGGTAAAAGTGGTCTCGCCGCTTCTCGTCTGTATCTGCGTGATACGACGCATATAGCGCGAGATCGTTAAACGCCCTGGAGTATTCCAGCGTGTTCCGGCTCCCTTGTTGTAGGTGTAAGAACTCCTGTGTCTTCCTCTTCATCAGACCTGGCGGTATATGATAGGCCCTGAAGGCCGTCCGGAACTCCGCCCAGGTCATCACTCGGTCGGTGGGCTGTGAAGCACAGAAGTTGGCCCACCACGCGCTCGCGGATCCTTGGAGTTGCTGGACCGCGAACTGAGTCTTGCGCTGCTCGCTGATTTGGAGCAGCCCGAACTTCATCTCTATGGCGCGGAGCCAGTTGTCCGCGTCAAGTGGTTCATCCGCCCTTGAGAATACAGGGGGATGAGTCACCAGGAAGTCGGAGTAGGAGCTCTGTTGATGCTCCTCACGGTCTGGACGTCTCTCTGGGCGAGACGTATTCGCAATTAAAGTTTGCAGCAGCTCCGTGTGCTGCTGATGTGAACCCGCCATTGCCGCGACTATGTCGGCCAATGTAACTGTTGGCAGTGGCGGTGGCGGTGTTTGCTGTTGATGTTGCTGCTGCTGTCCCGAGGAGTCCTCGGGAGGTGGTTGGGAGGTCTCTCCCCTTGACTGGTACCCCCAACGTCAGGGTTGGCACGAGTACGCGTCATTCTGAAATTCAACACAGCAGCAATTAGCACATGTTTTACTTAAAATTCCCTAAACAACAGTAGATATTGAAGTGACACATGATTAATTTGCACAACATTCACATATATTGATAAAGCATAAACTTTATACAATATACATTACTCTCGGATCTCCGAGAAGTCGTGCTCATGTCGTCACTACCTATACATACGCTACTGTCTACACGACATGTCACCGATTACAAAAGTTGGGTTACGCTACCCTGGCTGCCCTACTTGGCAACCGTAACCCCCTACTCGGAGTAGAACTCGACCTCCTGGGGGTTGTCCTCCTCCAGTACCTCTGCTGGTGGCTCTGGATCTACCACCTCTTCACCCATCCCGGGTTCTCCCATTGCTGGAAGGCCCAAGACCACCGGTACGCCTAACACCGGGGGCACGAGGTCCTGCAAAGCATGCACCTCGTCCATAGCTTGGTTGTAGTCCTCTTGCCAGCCTTGTCCTTCCTCAATCGCGTCATCCCGCTCTTGAGCAAGGTCCTCATTCTGCTGGGTTAGGGTCTGCACCAGCTCTTGCAACGCCGCGATGTCAACACGGCTCTTCTTCTTTGCCTTCTTCAGACGACGAAACTGATTGTGTTGTTCATTCAGTCGCTTGACCGTCGGAAGGAGCACATTGTGGAGTGCACTGTGGGCACTCTCGAAATGGTCTCCACGGCTCGTGCTCTCCTTGAGCTTTGTGGTGAGATGCTCCGTATGAACAGCTTGGCTGTCCATCACGGCGTTTCCCGCCCTCATCTGGAGGCTGAGATTTGCCTCCGCGGGGTTGTACTTTGGGCAACTCAGATCCGTTGCCTCCAGGTACCTCTCTTCCCACACATGCTGAGCTCGTCCCTCCACCGGAACGAGTGCGTATGGAGTGCCCTCCATATCCTGCACGTGTAGTTGGCAGAAACGTGACATAGTGTCACGGCCTGCCACTTGCCACATCCCTTCCGGTTGTCTTCCTCTCACCGTGACGGTGAATGGCACCCAACCGGGTGGCGTAGGTCCTGCAGGAACCTCGACATGGATCGTCCACGTCTTGTTCCCCTCTTCGCCTTCTTCCTTGGTGAAGTATTGCGGCATCTGGTTGTACCCGAAATATTGGAGCATTTGCCACAAGGCTTCCGGGTAGCCGCTACGGTCAGAACAGTGGGAAGCCATCCACCCGTTCTCCAACTGTTTATCTGCTGCCATCTGTAAAAATATATTTGAGAATTGTCAAATATTTATTTAAACAGTAAACCCCTGAGTTATAACATAAAACATGTCATTGAACCCATAAAACATGGAAACATAGTTCAAATTTTAGACAAATTTGACTGCTGATCTGCTGTTCCCATGACAGCCCTGACTAGTTTCCATTCCAACCTGATTTAGGCCATGTTAAAAGCAAAACAAATTCTGGAGCTCAACAGAAAAGTTAAAGCTAACTTCAATAGCTTTCCAGAAAGTGTTTGCTTGGCCTAAGATCTGTCCTGGTTCAAAAGTCATGAGATGTCAAAGTTAACAGAATTTCTGGAAACAATTGGGCAGCACCTCCCTGCTTTAGGTACTGTTTTGATCCAAGAATTCCAGTTAATTCTGTCCCTAATCTGACAAAACTTTCTGTCACAAAGTTGTAACCTATCTCACAAGCTTTCTAGAACTACCTCATTTTCTATTTTTAGATTTTTATGCAGGAAGTTATGCTTAATTTACAGAGAGTCTACAGAGAGTCTTTACTCTGTCCTGTTTTCTGGACAGTTTCAACTCTACTGTATTTTCCGAGTGGTTAAGGGATGAAACACCTCTGGACCTCAACAGAAAAGTGGTAAAACTCTTCCAAAGCTTTCAAGAAACGTATCACATGACCCCCAACCTTGAAAGAACCCAGCCTCTAACCTCTGATTAACTTCAGCGTTGATTCGGCTGAAAACAGAGTGCTCTGTCCATAACATCCTATAAGTTGAAAACTTGTTAACATTGAATATCCTGTTCAAGGGGAGGAGTTACATCAAGTTTTACTACTTTGGATCAAAACCTTCAAGTTTTTAAATGAAGTTGTTCATTTAATGGGGTGTGACGTCGATGCGTCACCAGATTATGTCGGTACTACGTCCTCACAAAGGAAAAACCTATACCGGACTTAGCCGGCTTCGTTAGTTTAGTGGCACTACTCGTCACTCGCACACGGATGCTACACGTCTACCGTTTCGTGGTCAGGCTATCTGCAGAAACTCAAACAATCATCAGACTCGGCTGCACACCGAGCCCGGAATCCATACAGTTAGTACACCCGGCCGTCATCACTCGCCCGGATGTTCTCAAGCCAACCACGCCTTGAGTTACGTGTTCACGTTTCAGACCACGTGACGGGGTCTCCCATGTTGCACCATGCACGCCAGGGACAGACGTTGCTCGAATACCCCAAACGACATGAAGAGTCGTAGAGCATACTAAAGCGGGTCGGGTTACCTGCCACCCGTGGGGCTCCACCCTTCAGCTTGTGCGCACTGGTGGACAGCGCTTACGTGCACCCCCCAAGACATAAACGTCCCGAGATACACGATTTTCCGATATAACAAATAGGTTAATATGCCACTTTCTATATGTTAATAACATCCTTATACGGGCTACTAACTTGTTCCTCACTGGATTTTTGAAAAAGAAGACCTTTGTAATGTGTTAAACCTCAAGCGAGCTCTGATACCAACGCTGACACGACCCCATTGGTCTTGTCGAGCCAGGATCACGCTGAGGGGTGCTGCGTTGCACAGCACCGTATAACACACGTCAAAGTTACAAAGCGGAAGCGGAAATTTTATTACATAAACAAGTTTATGAACATGTTTACATCAAAATAAGTTCAGTCTACACTTGCGGGCGTAGACTAAGCATCAAGTGCACGTTCAGCCCTCGAACGTGTCCTTGCTAGCACACACGCACACTAACTCTGCGGCTTGCACGACTCCCACTCGACGGGGTTCCCCTCCTGGGGTTCCGTCTCCTCTTCGGGAGTCCCTTCCTCATAGAACCCTGCAAAAGCTTCAAACACAAGCAGTGAGCACGAGGGCTCAGCAAGTCTGACCCGTCTCACCTAAACATGGAACTTCTACATGAGGGTAATGGGTTACATGAGGTAAAAATCAGTTGCAAGGACTCGCCTAATTAGTAGAACCTTACTTTCAAGTTTTAGCAGCAGGTTGTGGAGAACCTTACGGTAAGGTACATGAGAGAGCCGCAATCAAACAAGAAACGCATTTCTCTCATGTACTTTGCCCAAAGTTGAAAAGAACTTTAGTTAGGTCTAAGCTACAGCATATCATTAACAATCAATGTCCAGCTTTCAATCAGCAACATTTTAACATGTGACTAGCCTGTTCTTTCTACGTCACGGTACAGTGAACAAGTGATACTCACTGACCACGAGGGACGGCGATTATAATCGATTTACACCTGCAGGGTTACCCGAACAACCCGTCACGTACGCCCATACTCGATGTTGCCTACAACAACCATCACGGACGCCGTACGCGACTACCTTTCACCCGTTAGCCAAATGTTGAACCGGTCCAATCATCCCGAGCAAGAGGTCTCTGCACGCGCATCTCCGTGCCGCCAGCCGATTTACACCTCGAGCTCTCAACCTACCGTCTGAATGACCAGCTATGCCTCAACACCCAGCTACCCGAGTTACATCAGTTTCCCGGTTCCCATATAGCCGGTAGGTCTTCGGTACTGTTCTAGCTTGTTCAACAGGCCCGCACACGGCTCGGTCCTCAATCGACACAAGCGGAGCTACAGCACACAGGCCCCAAAGTCCTGCTGCCCTTACCCTCCGCTTGGTCTCATTTTCTTGCCATGTGTGTCATGTGCTATCTCTACCCAAGCAATGTGCCTCTAGCCTATTCTCGCGAGTAGTTCCAACTACTCGACTTGTACCGAATCCTACTCTATCCTAGCAATGCAGTAGCTAACGGGGTTTGCAATCCTAAACCCAACCCATGGTTCTCTTGGCTATGCAGTGGGGCTTCCAAACAAGACTCTAATGCACAGAATAAAGGAAACAAGTATGTGCTCAAAATAATAAAAATTTGTAAAAAGGTTAATGCAAACCGGAGCTTGCCTTGCTGCTCTTGGTCGTAGGCTAGCTGTTCCTCCGGAGTAACGAAGTCTAGGACTTCGGGTTCCTCCTCGACCTTAGCGACTACATGATAGAAACAATATATGTATTAATTTAATGCATTTGTATTAACTTTGAAGTTGTGAAGTCTATAACCCTTGCTAGACAGACCTAATGACTGTGAAACTTTTACTGTGGCTTGGTTACAACCTAAACAGAGACTTGGTCAAGTTTTATTGCAGCAAAGCTCATTTGAGCCCTCCACAATTAATTATGTCCTTGACCTTAATTGGAACTCTTAGGGTGTTCTAGGAATTTTCATGAAGCAAACTATGACTTTCTGAAAACTAGATTTTCAGAGGGTTCTAATGGAATTGGTCTCACTTAATTTGAAGGTTCCTAGCTAAATATATGAGCTAAACAATTTCAGAGAAAATTCAGAAAATGTTTCTGAACATTT
Organism: Neostapfia colusana; assembly: GCA_030760725.1. Taxonomy (NCBI): domain Eukaryota; kingdom Viridiplantae; phylum Streptophyta; class Magnoliopsida; order Poales; family Poaceae; genus Neostapfia; species Neostapfia colusana. The sequence goes on along the minus strand of JASWHV010000013.1, from coordinate 71,063,219 downwards.
TTTTATTTTCTCTGGAACAGTTTCACTAATCACACCATTAGGTGGATCAGATGAGATCAAATGGATCTAAAATTTTTATGGTAGTTCAGGGATATGTTGGTGAACATCCCAGCAAAATTTCAGGATTTTCCTTCAAAGGATTCTCCAGTTAAAATTCCTAACATTTTAAACTTTGAGGAATTAATTCTGGAAAATTAAGGGTTTTCATGAAGTGAAACTTGTTTTGCTGGAAAGTACTCGGAGAGCTGAATCCAGCAAAATTTGGTTCACTCAATTTGGAGCTTTCTAGCCAAATTTATGAGGATTTGAAGTTTGAAGGAAATCTGAAAATCGGGGAAAAGTTTAAACTCGCGCGTGGGCCCAGGGGACATGCGTCGCACGCCGAGGCGACAGCACACCGCGGCCCACAATGATTTTGCGCGCCAGCACACCCGATCCTGGCCGCAGCCGGATCCCGATTCAAAATAACTCCTGCTGACAGCTGGGGTCCACCCCTTCTTCAACCTCGCGACGCCCGCGCTCCGCCGCCGAGGGACCTCGCTGGAGAGCTCGCCGCCGGCTGCTGTACAGCTCCAAACTTCTCAATTCTGGCCGCCCCTGCCTACTTTTACTCGGGGAACAAGATTCTAGGGTCAGCTGCTCATGACAATGGCCGGAGCATGGTCGGCGACGAGCCGCCACCTCGGAACGACTCCGGCCATGTCGGCTGACTTCCCTAGCACCTCAACTACTTGGGAAAACGGTCGGGGAGCATCAGTGGACCTCAGAGAAGGTCGACATGAGCTCGAGACAGTTCAGGGAAGGCCCAAAATAGGTCCTCACCATGCGTCCGATGCCGCCCGTTCATTCCGCCCTCGGTAGACCTCAAATTACGCCGGGTACAGAGGTTCTCCGGCCCAGAGTTGTGAAGGCAACTTGTGCGTTACCGTGTCTAGCTCGTGTGAGAGCGGCTTGAGACCCTCTAATCCTCTCTAGAGCACGAATTAAACAGAATCGTACCTGAAGGTCGTTCTGCACACAGAAAGGGGAAAAGTGGAAATTCGCAGCCGGTGAGCAACCACTCGAGCTGTGGCTCGGGGATGAGCAGCACCGGTCACCAGCGCGTCCAAGGGTGCCTTGGCTCGGGCGTGACAACGCCCTGGTTGGGCTGTCCACGCGAGCCCGAGGTGCGGCGGTTCCAAGTCCTGAATTTGATCTTTCGGCACAGCCGATATCAATCGGTTTCAACCGAATTCTAGCAACGGGGAGGACGGAGGAATGTCTCTAGTACCTTGCTGGGGCTCTGGAGTGGACGGAGGGAGCTGTCATCGGCGTTCTCCGATTGATTCCGAGCTGCGGAATTTTCGGCCGGCGCTGAGTTCTTGCGGGGAAGAACGGCGGTGCCTCGGCCGAGGAGGGGGGCAAGCGCCTTAAGAAGGCTCTGCACCGCCTCGCGCGCGCGCGTGGGCAAGAAGCTGTTGGCGCGGCGGCTGCCCTCGGTGGCGATCACCGCTGCGGCTCGGCGACCCGAGTGAAAAAGTCTCAGTCGGTTTGATCTGAGCAGTGGCTGACATGTGGGTCCCACTTCCAGTTTTAACCTCTGAAATTTACTCCAAATCACTGTTGTAAACAGTGAACCCCATACTACCCTTGGTAATTCAAATTATTCACCCATGAGCCATTTGAATTGATCAAAGTTCAAATGAGGTTTGGTTTGAATGAATTTCAGCACAAGTTCAGTTTGAAATTCAAATAAAGTTTGAATTTCTCCCACTTAGCTCATGTCAAGATCAACTCCAAATGGACTGAAAATTGGTGTGTGAGCTCACAAAAATGTGCTGAGTAAGAATATGCCTCCCACTTTTAAATTCATGGGATAAAAACAGTTTGAATTTGAATATGGTTTCAAACTGCCCTCTTCCTAACTATACCCAAAATGACCTCAAAAAGGTTTTGAATTTGGGTGAAACTTGGCATGGACATCCTTAGTAAAGTGTAGGAGTTTTCATATGTCCAGCCCATCTATATCACATGTGGGAGATACCACTCTTGCAATGTGTGAGTTTGTTCTCTAATGAGCATGTTGATAATTGTTACTTGCTCTTCATTTATGTTCATCATCCTTCCTCAAATGAGGTGTGTGGTGTGGTGATGAACACTGCAAATGTGTGTCAAAAACTGAGGCCCTTACAAGAATATTCAAAGGTTTCCTAAAAGAACATATTATTTTGGTGTCATTTTTGGGAAAATTGCTGCTGTAGTAAATTTTGTATGAATTTCAGATTTCAAATTTCACAATTTTGTTTTGCTATGAAGCCTAATGTACAAATATGGTTTAATGCAGGATTAATATGCACGTCTAATACTATTATCAGGGGCCTAATTCCTTAATTCAGTGCTAATCTCCAATTAAAAAGGATTAGAGGGGCTAATTTAAATTATACACAGCATCTTTCATGATTTCTGTAAACTACAGGGCCTAGATCATAAAGTGCAGGGCTTAAATCAATTTTTCCTAAAGTTCCAGGGGTCTGGGAGTGAAAGACCGGCTGGTTTATGTGGTTTGAATCTGGGCCGTTGGATGAAATCCCTGCGGTCCAGATTTTATTACACGAAAGGCTATGGGCCGTTCTATTCTCGGCCGTAGGATTTAAAATGGACAACCAGCAGGGAGCCACGGCCGTGAGCGGCGGCACTCGACGGCGGGCGGCGAGTTTATCGCTGGAGAGACTCAGTTTCTTGCTAAACTACCCTAATTCTAAGTTCTTTCTCCATAGATCGAAAGAAAAGGACATGGTGAACTCACCTAGGCGATTTTCGTGAACTTGAAAAGCTTGGAGATAGGTCGGCGTTGGCGTTTGGTGGCGATGATCGCCGGTGATCGTCGGAAGGGCGCATGGGTCCAAATTCTCCAACGAATTCTGGTCGCCAAGCTTCCATAAGATCGTGTGAGTGTTACCGTTGTGTTAGGAAGGAGAAAAGAACCGAAATTTCATAGAATCAGCGAGGAGCGGTGGCGGGTCTCACCAAGTCTGAAGGAGGCCGAGCAGAGAGGAAAACGGAAGGGGTTTCAGGGTTTCAAAATGGGCCGGGACTGGGAGGTTGTGTGCGTGTGGGAGGAGCGTGGGGAATTCAGAAACGCGGGGTTGCTCACGCGGATTTTGGAGGACATTGGTGGGTGGTCCGGCATTCGGGTGGCAGTTGGAGGAGGAAGGGCGAGGCTCTTATATGTGGGGCTGGCTGGCGGTGAGAGGGAGCTTGAATGTTTGGATGTTACAAGCGCTAAGGGCATAATTCAATAGAGGGAGTATGCTGCTGGGATCAACGACGGCCGTGGATGGCCGGAGTATGGCACACAATGGTGGCAGGCCTAATGCTCTCAATCCCACACTCCTCCCTCATCGCCGGCCACCTCAACCACTTCCCTACGCCGCCATGCTGCTGCCTATAGACCACTTCTCGTCTTGCCAGCCATGTCGTTGGTGCACCTTAAAGGGGACCGCCCCCTGCTAAGCAGATCCATTGGGACATTACCATCGGACAGAAGTTATATAAAGCGGTTTTTGCGAGGTTCAACTCCACAGTTCACTACCCCTCACCATTGGCAAGGGGATCCTTCCTCCTACTTGCGACCTTTAGAAGGTTCACATTTCGGCTCACGAAGGAATATGTGGAGTGGGCACTTTTCTCGGTGCTAGGTGGCTCGCTGGCAGGGTTTCACGTCTGCTTTGTTCGGAACTGTGACTTCTGCTTCTCGGTGGCCAACAAGCGAGTTGGTCTCTTGATCAACTCCCTCAGAAGAATAATCACAGAGTCTTTCAATGCCTACTTCAACCTGTGGCGGGATGGCAGTCCAAACTAGAAGATCAACCTCCACCAGTGGGAGATGGAGGAGAACTGCAGTTGGACATTGGTTACGCGGAAAAAGACTTCCATGCAGAGGGCGTCAAAAAAGGTATCATTCACCTTGCCAGTCTGCCTTCCTTCACCATCCAACCGGGTCTCCAACCGTGATAGGGGTTTTTGGATTGGAAACCTCTTCTGTCCGGCACCCACTTCTGGCACCCAACTTAAGATGATCTTTCTGGGTTGTTTCCGCTCAAGCTTGCATGATCCTGGTGCCTCACCGGAGATGTCCTTGCCGGCATCCCCAAGTGCGGGCCGTGTGGCGGACCGGGATCCGCTCATCCAGGATCGCAGAGGGTGATGCCGCACGATGCGACACCCGACAGCACACGTCATAAGAACACAATATATTACATGGGAAACCAACTGAACTGTACAAACAGGTACAAATTTCAGTTACAAACTATTGTTTATATTACACAGAGGAAGTTTCTTTTATACCACTCACGCCTGCCTATCTAGCAAAAGTCAGTTGCCCAGCCCTAGGGCAACCCACACTAGCTGCACTCCTCAGCTCAGCGCGGCGGGTACGGCTCGCACTCAGCCGTAGTCTCCGACGGAGGGTAACCCTCACCGGTGGACTCGTAACCCGAGTCCGTGGGTAGCTCCTCACCTGAAAAACCCTTAAGACGCAACCGTGAACACGAGGGCTCAACAAGACTTAACCGACTCACCTAGGCATGAAACTCTACATGAGGTGTACAATGAATATAGGATAGCAACATTGCAGCAAATGGACACGCCTACAAGTCATCCTTAGTTCATCTTTTAGCCACAAGTTAACAGTTCAGAAATCTGAAATTTAGTAAGCAATATTTTGTGGCACACATGTAATAATACAATTATTGCATACAGTAGATTTGAATCATAACATTCCATAAATTTTCTACGTTACGACGCAGTCAACAAGCGGTACTCGTCACCGCGAGGGACGGTGAATCTACTCGATATACACCTGCAGGGAAACCCAAAGAGGACGTCACGTACGCCCACCCGTGAAGCTGCACAGCACGCTCACTCGATGTCGTACGGGACAACCTTTCACCCAACAGCCCAAACGTCGAACCGGTCGCACCGAAACGAGAACGAGGTTTCCTACACGGAGCATCTCTCTATGCCCGTAAGCAGGTTTCCACCTTTCTGCCCTCAGCCTACACCTATAAATCGGTGCGTTATTCCTCGACGCCCGGAGGTTTAAGTTACATCGGTTTATCGGGGCCCATATATCCGATATGCCTTCGGTACGTTCAATACTTGTTCAGCAGGGCCGCAAACGGATCGGTCCTCAATCGACACGGACAGGGATGCACACACAAGACTTCCTCTTGCTGCGCCCTAGCCCCTGCCTAGTCTCATTTTCATTACTAAAGTGATCTCACAGCACTCGAACCAATCCCGTGTGTCCCAAGCCTAACTCACGAGCAGATTCCAACTACTCGACTTGTACCGAAGTCCTATGAATCATTAAGCATAGCCTGTCTATTCGAGACCCTAGACACTACCCTCACTCTTGGGAGAAAAATTCTGGTTATGCAGTTGAGTTTTCATCCATCCTACACCTAATGCACATACATACTTCACACTATACATGTAAACAAAGCAAAACTTTATAAAAGGCTTAATGCAAACCGGGGCTTGCCTTGTTGCTGCTAGTCAGTGGTTAGGTCTTCGTCCGGAAGGAGGAAGTCGAGCACCTCCGGAGTCTCCTCGTCTTCAGCGACTACACGTTAATGAATATGCACATAAGTTTAATTTGTAAAGAGCCTGCTACAAGTCCTAACAACAATTTTTCAAAACTGGAACTCTGTTTAAGAATTTAAAATGGAAATGGGGCTAGTGGCTTGGGTTTGGACCTAAGCACATGATTAAGTGCTAAGTGGTTTTCCCCCTCTTCTATATTGATCACCTCAAGTGGTTAAACAGAACAGGGGTGATCCAGAGCTCCAATGGGGCTGAGAATTTTCATGTGAGTTCTTTGTCACAAGAAAACCCTCTGGACCAAAGATTAGCACTTTTCATTGAGTGGTTTGTTCAGAATAATTTTCTAAGCAATTAAGCAAGGAAGAATTAATTCTGAGATAACACCCATGTTCATGCCAAACTTAGCGAACTACAATTTCAATTATAGCTCATAGAGTTTGCATAAATTTTCCTAGCATATATGGAGCCAAGATCTGCCCAGAACTGAATTTCCAAGTTTTGGGAATTCTCTGAAAATGTTTCTGTATTCAATTGAACACAGCACCTTCAAATCTGAATTGCCCTGATCAAATCAACTCCAAATGGTCTGAAACTTTTACAGTGGTTCCCTAACATCCTAAAGAATATTCTGGCAAAATTTGAGGATTTTTGGATGAACCAAACTCCCTCTAATTTTTTTGCTGAAAAGCTCTAACGAATTTTCCAGAATTAAATAATGGGTTTCATACAAATTGGGTTGCATATTTGGATAGAGCTATGTAAGGTGAATCCAACCCAATTTGAATCACTAAATTTGGAGCTTCCTATCAAAAGTTATGAGGTTCTAAAGTTTGGGGAAATTCTGGAATTTGAATTAACCGGGAAAAGTTCAGATCCCTGACAGCGGGTCCGGCCCCCATGTGTCACCCCCTCGGCTACGCCACACGGGGCCACAGGACTGTTCTCCGCATTGTCACAGATGATCCGGTGCAACAGAAAATCCCCACACTGTTCACTGAGCGACTGACGAGCGGGCCCGGCCAACTCGTCTTCTTCCTCACGCTCCCGCGCCCGCGCGCCGCTGGGCTCGCTGGAGCCGCACTCTCCCTCGCGGCCAGGGCCTAAATTCGTGCGCTGAACACGATGGCACCATCTCCCCCAGCCGGCGGTGGCCCTAACCTAGCCGGCGACGCTGCAGCGGCTCGGGATCACTTCGGCTAGGTCACCCGACGCTTTTAACCCGCCAAAGCCTCAGTGAAAGGGCTCTACAGCACCAGGGGATCCCAGGGAACGTCGACATGGCTATGCAAAGGCTCGAGGAAGCATCTAACCGAGTTGTCACCGTGAGCCCGATCCTACCCGCCATAGCCGCGGTTGGAAAAACAGAAAACACGTCGGCTACAGCCATGATCAAGCTAGGGATGTGAAGGGAAATCGGTCGACGACTACTCTAGCACCCTTGTACATGAACTGATGAACTCTAAGCGTGGTTTGGGTGTGAATTTTTGGATTCCCCCCCCCCCCCCCCACCCCCCCGAGAGTTCCGTGGAATCGCTCTGGAAGAAAAACGACGAATTCAGTCGCTAGGGTCCACGGGTTGCTCCGATTTTTGGGTGGAAGCAGCACCAGGACAGGGCGCTCCCGGGGACGTGCTGGCTTGGCCGTGAAACCCTCTGTGACAAGCTGCCCACGGACGGCCAGTCACCGGTGCGCCAAGGTTGCCACGGCGGCTCTGTGTTCTTGGCGTATGGACCACCTAGCTAGAATAGTGATGTGTGGAGAAGATAGCGGGGGTACTCCAGTACCGTTTGTGCAGCTCGGGAAGCTCGGGGACGTGAGCTTGATCGTCTCCCAATTGAATTCCTCGGAGGGGCGGCGAACGACTGTGTCGGTGGCCGAGAACGGAATAGCGGAGGGTCCGGGTTCTGCCAGGGTCGGGGCGTATTCATGAGCGATCACCACGCGATGCGCCAGCCGAGCGTGCGTTGGGGGGGTGAGGTGGCCGCGCAGATGGCTCAGTGTCGGGCGCTGCCGAGTCCCGGTAAACCGAGCTCGCCCGGTGTTTACTTCGATCAAAAGTCTAGCTGACTAGTGGACCCTTCCCCCCCCCCTAATTTCTTCTTCCCCCTCCTGCTGCAATTCTCTCACCCACTAAACATTGAATTGTAGACTTTGCCCCTAAGTAATGGTTTAAATTTGAGTTCTCAAATTTGAACATTGTTTGGCTAAATTTGCTTCATGTTTGAACTGAAATTCAAATTCAGTTTTGAATTCTTGCAAATTTAGCTCCCGACAAGATGAAGTCCAATGGGGATGAAAATTGGTGGGCTAACTCAGAAAAATGTGCTGAGCTTGAATATGAAGCTAACTTTTGAATTTAAGTGATGAAAGTTGCTGCAATTTGAATTTATATTCAAATTGGCCTCTTTTTAAAATGCCTCCAAAAGTGCCCCAAAAATGTTGGATTTTCATGAAACTTGGCTTGAACTTTGCCAAGACTTTTTAAGTTCTAGGGGTGAGCTCAACCTCTCATGTTCACGTGTAGAAATCCTACTTTGTGAAAGATAGGGCTTTCCCCTCTAATTACTCTTTTGATGGATGTTACTTGCTCTTCACAATTTTTCACAAGATGTCCACAACAAAAACGGTGGTGTTGTGAGGTGATGAAAAGTCTTTGCAAGTCCCTTTTCTTGGGCTTTTACATCCCTCCCCCCTTAAAAGAATCTCGTCCCGAGATTACAAAAGAAGAGACAGCGATGTAACAGGGACTCACCTGTGTTGAGACGCCATGAACTCCGGGTAATTGGAGCGACGAAATTCCTTGCTCTCCCACGTCGCTTCTTCGGCGGTGTGGTTGCTCCAGAGTATTTTGTAGAACCACAACGTTCGGCTACGCGTGGTTCGGGCTTTCTCATCAATAATCGCTACCGGATATTCATCATACGTGAAATCCGGTTGCAGCTCGCAGATGTCTTCGGTAGGAACAGCAGCGGTATGCTTCAGACATTTTCTCAGTTGTGAAACATGGAAAACATCATGAACACCAGCAAGAGATGCCGGTAGCTCCAATCTATACGCCGCTGTTCTACACTTCTCGATAGCATAGGGTCCAATGAAATGGGGAGCGAGCTTTCCCTTCACACTGAACCGATGCACGCCCTTCATCAGAGACACGCGGAGATACACGTGTTCACCGACGGCAAAGTGCAACGGCCTACACCTCTTATCAGCGTAGCTCTTCTGCCGGGATTGAGCGGCCTTCAAGTTGGCTTGAATAGACCGAACATGCTCTTCGGCGTCGTTCACCACATCAACCCCAAATGTGACCCTTTCACCGGACTCGCACCAGTAGAATGGGGTGTGGCATTTGTCACCGTAGAGAGCTTCGTAGGGTGCCATCTTGATACTCGCCTGATAGCCGTTGTTGTACGAGAATTCCGCCAACGGTAGGTGATCATCCCAGTTCCTACCGTGGTGGATGGCACATCCTCTCAACATGTATTCCAATACTTGATTCACCCTCTCTGTTTGGCCATCTGTCTGAGGGTGATAGGCGGAACTCCTAATCAGCTTGGTACCCAATGCAGCGTGTAGCTGCTCCCAAAAGCGAGATACAAATAATGCCCCTCGATCTGAGACGATGGTCTTGGGTACCCCATATAAGCATAGAATCTTTGCTATGTACAGCTCCGCATATTTGCCGGCATTGTAGCGTGTATGCGCCGGGATGAAGTTAGCCGTCTTGGTTAACCGGTCAACGATTACCCAAATGGAATCATGCTTGTTGGATGTCAGAGGTAATCCCACAATGAAATCCATGCTCACATCTTCCCATTTCCATGCCGGGATCTTCAGGGGTTGCAACAGCCCTGATTTTTTCATATGATCAGCCTTCACTCGTCTACACGTATCACACTCGGATACGTACTGTGCTACCTCCCGTTTCATCCGCGTCCACCAAAATTTCTTTTTCAAGTCTTGGTACATTTTGTTGCTGCCCGGATGAATGGAGTATTTAGACAAGTGAGCTTCATCAAGGATCTTTTTCCTGAGCTCCATATCCCGGGGTACGACTATGCGGTTATTGAACCATAGCGTCCCCTCATCATCTTTCCGGAAACACTTGATCTCCCAATTGTCTATCCGTCTCCGGAGATGTGCCATACCCTTATCAATCTTCGGAGCTGCCACGATGTCCTCCCTAATGGTAGGGATGAGGGCAAGGTTGTACAGTGACCCATAAGGAACCAAGTATAAACTCGGCTCTTCCTCCTCCACCGGGGTAATGGTGAGGTTATGAACATGTGACTTCCGACTCTGTGCGTCGGCAACCACATTTGCCTTGCCGGGGTGGTAATGAATCTCAATTTCATAATATTTGATCAGTTCTAACCACCTCTTTTGCCTCATATTCAGCTCCTTCTGGGTGAAAATGTATTTCAAGCTCTTGTTGTCGGTGTAGAGATGCACCAAATTCCACAGGAGATAGTGCCTCCACATTTTCAGTGCCAAAACCACTGCAGCAAGCTCAAGATCATGAGTCGGATAGTGCTGCTCATGGTTCCGAAGTTGGCTTGAGCCATAGGCGACCACACGTCCTTCCTGCATCAACATGCTGCCGAGCCCAATACCAGACGCGTCACAGTACACGTCAAAGGGCTTGGTTGTATCCGATTGAGCTAAGACCGGGGCTGTTGTGAGATGCTTCACCAATGCTTGGAACGCTCCTTCACACGCCATGTTACAAACATATTTCATTCCCTTCTTCAACAATTCTGTCATCGGTTTAGCGAGCTTGGAGAAGCTTGAAATGAATCTCCGATAGTATCCCGCTAACCCGAGGAAGCTTCTGACTTCATGAACTGAAGTGGGAGCTTTCCATTTCAGCACTTGCTCTATTTTGCATGGGTCAACCGCAATGCCGTCCACGGAGATGATATGCCCCAAGAATGGCACTTGGCTGATCCAAAACTCGCATTTGCTGAACTTGTCGTAGAGCTTGTGGTCTCGCAATCGTTGAAGAACGATCATCAAGTGTTCGGCATGTTCGGCTTCTGTCTTGGAGTAAACCAAGATATCATCGATGAACACTACCACGAACTTGTCCAGCTCCGGCATGAACACCGAGTTCATGAGATACATGAAATGGGCTGGAGCATTTGTGAGACCAAAAGACATGACAAGATATTCATATAATCCATATCTCGTCGAGAAAGCCGTCTTCGGGATATCCTCCGCCCGGATCTTTATCTGATGATACCCAGAGCGAAGGTCCATCTTGGAGAACACACTTTCACCCACAAGTTGATCAAACAATATGTCGATGCGGGGCATTGGGTACTTATTCTTGATGGTGACGGTGTTGAGCGGCCGGTAGTCCACACACAGCCTCAAGGTTTCATCCTTCTTCTTCACGAACAGCGCCGAGCATCCCCAAGGCGAGGAACTCGGCCTAATGAAACCCTTGCTCAACAGATCATTAATCTGTTCTTTCAGTTCAGCCAGCTCACTCGGAGCCATCTTATATGGTCTCCGTGATATAGGAGTAGTCCCGGGTGCAAGCTCAATCTTGAACTCGACATCCCGCTCAGGTGGCATGCCCAGAAGATCATCCGGGAACACGTTGGGGTACTCCCGGACTACGGGGATGTCCTCTAACTTGAGAGCTTCAGTATTATTGCTCGCTAAAACCTCCCGGAATGGATTATCTAATGTGAGGGACTGCGGACGGTGTAGTGGGGATTTGAGGTGAACCGTCCGTGTTAAAGCGCCATGGTAGCTTAGCCATGACATTCCTAAGATTGCATCAATCTTTTGCCCCGTAAGGATTATCAAGGTGGTGGGATATAGTTTCCCACCTAAGCACAGAGGTGCCTTTGGGATCATCGTATTTGCTGAAATCTTCCCTCCCGGTGAGCAGATCATATAGGTGCAGTCGGTTGGGAAGACTTGCATTTGATGCTTAGCCACATAGGATGCACTTATAAAACTGTGAGTTGCACCAGAATCAAATAATATGATGATGGCTTGATTGTTGAGAGTTAACGTACCCGCCAGCACGTTGTCTCCCTCCGGGGCATCCTCATTGTCGAGGTTGCGGACGCCCCCAGTCCGCTGACCAACCTTCTTGACCGGAGGTTGGCCTCGAGCACCGCCCTGGAACTGGGCTTGCCCGCTGCTCTGCTGCCCCTGGGGACAGTCCTTTGCGAAATGGCCTGCCTGGCCACTCATTAAGCAAGTGAAGCGGGGCGGTCCCCTGCTGATCGGCGGACGGAAACCCGGGGCGCGTTGTGGCAGTGGGAACGCCTGGGGTGCCATCTTCTGCTGCTGCTGCTGCTGTTGCGGTCGCGGTGGTGGCATCGGCGGTCGGAACGGAGGTGACTGGAAAGAACGTCCCCCGAACCGCTGAGGTCGCGCTGGTGGATGCCACTGCTGTCTGGATGGTGTCTGATACACCATGCGGTACTTCTGAGGAGGGCCAGCCCCACTGCTGGGTGGAGCGCTGCGCTTCCGCTGCTCAGCTGCCAACTCCCGCTGAGCGTCCTCTTGCATAATCGCGGCATTGACGAGGTCGTTGAAGGTGCCGCAATTCCACTGAACGAGATGTGTCTTCATCTCGGGGTGTAACCCCCGATAGAAATGCTCCCGCTTCTTCTCCTCAGTGGAGATGTAGTCTGACGCATATTGCGCCAGATGGTCGAAGGCACGGGAGTAGTCATGGGCACAACTCCTTCCCTGCTTCAGTTCCGAAAATTCTTGGAACTTCCTCTTCATTATCCCGGGAGGGATATGATAGGCGCGGAACGCCTCCAGGAATTCTTCCCACTCCACAGCATGGCCAGCCAGACGGGAGGCGACATAGTTCGCCCACCACGCACCAGCGACACCGTGAAGCTGCTGCGCTGTGAACAGAGTCTTTTTCCGCTCCGTGCATTGGAGCAGCCTGAACTTGGACTCGATGGTCCGCAGCCAGTTGTCGGCCTCCAGTGGTTCTTCTGCTTCAGTGAACACTGGAGGGTGCGTACTCATGAAGTCCGAGTACGACACCTCACGGGGCTCACGGGGCCCCCTCTCTTGACGCCCCCCACCCCCCCCCCCCCCCCCCCCCGCCTGGGACATATTCTGCACAATTGTGCGGAGCAGGTAGGTCTGCTCCTCACGACCACCCACCAGTGCCGCTATCACATCCGCTATTGTAAGCGGAGGCGGCGGTGGTTGCTGCTGCTGCGGGGTGCTGTCGTAGGCAGGTGGCTGGGATTCATCGCCTCCCTGCTGGCTAGAGCCACCAACCTCGTGTGTGGTCCTAGTGCGAACCATCTGTAACCATATGACAATAAACATCAGCCCCGCAACATATTTCATGCAGTCAAATGAAATAGGCGTAAAAATATAATGACAATAAAATCATGTGATACATCTCGTATACAGATAATGTAATAACTTTGCACAAGCTACACCATTACCAGACCAAATACAAGCTAGTTTAAATCCAAATTGACGGACTTCCTCTTTGGAAGTTCATCACAACTAGGTCTGGTCACTACGAGACGTTACTATCGCTTTGTCATCACGTATACCACCCTTTTACCTTCAATACGACACAAACATGGTCTCTAGTAAGAGAAACTTGACTGAGACTTATACTCAGATCTTTCACTAGTTGAAGATAACCTCCCATGAGCATGTTCTGCCCCATTGGAAGTATTCAAACCCCTCTAGGGTACCACAATCTCTCACATGAGTTCAACTGTCATTCCTCAGTCAAAATGAACAGTTTCTACATATCCAAGATTTTGATCTGGTTCTGGGCATTTTCATGACTCAAGATGAATACCAAAGTTAAAGTTAACTTCAGTATCTTTACAATGAGCACTTATTTGCTCTCATATCAGCTCTGGTTAAAAAGTTATGGTAATTCAAAGTCAACAGAATTTCTGGAAGAATTTCAACAGCACCTCCTTTGGGAAGTTGCTGTTTTCAACTCTGATTTCCACTGAATTATGTGCTGAAATTTCAGAAACTTTGAATTGCAAAGATGTAACACATCTTCTACCCTTTCTAAAAGGTATCATATAAAAATTTTAGATTTTTCTACTGGGAGATGTGTTTGAAAAACAGAACCGTCCAGGGAATGTTTCAAATCTGTCCTGGCTCTGGACAGTTTACATTTCTCTGGGATTTAAGCCATCTTAAGGTGTGATTCAGCTCTGGAAGCCCACAACAAAGTTGTATAGTACTTAAATACCTTTCCATAACTATATACCACACTTCCACTGACTAAATGATCTGTGAGTTATGCCTTTCAAAGTTCAGCAAACTTGCTGCCAAAACCGAGCACTCTGTTTTTCAATCTTTTGGAACTACACTCATCACTATCCAATTTTTCTACCCAACCTGGGTTCTAGATGTTGAAACTAGTGATTTTAATTCCTTGTTATCATTATCTTTCATGCACATGCTTATGATATGTCGGTACTACGTTCCTCACAAAAGAAAATCCTAACTGGACTATACCGGCATATACATCTCAAGTGTGGCACTAAACGGTCTCTCGCACACGTTTACTACACGGATACATACGTGGTTAGTATACCAGCTCTGATACCAGCTGAGACAGCCAGGACCTCGTTGGGTGGTGCCGTGATATGCGGCACCCAACGGCACACCGGTTGCAGAAACACATCATATTACATAAATAGTTTGCGGGAGCGTACAGGAATGTTTTACAAATAGTTATATCAGAGTAAACTACAGCGGAAGACTATCACTCTCACGACTCATAGCTAAACTAGCAACAAAGAACGGTCCAGCCCGCGGGCGTTTCTTACTAGCAACACGAAGACAATCAGCAGCGGCGAGGATGCTTTTTGAGTAAGCACTCGGGGGTTCCCGAGTCTCATCGGCACCCCTTCTCATAAGCCTCGAGTCAATTACCTGCAAAACAACTCGGATAGCATCCGTGAGCATAACGCTCAGCAAGACTTAACCGTCACCCTAAACATGAAACTCTAAGGGAGGTTATGAACCTAACATAGGATGGCATAAGCATAATTAAACTCGACTAAAAGTGAATCCTTACTTTCAGTATTAATTGCAGTATTTTAAGTAACCCTGGGCACGCCACATCGGGAGTCCACAATCAAACAAGAAACGCTTTCCCCCCGATGTAAATTGCTCATGGCATAAAAGAATCGAGTTTGCACTAGCCTATTCATCAAGATCCAATACAAAGGTGTAATAATAATTCACACCAAAATGATTAGTTCCTTTCTCATGCAAGTTCTTACTACGTCACGACTGTGAGAACAAGTATGCTCGGTCCATTCCGCGAGCGACGGCGATTCGAATCAATAACACCCGGACTACACGACACGTACGCCCGTACTCGACGTTGCCTACAACAATGATCACTGAGGTCGTACGTGGCAGCCTTTCCCCCGTTTCACCCCCGCTGAATCGATCAAGTCACCCCATACAGTAGCTACTCTCATGGTGCACCTTCCGACGTGAGATGTCATGAGAATATTCCCCACATACTGCACACCAGCCGTCCTCCTGAGGCGACCCGAAAAGTCCCAACGACAGCTTCCCGAGGTACATTGGTTTACTGGGTCCCATATAGCCAGCATGAGTCCGGTACACAACTCAAACTTGTTCAACAGGGCCTCATACGGATCAGTCCTTGGCCGACACAGACAGGTCTACAGCACCCAGGCCCCTATGTCCTGCTGCTCCTACAACCCTCCGGTCTCAACCTTAACTTGCTAATTCAATTACGAACCAATCCCGTATGCCCCTGTTGTTCCTGAAACTGCAAGTAGCATCTCACCACTCGACTTCTACCGAACCGTACTTAAGCATGGCAGTTCTACACGGTGAAAGACACCTACCCAATACTCCATTGGTCATTTGGTTATGCAGGAGGAGTATCAAACACTAGACCTAATGCACAGTTCATATCTTAACCGAAAGTGAATACAAAAGAAAAACTTAACAGCTGTTAAATGCAAACCGGATCTTGCCAGTTTTGCAGTGTAGTCGTATATAACAGTTAGTGTCCTTGCAGATCCACCCTTGACTCTCCGGAGCTTGATCCACTTCGATGAATCACTCCTTTGAGTCCCCTTCGTTGTGGTTCCTATTGAAATGCATATGCATATGTTTCATGGAATGTAATGGAAAGAAGTTATAGAATTACTTTCTTAAGAACAGAGGTTGTGTGGAAAAGGCAAGCATGGCTTGGTTTGCCTCTGTTGTGCAAAGAACAGAAATAAACTAAATTGACCTTAAGGCCTTAGCTATACCCTAACCATTTTCCCTAATGAACCTGATAGAGAAGCTGAAACGATTTGAGTGCAACTGAAGAACAAGAACTCCAATGGCCTCAAAACTTTTACAGTAGGTTCTATACTACCTAAGTATTTAGCTTGCCAAATTGCAGCTAATGTGGAGTCATATTGTGTCCTCCCTAATTCTCACAATATCTCTTATGTATTCCCACATATACACAAGTATGGAGAATAAGAACAGGGAGTTCAAGGACTCATCTTGGGCTTATAATTTACATGTGAGTTCTTGATCACATGAGAGTCATCTGGTCCAAAATTCAGCCTTTTACTTGAGTAGTTTTCCCAGAACAATTCTTTATGCATTTGTACTCAAAAGAATTAATTCTGTGGTAATGTGCATTTTCATGCCCAACTCAGTGAACTACCATTCCATGTATGTCTCAGAGAGCTTGCCTTAATTTTCTTATGATTTTTGGAGCTATGGATTGCTGAGAACAGATTTTTGAAGTGGGAAACATTTTCTGAAAATGTTTCTGGACTCTTTTGAACACAGTAGTTTTTCATTTAGCAAATTCCTACGCAAATGATCTTCAAATGAGCTGAAAATTTGCTAGTAGGTCAACAATATGCTAAAGGATATTCTGGCAATATTTGGGGATTTTTGGATAACCCAAACTCCCTCAATAATTCTTTTTCAGAAAGCTTTCCAAAAATTTTCCAGAATATAATATTAACTTTCATACAAATCTGAGTTCATATTTGGATAGAACTCAGAGAGATGAATCCAACCCAATTGGAATCACTCAAATTGGAGTTTTCCACAGGGAGATATGAATTTCTAAAGATTGAGCTAAGTCTGGAATTATTTTCCTATTGAAAATCCGGCTGGACCCACAGTTTTGAATTCCAGCCAATAGAAACGAAGCCACACCGGGCCACAGCATCTCTGCGCGCCAACACACGGGATCCCAGCCACACCCGATCCCGGATTTAAAATTTGAGCTGCTGACAGGCGGGGCCCACGCTTCGTCTTCTTCCTCCGGCTTCCTCCCCGCGCCCGCGCTGCCCCTCGCCGGCCCGACGCCGGAGCTCGCCGGCTCGCCGTTTCCGGCCACCGCCTGAGCTGAAACTCGCCGCCAGGGAGTTTGTGACACCGAGGAACACGGCTCTGGGGTTGGCTAGGGCTGCTGACAACCGGAACAGGGCTGGCGACGTGGGACAGCTACAGTGGGGGTTCGGCGGCGTTGCCTGAGGTATCCCGCCCGCCAAAACCTGTGCCGACGAGCCCTACAGCACCAGTGGATGATCGCAAGGCTCGGCATAGCCCCTAAATCGCTCGGAAACAGCCGCAAGTCGGTCGTCACCGTGCGCCCGATTCGGTCTGCCGGAGAAGTGCTCGGTAGACATCAAAATACGTCGCCCCAAAGGGTTTTCATGCGACGGATGCTAAAGAGAACATGATCGCCGGCTAGTCCAGCTCCTACGTGCAAAGTTTGATGAGCTAAGAACAAATAGAAGTTGAGAATTTTGGATTTCTATACCGGATGCTCGGGTTGAAGCCGCCGGAGCAAAACCTCGGAATTTGCCGGCGATGCTTCACGGTATGGCGTGAGCTTGGGCTGAGAGCAGCACCGCACCCGTGCGCGTCCGTAGCTGCGATTGCTTGGCCGTGAAACCCCCTGTGGAGGGCTGTCCACGAGCGCCCGATCACTTTCTCGGATTAGGTCGCCGCGGCGGCGGTCGTTCTCGGGTACCGGAGGCCGCAGCTCACTTGCTCGTGGGTCAGGAAGGTGGAGGCTGATCTCAGGGAAAGGTTTAGCAGCTCGGGGGAGTAGTAGGCACGGTGATTTTGCCGATCTTCCGATCGGACCGAGAGCGGAGGGGAGGAGCTCGGGTTGCTCGGTGTTCTCGCGAGAGAGGAAGGCAACTACGCTTTGCTTCGGCCAGGGGCCATGTGATCACGTTGAAGACGCGGTCAGGACCGACCCCGGGGCGCCAGCGTGTGGAGACCGGCAGCAGGAGCTGTCGCCGGCAAGCTGTTCGGTGGCGCTCGCGAGCTGCTCGGGAAAAGTTCCCACCGAGAGTAAAACTTAGTGAGTAAGGCTCCTCCTTTAGCTCTATGACATGTGGGTCCCACCCCACATTTCTTCCCCAAATATATTCTCAAGCTGATCTTTTCAATCCCCAGAATGCTAAGTTTAAAAAGGTGGGCTAGAATTTGAATTCTTCAAATTCAGTTTGAATTTGCAAGACTAAATCTGAATTTCGTTTAGAATTTGCAATTTCTTCTCTTTAGCTCTACTTTGAGCCCACCCTACAATTGAAAAGTTTGTGAGCAAACTTTTCCCTATACTTCCAACTATAGGGCTGCATGTTTATTCAAAGTTTTTGGTCACTACATGTGTGAACTTTGAATTTTAAATCTGATTTTTAAACTTACATGCAAAGAGGTATTTAACTCCTTATTGGTTCAACACTTTTAAATAGAAAGGTGAACCTCATGTTGGATGTTCATCCATGTATTACCTTGCATGAAGAAAAGTTTTAGCAAGTCCCATTTTTCATGTCTTTGCCACACATATGAACTCAAACCTTGGTTTTTATTCATACACATTTTTGGGACTTTTACAGTTAGTACCTGCAAAAGACCACACAATATTGATGCACGCAATGGGTGTTTCATTTCAGGCAGTTCCATATTTGAAGTAAATACAAACGCCCGTATCATTGCCATACGGCCGTCCTTGAGTTAAGTCACGTCTCAAGGTACGTGATTGTGTTTCAACACCACACGACGGGGAACCCGAGTATGTCATGAACGGGTCGTCACAGTTGGGAATGTTATCAACCCAACAGATACCACCTACTGCCCTGCAGGGCACGCCGATGGCAAGCGCTGCGTATGTCCTCCTGGGCTATTTCCAGACGAACACACTCTCGCGTTACTGACCACGCGATGGTGTCTCCACTTACTTGCCTAATGCACGCTAGGGATCAGCGTTTCATATGAACTCAGTAACATGAAGAGTCCAAGAATTTTATATTGACGTCTCACACCAAGCTGTGAGACCTATCCCTGAACCACGTTCCTCATCAGGGGAGCTAACCGAAATTGAACCGCTTTTTCGGTGGCGTTCCTTACCATTCTTAACAAAGCGTAGGTGCGTCGTTACATAATGAAAATTCTGGATTAAAACACATAGGTTAGTCTTGCCACTTTAAGTAACTATGCTAATATAGTCCTTACTTGGGCAACTACTGAATCCTCACCGTAACCCTAAGTTTTCCCGTAATACAGTCCTTAAGTACTGTGCTATCCCCAATGCAGCTCTGATACCAGGCTGTGGCGGACCGGGATCCGCTCATCCAGGATCGCAGAGGGTGATGCCGCACGATGCGACACCCAACAGCACACGTCACAAGGACACAATATATTACATGGGAAACCAACTGAACTGTACAAACAGGTACAAACTTCAGTTACAAACTATTATTTATATTACACAGCGGAAGTTTCTTTTATACCACTCACGCCCGCCTATCTAGCAAAAGTCGGTTGCCCAGCCCTAGGGCAACCCACACTAGCTGCACTCCTCAGCTCAGCGCGGCGGGTACGGCTCCCACTCAGCCGTAGTCCCCGACGGAGGGTAACCCTCGCCGGTGGACTCGTAACCCGAGTCCGTGGGTAGCTCCTCACCTGAAAAAAACTTAAGCCGCAACCGTGAGCATGAGGGCTCAACAAGACTTAACAGACTCACCTAGGCATGAAACTCTACATGAGGTGTACAATGAATATAGGATAGCAACATTGCAGCAAATGGACGCGCCTACAAGTTCATCCTTAGTTCATCTTTTAGCCACAAGTTAACAGTTCAGGAATCTGAAATTTAGTAAGCAATATTTGGTGGCACACATGTGACACGACCCCACGGTCTGGTCGAGCCAGGATCACGCTGAGGGGTGCTGCGTTGCACAGCACTGGATAACACACGTCAAAGGTACAAAGCGGAAGCGAAATTTTATTACATAAACAAGTTTATGAACATGTTTACATCAAAATAAGTTCAGTCCACACTCACGGGCGTAGATTAAGCATCAAGTGCACGTTCAGCCCTTGGACGTGTCCTTGCTAGCACACACGCACACTAACATTGCGGCGTGCACGACTCCCACTCGACGGGGTTCCCCTCCTGGGGTTCCGTCTCCTCTTCGGGAGTCCCTTCCTCATAGAACCCTGCAAAAGCTTCAAACACAAGCAGTGAGCACGAAGGCTCAGCAAGTCTGACCCGTCTCACCTAAACATGGAACTTCTACATGAGGGGTGATGGGTACATGAGGTAAAATCATTTGCAAAAGACTCGCCTAATTAGTAGAACCTTACTTTCAAGTTTTAGCAGCAGGTTGTGGAGAACCTTACGCTAAGGCACATGAGACAGCCGCAATCAAACAAGAAACGCATTT
This sequence comes from Neostapfia colusana, assembly GCA_030760725.1. Taxonomy (NCBI): domain Eukaryota; kingdom Viridiplantae; phylum Streptophyta; class Magnoliopsida; order Poales; family Poaceae; genus Neostapfia; species Neostapfia colusana. The sequence goes on along the minus strand of JASWHV010000013.1, from coordinate 71,042,904 downwards.
CTCTCATGTACTTTTCCCAAAGTTGAAAAAGAACTTTAGTTAGCTCTAAACTACAGCATATCATTAACAAACAAGTCCATCTTTCAATCATCAACATTTTAACATGTAACTAGCCTGTTCTTTCTACGTCACGGTACAGTGAACAAGTGGTACTCACCGACCGTGAGGGACGGCGATTATAATCGATTTACACCTGCAGGGTTACCCGAACAACCCGTCACGTACGCCCGTACTCGATGTTGCCTACAACAACCATCACGGACGCCGTACGCAACTACCTTTCACTCGTTAGCCAAATGTTGAACCGGTCCAATCGTCCCGAGCAAGAGGTCTCTGCACGCGCATCTCAGTGCCGCCAGCCGATTTACACCTCGAGCTCTCATCCTACCCTCTGAACGACCAGCTATGCCTCAACACCCAGCTACCCGAGTTACATCAGTTTCCCGGTTCCCATATAGCCGGTAGGTCTTCGGTACTGTTCTAGCTTGTTCAACAGGTGTCACACCCGGTTTTTCCGAAGAACAACCAAGTGAATACCACATGTATGCCAGGATCATTTTCTCATACATGTGATGACAAATAGTGAAGCATCATTTATTACAAGCCAGGTGTCGAATATAAATAAGTCTTACATCACAAATGTCTCAATGAACACTAATGCTTCATCACAAGTAAATAAACTAGCAGCGGAATATTATTCTTTAGGGCTCCATCACAGGTGTTGCCCGGGGGTCTTCATGAACCTAGAAACCTTCCTCGGGTCCAAAATCTTGGTCATTATACACCACCTCATTATCTTGACCTGAGCAGCAATATGAACCAACAAATATGCAAGGTTGAGTACCAGTGGTACTCAGCAAGTGTGGGAAAATTATATCATGCATGGCTAGAACAAGGAGAGGTTGAACTCATGGTTAAAGCACTACGCAATTAATACCTATCACCTTAGCTTATTAAGCACCTACATTACTACACAGGTGAAATGATCCAAATCTCCCATCCCATCATCATAAACCAATAACCATAATCATCATTTCCAATGTTAAGCTCCCCGCTTAACTTCCAAAACCATCAATTCTCTAATCATGAATAAGTCCAGGCCGCTCTTAACCGTGAGCACGGCTGTCAAGACAGTTTTGACTCTGCAGAGTTTGTACCACTGTACCCACAAGTAGTGATTTCATCCCCCGTTGCCGGGTGGACTAAAAGAACCTCCATTATGCCAGTGGCTACGAACCACATTCACACTTCCCAGGTGTGTGGCCAAGATATCACTACGAAGCCTTTACAAAGGGATTCCCGACGAGCGTGGGCCCACTAAGGTTTCACCCCTAACAGCATACAAGAGGCTCCAACCCCGCTGCAGTGGCCCCCTCTTGAGCCTTGCGGTTCATATGGCAGTCCAGCTGACTCCTATTCCCCGCACCATCCAACACACCCATACTACGCCGGGGATACACCTAATTAATTGGCTAAGCTGCCCCATCTCAGCATGTGGTTGGCACTGTAAAGCCGGGTTACATGCTCCATGAACCGGTCCTTAGGATCCAGGCAAGTACTAAACACAAACCCAAGTCTCGTGCACCCAGCACACAACCAAAACATCCAACTTGCCTTGATCCCTACCTCTACATAACTCACAATATCTCATTCAAGAGTATGGTAACATAAACTGATGATTTCATGTCCCAAACATCCCATTCTAAACATGGCTAAGCATATGCATGGACATAAATGACATGACAAAATAAATCCCAACCCAAGCTACAAGGAAACAAGGTAATGCAATTCTAGGGAAACTTCCTAGCATGGGTTTCATATTTCATTTGACAATGCAAATAATTCTATCTACACATTCTAGCATAGGATCAAAGTGGTCAAGGACACTTGCCTCCTTCTTGCTGCTCCTGAAATGGGTAGTCCTGATCTTGGAAACTGATAGCTTGCTCTTGAACAGGTTCTACTTCATACCATCACACATAGCAAAAGAAAAACAACAATCATAAGACATAGTTCACACTTCTACTTCATACAAACCACACATTCACATTTATGAAAGTTTCTTTACCATTTTATGTGTTGTGGATACTCTATGTGTGTTGATTTGGGGCTTGCATACACTTTCATTTACATGTGTAGGATTCCTACTTTGGTGTTCATATTTATACTCACATACTATATATATATATACATGTATATATGTGTGTTTCAGTTTTAAATAAATTCCTTATATATTAAACTACCAAGTATGTATGAAAAGTATTTTTCTTCTCCATATGTGCCCTCATAATTTCTATCAACCCTAAACTGAATTCTTTGTACTTTAGAAACTCCATTTATCATTTACTAGTTTCTATATTTTCAGATTTATATTCTTATGCATAATTGTGCATTTTATTATTAAATTAGTAATACACACTACCTAAACAGATTAGGTTCTGGTCCTAAATAATTTAAGATCATATTTTGACCTTGGCTTCTGATGTATACTATTTCATAATTATTTTCCCTATTTTTCTTTAACTATTCTTTACTTAAAAATGTGTCCCTATACTATTAAATGTGAATAATAGATGAAACAGATTTATTTCAGCCCCAAAAATATATTTTTATCTCACTCCAAAGTTTTCTGAGTACTGAGAAAGTTTTTAATAATTTTGACAATTAGGTTTGTCCCCCTTTTTAATATTTAAACACTAGTTACATATTCAATTTTCTAAATTAAATACTAAACAGGGCTAAAATAATGAATTCACCCCATTACAGGGTCTATAATATTATTTTCATAATTTCCAGGGGTCTAGCTACACTTTTCAGAGGTGTTTTTCTTAATTTCTATTAAGTCTAGGGGCTAAAACTGATTTTTAAATGAATTTACATGATTTTTTGGAGTTCCAGGGGCTAGATCTGAAGTTTCTGGGGCTAGCTCTCAATTCCAGAGAACCCCAGGGGGTAGCACGTAAGAATTCCAGTCTTTATAACGCGGGGCTGACGTGGACCGTCTGATTTTAAACCGACGGCTGAGATTATAACATCGAACCGGTACGCGGGGTTTTAAAGTCTACCGTGCGATTTAAAATAAACGGCGCACAAACGGCCACGTCGCTCTGATCGAGCGCGGGCGGCGCTGCCGGTGGCGCACGGCGGCGGGAAGCGGCGATCTCGCCGGAAACTTTCGGATCCTCGAGAATTCTGCCTAGAACTGTGATCTTATGGCCTAGATCGGTAGAGGGGAGGTCAGGGATCTCACCTCGGGGGTTTTCTCGAGCTTGGGGGTCCTGGAAAGTGCTCGGCGGCGAGGTCCGAGGCAAAACCACGGCGAAGCTCGTCGGAGCTGGATTTGCACCGTAAGTCTTCGGGTTTTCTGCACCTGCAAAGTTCCCCGGAGGCGGTGGATCAAGACCAACGAGTTATATCAGAGTTTCCGAGCTTAGATCGGCCAGAATTCACCGGCGAAGTCTCGGTGCTCACCGGAGTGAAAATCGGCGATCGCGTGAGAAAAACTGATCGGATCGGTTGTTTTTATAGCCGGGGGAGGGCGGTGGTTCTGTTGTGATCGAGTTAGAGTCCTCAGGGTCCAGAATTCGGCTGCGGAACGCGGTTTCCCGATCGGTTGCGATCGCGCGCGCGGGGGAGAAGTCCGGGGTCACGGGGTTAGGGATGACAGGCGGGTCCCACCCGTCAGCGAGGGGCAGCGCGGCGCGCGCTGGGGCGGGCTGCGCGGGGGTTTGCTGGGCCGGCTGGGGTTTCGGCCCACTGGCCAGTTTTTTTTCCGGTTTTCCTTTTTCTTTTTCCATTTCTTTTCTGTTTTGAGTCTAATTTGAATTCCAGTTTGAATTTGAATTTCTGCAAAACATGCAACACGTCCAAAAATTTCTAAATTCCCCTCTGAACATGGTTTATGGTTCTAAATCAAAATTTGAGTTTTGACTAAAAATTTGGGGTGTTACAGCTCTACCCCCCTTAAAAGAAATCTCGTCCTCGAGATTGGTGTTTCTAAGAAAACAATTCCGGAAATTGTGCCTTAAGCTCATCTTCCCGTTCCCAGGTGGCTTCCTCTTCTGAGTGATGCTTCCACTGCACCTTGCACATCCTGATTCTCTTATTTCTGGTGAGGCGTTCCATTGTCTCCAAAATCTTGTATGGTTGCTTGGCATAAGACAAATCCTCAGCTACATCCACTTCATTCATGGGTAACACCTCCTCAGGCGTCCTCAGACATTCCTTGAGTTGCGACACATGGAACACATCGTGCACGTCCGACAGATGAACCGGCAACTCTAGTTGGTACGCCACTTCGCCTTTTCTTTCCAAAACTTGAAAGGGTCCGATGTATCGAGGTGACAACTTCCCTTTCACCTTGAACCGACGAAGTCCTCTGATAGGGGACACCTTGAGATAAACATAGTCTCCCACGTTGAAAACGAGCTCTCTTCTTCGTACATCAGCATAACTCTTCTGGCGTGTCTGTGCTATCCTCAAGTTGTTGCGAATCTCCCTCACCTTTGCCTCGGCTTCTTGTAGCACTTCTGGACCAAACACCTTACTTTCTCCTGTTTGGTTCCAAAATAGGGGAGTTCTGCATTTCCTTCCATACAAAGCTTCAAACGGTGACATCTTCATACTAGCTTGATAACTGTTGTTATAGGAAAACTCCGCATACGGTAGGTTCTTGTCCCAACTCCTATTGTTTTTGAGTGCACATGCCCTTAGCATATCTTCAAGGATCTGATTGGTTCTCTCCGTCTGTCCGTCAGTTTGGGGGTGATAGGCAGAACTGAAATTCAGATGGGTTCCCATGGTTTCATGCAACTTTTGCCAAAACCTCGAGGTGAACTGTGTCCCTCGGTCCGACACTATCTTCTTTGGCACTCCATGGTAACACACAATCCTTGACATGTACAATTCTGCCAATTTGGTTCCGCTGTAGCTTTCCTTCACCGGAATGAAATGAGCTACCTTGGTTAGCCTATCAATAATAACCCATATTGAATCATACCCGGACTGGGTCCTAGGCAATCCCACGACAAAATCCATGCTGATCTCTTCCCACTTCCATTCAGGCACTTTGAGTGGTTGCAGCAATCCCGCGGGTCGTTGATGTTCTGCTTTCACCAACTGACATGTGTCACATAGGGCAACATGTTCCGCGACATCTCGCTTCATGCCATACCACCAATACCTGCTTTTGAGGTCCTGATACATCTTCGTACTCCCAGGATGAATGGAATAGTCGGAATCGTGAGCCTCCTTCAAAATTAATTTACGAATCTCCTTTACTTCTGGCACACAGATCCTTTTCCCGTGCCACACCGTTCCTTGTTCATCCTCTCTAAAACCAGGAGCTTTATTTTCCTTGATGAGCTGTCTGATCTCTTGTATCTTCTCATCATTCTTTTGTCCCTCTCGTATATCTCGCTCAAGTGTGGAGTCCACTTCCATGGCGATGGCTTCACCACTATTTACTAGACATAGATTGAGCCTTATAACCTCGTCCTTCAATTCTGCAGGCATATCCTTCAAGCTCAACTTATTGACCTGCACTTTCCGACTCAAGGCATCGGCCACGACGTTTGCTTTCCCGGGATGATAGTTGATGCCTACATCAAAGTCATTGATTAGCTCTAACCATCTCCTTTGTCTAAGGTTGAGATCTGGCTGTGTGAATATGTACTTCAAACTCTTATGATCCGTATATATCTCTGTCCTCTTCCCCATCAAATAGTGCCGCCAAATTTTCAACGCGTGTACCACTGCAGCTAGTTCTAAGTCATGTGTAGGATAGTTCTTCTCGTGCTTCCGAAGCTGCCGGGATGCATATGCCACGACATGTCCCTCTTGCATGAGAACACATCCCAACCCGTTTCCAGAGGCATCGCAGTACACCGTGAAATTCTTCTGCATATCTGGCATAACCAACACGGGGGCTGTTGTCAATCTCTTCTTTAGCTCCTGAAAGCTCGTATCGCACTGTGGCGTCCAGGTGAATGTGATTCCCTTTTCCAACAGTTTGGTGAGAGGTCTCGAGATCTTGGAGAATCCCTCAATAAACCGTCGATAGTATCCAGCCAATCCCAAAAAACTTCGAACTTCCCCGACATTTTCAGGGGTTTTCCATTTCTGGATATCTTCGATTTTGGCGGGATCTACGGAGATTCCACCCTCCGAGATTATATGTCCTAAAAAGGGAACTCTCTTTAGCCAAAACTCACACTTGCTCAACTTGGCATATAGTTGGTGTTCTCTCAGCCTCTGTAACACCAACCTTAGATGTTTCTCATGTTCTTCTTCATCTTTGGAGAAGACGAGAATATCATCTATGAAAACCACCACAAATTTGTCCAGATATTCCATGAATACCTTGTTCATGAGGTACATGAAATATGCCGGGGCATTGGTTAGCCCGAAAGGCATGACAGTGTATTCATACAGTCCGTACCGAGATACGAAAGCTGTCTTGGGAATATCAGATTGCCTTATCTTGAGTTGGTGGTATCCCGACCTGAGATCAATTTTCGAGAACACGCAAGCTCCCCTCAACTGATCAAACAAGTCTTCAATGCGGGGTAATGGATACTTGTTCTTGATGGTCACCTCATTCAAGGCACGGTAATCCACGCATAACCTTTGAGTTCCATCTTTCTTAGGCACAAATATTACCGGAGCTCCCCATGGTGAGGAACTAGGGCGAACATACCCCTTTTCCGTCAATTCTCTCAAATGATCCTTGAGCTCTTCTAGCTGCTTGGAGTCCATTCGATAAGGTCTCTTGTATATCGGGGCTGTTCCCGGTACTAGCTCGATTGCGAATTCCACGTCACGGTCGGGAGGCATTCCTGGCAACTCTTCCGGAAAAACACCTGGATATTCCCTGATAGTCCTGATTTCCTCAACCTTCACCTCCACTTGATTTAATTTAATGTCCCTCCTAGGCTCGTGTATCGTTATGAACTTTACTCTTGTGCCACTAGGGTGAGTTAGTTCCACCGTTCTGGTCGAACAATGGATGATTCCTTTATGTTTGGTCAACCAATCCATACCCAAAATAATATCTATCCCTTGTGAATCGATCACTATGAGGTTAGCGGTAAATACTACCCCATTAATGTCTAGGTTCACTTTGGGACACACTTGTCTTGTCCTTATTTCTCCACCTGGAGAGTTTACCGCTAGCATATGGTTCATTTGTGTGGTTGCTAGGTCATGCTTCTTAACAAACCCTTGAGCAATGAACGAATGGGTAGCGCCAGAATCAAACAGCAGAGTTGCAAGGTGTAAATTGGCAGGAAACTTACCAACTACCACGTCGGGTGCCTCTTGTGCTTCCTCCATAGTGACGTGGTTCACCCGTCCTCTCATTACGTTCTGCTGCTGTGGCTGCGTGGGCTTCTTCTTTGGACACTTATGGGCGTAGTGCCCCACTTCACCACAGCTGAAACATTGCACCCCAATCTTAGATGCTTGGCCCTTGTTGTCTTGGGGTTGGTTTGGGGGTCCTTGCACTGCTGGTCGAGGTGGATATGCAGGGCGAGGCTGCTGCATAAACTGACGTTGCGGCTGTGCTGGTGCTGCGGGGGGCCTGTAGTTTGGGTTGTACCCTCTTGGTGCTGAATAGGGTACCGCAGCACGGCTTGTCTGCCCCGTAGGTTGCTGCATCATACGTGAGCGGGTGTTGCTCCCTGAGGCTTGATGTGACCACCCAGCCTTCCTCTTATTCTCATTTTCCAGGGCCTTTAGCTTCCTTTCCACCACAAACGCTCTGTCCACCATCTTTTGAAAGCTTTCATACTCATTGGAGGACATTGCACACTGCATCTCTGCGGTAAGTCCTTCCACGAAACAATCTTGTTTCTGCTCATCTGTCTCTATGTCTCGTGGAGCATAACGAGATAGTTGAGTGAATTTAGTGAGGTATTCCCTCACCGTCATGTTTCCCTGCTGCAGTCCCAAAAACTCTTTCCTCTTGTTTTTGAGTTCACCTCTTGGGATGTAATGGTTGCGGAAGCTACGCTTGAACTCTTCCCAAGTGATGCTCTCAGGGTCATGATGGGCGGCCACGTAGGCGGTCCACCAATCAGCAGCAGGTCCATGCAATTGATGAGAGGCAAACAGCACCCTCTCATACCCTTGGCATTGTATGATCCTCATCTTACTTTCAATGGTCTTCAGCCAATCATCTGCCTCCAGAGGTTCAGCAGCACTTGCAAACTTTGGAGGTTGAGTTCCTAGAAACTCACTCAACCTTGGTTGGCGTGGTGCAGCTTGTGGAGGTGGAACTTGATGCAAGTTGGCCACTACTTGAGTCAAGTTCTGGATGAGCTGATTTTGATTCTCCAGCATTTGGTGGAGAGGATCAACTTCTTCACGGCGACCACCCCGGTTCTGGTCTCCAGAAAGATGAGAGTTGCATGCCTCATCATGGTTGTTGGCGGGGTTGGCTGCACGTCCTTTTCCTCTTCCGGCCATCTGGTAGAATCAACAAATGTTAATTTGAAAGCATTTAGTATCATCTTACTACTTTCACTTGTTTGTACTTTGAAGTGTTGAAGTTTTGTTAAAATCTTACGAGGGTTTTATATCTCACACCCAATAAATGCACTATTATTTCCTGTGGGTTCACACACCAAAGCAAAACAATCTGAAGACGAGGCTGTGGACACTTGCTCATGGCTTCCACAACTCAAGTCACACACCAAGCATTATCACACCATTAACTACGTAACGACTCGACTACTCGACCTCTTGCTAGCTAGGGGAAAGACTCTACACTACTCATCCTCTTGAGCTGGCTCCTCGGGATCTTCCTCCTCATTTCGGCTACCTTCTGACTCTGCTTTGGGTGGGGAGGCTGCTGGTGGAGAAGTGCGACGACGCCTGATCGCTCGGCGATCCGGGGAGTCAGGGGTCCATGGATCACTTACGGTGACACACAGTTCATTCCCATCTCCTCTTTCTCTCGCCTTTAAGCAAGCTCGCAGCAATGCCTCCGTCTCCTTCAGAGTATCTCGGACATCCTGAAGCTCTTGTTGACACTCCTGCAGTCGAGTACTGAGCACAGCAGCATCCTCCAAGCACAAGTCCATGTGCTCATGGGAAGTCCCTTGCTGCACCGGTGGGTACTTGTACTCCGTGGTACCACTCTCACGTTGGAGGACATACATGTACTCAGTTTTGTCCAAGTGGCGACGATAGATGTGGCTCTGGCAGGTGATGGCCTCCCAAGTGACATCTCTCTCCGCGTCAACTTGTGTTGCTCGACAAGCTGGAGAGTGGTGGATCTTAAGCAGCTGATTCTCGTGTATAATCCTCATCTCCGATCTCCATTCTTCCCTCTTCTCACGGATGGTCCTGGTGGAGTTATAGTGGATGATGAGCTTGCCCGTATTGCCGGCGGCTTCGAGCATACGTCGAAGACGGCACAACAAATCTCCCACTGCCAATCCGTAGGAAAGGTACGTCACTGGACGACTCTCCTCTCTTTCAGCAAGGGCAACTACGGGAACTCTCCCTCCCGTGGATTTACGAGCGGTGCGAATCATGCGAACCATCTAAAACAAAAGAATTTAAAATTAGGTTAGATAAAATTTCAAACAAAAATCCTATTTTTGAATGAAAGTTGGGGTAAGATGAAGAAAATGACTCTTTTGATAACACTTTTTCACCCACACCTTGGAAAATATTTTTTTTAGAAAATAGGGCCCTTAAATACGTCCATTCCTACCTAGGTCCACGTTCCTACGGGCAACCTTGGCTCTGATACCACCTCTGTCACACCCGGTTTTTCCGAAGAACAACCAAGTGAATACCACATGTATGCCAGGATCATTTTCTCATACATGTGATGACAAATAGTGAAGCATCATTTATTACAAGCCAGGTGTCGAATATAAATAAGTCTTACATCACAAATGTCTCAATGAACACTAATGCTTCATCACAAGTAAATAAACTAGCAGCGGAATATTATTCTTTAGGGCTCCATCACAGGTGTTGCCCGGGGGTCTTCATGAACCTAGAAATCTTCCTCGGGTCCAAAATCTTGGTCATTATACACCACCTCATTATCTTGACCTGAGCAGCAATATGAACCAACAAATATGCAAGGTTGAGTACCAATGGTACTCAGCAAGTGTGGGAAAATTATATCATGCATGGCTAGAACAAGGAGAGGTTGAACTCATGGTTAAAGCACTACGCAATTAATACCTATCACCTTCGCTTATTAAGCACCTACATTACTACACAGGTGAAATGATCCAAATCTCCCATCCCATCATCATAAACCAATAACCATAATCATCATTTCCAATGTTAAGCTCCCCGCTTAACTTCCAAAACCATCAATTCTCTAATCATGAATAAGTCCAGGCCTCTCTTAACCGTGAGCACGGCTGTCAAGACAGTTTTGACTCTGCAGAGTTTGTACCACTGTACCCACAAGTAGTGATTTCATCCCCCGTTGCCGGGTGGACTAAAAGAACCTCCATTATGCCAGTGGCTACGAACCACATTCACACTTCCCAGGTGTGTGGCCAAGAGATCACTACGAAGCCTTCACAAAGGGATTCCCGATGAGCGTGGGCCCACTGAGGTTTCACCCCTAACAGCATACAAGAGGCTCCAACCCCGCTGCAGTGGCCCCCTCTTGAGCCTTGCGGTTCATATGGCAGTCCAGCTGACTCCTATTCCCCGCACCATCCAACACACCCATACTACGCCGGGGATACACCTAATTAATTGGCTAAGCTGCCCCATCTCAGCATGTGGTTGGCACTGTAAAGCCGGGTTACATGCTCCATGAACCGGTCCTTAGGATCCAGGCAAGTACCAAACACAAACCCAAGTCTCGTGCACCCAGCACACAACCAAAACATCCAACTTGCCTTGATCCCTACCTCTACATAACTCACAATATCTCATTCAAGAGTATGGTAACATAAACTGATGATTTCATGTCCCAAACATCCCATTCTAAACATGGCTAAGCATATGCATGGACATAAATGACATGACAAAATAAATCCCAACCCAAGCTACAAGGAAACAAGGTAATGCAATTCTAGGGAAACTTCCTAGCATGGGTTTCATATTTCATTTGACAATGCAAATAATTCTATCTACACATCCTAGCATAGGATCAAAGTGGTCAAGGACACTTGCCTCCTTCTTGCTGCTCCTGAAATGGGTAGTCCTGATCTTGGAAACTGATAGCTTGCTCTTGAACAGGTTCTACTTCATACCATCACACATAGCAAAAGAAAAACAACAATCATAAGACATAGTTCACACTTCTACTTCATACAAACCACACATTCACATTTATGAAAGTTTCTTTACCATTTTATGTGTTGTGGATACTCTATGTGTGTTGATTTGGGACTTGCATACACTTTCATTTACATGTGTAGGATTCCTACTTTGGTGTTCATATTTATACTCACATACTATATATATATATATACATGTATATATGTGTGTTTCAGTTTTAAATAAATTCCTTATATATTAAACTACCAAGTATGTATGAAAAGTATTTTTCTTCTCCATATGTGCCCTCATAATTTCTATCAACCCTAAACTGAATTCTTTGTACTTTAGAAACTCCATTTATCATTTACTAGTTTCTATATTTTCAGATTTATATTCTTATGCATAATTGTGCATTTTATTATTAAATTAGTAATACACACTACCTAAACAGATTAGGTTCTGGTCCTAAATAATTTAAGATCATATTTTGACCTTGGCTTCTGATGTATACTATTTCATAATTATTTTCCCTATTTTTCTTTAACTATTCTTTACTTAAAAATGTGTCCCTATACTATTAAATGTGAATAATAGATGAAACAGATTTATTTCAGCCCCAAAAATATATTTTTATCTCACTCCAAAGTTTTCTGAGTACTGAGAAAGTTTTTAATAATTTTGACAATTAGGTTTGTCCCCCTTTTTAATATTTAAACACTAGTTACATATTCAATTTTCTAAATTAAATACTAAACAGGGCTAAAATAATGAATTCACCCCATTACAGGGTCTATAATATTATTTTCATAATTTCCAGGGGTCTAGCTACACTTTTCAGAGGTGTTTTTCTTAATTTCTATTAAGTCTAGGGGCTAAAACTGATTTTTAAATGAATTTACATGATTTTTTGGAGTTCCAGGGGCTAGATCTGAAGTTTCTGGGGCTAGCTCTCAATTCCAGAGAACCCCAGGGGGTAGCACGTAAGAATTCCAGTCTTTATAACGCGGGGCTGACGTGGACCGTCTGATTTTAAACCGACGGCTGAGATTATAACATCGAACCGGTACGCGGGGTTTTAAAGTCTACCGTGCGATTTAAAATAAACGGCGCACAAACGGCCACGTCGCTCTGATCGAGCGCGGGCGGCGCTGCCGGCGGCGCACGGCGGCGGGAAGCGGCGATCTCGCCGGAAACTTTCGGATCCTCGAGAATTCTGCCTAGAACTGTGATCTTATGGCCTAGATCGGTAGAGGGGAGGTCAGGGATCTCACCTCGGGGGTTTTCTCGAGCTCGGGGGTCCTGGAAAGTGCTCGGCGGCGAGGTCCGAGGCAAAACCACGGCGAAGCTCGTTGGGGCTGGATTTGCACCGTAAGTCTTCGGGTTTTCTGCACCTGCAAAGTTCCCCGGAGGCGGTGGATCAAGACCAACGAGTTAGATCAGTGTTTCCGAGCTTAGATCGGCCAGAATTCACCGGCGAAGTCTCGGTGCTCACCGGAGTGAAAATCGGCGATCGCGTGAGAAAAACTGATCGGATCGGTTGTTTTTATAGCCGGGGGAGGGCGGTGGTTCTGTTGTGATCGAGTTAGAGTCCTCAGGGTCCAGAATTCGGCTGCGGAACGCGGTTTCCCGATCGGTTGCGATCGCGCGCGCGGGGGAGAAGTCCGGGGTCGCGGGGTTAGGGATGACAGGCGGGTCCCACCCGTCAGCGAGGGGCAGCGCGGCGCGCGCGGGGGCGGGCTGCGCGGGGGTTTGCTGGGCCGGCTGGGGTTTCGGCCCACTGGCCAGTTTTTTTTCCGGTTTTCCTTTTTCTTTTTCCATTTCTTTTCTGTTTTGAGTCTAATTTGAATTCCAGTTTGAATTTGAATTTCTGCAAAACATGCAACACGTCCAAAAATTTCTAAATTCCCCTCTGAACATGGTTTATGGTTCTAAATCAAAATTTGAGTTTTGACTAAAAATTTGGGGTGTTACAACAGGCCCGCACACGGCTCGGTCCTCAATCGACACAAGCGGAGCTACAGCACACAGGCCCCAAAGTCCTGCTGCCCTTACTATCAGCTTGGTCTCATCTTTCTTGCCATGTGTATCATGTGCTATCTCTACCCGAGTCGAGTGCCTCTAGCCTATGCTCGCGAGTAGTTCCAACTACTCGACTTGTACCGAATCCTACACTATCTTAGCATTGCAGTAGCTAACGGGGTTTGCAATCCTAAACCCAACCCATGGTTTTCTTGGCTATGCAATTGGGTTTCCAAACAAGACTCTAATGCAAAGAATCATAACACTCAAGTAAGTGCTCAAAACAATAAAATTTGTAAAACGGTTAATGCAAACCGGAGCTTGCCTTGCTGCTCTTGGCCATAGGGTAGCTGCTCCTCCGGAGTTACGAAGTCTAGGACTTCGGGTTCCTCCTCGACCTTAGCGACTACATGATAAGAGAGGTACATGTATTAATTTGAATGCATTTGTATTAAGTTTGCACTTGTGAAGCTTATAAGTCCCACTAGACAGACTCAATGACTGTGAAACTTTTACTGTGGCTTGGTTACAACCTAAATAGAGACTTGGTCAAGTTTTAGTTGCAGCAAAGCTCATTTGAGCCCTCCACAATTAATTATGTCCTTGATCTTAATTGGCACTCTTAGGGTGTTATAGGGATTTTCATGAAACAAACTATGACTTTCTGAAAATTAGATTTTCAGAGGGTTCTAATGGAGTTGGTCTCACTTAATTTGGAAGTTCCTAACTAAAGATATGAGCTAAATAATTTCAGAGGAAATTCTGAAAATGTTTCTGAACATTTTCTATTTTCTCTGGAACAGTTTCACTAATCACACCATTAGGTGGATTAAATGAGCTCCAATGGGTCTGAAATTTTTATGTTAGTTCAGGGATATTTTGGTGAACATCCCAGCAAAATTTCAGGATTTTCCTCCAAAGGATTCCCCAGTTAAAATTCCAAACAGTTTAAATTTCAGGAATTAATTCTGGAGAAATAAAGGTTTTCATGAAATGAAACTTGATTTACTGTAAAGTGCGAAAAGAGCTGAATCCAGCAAAATTCGTTTCACTCGATTTGGAGCTTTCTAGCCAAAGTTATGAGGATTTGAAGTTTGGAAGAATTCTGAAAATCGGGGGAAAAGTTTAAACTCGCGGGGGCCCGCGAGGACACGTGTCGAGCGCGGAGGTGTCCGGCACACCGGAGCTCACAGGGTATTTGCGTGCCAGCACAGCCGATCCAGGCCACACCCGATCCCGATTTAAATTCTTCAGCCGCTGACACGTGGGCCAGACGGCTTCGTCTTCCTCCCGCCGTTCTCTCGCGCCCGCGCCGCAGACCTCGCCGGAGCAGACTCGGAGCTCGCCGGCTCGCCGCTGCCGGACCTCACATGGGCTGAAACTCGCCGCCAGGGGGTTGTCGACGTCGAGGAACACGTCGGTGGTGTCAGGTCGGACTGGGGGTGACCGGAAATAGCCCGGCGACGTGCCGCGGCCTCGGTTGAGGTTCGGCGCTGTCGACCATGGGTCCTAACCCGCCAACACCTCGAACAAACAGTCCTACAGCATCAGTGTACCTCTAGGAAGCTCGACAAGGTGTCAAAAGGGTTTAGGGATGGCGGCAAGTCGTTCAGCACCGTGTGACCGATCGTGCCCGGCATGACCGCACTCGATCGAGCTCGAAATTCGTTACTCCTAGACAGTTTTACGCCACGGATGCAGAAAAGAACTTGATCGCCGGCCAGTCCAGCGTCTATGTGCAGGATTTGATGACCTCCGAAAGATCATAAAGCGAGAATTTAAAGAAACCGTACCGGAAACTCGGTTTACAGTCGCCGGAGCAAGAACTGGAAATTCTCTGTGGATTCTTCACGGTTTGCTTCCAAACTTGGAGGAGAGCAGCACGGTGGTCGCGCGCTCCTGTTGCCTCTCTTGCTGGACCGTGAAAAACGCTTGTGGAACGCTGTCCACGGGCGCCTGACTCTCGGCTGAGGCTAGGTCGCCGCGGTGGCGATCGTTTTCAAGCAAAGGAGGTCGGAGCTCGAGGTTTCTGGTGTTGGGGAGGTGGAGTGCTATTTCAGGTGGCCGTATAGCAGCTCGGGAAGGGAGAAGGCGAGCTGGTTTCGTGGTTCCCCGATCAAGCAGAGAGGCGGCAGGTTGGGGGCTCGGTGATCACGGGAGAGGAGGAAATGATCGGTGCCTGCCCCCGTGGAGCACCTTAAGAGGGCCCTGGAACCGCCCTTGGGCTCGCGTGTGGGCACGGGAAGCAGCTGGTGGCGCTGCTGCTCCTCGGTGGCGAGCGCAGCTGCTCCCGAGCGTGGAGTCGGCAGCCGCTCGGTGGAAGTTCCCACCGAGACTCTGACTTTGGGTGCAAGTTTCTCCTTCTTCCCTCTATGACATGTGGGTCCCACCCGGGGTTTTAACCTCTGAAATTTACTCCTAATCACTGTAGTAAACAGTGAGCCCCAAAATACCCATGGTGATTCAAATTATTCACCCATGAGCCATTTGAATTGGGTAGAATTCAAATGGGGTTTGGTTTGAATGAATTTCAGCACAAATTCAGTTTTGAAATTCAAATAAAGTTTGAATTTCCCCCACTTAGCTCATGTCAAGATCAACTCCAAATGGAGTGAAAATTGGTGTGTGAGCTCACAAAAATGTGCTGGGTAAGAATATGCCTCCCACTTTTAAATTCATGGGATAAAAACAGTTTGAATTTGAATATGGTTTCAAACTGCCCTCTTTCTAACTATACCCAAAATGACCTCAAAAGGTTTTGAATTTGGGTGAAACTTGGCATGGACATCCTTAGCAATGTGTAGGAACTTTCATATGTCCAGCCCACCTATATCACATGTGGGAAATACCACTTTTGCAATATGTGAGTTTGTTCTCTAATGAGCATGTTGATGGTGGTTACTTGCTCTTCATTTGTGTTCATCATCTTTCCTCAAATGAGGTGTGTGTGTATGGTGATGAACACTTCAATTATGTGTTGAAAAATGAGGCCCTTACAACATGTAACAATACAATTATATCATACAGTATATTTGAATCATAACATTCCATAAATTATCTACGTTACGACGCAGTGAACAAGCGGTACTCATCACCGCGAGGGACGGCGAATCGACTCGATATACACCTGCAGGGAAACCCAAAGAGCACGTCACGTACGCCCACCCGTGGAGCTGCACAGCACGCTAACTCGATGTCGTACGGGACAACCTTTCACCCAACAGCCCAAACATCGAACCGGTCGCACCAAAACGAGCAGGAGGTTCCCTACACGGGGCATCTCTCTATGCCTGTTAGCAGATTTCCACCTTGCTGCCCTCAGCCTACACCTATAAATCAGTGCGTTATGCCTCGATGCCCGGAGGTTTAGGTTACATCAGTTTATCGGGGCCCATATATCCGATATGCCTTCGGTACGTTCAATACTTGTTCAGCAGGGCCCCACACGGATCGGTCCTCAATCGACACGGACAGGGCTGCGCACACAAGACTTCCTCTTGCTGCGGCCTAGCCCCTACCTTGTCTCATTTTCATTACTAAAGTGATCTCACAGCACTCGAACCAATCCCGTGTGTTCCAAGCCTAACTCGCGATTAGATTCTAACTACTTGACTTGTACCGAAGTCCTATGAATCATTAAGCATAGCCTGTCTATTCGAGGCCCTAGACACTACCCTCACTCTTGGGAGAAAAATTCTGGTTATGCAGTTGGGTTTTCATCCATCCTACACCTAATGCACATACATACTTCACACTATACATGTAAACAAAGTAAAACTTTATAAAAGGCTTAATGCAAACCAGGGCTTGCCTTGTTGCTGCTGGTCAGTGGTTAGGTCTTCGTCCGGAAGGAGGAAGTCGAGCACCTCTGGAGTCTCCTCGCCTTCAGCGACTACACGTTAATGAATATGCACATAAGTTTAATTTGTAAAGATCCTGCTACAAGTCCTAATAACAAGTTTTCAAAACTGGAACTCTGTTTAAGAATTTAAAATGGAACTGGGGCTAGTGGTTTGGGTTTGGACCTAAGCACATGATTAAGTGCTATGTGGTTTTCCCCCTCTTCTATATTGATCACCTCAAGTGGTTAAACATAACAGGGGTCATCCAGAGCTCCAATGGAGCTGAGAATTTTTATGTGAGTTCCTTGTCACAAGAAAACCCTCGGGACCAAAGATTAGCACTTTTCATTGAGTGGTTTGTTCAGAATAATTTTCTAAGCAATTAAGCAAGGAAGAATTAATTCTGAGATAACACCCATGTTCATGCCAAACTTAGTGAACTACAAATTTCAATTATATCTCATATAGTTTGCATGCTTTTTCCTAGCATTTTTGGAGCTAAGATCTGGCCAGAACTGAATTTCCAAGTTTTGGAAATTCTCTGAAAATGGTTCTATATTCAATTGAACATAGCACCTTCAAATCTGAATTGCCCTGATGAAATCAACTCCAAATGGTCTGAAACTTTTACAGGGGTTCCCTAAACTCCTAAGGAATATTCTGGCAAAATTTGAGGATTTTTGAATGAACCAAACTCCCTCTAAAATTCTTTTGCTTAAAAGCTCTAACGAATTTTCCAGACTTAAATAATGGGTTTCATACAAATTGGGTTGCATATTTGTGTAGATCTATGCAAGATAAATCCAACCCAATTTGAATCACTAAATTTGGAGCTTCCTAGCAAAAGTTATGACGTTCTAAAGTTTAGGGAAATTCTGGAATTTGAATTAATCGGGAAAAGTTCAAATCACTGACAGCGGGTCCGGCCACCACGTGTCACCCCCTCTTCTACGCCATACGGGGCCACAGGACTGTTCTCCGCATTGTCACAGATGATCCGGTGCAACAGAAAATCCCCACACTGTTTACTGAGCGACTGACGAGCGGACCCGACCGACTCGTCTTCTTCCTCGCGCTCCCGCGCCAGCGCGCCGCCGGGCTCGCCGGAGCCGCGCTGATCCTTGCCGTCCGGCCAACTCCCGCGCTCTCCCTCGCCGTCAGGGCCTAAATTCGTGCGCTGAACACGCTGGCACCATCTCCCACGGCCGGCGGTGGCCCTAACCTAGCCGGCGACGGTGCAGCGGCTCGGGATCACTTCGGCTAGTTCACCCGACGCTTTTAACCCGCCAAAACCTCGGTGAAAGCGATATACAGCACCGGGGGATCCCAGGGAACGTCGACATGGCCATGCAAAGGCTCGAGGAAGGCTCTAACCTAGTAGTCACCGTGAGCCAGATCCTACCCGCCATAGTCGCGGTTGGAAAAACGGAAAACACGTCGGCTACAGCCATGATCAAGCTAGGGATGTGAAGGGAAATCGGTCGATGACTACTCTAGCACCCTTGTACATGATCTGATGAACTCTAAGCGCGGTTTGGGTGCGAATTTTGGGATTCCCTCCCGAGAGCTCCGTGGAACCACTCTGGAAGAAAAACGGCGAATTCAGTCGCTAGGGTCCACGGGTTGCTCCAATTTTTGGTGGAAGCAGCACCAGGACAGGGCGCTCCCGGGGACGTGCTGGCTTGGCCGTTAAACCCTCTGTGACAATCTTCCCACGGACGACCAGTCGCCAGTGCGCCAAGGTTGCCACGTTTGGCTCTATGTTCTCGGCGTATGGACCACCTAGCTAGCATAGTGAGGTGTGAAGAAGATAGCGGGGGTCCCCCAGTACCGTTTGTGCAGCTCGGGAAGCTCGGGGACGTGAGCTTGATCGTCTCCGGATTGAATTCCTCGGAGGGGCGGCGAACGACTGTGTCGGTGGCCGAGCACGGAATAGCAGAGGGTCCGGGTTCTGCAGGGGTCGGGTCGTACTCGTGAGTGATTACCACGCGATGCGCCAGCCGAGCGTGCGCTCGGGGGGCGAGGTGGCCGTGCGGATGGCTCGGTGTCGAGCGCTGCCGAGTCCCGGTAAACCGAGCTCGCCCAGTGTTTACTTCAATCAGAAGTCTAGCTGACTAGTGGGCCCTCCCCCCCCCCCCCCCCCGGAATTTCTTCTTCCCCCTTCTGCTGCAATTCTCTCACCCACTAAACATTGAATGGTAGACTTTGCCCCTAAGTCATGGTTTGAATTTGAGTTCTCAAATTTGAACATTGTTTGGCTAAATTTGCTTCATGTTTAAACTGAAATTCAAATTCAATTTTGAATTCTTGCAAATTTAGCTCCCGACAAGATGAAGTCCAATGGGGATTAAAATTGTGGGCTAACTCAGAAAAATGTGCTGAGTTTTAATATGAAGCTAACTTTTGAATTTAAGTGATGAAAGTTGCTGCAATTTGAATTTATATTCAAATTGGCCTCTTTTTCAAAAGCCTCCAAAAGTGCCCCAAAAATGTTGAATTTTCATGAAACTTGGCTTGAACTTTCCCAAGACTTTTTAAGTTCTAGGGGTGAGCTCAACCTCTCATGTTCATGTGTAGAAATCCTACTTTGTGAAAGTTAGGGCTTTCCCCTCTAATCACTCTTTTGATGGAGGTTACTTGCTCTTCACAATTTTTCACAAGATGTCCACAACAAAAACGGTGGTGTTGTGAGGTGATGAAAAGTTTTTGTAAGTCCCTTTTCTTGGGCTTTTACATATTGTGTGATATCCTAACTCACGGCTTAATAGGATTGATAGAGTACTCATACCACCAAGGTATACCTTCTTTTCCAGAAGCCCACCTGCAAAGGACTCCGGGGTTAAGCGTGCTTGGCCCGGAGGAATTTGGGGATGGGTGACCGACCAGGAAGTTTTCCCGGGTGCGCACGAGTGAGGAAAAAGTGCGCAGAAAAGACGAGTGGTGGTATGTGAGGCCAGTCTATGGTCCTAGAGAGTTGTTACAAATAGTATCAGAGCTGACCCTCGCAGTTTCACGGGTGCATACGGGTCAGTGACAAGGATACGGTAGCGTACGGGTCAGGGACGCAGGTAAGTAGGCATGACGCGTGAGTCCTCTTTGTGAGACACAGTATGGTACGTATGCTGCTAACGGGACGTACGGTATGCGTATGCTAGTACTGAACGTACGGACATGGCTAAGAGGGGACGTTCCTGTCTTGATGTTGACCGATGAGGACGTCGGTCTTCTAAGAGGGGTGGATTGTGTGATATCCTAACTCACGGATTAATAGGATTGATAAAGTACTCATACCACCAAGGTATACCTTCTTTTCGGGAAGCCCACCTGCAAAGGACTCCGGGGTTAAGCGTGCTTGGTCCGGAGGAATTTGGGGATGGGACGTCTAACAATGCAATCAACGGGGGGTTTTCAAATTGTGCACCACCCTCAATCCTGCGGTCAAGTCTAAGCGGTCGTAGCTCTACCTCTAGCTTGGCGGAAACGCCTAGTCCTGCAGCCCGCAATGATTCAACTTTGCTGCCTCCACGAACCAACATGTCATTTCACGCAAGAGGAGGCTCGGACAAGACACTACTTAACTGCTCTTCACACAAGCGGGCGGAGGAAAGTATGTCTCAGCCTCAGAGCTCCAACCTGCGACTTCCCAATACACCATTCGCCCAGACCATGCAACAGCACAATAAAGACAGGGACGTTACTCCGAAGACACATAGTGTACCGACCGCTACGTCGAACAAAAGGTGCTTGAAATGCCTGGGGTTCGGGCACATACGGTCCCGATACACCTACCAGATCAGATGCAATCTTTGTTACCAATATGGGCACATAAGAAGATTTTGTAACAAGCGTGCATAGAGAAGGGTGATCTGGGTCCAAAAAGGTGAAGTAATAGGAAAAGAAATGGAAAAGGAAATGACGAGGGACTCCCCCCCCCTATAAACTCACCCCTCATCATCCCTGGCCATTGTTCCCTTCGCCTCGGCAACATCATTGACACTCAAATCCTCCATCAACAGAACCAACAGGACCCCCTCCTCTCGAACACATATGGCTAACTTCCCAGTGGATCCAACACTCTTCCTCCCGAACGAGCAATTCAAAATTGAAGATGGTGGCCAGGAAAGATTACCCAGGGCTATGGTTCATCTACTAGGGGTTCACCATGCGATGCATGAGGAATACATTATTGCAGTGGACACCAATGACATGGTCCAACCAGGTGCCTATGCCTACTATAAGAACAGGATCAGAGACTATATTGAAGAAATGCTTGGTAAGCCAGTTCACTCTGCTTGCCTCACACCTCTTGGCATTGCTGTCCTCTCGGTGGGTTCTTGTATCTTTAGGGACACTCTGCTTTGGGGGGGGGGGGGGGGGGTAATCGTGGTGGAGGATGTAACAATCACGTTTGTTAGACATGACTATGGGGTGAACAGACGGGAGAGGAACTTCTCTCGAGGTT
The DNA here is from genome assembly GCA_030760725.1 of Neostapfia colusana. Lineage (NCBI taxonomy): Eukaryota > Viridiplantae > Streptophyta > Magnoliopsida > Poales > Poaceae > Neostapfia > Neostapfia colusana. Next base: position 71,021,331 of record JASWHV010000013.1, on the reverse strand, counting down.
GCTGGTTTTTAATCCTTGGTTTCCCCATAGAATACCGTTCTATTGATGTGATAGACCGGGCAGTGTCTTACTTCGGCAAGCTCCATCATTGGCACAATAGCCCGAGGACTCTGGGGTCGGTTCTTGTGAAGTGCATGTATGATGAGCCCAGGCTGGTGCCGAGAAGTATGGTCCTTAGACAAGGAAAAAGAGATGGGCACGCTTGGACCTGGTCTTGCCCGGTGTATATCCTCCATTCAATGCACCCAGGAGGAGAATTTCTGCTGGAAGATGAGCTCCCAGAAGTTGGTAACCCTCACCCACTGCATGCTGAGGATCAACACCATGATGACTTTGTGCCGCCACCAGTGGTGCCTGACCCACAGTGGGATGAGGCTACTCAGCAACAGCAGCAGAACCAACAGAGCCATGCCCCACTCCACCAAGGTCTGAACTGTGGCTGGGATGCCTGGCCTCAGCCGCCTCAAAAAGAGCAGAAGCTGCCAAATGATGCGGTCCGGGACCTTGCAGTGCACCATGAGATGCCGTAAGAAGAACCAGGGACTGAAGCAAATGGGCAAGTGACTCAGCCGACCCTCTATGGGACGCCGGTTTACTACCTGGCAAATATTGCTGATCACTCAACTCGTCTGGCCTGGCTTGACTCTGTGGACTCATCTCCACTCAGGAGGATGCTCTCAGTCGCCTACCCACAGTCCTCAACAGCATGGTGGGTTTCATCCAGTGACCAACATCATGCACGAGGGCCCCTGGCTGGCGTGACAATCCTTGGCATGAGATCACCATTTCCGAGACCTGTCATCACCGAGCTGCCTGTCGGAGGGGCTTCAGAGGCTCAAGCCATGGGTGTGGTTGACAACAGTCAATAAAAGATGGGGCGCCAAATTACTAAACAATAGGGGTCGGTCTTTCTGTGCACGTCAGCTGAACACCGTAATTGATGAGTGAGTAGGTGGGTTAGGCGCACCCCCCGCCCAGTGGGAAGTCATGAGGCTAGCCCCCCCCCCCCCCCTGAATGAAGAAGTAGTGGGGCCCCCTGCCCACCCATGTATGTGCCTTTATTTAGATTCTAACTAAATATTATACTGAACTTTATCCGGTAATCTTTCTAAATTCTGGCAAAACACAATTCATCGATTTCACTTCCTCCATCAAGCTCCACGTGCATCAACCAGCCACAAACAGATGCAGCGCGGGACAAGGGGAAGATGATCACCACCACTGAACCCACCACGGCAAAGAAGAAGGCAGCTAAGAAGAAGGCTGCCACCTCCACTGGTCTTAATTCACTCAGGAGAAGTGCACGCATCAGCAAGCTTCTAAAAGGAAAAAGAACATTGACTGCGTTGGAGACCACAGAGAAGCTACACGAGGGGCACTAGAGAAGGACAACGCCAATGCACCAGGTAATCAATTTCCAGGCCCTATCAAGTTTCCTGATGTGTACAGGGGTCCCGATCTTCCGAAAAGTCTGATAACTCTCAATTTGGTGGAGACTTGACACAAATCGATCCGGCTTCCGAACAACACGTTCTGAACCCTGCAATCGCAGCACCACGTCTCCTCAGGTTATCAACCGATATTGCACGGTTGACCTCGCCAAGAAGGCTAAGGTATAAAATGTGCCATCTTAGAAAAACGATCCACCACAACAAAAATGCTGTCCCTCCCCCTCTTAGTCCTAGGCAATCCCAAAACAAAGTCCATAGAGATATCCGCCCAAGGAATGGAAGGAGTGGGAAGAGGCATGTATAAACCATGTGGATTCAAACGGGACTTAGCTTTCTGACATGTGGTGCAGCGAGCCACAAACCGCTCTACATCTCTCCTCATCTTTGGCCAAAAGAAATGTGTGGCCAGAACATCCTCCGTCTTCTTAGCGCCAAAATGGCCCATCAAACCTCCACCATGTGCCTCCTGTAATAACAAAAGACGAATGGAACCAACTGGAATGCATAGGCGGTTAGCTCTAAACAAGAATCCATCATCCAGTACAAATTTATTCCAGGTATGATCTTTTCTACAATGCAGCAACACATCTTTAAAATCAGCATCAAGAGAATATTGTTCTTTAATTGATTCAAGTCCAAAAATTCGACAATCAAGTTGGGACAGCATATTATATCGTCTAGACAATGCATCAGTGATCAAATTATCCTTCCCTTTCTTATGTTTAATGACATAAGGAAAAGACCCAATAAATGCAATCCATTTTGCATGTCTACGATTCAGATTATTTTGAGAACGAATATGCTTTAGCGGTTCATGATCAGAATGAATAATAAATTCTTTAGGCCATAAATAATGACACCATGTCTCTAAGCGTCATACGAGAGCATAAAATTCATTATCATATGTGGAGTAATTCAGGACAGGACCATTAAGTTTTTCACTAAAGTATGCAACCGGTTTACCACCTTGCAGTAAGACACCACCAATGCCAACTCCACTAGCATCACATTCAAGTTCAAAAGTCTTACTAAAATCAGGAAGTTGCAGCAATGGTGCGTGTGTAAGTGATGTGTCCAGGGGTCCCGATCTTCCGAAAGGTTCTGATAACTCTCGATTTAGTGGAGACTTGACACAAATCGATCCTGCTTCCGAACAACACCACATCTCCTCAGGTTATCAACCGATATTGCGCGGTTGACCACATCAAAAGGCTAATCCTTGCCTGCGAATCGAAGAACACAAGCAAGAACAAGAAAGAATGCAACCAAATTGCTGAAATATATGAAGCACTCAAGTTGGGCTCTCACAAACCGATGAACGGCGAAACTGTTCTTGACAGAATAATCTAAGCAAAACCCAGCTGTTTGTGACGGTGGCTAGGGGGTATAAAGGAGGTGGAGGACGACCAGGGGGGTGCTGGGGTCGTGACCTAACCCTAAGACACGTACATAATGGACTTGGACTCGATACAAGGCCCAATGGCCGAACTAGGTGATGCAACACACTGACAGACTCTAAACTTTATATTGTTTCGAAGTTTCCAGTCGACTCCGAGTGAATTTTGACATGGGGCCAGTTCCATTGGAAAGTTTATCCTCTCAGCTTTCCATTCATATGTAGAACGTCAAAAATGGAGTCCGTATGCCTCCTGTGCATATATTTTAAGGTGGACTGCTCCTGGGCCCGAGTTGGACTCGAGTTTGAGTTGGGCTCGGTCTCTAACTTCTTGTTGGTGTATTTTCTGGTCCTCCACGTCTCCAAACCCCTCTCCATGTATCTCCATGTCCTATCCATGGTTCCTAATCATAATTAATCCACTAGGTAGCAACATACTCTCAAAATTCACATATAAAGAATTGTTCAGGAACGAGCTCACCTCTAAATTCAATTGTCGTGCTCGAGCTATAGTAATTGGACCTTGCATGTCTAGCATGTGAGTGTTGTGTATATCTGCAGGAGTGATGTCCACGTCATCCTCCCCCTCTTGCATTGGAGTCGTCCTCGACTCAAGCTCATCTTCTTCTCCCAAATATGGTCTCAAATCTGAAATGTTAAAGGTGGGACTAACCCCAAACCTGGGAGGCAACTCAAGTTTATATGCATTATCATTAATCTTCTCAAGTATTTTAAAAGGGTCATCAGCTCTAGGCATAAATTAAGACTTTCTCAGTTCTGGAAATCTATCCTTTCTCAATTGTAACCAAACTAAATCACCCGGTTCAAGTCTAACTTCCTGCCTACCTTTACTACCAGCAATTCTATATTTTTCATTCGTCTTTTCAATATTGTGCTTAGTGGTCTCATGAATTTTCAAAATAAAATCAGAACGTTCCTTTGCATCATTATGAGTTCTCTCACTAGTAGGTAAAGACAAGATATCAATAGGAGCACGAGGATTGAATCCATACACTACCCGAAAAGGACTTACCTTGGTGGTAGAATGTGTTGCCCGATTATATGCAAACTCCACATGTGGCAAACATTCTTCCCACATCTTTAAATTTTTCTTCAAAACAGCTCTCAACATGGTGCCCAAAGTGCGGTTCACTACTTCTGTTTGCCCATCAGATTGTGGGTGACATGTTGTAGAGAACAACAGTTTTGTACCCAACTTGTTCCATAGGGTGCGCCAAAAGTGACTAAAAAATTTAGCATCATGATCTGAAACAATAGTAGAAGGCATACCATGCAAGCGAACAATCTCTTTGAAAAAAAGGTCGGCAATATGTACAGCATCATCACTTTTCTGACACGGTATAAAATGTGCCATCTTAGAAAAACGATCCACCACAACAAAAATGTTGTCCCTCCCCCTCTTAGTCCTAGGCAATCCCAAAACAAAGTCCATAGAGATATCCGCCCAAGGAATGGAAGAAGTGGGAAGAGGCATGTATAAACAATGTGGATTCAAACGGGACTTAGCTTTCTGACATGTGATGCAGCGAGAAACAAACCGCTCTACATCTCTCATCTTTGGCCAAAAGAAATGTGTGGCCAGAACATCCTCCGTCTTCTTTGCGCCAAAATGGCCCATCAAATCTCCACCATGTGCCTCCTGTAATAACAAAAGATGAATGGAACCAACTGAAATGCATATGCGGTTAGCTCTAAACAAGAATCCATCATCCAGTACAAATTTATTCCAGGTATGACCTTTTCTACAATACAGCAACACATCTTTAAAATCAGCATCAAGAGCATATTGTTCTTTAATTTATTCAAGTCCAAAAATTCGACAATCAAGTTGGGACAGCATATTGTATCGTCTAGACAATGCATCAACGATCAAATTATCCTTCCCTTTCTTATGTTTAATGACATAAGTAAAAGACTCAATAAATTCAATCTATTTTACATGTCTACGATTCAGATTATTTTGAGAACGAATATGCTTTAGCAATTCATGATCAGAATGAATAACAAATTCTTTAGGCCATAAATAATGACGCCATGTCTCTAAGCATCGTACGAGAGCATAAAATTTTTATCATATGTGGAGCAATTCAGGACAGGACCATTAAGTTTTTCACTAAAGTATGCAATCGGTTTACCACATTGCAGTAAGACACCACCAATCCCAACTCCACTAGCATCACATTCAAGTTCAAAAGTCTTACTAAAATCAGGAAGTTGCAGCAATGGTGCGTGTGTAAGCTTGTCCTTCAAGGTGTCAAAGGACTCCTCTTGTGCTTTCCCCCAATGGAACACCACACTTTTCTTAGTCAACTCATGCAATGGGGCAGCAATAGTGCTAAAATCCTTGACGAAATATCGGTAGAAACCTGCAAGACTAAGAAAACTCCTTACCTGTGTGATGGCTTGAGGTATTGGCCAACTCTTGATCGCTTGAATTTTCATCTCATCCACCTCAATTCCATGTGGAGTCACAACATAGCCAAGAAAAGAAACTTGATTCGTACAAAAGATGCACTTCTCAAGGTTACCAAATAAACGTGCATCTCTCAAAGCATTAAAAACAGCACGTAAATGATCCATATGTTCATCCAATGACTTGCTATAAATCAAGATATCATCAAAGTAAACCACCACAATATTTCCAATAAAAGCTCTCAAAACCTCATTCATCAAAGGCATGAACGTACTTGGTGCATTAGTTAAACCAAAAGGCATTACTAACCACTCATACAACCGAAATTTGGTTTTGAAAGCTGTTTTCCATTCTTCTCCCAATTTCATTCTTATTTGGTGGTAACCACTACGCAATTCAATCTTAGTGAAAATTATAGAACCACACAACTCATCAAGCATGTCGTCTAGCCTAGGAATAGGATGACGATACCTTATAGTAATATTGTTAATGGCTCTACAATCAACACACATACGCCAAGTACCATTCTTTCTTAGGAACCAAAAGTACAGGAACAACACAAGGACTAAGGCTTTCACGTACATACCCACGGTCCAAAAGGTCTTGGACCTGCCGCTGAATTTCCTTAGTCTCCTCAGGGTTGGTCCTATATGCAGCACGGTTTGGCAAAATTGCACCTGGAATCAAATCAATTTGATGTTCAATCCCTCTCAAAGGTGGAAGTCCCGGGGATATCTCAGCTGTAAAAATATCATCATATTCTTGCAACAAGTTAGTAACTGCTGGAGGCAAAGACCTAGCAATATCATCAATGGAGAACAAAACTTGTTTGCACACCAATGCACAGCAAATATCATGATCAGAAATTTCAGCAAGGTCTGATTTTGTAGCAAGCATTACACGACCCTTCAGTTTAATCCCCTCAGTCTTAGAACTAGGTGTAGATCTCTCATTATTTGGTGGTAACACAGAATTTACTGACTTGTTGATTTTCTGATTTAGAACTACTAGAAATTCCATCTCTCTCCCTATCAGCTTGTATAATTTCAGCAGGAGTCAAAGGTATCAAAGTAATTTCTTTCCTTTATGCATAAAAGTATATTTATTACTTCTACCATGGTGCAAAGCATCCTTATCATGTTCCCAAGGTTGACCCAATAAAAGTGAACACGCTTGCATGGGTACCACATCACAATCAACGGAATCAACATATGTACCAATGGAAAACGGAATTCTGCAAGTTTGTGTTACCTTAGCTCTTCCAGAATCATCCAACCATTGAATATAGTAGGATGTGGGTGTGGTCGTGTATTCAAGCTAAGCTTCTTGACCAGTTCAGAACTCACCAAGTTGTTGCAGCTTCCTCCATCAATGATGACACGTGCTCGCTGGTTCTTGATGAAAAGAAAATCTGAAACAAATTATGGCGTTGTAATCTATCAAGTTGTTGTACCTGTGTGTTCAGCACTCGCTGCACAATGATGCTCATGTAGGCTGATGTGCCTTCACTACCAAAAACATGTCCCTCATCATTGTCCGTGGTAGCTTCATCATCATTGTTGTCTTCGACGTCGGAGGTGCTGATGTATCCTCCCTCTTCTGTAGCCACGTATGCCCGCTGACTAGGATAATCTTTTTGCACATGACCAAGACCATGGCAGCAGTGGCACTGAATGCCGGAAGTGCGTCCTGTTGAAGCAACGGATGAAGCACTTTTGGCAGGTACCTGCATGGAATTTTTACCTGAATCCGCAGGTCGTGTAGGTGGTGGTTTCGGTGCTGCTGAAACGTTGTTGCTGCCAGAAGGAAGCTTGGCTGCTGGTTTTGGTGAAAGGGCATCAAAACGGAATGACTTGGACGCCCCCGAAGATGTTGTCGTGCGTGGAGTGTAGGAGGCACCGCTGACGCTCTTGTTCTTTTGTTAGCGACCCTGTAACTCCTTTTCTGCAAGCATAGCAACCTGGAACAACAGGTTGACAGTATTAAATTCCTTATAATCAACAATATCCTGTATCTCACGTCTCAACCCCCCATAGAAATGACAAATTTTATCCTCAGTGTCCTCTACTACCCCACATTGTATCATACCCTTTTGAAGCTCTGCATAATAATCTTGGACAGAATTATTTCCCTGCTCTAAGCGCTGCAATTTCTTTCGTAAATCACGTTGGTAGGATGGAGGAACAAAACGATTACGCATAGCTTCTTTTAAATGTTCCCATGTATCAGGTTGTAAGCGTGTGGTACCTAGTTCATTCCACCATATTATAGCAAAATCCTTAAACTCACTAGTGGCTTGTCAAACTCTATGTTGTTCAGGAACAAGGTAGGAATTAAATTTCTGCTCAACCTTCATTTCCCAATCAAGATATGCCTCAGCATCATAAGCACCAGAAAATGAAGGTATGGAAAATTTAACTTTAGAAAAAGGGTCATCAAGAGGGGGGTTATTGTTACCATGCATGTTGTTTCCTACCATACCATCAGTGTTTTGACGAGGGTGTTGACGTAGATGTACATTCTGCGCAGCACGTATATCCACCTCTCCATTGACATCACACAACACGTCTTCTCCTTCTTCAAAGTTGTTGTGGTGGTTAGCATCATGGCTGAATGGTAGGGTGGTCTCCATATCATCAATCCTTCCAACTAGCGAGCTTAAGCGTTTGTCCAACCTCTCGAGGGTGTGGGGTATTCTCTGTTCAGCAAGATAATCTTTTACCCCTTGTGCGATTGCTTCCTTGACAGACTTCATCATTTGTTCTATGTAACCCTTCATCTCACTTTTCAAAACACACTTCGTAGGATCAACATGATCTGACATAGTTAGCAAGAATAATATGGAAAACAACAAGATTATCCCTATTAACTACTACGCAATGATGGTGGAACTCACAAAGCAATGGGTCGAGTCTTACCAAGCTCCTACAAGTTTCTTACCACAACAAGGCAAAGAATACCTGGACGACGTGATTCAGCGATTGCAAGGGTCAAAAACTTGTGCTGTTCAAAAGGATGAATGTGGAGTTTGGATGGACAAATATATGTGAGTAGCACACAATTCAATAACAGATAGTAATGCTGAATAGATGTCCAAACACTTGTCCTAGTTGCTGGCCTGCTCGTGTCTTATCCCGGATGTTATGAACAAGACAGCAAGAAGTATGAATGATAAGGACAATAATTGAGAAGGAACAATAGCACCACAAGGCAAAATAACACACCCAATTTTGATATTTGTGCTCCTCTTCACAAATTTTCTTTTCTATATTTTTTCCTTAAATTTTTTTATCTGCCGTGAAATCAGGAGCACTAATATACACGTCGCACAAATTTTCAGCTCACTTGAAAAAAGAAGATGTGGACAACAGAAATTCAATATGTTTCTTTATGATTATTGTTGAGCCTTTAGATGCCAAATAATCAATCTTCCAAAGTGAATCTGGGCAATGTAATTTAACCCAATGCCAAGGTTATGGCTGTTTTAAGACAGCACCACAAGATTATGTTTTTGGTGGAGCAGAATTGGAAATGGTGGTGAGAAAAAAATTGGATATGATGGTGACAACGTGTGGGATGATGTGCGTATATCAAGGAGGATAAACTCATGTAATATGTCATGAAAACTGAAGAACAAGGATAATCCTAGCACAATGAATAGTTATGGTGATCGATTTGATAACGATTGTGGCAGCTAGGGTTTCGATGGAATGCAGCGGATTGAATAACAAAGTATGAACAAAACACAATTAAACCAGCAACAAAACATGAACTAGGACACAAATTCAACACTATGGACTCCAAAATAGAATTGTGCAAAAGGCTAAACCTGGTCTAGGATGGGAAAACCTATGACTATAATTTTTTTGGCTTTTTAGTGGATGATAGGACGAGTTCAAGATAAACAAAACTAGGGGAAGGAAAACCTGACGGTGCACCTAAAGCTCTGATTACCACTTGATGTGTCCAGGGGTCCCGATCTTCCGAAAGGTTCTGATAACTCTCGACTTGGTGGAGACTTGACACAAATCGATCCGGCTTCCAAACAACACGTTCTGAACCCTGTAATCGCAGCACCACGTCTCCTCAGGTTATCAACCGATATTGCACGGTTGACCTCGCCAAGAAGGCTAATACTTGCCTGCAAATCGAAGAACACAAGCAAGAACAAGAAAGAATGCAACCAAATTGCTGAAAGATATGAAGCACTCAAGTTGGGGTCTCACAAACCGATGAACGGTGAAACTGTTCTTGACAGAATAATCTAAGAAAAACCCAGCTGTTTGTGACGGCGGCTAGGGGGTATAAAGGAGGTGGAGGACGACCATGGGGTGCTGGGGTCATGACCTAACCCTAAGACACGTACATAATGGACTTGGATTCGATACAAGGCCCAATGGCCCAACTTGGTGATGCAACACCCTGACAGACTCTAAACTTTATATTGTTTTGAAGTTTCCCATCGACTCGAATTTTGATGTGGGGCCAGTTCCATGGGAAAGTTTATCCTCTCAGCTTTCCGTGCATATGCAGAACTTCAAAAACGGAGTCCGTATGCCTCTTGTGCATCCTTATGAAGGTGGATTGCTCCTGGGCCCGAGTTGAACTCGAGTTTGAGTTGGGCTCGGTCTCTAACTTCTTGTTGGCGTATTTTCTGGTCCTCCACGCCTCCAAACCCCCCTCCATTTATCTCTATGTCCTCTCCATGGTTCCTAATCATAATTAATCCATTAGGTAGCAACATACTCTCAAAATTCACATATAAAGAATTGTTCAGGAACGAGCTCACCTCTAAATCCAATTGTCGTGCTCGAGCTCTAGTAATTGGACCTTGCATGTCTACCATGTGAGTGTTGTGTATATCTGCAGGAGTGATGTCCACATCAGTAAGCTTGTCCTTCAAGGTGTCAAAGAACTCCTCTTGTGCTTTTCCCCAATGGAACACCACACCTTTCTTAGTCAACTCATGCAATGGGGCAGCAATAGTGCTAAAATCCTTAACGAAACGTTGGTAGAAACCTGCAGGGCCAAGAAAACTCCTTACCTGTGTGATGGCTTGAGGTATTGGACAGCTCTTGCTCACTTGAATTTTCATCTCATCCACCTCAATTCCCTATGCAGTCACAACATAGCCAAGAAAGGAAACTCGATTCGTACAAAAGATGCACTTCTCAAGGTTACCAAATAAACGTGCATCTCTCAAAGCATTAGAAACAGCACGTAAATGATCCATATGTTCATCCAATGACTTGCTATAAATCAAGATATCATCAAATTAAACCACTACAAATTTTCCAATAAAAGCTCTCAAGACCTCATTTATCAAACACATGAATGTACTTGGTGCATTAGTTAAACCAAAAGGCATTACTAACCACTCATACAACCCAAATTTGGTTTTGAAAGCTGTTTTCCATTCATCTCCCAATTTCATTCTTATTTGGTGGTAACCACTACGCAAGTCAATCTTAGTGAAAATTATAGAACCACACAACTCATCAAGCATGTCGTCTAGCCTAGGAATAGGATGACGATACCTTATAGTAATATTGTTAATGGCTCTACAATCAACACACATACGCCAAGTACCATCTTTCTTACGAACCAAAAGTACAAGAACAGCACAAGGACTAAGGCTTTCACGTATATACCCACGGTCCAAAAGGTCTTGGACTTGCTGCTTAATTTCCTTAGTCTCTTCGGGGGGTGTCCTATATGCAGCACGGTTTGGCAAAATTACACCTGGAATCAAATCAATTTGATGTTCAATCCCTCTCAAAGGTGGAAGTCACGGGGGTATCTCAGCTGGAAAAATATCCTCATACTCTTGCAATAAGTTAGTAACTGCTGGAGGCAAAGACCTAGCAATATCATCTATGGAGAACAAAACTTGTTTGCACACCAATGCACAGCAAATATGATGATCAGAAATTTCAGCAAGGTCTGATTTTGTAGCAAGCATTACACGACCCTTTAATTTAATTCTCTCAGTCTTAGAACCTGGTGTAGATCTCTCATTATTTGGTGGTAACATAGAATTAATGACTTGTTGATTTTCTGATTTAGAACTACTAGAAATTCCAGCTCTCTCCCTATCAGCTTGTACAATTTCAGCAGGAGGCAAAGGTAGCAAAGTAACTTTCTTTCCTTTATGCATAAAAGTATATTTATTACTTATACCATGGTGCAAAGCATCGTTATCATGTTCCCAAGGTCGACCCAATAAAAGTGAACGCGCTTGCATGGGTACCACATCACAATCAACGGAATCAACATATGTACCAACGGAAAACGGAATTCTGCAAGTTTGTGTTACCTTAGCTCTTCCAGAATCATTCAACCATTGAATATAGTATGGATGTTGGTGTGGTCGTGTATTCAAGCTAAGCTTCTTGACCAATTCAGAACTCACCAAGTTGTTGCAGCTTCCTCCATCCTACCAACGTGATTTACGAAAGAAATTGCAGCGCTTAGAGCAGGGAAATAATTGTGTCCAAGATTATTATGCGGAGCTTCAAAAGGGTATGATACGATGTGGGGTAGTAGAGGACACTGAATATAAAATTTGTCGTTTCTATGGGGGGTTGATATGTGAGATACAGGATATTGTTGATTATAAGGAATTTAATACTATCAACCAGTTGTTCCAGCTTGCTATGCTTGCAGAAAAAGAGTCACAGGGTCGACAACAAAAGAACAAGAGAAGCAGCGGTGCCTCCTACACTCTACACACGACAACATCTTCGGGGGCGTCCAAGTCATTCCGTTTTGATGCCCTTTCACCAAAACCAGCAGCCAAGCTTCCTTCTGGCAGCAACAACGTTTCAGCAGCACCGAAACAACCACCTGCACGACCTGCAGATTTGGGTAAAAATTCCATGCAGGTACCCGCCAAAAGTGATTCATCTGTTGCTTCAACAGGAAGCACTTCCGGCATTTAGTGCCACCGCTGCCATGGTCTTGGTCATGTGCAAAAAGATTGTCCTAGTCAGCGGGCATACGTGGCTACAGAAGAGGGAGGATACATCAGCACCTCCGATGTCGAAGACAACAATGATGATGAATCTGCCACGGACAATGATTAGGGACATGTTTTTGGGAGTGAAGACACATCAGCCTACATGAACATCATTGTGCAGCGGGTGCTGAACACACAGGTACAACAACTTGATAGATTATAACGCCATAATTTGTTTCAGATTTTCTTTGTCATCAAGAACCGGTGCTTCAGTGTCCTCTACTACCCCACATCGTATCATACCCATTTGAAGCTCTGCATAATAATCTTGGACAGAATTATTTCCCTGCTCTAAGCGCTTCAATTTCTTCTGTAAATCACCTTGGTAGGATGGAGGAACAAAACAATTACGCATAGATTCTTTTAAACGTTCCCATGTATCAGGTTGTAAGCTTGTGGTACCTAGTTCATTCCACCATATTATAGCAAAATCCTTAAACTCACTAGTGGCTTGTTGAACTCTATGTTGTTCAGGAACAAGTGTCACACCCGGTTTTCCCGAAGAACAACCAAGTGAATATCACATGTATGCCAGGATCATTTTCTCATACATGTGATGACAAATAGTGAAGCATCATTTATTACAAACCAGGTGTCGAATATAAATAAGTCTTACATCACAAATGTCTCAATGAACACTAATGCTTCATCACAAGTAAATAAACTAGCAGCGGAATATTATTCTTTAGGGCTCCATCACGGGTGTTGCCCGGGGGTCTTCATGAACCTAAAAACCTTGTTCAGGTCCAAAGTCTTGGTCATTATACACCACCTCATTATCTTGACCTGAGCAGCAATATAAACCAACAAATATGCAAGGTTGAGTACCAATGGTACTCAGCAAGTGTGGGAAAATTATATCATGCATGGCTAGAACAAGGAGAGGTTGAACTCATGGTTAAAGCACTACGCAATTAATACCTATCACCTTAGCTTATTAAGCACCTACATTACTACACAGGTGAAATGATCCAAATCTCCCATCCCATCATCATAAACCAATAACCATAATCATCATTTCCAATGTTAAGCTCCCCGCTTAACTTCCAAAACCATCAATTCTCTAATCATGAATAAGTCCAGGCCGCTCTTAACCGTGAGCACGGCTGTCAAGACAGTTTTGACTCTGCAGAGTTTGTACCACTGTACCCACAAGTAGTGATTTCATCCCCCGTTGCCGGGTGGACTAAAAGAACCTCCATTATGCCAGTGGCTACGAACCACATTCACACTTCCCAGGTGTGTGGCCAAGAGATCACTACGAAGCCTTTACAAAGGGATTCCCGACGAGCGTGGGCCCACTGAGGTTTCACCCCTAACAGCATACAAGAGGCTCCAACCCCGCTGCAGTGGCCCCCTCTTGAGCCTTGCGGTTCATATGGTAGTCCAGCTGACACCTAAATCCCCGCACCATCCAACACACCCATACTACGCCGGGGATACACCTAATTAATTGGCCAAGCTGCCCCATCTCAGCATGTGGTTGGCACTGTAAAGCCGGGTTACATGCTCCATGAACCGGTCCTTAGGATCCATGCAAGTACTAAACACAAACCCAAGTCTCGTGCACCCAGCACACAACCAAAACATCCAACTTGCCTTGATCCCTACCTCTACATAACTCATAATAGCTCATTCAAGAGTATGGTAATATAAACTGATGATCTCATGTCCCAAATATCCCATTCTAAGCATGGCTAAGCATATGCATGTATATAAATGACATGACAAAATAAATCCCAACCCAAGCTTCAAGGAAATAAGGTAATGCAATTCTAGGAAAACTTTCCTAGCATGGGTTTCATATTTAACTTGACAATGCAAATAATTCTATCTACACATCCTAGCATAGGATCAAAGTGGTCAAGGACACTTGCCTCCTTCTTGCTGCTCTTGAAATGGGTAGTCTTGGTCTTGGAATTGAATAACTTGTTCTTGAGCAAGTTCTACTTCATACCATCACACATAGCAAAAGAAAAACAACAATCATAAGACATAGTTCACACTTCTACTTCATACAAACCACACATTCACATTTATGAAAGTTTCTTTACCATTTTATGTGTTGTGGATACTCTATGTGTGTTGATTTGGGGCTTGCATACACTTTCATTTACATGTATAGGATTCCTACTTTGGTGTTCATATTTATACTCACATACTATATATATATATATACATATATATATGTGTGTTTCAGTTTTAAATAAATTCCTTATATATTAAACTACCAAGTATGTATGAAAAGTATTTTTCTTCTCCATATGTGCCTTCATTATTTCTATCAACCCTAAACTGAATTCTTTGTACTTTAGAAACTCCATTTATCATTTACTAGTTTCTATATTTCCAGATTTATATTCTTATGCATAATTGTGCATTTTATTATTAAATTAGTAATACACACTACCTAAACAGATTAGGTTCTGGTCCTAAATAATTTAAGATCATATTTTGACCTTGGCTTCTGATGTATACTATTTCATAATTATTTTCCCTATTTTTCTTTAACTATTCTTTACTTAAAAATGTGTCCCTATACTATTAAATGTGAATAATAGATGAAACAGATTTATTTCAGCCTAAAAATATATTTTTATCTCACTCCAAAGTTTTCTAAGTACTGAGAAAGTTTTTAATAAATTTGACAATTATGTTTGTCCCCCTTTTTAATATTTAAACACTAGTTACATATTCAATTTTCTAAATTAAATACTAAACAGAGCTAAAATAATGAATTCACCTCATTACAGGGTCTATAATATTATTTTCATAATTTCCAGGGGTCTAGCTACACTTGTCAGAGGTGTTTTTCCTAATTTCTATTAAGTCCAGGGGCTAAAACTGATTTTTAAATGAATTTACATGATTTTCTGGAGTTCCAGGGGCTAGATCTGAAGTTTCCGGGGCTAGCTCTCAATTCCAGAGAACCCCAGGGGGTAGCACGTAAGAATTCCAGTCTTTATAACGCGGGGCTGACGTGGACCGTCTGATTTTAAACCGACGGCTGAGATTATAACATCGAACCGGTACGTGGGGTTTTAAAGTCTACCGTGCGATTTAAAATAAACGGCGCACAAGCGGCCACGTCGCTCTGATCGAGCGCGGGCGGCGCTGCCGGCGGCGCACGGCGGCGGGAAGCGGCGATCTCGCCAGAAACTTTCGGATCCTAGAGAATTCTGCCTAGAACTGTGATCTTATGGCCTAGATCGGTAGAGGGGAGGTCAGGGATCTCACCTCGGGGATTTTCTCGAGCTCGGGGGTCCTGGAAAGTGCTCGGCGGCGAGGTCCGAGGCAAAACCACGGCGAAACTCGTCGGAGCTGGATTTGCACCGTAAGTCTTCGGGTTTTCTGCACCTGCAAAGTTCCCCGGAGGCGGTGGATCAAGACCAACGAGTTAGATCAGAGTTTCCGAGCTTAGATCGGCCAGAATTCACCGGCGAAGTCTCGGTGCTCACCGGAGTGAAAATCGGCGATCGCGTGCGAAAAACTGATCGGATCGGTTGTTTTTATAGCCGGGGGAGGGCGGTGGTTCTGTTGTGATCGAGTTAGAGTCCTCAGGTTCCAGAATTCGGCTGCGGGACGCGGTTTCCCGATCGGTTGCGATCGCGCGCGCGCGGGGAGAAGTCCGGGGTCGCGGGGTTAGGGATGACAGGCGGGTCCCACATGTCAGCGAGGGGCAGCGCGGCGCGCGCGGGGGTTAGCTGGGCCGGCTGAGGTTTCGGCCCACTGGCCAGTTTTTTTCCGGTTTTCCTTTTTCTTTTTCCATTTCTTTTCTGTTTTGAGTCTAATTTGAATTCCAGTTTGAATTTGAATTTTTGCAAAACATGCAACACGTCCAAAAATTTTTAAATCCCCCTCTGAACATGGTTTATGGTTCTAAATCCAAAATTTGAATCTTGACTAAAAATTTGGGGTGTTACAGCTCTACCCCCCTTAAAAGAAATCTCGTCCTCGAGATTGGTGTTTCTAAGAAAATAATTCCGGAAATTGTGCCTTAAGCTCATCTTCCCGTTCCCAGGTGGCTTCCTCCTCTGAGTGATGCTTCCACTGTACCTTGCACATTCTGATTCTCTTATTTCTGGTGATACGTTCCATTGTCTCCAAAATCTTGTATGGTTGCTCGGCATAAGACAAATCCTCAGCTACATCCACTTCATTCATAGGTAACACCTCCTCAGGCGTCCTCAGACATTTCTTGAGTTGCGACACATGGAACACATCGTGCACGTCCGACAGATGAACCGGAAACTCTAGTTGGTACGCCACTTCGCCTTTTCTTTCCAAAACTTGAA
Organism: Neostapfia colusana; assembly: GCA_030760725.1. NCBI lineage: Eukaryota > Viridiplantae > Streptophyta > Magnoliopsida > Poales > Poaceae > Neostapfia > Neostapfia colusana. Next base: position 71,004,737 of record JASWHV010000013.1, on the reverse strand, counting down.
AGGGTCCGATGTATCGAGGTGACAACTTCCCTTTCACCTTGAACCGACGAAGTCCTCTGATAGGGGACACCTTGAGATAAACATAGTCTCCCACGTTGAAAACGAGTTCTCTTCTTCGTACATCAGCATAACTCTTCTGGCGTGTTTGTGCTATCCTCAAGTTGTTGCGAATCTCCCTCACCTTCGCCTCGGCTTCTTGTAGCACTTCTGGACCAAACACTTTACTTTCTCCTGTTTGGTTCCAAAATAGGGGAGTTATGCACTTCCTTCCATACAAAGCTTCAAACGGTGACATCTTCATACTAGCTTGATAACTGTTGTTATAGGAAAACTCCGCATACGGTAAGTTCTTGTCCCAACTCCTATTGTTTTTGAGTGCACATGCCCTTAACATATCTTCAAGGATCTGATTGGTTCTCTCCGTCTGTCCATCAGTTTGGGGATGATAGGCAGAACTGAAATTCAGATGGGTTCCCATGGTTTCATGCAACTTTTGCCAAAACCTCGAGGTGAACTGTGTCCCTCGATCCGACACTATCTTCTTCGGCACTCCATGGTAACACACAATCCTTGACATGTACAATTCTGCCAATTTGGATCCGCTGTAGCTTTCTTTCACAGGGATGAAATGAGCTACCTTGGTTAGCCTATCAATAATGACCCATATTGAATCATACCCGGATTGGGTCCTAGGCAATCCCACGACAAAATCCATGCTGATTTCTTCCCACTTCCATTCAGGCACTTTGAGTGGTTGCAGCAATCCCGCGGGTCGTTGATGCTCTGCTTTCACCAACTGACATGTGTCACATAGGGCAACATGTTCCGCGACATCTCGCTTCATGCCATACCACCAATATCTGCTTTTGAGGTCCTGATACATCTTCGTACTCCCAGGATGAATGGAATAGTCGGAATCGTGAGCCTCCTTCAAAATTAATTTACAAATCTCCTTTACTTCTGGCACACAGATCCTTTTCCCGTGCCACACCGTTCCTTGTTCATCCTCTCTAAAACCAGGAGCTTTATTTTCCTTGATGAGCTGTCTGATCTCTTGTATCTTCTCATCATTCTTTTGTCCCTCGCGTATGTCTCGCTCAAGTGTGGAGTCCACTTCCATGGCGATGGCTTCACCACTATTTACTAGACATAGATTGAGCCTTATAACCTCGTCCTTCAATTCTGCAGGCATATCCTTCAAGCTCAACTTATTGACCTGCACTTTCCGACTCAAGGCATCGGCCACGACGTTTGCTTTCCCGGGATGATAGTTGATGCCTACATCAAAGTCATTGATTAGCTCTAACCATCTCCTTTGTCTAAGGTTGAGATCTGGCTGTGTGAATATGTACTTCAAACTCTTATGATCCGTATATATCTCTGTCCTCTTCCCCATCAAATAGTGCCGCCAAATTTTCAACGCGTGTACCACTGCAGCTAGTTCTAAGTCATGTGTAGGATAGTTCTTCTCGTGCTTCCGAAGCTGCCGGGATGCATATGCCACGACATGTCCCTCTTGCATGAGAACACATCCCAACCCGTTTCCAGAGGCATCGCAGTACACCGTGAAATTCTTCTGCATATCTGGCATAACCAACACGGGGGCTGTTGTCAATCTCTTCTTTAGCTCCTGAAAGCTCGTATCGCACTGTGGCGTCCAGGTGAATGTGATTCCCTTTTCCAACAGTTTGGTGAGAGGTCTCGAGATCTTGGAGAATCCCTCAATAAACCGTCGATAGTATCCAGCCAATCCCAAAAAGCTTCGAACTTCTCCGACATTTTCAGGGGTTTTCCATTTCTGGATATCTTCGATTTTGGCGGGATCTACGGAGATTCCTCCCTCCGAGATTATATGCCCTAAAAAGGGAACTCTCTTTAGCCAAAACTCACACTTGCTCAACTTGGCATATAGTTGGTGTTCTCTCAGCCTCTGTAACACCAACCTTAGATGTTTCTCATGTTCTTCTTCATCTTTGGAGAAGACGAGAATATCATCTATGAAAACCACCACAAATTTGTCCAGATATTCCATGAATACCTTGTTCATGAGGTACATGAAATATGTCGGGGCATTGGTTAGCCCGAAAGGCATGACAGTGTATTCATACAGTCCGTACCGAGATACGAAAGCTGTCTTGGGAATATCAGATTGCCTTATCTTGAGTTGGTGGTATCCCGACCTGAGATCAATTTTCGAGAACACGCAAGCTCCCCTCAACTGATCAAACAAGTCTTCAATGCGGGGTAATGGATACTTGTTCTTGATGGTCACCTCATTCAAGGCACGGTAATCCACGCATAACCTTTGAGTTCCATCTTTCTTAGGCACAAATATTACCGGAGCTCCCCATGGTGAGGAACTAGGGCGAACATACCCCTTTTCCGTCAATTCTCTCAAATGATCCTTGAGCTCTTCTAGCTGCTTGGAGTCCATTCGATAAGGTCTCTTGTATATCGGGGCTGTTCCCGGTACTAGCTCGATTGCGAATTCCACGTCACGGTCGGGAGGCATTCCTGGCAACTCCTCCGGAAAAACATCTGGATATTCCCTGATAGTCCTGATTTCCTCAACTTTCACCTCCACTTGATTTAATTTGATGTCCCTCCTAGGCTCGTGTATCGTTATGAACTTTACTCTTGTGCCACTAGGGTGAGTTAGTTCCACCGTTCTGGTCGAACAATGGATGATTCCTTTATGTTTGGTCAACCAATCCATACCCAAAATAATATCTATCCCTTGTGAATCGATCACTATGAGGTTAGCGGTAAATACTACCCCATTAATGTCTAGGTTCACTTTGGGACACACTTGTCTTGTCCTTATTTCTCCACCTGGAGAATTTACCGCTAGCATATGGTTCATTTGTGTGGTTGCTAGGTCATGCTTCTTAACAAACCCTTGAGCAATGAACGAATGGGTAGCACCAGAATCAAACAGCAGAGTTGCAAGGTGTAAATTGGCAGGAAACTTACCAACTACCACGTCGGGTGCCTCTTGTGCTTCCTCCATAGTGACGTGGTTCACCCGTCCTCTCATTACGTTCTGCTGCTGTGGCTGAGTGGGCTTCTTCTTTGGACACTTATGGGCGTAGTGCCCCACTTCACCACAGCTGAAACATTGCACCCCAATCTTAGATGCTTGGCCCTTGTTGTCTTGGGGTTGGTTTGGGGGTCCTTGCACTGCTGGTCGTTGGGGATATGCGGGGCGAGGCTGTTGTACAAACTGACGTTGCGGCTGTGCTGGTGCTGCGGGAGGCCTGTAGTTTGGGTTGTACCCTCTTGGTGCTGAATAGGGTACCGCAGCACGGCTCGTCTGCCCCGTAGGTTGCTGCATCATACGTGGGCGGGTGTTGCTCCCTGAGGCTTGATGTGACCACCCAGCCTTCCTCTTATTCTCATTTTCCAGGGCCTTCAGCTTCCTTTCCACCACAAATGCTCTGTCCACCATCTTTTGAAAGCTTTCATACTCATTGGAGGACATTGCACACTGCATCTCTGCGGTAAGTCCTTCCACGAAACAATCTTGTTTCTGCTCATCTGTCTCTATGTCTCGTGGAGCATAACGGGATAGTTGAGTGAATTTAGTGAGGTATTCCCTCACCGTCATGTTTCCCTGCTGCAGTCCCAAAAACTCTTTCCTCTTGTTTTTGAGTTCACCTCTTGGGATGTAATGGTTGCGGAAGCTACGCTTGAACTCTTCCCAAGTGATGCTCTCAGGGTCATGATGGGCGGCCACGTAGGCGGTCCACCAATCAGCAGCAGGTCCCTGCAATTGATGAGAGGCAAACAGCACCCTCTCATACCCTTGGCATTGTATGATTCTCATCTTACTTTCAATGGTCTTCAGCCAATCATCTGCCTCCAGAGGTTCAGCAGCACTTGCAAACTTTGGAGGTTGAGTTCCTAGAAACTCACTCAACCTTGGTTGGCGTGGTGCAGCTTGTGGAGGTGGAACTTGATGCAAGTTGGCCACTACTTGAGTCAAGTTCTGGATGAGCTGATTTTGATTCTCCAGCATTTGGTGGAGAGGATCAACTTCTTCACGGCGACCACCCCGGTTCTGGCCTCCAGAAAGATGAGAGTTGCATGCCTCATCATTGTTGTTGGCGGGGTTGGCAGCACGTCCTTTTCCTCTTCCGGCCATCTGGCAGAATCAACAGATGTTAATTTGAAAGCATTTAGTATCATCTTACTACTTTCACTTGTTTGTACTTTGAAGTGTTGAAGTTTTGTTAAAATCTTACGAGGGTTTTATATCTCACACCCAATAAATGCACTATTATTTCCTGTGGGTTCACACACCAAAGCAAAACAATCTGAAGACGAGGCTGTGGACACTTGCTCATGGCTTCCACAACTCACGTCACACACCAAGCATTATCACACCATTAACTACGTAACGACTCGACTACTCGACCTCTTGCTAGCTAGGGGAAAGACTCTACACTACTCATCCTCTTGAGCTGGCTCCTCGGGATCTTCCTCCTCATTTCGGCTACCTTCTGACTCTGCTTTGGGTGGGGAGGCTGCTGGTGGAGAAGTGCGACGACGCCTGATTGCTCGGCGATCCGGGGAGTCAGGGGTCCATGGATCACTTACGGTGACACACAGTTCATTCCCATCTCCTCTTTCTCTCGCCTTTAAGCAAGCTCGCAGCAATGCCTCCGTCTCCTTCAGAGTATCTCGGACATCCTGAAGCTCTTGTTGACACTCCTGCAGTCGAGTGCTGAGCATAGCAGCATCCTCCAAGCACAAGTCCATGTGCTCATGGGAAGTCCCTTGCTGCACCGGTGGGTACTTGTACTCCGTGGTACCACTCTCACGTTGGAGGACATACATGTACTCAGTTTTGTCCAAGTGGCGACGATAGATGTGGCTCTGGCAGGTGATGGCCTCCCAAGTGACATCTCTCTCCGCGTCAACTTGTGTTGCTCGACAAGCTGGAGAGTGGTGGATCTTAAGCAGTTGATTCTCGTGTATAATCCTCATCTCCGAACTCCATTCTTCCCTCTTCTCACGGATGGTCCTGGTGGAGTTATAGTGGATGATGAGCTTGCCCGTATTGCCGGCGGCTTCGAGCATACGTCGAAGACGGCGCAACAAATCTCCTACTGCCAATCCGTAGGAAAGGTACGTCACTGGACGACTCTCCTCTCTTTCGGCAAGGGCAACTACGGGAACTCTCCCTCCTGTGGACTTACGAGCGGTGCGAATCATGCGAACCATCTAAAACAAAAGAATTTAAAATTAGGTTAGATAAATTCTCAAACAAAAATCCTATTTTTGAATGAAAGTTGGGGTAAGATGAAGAAAATGACCCTTTTAATAACACTTTTTCACCCACACCTTGGAAAATAGTTTTTAAGAAAATAGGGCCCTTAAATACGTCCATTTCTACCTAGGTCCACGTTCCTACGGGCAACCTTGGCTCTGATACCACCTCTGTCACACCCGGTTTTCCCGAAGAACAACCAAGTGAATATCACATGTATGCCAGGATCATTTTCTCATACATGTGATGACAAATAGTGAAGCATCATTTATTACAAACCAGGTGTCGAATATAAATAAGTCTTACATCACAAATGTCTCAATGAACACTAATGCTTCATCACAAGTAAATAAACTAGCAGCGGAATATTATTCTTTAGGGCTCCATCACGGGTGTTGCCCGGGGGTCTTCATGAACCTAAAAACCTTCTTCAGGTCCAAAGTCTTGGTCATTATACACCACCTCATTATCTTGACCTGAGCAGCAATATAAACCAACAAATATGCAAGGTTGAGTACCAATGGTACTCAGCAAGTGTGGGAAAATTATATCATGCATGGCTAGAACAAGGAGAGGTTGAACTCATGGTTAAAGCACTACGCAATTAATACCTATCACCTTAGCTTATTAAGCACCTACATTACTACACAGGTGAAATGATCCAAATCTCCCATCCCATCATCATAAACCAATAACCATAATCATCATTTCCAATGTTAAGCTCCCCGCTTAACTTCCAAAACCATCAATTCTCTAATCATGAATAAGTCCAGGCCGCTCTTAACCGTGAGCACGGCTGTCAAGACAGTTTTGACTCTGCAGAGTTTGTACCACTGTACCCACAAGTAGTGATTTCATCCCCCGTTGCCGGGTGGACTAAAAGAACCTCCATTATGCCAGTGGCTACGAACCACATTCACACTTCCCAGGTGTGTGGCCAAGAGATCACTACGAAGCCTTTACAAAGGGATTCCCGACGAGCGTGGGCCCACTGAGGTTTCACCCCTAACAGCATACAAGAGGCTCCAACCCCGCTGCAGTGGCCCCCTCTTGAGCCTTGCGGTTCATATGGTAGTCCAGCTGACACCTAAATCCCCGCACCATCCAACACACCCATACTACGCCGGGGATACACCTAATTAATTGGCCAAGCTGCCCCATCTCAGCATGTGGTTGGCACTGTAAAGCCGGGTTACATGCTCCATGAACCGGTCCTTAGGATCCATGCAAGTACTAAACACAAACCCAAGTCTCGTGCACTCAGCACACAACCAAAACATCCAACTTGCCTTGATCCCTACCTCTACATAACTCATAATAGCTCATTCAAGAGTATGGTAATATAAACTGATGATCTCATGTCCCAAATATCCCATTCTAAGCATGGCTAAGCATATGCATGTATATAAATGACATGACAAAATAAATCCCAACCCAAGCTTCAAGGAAATAAGGTAATGCAATTCTAGGGAAACTTTCCTAGCATGGGTTTCATATTTAACTTGACAATGCAAATAATTCTATCTACACATCCTAGCATAGGATCAAAGTGGTCAAGGACACTTGCCTCCTTCTTGCTGCTCTTGAAATGGGTAGTCTTGGTCTTGGAATTGAATAACTTGTTCTTGAGCAGGTTCTACTTCATACCATCACACATAGCAAAAGAAAAACAACAATCATAAGACATAGTTCACACTTCTACTTCATACAAACCACACATTCACATTTATGAAAGTTTCTTTACCATTTTATGTGTTGTGGATACTCTATGTGTGTTGATTTGGGGCTTGCATACACTTTCATTTACATGTATAGGATTCCTACTTTGGTGTTCATATTTATACTCACATACTATATATATATACATATATATGTGTGTGTTTCAGTTTTAAATAAATTCCTTATATATTAAACTACCAAGTATGTATGAAAAGTATTTTTCTTCTCCATATGTGCCTTCATTATTTCTATCAACCCTAAACTGAATTCTTTGTACTTTAGAAACTCCATTTATCATTTACTAGTTTCTATATTTCCAGATTTATATTCTTATGCATAATTGTGCATTTTATTATTAAATTAGTAATACACACTACCTAAACAGATTAGGTTCTGGTCCTAAATAATTTAAGATCATATTTTGACCTTGGCTTCTGATGTATACTATTTCATAATTATTTTCCCTATTTTTCTTTAACTATTCTTTACTTAAAAATGTGTCCCTATACTATTAAATGTGAATAATAGATGAAACAGATTTATTTCAGCCTAAAAATATATTTTTATCTCACTCCAAAGTTTTCTAAGTACTGAGAAAGTTTTTAATAAATTTGACAATTATGTTTGTCCCCCTTTTTAATATTTAAACACTAGTTACATATTCAATTTTCTAAATTAAATACTAAACAGAGCTAAAATAATGAATTCACCTCATTACAGGGTCTATAATATTATTTTCATAATTTCCAGGGGTCTAGCTACACTTGTCAGAGGTGTTTTTCCTAATTTCTATTAAGTCCAGGGGCTAAAACTGATTTTTAAATGAATTTACATGATTTTCTGGAGTTCCAGGGGCTAGATCTGAAGTTTCCGGGGCTAGCTCTCAATTCCAGAGAACCCCAGGGGGTAGCACGTAAGAATTCCAGTCTTTATAACGCGGGGCTGACGTGGACCGTCTGATTTTAAACCGACGGCTGAGATTATAACATCGAACCGGTACGCGGGGTTTTAAAGTCTACCGTGCGATTTAAAATAAACGGCGCACAAGCGGCCACGTCGCTCTGATCGAGCGCGGGCGGCGCTGCCGGCGGCGCACGGCGGCGGGAAGCGGCGATCTCGCCGGAAACTTTCGGATCCTCGAGAATTCTGCCTAGAACTGTGATCTTATGGCCTAGATCGGTAGAGGGGAGGTCAGGGATCTCACCTCGGGGATTTTCTCGAGCTCGGGGGTCCTGGAAAGTGCTCGGCGGCGAGGTCCGAGGCAAAACCACGGCGAAGCTCGTCGGAGCTGGATTTGCACCGTAAGTCTTCGGGTTTTCTGCACCTGCAAAGTTCCCCGGAGGCGGTGGATCAAGACCAACGAGTTAGATCAGAGTTTCCGAGCTTAGATCGGCCAGAATTCACCGGCGAAGTCTCGGTGCTCACCGGAGTGAAAATCGGCGATCGCGTGCGAAAAACTGATCGGATCGGTTGTTTTTATAGCCGGGGGAGGGCGGTGGTTCTGTTGTGATCGAGTTAGAGTCCTCAGGTTCCAGAATTCGGCTGCGGGACGCGGTTTCCCGATCGGTTGCGATCGCGCGCGCGCGGGGAGAAGTCCGGGGTCGCGGGGTTAGGGATGACAGGCGGGTCCCACATGTCAGCGAGGGGCAGCGCGGCGCGCGCGGGGGCGGGCTGCGCGGGGGTTAGCTGGGCCGGCTGAGGTTTCGGCCCACTGGCCAGTTTTTTTCCGGTTTTCCTTTTTCTTTTTCCATTTCTTTTCTGTTTTGAGTCTAATTTGAATTCCAGTTTGAATTTGAATTTTTGCAAAACATGCAACACGTCCAAAAATTTTTAAATCCCCCTCTGAACATGGTTTATGGTTCTAAATCCAAAATTTGAATCTTGACTAAAAATTTGGGGTGTTACAGCTCTACCCCCCTTAAAAGAAATCTCGTCCTCGAGATTGGTGTTTCTAAGAAAATAATTCCGGAAATTGTGCCTTAAGCTCATCTTCCCGTTCCCAGGTGGCTTCCTCCTCTGAGTGATGCTTCCACTGTACCTTGCACATTCTGATTCTCTTATTTCCACTGTACCCAGCACCAGAAATATGAAGGTATGGAAAATTTAACTTTAGCAAAAGGGTCATCAAGAGGGCGGTTATTGTTACCACGCATGTTGTTTCCTACCATACCATGAGTGTTTTGACGAAGGCGTTGACGTAGATGTACATTCTGCGCAGCACGTGTATCCACCTCTCCATTGACATCACACAACACGTCTTCTTCTTCTTCAAATTTGTTGTGGTGGGTAGCATCATGGCTGAATGGTAGGTGGGTCTCCATATCATCAATCCTTCCAACTAGCGAGCTTAAGCGTTTGTCCAACCTCTCAAGGGTGTGGGGTATTCTCTGTTCAGCAAGATAATCTTTTACCCCTTGTGCGATTGCTTCCTTGACAGACTTCATCATTTGTTCTATGTAACCCTTCATCTCACTTTTCAAAACACACTCCATAGGATCAACATGATCTGACATTGTTAGCAAGAATAATATGGAAAACAACAAGATTATCCCTATCTGCTACTACGCAATGATGGTGGAACTCACAAAGCAATGGGTCGAGTCTTACCAAGCTCTTACAAGTTTATTACCACAACAAGGCAATGGATACCTGGACGACGTGATTCAGGGATTGCAAGGGTCAAACACTTGTGCTGTTCGAAAGGATGAATGTGGAGTTTGGATGGCAAAATATATGTGAGTAGCACACAATTCAATAACAGATAGTAATGCTGAATAGATGTCCAAACACTTGTCCTAGTTGCTGGCCTACTCGTGTCTTATCCCGGATGTTATGAACAAAACAGCAAGAAGTATGAATGATAAGGACAATAATTGAGCAGGAACAATTGCACCACAATGCAAAATAACACACCCAAGTTTTGATATTTGTGCTCCTCTTCACAAATTTTCTTTTCTATATTTTTTCTTTGATTTTTTATATCTGCCGTGAAATCAGGAGCACTAATATACACGTCGCACAAATTTTCAGCTCACTTGAAAAAATAAGATGTGGACAACAGAAATTCAATATGTTTCTTTATGTTTATTGTTGAGCCTTTAGATGCCAAATAATCAATCTTCCAAAGTGAATCTGGGCATTGTAATATAACCCAATGCCAAGGTTATGGCTGTTTTAAGACAGCACAACAACATTATGTTTTTGGTGGAGCTGAATTGGAAACGGCGGTGAGAAAAAATTGGGTATGATGGTGACAACGTGTGGGATGGTGTGCGTGTATCAAGGAGGACAAACTCACGTAATATGTGATGAAAACTGAAGAACAAGGATAACCCTAGCATAATGAATAGTTATGGTGATCGATTTGATAACGATTGTGGCAGCTAGGGTTTCGATGGAATGCAGCGGATGGAATAACAAAGTAGGAAGAAAACACGATTAAACCAGCAACAAAACACGAACTAGGACACAAATTCAACACTAGGACTCCAAAACAGAATTGTGCAAAAGGCTAAACCTGGTCTGGGATGGGGAAACCTATGACTTTAATTTTTTTTGGCTTTTTCGTGGATGATAGGACGAGTTAAAGATAAACAAAACTTGGGGAAGGTGAACCTGACGGTGCACCTAAAGCTCTGATTACCACTTAATGTGTACAGGGGTCCCGATCTTCCGAAAGGTTCTGATAACTCTTGATTTGGTGGAGACTTGACACAAATCGATCCGGCTTCCGAACAACATGTTCTGAACCCTGCCATCGTAGCACCACGTCTCCTCAGGTTATCAACCGATATTGCGCGGTTGACCTCACCAAGAAGGCTAATCCTTGCCTGTGAATCGAAGACCACAAGCATAAACAAGAAAGAATGCAACAAAATTGCTGAAAGATATGAAGCACTAAAGTTGGGGTCTCACAAACCGATGAACGGCGAAACTGTTCTTGACAGAATAATCTAAGCAAAACCCAGCTGTTAGTGACGGCGGCTAGGGGGTATAAAGGAGGTGGAGGGCAACCATGGGGGTTCTGGGGTCATGACCTAACCCTAAGACACGTACATAACGAACTTGGACTCGATACAAGGCCCAATGGCCCAACTAGGTGATGCAACACCCTGACAGACTCTAAACTTTATATTGTTTCGAAGTTTCCCGTCGACTCCGAGTGAATTTTGACCTGGGGCCAGTTCCATTGGAAAGTTTATCCTCTCAGCTTTCCATGCATATGTAGAACATCGAAAACGGAGTCCATATGCATCCTGTGCATCCATTTTAAGGTGGACCGCTCCTGGGCCCGAGTTGGACTCGAGTTTGAGTTGGGCTCGGTCTCTAACTTCTTGTTGGCGTATTTTCTGGTCCTCCACGCCTCCAAACCCCTCTCCATGTATCTCCATGTCCTCTCCATGTTTCCTAATCATAATTAATCCATTAGGTAGCAACATACTCTCAAAATTCACATATAAAGAATTGTTCAGGAACGAGCTCGCCTCTAAATTCAATTGTCGTGCTCGAGCTCTAGTAATTGGACCTTGCATGTCTACCATGTGAGTGTTGTGTATATCTGCAGGAGTGATGTCCACATCATTTCCAACACTCACTGAACTAGAGCATTCTTCACCCTACCCTGAGATCCCATCCGCAACATTGCAGGAGGTAGCAGTATCCATTTGTGTTGTGCCGCTTGAGGTGGCACGTAACAAGCTGACTGGACAGGTCCGAGAGGATGCTACTGGGAGCAGTGGCTCGGAGCCAATCCATGAAACCGACTGACGGATATTACGGATTTTGGAGAGAGGTCAAGTTGTGTAGGAGAAGCTAATTTTTGCTCAACTTGACATTTTGGGGCCCTGTAATACATGCTGTCATGTGAGACATAGTTTGTTGCTAGACCTTGTGCACTACAGGAAACCAAACACATTACGACGGTCAAGTTACTTACGACGGCTAGCTGTCGTAAGTAACCAAACTTACGACTGTCGCTGTGGGCCGTCGTAAGGTAAACTAACTTACGATAGACTTAGGCCCATGGCAGTCGTAAGTTACGGCCCCATCATAAGTTACTTGTAACTTACGACGTCCGTAACCCTAAGCCGTTATGAGTTAAAGCGCAGTCTAAACTAAGAGTAACTTACAACGGCTTAGTTACATCTGTCGTAAGTTAAGCGGCTGTCGTAAGTTGCGGGTTTTTAACCGCTGCCTCGGCCCGGGCTCGGGATTATTCAGCCCGAGCCTGCTCAGCCACCGCTGCCGCCGTGCCTCCGCGTGCCGCCCTGCCTCCCTGCGCTTCCCCGGCCGCGCCGCCACCCCGCGTCGCTCCAGTGCCGCCGCCGCACAACGCCCGAGCGCCGCCGCCACGCGCCGCCCCGCACCGCCCCAGCGCTGCCGCCCCGAGGTCCCCCGGCCGCCCCGCCGCCCTCAGCGCTACCCCTGCACGCCTCCCCACGCTGCCCCGCCGCTTGCGCCGCCCCGCGCTCCCCCGATCGCAACACCGCCCGAGCACCGCCGCCCCACGCCTCCCCGCCGCTGCCTCTAGGCCCCAAGCCCACCCCGCTTCACCGCCACTTTGAGTTACATTTTATTTAGTAATTAATTTAGTTAATTTATTTTGTTTACTAATTAATTTAGTTTATTTAGTTCGTTTAGTAATTAATTTAGTTCGTGTAGTAATTAATTTAGTTTATTTAGTTCATTTACTATGTAATTTAGTTCATTTTGTTCATTTAGTAAGTAAATTAATTAATTTAGTTCATTTAGTTCTTAATTTAGTTATTTATTAATTAGTTTAGTTAATGATTTAATTTATTACTTAATTAGATTACTTAATTTTGGTTTATTGAGTATTAAGTTAGTTTTACATTTCTTTTTAAAATTTTGAGTTAGTTGATTATTAAGTTAGGAATTTTAGTTTAATTTGATTGCTTGATTGTATAATATCGATATATAAATAAACGGGCTTTGGGCCGGCTCAGCCCGACACAACCCATATATGGCCTGACACGGGCCATTTAAAGGTCAATGGCCATGGCCACGGTCACCGCCGAGACAACCATTGAGAACTGTGTGATTTCGATCAAGAAGCGTTGTTGGTGCCATGGCCGTGGCCGCCGCCGCGGTAGCCAACTAGTTTAGCACTTCTTAGGTTTCTATGAAGCCAACCGATCATGTCCCGAGATTTTTTGTCCATCTGTGTCGGAGAACAAGGTCGTCGGAGTTCCTACGCCGCCCGCCGCCATCACCGAGTAATCTCTGGCCATTTTTAGCCCTAATCGCCCTCGTTCTTTCCTCTTGTCTCACGTTCTTACCTCTCTCTCATAAATCACTCCAAAAAGTAAGATTAACGTAACCTATACAATATGCGTCACCCATTTCGGACCGGCCCGTCACACATGCATCATTTCTTTGTTGGGAAAAGTACGCCCAGGAGGTGAAGAAGATACACGGCGAAGGCTATGATTGGGAAAACGCGCCAATCGAGCCTAAAGCCGTGTACGCAAGCGGCGGCGGGAAGGCCCATGGATTGAGAGTTGGTCAACTGTTTCATTTTATTAACTTGCTTCTTCTACTTATTATTTTTCTATCTTTTGTAGGTTTGCCATTTTTGATGGAGTTGTCGACTCGAGAGCGGCGAGGCCTTTGAGAGACACTCCATCGATGGAGGCTTCATTCGTTGGGCCGTTGAGTGGCCGTCTGTCATAGAGGGACTTGGAGTTTTGTGCCATGGAGGATAGGCTTGCACGGACCCAAGAGCAGCTCGACAGGACGAAGGCCGTCCAGGAGTACCAGGCCAACCCCATGGGCCAGATGTAGCCAGTGGTGGAGGTAAGTAATTTAAATTACTGTATTTTAAATTTTTAGCATTTCAGTAATATACATGTGTTCTAATATGTTGCAATGACGACCTTTAGCTCGACAGAGTGTCCAGGAGCTCCCGTTTCCTTCGTGGCAGCAGCCGCCACATGTGCCCTCTTCACAGCCGCCCCTAGCACAGGTACAAATGACACTGTATAAATCCTTAATACTATTTAATACAGTGAGGGAGATAAAGTGATAGAGAGAGAGGGAGAGAGATAGTGAAAGAGATAGAGGGATGGGGAGAGAGTGAAATAGAGAGAGAAGGGAGAGGGAGATGGGGAGTGGGACAACGAGAGCGAGAGAGAGAGAGAAGGGAGAGGGGGATGGGGAGAGGGACAACGAGATTGAGAGAGAGAGAGAGAGAGAAGGGAGAGGGGGATGGGGATAGGGACAACGAGAGCGAGAGAGAGAGAGAAGGGAGAGGGACAACGAGAGCGAGAGAGAAGGTAGAGGGGGATGGGGAGAGAGACAATGAGAACGACAGAGAGAGAATGGAGAGGGGGATGGGGAGAGGGAGAACGAGAGCGAGAGAGAGAGAAGAGAGAGGGGGATGGTTAGATTGACAACGAGAGCGAGAGAGAGAGAGAAGCGAGAGGGCGATGGGGAGAGGGACAACGAGAGCGAGAGAAAGAGAAGTGAGAGAGGGATGGGGAGAGGGACAACGAGAGCGAGAGAGAGAAGGGAGAGGGGGATGGGGAGAGGGACAACGAGAGCGAGAGAGAGAGAGAAGTGAGAGGGGGATGGGGAGAGGGACAACAAGAGCGAGAGAGAGAGAAGTGAGAGGGGGATGGAGAGAGTTACATCAAGAGCGACAGAGAGAAGAGAGAGGGGGATGGGGAGACGGACAACGAGAGCGAGAGAGAGTGAAAGAGGAGTAACTGAGAGTGAAAGAGAGAAGAATGAGAGAGAGGGAATGAGACATATCTAACTTTTATTTACTTTGCAGGGTTCATCGATGGAGGCGCAGACTCCATCTCCGCAGCTACCGGCACCAGGAGGGACGCACGAAGACGACGTTCACGGCTCTGGAGGTAGTTGTGAGGGGAGTGTGTAGCCGTTATGTATTTTTAGATTTTCTTGGACTTTATGAATGAAATGTTGAATTTGTATTGTATTGTTTGTCTGTTTGAATGCCTGTTTGATTTGTCTCAGCTGACAACTATGCCAGGGTAGCTAGTTTCAGTTTTTTTTTTAAAAAAATAAAACCATAACTTACGACGGCCTGTATACAGGCCATCATAAGTTATCCCATGTTACTTACGACGGCTGTTGTAGCCGTTGTAAGTAAGCCCGAATTACTTACGATGGCCTGGACCTAGCCGTCGTAAGTAAGGTTCAGGCCGTCGTAAGTGGTATGGCCCAGCCTACCACATGGCCTAGACGCTTACATATGACGGCTACGGGCCACCGTCGTAAATTACTTAACTTACGACCAAATAATGACGACGGCTAAAAACCGTCATAATTAGGCTTAAACCATCATAATTAAGCTAATTATGATGGTTTAGACCTTACTTACGATGGTTTTAGCCATCGTAAGTGAGTTGAATTGCTGTAGTGGTATGGAATGGTGCAAGCACCGAGTATCTGGTGCATGATCTATGTAATGATACCCCTCCTGGATTGGGGAACTATTCTTATTTTGTAAGAGATTTTTGTGGGAACGGTAGCTGTCAACCCAGTATAAAATGCAGTGGAATTCTATTATTCAACTTGGCAGTTTTTTTTGGATATTCTGAGCACGAAGAATATATAGATGACCATAGCTCACTTGGTTCAGGAAGGGACCACACTTCACAGCTCTCCTACGAGGCCTTGTAGACCTTGTTTGTTCAGCTCATCATACAATGGCAGTTACCATGATGCACAACATCAATAGTTGAAACTGGAATATACTAAATTGGAACATAAGAGGCATAAATGACCCAGCTAAGCACCAAGCAGTAAGAGCAAAGGTAGAGGAAGCTACTGAGTGCAATGTCCTACGTATTCAAGAGACGAAAAAAAAATAATAGACAATGCATTCATAAAGAAGATTGCTCCTAGGAGAATTGACAAGTTTTCCTATTCACCATCCAGAGGGGCATCCGGGGGGTCCTCGTAGCATGGAATGGAAGCATACTAGATGGACAGGTCTTGAAGGTCACAGGTCATGCGATCACGGTGCTTTTCACCTCAAGACATAATGGAATACACTGGAAACTCACTACAGTCTATGGACCAAAACATGGACAGCCAAGGGAACAATTTATACAGTGGATGCTAGGCCTACAAATTAACCCTGATGAGTTATGGATGCTTATAGGTGACTTCAACTTCTACAGAAGCGTAGAAGATCGGAATAGGCCGGAAGCAAATTTTGGCGACATGCAAATATTTAACAATGCCATACAACATCAGGGCTTAATGGAAATACCCCTCAATGGGAGGAATTACGCCTGGAGCAACATGCAAGAAAACCCACCGTTGGAACAGCCGGACTGGTGCTTCACAACTCTGCAGTGGACCATCACCTTCCCAAATACCACTCTCGTACCCCTGGCAAGGAACACATCCCATCATATCCCTTGTGTGGCACGGATCAGCACTCATATCCCCAAAGCCAACTGTTTCAAATTTGAAAACTCTTGGATACGACACCCATACTTCATGGAAATTGTCAAGACATCTTGTTAGGCACCTCTTTTGCAAATAAACAGTGCCAAGAGAGGGCCTCAGTTTTTGACACACATTTGCAGTGTTCATCACCACACCACACACCTCATTTGAGGAAGAATGATGAACACAAATGAAGAGCAAGTAACAATTATCAACATGCTCATTAGAGAACAAACTTACACATTGCAAAAGTGGTATTTCCCACATGTGATATAGGTGGGCTGGACATATGAAAACTCCTACACTTTGCTAAGGATGTCCATGCCAAGTTTCACCCCAAATTCAAAACCTTTTTGAGGTCAATTTGGGTATAGTTAGGAAGAGGGCAGTTTGAAACCATATTCAAATTCAAACTGTTTTATCCAATGAATTTAAAAGTGGGGGGCATATTCTTACTCAGCACATTTTTGTGAGCTCACACACCAATTTTCACTCCATTTGGAGTTGATCTTGACATGAGCTAAGTGGGAGAAATTCAAACTTTATTTGAATTTCAAACTGAACTTGTGCTGAAATTCATTCAAACCAAACCTTATTTGAACTTTGATCAATTCAAACGGCTCATGGGTGAATAATTTGAATTGCCAAGGGTAGTATGGGGTTCACTGTTTACAACAGTGATTATGAGTAAATTTCAGAGGTTAAAACTGGAGGTGGGACCCACATGTCAGCCACTGCTCAGATCAGACCGACTGAGACTTTCTCACTCGGGTCGCCGAGCCGCAGCGGTGATCGCCACCGAGGCCAGCCGCCGCGCCACCAGCTGCTTGCCCACGCGCGGGCATGAGGCGGTGCAGAGCCTTCTTAAGGCGCCTGCCCCCTCCTCGGCCGAGGCACCGTCGTTCTTCCCCGCAAGAACTCAGCGCCGGCCGAAAACTTCCGCAGCTCGGACTTGATCGGAGAACGCCGATCGCAGCTCCCTCCTTCCACTCCAGAGCCCCAGCAAGGTACTAGAGACCTTCCTCCATCCTCCCCGTTGCTAGAATTCGGTTGAAACCGATTGATATCGGCTGTGCCGAAAGATCAAATTCGGGACTTGGAACCGCCGCACCTCGGGCTCTCGTGGACAGCCCAACCAGGGCGTTGTCACGCCCGAGCTAGGGCACCCTTGGACGCGCGGGTGACCGGTGCTGCTCATCATGAGCCACAGCTCGAGTGGTTGCTCACCGGCGGCGAATTTCCACTTTTCCCCTTTCTGTGTGCAGAACGACCTTCGGGTACGATTCTGTTTAATTCTTGCTCTAGAAAGGATTAGAGGGCCTCAGGCCGCTCTCACACGAGCTAGATACGGTAACGCACAAGTTGTCTTCACAACTCTGGGCCGGAGAACCTCTGTGCCCGGCATAATTTGAGGTCTACTAATGGCGGAACGAACGGGGGGTATCGGGCGCACGGTGAGGACCTATTTCGGGCCTTCCCCGAGCTGCCTCGAGCTCATGTCGACCTTCTCTGAGGTCCACTGATGCTCCCCGACCGATTTCCCAAGTAGCTGAGGTGTTATAGAAGTCAGCCGACATGGCCGAAGTCATTCCGAGGTGGCGGCTCGTCGCCGACCATGCTCCGGCCGTTGTCATAAGCAGCTGACCCTAGAATCCTGTTCCCCGAGTAAAAGTAGGCAGGGGCGGCCAGAATCTAGAAGTTTGGAGCTGTACAGCAGCCGGCGGCGAGCTCTCCGGCGAGATCCCTCGGCGGCGGAGCACGGGTGTCGCGAGGTTGAAGAAGGGGGTGGACCCCAGCTGTCAGCGGCCGATATTTTGAATCGGGATCCGGCTGCGGCCGGGATCGGGTGTGCTGGTGTGCAAAATCAGTGTGGGCCGCGGTGTGCTGTCGCCTCGGCGTGCGACGCGTGTCCCCTAGGCCCACGCGCGAGTTTAAACTTTTCCCCGATTTTCAGATTTCCTTCAAACTTCAAATACTTATAACTTTGGCTAGAAAGCTCCAAATTGAGTGAACCAAATTTTGATGGATTCAGCTCTCTGAGTACTTTCTAGAAAATCAAGTTTCACTTCATGAAATTCCTTATTTCTCCAGAATTAATTCCTCAAAGTTTAAGCTGTTAGGAATTTTAACTGGAGAATCCTTTGGAGGAAAATCCTGAAATTTTGCTGAGATGTTCACCAAAATATCCTTGAACTACCATAAAAATTTCAGATCCATTTGAGCTCATTTAATCCACCTAATGGTGTGATTAGTGAAACTGTTCCAGAGAAAATAGAAAATGTTCAGAAACATTTTCAGAATTTTCTCTGAAATTGTTTAGCTCATATCTTTAGTTAGAGACTTCCAAATTAAGGGAGACCAACTCCATTAGAACCCTCTGAAAATCTAGTTTTCAGAAAGTCATAGTTTGTTTCATGAAAATCCTTAGAACACCCTAAAAGCCTTTAATTAAGGTCAAGGACATAATTAATTGTGGAGGGCTCAATTGAGCTTTGCTGCAACTAAAACTTGACCAAGTCCCTGTTTAGGTTGTAACCAAGCCACAGTAAAAGTTTCACAGTCATTAGGTCTGTCTAGCAAGGGTTATAGACTTCACAACTTCAAAGTTAGTACAAATGCATTTAAATTGATACATATGTTTCTTATATCATGTAGTCGCTAAGGTCGAGGAGGAACCCCAAGTCCTAGACTTCGTTACTCCGGAGGAACAGCTAGCCTACGACCAAGAGCAGCAAGGCAAGCCCCGGTTTGCATTAACCTTTTTACAAAGTTTTATTGTTTTGAGCACATCTTTGAATATTGTTCTTTGCATTAGAGTCTTGAATGGAAACCCAACTGCACAGCCAAGAAAACCATGGGCGGGGTTTAGGATTGCAAACCCCGTTAGCCACTGCATTGCTAGGATAGAGTAGGATTCGGTACAAGTCGAGTAGTTGGAACTACTCGCGAGAATAGGCTAGAGGCACATTGCTCGGGTAGAGATAGCACATGATACACATGGCAAGAAAATGAGACCGAGCGGAGAGTAAGGGCAGCAGGACTTTGGGGCCTGTGTGCTGTAGCTCCGCTTGTGTCGATTGAGGACCGAGCCGTGTGCGGGCCTGTTGAACAAGCTACAACAGTACCGAAGACCTACCGGCTATATGGGAACCGGGAAACTGATGTAATTCGGGTAGCTGGGTATTGAGGCATTGCCCGTCGTTCAGAGGGTAGGTTGAGAGCTCGAGGTGTAAATCGGCTGGCGGCACGGAGATGCGCGTGCAGGGACCTCTTGCTCGGGATGATGGGACCGGTTCAATATTTGGCTGACGAGTGAAAGGTAGTTGCGTACGGCGTCCGTGATGGTTGTTGTAGGTAACATCGAGTACGGGCGTACGTGACGGGTTGTTCGGGTAACCCTGCAGGTGTAAATCGATTATAATCGCCGTCCCTCGCGGTCAGTGAGTACCACTTGTTCACTGTACTGTGACGTAGAAAGAACAGGCTAGTTACATGTTAAAATGTTGCTGATTGAAAGCTGGACATTGATTGTTAATGATATGTTGTAGCTTAGAGCTAATTAAAGTTCTTTTCAACTTTGGGCAAAGTACATGAGAGAAATGCATTTCTTGTTTGATTGCGGCTCTCTCATGTGCCTTAGCGTAAGGTTCTCCACAACCTGCTGCTAAAACTTGAAAGTAAGGTTCTACTAATTAGACAAGTCCTTGCAAATGATTTTTATCTCATGCAACCCATTACCCTCATGTAGAAGTTCCATGTTTAGGTGAGACGGGTCAGACATGCTGAGCCTTCGTGCTCACTGCTTGTGTTTGAAGCTTTTGCAGGGTTCTATGAGGAAGGGTCTCCCGAAGAGGAGACGGAACCCCAGGAGGGGAACCCCGTCGAGTGGGAGTCGTGCACGCCGCAGAGTTAGTGTGCGTGTGTGCTAGCAAGGACACGTTCGAGGGCTGAACGTGCACTTGATGCTTAGTCTACGCCCGCGAGTGTAGACTAAACTTATTTCGATGTAAACATGTTCATAAACTTGTTTATGTATTAAAACTTCCGCTTCCGCTTTGCACCTTTGACGTGTGTTATACGGTGCTGTGCAACGCAGCACCCCTCAGCGTGATCCTGGCTCGACAGGACCAATGGGGTCGTGTCAGCGTTGGTATCAGAGCTCGTTTGAGGTTTAACACAGTACAAAGGTCTTCTTTTTCAAAAATCCAGTGAGGAACGAGTTAGTAGCCCGTATAAGGATGTTATTAGTATATAGAAAGTGGCTTATTAACCTATTTGTTATGTCGGAAAATCGTGCATCTCGGGACGTTCATGTCTTGGGGGGTGCACGTAAGCGCTGTCCACCAGTGCGCACAAGCTGAAGGGTGGAGCCCCACGGGTGGCAGGTAACCCGACCCGCTTTAGTATCCTCTACGACTCTTCATGTCGTTTGGGGTATTCGAGCAACGTCTGTCCCTGGCGTGCGTGGTGCAACATGGAAGACCCCGTCACGTGGTCCGAAACGTGAACACGTAACTCAAGGCGTGGTTGGCTTGAGAACATCCGGGCGAGTGATGACGGCCGGGTGTACAAACTGTATGGATTCCGGGCTCGGTGTGCAGCTGAGTCTGATGATTGTTTGAGTTTCTGCAGGTAGCCTGACCACGAAACGGTAGACGTGTAGCATCCGTGTGCGAGTGACGAGTAGTGCCACTGAACTAACGAAGCCGGCTAAGTCCGGTATAGGTTTTTCCTTTTTGAGGACGTAGTACCGACATAATCTGGTGACGCATCGACGTCACACCCCATTAAATGAACAACTTCATTTAAAAACTTGAAGGTTTTGATCCAAAGTAGTAAAACTTGATGTAACTCCTTCCCTTGTACAGGATATTCAAAGTTAACAAGTTTTCAACTTATAGGATGTTAAGGACAGAGCACTCTGTTTTCAGCTGAATCAAGGCTGGAGTTAATCAGAGGTTAGAGGTTGAGTTCTTTCGAGGTTGGGGTCGTATGATACATTTATGGAAAGCTTTGGAAGAGCTTTACAACTTTTCTGTTGAGTTCCAGAGGTGTTTCATCCCTTAACCACTCGCAAAATGCAGTAGAGTTGAAACTGTCCAGAAAACAGGACAGAGTAAAGACTCTCTGTAGACTCTCTCTAAAATTAAGCATAACTTCCTGCTTAAAAATCCAAAAATAGGAAATGAGGTAGTTCTGGAAAGCTTATGAGATGGGTTACAACTTTGTAACAGAAAGTTTTGTCAGATTAGGAACAGAATTAACTGGGATTCTTGGATCAAATCAGTACCTAAGGCAGGGACGTGCTGTCCAATTGTTTCCAGAAATTCTGTTAACTTTGACATCTCATAACCTTTAAACCAGGACTGATCTTAGGCCAAGCAAATACTGGCTGGAAAGCTATTGAAGTTAGCTTCAACTTTGATGTTGAGCTCCAGGACTGGTTTTGCTTTTAACCTGGCCTAAATCAGGTTGAAATGGATACTGGTCAAGGCTGTCATGGGAACAGCAGATCAGCAGTCAAATTTGTTTAAAAATTTGAACTATGTTTCCATGTGTTATGGGTTCAATGACATATCTTATGTTATAACTCAATGGTTTACTGTTTAAATAAATATTTGACATTTCTCAAATATATTTTTACAGATGGCAGCAGATAAACAGTTGGAGAACGGGTGGGTAGTTTCCCACTGTTCTGACCGTAGCGGCTACCCGGAAGCATTGTGGCAAATGCTCCAATATTTCGGGTACAACCAGATGCCGCAATACTTCGCCAAGGAAGAAGGCGAAGAGGGGAACAAGACGTGGACGATCCATGTCGAGGTTCCCGCAGGACCTACGCCACCCGGTTGGGTGCCATTCACTGTCACGGTGAGAGGGAGACAACCGGAAGGGATGTGGCAAGTGGCAGCCCGTGACACTATGTCACGTTTCTGCCAACTACATGTGCAGGCTATGGAGGGTACTCCATACGCACTCGTTCTGGTGGAGGGACGTGCTCAGCATGTGTGGGAAGAGAGGTACCTGGAGGCAACAGACCCGAGTTGCCCAAGGTACAACCCCGCGGAGGCAAATCTCAGCTTCCAAATGAGGGCGGGAAACGCTGTGATGGACAGCCAAACTGTTCATACGGAGCATCTCGCCACCAAGCTCAAGGAGAGCACAAGCCGTGGAGATCATTTCGAGGGTGCTCACAGCGCACTCCGCAATGTGCTCCTTCCGACGATCAAGCGACTGAATGAACAACACAATCAGTTGCGTCGTCTGAAGAAGGCTACCAAATATGTTTGGAGTCAAGCATGTGAAGCAGCATTCAAGGCTTTAGTCAAGTACCTGACATCAGCACCGGTTTTGGCGCAGCCAGACACAACAAAACCGTTCGATGTGTACTGCGATGCATCCGGCATTGGGCTCGGGTGTGTGCTGATGCAAGACCGAAGAGTGGTCGCGTATGGATCACGGCAGCTTAGAAACCATGAGCAAAATTATCCAACTCACGACTTGGAGCTCGCTGCCGTGGTACTTGCACTGAAGATGTGGAGGCACTACCTACTCGGTAACCTCGTACATTTATATACCGACCACAAAAGCCTCAAGTACATATTCACTCAGAAGGACCTGAATATGAGGCAACGAAGATGGTTAGAACTGATAAAGGATTACGAGATAGAAATCCATTATCATCCGGGCAAGGCAAACGTAGTGGCAGATGCGCTGAGCCGCAAGTCACACGTCAGTACTCTGACCATCACACCGTTGGAAGAGAGCGAACCACCACTACATGTGATTCCACACGGAGCTCTCTACAACCTAGCTTTGATCCCCACCATCCGTGAAGAGATAGCGGCAGCCCAGAAGAATGACAAGGGCATGTCACATTTGCGGAGACGTGTAGACAGTGGGGAGTTGAAATGTTTCCGGAAGGACGGAGACGGCGTCCTATGGTTCAAGGACCGGATCGTCGTACCCCGAAACCCGGAGTTACGGAAGAAAATCTTTGATGAGGCTCACTTATCAAAATTTTCTATTCACCCCGGCAGCAACAAAATGTATCAAGAACTCAGAAGAATGTTTTGGTGGACACGGATGAAGCGAGAGACTGCAAAATACGTGTCCGAGTGTGATACATGTCGAAGGGTGAAGGCAGACCACATGCGGAAACCGGGACTGCTGCAACCACTGGGCATTCCTGCCTGGAAGTGGGAGGACGTGAGCATGGATTTCGTTGTCGGTTTACCCACCACCTTACAGAAACATGATTCGGTGTGGGTGATCGTCGATCGGCTCACCAAAGTTGCCCATTTCATCCCGGTCAACACCAACTACAACGCCAAGAAGTATGCTGAACTGTACATCTCACGGATCCTATGCTTATACGGCGTACCCCGTACCATCATATTGGACCGGGGCACTTTATTTGTGTCCCGTTTTTGGGAGCAGCTACACGCTGCCTTGGGGACGAAGCTGATCCGTAGTTCAGCCTACCACCCGCAGACGGATGGACAAACCGAGCGGGTAAATCAGATTCTAGAAGACATGCTACGAGCTTGCGCTATCGACCACGGCAAGAATAGGGATGATGACTTGCCGTTAGCCGAGTTCTCGTACAACAATGGGTACCAAGCCAGCATCAAGATGGCGCCCTACGAGGCGCTATACGGGAGAAAATGCCGCACACCATTGAACTGGTGTGAGTCTGGTGAAAGGGTTACCTTCGGGATTGACCTTGTCAACAACGCGGAAGAAAAGGTTCGACTAATTCAAGCGAACCTAAAAGCCGCTCAATCCCGTCAGAAACAGTATGCGGACCGGAGAAGGCACCCATTACAATTCGAAGTTGGGGATCACGTATATCTACGGGTGTCTCCAATGAAGAGTGTAAACAGATTTGGGGTGAGGGGAAAGTTAGCACCCCGCTTCATCGGTCCATTCCAGATTACCGAAAGATGTGGATCGGTGGCATACCGGCTGAAATTACCAGAAGCACTTTCCGGTGTGCACGACGTCTTTCACATTTCCCAGCTGAGGAAGTGTCTCAAGCTATCAACTACCGTTCAGCTGGAAGACATTGAAGAACTGCAACTGGATCTCACCTATCGGGAGGAATCGGTGCAGATTATTGATGAAAAGGCCCGAACCACACGCAACCGTACGTTGTGGTTCTACGAGGTTCTATGCAGTAATCACTCCATGGACGAAGCGACATGGGAGAGCGAAGAATTCCTTCGCACTAACTACCCCGACTTTTTCACGTCGCATATCCGGTAATTTTCCACCGTCCTCTCTCTCATTTTCACCTTATAATCTCGGGACGAGATTCTTTTAAGGGGGGAGGAATGTAAGGGCCTCAGTTTTTGACACACATTTGCAGTGTTCATCACCACACCACACACCTCATTTGAGGAAGAATGATGAACACAAATGAAGAGCAAGTAACAATTATCAACATGCTCATTAGAGAACAAACTTACACATTGCAAAAGTGGTATTTCCCACATGTGATATAGGTGGGCTGGACATATGAAAACTCCTACACTTTGCTAAGGATGTCCATGCCAAGTTTCACCCCAAATTCAAAACCTTTTTGAGGTCAGTTTGGGTATAGTTAGGAAGAGGGTAGTTTGAAACCATATTCAAATTCAAACTCTTTTTATCCAATGAATTTAAAAGTGGGGGGCATATTCTTACTCAGCACATTTTTGTGAGCTCACACACCAATTTTCACTCCATTTGGAGTTGATCTTGACATGAGCTAAGTGGGAGAAATTCAAACGTTATTTGAATTTCAAACTGAACTTGTGCTGAAATTCATTCAAACCAAACCTAATTTGAACTTTGATCAATTCAAATGGCTCATGGGTGAATAATTTGAATTGCCAAGGGTAGTATGGGGTTCACTGTTTACAACAGTGATTAGGAGTAAATTTCAGAGGTTAAAACTGGAGGTGGGACCCACATGTCAGCCACTGCTCAGATCAAACCGACTGAGACTTTCTCACTCGGGTCGCCGAGCCGCAGCGGTGATCGGCACCGAGGCCAGCCGCCGCGCCACCAGCTGCTTGGCCACGCGCGGGCATGCAGCGGTGCAGAGCCTTCTTAAGGCGCCTGCCCCGTCCTCGGCCGAGGCACCGTCGTTCTTCCCTGCAAGAACTCAGCGCCGGCCGAAAACTTCCGCAGCTCGGACTTGATCGGAGAACGCCGATCGCAGCTCCCTCCTTCCACTCCAGAGCCCCAGCAAGGTACTAGAGACCTTCCTCCATCCTCCCCATTGCTAGAATTCGGTTGAAACCGATTGATATCGGCCTTTCCGAAAGATCAAATTCGGGACTTGGAACCGCCGCACCTCGGGCTCTCGTGGACAGCCCAACCAGGGCGTTGTCACGCCCGAGCCAAGGCACCCTTGGACGCGCGGGTGACCGGTGCTGCTCATCCCCGAGCCACAGCTCGAGTGGTTGCTCACCGGCGGCGAATTTCCACTTTTCCCCTTTCTGTGTCCAGAACGACCTTCGGGTACGATTCTGTTTAATTCGTGCTCTAGAAAGGATTAGAGGGCCTCAGGCCGCTCTCACACGAGCTAGACATGGTAACGCACAAGTTGTCTTCACAACTCTGGGCCGGAGAATCTCTGTGCCCGGCGTAATTTGAGGTCTACTAATGGCGGAACGAACGGGGGGTATCGGGCGCACGGTGAGGACCTATTTCGGGCCTTACCCGAGCTGCCTCGAGCTCATGTCGACCTTCTCTGAGCTCCACTGATGCTCCCCGACCGATTTCCCAAGTAGCTGAGGTGTTAGAGAAGTCAGCCGACATGGCCGAAGTCATTCCGAGGTGGCGGCTCGTCGACGACCATGCTCCGGCCGTTGTCATAAGCAGCTGACCGTAGAATCCTTTTCCCCGAGTAAAAGTAGGCAGGGGCGGCCAGAATCGAGAAGTTTGGAGCTGTACAGCAGCCGGCGGCGAGCTCTCCGGCGAGATCCCTCGGCGGCGGAGCGCGGGTGTCGCGAGGTTGAAGAAGGGGGTGGACCCCAGCTGTCAGCGGCCGATATTTTGAATCGGGATCTGGCTGCGGCCGGGATCGGGTGTGCTGGCGCACAAAATCAGTGTGGGCCGCGGTGTGCTGTCGCCTCGGCGTGCGACGCGTGTCCCCTGGGCCCACGCGCGAGTTTAAACTTTTCCCCGATTTTCAGATTTCCTTCAAACTTCAAACCCTTATAACTTTGGCTAGAAAGCTCCAAATTGAGTGATCCAAATTTTGCTGGATTCAGCTCTTTGAGTACTTTCCAGAAAATCAAGTTTCACTTCATGAAATTCCATATTTCTCCAGAATAAATTCCTCAAAGTTTAAACTGTTAGGAATTTTAACTGGAGAATCCTTTGGAGTAAAATCCTGAAATTTTGCTGAGATGTTCACCAAAATATCTTTGAACTACCATAAAAATTTCAGATCCATTTGAGCTCATTTAATCCACCTAATGGTGTGATTAGTGAAACTGTTCCAGAGAAAATAGAAAATGTTCAGAAACATTTTCAGAATTTTCTCTGAAATTGTTTAGCTCATATCTTTAGTTAGAGACTTCCAAATTAAGGGAGACCAACTCCATTAGAACCCTCTGAAAATATAGTTTTCAGAAAGTCATAGTTTGTTTCATGAAAATCCTTAGAACACCCTAAAAGCCTTTAATTAAGGTCAAGGACATAATTAATTGCGGAGGGCTCAATTGAGCTTTGCTGCAACTAAAACTTGACCAAGTCCCTGTTTAGGTTGTAACCAAGCCACAGTAAAAGTTTCACAGTCATTAGGTTTGTCTAGCAAGGGTTATAGACTTCACAACTTCAAAGTTAGTACAAATGCATTTAAATTGATACATATGTTTCTTATATCATGTAGTCGCTAAGGTCGAGGAGGAACCCGAAGTCCTAGACTTCGTTACTCCGGAGGAACAGCTAGCCTACGACCAAGAGCAGCAAGGCAAGCCCCGGTTTGCATTAACCTTTTTACAAATGTTTATTGTTTTGAGCACATCTTTGAATATTGTTCTTTGCATTAGAGTCTTGATTGGAAACCCAACTGCACAGCCAAGAAAACCATGGGTGGGGTTTAGGATTGCAAACCCCGTTAGCCACTGCATTGCTAGGATAGAGTAGGATTCGGTACAAGTCGAGTAGTTGGAACTACTCGCGAGAATAGGCTAGAGGCACATTGCTCGGGTAGAGATAGCACATGATACACATGGCAAGAAAATGAGACCAAGCGGAGAGTAAGGGCAGCAGGACTTTGGGGCCGGTGTGCTGTAGCTCCGCTTGTGTCGATTGAGGACCGAGCCGTGTGCGGGCCTGTTGAACAAGCTAGAGCAGTACCAAAGACCTACCGGCTATATGGGAACCGGGAAACTGATGTAATTCAGGTAGCTGGGTATTGAGGCATTGCCCGTCGTTCAGAGGGTAGGTTGAGAGCTCGAGGTGTAAATCGGCTGGCGGCACGGAGATGCGCGTGCAGGGACCTCTTTCTCGGGACGACGGGACCGGTTCAATATTTGGCTGATGAGTGAAATGTAGTTGCGTACGGCGTCCGTGATGGTTGTTGTAGGCAACATCGAGTACGGGCGTACGTGACGGGTTGTTCGGGTAACCCTGCAGGTGTAAATCGATTATAATCGCCGTCCCTCGCGGTCAGTGAGTACCACTTGTTCACTGTACCGTGACGTAGAAAGAACAGGCTAGTTACATGTTAAAATGTTGCTGATTGAAAGCTGGACATTGATTGTTAATGATATGCTGTAGCTTAGAGCTAATTAAAGTTCTTTTCAACTTTGGGCAAAGTACATGAGAGAAATGCGTTTCTTGTTTGATTGCGGCTCTCTCATGTGCCTTAGCGTAAGGTTCTCCACAACCTGCTGCTAAAACTTGAAAGTAAGGTTATACTAATTAGGCGAGTCCTTGCAAATGATTTTTACCTCATGCAACCCATTACCCTCATGTAGAAGTTCCATGTTTAGGTGAGACGGGTCAGACTTGCTGAGCCTTCGTGCTCACTGCTTGTGTTTGAAGCTTTTGCAGGGTTCTATGAGGAAGGGTCTCCCGAAGAGGAGACGGAACCCCAGGAGGGGAACCCCGTCGAGTGGGAGTCGTGCACGCCGCAGAGTTAGTGTGCGTGTGTGCTAGCAAGGACACGTTCGAGGGCTGAACATGCACTTGATGCTTAGTCTACGCCCGCGAGTGTAGACTAAACTTATTTCGATGTAAACATGTTCATAAACTTGTTTATGTAATAAAACTTCCGCTTCCGCTTTGCACCTTTGACGTGTGTTATACGGTGCTGTGCAACGCAGCACCCCTCAGCGTGATCCTGGCTCGACAGGACCAATGGGGTCGTGTCAGCGTAATGCAAACCGGGCTCAGTTTTTGACACACATTTGCAGTGTTCATCACCACACCACACACCTCATTTGAGGATGAGTGATGAACACAAATGAAGAGCAAGTAACAATTATCAACATGCTCATTAGAGAACAAACTTACACATTGCAAAAGTGGTATTTCCCACATGTGATATAGATGGGCTGGACATAAGAAAACTCCTACACTTTACTAAGGATGTCCATGCCAAGTTTCACCCAAATTCAAAACCTTTTTGAGGTCATTTTGGGTATAGTTAGGAAGAGGGCAGTTTGAGATCATATTCAAATTCAAACTGTTTTTATCCAATGAATTTAAAAGTGGGGGGCATATTCTTACTCAGCACATTTTTGTGAGCTCACACACCAATTTTCACTCCATTTGGAGTTGATCTTGACATGAGCTAAGTGGGAGAAATTCAAACTTTATTTGAATTTCAAACTGAACTTGTGCTGAAATTCATTCAAACCAAACCTCATTTGAACTTTGATCAATTCAAATGGCTCATGGGTGAATAATTTGAATTGCCAAGGGTAGTATGGGGTTCACTGTTTACAACAGTGATTAGGAGTAAATTTCAGAGGTTAAAACTGGAGGTGGGACCCACATGTCAGCCACTGCTCAGATCAAACCGACTGAGACTTTCTCACTCGGGTCGCCGAGCCGCAGCGGTGATCGCCACCGAGGCCAGCCGCCGCGCCGCCAGCTGCTTGCCCACGCGCGGGCATTAGGCGGTGCAGAGCCTTCTTAAGGCGCCTGCCCCCTCCTCGGCCGAGGCACCGTCGTTCTTCCCCGCAAGAACTCAGCACCGGCCGAAAACTTCCGCAGCTCGGACTTGATCGGAGAACGCCGATCGCAGCTCCCTCCTTCCACTCCAGAGCCCCAGCAAGGTACTAGAAACCTTCCTCCATCCTCCCCGTTGCTAGAATTCGGTTGAAACCGATTGATATCGGCTGTGCCGAAAGATCAAATTCGGGACTTGGAACCGCCGCACCTCGGGCTCTCGTGGACAGCCCAACCAGGGCGTTGTCACTCCCAAGCCAAAGGTGCTGACACGACCCCATTGGTCCTGTCGAGCCAGGATCACGCTGAGGGGTGCTGCGTTGCACAGCACCGTATAACACACGTCAAAGGTGCAAAGTGGAAGCGGAAGTTTTATTACATAAACAAGTTTATGAACATGTTTACATCGAAATAAGTTTAGTCTACACTCGCGGACGTATACTAAGCATCAAGTGCCTGTTCAGCCCTCGAACGTGTCCTTGCTAGCACACACGCACACTAACTCTGCGGCGTGCACGACTCCCACTCGACGGGGTTCCCCTCCTGGGGTTCCGTCTCCTCTTCGGGAGTCCCTTCCTCATAGAACCCTGCAAAAGCTTCAAACACAAGCAGTGAGCACGAAGGCTCAGCAAGTCTGACCCGTCTCACCTAAACATGGAACTTCTACATGAGGGTAATGGGTTGCATGAGGTAAAAATCATTTGCAAGAACTCGCCTAATTAGTAGAACCTTACTTTCAAGTTTTAGCAGCAGGTTGTGGAGAACCTTACGCTAAGGCACATGAGACAGCCGCAATCAAACAAGAAACGCATTTCTCTCATGTACTTTGCCCAAAGTTGAAAAGAACTTTAATTAGCTCTAAGCTACAGCATATCATTAACAATCAATGTCCAGCTTTCAATCAGCAACATTTTAACATGTAACTAGCCTGTTCTTTCTACGTCACGGTACAGTGAACAAGTGGTACTCACTGACCGCGAGGGACGGTGATTATAATCGATTTACACCTGCAGGGTTACCCGAACAACCCGTCACGTACGCCCGTACTCGATGTTGCCTACAACAACCATCACGGACGCCGTACGCAACTACCTTTCACTCGTCAGCCAAATATTGAACCGGTCCCATCGTCCCGAGCAAGAGGTCCCTGCACGTGCATCTCCGTGCCGCCAGCCGATTTACACCTCGAGCTCTCAACCTACCCTTTGAACGACGGGCAATGCCTCAATACCCAGCTACCCGAATTACATCAGTTTCCCGGTTCCCATATAGCCGGTAGGTCTTCGGTACTGTTCTAGCTTGTTCAACAGGCCCGCACACGGCTCGGTCCTCAATCGACACAAGCGGAGCTACAGCACACAGGCCCCAAAGTCCTGCTGCCCTTACTCTCCGCTCGGTCTCATTTTCTTGCCATGTGTATCATGTGCTATCTCTACCCGAGCAATGTGCCTCTAGCCTATTCTCACGAGTATTTCCAACTACTCGACTTGTACCGAATCCTACTCTATCCTAGCAATGCAGTGGCTAACGGGGTTTGCAATCCTAAACCCCACCCATGGTTTTCTTGGCTGTGCAGTTGGGTTTCCAATCAAGACTCTAATGCAAAGAACAATATTCAAAGATGTGCTCAAAACAATAAACATATGTAAAAAGGTTAATGCAAACTGGGGCTTGCCTTGCTGCTCTTGGTCGTTGGCTAGCTGTTCCTCCGGAGTAACGAAGTCTAGGACTTCGGGTTCCTCCTCGACCTTAGCGACTACATGATATAAGAAACATATGTATCAATTTAAATGCATTTGTACTAACTTTGAAGTTGTGAAGTCTATAACCCTTGCTAGACAGACCTAATGACTGTGAAACTTTTACTGTGGCTTGGTTACAAACTAAACAGGGACTTGGTCATGTTTTAGTTGCAGCAAAGCTCAATTGAGCCCTCCACAATTAATTATGTCCTTGACCTTAATTAAAGGCTTTTAGGGTGTTCTAAGGATTTTCATGAAACAGACTATGACTTTCTGAAAACTAGATTTTCAGAGGGTTCTAATGGAGTTGGTCTCCCTTAATTTGGAAGTCTCTAACTAAAGATATGAGCTAAACAATTTCAGAGAAAATTCTGAAAATGTTTCTGAACATTTTCTATTTTCTCTGGAACAGTTTCACTAATCACACCATTAGGTGGATTAAATGAGCTCAAATGGATCTGAAATTTTTATGGTAGTTCAAGGATATTTTGGTGAACATCTCAGCAAAATTTCAGGATTTTCCTCCAAAGGATTCTCCAGTTAAAATTCCTAACAGTTTAAATTTTGAGGAATTAATTCTGGAGAAATAAGGAATTTCATGAAGTGAAACTTGATTTTCTGGAAAGTACTAAGAGAGCTGAATCCAGCAAAATTTGGTTCACTCAATTTGGAGCTTTCTAGCCAAAGTTATAAGGATTTGAAGTTTGAAGGAAATCTGAAAATCGGGGAAAAGTTTAAACTCGCGCGTGGGCCCAGGGGACACGTGTCGCACGCCTAGGCGATGGCACATCGCGGCCCACAAGGATTTTGCGCGCCAGCACACCCGATCCCGGCCGCAGCCGGATCCCGATTCAAAATATCTCCCGCTGACAGCTGGGGTCCACCCCCTTCTTCAACCTCGCGACACCCGCGCTCCGCCGCCGAGGGATCTCGCCGAAGAGCTCGCCGCCGGCTGCTGTACAGCTCCAAACTTCTCGATTCTGGCCGCCCCTGCCTACTTTTACTCGGGGAACAGGATTCTAGGGTCAGCTGCTTATGACAACGGCCGGAGCATGGTCGGCGACGAGCCGCCACCTCGGAATGACTTCGGCCATGTCGGCTGACTTCTCTAACACCTCAGCTACTTGGGAAATCGGTCGGGGAGCATCAGTGGACCTCAGAGAAGGTCGACATGAGCTCGAGGCAGCTCGGGGAAGGCCCGAAATAGGTCCTCACCGTGCGCCCGATACCCCCCGTTCGTTCCGCCATTAGTAGACCTCAAATTACGCCGGGCACAGAGGTTCTCCGGCCCAGAGTTGTGAAGACAACTTGTGCGTTACCGTGTCTAGCTCGTGTGAGAGCGGCCTGAGGCCCTCTAATCCTTTCTAGAGCACGAATTAAACAGAATCGTACCCGAAGGTCGTTCTGCACACAGAAAGGGGAAAAGTGGAAATTCGCCGCCGGTGAGCAACCACTCGAGCTGTGGCTCGGGGATGAGCAGCACCGGTCACCCGCGCGTCCAAGGGTGCCTTGGCTCGGGAGTGACAACGCTCTGGTTGGGCGGTCCACGAGAGCCCGAGGTGCGGCGGTTCCAAGTCCCGAATTTGATCTTTCGGCACAGCCGATATCAATCGGTTTCAACCGAATTCTAGCAACGGGGAGGATGGAGGAAGGTCTCTAGTACCATGCTGGGGCTCTGGAGTGGAAGGAGGGAGCTGCGATCGGCGTTCTCCGATCATGTCCGAGCTGCGGAAGTTTTCGGCCAGCGCTGAGTTCTTGCGGGGAAGAACGACGGTGCCTCGGCCGAGGAGGGGGCAGGCGCCTTAAGAAGGCTCTGCACCGCCTCATGCCCGCGCGTGGGCAAGCAGCTGGTGGCGCGGCGGCTGGCCTCGGTGGCGATCACCGCTGCGGCTCGGCGACCCGAGTGAGAAAGTCTCAGTCGGTTTGATCTGAGCAGTGGCTGACATGTGGGTCCCACCTCCAGTTTTAACCTCTGAAATTTACTCCTAATCACTGTTGTAAACAGTGAACCCCATACTACCCTTGGCAATTCAAATTATTCACCCATGAGCCATTTGAATTGATCAAAGTTCAAATGAGGTTTGGTTTGAATGAATTTCAGCACAAGTTCAGTTTGAAATTCAAATAAAGTTTGAATTTCTCCCACTTAGCTCATGTCAAGATCAACTCCAAATGGAGTGCAAATTGGTGTGTGAGCTCACAAAAATGTGCTGAGTAAGAATATGCCCCCCACTTTTAAATTCATTGGATAAAAACAGTTTGAATTTGAATATGATCTCAAACTGCCCTCTTCCTAACTATACCCAAAATGACCTCAAAAAGGTTTTGAATTTGGGTGAAACTTGGCATGGACATCCTTAGTAAAGTGTAGGAGTTTTCATATGTCCAGCCCATCTATATCACATGTTGGAAATACCACTTTTGCAATGTGTAAGTTTGTTCTCTAATGAGCATGTTGATAATTGTTACTTGCTCTTCATTTGTGTTCATCACTCTTCCTCAAATGAGGTGTGTGGTGTGGTGATGAACACTGCAAATGTGTGTCAAAAACTGAGGCCCTTACATTTTCCTCCCCCCTTAAAAGAATCTCGTCCCGAGATTATAAAGTGAAAATGAGAGAGAGGACGATGGAAAATTACCGGATATGCGACGTGGAAAAGTCGGGGTAGTTAGTGCGAAGGAATTCTTCACTCTCCCATGTCGCTTCGTCCATGGAGTGATTACTCCATAGAACCTTGTAGAACCACAACGTACGGTTGCGTGTGGTTCGGGCCTTTTCATCAATGATCTGCACCGGTTCCTCCCGATAGGTGAGATCCGGTTGCAGTTCTTCAATGTCTTCCAGCTGAACGGTAGTTGATAGCTTGAGACACTTCCTCAGCTGGGAAATATGAAAGACGTCGTGCACACCGGAAAGTGCTTCTGGTAATTTCAGCCGGTATGCCACCGATCCACATCTTTTGGTAATCTGGAATGGACCGATGAATCGGGGTGCCAACTTTCCTCTCACCCCAAATCTGTTTACGCCCTTTATTGGAGACACCCGTAGATATACGTGATCTCCAACTTCGAATTGTAATGGGCGCCTTCTCCGGTCCGCATACTGTTTCGGACGGGATTGAGCGGCTTTTAGGTTCGCTTGAATTAGTCGAACCTTTTCTTCCGCGTTGTTGACAAGGTCAATCCCGAAGGTAACCCTTTCACCAGACTCACACCAGTTCAATGGTGTGTGGCATTTTCTCCCGTATAGCGCCTCGTAGGGCGCCATCTTGATGCTGGCTTGGTACCCATTGTTGTACGAGAACTCGGCTAACGGCAAGTGATCATCCCAATTCTTGCTGTGGTCGATAGCGCAAGCTCGTAGCATGTCTTCTAGAATCTGATTTACCCGCTCGGTTTGTCCATCCGTCTGCGGGTGGTAGGCTGAACTACGGATCAGCTTCGTCCCCAAGGCAGCGTGTAGCTGCTCCCAGAAACGGGACACAAATAAAGTGCCCCGGTCCGATATGATGGTACGGGGTACGCCGTATAAGCATAGGATCCGTGAGATGTACAGTTCAGCGTACTTCTTGGCGTTGTAGTTGGTGTTGACCGGGATGAAATGGGCAACTTTGGTGAGCCGATCGACGATCACCCACACCGAATCATGTTTCTGTAAGGTGGTGGGTAAACCGACGACGAAATCCATGCTCACGTCCTCCCACTTCCAGGCAGGAATGCCCAGTGGTTGCAGCAGTCCCGGTTTCTGCATGTGGTCTGACCCTTCGACATGTATCACACTCGGACACGTATTTTGCAGTCTCTCGCTTCATCCATGTCCACCAAAACTTTCTTCTGAGTTCTTGATACATTTTATTGCTGCCGGGGTGAATAGAAAATTTTGATAAGTGAGCCTCATCAAAGATTTTCTTCCGTAACTCTGGGTTTCGGGGTACGACGATCCGGTCCTTGAACCATAGGACGCCGTCTCCGTCCTTCCGGAAACATTTCAACTCCCCACTGTCTACACATCTCCGCAAATGTGGCATGCCCTTGTCATTCTTCTGGGCTGCCGCTATCTCTTCACGGATGGTGGGGATCAAAGCTAGGTTGTAGAGAGCTCCGTGTGGAATCACATGTAGTGGTGGTTCGCTCTCTTCCAACGGTGTGATGGTCAGAGTATTGACGTGTGACTTGCGGCTCAGCACATCTGCCACTACGTTTGCCTTGCCCGGATGATAATGGATTTCTATCTCGTAATCCTTTATCAGTTCTAACCATCTTCGTTGCCTCATATTCAGCTCCTTCTGAGTGAATATGTACTTGAGGCTTTTGTGGTCGGTATATAAATGTACGAGGTTACCGAGTAGGTAGTGCCTCCACATCTTCAGTGCAAGTACCACGGCAGCGAGCTCCAAGTCGTGAGTTGGATAATTTTGCTCATGGTTTCTAAGCTGCCGTGATCCATACGCGACCACTCTTCGGTCTTGCATCAGCACACACCCGAGCCCAATGCCGGATGCATCGCAGTACACATCGAACGGTTTTGTTGTGTCTGGCTGCGCCAAAACCGGTGCTGATGTCAGGTACTTGACTAAAGCCTTGAATGCTGCTTCACATGCTGGACTCCAAACATATTTGGTAGCCTTCTTCAGATGACGCAACTGATTGTGTTGTTCATTCAGTCGCTTGATCGTCGGAAGGAGCACATTGCGGAGTGCGCTGTGAGCACCCTCGAAATGATCTCCACGGCTTGTGCTCTCCTTGAGCTTGGTGGCGAGATGCTCCGTATGAACAGTTTGGCTGTCCATCACAGCGTTTCCCGCCCTCATTTGGAAGCTGAGATTTGCCTCCGCGGGGTTGTACCTTGGGCAACTCGGGTCTGTTGCCTCCAGGTACCTCTCTTCCCACACATGCTGAGCTCGTCCCTCCACAGGAACGAGTGCGTATGGAGTACCCTCCATAGCCTGCACATGTAGTTGGCAGAAACGTGACATAGTGTCACGGGCTGCCACTTGCCACATTCCTTCCGGTTGTCTCCCTCTCACCGTGACGGTGAATGGCACCCAACCGGGTGGCGTAGGTCCTGCGGGAAACTCGACATGGATCGTCCACGTCTTGTTCCCCTCTTCGCCTTCTTCCTTGGCGAAGTATTGCGGCATCTGGTTGTACCCGAAATATTGGAGCATTTGCCACAATGCTTCCGGGTAGCCGCTACGGTCAGAACAGTGGGAAACTACCCACCCGTTTTCCAACTGTTTATCTGCTGCCATCTGTAAAAATATATTTGAGAAATGTCAAATATTTATTTAAACAGTAAACCATTGAGTTATAACATAAGATATGTCATTGAACCCATAACACTTGGAAACATAGTTCAAATTTTTAAACAAATTTGACTGCTGATCTGCTGTTCCCATGACAGCCTTGACCAGTTTCCATTTCAACCTGATTTAGGCCAGGTTAAAAGCAAAACCAGTCCTGGAGCTCAACATCAAAGTTGAAGCTAACTTAAATAGCTTTCGAGCCAGTATTTGCTTGGCCTAAGATCAGTCCTGGTTTAAAGGTTATGAGATGTCAAAGTTAACAGAATTTCTGCAAACAATTGGACAGCACGTCCCTGCCTTAGGTACTGATTTGATCCAAGAATCCCAGTTAATTCTGTTCCTAATCTGACAAAACTTTCTGTTACAAAGTTGTAACCCATCTCATAAGCTTTCCAGAACTACCTCATTTCCTATTTTTGGATTTTTAAGCAGGAAGTTATGCTTAATTTTACAGAGAGTCTACAGAGAGTCTTTACTCTGTCCTGTTTTCTGGACAGTTTCAACTCGACTGCATTTTGCGAGTGGTTAAGGGATGAAACACCTCTGGAACTCAACAGAAAAGTTGTAAAGCTCTTCCAAAGCTTTCCAGAAATGTATCATACGACCCCAACCTCGAAAGAACTCAATCTCTAACCTCTGATTAACTCCAGCCTTGATTCAGCTGAAAACAGAGTGCTCTGTCCTTAACATCCTATAAGTTGAAAACTTGTTAACTTTGAATATCCTGTACAAGGGAAGGAGTTACATCAAGTTTTACTACTTTGGATCAAAACCTTCAAGTTTTTAAATGAAGTTGTTCATTTAATGGGGTGTGACGTCGATGCGTCACCAGATTATGTCGGTACTACGTCCTCAAAAAGGAAAAACCTATACCGGACTTAGCCAGCTTCGTTAGTTCAGTGGCACTACTCGTCACTCGCACACGGATGCTACACGTCTACCGTTTCGTGGTCAGGCTACCTGCAGAAACTCAAACAATCATTAGACTCGGCTGCACACCGAGCCCGGAATCCATACAGTTTGTACACCCGGCCGTCATCACTCGCCCGGATGTTCTCAAGCCAACCACGCCTTGAGTTACGTGTTTACGTTTCGGACCATGTGACGGGGTCTCCCATGTTGCACCATGCACGCCAGGGACAGACGTTGCTCGAATACCCCAAACGACATGAAGAGTCGTAGAGGATACTAAAGCGGGTCGGGTTACCTGCCACCCATGGGGCTCCACCCTTCAGCTTGTGCGCACTGGTGGACAGCGCTTACGTGCACCCCCCAAGACATGAACGTCCCGAGATGCACGATTTTCCGACATAACAAATAGGTTAATAAGCCACTTTCTATATACTAATAACATCCTTATACGGGCTACTAACTCGTTCCTCACTGGATTTTTGAAAAAGAAGACCTTTGTACTGTGTTAAACCTCAAGCGAGCTCTGATACCACGCTGACACGACCCCATTGGTCCTGTCGAGCCAGGATCACGCTGAGGGGTGCTGCGTTGCACAGCACCGTATAACACACGTCAAAGGTGCAAAGCGGAAGCGGAAGTTTTATTACATAAACAAGTTTATGAACATGTTTACATCGAAATAAGTTTAGTCTACACTCGCGGGCGTAGACTAAGCATCAAGTGCACGTTCAGCCCTCGAACATGTCCTTGCTAGCACACACGCACACTAACTCTGCGGCATGCACGACTCCCACTCGACGGGGTTCCCCTCCTGGGGTTCCGTCTCCTCTTCGGGAGTCCCTTCCTCATAGAACCCTGCAAAAGCTTCAAACACAAGCAGTGAGCACGAAGGCTCAGCAAGTCTGACCCGTCTCACCTAAACATGGAACTTCTACATGAGGGTAATGGGTTGCATGAGGTAAAAATCATTTGCAAGTTTTAGCAGCAGGTTGTGGAGAACCTTACGCTAAGGCACATGAGAGAGCCGCAATCAAACAAGAAACGCATTTCTCTCATGTACTTTGCCCAAAGTTGAAAAGAACTTTAATTAGCTCTAAGCTACAGCATATCATTAACAATCAATGTCCAGCTTTCAATCAGCAACATTTTAACATGTAACTAGACTGTTCTTTCTACGTCACGGTACAGTGAACAAGTGGTACTCACTGACCACGAGGGACGGCGATTATAATCGATTTACACCTGCAGGGTTACCCGAACAACCCGTCACGTACGCCCGTACTCGATGTTGCCTACAACAACCATCACGGACGCCGTACGCGACTACCTTTCACCCGTTAGCCAAATATTGAACCGGTCCCATCGTCCCGAGCAAGAGGTCTCTGCACGCGCATCCCTGTGCCGCCAGCCGATTTACACCTCGAGATCTCAACCTACCCTCTGAACGACGGGCAATGCCTCAATACCCAGCTACCCGAGTTACATCAGTTTCCCGGTTCCCATATAGCCGGTAGGTCTTCGGTACTGTTCTAGCTTGTTCAACAGGCCCGCACACGGCTCGGTCCTCAATCGACACAAGCGGAGCTACAGCACACAGGCCCCAAAGTCCTGCTGCCCTTACTCTCCGCTCGGTCTCATTTTCTTGCCATGTGTATCATGTGCTATCTCTACCCGAGCAATGTGCCTCTAGCCTATTCTCGCGAGTAGTTCCAACTACTCGCCTTGTACCGAATCCTACTCTATCCTAGCAATGCAGTGGCTAACGGGGTTTGCAATCCTAAACCCCACCCATGGTTTTCTTGGCTGTGCAGTTGGGTTTCCAATCAAGACTCTAATGCAAAGAACAATATTCAAAGATGTGCTCAAAACAATAAACATTTGTAAAAAGGTTAATGCAAACCGGAGCTTGCCTTGCTGCTCTTGGTCGTAGGCTAGCTGTTCCTCCGGAGTAACGAAGTCTAGGACTTCGGGTTCCTCCTCGACCTTAGCGACTACATGATAGAAACAATACATGTATTAATTTAATGCATTTGTATTAAGTTTGAAGTTGTGAAGTCTATAACCTTTGCTAGATAGACCTAATGACTGTGAAACTTTTACTGTGGCTTGGTTACAACCTAAACAGAGACCTGGTCAAGTTTTAGTTGCAGCAAAGCTCATTTGAGCCCTCCACAAATAATTATGTTCTTGACCTTAATTGGAACTCTTAGGGTGTTCTAGGAATTTTCATGAAACAAACTATGACTTTCTGAAAACTAGATTTTCAGAGGGTTCTAATGGAGTTGGTATCACTTAATTTGGAAGTCTCTAACTAGAGATATGAGCTAAACAATTTCAGAGAAAATTCTGAAAATGTTTCTGAACATTTTCTATTTTCTCTGGAACAGTTTCACTAATCACACCATTAGGTGGATTAAATGAGCTCAAATGGATCTGAAATTTTTATGGTAGTTCAAGGATATTTTGGTGAACATCTCAGCAAAATTTCAGGATTTTCCTCTAAAGGATTCTCCAGTTAAAATTCCTAACAGTTTAAATTTGAGGAATTAATTCTGGAGAAATAAGGAATTTCATGAAGTGAAACTTGATTTTCTGGAAAGTACTCAGAGAGCTGAATCCAGCAAAATTTC
Source organism: Neostapfia colusana (assembly GCA_030760725.1). NCBI lineage: Eukaryota > Viridiplantae > Streptophyta > Magnoliopsida > Poales > Poaceae > Neostapfia > Neostapfia colusana. The sequence goes on along the minus strand of JASWHV010000013.1, from coordinate 70,964,530 downwards.
GTTCACTCAATTTGGAGCTTTCTAGCCAAAGTTATAAGGATTTGAAGTTTGAAGGAAATCTGAAAATCGGGGAAAAGTTTAAACTCGCGCGTGGGCCCAGGGGACACGCGTCGCACGCCTAGGCGATGGCACATCGCGGCCCACAAGGATTTTGTGTGCCAGCCCACCCGATCCCGGCCGCAGCCGGATCCCGATTCAAAATATCTCCCGCTGACAGCTGGGGTCCACCCCCTTCTTTAACCTCGCGACACCCGCGCTCCGCCGCCGAGGGATCTCGCGGGAGAGCTCGCCGCCGGCTGCTGTACAGCTCCAAACTTCTCGATTCTGGCCGCCCCTGCCTACTTTTACTCGGGGAACAGGATTCTAGGGTCAGCTGCTTATGACAACGGCCGGAGCATGGTCGGCGACGAGCCGCCACCTCAGAATGACTTCGGCCATGTCGGCTGACTTCTCTAACACCTCAGCTACTTGGGAAATCGGTCAAGGAGCATCAGTGGACCTCAGAGAAGGTCGACATGAGCTCGAGGCAGCTCGGGGAACGCCCGAAATAGGTCCTCACCGTGCGCCCGATACCCCCCGTTCGTTCCGCCATTAGTAGACCTCAAATTACGCCGGGCATAGAGGTTCTCCGGCCCAGAGTTGTGAAGACAACTTGTGCGTTACCGTGTCTAGCTCGTGTGAGAGCGGCCTGAGGCCCTCTAATCCTTTCTAGAGCACGAATTAAACAGAATCGTACCCGAAGGTCGTTCTGCACACAAAAAGGGGAAAAGTGGAAATTCGCCGCCGGTGAGCAACCACTCGAGCTGTGGCTCGGGGATGAGCAGCACCGGTCACCCGCGCGTGCAAGGGTGCCTTGGCTCGGGCGTGACAACGCCCTGGTTGGGCTGTCCACGAGAGCCCGAGGTGCGGCGGTTCCAAGTCCCAAATTTGATCTTTCGGCACAGCCGATATCAATCGGTTTCAACCGAATTCTAGCAACGGGGAGGATGGAGGAAGGTCTCTAGTACCTTGCTGGGGCTCTGGAGTGGAAGTAGGGAGCTGCGATCGGCGTTCTCCGATCAAGTCCGAGCTGCGGAAGTTTTCGGCCGGCGCTGAGTTCTTGCGGGGAAGAACGACGGTGCCTCGGCCGAGGAGGGGGGCAGGCGCCTTAAGAAGGCTCTGCACCGCCTCATGCCCGCGCGTGGGCAAGCAGCTGGTGGCGCGGTGGCTGGCCTCGGTGGCGATCACCGCTGCGGCTCGGCGACCCGAGTGAAAAAGTCTCAGTCGGTTTGATCTGAGCAGTGGCTGACATGTGGGTCCCACCTCCAGTTTTAACCTCTGAAATTTACTCCTAATCACTGTTGTAAACAGTGAACCCCATACTACCCTTGGCAATTCAAATTATTCACCCATGAGCCATTTGAATTGATCAAAGTTCAAATGAGGTTTGGTTTGAATGAATTTCAGCACAAGTTCAGTTTGAAATTCAAATAAAGTTTGAATTTCTCCCACTTAGCTCATGTCAAGATCAACTCCAAATGGAGTGAAAATTGGTGTGTGAGCTCACAAAAATGTGCTGAGTAAGAATATGCCCCCCACTTTTAAATTCATTGGATAAAAACAGTTTGAATTTGAATATGGTTTCATACTGCCCTCTTCCTAACTATACCCAAACTGACCTCAAAAAGGTTTTGAATTTGGGGTGAAACTTCGCATGGACATCCTTAGCAAAGTGTAGGAGTTTTCATATGTCCAGCCCACCTATATCACATGTGGGAAATACCACTTTTGCAATGTGTAAGTTTGTTCTCTAATGAGCATGTTGATAATTGTTACTTGCTCTTCATTTGTGTTCATCCTTCTTCCTCAAATGAGGTGTGTGGTGTGGTGATGAACACTGCAAATGTGTGTCAAAAACTGAGGCCCTTACATGATACCACGCCTGTGAAGGCCCGGCCCGGGAATCGCAGTGGGTGGTGCCGTGCGATGCGGCACCCAACAGCATGCACGAAAAGAGGCGTAAGAAACATAACGACGCCATTTTTTTTCTCAAGATAAGATCTTTTACAACGTAAGTACACACGCAGCGGAAATTAAAACTAGCTGGACAATCTACTCACTCTCGACCCTAACTACGTCGAAGAGAAGCCGTTCAGCCCGTGAACGCTTCCTACAAGCTTCACCAAAGAAAGGCAGCGGCTAGGTTTCCGATGAGTTGAACAAACTGTGAGGTTCATTGTCTCACCGAACAACCCTCTTCATAGCAGGCATCCTGCTACCTGCAAAAACAACTCAGAAGCAACCGTGAGCACTAAGGCTCAACAAGACTTACCCGTCACTCCTAAACATGCAACTCTACATGCAGGGGTAGTAAAAGAGTAGACATAGGAATTTGCAAAATGCATCTTGACTAAACTTGATCCTTATATTCAGATTCTTATAGCCTTCATTTTAGTGGTCCTCACGCCTCACAACATCGGAAGTCCACAATCAAACAAGAAACGCTTATCCCGATGTTGCTAGCCTAAGGTGGAAATGAAATTTAGTTGGCTCTATAACTACTTCAGTCAAGGTTCCAATACAGTGATTAATCCATAAACAGCAAGTTAAGAGACTTAGTTTCTCTTATTACTAAGTCACGGCGCAGTGGGCAAGTATGCTCAATCCTCTTCCGCGAGCGACGGTGATTCGAATCAATAACAACCCGGAATACACGACACATACACCCGCCTCGAAAGACTCTCTCAAGAGCTCTTTCTTACGTTGTATGCAGCAACCTTTCACATGACACCCCGACATAGAAAAACGCTTCGCGCCGAGCAGGATGGTCCTCTACGCGGACACGTCGAAGTTGCCCTCTAAAGGATTTACACCTCCCGCCTTCTCAACGCCATTCCCACGCGAAGGATGAGTTTCTATATCACGGTCCATCGAGTTACATCGGTTTCATGGGTCCCATACCCCACTATATATCCGGTACAGCTCAATCTTGTCCAGCAGGGCCGCATACATACGGTCCTTAACCGACACGGATGGGGCTACAACCAACCTCCACATTTGCCTTACCATCCCGGTCCAGGCCAAATGTGGTCTCAAGCATTGTCACACCCATCGTAGGTCGAGACCAACCTTGAGCGCTCCATCCTACAGGAACATCCCCGTCCCCATCTCATATTCATGAGGGTGCTCTTCTCATCTATCTCTCGCGAGCAACTCCATTACTCGAACTTTCTCGCGAGTAGCTTTTTACTACTCGACTTCTACCGAGCTAGCTAAATATTAGCCTAGCATCTACAACGAGGCAAAGCCTACACTAAACCTTCTAATCAGGGATTTAATATGCATGCAAGTGGGTTTCAGTCATCCTAGACATAATGCACAATATCAACTCTAAATACACATGAGGTGAAGTAAAGAAAAATTTAAAACGGTAACGATATGCAAACCGGGGCTTGCCTTGCTCAACGGTTTTGTTAGAAGCTAGGAGTTAGTCTTCCTCCGGAGAATCCGCCAAACTCGTCACGAGATGGAGATCCTCGCTGTAGAGTCGAGTCCTCGTCGAACGTCGACGTCACGTGAGCTATTAAGATGATTTATGCACATGTATTCACAAGCAATTTAGAAAATGATTCAAAACTGTTGTTGTACAAGTTAACTCACGCATAAGAGAGATAAACAACAGCAAGGTTTCTGTTGTTGGATCTACAACCTTAGAGATGATGAAAGCTAGGGTGAAAAGAGATACTAATAATCACCATGTGATTAAGTCCATTATATGAACACTTAAACCTAAAAGATGGTAGCTCAAGTTCCAGAGGTCCAATGAAGCTGAGAATTTAACCACAGCCTCTATGGAAGGTATTCAGGCAGTGTGCAAAAATTGAGCTCATGAAATGGCTTCATGTGAGCACAACAAATCCTTATGTGGTTTTCACTAATCTGCCTTTACCCCCTAGATATTAAGCTTTCCTATGCTGCAAAGTAGACTTTTTGTGAATTACAAAATGTCCTGAGTCCATAGGAATTGGTTTTACCATTTTTGGAGTTTCCTACATGGAGATATGGATTTTTCAAAGAATGGTGAAAAGCTGAAATTGTCTCTGTTTATTTTCCTATTTTTCAGAGACATAAGGAATGAACACATTATTTGACCAAGAAAATTAGGTCCAATGCCTCTGAAACTTTTACTGGAGTTCAAGGAATTTTGGAAGAATGTCCTGTCAAAATTTGGGAATTTTCCAATAAACAGAACTCCTGTAAAAATTCATACAAGGTTTTACTTAATGAATTAATGAGCCAAATCCAGGGATTTTCATAAACATTGGCCTGCACCCCTGCATAGTACTCTTTGAGAGGAATCCAACAAAATTTGTTTCACAATTTTTGGACACTCCTACACAAAGTTATGGCTCTCCAAAGTTTGAACTAAAGTGGGAAAATCTGGAAAAATGTTTAAATGCTGACAGTGGGTCCCACCTGTCATCCCTAACCTCCAGACTCGCGCCCAACAGGGCAGTGGCGGCCCACTCCGGTGAGGTCGCCGGAAAACAAGTTCCCAGCCACCTCCAGACCCCCTGCTGGCCGCCCCCCCATATTTCCCCACGCTGAACACGTTGGTGAGGTCCCCGGCGGCTGAAACTCGCCGGAAAATAGGGCGCACCGGCCACAGCAAACCCTAGAGCTCCGGCGAGGTCTTGCACGGTGAATTCTCCACCAAATGGTTGGTTCTTGGGCTCTACAGCACCAGGGGATCATGTAGAAGACCGGCATGAGGTCTAAACCAGCTGGAGATGGCTGTAAACCTATCCGCACCGTGCCCCCGATAGGGTCCAGCGGCATACCCTCTAAAAGAGCTCGGACTGCTCACCCTACACTCAATTTCTTGGTCTAAAATCGATGGAGGAGGTGTGCTAGGCAGTTAACAACCTGTGTGTGAAGTTTGAGACCCAACAAACACGAATTGAGGACGAATTTTACAATTCCTTACCTCAAGGTCCGTTTCTGCCGCCCGGGAGAAAAACTTGAAATTCTCCCTCTGTGATCAATGGCTGGGGCTGAGCTTTGGAGGTGAGAAACTAGACTTGTTGGTGCACAGATGGGGTGTCTTGCTTGGGCGTGATACCTCCTGGTTTGGGCTAGCCACGGTGATCAGTTTCGGTCCTCCGACGTGCAACACGGGAGCAGCAGAAACTTTTCTGTTTCTGGGCGCTTGTGAGCTCTGGATGGTGGAGGGAAGTTGACAGCCGGCTAGAGCACTCAAGGGTGAATCTTTTTGCTGTTGGAAGCTCGAGCAAATGGAGCTGGGTTTAGTTGCTGGCGATCAGAGAACAGAGGGGAGCTGCTGTTCTTCTTCTCGGGAGCAAACACACGGGAGCAGATGGGCTCGAGCTGGGAGAGGCAAAAGAGGGTTGTGGCACTTGCTGTGGTGATCAGGATGAGCAAAAATCAACCCAGCAGGAGGTGGCGTGGGAGGTGTCCAGCACAGAGCTGCTGCGTTGCTGGAGTCAGTTGAATTTCTGGTGAGACTGACCGGTGGGGTCCACAGCCACAATTCTCCCTCTTTCCCCCCATTTCGATTTAAAATAGCAAATGAGCTCCAAATTTTTTCAAACTTGGAGGATAGGTCAAAAGAATTATGAGGAACTCAAATCTGAAATCAGATTTTGAAATTGAATTTGTTTGGTTCAAAATTCAAATTCAAGTTTGAATTTAAACGTGCCCTCATTTAATCCTCGGAATAAATAGTATATGAAACCAAAAATTCTCCAAATTTGAAACTTAGGCTCTTGAATACATGAGAAATGCATCTATGCTCTCACATAGAGGCCTTTGTACAATCTGAATAGGAATCCTTTCAAAAGAATTCAAATTGCATTTAAATTTCCTCCACTCTACTCATAGAGAAGGTGCACATGAGTTAGAGTTTTAGGAGTGTAATTATTTCCCCTAGGTTAACATGTGTTGAGCATGGGCTAGAGAAAATTTTTAACTCCCTCACATGTCCATTTATGTGTTCATCATTTCATGTGACACAATTATAGTCTTTTATCGCCTTAACTTTGTTTCATATGTTGAAATAAAACTTTAACAAAGTTAGGGCTGTTACATTCCTCCCCCCTTAAAAGAATCTCGTCCCGAGATTACAAAAAAAAAAGAAGAAGGGAGAATGACTACTGGACATATGGTACAAACAAGTCGGGAAAATTTAAACGGAGAAATTCCTCGCTTTCCCACGTAGCTTCATCAGCGGTGTGGTTGCTCCACAAGACTTTGTAAAATCGCAATGTCCGATTTCTTGTGGCACGAGTCTTCTCGTCAATAATCTGTATCGGATACTCAGAATAAGTGAGATCCGGTTGAAGGTCCTCAATGTTCTCCATATGAACTGCGGTTGGGTACTTAAGACATTTCCGCAGCTGAGAGACGTGGAAAACATTGTGAATGCCCGAAAGTGACACCGGTAACTCCAGACGATAGGCCACGGGTCCGCATATTTCAGTGACAGCAAACGGCCCGATGAATCGCGGAGCAAGCTTTCCCTTCACTCCAAACCGATTAACCCCTTTCATCGGAGAGACACAAAGATAAACATGGTCCCTGATGTCGAAGTGAAGAGGTTGACGTCTTTTGTCTGCATAACTCTTCTGCCGAGATTGAGCAGCCTTTAAATTGGCTTGAATCACTCGCACTCGTTCCTCGGCTTCATTCACAAGATCAATCCCGTAGACTACTCTCTCGCCGGACTCACACCAATTCAGTGGTGTGCGGCACTTCCGGCCATAAAGAGCTTCATACGGGGCCATTTTGATGCTGGATTGATAACCGTTGTTATATGAGAATTCTGCTAATGGTAGATGGTCATCCCAATTCTTCCCATGATTGATGACACATGCCCGTAGCATATCCTCTAGAATCTGATTTATCCTCTCCGTTTGACCATCAGTTTGCGGATGATACGCTGAACTCCGAATTTACTTGGTTCCCAAGGAAGCATGCAGTTGCTCCCAAAATCTGGATACGAACAACGCACCCCGATCAGACACGATGGTGCGGGGAACCCCGTGTAAACACACGATTCTTGAGATGAACAGCTCCGCATACTTCTTTGCCACATATTTTGTATGGACTGGAATAAAATGTGCTGTCTTGGTCAAACGATCGACGATTACCCAAATAGAATCATGCTTGTTGCTGGTCATGGGTAAACCGACGATGAAGTCCATACTTATGTCTTCCCACTTCCATGCTGGAACCTTCAGCGGTTGAAGTGGTCCGGCTTTCCTCATATGGTCGGCTTTAACCCGCCGACACGTATCACACTCGGATACGTACTTCGCAATCTCTCTTTTCATCCGTGTCCATCAGAACTTAGATTTCAAGTCCTGGTACATCTTATTGCTTCCCGGATGAATGGAGTACTTGGATAAATGTGCTTCATCCAGTATCTTCCTCCGCAATTTCATATTCCGGGGTACAACTATGCGGTTGTTAAACCATAGAGTACCCTCTTCATCCTTGCAGAACATCTTCAATTCACCGCTGTCCACTCTCCTCCGGATATGAGACATACCTCTGTCTCTCTTCTGAGCCTCTACAATCTCATCTCGGATTGTAGGAATAAGAGCGAGGTTGAACAGCGATCCGTAGGGAACTAAGCGCAGGCTTGGTTCTCCTTCTTCATGTGCAGCCATGGCTAGATGGTGAACGTGGGCTTTCCGACTAAGTGCGTCGGCAACCACATTCGCTTTGCCCGGATGGTAATGAATTTCAAGTTCATAGTCCTTGATCAATTCTAGCCATCTTCGCTGCCTCATATTCAGTTCCTTCTGTGTGAAGATGTACTTCAAGCTTTTGTGGTCAGTGTAGAGATGTACTAGATTGCCTAGTAGATAATGTCTCCACATTTTTAATGCTAAAACCACTGCAGCTAGTTCAAGGTCGTGCGTCGGGTAATTCTGCTCATGACCCCTGAGTTGTCGGGATCCATACGCGAACACACGTCCTTCTTGCATCAACACACAACCCAAACCGATGCCGGATGCATCACAATAAACATCAAACGGCTTCGTAGTGTCCGGCTGGGCCAAAACTGGAGCTGTAGTGAGATACTTCACTAAAGTTTGAAAAGCTTGTTCGCATGAATTGCTCCAATCATACTTGGTGCTTTTCTTCAACAGCTCTGTCATAGGTTTAGCGACTTTGGAGAAGTTTGGAATGAATCTCCGGTAGTAACCCGCTAAACCTAGGAAACTCCTCACTTCATGAACAGATGTTGGAGATTTCCAATTCAGCACTTGCTCGATTTTACTTGGGTCCACAGCGATGCCTTCCGCTGAAATAATATGCCCATGAAACGGCACTTTGCTGATCCAAAACTCACATTTACTGAACTTTGCATATAGCTTGTGATCCCTCAAGCGTTGGAGTACAATACGCAAATGTTCAGCATGTTCTTCTTCTGACTTTGAATAGACCAAGATGTCGTCGATGAAAACCACGACGAACTTGTCTAACTCCGGCATGAACACAGAGTTCATGAATACATAAAATGAGCCGGAGCATTGGTCAACCCAAAAGACATGACAAGATATTCATAAAGACCATATCTTGTTGAGAACGCCGTCTTAGGTACATCTTCTGCCCGGATCTTTATCTGGTGATACCCGGACCGAAGATCCATCTTGGAAAATACCTTAGCACCCACTAGTTGATCAAACAAAATGTCAATGCGCGGTAGTGGATACTTATTCTTGATAGTGACAGCATTCAGTGGACGATAATCTACGCATAGTCTCAAAGTCTCGTCCTTCTTCTTCACGAAGAGTGCGGAACAGCCCCAAGGTGATGAACTTGGGCGTATAAAACCTTTGTCCATGAGGTCATTAAGCTTCTCCTTCAATTCTGCTAGCTCCTTCGGTGCCATTTTATATGGTCGCCGAGAAATAGGTGTTGTTCCCGGTGCTAGTTTAATCTTGAACTCTACATCATGTTCGGGTGGCATGCCCGGCAAGTCTTCGGGAAACACATCTGGATATTCACATACCACTGGAATATCCTCAAGTTTAGGAGCTTCAATCTGATGCACTGCTGCAACTTGTTGTGATGGGTCCACCAGGTTCAATGTGTTGCAACCATGTATTGGGGAATTCAGTTGGACAGTCCGAGAGCTGATGTCAAAGATAGCTCCATAATGTGTCAACCATGACATCCCCAAGATAATATCAATCCTTTGGCCTTTGAGTATGATAAGGCTCGCAGGATAGATATTTCCACCCAAACATAACGGTGCCCGAGAGACCATCTCATCTGTTGATATCTTGCCTCCGGGTGAGCTGATATGAAACGGATGCTTAACTGTGCTAAATGGAACATTATTCTTCAGCACATAGTCTCTGCTAATAAAATTGTGGGTGGTTCCGGAATCAAACAACACAAAAGTGGGCTGTTCATGTAACGTGAACATGCCCGCCAAAACTGGTTCGCCTTTTGCAATGTTCTCAATAGCAGTGTAATTAACCCTGCCATCTTTTGAAAGATTCTTCTTTGAAGGTTCTCGGTGCTGATCTGAGCATTGATGAGACGATACATAATTGTGGCTCTGCTCAGCTCCACAACTGTTTCGTGCTGCAGAAATCCTCAGCTCTCTACTAACACGAGGTGGAGATAATTCGTGCGTAGCTGGTTGCGGTAGGGTTGCACGAATAATTTCTGTCAGCTGCTGTTGAGGTGGAGGCTCATAAGTGATCTACTCCAGCCGTGGTCGTGAGAGTTGCACCACAGGCTGAATTTGTTGCCTAACTGGCGAGTAATACCGCACTAAATGTAAGGGCCTCAGTTTTTGACACACATTTGCAGTGTTCATCACCACACCACACACCTCATTTGAGGAAGAGTGATGAACACAAATGAAGAGCAAGTAACAATTATCAACATGCTCATTAGAGAACAAACTTACACATTGCAAAAGTGGTATTTCCCACATGTGATATAGGTGGGCTGGACATATGAAAACTCCTACACTTTGCTAAGGATGTCCATGCCAAGTTTCACCCCAAATTCAAAACCTTTTTTGAGGTCAGTTTGGGTATAGTTAGGAAGAGGGCAGTTTGAAACCATATTCAAATTCAAACTGTTTTTATCCAATGAATTTAAAAGTGGGGGGCATATTCTTACTCAGCACATTTTTGTGAGCTCACACACCAATTTTCACTCCATTTGGAGTTGATCTTAACATGAGCTAAGTGGGAGAAATTCAAACTTTATTTGAATTTCAAACTGAACTTGTGCTGAAATTCATTCAAACCAAACCTCATTTGAACTTTGATCAATTCAAATGGCTCATGGGTGAATAATTTGAATTGCCAAGGGTAGTATGGGGTTCACTGTTTACAACAGTGATTAGGAGTAAATTTCAGAGGTTAAAACTGGAGGTGGGACCCACATGTCAGCCACTGCTCGGATCAAACCGACTGAGACTTTTTCACTCGGGTCGCCGAGCCGCAGCGGTGATCGCCACCGAGGCCAGCCGCCGCGCCACCAGCTGCTTGCCCACGCGCGGGCATGAGGCGGTGCAGAGCCTTCTTAAGGCGCCTGCCCCCCTCCTCGGCCGAGGCACCGTCGTTCTTCCCCGCAAGAACTCAGCGCCGGCCGAAAACTTCCGCAGCTCGGACTTGATCGGAGAACGCCGATCGCAGCTCCCTCCTTCCACTCCAGAGCCCCAGCAAGGTACTAGAGACCTTCCTCCATCCTCCCCGTTGCTAGAATTCGGTTGAAACCGATTGATATCGGCTGTGCCGAAAGATCAAATTCGGGAATTGGAACCGCCGCACCTCGGGCTCTCGTGGACAGCCCAACCAGGGCGTTGTCACACCAGAGCCAAGGCACCCTTGGACGCGCGGGTGACCGGTGCTGCTCATCCCCGAGCCACAGCTCGAGTGGTTGCTCACCGGCGGCGAATTTCCACTTTTCCCCTTTTTGTGTGCAGAACGACCTTCGGGTACGATTCTGTTTAATTCGTGCTCTAGAAAGGATTAGAGGGCCTCAGGCCGCTCTCACACGAGCTAGACACGGTAACGCACAAGTTGTCTTCACAACTCTGGGCCGGAGAACCTCTGTGCCCGGCGTAATTTGAGGTCTACTAATGGCGGAACGAACGGGGGGTATCGGGCGCACGGTGAGGACCTATTTCGGGCGTTCCCCGGGCTGCCTCGAGCTCATGTCGACCTTCTCTGAGGTCCACTGATGCTCCTTGACCGATTTCCCAAGTAGCTGAGGTGTTAGAGAAGTCAGCCGACATGGCCGAAGTCATTCCGAGGTGGCGGCTCGTCGCCGACCATGCTCCGGCCGTTGTCATAAGCAGCTGACCCTAGAATCCTGTTCTCCGAGTAAAAGTAGGCAGGGGCGGCCAGAATCGAGAAGTTTGGAGCTGTACAGCAGCCGGCGGCGAGCTCTCCGGCGAGATCCCTCGGCGGCGGAGCGCGGGTGTCGCGAGGTTAAAGAAGGGGGTGGACCCCAGCTGTCAGCGGGAGATATTTTGAATCGGGATCCGGCTGCGGCCGGGATCGGGTGTGCTGGCACACAAAATCCTTGTGGGCCGCGATGTGCCATCGCCTAGGCGTGCGACGCGTGTCCCCTGGGCCCACGCGCGAGTTTAAACTTTTCCCCGATTTTCAGATTTCCTTCAAACTTCAAATCCTTATAACTTTGGCTAGAAAGCTCCAAATTGAGTGAACCAAATTTTGCTGGATTCAGCTCTCTGAGTACTTTCCAGAAAATCAAGTTTCACTTCATGAAATTCCTTATTTCTCCAGAATTAATTCCTCAAATTTTAAACTGTTAGGAATTTTAACTGGAGAATCCTTTAGAGGAAAATCCTGAAATTTTGCTGAGATGTTCACCAAAATATCCTTGAACTACCATAAAAATTTCAGATCCATTTGAGCTCATTTAATCCACCTAATGGTGTGATTAGTGAAACTGTTCCAGAGAAAATAGAAAATGTTCAGAAACATTTTCAGAATTTTCTCTGAAATTGTTTAGCTCATATCTCTAGTTAGAGACTTCCAAATTAAGTGATACCAACTCCATTAGAACCCTCTGAAAATCTAGTTTTCAGAAAGTCATAGTTTGTTTCATGGAAATTCCTAGAACACCCTAAGAGTTCCAATTAAGGTCAAGGACATAATTATTTGTGGAGGGCTCAAATGAGCTTTGCTGCAACTAAAACTTGACCAGGTCTCTGTTTAGGTTGTAACCAAGCCACAGTAAAAGTTTCACAGTCATTAGGTCTATCTAGCAAAGGTTATAGACTTCACAACTTCAAACTTAATACAAATGCATTAAATTAATACATGTATTGTTTCTATCATGTAGTCGCTAAGGTCGAGGAGGAACCCGAAGTCCTAGACTTCGTTACTCCGGAGGAACAGCTAGCCTACGACCAAGAGCAGCAAGGCAAGCTCCGGTTTGCATTAACCTTTTTACAAATGTTTATTGTTTTGAGCACATCTTTGAATATTGTTCTTTGCATTAGAGTCTTGATTGGAAACCCAACTGCACAGCCAAGAAAACCATGGGTGGGGTTTAGGATTGCAAACCCCGTTAGCCACTGCATTGCTAGGATAGAGTAGGATTCGGTACAAGTCGAGTAGTTGGAACTACTCGCGAGAATAGGCTAGAGGCACATTGCTCGGGTAGAGATAGCACATGATACACATGGCAAGAAAATGAGACCGAGCGGAGAGTAAGGGCAGCAGGACTTTGGGGCCTGTGTGCTGTAGCTCCGCTTGTGTCGATTGAGGACCGAGCCGTGTGCGGGCCTGTTGAACAAGCTAGAACAGTACCGAAGACCTACCGGCTATATGGGAACCGGGAAACTGATGTAACTCGGGTAGCTGGGTATTGAGGCATTGCCCGTCGTTCAGAGGGTAGGTTGAGATCTCGAGGTGTAAATCGGCTGGCGGCATAGAGATGCGTGTGCAGAGACCTCTTGCTCGGGACGATGGGACCGGTTCAATATTTGGCTAACGGGTGAAAGGTAGTCGCGTACGGCGTCCGTGATGGTTGTTGTAGGCAACATCGAGTACGGGCGTACGTGACGGGTTGTTCGGGTAATCCTGCAGGTGTAAATCGATTATAATCGCCGTCCCTCGCGGTCAGTGAGTACCACTTGTTCACTGTACCGTGACGTAGAAAGAACAGGCTAGTTACATGTTAAAATGTTGCTGATTGAAAGCTGGACATTGATTGTTAATGATATGCTGTAGCTTAGAGCTAATTAAAGTTCTTTTCAACTTTGGGCAAAGTACATGAGAGAAATGCGTTTCTTGTTTGATTGCGGCTCTCTCATGTGCCTTAGCGTAAGGTTCTCCACAACCTGCTGCTCAAACTTGAAAGTAAGGTTATACTAATTAGGCGAGTCCTTGCAAATGATTTTTACCTCATGCCACCCATTACCCTCATGTAGAAGTTCCATGTTTAGGTGAGACGGGTCAGACTTGCTGAGCCTTCGTGCTCACTGCTTGTGTTTGAAGCTTTTGCAGGGTTCTATAAGGAAGGGACTACCGAAGAGGAGACGGAACCCTAGGAGGGGAACCCCGTCGAGTGGGAGTCGTGCACGCCGCAGAGTTAGTGTGCGTGTGTGCTAGCAAGGACACGTTCGAGGGCTGAACGTGCACTTGATGCTTAGTCTACGCCCGCGAGTGTAGACTGAACTTATTTTGATGTAAACTTGTTCATAAACTTGTTTATGTAATAAAACTTCCGCTTCCGCTTTGCACCTTTGACGTGTGTTATACGGTGCTGTGCAACGCAGCACCCCTCAGCGTGATCCTGGCTCGACAGGACCAATGGGGTCGTGTCAGCATGGTATCAGAGCTCGCTTAAGGTTTAACACAGTACAAAGGTCTTCTTTTTCAAAAATCCAGTGAGGAACGAGTTAGTAGCCCGTATAAGGATGTTATTAGTATATAGAAAGTGGCTTATTAACCTATTTTTTATGTCGGAAAATCGTGCATTTCGGGACGTTCATGTCTTGGGGGGTGCACGTAAGCGCTGTCCACCAGTGCGCACAAGCTGAAGGGTGGAGCCCCACGGGTGGCAGGTAACCCGACCCGCTTTAGTATCCTCTACGACTCTTCATGTCGTTTGGGGTATTCGAGCAACGTCTGTCCCTGGCGTGCATGGTGCAACATGGGAGACCCCGTCACATGGTCTGAAACGTGAACACGTAACTCAAGGCATGTTTGGCTTGAGAACATCCGGGCGAGTGATGACGGCCGGGTGTACGAACTGTATGGATTCCGGGCTCGGTGTGCAGCCGAATCTGATGATTGTTTGAGTTTCTGCAGGTAGCCTTACCACGAAACGGTAGACGTGTAGCATCCGTGTGCGAGTGACGAGTAGTGCCACTGAACTAACGAAGCCGGCTAAGTCCGGTATAGGTTTTTCCTTTGTGAGGACGTAGTACCGACATAATCTGGTGACGCATCGACGTCACACCCAACTAAATGAACAACTTCATTTAAAAACTTGAAGGTTTTGATCCAAAGTAGTAAAACTTGATGTAACTCCTTCCCTTGAACAGGATATTCAAAGTTAACAAGCTTTCAACTTATAGGATGTTAAGGACAGAGCACTCTGTTTTCAGCTGAATCAAGGCTGAAGTTAATCAGAGGTTAGAGGTTGAGTTCTTTCGAGGTTGGGGTCGTATGATACATTTCTGGAAAGCGTTGGAAGAGCTTTACAACTCTTCTGTTGAGGTCCAGAGGTGTTTCATCCCTTAACCACTCGAAAAATGCAGTAGAGTTGAAACTGTCCAGAAAACAGGACAGAGCAAAGACTCTCTGTAAACTCTCTGTAAATTAAGCATAACTTCCTGCTTAAAAATCCAAAAAAATAGGAAATGAGGTACTTCTGGAAAGCTTATGAGATGGGTTACGACTTTGTAACAGAAAGTTTTGTCAGATTGGGAACAGAATTAACTGGGATTCTTGGATCAATTCAGTACCTAAAGCAGGGAGGTGCTGTCCAATTGATTCCAGAAATTCTGTTAACTTTGACATCTCATAACTTTTGAACCAGGACAGATCTTAGGCCAACCAAATACTTTCTGGAAAGCTATCGAAGTTAACTTTAACTTTGATGTTGAGCTCCAGAATTGGTTTGCCTTTAACATGGCCTAAATCAAGTTGATATGGAAACTGGTCAAGGCTGTCATGGGAACAGCAGATCAGCAGTCAAATTTGTTTAAAATTTGAACTATGTTTCCAAGTTTTATGGGTTCAATGACATGTCTTATGTTATAGCTCAGAAGTTTACTGTTTAAATAAATATTTGACATTTCTCAAATATATTTTTACAGATGACAGCAGATAAACAGTTGGAGAACGGGTGGGTGGTTTCCCACTGTTCTGACCGTAGCGGCTACCCGGAAGCATTGTGGCAAATGCTCCAATATTTCAGGTACAACCAGATGCCGCAATACTTCGCCAAGGAAGAAGGCGAAGAGGGGAACAAGACGTGGACGATCCATGTCGAGGTTCCTGCAGGACCTACGCCACCCGGTTGGGTGCCATTCACCGTCACGGTGAGAGGAAGACAACCGGAAGGAATGTGGCAAGTGGCAGCCTGTGACACTATGTCACGTTTCTGCCAACTACACGTGCAGGCTATGGAGGGTACTCCATACGCACTCGTTCCGGTGGAGGGACGAGCTCAGCATGTGTGGGAAGAGAGGTACCTTGAGGCAACAGACCCGAGTTGCCCAAGGTACAACCCCGCGGAGGCAAACCTCAGCCTCCAAATGAGGGCGGGAAACGCTGTGATGGACAGCCAAGCTGTTCATACGGAGCATCTCGCCACCAAGCTCAAGGAGAGAACAAGCCGTGGAGATCATTTCGAGAGTGCTCACAGCGCACTTCGCAATGTGCTTCTTCCGACGATCAAGCGACTAAATGAACAACACAATCAGTTGCATTGTTTGAAGAAGGCAAAGAAGAAGAGCCGTGTTGACATCGCGGCGTTGCAAGAGCTGGTGCAGACCCTAACCCAGCAGAATGAGGACCTTGCTCAAGAGCGGGACGACGCTATTGAGGAAGGACAAGGCTGGGAAGAGGACTACAACCAGGCTATGGATGAGGTGCATGCATTGCAGGACCTCGTGCCCCCGGTATTGGGCGTACCGGTAGTCTTGGGTCTTCCAGCCATGGGAGAACCCGGAATGGGAGAAGAGGTGGTAGACCCCGAGCCACCAGCAGAGGTACCGGAGGAGGACGACCCACAGGAGGTCAAGTTCTACTCCGAGTAGGGGGTTACGGTTGCCAAGTAGGGCAGCTAGGGTAGCGTAACCCAACTTTTGGTAATCGGTGACATGTCGTGTAGACAGTAGCGTATGTATAGGTAGTGACGACATGAGCACGACTTCTCGGAGATCCGAGAATAATGTATCTTGTATAAAGTTTATGCTTTATCAATATATGTGAATGTTGTGCAAGTTAATCATGCGTCGCTTCAATACCTACTGCTGTTTATGGAATTTTGAGTAAGACATGTGCTAATTGCTGCTGTGTTGAATTTCAGAATGACGCGTACTCGTGCCAACCCTGATGTTGGAGGTACTAGCCAAGGCGGAGAGACCTCCCAACCACCTCCCGAGGACTCCTCGGGACAGCAGCAGCAACAGCAACAGCAAACACCGCCACCGCCACTGCCAACGGTTACATTGGCCGACATTGTCGGGGCAATGGCGGGCTCGCATCAGCAGCACACAGAGTTGCTGCAGACTCTCATCGCCAATACGTCTCGCCCAGAGAGACGTCAAGAGCGTGAGGAGCGCCAACAGAGCTCCTACTCCGACTTCCTGGCGACTCATCCCCCTGTATTCTCAAGGGCGGATGAACCACTTGACGCGGACAACTGGCTCCGCTCCATAGAGATGAAGTTCGGGCTGCTCCAAATCAGCGAGCAGCGCAAGACGCAGTTCGCGGTCCAGCAGCTCCAAGGATCCGCGAGCGCGTGGTGGGCCAACTTCTGTGCTTCCCAGCCCACCGACCGAGTGATGACCTGGGCGGAGTTCCGGACGGCCTTCAGGGCCTATCATATACCGCCCAGTTTGATGAAGAGGAAGACGCAGGAGTTCCTACACCTGCAACAAGGGAGCCGGAACGCGCTGGAATACTCCAGAGCGTTCAACGATCTCGCGCTCTACGCGTCGTATCACACGGATACAGACGAGAAGCATCGAGACTATTTTTACCAGGGGCTTAACCCGCTCCTGAAGGACAAGTTGGCGATGTTCAATCGCGGCAGCCTCAACGACATCATTGATGCTGCGATTGTTCAGGAGGACTCCGGCAAGGAGTTGGCGGCGGCAGAGCGAAAGCGAAGCGCGCCGCAGAGCAGTGGAGAAGGAGGCGGTCCTTCTCAGAAGTTTCGGATGGTGAATCGCCCACCATCAGGCCCACGCTGGCAGCCACCACAGCGGTCGATGCCGTTCCGCAGTCGGCCGTACTCTTCACCGGCATTCCGGCCGGCACTGCCAGCACCACCGCAACAACAACAGCAGCAGTGGGCGATGCCGCGTGCGTTTGCACCTCCGCAACGCATGCCGGGCTTTCGTCCACCGAGTACTCCACCAGCAGCGGCCACATGTTACAAGTGTGGTCGTCCAGGACACTTCGCGAGCAGTTGCCCGGAGAGGCAAGGCGGCGGAGTGGCACCACAGTTTCCGGGGAGGAATCAACCCCGGAACCCTACTAATTCGCGGCGGGCAAACCCTAGGCCCGGCACTGTCCACCAGCTTGCCATTGAGGACGTGCCGGAGGGCGAGCCAATCCTTGCGGGTATGTTCCAACTCCACCAGCATCCCGCTATAGTACTGTTTGATTCAGGCGCCACGCATAATTTTATTAGCCAAGCTTTCATTGCTAAACACAGTTTGCCAATACTACCCACCGATAGTCCATATTTAATTTGTTCACCGGGTGGGAAGATTTCAGCAAGCGTAATGGTCTCCAAAGCACCATTATACTTAGTGGGTAGAGTGTACCCCACGTCTCTCATTATCTTAGAGGGACAGAAGGTCGATGTCATCCTAGGGATGTCGTGGTTAACCCGCCACAGCGCTGTTTTAGACACCGTCCTTCGAGTCGTGCACTTAAACTCAGAAGTGCACGGTTCTCACTCATTATTTCTGGACAGTCCAGAAATAAAACTTCCAAGTGTCTATCAAGCCATAACCATCAGATTGGAAGATATTCCGGTGGTCCGAGAGTTCCCTGATGTATTCCCGGACGATTTGCCGGGGATGCCACCCGATAGAGAGGTGGAGTTCAAGATTGAACTCGCACCGGGAACCATGCCAATATCCCGAAGGCCGTACAAGATGGCGCCCAAGGAGTTGGCTGAACTGAAGACTCAGCTCACGGACCTTCTGGAGAAAGGTTTTATTAGGCCGAGCTCCTCGCCATGGGGCTGTTCGGCATTATTTGTCAAAAAGAAGGATGAAACGTTGCGGCTTTGCGTGGACTATCGTCCACTAAATGCCGTAACCATCAAGAACAAGTACCCGTTGCCACGGATCGACATGTTGTTTGATCAGTTGGTCGAAGCAAAGATCTTTTCCAAAATGGATTTAAGATCCGGGTACCACCAAATTAAGATAAGGGCGGAGGACATTCCAAAGATGGCTTTCTCGACGAGGTACGGACTTTATGAGTACCTGGTCATGTCCTTCGGCCTCACCAATGCTCCAGCTCACTTCATGTACTTAATGAACTCGGTGTTCATGCCGGAGCTGGACAAGTTTGTTGTGGTCTTCATCGACGACATCCTGGTATATTCTAAGTCAGAGGAAGATCACAAGAAACATCTGCGTATAGTCTTGCAACGGCTGCGGGATCACAAGTTATACGCAAAATTCAGCAAATGCGAGTTTTGGATATCGCAAGTGCCTTTCCTCGGGCATATCATCTCAGTGGAGGGCATCGCTGTGGACCCGAGCAAGATCACGCAAGTGCTGAATTGGAAATCCCCGAGAACGGTTCATGAGGTACGGAGTTTCCTCGGACTCGCGGGATATTATCGGAGGTTCGTTCCGAACTTCTCGAAGATTGCCAAACCAATGACAGAGCTGCTGAAGAAGGCTACCAAATATGTTTGGAGTCCAACATGTGAAGCAGCATTCAAGGCTTTAGTCAAGTACCTGACATCAGCACCGGTTTTCGCGCAGCCAGACACAACAAAACCGTTCGATGTGTACTGCGATGCATCCGGCATTGGGCTCGGGTGTGTGCTGATGCAAGACCGAAGAGTGGTCGCGTATGGATCACGGCAGCTTAGAAACCATGAGCAAAATTATCCAACTCACGACTTGGAGCTCGCTGCCGTGGTACTTGCACTGAAGATGTGGAGGCACTACCTACTCGGTAACCTCGTACATTTATATACCGACCACAAAAGCCTCAAGTACATATTCACTCAGAAGGAGCTGAATATGAGGCAACGAAGATGGTTAGAACTGATAAAGGATTACGAGATAGAAATCCATTATCATCCGGGCAAGGCAAACGTAGTGGCAGATGCGCTGAGCTGCAAGTCACACGTCAATACTCTGACCATCACACTGTTGGAAGAGAGCGAACCACCACTACATGTGATTCCACACGGAGCTCTCTACAATCTAGCTTTGATCCCCACCATCCGTGAAGAGATAGCGGCAGCCCAGAAGAATGACAAGGGCATGTCACATTTGCGGAGACGTGTAGACAGTGGGGAGTTGAAATGTTTCCGGAAGGACGGAGACGACGTCCTATGGTTCAAGGACCGGATCGTCGTACCCCGAAACCCGGAGTTACGGAAGAAAATCTTTGATGAGGCTCACTTATCAAAATTTTCTATTCACCCCGGCAGCAACAAAATGTATCAAGAACTCAGAAGAAAGTTTTGGTGGACACGGATGAAGCGAGAGACTGCAAAATACGTGTCCGAGTGTGATACATGTCGAAGGGTGAAGGCAGACCACATGCGGAAACCAGGACTGCTGCAACCATTGGTCCCGGTTTGCAACGCTGACACGACCCCATTGGTCCTGTCGAGCCAGCATCATGCTGAGGGGTGCTGCGTTGCACAGCACCGTATAACACATGTCAAAGGTGCAAAGCGGAAGCGGAAGTTTTATTACATAAACAAGTTTATGAACAAGTTTACATCAAAATAAGTTCAGTCTACACTCGCGGGCGTAGACTAAGCATCAAGTGCACGTTCAGCCCTCGAACGTGTCCTTGCTAGCACACACGCACACTAACTCTGCGGCGAGCACGACTCCCACTCGACGGGGTTCCCCTCCTGGGGTTCCGTCTCCTCTTCGGTAGTCCCTTCCTTATAGAACCCTGCAAAAGCTTCAAACACAAGCAGTGAGCACGAAGGCTCAGCAAGTCTGACCCGTCTCACCTAAACATGGAACTTCTACATGAGGGTAATGGGTGGCATGAGGTAAAAATCATTTGCAAGGACTCGCCTAATTAGTATAACCTTACTTTCAAGTTTTAGCAGCAGGTTGTGGAGAACCTTACGCTAAGGCACATGAGAGAGCCGCAATCAAACAAGAAACGCATTTCTCTCATGTACTTTGCCCAAAGTTGAAAAGAACTTTAATTAGCTCTAAGCTACAGCATATCATTAAAAAATCAATGTCCAGCTTTCAATCAGCAACATTTTAACATGTAACTAGCCTGTTCTTTCTACGTCACGGTACAGTGAACAAGTGGTACTCACTGACCGCGAGGGACGGCGATTATAATCGATTTACACCTGCAGGGTTACCCGAACAACCCGTCACGTACGCCCGTACTCGATGTTGCCTACAACAACCATCACGGACGCCGTACGCAACTACCTTTCACTCGTCAGCCAAATATTGAACCGGTCCCATCGTCCCGAGCAAGAGGTCCCTGCACGCGCATCTCCGTGCCGCCAGCCGATTTACACCTCGAGCTCTCAACCTACCCTCTGAACGACGGGCAATGCCTCAATACCCAGCTACCCGAATTACATCAGTTTCCCGGTTCCCATATAGCCAGCCGGTAGGTCTTCGGTACTGTTCTAGCTTGTTCAATAGGCCCGCACACGGCTCGGTCCTCAATCAACACAAGCGGAGCTACAGCAGACAGGCCCCAAAGTCCTGCTGCCCTTACTCTCCGCTCGGTCTCATTTTCTTGCCATGTGTATCATGTGCTATCTCTACCCGAGCAATGTGCCTCTAGCCTATTCTCGCGAGTAGTTCCAACTACTCGACTTGTACCGAATCCTACTCTATCCTAGCAATGCAGTGGCTAACGGGGTTTGCAATCCTAAACCCCACCCATGGTTTTCTTGGCTGTGCAGGATGGTTTCCAATCAAGACTCTAATGCAAAGAACAATATTCAAAGATGTGCTCAAAACAATAAACATTTGTAAAAAGGTTAATGCAAACCGGGGCTTGCCTTGCTGCTCTTGGTCGTAGGCTAGCTGTTCCTCCGGAGTAACGAAGTCTAGGACTTCGGGTTCCTCCTCGACCTTAGCGACTACATGATATAAGAAACACATGTATCAATTTAAATGCATTTGTACTAACTTTGAAGTTGTGAAGTCTATAACCCTTGCTAGACATACCTAATGACTGTGAAACTTTTACTGTGGCTTGGTTACAACCTAAACAGGGACTTGGTCAAGTTTTAGTTGCAGCAAAGCTCAATTGAGCCCTCCACAATTAATTATGTCCTTGACCTTAATTAAAGACTTTTAGGGTGTTCTAAGGATTTTCATGAAACAAACTATGACTTTCTGAAAACTAGATTTTCAGAGGGTTCTAATGGAGTTGGTCTCTCTTAATTTGGAAGTCTCTAACTAAAGATATGAGCTAAACAATTTCAGAGAAAATTCTGAAAATGTTTCTGAACATTTTCTATTTTCTCTGGAATAGTTTCACTAATCACACCATTAGGTGGATTAAATGAGCTCAAATGGATCTGAAATTTTTATGGTAGTTCAAGGATATATTGGTGAACATCTCAGCAAAATTTCAGGATTTTCCTCCAAAGGATTCTCCAGTTAAAATTCCTAACAGTTTAAACTTTGAGGAATTAATTATGGAGAAATAAGGAATTTCATGAAGTGAAACTTGATTTTCTGGAAAGTACTCAGAGAGCTGAATCCATCAAAATTTGGTTCACTCAATTTGGAGCTTTCTAGCCAAAGTTATAAGGATTTGAAGTTTGAAGGAAATCTGGAAATCGGGGAAAAGTTTAAACTCGCGCGTGGGCCCAGGGGACACGCGTCGCACGCCGAGGCGATGGCACATCGCGGCCCACAAGGATTTTGCGCGCCAGCACACCCGATCCCGGCCGCAGCCGGATCCCGATTCAAAATATCTCCCGCTGACAGCTGGGGTCCACCCCCTTCTTCAACCTCGCGACACCCGCGCTCCGCCGCCGAGGGATCTCGCCGGAGAGCTCGCCGCCGGCTGCTGTACAGCTCCAAACTTCTCGATTCTGGCCGCCCCTGCCTACTTTTACTCGGGGAACAGGATTCTAGGGTCAGCTGCTTATGACAACGGCCGGAGCATGGTCGGCGACGAGCCGCCACCTCGGAATGACTTCGGCCATGTCGGCTGACTTCTCTAACACCTCAGCTACTTGGGAAATCGGGCGGGGAGCATCAGTGGACCTCAGAGAAAGTCGACATGAGCTCGAGGCAGCTCGGGGAAGGCCCGAAATAGGTCCTCACCGTGCGCCCGATACCCCCCGTTCGTTCCGCCATTAGTAGACCTCAAATTACGCCGGGCACAGAGGTTCTCCGGCCCAGAGTTGTGAAGACAACTTGTGCGTTACCGTGTCTAGCTCGTGTGAGAGCGGCCTGAGGCCCTCTAATCCTTTCTAGAGCACGAATTAAACAGAATCGTACCCGAAGGTCATTCTGCACACAGAAAGGGGAAAAGTGGAAATTCGCCGCCGGTGAGCAACCACTCGAGCTGTGGCTCGGGGATGAGCAGCACCGGTCACCCGCGCGTCCAAGGGTGCCTTGGCTCGGGCGTGACATTGCCCTGGTTGTGCTGTCCACGAGAGCCCGAGGTGCGGCGGTTCCAAGTCCCGAATTTGACCTTTCGGCACAGCCGATATCACTCGGTTTCAACCGAATTCTAGCCACGGGGAGGATGGAGGAAGGTCTCTAGTACCTTGCTGGGGCTCTGGAGTGGAAGGAGGGAGCTGCGATCGGCGTTCCCTGATCAAGTCCGAGCTGCGGAAGTTTTCGGCCGGCGCTGAGTTCTTGCGGGGAAGAACGGTGGTGCCTCGGCCGAGGAGGGGGCAGGCGCCTTAAGAAGGCTCTGCACCGCCTCATGCCCGCGCGTGGGCAAGCAGCTGGTGGCGCGGCGGCTGGCCTCGGTGGCGATCACCGCTGCGGCTCGGCGACCCGAGTGAGAAAGTCTCAGTCGGTTTGATCTGAGCAGTGGCTGACATGTGGGTCCCACCTCCAGTTTTAACCTCTAAAATTTACTCCTAATCACTGTTGTAAACAGTGAACCCCATACTACCCTTGGCAATTCAAATTATTCACCCATGAGCCATTTGAATTGATCAAAGTTCAAATGAGGTTTGGTTTGAATGAATTTCAGCACAAGTTCAGTTTGAAATTCAAATAAAGTTTGAATTTCTCCCACTTAGCTCATGTCAAGATCAACTCCAAATGGAGTGAAAATTGGTGTGTGAGCTCACAAAAATGTGCTGAGTAAGAATATGCCCCCCACTTTTAAATTCTTTGGATAAAAACAGTTTGAATTTGAATATGGTTTCAAACTGCCCTCTTCCTAACTATACCCAAACTGACCTCAAAAAAGGTTTTGAATTTGGGGTGAAACTTGGCATGGACATCCTTAGCAAAGTGTAGGAGTTTTCATATGTCCAGCCCACCTATATCACATGTGGGAAATACCACTTTTGCAATGTGTAAGTTTGTTCTCTAATGAGCATGTTGATAATTGTTACTTGCTCTTCATTTGTGTTCATCATTCTTCCTCAAATGAGGTGTGTGGTGTGGTGATGAACACTGCAAATGTGTGTCAAAAACTGAGGCCCTTATATTTTCCTCCCCCCTTAAAATAATCTCGTCCCGAGATTATAAAGTGAAAATGAGAGAGAGGACGGTGGAAAATTACCGGATATGCGACGTGGAAAAGTCGGGGTAGTTAGTGCGAAGGAATTCTTCGCTCTCCCATGTCGCTTCGTCCATGGAGTGATTACTCCATAGAACCTTGTAGAACCACAACGTACGGTTGCGTGTGGTTCGGGCCTTTTCATCAATAATCTGCACCGGTTCCTCCCGATAGGTGAGATCCGGTTGCAGTTCTTCAATGTCTTCCAGCTGAACGGTAGTTGATAGCTTGAGACACTTCCTCAGCTGGGAAATATGAAAGACGTCGTGCACACCGGAAAGTGCTTCTGGTAATCAGCCGGTATGCCACCGATCCACATCTTTCGGTAATCTGGAATGGACCGATGAAGCGGGGTGCTAACTTTTCCCTCACCCCAAATCTGTTTACACCCTTCATTGGAGACACCCGTAGATATACGTGATCCCCAACTTCGAATTGTAATGGGCGCCTTCTCCGGTCTGCATACTGTTTCTGACGGGATTGAGCGGCTTTTAGGTCCGCTTGTATTAGTCGAACCTTTTCTTCTGCGTTGTTGACAAGGTCAATCCCGAAGGTAACCCTTTCACCAGACTCACACCAGTTCAATGGTGTGCGAAATTTTCTCCCGTATAGCGCCTCGTAGGGCGCCATCTTGATGCTGGCTTGGTACCCATTGTTGTACGAGAACTCGGCTAACGGCAAGTCATCATCCCAATTCTTGCCGTGGTCGATAGCGCAAGCTCGTAGCATGTCTTCTAGAATCTGATTTACCCGCTCGGTTTGTCCATCCGTCTGCGGGTGGTAGGCTGAACTACGGATCAGCTTCGTCCCCAAGGCAGCGTGTAGCTGCTCCCAAAAACGGGACACAAATAAAGTGCCCCTGTCCGATATGATGGTACGGGGTACGCCGTATAAGCATAGGATCCGTGAGATGTACAGTTCAGCGTACTTCTTGGCGTTGTAGTTGGTGTTGACCGGGATGAAATGGGCAACTTTGTTGAGCCGATCGACGATCACCCACACCGAATCATGTTTCTGTAAGGTGGTGGGTAAACCGACGACGAAATCCATGCTCACGTCCTCCCACTTCCAGGCAGGAATGCCCAGTGGTTGCAGCAGTCCCGGTTTCCGCATGTGGTCTGCCTTCACCCTTCGACATGTATCACACTCGGACACGTATTTTGCAGTCTCTCGCTTCATCCGTGTCCACCAAAACTTTCTTCCGAGTTCTTGATACATTTTGTTGCTGCCGGGGTGAATAGAAAATTTTGATAAGTGAGCCTCATCAAATATTTTCTTCCGTAACTCCGGGTTTCGGGGTACGACGATCCGGTCCTTGAACCATAGGACGCCGTCTCCGTCCTTCCGGAAACATTTCAACTCCGCACTGTCTACACGTCTCCGCAAATGTGACATGCCCTTGTCATTCTTCTGGGCTGCCGCTATCTCTTCACGGATGGTGGGGATCAAAGCTAGGTTGTAGAGAGCTCCGTGTGGAATCACATGTAGTGGTGGTTCGCTCTCTTCCAACGGTGTGATGGTCAGAGTATTGACGTGTGACTTGCGGCTCAGCGCATCTGCCACTACGTTTGCCTTGCCTGGATGATAATGGATTTCTATCTCGTAATCCTTTATCAGTTCTAACCATCTTCGTTGCCTCATATTCAGCTCCTTCTGAGTGAATATGTACTTGAGGCTTTTGTGGTCGGTATATAAATGTACGAGGTTACCGAGTAGGTAGTGCCTCCACATCTTCAGTGCAAGTACCATGGCAGCGAGCTCCAAGTCGTGAGTTGGATAATTTTGCTCATGGTTTCTAAGCTGCCGTGATCCATACGCGACCACTCTTCGGTCTTGCATCAGCACACACCCGAGCCCAATGCCGGATGCATCACAGTACACATCGAACGAATTTGTTGTGTCTGGCTGCGCCAAAACCGGTGCTGATGTCAGGTACTTGACTAAAGCCTTGAATGCTGCTTCACATGCTGGACTCCAAACATATTTGGTAGCCTTCTTCAGATGACGCAACTGATTGTGTTGTTCATTCAGTCGCTTGATCGTCGGAAGGAGCACATTGCGGAGTGCGCTGTGAGCACCCTCGAAATGATCTCCACGGCTTGTGCTCTCCTTGAGCTTGGTGGTGAGATGCTCCATATGAACAGTTTGGCTGTCCATCACAGCGTTTCCCGCTCTCATTTGGAAGCTGAGATTTGCCTCCGCGGGGTTGTACCTTTGGCAACTCGGGTCTGTTGCCTCCAGGTACCTCTCTTCCCACACATGCTGAGCTCGTCCCTCCACCGGAACGAGTGCGTATGGAGTACCCTCCATAGCCTGCACATGTAGTTGGCAGAAACGTGACATAGTGTCACGGGCTGCCACTTGCCACATCCCTTCCGGTTGTCTCCCTCTCACCGTGACGGTGAATGGCACCCAACCGGGTGGCGTAGGTCCTGCGGGAACCTCGACTTGGATCGTCCACGTCTTGTTCCCCTCTTCGCCTTCTTCCTTGGTGAAGTATTGCGGCATCTGGTTGTACCCAAAATATTGGAGCATTTGCCACAATGCTTCCGGGTAGCCGCTACGGTCAGAACAGTGGGAAACTACCCACCCGTTCTCCAACTGTTTATCTGCTGCCATCTGTAAAAATATATTTGAGAAATGTCAAATATTTATTTAAACAGTAAACCATTGAGTTATAACATAAGATATGTCATTGAACCCATAACACTTGGAAACATATTTCAAATTTTTAAACAAATTTGACTGCTGATCTGCTGTTCCCATGACAGCCTTGACCAGTTTCCATTTCAACCTGATTTAGGCCAGGTTAAAAGCAAAACCAGTCCTGGAGCTCAACATCAAAGTTGAAGCTAACTTCAATAGCTTTCCAGCCAGTATTTTCTTGGCCTAAGATCAGTCCTGGTTTAAAGGTTATGAGATGTCAAAGTTAACAGAATTTCTGGAAACAATTGGACAGCACGTCCCTGCCTTAGGTACTGATTTGATCCAAGAATCCCAATTAATTCTGTTCCTAATCTGACAAAACTTTCTGTTACAAAGTTGTAACCCATCTCATAAGCTTTCCAGAACTACCTCATTTCCTATTTTTGGATTTTTAAGCAGGAAGTTATGCTTAATTTTACAGAGAGTCTACAGAGAGTCTTTACTCTGTCCTGTTTTCTGGACAGTTTCAACTCTACTGCATTTTGCGAGTGGTTAAGGGATGAAACACCTCTGGAACTCAACAGAAAAGTTGTAAATTTCTTCCAAAGCTTTCCAGAAATGTATCATACGACCCCAACCTCGAAAGAACTAAACCTCTAACCTCTGATTAACTCCAGCCTTGATTCAGCTGAAAACAGAGTGCTCTGTCCTTAACATCCTATAAGTTGAAAACTTGTTAACTTTGAATATCCTGTACAAGGGAAGGAGTTACATCAAGTTTTACTACTTTGGATCAAAACCTTCAAGTTTTTAAATGAAGTTGTTCATTTAATGGGGTGTGACGTCGATGCGTCACCAGATTATGTCGGTACTACGTCCTCAAAAAGGAAAAACCTATACCGGACTTAGCCGGCTTCGTTAGTTCAGTGGCACTACTCGTCACTCGCACACGGATGCTACACGTCTACCGTTTCGTGGTCAGGCTACCTGCAGAAACTCAAACAATCATCAGACTCGGCTGCACACCGAGCCCGGAATCCATACAGTTTGTACACCCGGCCGTCATCACTCGCCCGGATGTTCTCAAGCCAACCACGCCTTGAGTTACGTGTTCACGTTTCGGACCACGTGACGGGGTCTCCCATGTTGCACCACGCACGCCAGGGACAGACGTTGCTCGAATACCCCAAACGACATGAAGAGTCGTAGAGGATACTAAAGCGGGTCGGGTTACCTGCCACCCGTGGGGCTCCACCCTTCAGCTTGTGCGCACTGGTGGACAGCGCTTACGTGCACCCCCCAAGACATGAACGTCCCGAGATGCACGATTTTCCGACATAACAAATAGGTTAATAAGCCACTTTCTATATACTAATAACATCCTTATACGGGCTACTAACTCGGTCCTCACTGGATTTTTGAAAATGAAGACCTTTGTACTGTGTTAAACCTCAAGCGAGCTCTGATACCACGCTGACACGACCCCATTGGTCCTGTCGAGCCAGGATCACTCTGAGGGGTGCTGCGTTGCACAGCACCGTATAACACACGTCAAAGGTGCAAAGCGGAAGCGGAAGTTTTATTACATAAACAAGTTTATGAACATGTTTACATCGAAATAAGTTTAGTCTACACTCGCGGGCGTAGACTAAGCATCAAGTGCACGTTCAGCCCTCGAACGTGTCCTTGCTAGCACACACGCACACTAACTCTGCGGCGTGCACGACTCCCACTCGACGGGGTTCCCCTCCTGGGGTTCCGTCTCCTCTTCGGGAGTCCCTTCCTCATAGAACCCTGCAAAAGCTTCAAACACAAGCAGTGAGCACGAAGGCTCAGCAAGTCTGACCCATCTCACCTAAACATGGAACTTCTACATGAGGGTAATGAGTTGCATGAGGTAAAAATCATTTGCAAGGACTCGCCTAATTAGTAGAACCTTACTTTCAAGTTTTAGCAGCAGGTTGTGGAGAACCTTACGCTAAGGCACATGAGAGAGCCGCAATCAAACAAGAAACGCATTTCTTTCATGTACTTTGCCCAAAGTTGAAAAGAACTTTAATTAGCTCTAAGCTACAGCATATCATTAACAATCAATGTCCAGCTTTCAATCAGCAACATTTTAACATGTAACTAGCCTGTTCTTTCTACGTCACGGTACAGTGAACAAGTGGTACTCACTGACCGCGAGGGATGGCGATTATAATCGATTTACACCTGCAGGGTTACCCGAACAACCCGTCACGTACGCCCGTACTCGATGTTGCCTACAACAACCATCACGGACGCCATACGCAACTACCTTTCACTCGTCAGCCAAATATTGAACCGGTCCCATCGTCCCGAGCAAGAGGTCCCTGCACGCGCATCTCCGTGCCGCCAGCCGATTTACACCTCGAGCTCTCAACCTACCCTCTGAACGACGGGCAATGCCTCAATACCCAGCTACCCGAATTACATCAGTTTCCTGGTTCCCATATAGCCGGTAGGTCTTCGGTACTGTTCTAGCTTGTTCAACAGGCCCGCACACGGCTCGGTCCTGAATCGACACAAGCGGAGCTACAGCAGACAGGCCCCAAAGTCCTGCTGCCCTTACTCTCCGCTCGGTCTCATTTTCTTGCCATGTGTATCATGTGCTATCTCTACCCGAGCAATGTGCCTCTAGCCTATTCTCGTGAGTAGTTCCAACTACTCGACTTGTACCGAATCCTACTCTATCCTAGCAATGCAGTGGCTAACGGGGTTTGCAATCCTAAACCCCACCCATGGTTTTCTTGGCTGTGCAGTTGGGTTTCCAATCAAGACTCTAATGCAAAGAACAATATTCAAAGATGTGCTCAAAACAATAAACATTTGTAAAAAGGTTAATGCAAACCGGGGCTTGCCTTGCTGCTCTTGGTCGTAGGCTAGCTGTTCCTCCGGAGTAACGAAGTCTAGGACTTCGGGTTCCTCCTCGACCTTAGCGACTACATGATATATGAAACATATGTATCAATTTAAATGCATTTGTACTAACTTTGAAGTTGTGAAGTCTATAACCCTTGCTAGACAGACCTAATGACTGTGAAACTTTTACTGTGGCTTGGTTACAACCTAAACAGGGACTTGGTCAAGTTTTAGTTGCAGCAAAGCTCAATTGAGCCCTCCACAATTAATTATGTCCTTGACCTTAATTAAAGGCTTTTAGGGTGTTCTAAGGATTTTCATGAAACAAACTATGACTTTCTGAAAACTAGATTTTCATAGGGTTCTAATGGAGTTGGTCTCCCTTAATTTGGAAGTCTCTAACTAAAGATATGAGCTAAACAATTTCACAGAAAATTCTGAAAATGTTTCTGAACATTTTCTATTTTCTCTGGAACAGTTTCACTAATCACACCATTAGGTGGATTAAATGAGCTCAAATGGATCTGAAATTTTTATGGTAGTTCAAGGATATTTTGGTGAACATCTCAGCCAAATTTCAGGATTTTCCTCCAAAGGATTCTCCAGTTAAAATTCCTAACAGTTTAAACTTTGAGGATTTAATTCTGAAGAAATATGGAATTTCATGAAGTGAAACTTGATTTTCTGGAAAGTACTCAGAGAGCTGAATCCAGCAAAATTTGGTTCACTCAATTTGGAGCTTTCTAGCCAAAGTTATAAGGATTTGAAGTTTGAAGGAAATCTGAAAATCGGGGAAAAGTTTAAACTCGCGCGTGGGCCCAGGGGGCACGCGTCGCACGCCTAGGCGATGGCACATCGCGGCCCACAAGGATTTTGCACGCCAGCACACCCGATCCCGGCCGCAGCCGGATCCCGATTCAAAATATCTCCCGCTGACAGCTGGGGTCCACCCCCTTCTTCAAAATATCTCGCCGGAGAGCTCGCCGCCGGCTGCTGTACAGCTCCAAACTTCTCGATTCTGGCCGCCCCTGCCTACTTTTACTCGGGGAACAGGATTCTATGGTCAGCTGCTTATGACAACGGCCGGAGCATGGTCGGCGACGAGCCGCCACCTCGGAATGACTTCGGCCATGTCGGCTGACTTCTCTAACACCTCAGCTACTTGGGAAATCTGTCAGGGAGCATCAGTGGACCTCAGAGAAGGTCGACATGAGCTCGAGGCAGCTCGGGGAAGGCCCGAAATAGGTCCTCACCGTGCGCCTGATACCCCCCGTTCGTTCCGCCATTAGTAGACCTCAAATTACGCCGGGCACAGAGGTTCTCCGGCCCAGAGTTGTGAAGACAACTTGTGCGTTACCGTGTCTAGCTCGTGTGAGAGCGGCCTGAGGCCCTCTAGTCCTTTCTAGAGCACGAATTAAACAGAATCGTACCCGAAGGTCGTTCTGCACACAAAAAGGGGAAAAGTGGAAATTCGCCGCCGGTGAGCAACCACTCGAGCTGTGGCTCGGGGATGAGCAGCACCGGTCACCCGCGCGTCCAAGAGTGCCTTGGCTCGGGCGTGACAACGCCCTGGTTGGGCTGTCCACGAGAGCCCGAGGTGCGGCGGTTCCAAGTCCCGAATTGGATCTTTCGGCACAGCCGATATCAATCGGTTTCAACCGAATTCTAGCAACGGGGAGGATGGAGGAAGGTCTCTAGTACCTTGCTGGGGCTCTGGAGTGGAAGGAGGGAGCTGCGATCGGCGTTCTCCGATCAAGTCCGAGCTGCGGAAGTTTTCGGCCGGCGCTGAGTTCTTGCGGGGAAGAACGACGGTGCCTCGGCCGAGGAGGGGGGCAGGCGCCTTAAGAAGGCTCTGCACCGCCTCATGCCCGCGCGTGGGCAAGCAGCTGGTGGCGCGGCGGCTGGCCTCGGTGGCGATCACCGCTGCGGCTCGGCGACCCGAGTGAAAAAGTCTCAGTCGGTTTGATCTGAGTAGTGGCTGACATGTGGGTCCCACCTCCAGTTCTAACCTCTGAAATTTACTCCTAATCACTGTTGTAAACAGTGAACCCCATACTACCCTTGGCAATTCAAATTATTCACCCATGAGCCATTTGAATTGATCAAAGTTCAAATAAGGTTTGGTTTGAATGAATTTCAGCACAAGTTCAGATTGAAATTCAAATAAAGTTTGAATTTCTCCCACTTAGCTCATGTCAAGATCAACTCCAAATGGAGTGAAAATTGGTGTGTGAGCTCACAAAAATGTGCTGAGTAAGAATATGCCCCCCCACTTTTAAATTCATTGGATAAAAACAGTTTGAATTTGAATATGGTTTCAAACTACCCTCTTCCTAACTATACCCAAACTGACCTCAAAAAGGTTTTGAATTTGGGGTGAAACTTGGCATGGACATCCTTAGCAAAGTGTAGGAGTTTTCGTATGTCCAGCCCACCTATATCACATGTGGGAAATACCACTTTTGCAATGTGTAAGTTTGTTCTCTAATGAGCATGTTGATAATTGTTACTTGCTCTTCATTTGTGTTCATCATTCTTCCTCAAATGAGGTGTGTGGTGTGGTGATGAACACTGCAAATGTGTGTCAAAAACTGAGTCCCTTACAGGTTACTGCAAAGCAGAAAAGACTGAGGTATGCGTTCAGAATTTGGAGCAGGAATCTAGGTAGCCTAGCTAAATTGATCAGTTTATGCAATGGAGTAATACTGATTATGGATAAGCTAGAGGAACACAGATGCCATTTTCAACAAGAAAAAAGATTCACAGAGCTCATCAAGTCTCAGGTCAACCAACTTCTTCAACAGCAAAATGAGTACTGGAGACAGAGGTACACTATAAGGTGGACTAAATTAGGTGATGAACCCACAAAATTTATCCTGGCTGTAGCTACGGAGAGGTTTAGACACAACATGATCACATTAATTCAGGATAGGTATGGAAGGGAATTGCTGCAACATAAGGACAAGGAAGCATTACTATGGTCTGAATTAAGAGAAAGGCTAGGCACTTCGGAACCGCTTCAACCGTGGCCTCAACATCAAGACATGATACAACAATCCGCCATGTTGGGGGACTTATGTGACCATATATCTAGAGAAGAAATAAACAATGCTTTGAAAAACATGGCAGGTGACAAGGCTCCAGGCCCGGATGGTTACAACACAACATTCTTCAAAAATTGCTAGCAGATCATCAAGGAAGATATTTACAATCTATGCTCTGATTTATTTCAAGGCAATGTGAGTCTACAGTCTATAAACTCCTCATAATCATCCTGATTCTGAAGGTTGGGAATCCATCTAAGGTTACTGACTATAGACCAATTTCTCTGCTCAACACCTCCGTCAAATTGATCACCAAGGTCATATCCATACGTCTACAGAGCAAAATCAAAGGGACAATACACATAAATCAATATGGATTCATCAAACACAGAATAATCAAAGATTGTATGGCATGGGCCTATGAAAACCTTTATCAATGTAGCAGGTCCAAAAAAAGCATTGTGGTTGTCAAACTTGACTTTGAGAAGGCACTTGATATGGTCGAACACAGCTTTATACTAACAATGCTACAATACATGGGCTTTCCAGAGCAGTGGGTTCGGTGGATAAGATACATTTTATCATCAGCTACCTCAGCTGTACTGCTTAATGGTGTGCCAGGAAAAGCCTTCCAGTGCAAGAGAGGGGTGAGGCAGGGTGACCCCTTATCTCCCTTTTTATTTGTCCTTGCAGCTGAGATATTGCAGGTGTTGGTCAACAAAGCTGCTGGGTTAGGCTTGTTATCAATACCCATCAGGCAACCGGATGTAAAAGCCCAAGAGAAGGGACTTGCAAAAAATGACCAATTGCATCACCTCACCACACCACAGCTCATCTTGTGGATATCTTGTGAACATGATTGAAGAGCAAGTAACCCCCATCAAAAGGGTGATTAGAGCAGAAAACCCTAACTTCCAAAAACTTAGGATTTCTACACATGAACATGCAAGGTTGAGCTCACCTCTAGACCTTAAATAGTCTTGGGAAGGCTCAGGCCAAAGTTCATGCAAATCCAATACTTTTTGAGGCACTTTTAGAGGCATTTGAAAAAGACGCCAATTTGAATATAAATTCAGATTGCAGCAATTTCCATCACTTGAATTCAAAAGTTGACTTCATATTCAAAATCAGCACATTTTTATGAGTTAGTCCCCCAATTTTCATCTCCATTGGAGCTCATCTTGTCGGGAGCTAAATTTGCATTAATTCAAAACTGAATTTGAATTTCAGTTCAAAGGTGAAGCAAATTTAGCCAAACCAATTTCAAATTTAGGAGATCAAATTCAAACAATGACTTGTAAGCTAAGTCTCACATTTAATTGTGAGTAGCTGGGATATTTTCAGTGCAAACAGAAATGAAAAAAATTAGAAAAAGAATTAGAGGGGAGGTCTCACTTGTCAGCAGCCTTAACCCAGAAGCCTCCTCAGCTGATTTTTCTCATTCGGCCGAGAAGCGCGCGCCAGCCGCTATCGACGTCGGCGCCCGACCGCCTCAGCCGGCCAGCTCCTGCTTCGGTGTGGGAGGTGGCTCGGCAGGTGTCGCGCCCTCCACTGCCCTCAGTGGCCTATAAAATGCACGAAATCGGCCAGCGAGCTCCTGTTTCGCGCACTTTAGTGAACCGCCGCCTAGCCGCCCGAGTTCCGATTCCTTGCCAACTGAGCTGTGATCATCCTCTGCCCTCGACGTCCATTGAAAAGCGGAGCGCTAGCTTGTCCTCGAGCCCACCGTGCAAACCATTCCAAGGTTCGACCTTTGTGCGCAGAGAATATCCCAGTTTAGGGTGGGGAGCTCGTTTCGGGACCCGATTAGGTTTAGGAGAAATTCGGGAGGATCATCGTGTGGGATGGTGAACGGAGCTGTGAAATAGCGTCTAGAGGTTCTTGCGCCCCTCCTCGATCA
Organism: Neostapfia colusana; assembly: GCA_030760725.1. Taxonomy (NCBI): domain Eukaryota; kingdom Viridiplantae; phylum Streptophyta; class Magnoliopsida; order Poales; family Poaceae; genus Neostapfia; species Neostapfia colusana. The sequence continues at coordinate 70,929,893 of JASWHV010000013.1, read as the reverse complement.
AAAACCGGAAGGAAACCACCGCCGGAACCATAGGTTCACCATAGAACAGTTTGGCGGAAGAGGGGGTCGCCGGTGAGGTCCGGTGCGCCGGCTGTTTTGGTTCAAACCGAGGTCATGCCGAGCTTCCCGAGGTCTCCCTGAACGTGGTGACGCGATTAGCACGCGAAGGAGGTGGTAGAAGGGCGGGAACACGTTGCCATGTTGCACAGAGACATAGCGCTCGTCGCTGGCGAGCTACGGCGGTTAGTCGACGGCGGCATGATGTCCAGCGTGCTCAGCGTCCAAAGTTATGTGGGGGCGGCAAGTCTCACCGTCGTCGGCGAGCTAGGTCGCCGGTAACGCCGACCTCGCCGGAGGTCCGGTGGCTAGGGAGGAAAATGAAGACATGGGTCCCACATGTCAGCCGCTGAGTTAAGCACGCGCGAGAGCGTCAGCCTCCGGTTTAGCGCGGGAGACGATTTTCTGTAGGAAAATAATTCAGGGATCAGGCCAAACTTTAGAAATTCATAACTTTGGCTAGAAGTGTCCAAATTCAGTGAACCAAATTTTGCTGAACTCAGCTTTTTGATTACTTTCCAGCAATACAAATTTCAGCTCATGAGACTTAATAGTTTTCTAGAATTAAATCCCTAAATTTTAAACTGTTAGGAATTTTATCTGGAGAACTAATTTATGAAAAATTCTGAAATTTGGCTGGGAGGTTTACTGGAATATCCTGGAGGCACAGTAAAATTTTCAGACCCATACAAGTTCATTTAGTCCCCCTAATTGTGTGATTGAATGAACTGCCCTGAGAAAATAGAAAAATGTACAGAAACATTTTTCAAATTTTCTCAAATCTTGTTTAGGGCATAACTTCCTCTAGAATTATTCAAATGACATGAAACCAAGTCCATGAGAACCATCTCAAACTCTAGTTTCCAGAAAGTAATGGATGGAACCATGAAAACCCCAGTAATTACTTAGAGGTTCTAATATTGACCAAATAGGCTTTTAGTTGTACAAGGCTCAAGTGAACTTTGTTTCAAATGAAACCTGGTCGAAACTCTGGTTAGGACCCTACCAAGCCACCATAAAAATTTCAGAACCAAAAGGGGAGGGCTAGCTAGAGTATATTAGTTACTTACTAAGTTCTAAACATTGCATTTGAATTGACATATAGTATCTCGTTAACGTGTAGTCGCTGAACGGGAGGAGACTCCAGAAGTGCTCGACTTCCTTCTTCCGGACGAAGCCCTAACAACTGACCAGCAGCAACAAGGCAAGCCCCGGTTTGCATTAACCAAATTTATAAAGTTTTGCTTTGTTTACATACTTAGTGTGAGGTGTATATATGTGCATTAGGTGTAGGATGGTTGAGACCCCAAATGCATAACCAGATTTTCCTATAAGAGTGAGGGTAGTGTCTAAGACCTCGAGTAGACTGGCTAGGCTTAATGATAGAACTTCGGTACAAGCCGAGTAGTTGGAATCTACTCGCGATTGGTTCAAGTGAGGTGAGATCATTTTAGTAAAGGAAATGAGACTAGGCAGGGGCTAGGGCGCAGCAAGAGGAAGTCTTGTGTGCGCAGCCCTGTCCGTGTCGATTGAGGACCGATCCGTTTGAGGCCCTGCTCAACAATTATTGAACGTACTGAAGGCATATCGGATATATGGGCCCCGATAAACCGATGTAACCTAAACCTCCGGGCGTCGAGGCATAGCACACCGATTTATAGGTGTAGGTTGAGGGCAGCAAGGTGGAAATCTGCTAACGGGCATAGACAGATGCTCCGTGTAGGGAACCTCCTGTCCGTTTCGGTGCGACCGGTTCGACGGTTGGGATGTTGGGTGAAAGGTTGTCCCGTACGACACCAAGTGAGCATGCTGTGCAGCTCCACGGGTGGGCGTATGTGACGTGCTCTTTGGGTATCCCAGCAGGTGTATATCGAGTCAATTCACCATCCCTCGCGGTGACGAGTACCGCTTGTTCACTGCGTCGTAACGTAGATAAACTATGGAATGTCATGATTCAATTCTGCTGGTATGTATAATTGTATTGCTACATGTGTGCCACCAGATATTGCTTACTAAATTTTGATTCCATGAACTGTTAACTTGTGGCTAAAAGATGAACTAAGGATGAACATGTAAGTGTGTCCCTTTGCTGCAATTTCACCGTCCCATGTTCGTTGTACACTACATGTAGAGTTTCATGCCTAGGTGAGTCGGTTAAGTCTTGTTGAGCCCTCGTGCTCATGGTTGCTTCTTAAGTGTTTTTCAGGTGAGGAGCATCCCAAGGACTCGGGTTACGAGTCCACCGGTGAGGGTTACCCTCCGTCGGGGACCACGGCTGAGTGGGAGCCATACACGCCACGCTAAGCTGAGGGGTGCAGCTAGTGTGGGTTGCCTTAGGGCTGCGCAACCGACTTCTGCTAGATAGACGGGCGTGAGTTGTACAAATTTAACTTCCGTTGTGTAATATAAACGGTAGTTTGTAACTTAGTAGTGTACTACTTTGTACATTTCAGTTGGTTTTCTGTGTAATACAATGTATCTTTATGATGTGTGCTGTCGGGTGTCACATCGTGCGGCACCACCCTCTGCGATCCTGGATGAGCGGATTCCGGTCCGCCACACCGGACAACATAAAACTTCAAATTGTACAATATGCCAGTGATACACTAATGATTCTCAAAGTATCTCAACGTGAACTCCACTTCCTAAAAAGTTTGTTGAACATGATAGGGCATGTCACAGGCTTAAGAGTGAGCTGGAGAATGTCCTGCCTAATGCCAGTCAATCTAAGTCAGGAACAATCTCAGGTGATGGCTGGTACCTTGGGATGCCAAATTGGCACCTTCCCATTCACTTACTTAGGACTACCGATGGGGTTGACAAGGCCAAAAGCGGAAGACTTTGCCCTAATTGTGACTAAGATAGAGAGGAAGCTCACATCTGCAGCCACCTGGCTGTCAATGGGGGGGGATCCACGTTGATCAACAGTGTCATCTCCACCATCCCGATCTATGCAATGTGCACACTCAAGCTAAATAAACATGTGATACATTCCATTGACAAAGTCAAGAAACTTTGTCTCTGGAGAGCCTTGGATACAGCCGGAAAAGGAAAGCCACTGGTGGCATTGAAAGAGGTCACTGCCCCGCTAGACAAAGGTGGACTAGGTATCAAATGTATGAAGCAAATGAATGCAGCCCTGATCACTAAATTCCTATTCAAGATTTACAATCATCAAGACATCCCCTGGGTAAATCTCATCCTACAGTCACACTGCAAGAATGGAATGTAACAGCCACACATTCAAATAGATCGAAATTTGATTCAAACTGAAATTTACATCAAAACAAATAAGAAAGAGGAAAAGAAAAACAAAAAAGAGGGAAATGGGCCTCTCCCGGGCGCAGCCCAGCAACCTGGCCCGCTTTCCTCCCCTCCCTCGCGTGGCCCACCTCCTTTCCCCGGCCCATCCCCGTGCGGCCCACGGCGCACAGCTCCTTCCCCTACCTCCTACCGCCGCCTCCCCGAAAAGAGCGAGGCTCCGGCTAGCTGCCGACCGCCCCACCACGCCGGCAACTTCTCCCCGGCCGGTTGACCATGTGGCTGCCAGGTGGTGGGCCACGCAGCAAGAGTCGCGGGCGTGGCCGCTGACTCAGCGCCACGCGGGCGCCTGCCCACCCGTGCGCCTGCCAGAGCCCCGGTGGGCTCGGTCCATGTGGACCAGAGGCCCAGCGGCTATGGACCAAGTTCCGGTCCACGGAACAGTGACCGTGGGCTCCTGACCCTGCCTGTGAGCCGCTATATGCAGGGAAAAACGCTAGGTACACCGATAAGTGTACACAGAAACTTGAAAAAGGCATTTTCGGGTACAGAAATTCCGGACAAATTCCTAAAAATAGAATTAGTCATTAGAGGATGATAATACATGGATAAAGGCTAAAAACCATTTTAGGGCACTACTAATCGTGGGTAATCACTCTAACCCAACAAATTAAGTGAAAAGCGAAAGGGGATAGGGTGAGGCCCTCCGGCCAAGGACACTACCCGCTCCAAAAGCCCAAATAAAATATTTTGGTCATTAGGAAACCCCTTAAAACCCTTACAACCATGAAACTAAGATGTTACCTAAGTTTTGGATTCCTTTGGGTTCAACACTAATTCGGGCAAATTACGTACTATAGCAAACGAGGAAGCCGACGAGGAATTCAATGACCCGGATTACGAGGAATTTCTAGAAGCTTTTGAAGGCAAGCCCTAACCCCCTTGATCATGATTGCTCTATGAATTTATAAAATTTCCCTGATAGACTGTTTCAATATGCATGTTTTTCATGATTATTTTTAAACGTTGTAGTAGCTAAGACCCACTTGACTAGTGGTTACTTAGTCACGTGCTTGTCATGTGAAGTAACACAACCCCCCCCCCCCCCTTGACCTTGTCGACTCCTCCTTGATGCCCTAAGGCCCCGTCGTCATAATATAATGTGATGACGTGGGTGATCCCTTGAAAGTAGAATGCTTAGGAACCCTCGCGATGCTCGCATCACGGCTCACTACAATTAATCATTGGATTTGTGAAAAGTGTTGAAAGGTGTCTTGGTGGTGTGAGTTAGGAAGTGGGTTGGGAATTTGTGTTATACAACTTGTGTGGGGTGAAGGTGGGAAAAAGGGAATGGTTGAGGTAGGATTTGGTGAATGTTTAGTGTGCGCTTCTGTGTAGTCCACCTGTCGTGGTCACTACACGAATCGCAACAATAGACGACGGCCAGATTTATTGACGACGGCCAGAAAACACTGTTGTCAATTAATCATTTATTGACGACGGTTAACCTAGTGTCGTCGTTTATAAGTTCTCGGAACTTATAGATGATGGTACACCATCAACAATTAAGGCCCGGGGTTTATAGACCACGGTGTAAGCGCACCGTCGTATTTAAGGCCCGATATACTCAGTGCCGCGACTCTCTCTCCCACTCGCGCCGCCGCTCTGTCTCACTCCACCACCGCCGCGGGAGCCGACCACTGACCGCCGCCGCCGGAGCCGACGCCGACGCCGCCGGAGCCGATCGCCGTCGCCGCCGACCAACGACACCAGGTACGCCACCTCCCTCCCTCATTCCCTCATCCACCCATGCACGCGCAGCGTCGGCCACCGATGCCCCGCCGGCCATCGCCGCCCCTACGCCACCGCCGGCCGCCGCCGCCCCGCCGTCCCTGCGCCATGGCCGACCCGCTGCCGGCCCTTCGTCCCTACGCACCCGCCGGCCACTGCCGGCCCCTGCACCCAAGCCGGTCGCCGCCGCCCCTGCACCCTCGCCGGACCCGCGGCCCCTGCGCCATGGCTGCCCCGCTGCCAGCCCTTCACCCCTGCGCCCCCGTCGGCCACTGCCGGCCCCTGTGCCATGGACGGCCGCCGCCGCCCATGCGCCCTCGCCAGACGCCGCCGGCCCTTGTGGTCCTGCCGGCCGCCACCGCCCCTACGCTCCCGCCACCGGCCCCTGTGCCCACGCCGCCGGCCCTTGCGCGCCCTGCTGGCAAGCCCCCGCCCCTGCGCCCTCGCTGTCGGAGATTGATTCAGAGGGCAGGGAGCCTGGAGAGATGTTTTTGACACGGAAGCTAGATAAAATGAAATTAAAAGCTGGGAAGTTTGGGAAGGAGAGGTCTCAGGGGCCGCCACTGTTGGGTATGTCAAAAGGAATGGACGATGAATACATTGGAGGGGCTGGCCGCGATGCTGCAGCGGCACCCTCTGAGATTTCGCATCAATACGACCCTTATGGCCATGATCCATCTCTAATACATAGAGGGAAGTTTCGCAGGAGCACAGATGGTCTTTACACGGAGGATCCTGGATATGACAGGGATTTGCCAAGATCTCGACCTTCTAGGCCGCTGCCGAAGCCAGGAAAGAGGGATCTGGTTATGAGCTATGATGGCAATCTGTATGGAAACAACCACCGTGATAACCATATTGGGGCTCCTTACTACTATGGCAGACCCATGGGTAATCAGGAAGTTACCTTGGCAGCAGCAGCTGATCCTCCATATTTTGACATTGGAAGGAATGCAAGCTACTCTGAGAGAGATAGGGTACAAGGTAGAAAAGGTGTGCAGGGTAAAGCTCTAAGAGGTGATGAGATGCAACGGCCGGCTGGTACCAACACTGGTAGCTTAGATGAGTGGCATGAGGGGCAGGCTGCAGGCGATTACAGAAGCAGGAAGGCTCAAGCTGGTTACAGTCAACAGGTTAAGTCCTATAAAAATATTGAGCAACAGGTCAATGATGCTCACCTTAGGGATGACCCTAGAAGCAAGCTGTCACAGAAAAAGACGAAAGGTAAATCCAGTAGTCGATTTGATGAAATCGGCCAGAAGCACTACATGAGTGTTGCTGCTCATGCTCAAATTGAGGAGACAGAATCTGATTCATCAGAGCATTTTGAAGATGGTGCAGATGTGAAATTTCATGGGCAAAAGGCAGAGCATCACTATTCTGGTCTAATAGACTAGCATATGGTGCCAAGAAGTCAAACAAGCTTGCCAAAACAGTCAAAATGAATTATCCTGGTGCTACTGCAGATTTCGATCCCTCTCATAGCAAAGGAATTAAAGAAAAAGATTCAGAGACCAGTTATTCACATGACCTGCATGCGACTATTAGTAAAATCATGAAGCCTCCATCAGCAAGTGGTGAAAGAAAGAGGAGAGGGGTGGCAAATTTGGATATGCATGGTTATGATACCTCTGTATTGCATGAAATCAAAGAAAATGTTGAGTTATTCAAAGCAACGGAAAATCAAAAGCATGCTAGCTGATCAAGATATGCAGTTGGAGATTCTAACAATGATTTTAATGGTACTGATACACTAAAGGTTGCACTTATAAGTTGCAGTTATGGGTCCAAAAAACCAAAAGGAGGAACTGAAGTTACTAGCCTGGATGAGCATGCAGCATCTGGTTCAAAGGTGATTGATATCAGTGGCAGCCGCCGCCTCGCTGGCCCCCGCCACCCGTAGGCCGCCTCGCCGCTCTGAGCCCTCGCCAGCTGCGCCCCCCTCCCCCCGGATGCTCCTGAATGCAGCACCGCCCGGGGCCGCCACGCCGGCAGCCGCCGCCCAGACGGCCGTAGGCCGCCCCGCCGCCCTGAACCCTCGCCGGCCGCACCCCCCTCCCCCTGTCTGCCACTGCGTGCGCAGAGCCACCCAGGGCCGCCCCACTAGTACTAACAGCAGTGTTTGTTTAGTCTGTCGTCTCCCGACGAGAACGCCTAACCTGCCTAACCGTACTGATCCGGCGCTGCTACATCCGAGGAATCCATCTTAGTGATTAATTAATTAATTAAGTCATTGATGCATTAGATTAGCGTTCCTGGTGTACGATGAGGTTACCGGAGAGCCATCAGCCTGAGCTGGTGGTGGCTTTCCAATTCCAGCTCGGCCAACAGAACAAAAGAAAGATGGTGGTCGCATTCTCACGAGACATGCATTTGTTTTGATCCCATCTGCGCTGACGTACGCTTGCTAAGCACATCCTTCCTAAGCACGGGGAGCGGAGCAGGCAACCACGATGACGACAACGGCGTGCATGTGTGTGCCTGTGGACAGTGGAAGGGGAGAGACACACAGACAGACGGCGACAGGTCACTGGCACGCGCCTGCCCGGTGCTGTGCTGAAGGGAAAGTCACGGGTGGGCATGTGGATGGAGACGTGTGCCGCGAGCAACCGCGTCCTCCTCGTCGTGCAACGGCAACGCGAAGCTCCGATTCCAAGGGTACACCACCAGACGCGTACACGGCGATCTCTGATCTGATACGGGTGAGACGGCCGGCCCACCACCAGGTATCCTCGACTCTTTCGGAGGACAGCGAGCAGAAGCAGACGGCCCACTACTGCATATTTCCTGGAGACGGGCCCCTTGACGACCGTGGGCGCGTTCTTGGAGTGAAGGATGGCGAATCAAGCTGATTGCATAGAGGAAGGTGAGGGCGACGGGGGGTGGGGACTGCATGGCCATTGGCTCCGAGTGGGGAGGCGGCTTGGTGGAGGACGCGTGAGCATAGGCAGTGGAAAACACAGCCTCTCCCCTCCTGAGCTAGCTGCTCCATCAGGAGCAGCAGGCAGCTAATGCAGTCCTCACCTCCCACCCTAAGCAATCAGCGCAGCACAGAACACACCCCGCAACGTACGCCTGTCCTGATTACTACTTCAAACTCTCAGATACTAGTGACTCGACTGGTTCCGAACCCCGCTCCCTCCAGTCCAAAGAGCTCCAAACCAAAATGAGAAGTCCGGAGAGAAGTCTGAGAAGGAGCAGAGCAGAGATGCTTTGACTTTGATGCCCGTGCACAGTAGCCCGCACACTGTTTTGAATCTTTTTCTTTGACCTGTCCTTCCTCAAACCGAGAACTAACTCTCGCTTCTTCTTTGACTGACAACATACGTATGACGGCTATAACCGTATAGTTTTCCCCTTTTTACTTGAAGAACTGCACCGGATAGGGGGTGTAGTGTTAAATAGACGGCGTTATGCTTTCGAAATAGTAGTTTATTTGTTGTTATTGTTTAATATATGGACATAAAGGGGTTTCAGGCCGACCCGGTCCGGCACTGCCCGACCCGACACGACACGCAATATATGCATTCAGATGTGGAATTATCATCTAAGACCAACTTTCTTCTTCTCTTTCTCTCATTCTTTCCTCTCTCGTAAATGATTTGTCTGCTTTGATGGTATACTCTCAAAAATGGCTGAAGACCACACTTGGATGTATACTGGTTTGAAAAAGAATGGGAGACGCTCAGAGGAGTGGTTCACCAATACGAATGGTTTCATAGAACGAGCTTTCTCGTTGTCAAACAACAGGAAGGTGCGGTGCTGTAACACCCCAAAATCCTGTTAAGAGAGGGATTTAAAAATTTTTGGACGTATTGCATGTGTTGCAAAAATTCAAATTCAAAATGGAATTCAAATCAAACTCAAAACAGAAATGAAAAAGAAAAAGAAAAGGAAAAAATAAACCTCCCCGGCCAGTGGGCCGAAACCCACCAGCCGGCCCATTTATTCCCGTGCCAGCTGCAGCCGCGCGCCCTCCCCTCTTTCCCACTGACACGCGGGGCCCGCCAACCCTTCTTCCTCCTCGCGCCCGCGCTCGGCCGGCCGGACTCTTCTCACCTCCGAATCGAAACCGCCCCGGATCCTCGCGTATCCCAGCCGAATTTCGTTCCTGGGCGACGCAAACTCGATCACAACCGAACGCCGCCCTCCCCCGGCTATATAAATAACGACATCTTCCCGATTTTCACCCGCGATCGGCTGTTTTTCTTCCCGGTGAGAACCGAAGCTCCGATCACCGTTTTCTCTCGATTTCTGCTCGGGTTCTCTGATCTAACGCGCCGATCATGTTCCACCGCCTCCGGGGAACCGCGCAGGTGCAGAAAACTCGGTGGTTTGCGCTTCAAACACAGCACCGACGAGCCTCGCCGTGAATTCACCATGGACCTCGTCGCCGACCGCTTTCCAGGACCTCCGAGCTCAAGAAAACCCCCGAGGTGAGATCCCCGACCTCCCCTCTACCGATCTATGCCATAAAATCACAGTTCTAGGAAGAATTGACGAAGATCCGAAACTCTCCGGCGAGATCGCCGCCTCCCGCAGCCGTGCGCCGCCGGGCAGCGCCGCCCGCGCTAGATCAGAACGACGTGGCCGCTTGTGCGCCGTCTATTTTAAATCGCACGGTAGAATTTAAATCCCCGCATACCGGTTCGACGTTATAATCTCATCCGTCTGTTTTAAATCGGACGGTCCACGTCAGCCCCGCGTTATAAAGGCCGGGATTCTTATGCGCTACCCCCTGGGGTTCTCGGAAAATATGAGCTAGCCCCGAAAACTTCTGATCTAGCCCCTGGAACTTCAGAAATTCATGTAAATTCAATTAAAAATCAGTTTTAGCCCCTGGACTTAATAAAAATTAGCAAAATCCCTCTGTTATGCATAGTTAGGCCCCTGGAAATTCTTAAAATAATATAATAGACCCTGTAGTTGGGTGAGTTTACCTTTTAACCCTATGTGATATTGAATTTAGGAATTTGAATATGTAATTAGTATTTAAAATTTAAAAGATGGGACAAACACATTGTAAATTCAAATTTGAACTCTCGTAGCACTTGGAAACCATTGGAGTGAGTTAAAAATAAATTTTAAGTTGCAATGAATCTGTCCAATTGATTATTCACATTTATTAGTTACAGGGACACATTTTTAGGTTAGAAAATAATTCTGAAAATTGGTAAAATAAATGAAAATTAGTTCACATCAGAGGAGAAGTTCAAAAATATGTTACTTAATATTATAGGTCAGAAACTATTCTGTTTAGATGATGAGTCTTATTATTTTCATAATAAAGTTCACAATTAGGTATAGAAATTAAATCTTAAAATATAGGAAAGTAGGTATGCATAACTATAAAAGGATAAATGAAGTTCCCAAAATCCAAAGAATTCAGTTTAGGGTTGGTAGAAGGTCTGAAAACACATTTGGAGTAGGAGAATACTTTTCATGCATACTTGGTAGCTAAAATGTGTATCAATTGAATATAAGGAATTTATTTAAATTGCAAATTCATATATAGTATACAAACATAAATATGAATACAAAAGTAGAAATCATATGCACATGTTTAAAAGTGCATGTAAGACCAAAATCAAGCACACCTAGAGTAACCACAACACATTAAAATGTGAATGACTTTCATAAATGTGAATGTGTGGTTTGTATGAAGTGAAAGTGTGAACTATGTCTTTTGGATTGTTATTTTCTTTTGCTATGTGTGATGATATGAGTAGAACCTGCCCCAGAGCAAGTTCTCCCCTTCCAAGATCAGGACTACCCATTCCCAGAGCAGCAGGAAGAAGGCAAGTGTCCTTGACCACTTTGATCCCATACTAGGATGTGTAGATAGAATTATTTGCATTGTCAATTGAAAAGATGAAACCCATGCTAGGATGTTTCCCTAGAATTGCATTATCCTGTTTCCTTGTAGCTTGGGTTGGGATTTATTTTATCATGTCATTTATTATTATGCATATGCTTAGCCATGCTTAGAATGGGATATTTGGGATGTGAGATCATCAGTTTATTTTAACATACTCTTGAAGGAGATATTATGAGTTATGTAGAGGTAGGGATCAGGGCAAGTTGGATGTTTTGGTTGGTGCTGGGTGCACCGAGACTCGGGTTTGTGTTTAGTACTTGCCTGGATCCTAAGGACCGGTTCATGGAGCATGTAACCTTGCTTTACCGTGCCAACCACATGCTGAGATGGGGCAGCTTGGCAAATTAATTAGGTGTATCCCCAGCGTAGTATGGGTGTGTTGGATGGTGCGGGGAATAGGTGTTAGCTGGACTACCATATGAACCACAAGGCTCAAGAGGGGGCCACTGCAGCGGGGTTGGAGCCTCTTGTATGCTGTTAGGGGTGAAACCTCAGTGGGCCCACGCTCGTCGGGAATCCCTTTGTAAAGGCTTCGTAGTGATCTCCTGGCTACACACCTGGGAAGTGTGAATGTGGTTCGTGGCCACTGGCATAATGGAGGTTCTTTTAGTCCACCCGGCAACGGGGGATGAAATCACTACATGCGGGTACAGTGGCGCAAACTCTGCAGAGTCAAAACTTTCATGACAGCCATCCTCACGGTCAAGAGCGGCTTGGACTTATTCATGATTAGAGTATGATGACCTTGGAGGTTGTGAATGTTAACCGGGGAGCTTAACATTGGAAATGATGTTATGGTTACTTGATTTTGATGATGGGTTGGGAGATTGGGACCATTTCACCTTGTAGTAATGTAGGTGCTTAATAAGCTAAGGTGATAGGTATTATTTGCGTAGTGCTTTAACCATGTGTTGAATCTCTCCTTGCTCTAGCCATGCATGACATAACTTTCCCACACTTGCTGAGTACCCATGGTACTCAAACTTGCTTTTCTGTTGGTTTATATTGCTGCTCAGGTCAAGAGAATGATGTGGTGTTTAATGACCAAGACTTTGGTCCCGTGGAAGGATTCTAGGTTCACGGAGTCCCCCGGGCAACGCCTGTGACGGAGCCCACAAGAATAATATTCCGCTGCTAGTTTATTTACATGTTATGAACTTATTATCGTCCATCGAGACGTATGCTTTGTAAGACATATTTATATTCAACACCTAGCTTGTAATAAATGATGCTTCACTATTTGTCATCACATGTATGAGAAAATGATCCTGGCATACATGTGATATTCACTCGGTTGTTCTACGGAGAAACCGGGTGTGACAGAAGTGGTATCAGAGCCAAGGTTGCCCGTAGGAACATGGACCTAGGTAGAAATGGACGTATTTAAGGACCCTATTTTCTTAAAAACTATTTTACAAGGTGTGGTGTTGAAAAGTGTTATTTAATGGGGTCACTTTCTTCATCTTACCCCAACTTTCATTCAAAATAGGATTTTTGTTTAAAAGTTTATCTAACCTAAGTTTAACGGCTTTCTGTTTTAGATGGTTCGCATGATTCGCACCGCTCGCAAGTCCACAGGAGGGAGAGTTTCCGTAGTGGCCCTTGCCCAAAGAGAGGAGAGTCGTCCGGTGACGTACCTTTCCTACGGATTGGCAGTAGGAGACTTGTTGTGCAGTCTTCGACATATGCTCCAAGCCGCCGGCAATACGGGCAAGCTAATCATACACTATAGCTCCACCAGGACCATTCGGGAGAAGCGGGAAGAATGGAGTTCGGAAATGAGAATTATCCATGAAAATCAGCTGCTTAAGATCCACCGCTCTCCAGCTTGTCGAGCGACACAGGTCGATGCAGAGAAGGATGTCACCTGGGAGGCCATCACCTGCCAGAGTCACATATATCGTCGTCACCTGGACAGGACTGAGTACATGTATGTCCTCCAGTGCGAGAGTGGTACAACGGAGTACAAGTACCCGCCAGTGCAGCAGGGGACTTCCCATGAGCACATGGACTTGTGCTTGGAGGATGCTGCTATGCTCAGCACTCGACTGCAGGAGTGTCAGCAAGAGCTTCAGGATGTTCGTGACACCCTGAAGGAAACCGAGGCGTTGCTTCGAGCCTGCTTGAGGGCGAGAGAAAGAGGAGATGGGAATGAACTGTGTGTCACCGTGAATGACACATGGACTCCTGACTCCCCCGATCGCCGGGCGATCAGGCGTCGTCGCACTTCTCCACCAGCAGCCTCCCCACCCAAAGCAGAGTCAGAAGGCAGTCGCAATAATGAGGAAGATCCCAAGGAGCCAGCTCCATGATACGAGTAGTGTAGAGTCCTTCCCTTAGTGTAGCAGGATGCCGAGTAGTCGAGTCGTTACCTTAGTTAATGGTGTGTTAATGCTTGGTGTGTGATGTGAGTTGTGGAAGCCATGAGCAATTGTCCACAGCCTCGTCTTCAGGTTGTTTTGCTTTGGTGTGTGAACCCACATGAAATAATAGTGCATTTATTTTTGTGTGAGACATGAACCCTCAGGAAGTATTAATACAACAAAGCCTCAACACTTCAAAGTAAAGACAAGTGAAAGTAGTAAGATAATACGTAATGCTTTAAATTAACATTTGGTTGATCATGCTAGATGGACGGAAGAGGAAAGGGTCGTGCTGCCAACCCCGCCAACAACAACGATGAGGCCTGCAACCCTCATCTTTTTGGGAGCCAAGACAGGAGTGGACGCCGTGAGGGAGTTGATCCCATCCACCAAATACTTGAGAATCAAAATCAGCTCATCCAAAACGTGACTCAAGTGGTGGCCAACTTGCATCAAGTTCCACCTCCACAAGCTGCACCACGCCAACCAAGGTTGAGTGAGTTTCTAGGAACTCAACCTCCGAAGTTTGCAAGTGCTGCTGAACCTCTAGAGGCAGATAACTGGCTAAAGACCATTGAGAGCAAGATGAGGATCATACAGTGCCAAGGGTATGAGAGGGTGCTGTTTGCCTCTCATCAATTGCATGACCTGCTGCTGATTGGTGGACCGCTTACGTGGCCGCCCATCATGACCCTGAGAACATCACTTGGGAAGAGTTCAAGCGTAGCTTCCGCAACCATTACATACCAAGGGGTGAACTCAAAAACAAGAGGAAGGAGTTCTTGGGGTTGCAGCAAGGAAACATGACTGTGAGGGAATACCTCACTAAATTTACTCAACTCTCCCGTTATGCCCCACGGGACATAGAGACTGATGAGCAGAAACAGGATTGTTTCGTGGAAGGACATGAAAAAGTCCCAAAACTTGTAAATAGAAAACTTGAGCTATGAATAAAGTTGAGTTTGAATACAAGAAATGGGACTTACAAAAACTTTTGTGTTCCTCAGGAAAGTGTTGGCATGTGCAATAAAACTTTGAATTCAGTTTGAATTAAGATGTGCACTTCAAAAAGAAGGAGGGCATGTTCAAAAGAGAGAATTCAAACTGTTGTTTGAAAAAGTGTATTTGCAATAGCCAACTCAAAGATCAGAGGACATATTTGAATTCCTCAGATCCAAATTATGAGGGAGACCAATTTGGAGGAAATTTGGAGGTGCATGGATATGAATATCAATAGGACTTGTAAATTTCATTCAAATTTAAATTCAAATTTGAAACTGAGGCAAAACTGGTCAAATGGCAAAATGACCTTTGAATTTGGATCCCTAATAGCTGAAGTTTACAAGGTGCCAAAATTTGGATATTTAGGAGAGGAGATGAGTGGGACCCAATTGTCATTGAGGAGAGGGGAAGACTTAGCACTTAAGCAATATTTTCCTCTGTTCAGACTCAACCGGTTTCCTTCTTTTCACTTGAAGGCGCCGAACAGCCGACGTCCACGCGCGCGCCACCGAGGCGACGACGCAGCCAGCTCCCGAGCTGCTTCAACGTCGGTTCCCCCGCGCCCTTATCTCCCCTACGCCGTGTTCTGTCGGCCACAAAACCGCCCCACGAGCCCCTGTTCTGTTTCCTCCCGAGAAAACCAACCACCGGCGCCGCGCCTGTTCATCCCGATCGGGAGCCAGCGTTGTTCTCTGGCTGCCCGAGCTAGCAACACGAAAGAGGAGCGCCGGCGTGGGCACAAGAGCTTGCCCAGCTCAGCTCCGGCGTTCGGGGCTGCTGTTGGCCGTAATCTTAGGATCAGCGCCGAAGCCGAGGGGTAAACGTTGGAAATCGACGTCGGGCTCTCGTGGGCAGCTCACCACCGTGGGTTTCACGATCAAGCAGCAACGCTCAGAGGTGTGCCGTACCACCGCCGTGCTTCTCCCCGGAGCTCAGCTCGAACGGTGATCCTCAGGGACAGAATTTGAAGTTTTTCTTCCGGAACACGACCTCGGACCCTCTGGTAAGGATTTCTCAAATTCGCGCTTAATTTGCACTTAGAGATCACCAACTCGGGCAAAAAGGGTCTAGGCTTAACAGCGGTCTGATCCCCTTCACAACCCTAGCTGGAAACCTCGTGGTTACAGCTAATTTTGAGCTTTTCGAGCGGTGATCATGGCGGGAACCGCCGGGGGCACGGTGAGACCCCATCTCGAGCTGTTACCAATCCAGTTTGAGCCAAATCCGAGCACCCCCATGACTGCCTGATGCTTTAGAGCAAATTTTCTGACCCTTTGGCGGGCTAGGATGCTCGGACCACGGCGCCGAAGCTTCACCGAAGGGTGCGCACGACGCTGACCTAGTTCCGAGCGCCTATAGCTTGGGCTGACCCCGTAGATGAGTTGCTCGCCCCTGAAAACCCCCAGGTGGCGAGTACCGAGCCGGGAGACAGCCGGGAAGCCGACTCCGGCGAGCCCCGACGAACTTCCGGCGAGGGGGCGGCGCGGGAAAAAGGAAACGGGCCGAGGTTGAAGACGACTGGCCGGTCCCACCTGTCAGTGGCGATATTTTAAATCGTCGATCCGCTGCGGCTCCGGGATCCGGTGTGGTGGCCCGGGAAGTAGTCTGTGGCCCCGTGTGGCGTGATTCCAGCGGCTGACACGTGCAGGGTGGACCCACAGGCAGAGTTTGAACTTTTCCCGAATTAATTTGAATTCCAGATTTGGTTCAAACTTTGGATCTGCATAACTTTGGCTAGGGAGCTCCAAAATTAGTGATTCAAATTGGGTTGGATTCAGGGTGAAAAGAACTATCCAAATATGCAACTCAATTTGCATGAAAACTAATATAAAATTCTGGAGAATTCATTAAATCTTTTCAGCAAAAGAATTTTAGAGGGAGTTTGGTTCATCCAAAAATCCCCAAATTTTGCAAGAATATTATTTAGGATATTAGGAGACTCTTGTAAAAGTTTCAGCTCAATTGGAGTTGATTTAATTTGAGTAATTCTGATTCCAAGTTTCTGTATTCAAATGAATACAGAAACATTTTCAGGAAATTTCCAAAACTTGGAAATTCAGTTCTAGCCATTCCTTAGATCCAAAAATCTTTGGAAAATTCATGCATACTCCCTGAGCTATGTATGAAATTATAGTTCACTTGAATTTGCATGAAAATGCAAATTTAATCAGAATTAATTCCTGTTTGGCTAAATGCTTAGGGAATTATTCTGAGTGATCTACTTAGTGAAATATTCTGAATTTTGGTCCAGAGGACTTTCTTGTTAGAAGGAACTCACAAGAAAATTCCCAGCTCCATTGGAGCCATGGATCATTAGTGTTCTGTTCAACCATTAGTTGATCTCCCCACCCAAGTGATGAACCTCACTTCTCACTTGAGGATAATGCTTAGACACATATCCAAACCACCACCCCAGTGTCATTTTAAATTCTTAAACAAAGTTCCAGTTTCAAACTTGTCTTTAGCATTATTAGCAAAAGCTTTATAATTAAACATGTATACATATTCATAACGTGTAGAGCTTAGACGTGGAAAGTGAAGAAGGAAGAGTTGAGCTTGAATCAAGAAGCAAGAAGGCAGTGATTCAGCTTCAAGGCAGCAGCAACTAACTTCATAATCATCTGACTTTAGTCACCTGCAAAACCAAGGCAAGCCCCGGTTTGCATTTAAGATGTTTTTAAAGTTTTTCCTTTGTTCACTACTATTGGTCATAGTTGTATGTGCATTAGATCAAGGATGTTTTATACCCCACTTGCATAACCAAAAAAATGAACCCTGAGGTCGAGGGTATAATTGTGTCATCGATGTAGAATAAGGCCATGCTAAATAGACTAGGGCATCTGGTAGAAGACGAGTAGTTGGAGACTACTCGCGAGCTATGGTTCAGAATATCATAAGTGTGGTTGGGGAAGGAAGCAAACTAAAGTTTACATTTCTGAAGATGAGACCGGGCAGAGGGGTTAGGCTGCGACAAGACGAGGTCTTGGTCGAGTAGCTCTGCCTGTGTCGGTTAAGGACCGATGCGTATGCCGCGTCCAGGAGCAAGTATTGAGTTGTGTACTGGATGCTTACTGATATATGGGAACCAGGAAACCGATGTACCAGGTTCACTGGATTGTAGAGGCATACCACATCGTCTCGTTAGACCTATGAGCCCGAGACGGCGCGACCTGTTCTACAGTTTAGTGTCCTGAGAAAGGTTGCCACATACGACGTAATGAAGGATGCCAAGGTTGGGTCTTCAGAGGCGGGCGTACGTGTAACAGCTCTGATACCACGCTGAGACAGCCCCACGGGACCTCATCGGGTGGTGCCGTGTTATGCGGCACCCAACAACACACGGGTTGCAGAAACACATCATATTACATAAATAGTTTAGCGGAAGCGTACAAGAACGTTTTACAAATAGTTATATCAGAGTAAACTACAGCGGAAGACTATCACGCTCACGACTTATATCTAAACTAGCAACAAAGAAACAGTCCAGCCCGCGGACTTTTCTTACTAGCAACACGAAGATCAATCTGCAGCGGCGAGGATGATCTTTGAGTAAACACTCGGAGGTTCCCGAGTCTCATCGGCATCCCTTCTCATAAGCATGGAGTCAATTACCTGCAAAACTACTCGGATAGCATCCGTGAGCATAACGCTCAGCAAGACATAACCGTCACCCTAAACATGAAACTCTATGTGAGGTTATGAACCTAACATAGGATGGCATAAGCATAATTAACTCGCCTAAAAGGAATCCTTATTTTCAGGTATTTATTGCAGCATTTTAAGTAACCCTGGGCATGCCACATCGGGAGTCCACAATCAAACAAGAAACGCTTTCCCTCGATGTAAATTGCTCATGGCATAAAAGAATCGAGTTTGCACTAGCCTATTCATCAAGATCCAATACCAAGGTGGGATAATACTTCACATCAAATTGATTAGTTCCTTTCTCATGCAAGTTCTTACTACGTCACGACTGTGAGAACAAGTATGCTCGGTACATTCCGCGAGCGACGGTGATTCGAATCAATAACACCCGGACTACACGACACGTACGCCCGTACTCAACGTTGCCTACAACAACCACCACTGACGTTGTACGTGGCAGCCTTTCCCCCGTTTCACCCCCGCTGAATCGATCAAGTCGCCCCGTACAGTAGCTACTCTCATGGTGCACCTTCCGACGTGAGATGTCATGAGAATATTCCCCACATACTGCACACCGGCCGTCCACCTGAGGCGACCCGAAAAGTCCCAACGACAGCTTCCCGAGGTACATCGGTTTACTGGGTCCCATATATCCAGCATGAGTCCAGTACACAACTAAAATTTGTTCAACAGGGCCGCATACGGATCGGTCCTTGACTGACACGGACAGGTCTACAGCACCCAGGCCCCTATGTCCTGCTGCTCCTACAACCTTCCGGTCTCAACTTTAACTTGCTACATCATTTATGAACCAATCCCGTATGCCCCTGTTGTTCCTGAAACTGCGAGTAGCATCTCACCACTCGACTTCTACCGAACCGTACTTAAGCATGGCAGTTCTACACGGTGAAAGACACCTACCCAATACTCCATGGGTCATTTGGTTATGCAAGAGGAGTATCAATCACTAGACCTAATGCACAGTTCATATCTTGACCGAATCTGAATACAAAACAAAAGCTTAACAGCTGTTAAATGCAAACCGGAGCTTGCCTGTTTTGCAGGGTAGTCGTATATAACCAGTTAGTGTTCTTGCAGATCCACCCTTGACTCTCCGGAGCTTGATCCACTTCGATGAATCACTCCTTTGAGTCCCCTTCGTTGTGGTTCCTATTGAAATGCATATGCATATGTTTTATAGAATGTAATGGAAAGAAGTTATAGAATTAAGTTCTTAGGAACAGATGTTGTGTGAAAAATCTAAGAATGGCTTGGTTGCCTCTGTTGTGTAAAGAAACAGAAATAAACTAAATTGACCTTAAGGCCTTAGCTATACACTAATCATTTTCCCTAATGATCAAAATAGACAAGCTGAAAAGATTTGAGTGCAACTGAAGAACAAGAACTCCAATCGCCTCGAAACTTTTACAGCAGGTTCTATACTACCTAAGGATTTAGCTTGCCGAATTGCAGCTAATGTGGAGTCATATTGTGTCCTCCATAATTCTCACAATATCTCTTATGTATTTTTCCCTTATACATAAGTATGGAGAATAAGAACAGGGAGTTCAAGGACTCACCTTGGGCTGGTCATTTACATGTGAGTTCTTGATCACATGAGAGTAATCTGGTCCAAAATTCAGCCCTTTTACTTCAGTAGTTCTCCCAGAACAATTCTTTAAGCATTACTACTCAAAAGAATTACTTCTGAGGTAATGTGCATTTTCATGCTCAATTAAGTGAACTACAATTTCAAGTATGTCCCAGAGAGATTACCTAAATTTTCCTATGATTTTTGGAGCTATGGATTGCTCAGAATAGATTTTTGAGGTGAGAAACATTTTCTGAAAATGTTTCTGGACTCCTTTGAGCACAGTAGTTTTCATTTAGCTTCCTCCTCAAATTATCTCGAAATGAGCTGAAAATTTTCTAGAAGGTCAACAATATGCTTAAGAATATTCTGGCAAAATTTGGGTATTTTTGGATAACCCAAACTCCCTCAATAATTCTTTATCAGAAAACCTTCCAAGAATTTTCCAGAATTAAATAATGCGTTTCATACAAATTGGGTTGTAGATTTGGACAGAGATATTCAATATGAATCCAACCCAATTTGAATCACTAAATTTGGGGATTCCTAGCAAGAGTTATGAGATTCTAAAGTTTGGGGAAAAATTCTGAAATTGACCTCTGTTTATTTTCCCATTTTCAGAGACATAAGGAATTAACACCACATTTGGCCAAGCAAATGAGGTTCAATGCTTCTGAAAATTTTACTGGAGTTCAAGTATTTTTGGAAGACTCTCCTGCCCAAATTTGGGGATTTTCCAATACATAGAACTCCTGGAAAAATTCCCACAAGCTTTTCCTTCTATGAATTAATGAGCTAAAACCAGGGGTTTTCATAGTTATTGGGTTGTACCTCTGGATAGTACGCTCTTAGAGAAATCCAACAAAATATATTTCACTATTTTTGGATCTTTCTACACCAAGTTATGCATTTTACAAGTTTGAACAACTCTCTGTTTGATTTTAAACAGAACAGTCACACGTGGGGCCCACGGGTCAGGTGCTTCTTCAACCTCCCGCCAGAGCCCGCGGGTGCACACCGGCAGAAAACTTGGCATGGCTCGTTCTCTCTCATTTCTCCACCAAATGAGCTCCGGTTTCTCCCTACATGCTCCTGGGAACGTGGCGCAGCTGCCGGGCAAGGTTTCCCCGCGTGAAAACGGCTGTAGGTGGGTCGGCACCGGCGGGGCGGCTCAGGAGCTCGACATGGACGCGTTCCAGCATGTCCAAGACATCTCCCGGTGAGCTACGATGTCCTACAGAATGCTTATGGTTCTACGAACATGGAACGGAGATCAAATCGTGCAGAAAGTGGCTGCAACCTAGTCGTCACCGTGGACCGTGGCAGTTTTGGCCGCCGGCAACGATTTCTCGTCGCCCGGGGCATAGGAGGGTCGATTTTCTTTGGTTTTCGGTGTGGGAGGGCGCTAGGGCATCTAGTTGCTGTGGTTTGAATTGTAGGAGGTATGATCAATCGGTTTGGGAGAATTTCACTAATTAAACACGGTCTGTTCTATACGTGCGCCGCTGCCAAAAATCGAATTCCGGCGAGCCGGCGTCGGGGAAGAGCAGGAGGACGACGGGATGAGGATCAGTACCTCCTAGCGCACCTCTGTGGCCTCTTGAGCCTGCCGGAGAGGCGCTGGGCTGGCCGGGAGACAGGGAGCAGTGGAGCAGCGCCGGTGAGGTGCTCGGCTCTCGGTTTGTTTGCGAGGAGAAGAAAGCAATTGTGCCTTGCTTCGGCCGGGGGGGGCACGTGATCACATTGGGGGCGCGGCCAGGACCGACCCCAGGGCGCCAGCGCGTGGAGACCGGCAGCAGGAGCTGTCGCCGGCAAGCTGCTCGGTGGCGCTCGCGAGCTGCTCGGGAAAAGTTTCCACCGAGAGCAAAACTTAGGGAGTAAGTCTCCTCCTTTAGCTCTACGACCTGTGGGTCCCACCCGCCATTTCTTCACCAAATATCTTCTCAAGCTGATCTGTTCACTCCCCAAAATGCTAATTTTTAAAAAGGTGGGCTAGAATTTGAATTCTTCAAATTCAGTTTGAATTTGCAAGACTAAACCTAAATTTGGTTTAGAATTTGCAATTTCTTCTATTTTAGTTCTCTTTTAAGCTCACCCTACAAATCGAAAGTTGGTGAGCAAACTCCTCCCTATGATCCCATCTATATGGCTGCATTTTTATTCAAAGTCCTTGACCACCTCATGTGTGAACTTTGAATTTTCAAATCTGAATTTTAAACTCACATGCAAAGAGGTATTTAACTCCTTATTGGTCCAACACTTTTAAGTAAAAAGGTGAACCTCATGTTGGATGTTCATCCATGTATTACCTTGCATGAAGAAAAGTTTTAGCAAGTCCCATTTTTCATGTCTTTGCCACACATATGAACTCAAACTTTAGTTTTTTATTCATACACATTTTTGGGACTTTTACATTCCTCCCCCCTTAAAAGAATCTCGTCCCGAGATTATAAAAGAGGAACAAGACGGGAGAGGTAATTACAAACTGTACAAAGATAAAAGTTCCGGGTAGTTGGTGCGGAGATAATCTTCACTTTCCCACGTTGCCTCTTCCGTGGTGTGATTACTCCACAGCACCCTGAAAAATTTGATCATCCGGTTCCGGGTTACCCGGGTCTTTTCATCCAAAATCTGAACCGGTTGCTCGGCGTAGGTTAGGTCCGGTTTCAATTCGTCGATGACCTCAGTGCGAACAGCCGCGGTGAATTTGAGGCACTTCCGCAGCTGTGATACATGAAATACATCATGAACACCCTCTAAACTTGCCGGTAAATCCAGCCGGTAGGCTACGGGTCCGCACTTCTCCGTGATAGCGAAAGGACCAATAAAACGGGGAGCGAGTTTCCCCTTTACACCGAAACGGTGAATTCCCTTCATCGGAGATACCCGAAGATACACGTGCTCTCCGACGTCAAAATGCAATGGCCTACGCCATTGATCAGCGTAGCTCTTCTGCCGGGATTGTGCAGCCTTCAAGTTTTCTTGTATCAACCGAACTCGGTCTTCGGCTTCATTTACCAGATCAATCCCAAACAGAACTCTTTCTCCGGACTCACACCAATTCAGTGGTGTGCGACACTTCCGGCCGTAGAGAGCTTCATACGGTGCCATTTTAATACTCGCTTGATAACAGTTGTTGTACGAAAACTCCGCCAGCGGTAGGTGATCATCCCAATTCCTACCGTGGTGGATGGCACACGCTCTCAACATATCCTCGAGCACTTGATTCACCCTCTCAGTTTGTCCATCGGTTTGAGGGTGATATGCGGAGCTTCTAATTAGCTTGGTGCCCAACGAGGCATGCAGTTGCTCCCAAAATCGAGCAACAAACAGCGCACCTCGATCTGAAATGATGGTCTTCGGGACACCATGCGAGCATATAATTCTGGAGATGAATAACTCCGCATATTGTCTTGCTCGATAATGAGTGTTCACCGGTATAAAATGAGCCGACTTTGTCAACCGGTCGACGATCACCCATATCGAGTCATGCTTCCTGGATGTGAGCGGTAATCCGACGATGAAGTCCATACTCACATCCTCCCATTTCCATGCCGGTATCTTCAAAGGTTGTAGCGGTCCGACTTTCCGCATATGATCAGCCTTGACCCGTCTACACGTATCACACTCGGATACGTATTTAGCAATCTCCCTCTTCATCCTCGTCCACCAAAATTTCTGTTTCAAATCTTGGTACATCTTGTTACTTCCGGGATGAATGGAAAACTTAGACAGGTGGGCTTCATTCAAGATCATCTTCCGGAGTTTCATATTGCGCGGTACCACTATACGGTCGTTAAACCATATTGTACTGTTCTCATCCTTCTGGAAACATTTCACTTCTCCGTTGTCTAGTCTTCTCCGTATGTGAGACATTCCTCTGTCTCTTCTTTGAGCCTCAACAATCTCTTCACGGATCGTTGGAATGAGCGCGAGATTATAAAGCGCGCCATACGGAATGACACGGAGTCTTGGCTCTTCATCTTCCAACTCAGCAGCTGCCAAGTTGTGAACGTGGGCTTTCCGACTCAGCGCGTCGGCAACCACGTTTGCTTTTCCTGGATGATAGTGGATCTCAATTTCATAATCTTTTATGAGCTCCAACCATCTCCGTTGTCTCATATTCAGCTCCTTCTGCGTGAAGATATACTTCAGGCTTTTATGGTCGGTGTAGAGGTGAACGAGATTACCAAGTAGGTAATGCCTCCACATCTTTAACGCCAACACCACTGCAGCAAGATCAAGATCATGAGTTGGATAATGCTGTTCGTGGTTTCGCAGTTGACGAGACCCATAGGCGACTACACGCCCTTCTTGCATCAGAACGCAGCCGAGACCGATGCCGGATGCATCACAGTATACATCAAATGGCTTCATCGTGTCCGGCTGAGCAAGAACTGGAGCTGTGGTGAGATGTTTCACCAAAGTTTTGAATCCGGCTTCACATGGTGCATTCCACATGTATTTAGTGCCCTTCTTCAGCAGCTCCGTCATTGGTTTAGCAATCTTTGAGAAGCTCGGAATAAACCTCCGATAATACCCCGCTAAACCTAGGAAACTCCGGACCTCGTGGACTGATTTGGGAGATTCCCACTTCAGCACTTGTTCAATCTTGTTGGGGTCCACGGCGATACCTTCTGCTGAAATAATATGGCCTAGGAAAGGCACTTGATCAATCCAAAATTCGCACTTGCTGAACTTGGCATATAATTGATGCTCCCTCAACCGTTGTAGCACAATACGCAATGTTCAGCGTGTTCTTCTTTAGATTTGTAGTAAACCAATATGTCGTCGATGAATACCACGACGAACTTGTCTAACTCCGGCATGAATACAAAATTCATCAAGTACATGAAGTGTGCCGGAGCGTTGGTTAACCCAAATGACATGGCGAGGTACTCGTAGAGTCCGTATCTCGTCGAGAAAGCTGTCTTCGGTATGTCCTCCGGTCGGATTTTGATTTGATGATATCCCGACCGAAGATCCATCTTCGAAAATACCTTTGCACCCACAAGTTGATCAAACAGGATGTCGATGCGGGGCAAAGGATATTTGTTCTTGATCGTGACAGCATTTAGAGGATGGTAATCAACACATAGCCGTAGTGTTTCGTCCTTCTTCTTAACGAACAGCGCTGAGCAACCCCAAGGTGAAGAACTTGGTCGTATGAAACCCTTGCTCATGAGTTCATTCAGTTGCTCTTTCAACTCTGCTAGCTCGTTAGGTGCCATCTTGTAAGGCCTTCGTGAGATAGGCGTCATTCCAGGCGCCAGTTCAATCTTGAACTCGACGTCCCGTTCGGGCGGCATGCCCGGTAAGTCATCGGGAAAAATGTCGGGATAATCACGTACCACCGGAATATCTTCAAGTTTCAGCGCTTCCGTGTGGTAGGCCTCTACCATATCTGGATCTTCGCTGTCTAAAAACAGTGTGTGCTGTCCGTGAATCGGCGAGTCAATCTGGACAGTATGGTTACCGATATTGAGAACGGCACCGTGACGATTTAACCAAGACATCCCCAATATAATGTCTATCTTCTGCCTATCCAACATAATCAGCGATGTTGGGTATATTTTTCCGCCCAAACACAAAGCTGCTCGGGACACAATCTGATTGGCAGAGATATTTACTCCCGGTGATCGTATAGGAAAACTCGTTGTGGGAGTATTGGTGGATAGTTGGTGCTGATCCACGCATGTTTTGCTGATAAAATTGTGGGTGGCACCGGAATCAAAAAGTACAAGCACGGGCATGTCTTTGAGAGTAAACATGCCCGCTAACACTGGTGCTCCCTCCGGGACATCCTCAATAGCAAGATGTTGCACACTCCCGGACTGCAATGCTGTTATGTTGACTTGAGCAAGTGGCGGCATACCACCTGACGATGATGGCTGTTTGGTGTTCACCAACTTCTCCCGGCATTCTTGCCTAAAATGCCCTGAATGGTGGCAATAAGAACACGGAGGTTTCCCCGGTTCTTCGTTGACTTGTGGTTGAGAAGTTGATGTACTTGGCTGCAGCAATGATGTCACAGGTGTCATTCGTTGCTGCGGCAAAGGTGTTGCTTCAAGACAAGATTCTTGAGCAGGAAATCTGTACGGAGTTGATCTCACTGGTGATTGCCATATTTCATCAGATGGTGTGTGATACACCACACGGTATTTGCGAGGAACAACTGGTGTGTCTTCTTGCACATCATCCCGGTCCCTCCTCTCTGCTTGACACTCAAGTGTCGCTTGTTCTTGCAGCAGAGCAACACTGATCAACTCGGTGTAACTGCCTTGATTGAACAAAGCTAACTTCTCTTTTAGTATGACACTCAAGCCATATAAAAAGTAGTCACACATTGCAGCTTCGCTCGTCGCATAAGCAGGGGCATATTGTGCCAGAAGGTTGAATCGTCTGACATAATCGAGGACACTCATGTCCCCCTGCTTCAATTTTCTGAATTCTTGCTGTTG
Source organism: Neostapfia colusana (assembly GCA_030760725.1). NCBI lineage: Eukaryota > Viridiplantae > Streptophyta > Magnoliopsida > Poales > Poaceae > Neostapfia > Neostapfia colusana. The sequence continues at coordinate 70,903,844 of JASWHV010000013.1, read as the reverse complement.
GGCCTTAATAAAACCCATAGGAATGTGACGAGCACGGAATGCTTCACGAAATTCCGTCCATTCCACTTGATGGCCTTCTGGAACGGTGGCGAGATAAGCAAACCACCAATTTCCGGCGGCTCCATGGAGCTGTTGAGCTGCAAATGATGTCTTCTGATATTTGTTGCACTCAAACACTCCAAACTTGGACTCCATAACTCGAAGCCACTGATCAGCTTCCACTGGTTCATTGGCTTCGGTGAAGATTGGCGGTTGTGTCGCCAAGAAATCCAAATAGGCGTTCCGAGGTGGAACGTCCTGTTGCGCGTGTTGGAGTAAGCCCTGTTGTACCAAGGCTTGGAGTAGTATTGTGTTCTCTTGACTTGACTCGACCATCTGAGCCATGATATCCGCCCATACCGTTGATGGCGGTGCCCGTGGTGGAGTCGAGTCATCACCGTCTTGGCGAGAACTTTCAGCCCTACTCGGAGAATGAGTACGCACCATACTGCAAAAGCATAATTTTTGAGGGGAGTCAAAACATGATCTCAGCAGTATGTAGAAGTATGTAAAACATGAACATGCTAAAACTTTATGAAAGCATAACAAAATTTCATGTTTACACATCTTTCTAAAGCTAACATATTCAGTCCCTCCTCCTGTACAGAACAGACCTTTCTGTACTTAACTCAGAATTTGATCCAGTTACCAGCATTTTCATAACTCAAGTTGAATACCAAAGTTAAAGTTAACTTCAGTATCTTTACAACGAGTACTCATATGCCCATAGATCATCTCTGGATCAATAGCTATGACGGTTCAAAGTTGACAAAATTTCTAGGTAAATTTTGCCAGCACCTCCTTTGTATGTGGTTGTTTTCATCACAGTTTTACATACAAATGAGATAAAATTCTGAACAAACCATGAACAACAAAATCGTTGTAAGTTTCATAACCTCTCCAACGGTATATTACATGACCCTTAGAGATTTTTCTACAGATTGTGACAGCTATTTTACAGCAACATCCAGAGAAGTTTTGCAGCTGCTCTGTTTTCTGAACAGTTTGCATTCATCTGGACATTTAACCAAGTTGGTGTCGGATTTGGCTCTGGAGTTCTACAGAAAAGTTGTATAGCACTTAATAACCTTTCCAGAAATGTATCAAACACCTCCATTGGGTCAAGCTATTCCGAGTTACGCTCCGTTAAAGTTCGGCAAAACTTCTGCCAGAACAGAGCACTCTGTTTTTTAGATAAAGAAGCCTAGTAATTCTCTTCTTTGAAACTTAGTTCAAATGAAGAGTTCAGTAACTAATATGTGCTTTATCACATCCATTTTTAGTTTGGAAGTTAGTCATGAATGATTTCTTCATAGGTAAGAATACTATCCAGTGTAGTACGGTGACGATGCACTGTAAGACATATGACGGTACTACGTCGCCTCACCAAAGAAAAACCTAACCGGATTACACCGGCATATACGTATCCTTAGGTGGCACTAAACGGTCACTCGCAAACGTGTTCTACACGCACTAAGGTTTTCGTGGTTAGTTCCTGCATAAAACACACTCAATCATCAGGTTCGGCTGCACACCGAACCCGGTATCCATAACAGTTTGTACACCCGGTCGTCATCACTCTTCCAGGTGTTCTCAAGCTAAACACGCCTTGAGCTACGTGTTCATGTTACTGACCACGTGACTGGGTCTCCCAAATTGCACCATGCATGCCAGGGAAGACGTTGCTCGAATACCCCAAACGACATAAAGAGTCGTAGAGGATACTAAAGCGGGTCAGGTTACCTGCCACCCGTGGGGCTCCACCCTTCAGCTTGTGCGCACTGGTGGACAGCGCATACGTGCACCCCCCAAGACATAAACCGTCCCGAGATGCATGATTTTCTGACATAACAAATAAGTTAGCTTGCCACCTTCATATTATGCTAATAGTTGTCCTTATGTGGGCCTAGTACCGTTATCTCACCGTATCCTAAGTTTTTGACATAATATGATGCTCAATCCGTGCTCTGTTCCCAACGCAGCTCTGATACCATGTGTAACAGCTCTGATACCACGCTGAGACGGCCCCACGGGACCTCATCGAGTGGTGCCGTGTTATGCAGCACCCAACAGCACAAGGTTTGCAGAAACACATCATATTACATAAATAGTTTAGCGGAAGCGTACAAGAACGTTTTACAAATAGTTATATCAGAGTAAACTACAGTGGAAGACTATCACTTTCACGACTTATATCTAAACTAGCAACAAAGAAACAGTCCAGCCCGCGGACTTTTCTTACTAGCAACACGAAGATCAATCTGCAGCGGCGAGGATGCTCTTTGAGTAAACACTCGGAGGTTCCCGAGTCTCATCAGCATCCCTTCTAATAAGCATCGAGTCAATTACCTGCAAAACAACTCGGATAGCATCCGTGAGCATAACGCTCAGCAAGACTTAACCGTCACCCTAAACATGAAACTCTAAGTGAGGTTATGAACCTAACATAGGATGGCATAAGCATAATTAACTCGCCTAAAAGTGAATCCTTATTTTCATGTATTTATTGCAGCATTTTAAGTAACCCTGGGCATGCCACATCGGGAGTCCACAATCAAACAAGAAACGCTTTCCCCTGATGTAAATTGCTCATGGCATAAAAGAATCGAGTTTGCACTAGCCTATTCATCAAGATCCAATAACAAGGTGGGATAATACTTCACATCAAATTGATTAGTTCCTTTCTCATGCAAGTTCTTACTACGTCACGACTGTGAGAACAAGTATGCTCGGTACATTCTGCGAGCGACGGTGATTCGAATCAATAACACCCGGACTACACGACACGTACGCCCGTACTCGACGTTGCCTACAACAACCATCACTGACGTCGTACGTGGCAGCCTTTCCCCCGTTTCACCCCCGCTGAATCGATCAAGTCGCCCCGTACAGTAGCTACTCTCATGGTGCACCTTCCGACGTGAGATGTCATAAGAATATTCCCCACATACTGCACACCGGCCGTCCGCCTGAGGCGACCCGAAAAGTCCCAACGACAGCTTCCCGAGGTACATCGGTTTACTGGGTCCCATATACCCAGCATGAGTCCGGTACACAACTCAATCTTGTTCAACAGGGCAGCATACTGATCGGTCCTTGACTGACATGGACAGGTCTACAGCACCCAGGGCCCTATGTCCTGCTGCTCCTACAACCTTCCGGTCTCAACTTTAACTTGCTACATCATTTATGAACCAATCCCGTATGCCCCTGTTGTTCCTGAAACTGCGAGTAGCATCTCACCACTCGACTTCTACCGAACCGTACTTAAGCATGGCAGTTCTACACGGTGAAAGACACCTACCCAATACTCCATGGGTCATTTGGTTATGCAAGAGGAGTATCAATCACTAGACCTAATGCACAGTTCATATCTTGACCGAAAGTGAATACAAAACAAAAACTTAACAGCTGTTAAATGCAAACTGGAGCTTGCCTGTTTTGCAGGGTAGTCGTATATAACAAGTTAGTGTCCTTGCAGATCCACCCTTGACTCTCCGGAGCTTGATCCACTTCGATGAATCACTCCTTTGAGTCCCCTTCATTGTGGTTCCTATTGAAATGCATATGCATATGTTTTTTAGAATGTAATGGAAAGAAGTTATAGAATTAAGTTCTTAGGAACAGAGGTTGTGTGGAAAATCTAAGAATGGCTTGGTTGCCTCTGTTGTGTAAAGAAACAGAAATAAACTAAATTGACCTTAAGGCCTTAGCTATACACTAATCATTTTCCCTAATGATCATAATAGACAAGCTGAAAAGATTTGAGTGCAACTGAAGAACAAGAACTCCAATGGCCTCAAAACTTTTACAGCAGGTTGTATACTACCTAAGGATTTAGCTTGCCAAATTGCAGCTAATGTGGAGTCATATTGTGTCCTCCATAATTCTCACAATATCTCTTATGTATTTTTCCCTTATACATAAGTATGGAGAATAAGAACAGGGAGTTTAAGGACTCATCTTGGGATGGTCATTTACATGTGAGTTCTTGATCACATGAGAGTAATCTGGTCCAAAATTCAGCCCTTTTACTTTAGTAGTTCTCCCAGAACAATTCTTTAAGCATTACTACTCAAAAGAATTACTTCTGAGGTAATGTGCATTTTCATGCCCAATTAAGTGAACTACAATTTCAAGTATGTCCCAGAGAGCTTTCCTAAATTTTCCTATGATTTTTGGAGCTATGGATTCCTCAGAATAGGTTTTTGAGATGAGAAACATTTTCTGAAAATGTTTCTGGACTCCTTTGAGCACAGTAGTTTTTATTTAGCAAATTCCTCCTCAAATTATCTCGAAATGATCTGAAAATTTGCTATAAGGTCAACAATATGCTAAAGAATATTCTGGCAAAATTTGGGTATTTTTGGATAACCCAAACTCCCTCAATAATTCTTTTTTCAGAAAACTTTCCAAGAATTTTCCAGAATTAAATAATGCGTTTCATACAAATTGGGTTGTAGATTTGGACAAAGCTATTCAATATGAATCCAACCCAATTTGAATCACTAAATTTGGGGATTTCTAGCAAGAGTTATGAGGTTCTAAAGTTTGGGGAAAAATTCTGAAATTGACCTCTGTTTATTTTCCCATTTTCAGAGACATAAGGAATTAACACCACATTTGGCCAAGCAAATGAGGTTCAATGCTTCTGAAAATTTTACTGGAGTTCAAGTATTTTTGGAAGACTCTCCTTCCCAAATTTGGGGATTTTCCAATACATATAACTCCTGGAAAAATTCCCACAAGCTTTTCCTTCTATGAATTAATGAGCCAAAACCAGGGGTTTTCATAATTATTGGGTTGTACATCTGGATAGTACGCTCTTAGAGGAATCCAACAAAATTTATCTCACTATTTTTGGAGATTCCTACACCATGTTATGCATTTTACAAGTTTGAACAACTCTCTGTTTGATTTTAAACAGAACAGTCGCACGTGGGGCCCACGGGTCAGGTGCTTCTTCAACCTCCTGCCAGAGCCCGCGGGTGCACACCGGCAGAAAACTTGGCATGGCTCGTTCTCTCTCATTTCTCCACCAAATGAGCTCCGGTTTCTCCCTACATGCTCCTGGGAATGTGGCGCAGCTGCCGGGCAAGGTTTCCCCGCGTGAAAACGGCTGTAGATGGGTCGGCACCGGCGGGGCGGCTCGGGAGCTCGACATGGACGCGTTCCAGCATGTCCAAGGCATCTCCCGGCGAGCTACGATGTCCTACAGCATCTCTATGGTTCTAGGAATATGGAACGGAGATCAAATCGTGCAGAAAGTGGCTGCAACCTAGTCGTCACCGTGGACCGTGGCAGTTTTGGCCGCCGGCAACGATTTCTCGTCGCCCGGGGCATAGGAGGGTCGATTTTCTTTGGTTTTCGTCGTGGGAGGGCGCTAGGAATCTAGTTGCTGTGGTTTGAATTGTAGGAGGTATGATCAATCGGTTTGGGAGAATTTCACGAATTAAACACGGTCCGTTCTATACGTGCGCCGCTGCCAAAAATCGAATTCCGGCGAGCCGGCATCGGGGGAGAGCAGGAGGACGACGGGATGAGGATCAGTACCTCCTAGCGCACCTCTGTGGCCTCTTGAGCCTGCCGGAGAGGCGCTGGGCTGGCTGGGAGACAGGGAGCAGTGGAGCAGCGCCGGTGAGGTGCTCGGCTCTCGGTTTGTTTGCGAGGAGAAGAAAGTAATTGTGCCTTGCTTCGGCCGGGGGGGGGGCACGTGATCACGTTGGGGGCGTGGCCAGGACCGACCCCAGGGCGCCAGCGCGTGGAGACCGGCAGCAGGAGCTGTCGCCGGCAAGCTGCTCGGTGGCGCTCGCGAGCTGCTCGGGAAAAGTTCCCACCGAGAGCAAAATTTAGGGAGTAAGTCTCCTCCTTTAGCTCTATGACCTGTGGGTCCCACCCCCCATTTCTTCACCAAATATATTCTCAAGCTGATCTTTTCACTCCCCAAAATGCTAAGTTTTAAAAAGGTGGGCTAGAATCTGAATTCTTCAAATTCAGTTTGAATTTGCAAGACTAAACCTAAATTTGGTTTAGAATTTGCAATTTCTTCTATTTTAGTTCTCTTTTAAGCCCACCCTACAAATGGAAAGTTGGTGAGCAAACTCCTCCCTATGATCCCATCTATATGGCTGCATTTTTATTCAAAGTCCTTGACCACCTCATGTGTGAACTTTGAATTTTTAAATCTGAATTTTAAACTCACATGCAAAGAGGTATTTAACTCCTTATTGGTCCAACACTTTTAAGTAAAAAGGTGAACCTCATGTTGGATGTTCATCCATGTATTACCTTGCATGAAGAAAAGTTTTAGCAAGTCCCATTTTTCATGTCTTTGCCACACATATGAACTCAAACTTTAGTTTTTTATTCATACACATTTTTTGGGACTTTGACAGAGCATAACTCTGAGTAGATTTAACCAATCAAGGTGTATGATACAGTTCTGGAAAGATTTTCAAGTGCTCTACATTTATTTGTAGGCCTCCAGAGCAGAATCACACGTTAAGTAGGTGAAAAGTCCAGTTGAAGGCAAACTGTTCAAAACCAGAACAGTAGCAAAAACCTTTCTGGACCTTTCTGTTTTTAAGCCACAACTTCCTGTAGAAAAATCCTTAAGGAGCCCATGATACACCGTTGGAAATATACTGAAGTTTACTACAACTTTGGTATTGAACTCAAGTCAAGAATCTGTAGTTAACTTGAGTAAAATTTGGAGTTTGTGTGAACTGGTCAGGGTAGTCCCGCTGATTAGTTTAGCATACTTAAGATTTGTTTAAACATGAATGTGGTTATGCTTTCATAAAGTTCATGACATGTTCATGTTTTACTTATCTTTACTCACTACTGAAATAGAATTTTGATTGATTCAAAATTTTGTTTCGTGCAGTATGGTACGCGCACACTCTCAAATGGAGATTGGAGGTTCAAGTCGAGGTGGGAATGACTCGACTTCATCACAAGGGCCATCGCCAACCGGATTGGCTGAAATTATGGCAAAGATGAATGAAACTCTCCAAACTCTAGTTCAGCAAGGCATAGATCGAGAAGCTCAACGTCACATGCCAACCCAGAGCACGTATCTGGATTTCTTGGCGACACAACCGCCGGTATTCTCTGAGGCGGCTGACCATTGTGAAGCAAATCACTGGTTACGTGTCATTGAGTCCAAGTTTGGGTTGATCCAATGTGATGAATTCTCGAAGACTCTATATGCCGCTCAGCAGCTTCACGGCTTTGCTGGAGCATGGTGGGCAGAGTACCTTGCTGTCCAACCAGCAGGGCATCGTGTCACATGGACGGAATTCCAAGCTGCATTCCGTGCTCGTTTCATCCCTGCCGGCATAATGCAGACAAGTCATGATGAGTTCTGGAGTCTGAAGCAAGGGGACAGGAGTGTTATTGAGTATGCGAAGGAGTTCTATCGCTTAGCTCAATATGTCACTGACTATGTGAAGTCACCAGCCATGAAGGGTTATCATTTTTATCGAGGGCTGACGGCTAGGCTGCGATGTGAATTGGCTCAAGTTAGCCAAGAGAATTTTGATGAGTTTGTGAGCTGTGCTATCGCTCAAGAATATTATTCCAACCTCTACCTCAACGAAAAGAGGGAGAGGTACTCATCACAAGATGAAGACAATCGTCTACCCCAGAAGTATCGGTTGGTAATCCGTTCACCTTCCGGTCGAGATATTCCACAAGAGGTGCAATTATTCTGGGAGTGTGACGACTCTTTTACTCCACAGAGGTCATATTCACCTCCACCGCAGCAGCAAATTGTTTCTTATGCACCTCGGTATCAACAAGGTGCACTAGAATATTATTACCCTCAAGAGGTTGAAGATGAACAAGGTGATTTCTCAGCTGAACCAATACTGTCCCACTTCATTTTGACAATGAGCCCAATGTCAATGAAGCAACTGAACCGAGCAGCAACAATGTGTCTGCAGGTCCAGTTCCACAGAGCAATCTTGGGCAGCAAAGAAAAGCTATGTCCAAAGTGGGGACAGTTAATTATGTGTCAGTCGATGATCTGCCAAAGGGAGGACCTGTTCTTGCCGGCAGGTTCACCTTAAATGACAAGCCGGTTATCATTTTATTCGACTCTGGTGCAACACATAACTTCATTAGCAGGGCAACGGTAATCCGGGATCAGATATCCACCACTATCACCAAAGGTTCATACCTTATTCATTCACCAGGTGGAGACATATCCATTAATGAAGTCATCTCTCGAGCACCACTTTGTTTGGGTGGAAACATTTATCCTACCACCCTCATCATTCTCGAAGACCAGGGAATCAATGCCATATTGGGAATATCATGGTTGACCTTACATAAGGCTGTTCTGGACATCGATAACAGGAGTGTTCACTTGGACTCTCCACTTCACGGACGTCAAACATTGTACCTCGGCGAAGCGATTTCCAAAGACCCGGAAGTATGTAATGCCGAGGTTTGCAAGTTAGAAGACATTCCGGTAGTCCATGAATATCCGGACGTGTTTCCCGAAGACCTTCCAGGTCTACCACCTGAGCGCGAGGTGGAGTTCAAAATAGAGTTGATACCGGGAACCACGCCGATCTCTCGGAGACCATACAAAATGGCTCCGAATGAATTAGCCGAGCTGAAGGAGCAACTCAAAGATCTGATGGACAAGGGGTTTATTCGTCCAAGTTCATCACCATGGGGTTGCTCAGCTTTATTTGTGAAGAAGAAGGATGAGAAGCTGAGGCTATGCGTCGATTATCGTCCTTTGAATGCTGTGACAATAAAGAACAAGTATCCACTACCAAGAATTGATATCCTCTTCGATCAGCTAGTGGGTGCTAAAGTCTTCTCTAAGATGGACTTAAGGTCGGGATATCATCAAATCAAGATCCGAGCGGAAGATATCCCGAAAACAGCATTCTCGACAAGATATGGACTCTATGAGTATCTTGTCATGTCATTTGGGTTGACCAATGCTTCGACTCACTTTATGTATCTTATGAACTCGGTGTTCATGCCGGAGCTGGATCAGTTCGTCGTGGTATTCATCAACGACATCTTGGTCTATTCCAAATCTGAAGAGGAACACGCTAAACATTTGCATATTGTGCTCTAACGACTGAGAGATCACAAACTCTATGCAAAGTTTAGTAAATGTGAATTCTGGATCGACCAAGTGCCATTTCTTGGACACATTATTTCAGCAGAAGGCATTGCTGTTGATCCCAGCAAGATTGAGCAAGTGCTGAAGTGGAAGTCTCCAACATCAGTCCATGAAGTTCGTAGCTTCTTGGGTTTGGCGGGATATTATCGGAGGTTCATCCCGAGCTTCTCAAAAATCTCCAAACCTATGACTGAGCTACTGAAAAAGGGCATCAAATATGATTGGAGCAAGCCATGTGAGGAAGCTTTTCAAGCGTTGGTGAAACACCTTACAACATCCGCGGTTCTAGCTCAACTGGATACAACCAAGCCTTTTGATGTTTATTGTGATGCATCCGGCGTCGGGCTTGGTTGTGTACTCATGCAAGGAGGACGTGTGGTCACATATGGATCACGGCAATTACGGAATCATGAGCAACATTATCCAACTCATGATCTCGAGCTTGCTGCCGTGGTACTAGCTTTGAAGATGTGGAGACATTACCTATTGGGAAATCTAGTTCATCTCTACACCGACCACAAAAGTTTGAAGTACATATTCACTCAGAAAGAGTTGAATATGCGACAACGGCGATGGTTGGAGCTGATCAAGGACTATGAGATTGAAATTCATTATCATCCGGGCAAGGCAAATGTGGTTGTCGATGCACTCAGCCGGAAGTCTCATATTCATAACCTGACCATTGCGCCGATAGAAGAGGAAGAACCAAGTCTTTACTTGGTTCCATATGGAGCGTTACATAACCTGGCTCTCATGCCCACAATAAGAGAGGAGGTTATGGAAGCTCAAAGGAAAGACAAGGGCATGGCTCATATCAAAAGGAGGTTGAAGAACGGGGAGATGAAATGTTTCCGGTTAGATGATGAAGACACCCTATGGTTCAAGGACCGGATAGTCGTACCCCGTGATATGAGGCTGCGGAAAAAAATTTTGGATGAGGCTCACTTATCCAAATTTTCTATTCATCCTGGAAGCAATAAAATGTACCAAGACCTCCGGAAGAAGTTTTGGTGGACACGTATGAAACGTGAAGTTGCAAAATACATTTCAGAATGTGATACGTGTCGAAGAATTAAGGCCGACCACGTGAAGAAGTCGGGCCTGTTGCAACTGCTACAAATACCGGCATGGAAGTGGGAAGACTTGAGTATGGATTTCATCGTTGGGTTGCCGATGACCTCCCACCACCATGATTCGATTTGGTTAATCGTTGACCGATTAACCAAATCGGCACGTTTCATTCCGGTGCATTCCAACTACAGCGCCAAGCAGTATGTGGAGTTATACATAGCACGAATCTTATGCTTGCATGGAGTTCCCCGTACTACTGTCTCCGACAGAGGATCGTTGTTCGTATCCCGCTTCTGGGAACAGCTACACGCATCCTTGGGAACTAAACTGATTCGAATCTCCGCGTATCACCCTCAAACCGATGGGCAAACAGAGAGGGTGAATCAAATCCTTGAAGATATGCTAAGGGCGTGTGCCATCCACCACGGTGAGAGCTGGGATGATCACTTACCGTTGACGGAGTTATCGTATAACAATTGTTATTAAACGAGCATAAAATGGCACCTTATGAAGCTGTCTACGGCCGGAAGTGCCGCACACCCTTGAACTGGTGTGAACCCGGCGAGAGGGTAACTTACGGGATTGATCTCGTAAATGAAGCAGAAGAGCGGGTAAGGCTTATTTAAGCAAATCTGAAAGCCGCTCAGTCCAGACAAAAGAGCTATGGATAGGAGACGTCGTCCTCTGGATTTCCATGTTGGGGACCATGTATACCTCCGCGTATCTCCGATGAAGGGCATTCTCCGATTTGGAGTGAAAGGAAAATTAGCTCCACGTTATATCGGTCCCTTCATTATCATTGAAAGGTGTGGACCTGTGGCATACCGTTTGGAGCTACCGGCAGCCTTAGACGGAGTTCATAACGTCTTCCACATATCTCAGTTGCGGAAGTGTTTAAAGGTTCCAACGGAGATTCTCACGGGAGACATAGAAAATTTGAAGCCGGACCTCACGTATGTTGAGCGACCAACCCGGATAATTGATGACAAGGCTCGCAAAACCAGGAATCGGACGCTGCGATTTTTCAAGGTGCTATGGGAAAATCACACGTCCGACGAAGCTACATGGGAAAGCGGGGAATATTTGCAACGCAATCATCCGGAGTTATTAGAGGCGTATGTTGAGTAACTGTCCTCTCCACATTGTCCTTAATCATGAATCTCGGGACGAGATTCTTTTTAAGGGGGGAGGAATGTAAAAGTCCCAAAACATGTAAATAGAAAACTTGAGCTATGAATAAAGTTGAGTTTGAATACAAGAAATGGGACTTACAAAAACTTTTGTGTTCCTCAGGAAAGTGTTGGCATGTGCAATAAAACTTTGAATTCAGTTTGAATTAAGATGTGCACTTCAAAAAGAAGGAGGGCATGTTCAAAAGAGAGAATTCAAACTGTTGTTTGAAAAAGTGTATTTGCAATAGCCAACTCAAAGATCAGAGGACATATTTGAATTCCTCAGATCCAAATTATGAGGGAGACCAATTTGGAGGAAATTTGGAGGTGCTTGGATATGAATATCAAGAGGACTTGTAAATTTCATTCAAATTTGAATTCAAATTTGAAACTGAGGCAAAACTGGTCAAATGGCAAAATGACCTTTGAATTTGGATCCCTAATAGCTGAAGTTTACAAGGTGCCAAAATTTGGATATTTAGGAGAGGAGATGAGTGGGACCCAATTGTCATTGAGAAGAGGGGAAGACTTAGCACTTAAGCAATATTTTCCTCTGTTCTGACTCAACCGGTTTCCTGCTTTTCGCTTGAAGGCGCCGAACAGCCGACGTCCACGCGCGCGCCACCGAGGCGAAGACGCAGCCAGCTCCCGAGCTGCTTCAACGTCGGTTCCCCCGCGCCCTTATCTCCCCTACGCCGTGTTCTGTCGGCCACAAAACCGCCCCACGAGCCCCTGTTCTGTTTCCTCCCGAGAAAAACAGCCGCCGGCGCCGCGCCTGTTCATCACGATCGGGAGCCAGCGTTGTTCCCTGGCTGCCCGAGCAAGCAACACGAAAGAGGAGCGCCGGCGTGGGCACAAGAGCTTCCCCAGCTCAGCTCCGGCGTTCGGGGCTGCTGTTGGCCGTAATCTTAGGATCAGTGCCGAAGCCGAGGGGTAAACGTTGGAAATCGACGTCGGGCTCTAGTGGGCAGCTCACCACCGTGAGTTTCACGATCAAGCAGCAACGCTCAGAGGTGCGCCGTACCACCACGGTGCTTCTCCCCGGAGCTCAGCTTGAACGGTGATCCTCAGGGACAGAATTTGAAGTTTTTCTTCCGGAACACGACCTCGGACCCTCTGGTAAGGATTTCTCAAATTCGCGCTTAATTTGCACTTAGAGATCACCAACTCGGGCAAAGAGGGTCTAGGCTTAACGGCGGTCCGATCACCTTCGCAACCCTAGCTGGAAACCCCGTGGTTACAGCTAATTTTGAGCTTTTCGAGCGGCGATCATGGCGGGAACCGCCGGGAGCACGGTGAGACCCCATCTCGAGTCGTTACCAATCCAGTTTGAGCCAAAGCCGAGCACCCCCATGACTCCCTGATGATTTAGAGCAAATTTTCCGACCCTTTGGCGGGCTAGGATGCTCGGACCACGGCGCCGAAGCTTCACCGAAGGGTGCGCACGACGCCGACCTAGTTCCGAGCGCCTATAGCTTGGGTTGACCCCGTAGATGAGTTGCTCGCCCCTGAAAACCCCCAGGCGGCGAGTACCGAGCCGGGAAGCCGACTCCGGCGAGCCCCGACGAACTTCCGGCGAGGGGGCGGCGCGGGAAAAAGGAAACGGGCCGAGGTTGAAGACGACCGGCCGGTCCCACCTGTCAGTGGCGATATTTTAAATCGTCGATCCGCTGCGGCCCCGAGATCCGGTGTGGTGGTGCAGGAAGTAGTCTGTGGCCCCGTGTGGCGTGATTCCAGCGGCTGACACGTGTAGGGTGGACCCACAGACAGAGTTTGAACTTTTCCCGAATTAATTTGAATTCCAGATTTGGTTCAAACTTTGGATCTGCATAACTTTGGCTAGGGAGCTCCAAAATTAGTGATTCAAATTGGGTTGGATTCAGGGTGAAAAGAACTATCCAAATATGCAACTCAATTTGCATGAAAACCAATATAAAATTCTGGAGAATTCTTTAAAGCTTTTCAGCAAAAGAATTTTAGAGGGAGTTTGGTTCATCCAAAAATCCCCAAATTTTGCCAGAATATTATTTAGGATATTAGGAGACTCCTGTAAATGTTTCAGCTCAATTGGAGTTGATTTAATTAGAGTAATTCCGATTCCAAGTTTCTGTATTCAAATGAATACAGAAACATTTTCAGGAAATTTCCAAAACTTGGAAATTCAGTTCTAGCCATTCCTTAGCTCCAAAAATCTTATAAAAATTCATGCATACTCCCTGAGCTATGTATGAAATTATAGTTCACTTGAATTTGCATGAAAATGCAAATTTAATCAGAATTAATTCCTGTTTGGCTAAATGCTTAGGGAATTATTCTGAGTGATCTACTTAGTGAAATATTATGAATTTTGGTCCAGAGGACTTTCTTGTGAGAAGGAACTCACAAGAAAATTCCCAGATCCATTGGAGCCTTGGATCATTATTGTTCTGTTCCACCATTAGTTGATCTCCCCACCCAAGTGATGAACCTCACTTCTCACTTGAGGATAATGCTTAGACACACATCCAAACCACCACCCCAGTGTCATTTTAAATTCTTAAACAAATTTCCAGTTTCAAACTTGTCTTTAGAATTGTTAGCAAAAGCTTTATAATTAAACATGTATACATATTCATAACGTGTAGTGCTTAGACGTGGAATGTGAAGAAGGAAGAGTTGAGCTTGAATCAAGAAGCAAGAAGGCAGTGATTCAGCTTCAAGGCAGCAGCAACTAACTTCATAATCATCTGACTTTAGTCACCTGCAAAACCAAGGCAAGCCACGGTTTGCATTTAAGATGTTTTTAATGTTTTTCCTTTGTTCACTACTATTGGTCATAGTTGTATGTGCATTAGGTCAAGGATGTTATATACCCCACTTGCATAACCAAAAAAATGAACCCTGAGGTCGAGGGTAGAATTGTGTCATCGATGTAGAATAAGGCCATGCTAAATAGACTAGGGCATCCGGTAGAAGACGAGTAGTTGGAGACTACTCGCGAGCTATAGTTCAGAATATCATAAGTGTGGTTGGGGAAGGAAGCAAACTAAAGTTTACATTTCTGAAGATGAGACCGGGCAGAGGGGTTAGGCTGCGACAAGACGAGGTCTTGGTCGAGTAGCTCTGCCTGTGTCGGTTAAGGACCGATGCTTATGCCGCGTCCAGGAGCAAGTATTGAGTTGTGTACCGGCTGCTTACTGATATATGGGAACCAGGAAACCGATGTACCAGGTTCACTGGATTGTAGAGGCATACCACATCGTCTCGTTAGACCTATGAGCCCGAGACGGCGCGACCGGTTCTACAGTTTAGTGTCCTAAGAAAGGTTGCCACATACGACGTAATGAAGGACACCAGAGTTGGGTCTTCAAAGACGGGCGTATGTGTCGAGTTATCCGGGTAGTGTTTGATTCGAATCACCGTCCCTCGCGGTTATTGAGTACCGCTTGCTCCCATGTTGTGACGTATGAATCAACTTGTGTGGAAACAGTTTGCAAAAAGTATAATTGCTGTTGTGATTATGTTAAGTTGCATGAAAACCATGTTTGAAGTAGAGATAGAGCAAACTAAATTTATTTTTCACCTTGGGACAAGTAACATTGGAATGAAGCGTTTCTTGTTTGATTGTGGAGTTCCAATGTTGCTGGGCGCAAGGTCACTACTATTATGGCTAAAATCTGAAAGTTAAGGATGAACTCGTAGGCGAGTCTTTTCGCAAATTACAGGATATGTCTTAGGTTACGTTCATGTAGAGTTTCATGCTTTAGGAGAGACGGTTAAGTCTTGCTGAGCCTTTGTGCTCACTCTTGCTATATAAGTGGTTTTGCAGGTAAGCATCGACGCTATAAAGAAGGTTGTCCGGTGAGACTCGGAAACTTCCGAGTCATGTCACACTTGGAGAACCTAGCCGCTGCCATGTCTTCTTGTTGCTAGCGAGAGTAGACCGCGGGCTGGATCTCTTCTCGAGTTCTTCTTAGATATTCATCGTGAGCTGTTTATAGACTTCCGCTGTAGCTATTTTGTGCAAATTATTTACAAAGAATAATTGTAAGCTTCCGCTTTTGATTTATGTAATACTGTGTTCCTTATATGTGTGCTGTTGGGTGCCGCATAACACGGCACCACCCAATGCGATTCCTCGGGCAAGGCGGCACGGCCCTGTGATCGGGGTCGGGCCCCCTCAGGACTTACCGTAGAAATGTAGTGTGCAATGTCCTCCAACGAGTATGAAAGCTTCCAAAAGATGGTGGACAGAGCATTTGTGGTAGAAAGGAAGCTGAAGGCCTTGGAAAATGAAAACAAGAGGAAGGCCGGGTGGTCACACCAAGCCTCAGGGAGCAACACCCGCCCACGTCTGATGCTGCAACCCACAGGGCAGACGAACCGTGCTGCGGTACCCTACTCAGCACCAAGAGGGTACAACCCGAACTACAGGCCTCCGGCAGCATCAATACAGCCACAACGTCAGTTCGTACAGCAGCCTCGCCCTACATATCAACCTCGACCAGCAGTGCAAGGACCCCCAAACCAACCCCAAGACAACAAAGGCCAGGCACCTAAGGTTGGGGTGCAATGTTTTAACTGTGGTGAAGTGGGGCACTACGCCCATAAGTGCCCAAAGAAGAAGCCCGCGCAGCTGCAGCAGCAGAATGTAATGAGAGGACGGGTGAACCACGTCACCATGGAGGAGGCGCAAGAGGCACCCGGCGTGGTAGTTGGTAAGTTTCCTGCCAATTTACACATTGCAACCCTGCTGTTTGATTCTGGTGCTACCCACTCGTTCATTGCCCAAGGGTTTGTTAAGAAGCATGACCTAGCAACAACACAAATGAACCATATGCTAGCAGTAAACTCTCCAGGTGGAGAAACAAGGACAAGACAAGTGTGTCCCAAGGTGAATCTAGACATTAATGGGGTGGTATTTACTTCCAACCTCATAGTGATAGATTCACAAGGGATAGATATTATTTTGGGCATGGATTGGTTGACCAAGCATAAGGGAATCATCCATTGTTCGACCAGAACGGTGGAACTAACTCACCCTAGTGGCACGAGAGTAAAGTTCATAACAATACACGAGCCTAGGAGGGACATTAAATTAAGTCAAGTTGAGGTGAAAGTTGAGGAGATCAGGATTATCAGGGAATACCCAGACGTTTTTCCGGAGGAGTTGCCAGGTATGCCTCCCGATCGTGAAGTGGAATTCGCGATTGAGCTAGTGCCTGGGACAGCTCCGATATACAAGAGACCTTATCGGATGGATTCCAAGCAGCTGGGAGAACTCAAGGATCATTTAAGAGAATTGATGGAGAAGGGGTACATTCGTCCTAGTTCCTCACCTTGGGGAGCTCCAGTGTTATTTGTGCCCAAGAAGGACGGAACCCAAAGGTTATGCGTGGACTACCGTGCCTTGAATGAGGTAACCATCAAGAACAAGTACCCATTAGCCCGCATTGAAGACTTGTTTGATCAGTTGAGGGGAGCTTGTGTGTTCTCGAAAATTGATCTCAGGTCGGGATACCACCAACTTAAGATAAGGCAAGCCGATATTCCAAAGACAACTTTCGTATCTCGGTACGGATTGTATGAATACACCGTCATGCCTTTTGACACGACCCCACTGGTCCTGTCGAGCCAGGATCACGCTGAGGGGTGCTGCGTTGCACAACACCGTATAACACACGTCAAAGGTACAAAGCGGAAGCGGAAGCTTTATTACATAAACAAGTTTATTAACATGTTTACATCAAAATAAGTTTAGTCCACACTCGCGGGCGTAGACTAAGCATCAAGTGCACGTTCAGCCCTCGAACGTGTCCTTGCTAGCACACTCGCACACTAACTCTGCGGCGTGCACGACTCCCACTCGACGGGGTTCCCCTCCTGGGGTTCCGTCTCCTCTTCGGGAGTCCCTTCCTCATAGAACCCTGCAAAAGCTTCAAACACAAGCAGTGAGCACGAAGGCTCAGCAAGTCTGACCCGTCTCACCTAAACATGAAACTTCTACATGAGGGTGATGGGTTGCATGAGGTAAAAATCATTTGCAAGGACTCGCCTAATTAGTAGAACCTTACTTTCAAGTTTTAGCAGCAGGTTGTGGAGAACTTTACGCTAAGGCACATGAGAGAGCCGCAATCAAACAAGAAACGCATTTCTCTCATGTACTTTGCCCAAAGTTGAAAAGAACTTTAGTTAGCACTAAGCTACAACATATCATTAACAATCAATATCCAACTTTCAATCAGCAACATTTTAACATGTAACTAGCCTGTTCTTTCTACGTCACGGTACAGTGAACAAGTGGTACTCACTGACCGCGAGGGACGGCGATTATAATCGATTTACACCTGCAGGGTTACCCGAACAACCCGTCACGTACGCCCGTACTCGATGTTGCCTACAACAACCATCACGGACGCCGTACGCGACTACCTTTCACCCGTTAGCCAAATATTGAACCGGTCCCATCGTCCCGAGCAAGAGGTCCCTGCACGCGCATCTCTGTGCCGCCAGCTGATTTACACCTCGAGCTCTCAACCTACCCTCTGAACGACGGGCAATGCCTCAATACCCAGCTACCCGAGTTACATCAGTTTCCCGGTTCCCATATAGCCGGTAGGTCTTCGGTACTGTTCTAGCTTGTTCAACAGGCCCGCACACGGCTCGGTCCTCAATCGACACAAGCGGAGCTACAGCACACAGGCCCCAAAGTCCTGCTGCCCTTACTCTCCGCTCGGTCTCATTTTCTTGCCATGTGTATCATGTGCTATCTCTACCCGAGCAATGTGCCTCTAGCCTATTCTCGCGAGTAGTTCCAACTACTCGACTTGTACCGAATCCTACTCTATCCTAGCAATGCAGTGGCTAACGGGGTTTGCAATCCTAAACCCCAACCCATGGTTTTCTTGGCTATGCAGTGGGGTTTCCAAACAAGACTCTGATGCACAACATAAAGAAAACAAGTATGTGCTCAAAACAATAAAAATTTATAAAATGGTTAATGCAAACCGGGGCTTGCCTTGCTGCTCTTGGTCGTAGGCTAGCTGTTCCTCCGGAGTAACGAAGTCTAGGACTTCGGGTTCCTCCTCGACCTTAGCGACTACATGATAAGAACAATGTATGTATTAATTAAATGCTTTTGTATTAACTTTGAAGTTGTGAAGTCTATAACCTTTACTAGATAGACCTAATGACTGTGAAACTTTTACTGTGGCTTGGTTACAACCTAAACAGAGACTTGGTCAAGTTTTAGTTGCAGCAAAGCTCATTTGAGCCCTCCACAAATAATTATGTCCTTGACCTTAATTAAAGGCTTTTAGGGTGTTCTAGGTATTTTCATGAAACAAACTATGACTTTCTGAAAACTAGATTTTCAGAGGGTTCTAATGGAATTGGTCTCACTTAATTTGGAAGTCTCTAACTAAAGATATGAGCTAAACAATTTCAGAGAAAATTCTGAAAATGTTTCTGAACATTTTCTATTTTCTCTGGAACAGTTTTACTAATCACACCATTAGGTGGACTAAATGAGCTCAAATGGATCTGAAATTTTTATGGTAGTTCAAGGATATTTTGGTGAACATCTCAGCAAAATTTCAGGATTTTCCTCCAAATGATTCTCCAGTTAAAATTCCTAACAGTTTAAACTTTAAGGAATTAATTCTGGAGAATTAAGGAATTTCATGAAGTGACACTTGATTTTCTGGAAAGTACTCAAAGAGCTGAATCCAGCAAAATTTGGTTCACTCAATTTGGAGCTTTCTAGCCAAAGTTATAAGGATTTGAAGTTTGAAGGAAATCTGAAAATCGGGGAAAAGTTTAAACTCGCGCGTGGGCCCAGGGGACACGCGTCGCACGCCGAAGCGACAGCACACCGCGGCCCACAAGGCTTTTGCGCGCCAGCACACCCGATCCCGGCCGCAGCCGGATCCCGATTCAAAATATCGGCCGCTGACAGCTGGGGTCCACCCCCTTCTTCAACCTCGCGACACCCGCGCTCCGCCGCCGAGGGACCTCGCCGGAGAGCTCGCCGCTGGCTGCTGTACCGCTTCAAACTTCTTGATTCTGGCCGCCCCTGCCTACTTTTACTTGGGGAACATGATCCGAGGGTCAGCTGCTCATGACAACGGCCGGAGCATGGTCGGCGACGAGCCGCCATATCGGAACGACTTCGGCCATGTCGGCTGACGCTCCTAGTGCCTCAGCTACTTGGGAAATCGGTCGGGGAGCATCAGTGGACCTCAGAGAAGGTCGACATGAACTCGGGGTAGCTCGGGGAAGGCCCGAAATAGGTCCTCACCGTGCGCCCGATACCCCCCGTGCGTTCCGCCATTAGTAGACCTTGAATTACGCCGGGCACAGAAGTTCTCCGGCCCAGAGTTGTGAAGGCAACTTGTGCGTCACCGTGTCTAGTTCGTGTGGGAGTGGCCTGAGGCCCTCTAATCCTTTCTAGAGCACGAATTAAACAGAATCGTACCCGAGGGTCGTTCTGCACACAGAAAGGGGAAAAGTGGAAATTCGCCGCCGGTGAGCAACCACTCGAGCTGTGGCTCGGGGATGAGCAGCACCGATCACTTGCGCGTCCAAGGGTGCCTTGGCTCGGGCGTGACAACGCCCAGGTTGGGCTGTCCACGAGAGCCCGAGGTGCGGCGGTTTCCAGTTCCGAGTTTGATCTTTCGGCACAGCCGATATCACTCGGTTTCAATCGATTTCTATCAATGGGAAGGATGGAGGATGGTCGCTAGTACCTGGCTGGGACCCTGGAGTGGAAAGAGGAAGCTGCGATCAGCTCGATCCAGCAGGAACTCGAGCGCCGGTGATGGCAGTGGAGAAATGGATCGTGCACGTCGGCAGCTCGGGGAATGGCGACTGAAGCACGCCGGGGAGGGAATAAATAGGCCGGTCGGCCGGTCTCCGGCTTGGGGCACGCAGCAGGAGCTGGCGCCGGCTGCCCCCTTCGGTGGCGCGCGCGCACAACAGCCGGGAACCGACTGAACTGTGGTTCAGTCGGTTTGCCTTGAGGCTGAGGCTGACATGTGGGTCCCACTCCTCTTTTAACCTCTGAAATTTATTCCTAACAGCTGTGGTAAACAGTGAACCCTATTCTACCCTTGGCAACTCAAATTATTCACCCAAGAGCCATTTGAATTGATCAAAGT
Source organism: Neostapfia colusana (assembly GCA_030760725.1). NCBI lineage: Eukaryota > Viridiplantae > Streptophyta > Magnoliopsida > Poales > Poaceae > Neostapfia > Neostapfia colusana. Next base: position 70,883,274 of record JASWHV010000013.1, on the reverse strand, counting down.
TCAAATGAGGTTTGGTTTGAATGAATTTCAGCACAAGTGCAGTTTGAAATTCAAATAAAGTTTGAATTTCTCCCCCTTAGCTCATGTCAAGATCAACTCCAAATGGAGTGAAAATTGGTGTGTGAGCTCACAAAAATGTGCTGAGCAAGAATATGCCTTCCACTTTTAAATTCAGTGGGTGAAAACAGTTTGAATTTGAATATGTTTTCAAACTGCCCCTTTCCTATCTACACCCAAGATGACCTCAAAAATGTTTTGAATTTGGGTGAAACTTGGCATGGACATCCTTGGCAAAGTGTAGGAGTTTTCATATGTCCAGCCCATCTATATCACATGTGGGAAGTACCACTTTTGCAATGTGTGAGTTTGTTCCCTAATGAGCATGCTGATAATTGTTACTTGCTCTTTATTTGTGTTCATCATTTTTCCTCAAATGAGGTGTGTGGTGTGGGGATGAACACTGCAAATGGGTGTCAAAAACTGAGGCCCTTACATTCCTCCCCCCTTAAAAGAATCTCGTCCCGAGATTATAAGGTGAAAATGAGAGAGAGGACGGTGGAAAAATTACCGGATATGCGACGTGAGAAAGTCGGGGTAATTAGTGCGAAGGAATTCTTCGCTCTCCCATGTCGCTTCATCCATGGAGTGATTACTCCACAGAACCTTGTAGAACCACAACGTACGGTTGCGTGTGGTTCGGGCCTTTTCATCAATAATCTGCACCGGTTCCTCCCGATAGGTGAGATCCGGTTGCAGTTCTTCAATGTCTTCCAGCTGAACGGTAGTTGATAGCTTGAGACACTTCCTCAGCTGGGAAATGTGAAAGACGTCGTGCACACCGGAAAGTGCTTCTGGTAATCTTAGCCGGTATGCCACCGATCCACATCTTTCGGTAATCTGGAATGGACCGATGAATCGGGGTGCTAACTTTCCTCTCACCCCAAATCTGTTTACGCCCTTCATTGGAGACACTCGTAGATATACGTGGTCTCCAGCTTCGAATTGTAACGGACGCCTTCTCCGGTCCGCATACTGTTTCTGTCGGGATTGAGCGGCTTTTAGGTTCGCTTGAATTACTCGAACCTTTTCTTCCGCGTTGTTGACAAGATCAATCCCGAAGGTAACCCTCTCGCCAGACTCACACCAATTCAATGGTGTGCGGCATTTTCTCCCGTATAGCGCCTCGTAGGGCGCCATCTTGATGCTGGCTTGGTACCCATTGTTGTACGAGAACTCGGCTAACGGCAAGTGATCATCCCAATTCTTGCCGTGGTCGATAGCGCAAGCTCGTAGCATGTCTTCTAAGATTTGATTTACCCGCTCCGTTTGCCCATCCGTCTGCGGGTGGTAGGCTGAACTACGGATCAGCTTCGTCCCCAAGGCAGCGTGGAGCTGCTCCCAAAAACGGGACACAAATAAAGTGCCCCGGTCCGATACGATAGTACGGGGTACGCCGTATAAGCATAGGATCCGTGAGATGTACAGTTCAGCGTACTTCTTGGCGTTGTAGTTGGTGTTGACCGGGATGAAATGGGCAACTTTGGTGAGCCGATCGACGATCACCCACACAGAATCATGTTTCTGTAAGGTGGTGGGTAAACCGACGACGAAATCCATGCTCACGTCCTCCCACTTCCAGGCAGGAATGCCCAGTGGTTGCAGCAGTCCCGGTTTCCGCATGTGGTCTGCCTTCACCCGTCGACATGTATCACACTCGGACACGTATTTTGCAGTCTCTCGCTTCATCCGTGTCCACCAAAACTTGCTTCTGAGTTCTTGATACATCTTGTTGCTGCCGGGGTGAATAGAAAACTTTGATAAGTGAGCCTCATCAAAGATTTTCTTCCGTAACTCCGGGTTTCGGGGTACGACGATCCGGTCCTTGAACCATAGGACGCCGTCTCCGTCCTTCCGGAAACATTTCAACTCCCCACTGTCTACACGTCTCCGTAAATGTGACATGCCCTTGTCATTCTTCTGGGCTGCCGCTATCTCTTCACGGATGGTGGGGATCAAAGCTAGGTTGTAGAGAGCTCCGTGTGGAATCACATGGAGTGGTGGTTCGCTCTCTCCCAACGGTGTGATGGTCAGATTATTGACGTGTGACTTGCGGCTTAGCGCGTCTGCCACAACGTTTGCCTTGCCCGGATGATAATGGATCTCTATCTCGTAATCCTTTATCAGTTCTAACCATCTTCGTTGCCTCATGTTCAGCTCCTTCTGAGTGAATATGTACTTGAGGCTTTTGTGGTCGGTATATAAATGTACGAGGTTACCGAGTAGGTAGTGCCTCCACATTTTCAGTGCAAGTACCACGGCAGCGAGCTCCAAGTCGTGAGTTGGATAATTTTGCTCATGATTCCTAAGCTGCCGTGACCCATACGCGACCACCCTTCGGTCTTGCATCAACACACATCCGAGCCCAATGCCGGATGCATCGCAGTACACATCGAACGGTTTTGTTGTGTCTGGCTGCGCCAAAACCGGTGCTGATGTCAGGTGCTTGACTAAAGCCTTGAATGCTGCTTCACATGCTGGACTCCAAACATATTTGGTAGCCTTCTTCAGCAGCTCTGTCATTGGCTTGGCAATCTTCGAGAAGTTCGGAATGAACCTCCGATAATATCCCGCGAGTCCGAGGAAACTCCGTACCTCATGAACAGTTCTCGGGGATTTCCAATTCAGCACTTGCGTGATTTTGCTCGGGTCCACAGCGATACCCTCCGCTGAGATGATATGCCCGAGGAAAGGCACTTGCGATATCCAAAACTCGCATTTGCTGAACTTTGCGTATAACTTGTGATCCCGCAGCCGTTGCAAGACTATACGCAGATGTTTCTTGTGATCTTCCTCCGACTTGGAATATACCAGGATGTCGTCGATGAAGACCACGACAAACTTGTCCAGCTCCGGCATGAACACCGAGTTCATTAAGTACATGAAGTGAGCTGGAGCATTGGTGAGGCCAAAGGACATGACCAGGTACTCATAAAGTCCGTACCTTGTCGAAAAAGCTGTCTTTGGAATGTCCTCAGCCCTGATCTTAATCTGATGGTACCCGGATCTTAAATCCATCTTGGAAAAGACCTTTGCTTCGACCAACTGATCAAACAACATGTCGATCCGTGGCAACGGGTACTTGTTCTTGATGGTTACGGCATTTAATGGACGGTAGTCCACGCAAAGCCGCAACGTTTCATCCTTCTTTTTGACAAATAATGCCGAACAGCCCCATGGCGAGGAGCTCGGCCTAATAAAACCCTTCTCCAGAAGGTCCGTGAGCTGAGTCTTCAGTTCAGCCAACTCCTTGGGCGCCATCTTGTACGGCCTTCGGGATATTGGCATGGTTCCCGGTGCAAGTTCAATCTTGAACTCCACCTCTCTATCGGGTGGCATCCCCGGCAAATCATCCGGGAATACATCAGGGAATTCTCGGACCACTGGAATGTCTTCCAATCTGATGGTTGTGGCTTGATAGACACTTGGAAGTTTTATTTCTGGACTGTCCAGAAATAATGAGTGAGAACCGTGCACTCCTGAGTTTAAGTGCACGACTCGGAGGACGGTGTCTAAAACAGCGCCGTGACGGTTTAACCACGACATCCCTAGGATGACATCGACCTTCTGTCCCTCTAAGATAATGAGAGACGTGGGGTACACTCTACCCGCTAAGCATAATGGTGCTTTGGAGACCATTACGCTTGCTGAAATCTTCCCACCCGGTGAACAAATTAAATATGGACTATCGGTGGGTAGTATTGGCAAGCTGTGTTTAGCAATGAAAGCTTGGCTAATAAAATTATGCGTGGCGCCTGAATCAAATAGTACTATAGCGGGATGCTGGTGGAGTTGGAACATACCCGCAAGGATTGGCTCGCCCTCCGGCACGTCCTCAATGGCAAGCTGGTGGACAGTGCCGGGCCTAGGGTTTGCCCGCCGCGCATTAGTAGGGTTCCGGGGTTGATTCCTCCCCGGAAACTGTGGTACCACTCCGCCGCCTTGCCTCTCCGGGCAACTGCTCGCGAAGTGTCCTGGACGACCACACTTGTAACATGTGGCCGCTGCTGGTGGAGTACTTGGTGGACGAAAGCCCGGCATGCGTTGCGGAGGTGCAAACGCACGCGGCATCGCCCGCTGCTGCTGTTGTTGTTGCGGTGGTGCTGGCAGTGCCGGCCGGAATGCCGGTGAAGAATACGGCCGACCGCGGAACGGCATCGACCGCTGTGGTGGCTGCCAGCGCGGACCTGATGGTGGGCGATTCACCATCCGAAACTTCTGAGAAGGACCGCCTCCTTCTCCGCTGCTCTGCGGCGCGCTTCGCTTTCGCTCTGCCGCCGCCAACTCCTTGCCGGAGTCTTCCTGAACAATCGCAGCATCAATTATGTCGTTGAGGCTGCCGCGATTGAACATCGCCAGCTTGTCCTTCAGGAGCGGGTTAAGCCCCTGGTAAAAGTGGTCCCGCCGCTTCTCGTCCGTATCTGCATGATACGACGCGTAGAGTGCGAGATCGTTGAACGCTCTGGAGTACTCCAGCGCGTTCCGGCTCCCTTGTTGCAGGTGTAGGAATTCCTGCGTCTTCCTCTTCATCAAACCGGGCGGTATATGATAGGCCCGGAAGGCCGTCCGGAACTCCGCCCAGGTCATCACTCGGTCGGTGGGTTGTGAAGCACAAAAGTTGGCCCACCACGCGCTCGCGGATCCTTGGAGCTGCTGGACCGCGAACTGAGTCTTGCGCTGCTCGCTGATTTGGAGCAGCCCGAACTTCATCTCTATGGCGCGGAGCCAGTTGTCCGCGTCAAGTGGTTCATCCGCCCTTGAGAATACAGGGGGATGAGTCGCCAGGAAGTCAGAGTAGGAGCTCTGTTGGCGCTCCTCACGATCTTGACGTCTCTCTGGGCGAGACGTATTCGCAATTAACGTTTGCAGCAGCTCTGTATGCTGCTGATGTGAACCCGCCATTGCCGCGACAATGTCGGCCAATGTAACCGTTGGCAGTGGCGGTGGCGGTGTTTGCTGTTGCTGTTGCTGCTGCTGTCCCGAGGAGTCCTCGGGAGGTGGTTGGGAGGTCTCTCCCCCTTGGCTAGTACCTCCAACATCGGGGTTGGCACGAGTACGCGTCATTCTGAAATTCAACACAGCAGCAATTAGCACATGTCTTACTCAAAATTCCATAAACAGGAGTAAGTATTGAAGCGACGCATGATTAACTTGCACAACATTCACATATATTGATAAAGCATAAACTTTATACAAGATACATTATTCTCGGATCTCCGAGAAGTCGTGCTCATGTCGTCACTACCTATACATACGCTACTGTCTACACGACATGTCACCGATTACAAAAGTTGGGTTACGCTACCCTAGCTGCCCTACTTGGCAACCGTAACCCCCTACTCGGAGTAGAACTCGACCTCCTGTGGGTCGTCCTCCTCCGGTACCTCTGCTGGTGGCTCGGGGTCTACCACCTCTTCTCCCATTCCAGGTTCTCCCATGGCTGGAAGACCCAAGACTACCGGTACGCCCAATACCGGGGGCACGAGGTCCTGCAATGCATGCACCTCGTCCATAGCCTGGTTGTAGTCCTCTTCCCAGCCTTGTCCTTCCTCAATAGCGTCGTCCCGCTCTTGAGCAAGGTCCTCATTCTGCTGGGTTAGGGTCTGCACCAGCTCTTGCAACGCCGCAATGTCAACACGGCTCTTCTTCTTTGCCTTCTTCAGACGACGCAACTGATTGTGTTGTTCATTCAGTCGCTTGATCGTCGGAAGGAGTACATTGCGGAGTGCACTGTGAGCACTCTCAAAATGATCTCCACGGCTTGTGCTCTCCTTGAGCTTGGTGGCGAGATGCTCCGTATGAACAGCTTGGCTGTCCATCACAGCGTTTCCCGCCCTCATTTGGAGGCTGAGATTTGCCTCCGCGGGGTTGTACCTTGGGCAACTCGGGTTTGTTGCCTCTAGGTACCTCTCTTCCCACACATGCTGAGCTCGTCCCTCCACCGGAACGAGTGCGTATGGAGTTCCCTCCATAGCCTGTACGTGTAGTTGGCAGAAACGTGACATAGTGTCACGGGCTGCCACTTGCCACATCCCTTCCGGTTGTCTTCCTCTCACCGTGACGGTGAATGGCACCCAACCGGGTGGCGTAGGCCCTGCAGGAACCTCGACATGGATCGTCCACGTCTTGTTCCCCTCTTCGCCTTCTTCCTTGGCGAAGTATTGCGGCATCTGGTTGTACCCGAAATATTGGAGCATTAGCCACAATGCTCCCGGGTAGCCGCTACGGTCAGAGCAGTGGGAAACTACCCACCCGTTCTCCAACCGTTTATCTGCTGCCATCTGTAAAAATATATTTGAGAAATGTCAAATATTTATTTAAACAGTAAACCATTGAGTTATAACATAAGATATGTCATTGAACCCTTAACACTTGGAAACATAGTTCAAATTTTTAAACAAATTTGACTGCTGATCTGCTGTTCCCATGACAGCCCTGACCAGTTTCCATATCAATCTGATTTAGGCCAGGTTAAAAGCAAAACCAGTCCTGGAGCTCAACATCAAAGTTAAAGTTAACTTCAATAGCTTTCCAGAAAGTATTTGGTTGGCCTAAGATCTGCTCTGGTTCAAAAGTTATGAGATGTCAAAGTTAACAGAATTTCTGGGAACAATTGGACAGCACCTCCCTGCCTTAGGTACTGATTTGATCCAAGAATTCCAGTTAACTCTGTTCCTAATCTGACAAAACTTTCTGTTACAAAGTTGTAACCCATCTCATAAGCTTCCCAGAACCACCTCATTTTCTATTTTTGGATTTTTATGCAGGAAGTTATGCTTAATTTACAGAGAGTCTACAGAGAGTCTTTGCTCCGTCCTGTTTTCTGGACAGTTTCAACTCTACTGCATTTTTCGAGTGGTTAAGGGATGAAACACCTCTGGAACTCAACAGAAAAGTTGTAAAGCTCCTCCAAAGCTTTCCAGAAATGTATCATACGACCCCAACCTCGAAAGAACTCAACCTCTAACCTCTGATTAACTTCAGCCTTGATTTAGCTGAAAACAGAGTGCTCTGTCCTTAACATCCTATAAGTTGAAAATTTATTAACTTTGAATATCCTGTTCAAGGGAAGGAGTTACATCAAATTTTACTACTTTGGATCAAAACCTTCAAGTTTTTAAATGAAGTTGTTCATTTAGTTGGGTGTGACGTCGAGGCGTCACCAGATTATGTCGGTACTACGTCCTCACAAAGGAAAAACCTATACCGGATTTAGCCGGCTTCGTTAGTTCAGTGGCACTACTCGTCACTCGCACACGGATGCTACACGTCTACCGTTTCGTGGTAAGGCTACCTGCAGAAACTCAAACAATCATCAGACTCGGCTGCACACCGAGCCCGGAATCCATACAGTTTGTACACCCGGCCGTCATCACTCGCCCGGATGTTCTCAAGCCAAACACGCCTTGAGTTACGTGTTCACGTTTCAGACCACGTGACGGGGTCTCCCATGTTGCACCACGCACGCCAGGGACAGACGTTGCTCGAATACCCCAAACGACATGAAGAGTCGTAGAGGATATCAAAGCGGGTCGGGTTACCTGCCACCCGTGGGGCTCCACCCTTCAGCTTGTGCGCACTGGTGGACAGCGCTTACGTGCACCCCCCAAGACATGAACGTCCCGAGATGCACGATTTTCCGACATAACAAATAGGTTACTAAGCCACTTTCTATATACTAATAACATCCTTATACGGGCTACTAACTCGTTCCTCACTGGATTTTTGAAAAAGAAGACCTTTGTACTGTGTTAAACCTCAAGCGAGCTCTGATACCACGCTGACACGACCCCACTGGTCCTGTCGAGCCAGGATCACGCTGAGGGGTGCTGCGTTGCACAACACCGTATAACACACGTCAAAGGTACAAAGCGGAAGCGGAAGCTTTATTACATAAACAAGTTTATTAACATGTTTACATCAAAATAAGTTTAGTCCACACTCGCGGGCGTAGACTAAGCATCAAGTGCACGTTCAGCCCTCGAACGTGTCCTTGCTAGCACACTCGCACACTAACTCTGCGGCGTGCACGACTCCCACTCGACGGGGTTCCCCTCCTGGGGTTCCGTCTCCTCTTCGGGAGTCCCTTCCTCATAGAACCCTGCAAAAGCTTCAAACACAAGCAGTGAGCACGAAGGCTCAGCAAGTCTGACCCGTCTCACCTAAACATGAAACTTCTACATGAGGGTGATGGGTTGCATGAGGTAAAAATCATTTGCAAGGACTCGCCTAATTAGTAGAACCTTACTTTCAAGTTTTAGCAGCAGGTTGTGGAGAACTTTACGCTAAGGCACATGAGAGAGCCGCAATCAAACAAGAAACGCATTTCTCTCATGTACTTTGCCCAAAGTTGAAAAGAACTTTAGTTAGCACTAAGCTACAACATATCATTAACAATCAATATCCAACTTTCAATCAGCAACATTTTAACATGTAACTAGCCTGTTCTTTCTACGTCACGGTACAGTGAACAAGTGGTACTCACTGACCGCGAGGGACGGCGATTATAATCGATTTACACCTGCAGGGTTACCCGAACAACCCGTCACGTACGCCCGTACTCGATGTTGCCTACAACAACCATCACGGACGCCGTACGCGACTACCTTTCACCCGTTAGCCAAATATTGAACCGGTCCCATCGTCCCGAGCAAGAGGTCCCTGCACGCGCATCTCTGTGCCGCCAGCTGATTTACACCTCGAGCTCTCAACCTACCCTCTGAACGACGGGCAATGCCTCAATACCCAGCTACCCGAGTTACATCAGTTTCCCGGTTCCCATATAGCCGGTAGGTCTTCGGTACTGTTCTAGCTTGTTCAACAGGCCCGCACACGGCTCGGTCCTCAATCGACACAAGCGGAGCTACAGCACACAGGCCCCAAAGTCCTGCTGCCCTTACTCTCCGCTCGGTCTCATTTTCTTGCCATGTGTATCATGTGCTATCTCTACCCGAGCAATGTGCCTCTAGCCTATTCTCGCGAGTAGTTCCAACTACTCGACTTGTACCGAATCCTACTCTATCCTAGCAATGCAGTGGCTAACGGGGTTTGCAATCCTAAACCCCAACCCATGGTTTTCTTGGCTATGCAGTGGGGTTTCCAAACAAGACTCTGATGCACAACATAAAGAAAACAAGTATGTGCTCAAAACAATAAAAATTTATAAAATGGTTAATGCAAACCGGGGCTTGCCTTGCTGCTCTTGGTCGTAGGCTAGCTGTTCCTCCGGAGTAACGAAGTCTAGGACTTCGGGTTCCTCCTCGACCTTAGCGACTACATGATAAGAACAATGTATGTATTAATTAAATGCTTTTGTATTAACTTTGAAGTTGTGAAGTCTATAACCTTTACTAGATAGACCTAATGACTGTGAAACTTTTACTGTGGCTTGGTTACAACCTAAACAGAGACTTGGTCAAGTTTTAGTTGCAGCAAAGCTCATTTGAGCCCTCCACAAATAATTATGTCCTTGACCTTAATTAAAGGCTTTTAGGGTGTTCTAGGTATTTTCATGAAACAAACTATGACTTTCTGAAAACTAGATTTTCAGAGGGTTCTAATGGAATTGGTCTCACTTAATTTGGAAGTCTCTAACTAAAGATATGAGCTAAACAATTTCAGAGAAAATTCTGAAAATGTTTCTGAACATTTTCTATTTTCTCTGGAACAGTTTTACTAATCACACCATTAGGTGGACTAAATGAGCTCAAATGGATCTGAAATTTTTATGGTAGTTCAAGGATATTTTGGTGAACATCTCAGCAAAATTTCAGGATTTTCCTCCAAATGATTCTCCAGTTAAAATTCCTAACAGTTTAAACTTTAAGGAATTAATTCTGGAGAATTAAGGAATTTCATGAAGTGACACTTGATTTTCTGGAAAGTACTCAAAGAGCTGAATCCAGCAAAATTTGGTTCACTCAATTTGGAGCTTTCTAGCCAAAGTTATAAGGATTTGAAGTTTGAAGGAAATCTGAAAATCGGGGAAAAGTTTAAACTCGCGCGTGGGCCCAGGGGACACGCGTCGCACGCCGAAGCGACAGCACACCGCGGCCCACAAGGCTTTTGCGCGCCAGCACACCCGATCCCGGCCGCAGCCGGATCCCGATTCAAAATATCGGCCGCTGACAGCTGGGGTCCACCCCCTTCTTCAACCTCGCGACACCCGCGCTCCGCCGCCGAGGGACCTCGCCGGAGAGCTCGCCGCTGGCTGCTGTACCGCTTCAAACTTCTTGATTCTGGCCGCCCCTGCCTACTTTTACTTGGGGAACATGATCCGAGGGTCAGCTGCTCATGACAACGGCCGGAGCATGGTCGGCGACGAGCCGCCATATCGGAACGACTTCGGCCATGTCGGCTGACGCTCCTAGTGCCTCAGCTACTTGGGAAATCGGTCGGGGAGCATCAGTGGACCTCAGAGAAGGTCGACATGAACTCGGGGTAGCTCGGGGAAGGCCCGAAATAGGTCCTCACCGTGCGCCCGATACCCCCCGTGCGTTCCGCCATTAGTAGACCTTGAATTACGCCGGGCACAGAAGTTCTCCGGCCCAGAGTTGTGAAGGCAACTTGTGCGTCACCGTGTCTAGTTCGTGTGGGAGTGGCCTGAGGCCCTCTAATCCTTTCTAGAGCACGAATTAAACAGAATCGTACCCGAGGGTCGTTCTGCACACAGAAAGGGGAAAAGTGGAAATTCGCCGCCGGTGAGCAACCACTCGAGCTGTGGCTCGGGGATGAGCAGCACCGATCACTTGCGCGTCCAAGGGTGCCTTGGCTCGGGCGTGACAACGCCCAGGTTGGGCTGTCCACGAGAGCCCGAGGTGCGGCGGTTTCCAGTTCCGAGTTTGATCTTTCGGCACAGCCGATATCACTCGGTTTCAATCGATTTCTATCAATGGGAAGGATGGAGGATGGTCGCTAGTACCTGGCTGGGACCCTGGAGTGGAAAGAGGAAGCTGCGATCAGCTCGATCCAGCAGGAACTCGAGCGCCGGTGATGGCAGTGGAGAAATGGATCGTGCACGTCGGCAGCTCGGGGAATGGCGACTGAAGCACGCCGGGGAGGGAATAAATAGGCCGGTCGGCCGGTCTCCGGCTTGGGGCACGCAGCAGGAGCTGGCGCCGGCTGCCCCCTTCGGTGGCGCGCGCGCACAACAGCCGGGAACCGACTGAACTGTGGTTCAGTCGGTTTGCCTTGAGGCTGAGGCTGACATGTGGGTCCCACTCCTCTTTTAACCTCTGAAATTTATTCCTAACAGCTGTGGTAAACAGTGAACCCTATTCTACCCTTGGCAACTCAAATTATTCACCCAAGAGCCATTTGAATTGATCAAAGTTCAAATGAGGTTTGGTTTGAATGAATTTCAGCACAAGTGCAGTTTGAAATTCAAATAAAGTTTGAATTTCTCCCCCTTAGCTCATGTCAAGATCAACTCCAAATGGAGTGAAAATTGGTGTGTGAGCTCACAAAAATGTGCTGAGCAAGAATATGCCTTCCACTTTTAAATTCAGTGGGTGAAAACAGTTTGAATTTGAATATGTTTTCAAACTGCCCCTTTCCTATCTACACCCAAGATGACCTCAAAAATGTTTTGAATTTGGGTGAAACTTGGCATGGACATCCTTGGCAAAGTGTAGGAGTTTTCATATGTCCAGCCCATCTATATCACATGTGGGAAGTACCACTTTTGCAATGTGTGAGTTTGTTCCCTAATGAGCATGTTGATAATTGTTACTTGCTCTTTATTTGTGTTCATCATTTTTCCTCAAATGAGGTGTGTGGTGTGGGGATGAACACTGCAAATGGGTGTCAAAAACTGAGGCCCTTACACCTTTCGGGCTAACTAATGCCCCGGCATACTTCATGTATCTCATGAACAAGGTATTCATGGAATATCTGGACAAATTTGTGGTGGTTTTCATAGATGACATTCTCGTCTTCTCCAAATATGAAGAGGAACATGAGAAACATCTAAGATTGGTGTTGCAGAAGCTGAGAGAACACCAACTATATGCAAAGTTGAGCAAGTGTGAGTTTTGGCTGAAGAGAGTTCCCTTCTTAGGACATATAATCTCGGAGGGAGGAATCTCCGTAGATCCAGCCAAAATCGAGGATATACAGAAGTGGAAGACCCCTGAAAATGTCGGGGAAGTTCGAAGCTTCTTGGGATTGGCAGGATACTATCGACAGTTTATTGAGGGATTCTCTAAGATCTCGAGACCCCTCACCAAACTGTTGGAGAAGGGAATCACATTCACATGGACGCCGCAGTGCGAGACGAGTTTTCAGGAGTTAAAGAAAAGATTGACAACAGCCCCAGTGCTAGTTATGCCAGATATGCAGAAGAACTTTACGGTGTACTGCGATGCCTATGGAAATGGGTTGGGATGTGTTCTCATGCAAGAAGGGCATGTCGTGGCTTATGCATCCCGGCAGCTCCGAAAGCACGAGAAGAACTATCCTACACATGACCTAGAACTAGCCGAAGTGGTACACGCGTTGAAAATTTGGCGGCATTACTTGATGGGGAAGAGGACAGAGATATATACAAATCATAAGAGTTTAAAGTATATTTTCACACAGCCAGATCTTAACCTCAGACAAAGGAGATGGTTAGAGCTAATCAATGACTTTGATGTGGGCATCAACTATCATCCTGGGAAAGCAAACATCGTGGCAGATGCTTTAAGTCGGAAAGTGCAGGTCAATAAGTTGAGCTTGAAGGACATGCCTGCAGAATTAAAGGACGAGGTTATAAGGCTCAATCTATGCCTTGTGAATAGTGGTGAAGCCATCTCCATGGAAGTGGACTCCACACTAGAGCGAGAAATACGCGAGGGTCAAAAGAATCACGAGAAGATACAAGAAATCAGGCAACTCATCAAGGAAAATAAAGCCCCTGGTTTCAGAGAGGATGAACAGGGAATGGTGTGGCACGGGAAAAGAATCTGTGTGCCAGAAGTAAAGAAGATCCGTGAATTGATTTTGAAGGAGGCTCACGATTCTGACTATTCCATTCATCCTGGGAGTACGAAGATGTACCAGGACCTCAAGAGCAGGTATTGGTGGTATGGCATGAAGCGAGATGTCACGGAACATGTTGCCCTATGTGACACATGCCAGTTGGTGAAAGCAGGACATCAACGACCCGCGGGATTATTGCAACCACTCAAAGTGCCTGAATGGAAATGGGAAGAAATCGGTATGGATTTCATAGTGGGATTGCCTAGGACCCAATCAGGATATGATTCAATATGGGTCATCATCGACAGGCTAACCAAGGTAGCTCATTTCATCCCCGTGAAAGAAAGCTACAGCGGATCCAAATTGGCAGAATTGTACATGTCAAAGGTCGTGTGTTACCATGGAGTGCCGAAGAAGATAGTGTCGGATCAAGGGACACAGTTCACCTCAAGATTCTGGCAGAAGCTGCATGAAACCATGGGAACCCATCTGAACTTTAGTTCTGCCTATCATCCTCAAACTGACGGGCAGACGGAAAGAACTAATCAGATTCTTGAGGATATGCTGAGAGCGTGTGCACTAAAAAACAATCGGAGTTGGGACAAGAACTTACCGTATGCGGAGTTCTCCTATAACAACAGCTATCAGGCTAGTATGAAGATGTCACCGTTTGAAGATTTGTACGGGAGGAAGTGTAGAACTCCACTATTTTGGAACCAAATGGGAGAAAGCAAAGTGTTTGGACCCGAAGTACTACAAGAAGCCGAGGCGAAAGTGAGGGAAATTCGCAACAACTTGAGGATAGCACAGACACGACAAAAGAGCTATGCCGATGTACGAAGAAGAGAGCTCGTTTTCAACGTGGGGGACTATGTCTATCTCAAGGTGTCCCCTATCCGAGGACTTCGTCAGTTCAAGGTGAAAGGGAAGTTATCACCTCGATACATCGGACCCTTTCAAGTTCTGGAGAGGAAAGGCGAAGTGGCGTATCAACTAGAATTATCGGCTCGCCTATCGGATGTGCACGATGTATTCCATGTGTCACAGCTCAAGAAATGTCTGAGAACGCCTGAAGAGGTGTTACGCATGAATGAGGTTGACGTAGCTGAGGATTTGTCTTATGCCGAGCAACCATCCAAGATTTTGGAAACAATGGAACACCTCACAAGAAATAAAAGAATCCGGATGTGCAAGGTGCAGTGGAAGCATCACTCGGAAGAGGAAGCCACCTCGGAGCGAGAAGATGAGCTTAAGGCACAATTTCTGGAATTGTTTTCTTAGAACCACCAATCTCGAAGACGAGATTTCTTTTAAGGGGGTAGAGCTGTAACACCCCAAAATCCTGTTAAGAGGGGAATCTAAAAATTTTTGGACGTATTGCATGTGTTGCAAAAATTCAAATTCAAACTGGAATTCAAATCGAACTCAAAACAGAAATGAAAAAGAAAAAGAAAAGGAAAAAATAAACCTCCCCGGCCAGTGGGCCGAAACCCACCAGCCGGCCCATTTATTTCCGCGCCAGCCGCAGCCGCGCGCCCTCCCCTCTTTCCCACTGACACGCGGGGCCCGCCAACCCTTCTTCCTCCTCGCGCCCGCGCTCGGCCGGCCGGACTCTTCTCACCTTCGAATCGAAACCGCCCCGGATCCTCGCGTATCCCAGCCGAATTTTGTTCCTGGACGACGCAAACTCGATCACAACCGAACGCCACCCTCCCCCGGCTATATAAACAACGGCATCTTCCCGATTTTCACCCGTGATCGGCTGTTTTTCTTCCCGGTGAGAACCGAAGCTCGGATCACCGTTTTCTCTCGATTTCTGCTCAGGTTCTCTGATCTAACGCGCCGATCGTGTTCCACCGCCTCCGGGGAACCGTGCAGGTGCAGAAAACTCGGTGGTTTGCGCTTCAAACACAGCGCCGACGAGCCTCGCCGTGAATTCACCTCGGACCTCGTCGCCGACTGCTTTCCAGGACCTCCGAGCTCAAGAAAACCCCCGAGGTAAGATCCCCGACCTCCCCTCTACCGGTCTATGCCATAAAATCACAGTTCTAGGAAGAATTGACGAAGATCCGAAACTATCCGGTGAGATCGCCGCCTCCCGCCACCGTGCGCCGCCGGGCAGCGCCGCCCGCGCTCGATCAGAACGACGTGGCCGCTTGTGCGCCGTCTATTTTAAATCGCACGATAGAATTTAAATCCCCGCGTACCGGTTCGACGTTATAATCTCAGCCGTCTGTTTTAAATCGGACGGTCCACGTCAGCCCCACGTTATAAAGGCCGGGATTCTTACGCGCTACCCCCTCGGGTTCTCGGAAAATACGAGCTAGCCCAGAAAACTTCTGATCTAGCCCCTGGAACTTCATAAATTCATGTAAATTCAATTAAAAATCAGTTTTAGCCCCTGGACTTAATAAAAATTAGCAAAATCCCTCTGTTATGCATAGTTAGGCCCCTGGAAATTCTTAAAATAATATAATAGACCCTGTAGTGGGGTGAGTTTACCTTTTAACCCTATGTGATATTGAATTTAGGAATTTGAATATGTAATTAGTATTTAAAATTTAAAAGATGGGACAAACACATTGTAAATTCAAATTTGAACTCTCCTAGCACTTGGAAAACTTTGGAGTGAGTTAAAAATAAATTTTAAGTTGAAATGAATCTGTCTAATTGATTATTCACATTTATTAGTTACAGGGACACATTTTTAGGTTAGAAAATAATTCTGAAAATTGGTAAAATAAATGAAAATTAGTTCACATCAGAGGAGAAGTTCAAAAATATGTTAATTAATATTTTAGGTCAGAAACTATTCTGTTTAGATGATTTGTCTTATTATTTTCATAATAAACTTCACAATTAGGTATAGAAATTAAATCTTAAAATATAGGAAAGTAGGTATGCATAACTATAAAAGGATAAATGAAGTTCCCAAAATCCAAAGAATTCAGTTTAGGGTTGGTAGAAGGTCTGAAAACACATTTGGAGTAGGAGAATACTTTTCATGCATACGTGGTAGCTAAAATGTGTATCAATTGAATATAAGGAATTTATTTAAATTGGAAATTCATATATAGTATACAAACATAAATATGAATACAAAAGTAGAAATCATATGCACATGTTTAAAAGCGCATGTAAGCCAAAAATCAAGCACACCTAGAGTAACCACAACACATTAAAAATGTGAATGACTTTCATAAATGTGAATGTGTGGTTTGTATGAAGTGAAAGTGTGAACTATGTCTTGTGGATTGTTATTTTCTTTTGCTATGTGTGATGATATGAGTAGAACCTGCCCCAGAGCAAGTTCTCCCCTTCCAAGATCAGGACTACCCATTCCCAGAGCAGCAGGAAGAAGACAAGTGTCCTTGACCACTTTGATCCCATACTAGGATGTGTAGATAGAATTATTTGCATTGTCAATTGAAAAGATGAAACCCATGCTAGGATGTTTCCCTAGAATTGCATTATCCTGTTTCCTTGTAGCTTGGGTTGGGATTTATTTTATCATGTCATTTATTATTATGCATATGCTTAGCCATGCTTAGAATGGGATATTTGGGATGTGAGATCATCAGTTTATTTTACCATACTCTTGAACGAGATATTATGAGTTATGTAGAGGTAGGGATCAGGGCAAGTTGGATGTTTTGGTTGGTGCTGGGTGCACGAGACTCGGGTTTGTGTTTAGTACTTGCCTGGATCCTAAGGACCGGTTCATGGAGCATGTAATCTGGCTTTACCGTGCCAACCACATGCTGAGATGGAGCAGCTTGGCGAATTAACTAGGTGTATCCCCGGCGTAGTATGGGTGTGTTGGATGGTGCGGGGAATAGGTGTCAGCTGGACTACCATATGAACCGCAAGGCTCAAGAGGGGGCCACTGCAGCGGGGTTGGAGCCTCTTGTATGCTGTTAGGGGTGAAACCTCAGTGGGCCCACGCTCGTCGGGAATCCCTTTGTAAAGGCTTCATAGTGATCTCCTGGCTACACACCTGGGAAGTGTGAATGTGGTTTGTGGCCACTGGCATAATGGAGGTTCTTTTAGTCCACCCGGCAACGGGGGATAAAATCACTACATGTGGGTACGGTGGTGCAAACTCTGCAGAGTCAAAACTGTCATGACAGCCGTGCTCACGGTCAAGAGCGGCTTGGACTTATTCATGATTAGAGTATGATGACCTTGGAGGTTGTGAATGTTAAGCGGGGAGCTTAACATTGGAAATGATGTTATGGTTACTTGATTTTGATGATGGGTTGGGGGATTGGGACCATTTCACCTTGTAGTAATGTAGGTGCTTAATAAGCTAAGGTGATATGTATTAATTACGTAGTGCTTTAACCATGAGTTCAATCTCTCCTTGCTCTAGCCATGCATGACATAACTTTCCCACACTTGCTGAGTACCCATGGTACTCAAACTTTCTTTTCTGTTGGTTTATATTGCTGCTCAGGTCAAGAGAATTATGTGGTGTTTAATGACCAAGACTTTGGTCCCGAGGAAGGATTCTAGGTTCACGGAGTCCCCCAGGCAATGCCTGTGACGGAGTCCACAAGAATAATATTCCGCTGCTAGTTTATTTACATGTTATGAACTTATTATCGTCCATCGAGACGTATGCTTTGTAAGACATATTTATATTCGACACCTGGCTTGTAATAAATGATGCTTCACTATTTGTCATCACATGTATGAGAAAATGATCCTGGCATACATGTGATATTCACTCGGTTGTTCTACGGAGAAACCGGGTGTGACAGGTGCCCATGTATTAATTGTAAGAATGCGAAGTGTTTCTTCAAAGTGATGTTGACGTATCACTTGTGTGGAAATGGTTTCATGCAACGTTATGAGTTGTGGACATTTCACGGCGAGACACCTTCTCAAGTTATAGAAGATCGATATGAGGATGACAACACTAGGGTCGATAGGATGGACGAGATGCTTGAAGCCATAAATCCTGAATTGACAGAGGATCCTCCTACAACGGATGTTAAATCATTTTTCAAGCTTGTCGAAGCTTTTGAACAGCCGGTGCATGAACACACCAAAGTCTCGATCCTTAGTTTCATGACTAGATTTATGACAATTAAGTCTAAGTTTTCCTTCTCCAATAACTGCTACAATGAACTCATCAACTTGATCAGCGATGTCTTTTCACAGCCTCATAAATTGCCTAAAGATATATATCAGTCTAAGAAAACGATTTCCGGGCTTGGTATGGACTATGAGAAGATTGATATGTGCCCAGACAACTACATGCTTTTCTGGAAAGAGCATGCCAACGAGAACAAGTGTTTAAAATGTGATAAAGCAAGATTTGTCGAAGTTGTTAATGATGACGGTACAAAAGTAATGACTAAAGTCGCACAGAAACAACTTCGCTACTTGCCTGTGAAACCTAAGTTGAAGCGCTTGTTTCTCTCGAAAAAAACTGCCAGACACATGAGGTGGCACAAAGAAGGTGTACGTGAGAACGAAAGAATGATGGTGCACCCGTCTGACGGTGAAACATGGAAAGCACTTGACCGCTTCGATCCAGATTTCGCCAATGACGCGAGAAATATTCGCATCGGGTTGGCGACATATGGCTTCTCACTGTTCAGTACAAATGCAACACCGTACTCTTGCTGGCCCGTGTTCGCTATTCCGTACAACTTACCACCATCTCTTTGTATGAAGTATGAGTTCATGTTCCTTTGCCTTATTGTACCTGGACCGGATCATCCAGGTTCACGTTTGAACGTGATGTTGAAGCCGTTGATTGAAGAGTTGAAAATGTTATGGACAGGAATCGAAGCGTATGGCTGTTACAAAAAAACAAAAAATCAAACTTCGAGCTGCATACTTGTGGTCTGTCCATTATTTTCCAGCTTACGGCATGGTTTCTGGCTGGAGCACTCATGGTTGTTTGACATGTCCGATATGTGCTTCAGACACAGAATGTTTTCATTTAAATCATGGTGGCACGATTTGCTACTTTGATTGCTACAGACGTTGGTTACCGCCTAATCATGTATTTAGGCAACAGAAGAATGCCTTCAGGAAGGATACCGTTGTCAAAAAAGGACCACCGCAACGTCTCAACGGGTCTCAGATTGCTGAACAGTTGAACAACTTAGTGGCAGATGAAGGTCGTCCTGGATATTTTGTTGGTTATGGAGAAGACCACAATTGCGCTCATATATGTGCACTATGGGAGCTACCGTATGTGAAGTCCTTAATCCTAATGCATAATATTGATGTCATGCACCAGGAACGTAACATGGGCGAATGCATCATAAGCACATGCTTCGATCTGACGGGCAGAATAAAATACAATATAAAAGCTTGTAAGGATTTGGCAGAGGTTTGTAAACGTCCAACTCTTGAGCTAACTGAAGCTGGTGGCAAACCACGTGCTTCTTTTCATCTTCGACCAAAAGAAAGGAAAGGAGTCTTCGAATGGTTGAAAACGTTGAAATTCCTAGACGGTTATGCTGCTAGCTTGAGATGAGCCGTGAATGTTAAGACTCGAAATCTCATAGGGTTGAAAAGTCATGATTATCACATAATCATGGAAAGAGTTCTACCGGTTATGTTTTGGGGCTACCTTGATGATGCAGTGTGGAAGGTGTTAGCCGAACTTAGCTACTTTTACAGACAGCTTTGCGCTAAAGAAATCACAACCGAGATGATGGAGAAGTTGGAAAGGGAGATACTAGTTCTTTTATGTAAGATGGAAAAAGTTTTCCCTCCAGTGTTCTTCAATCCAATGCAACATCTCCTAATCCATCTTCCATATGAAGCCAAAGTGGGCGGCCCTGTGCAATATAGGTGGATGTATCACGTCGAAAGAGCACTCAGGAGTCTTAAACCAATGGTTCGGAATCGGGCAAGGGTTGAACGATGCATCGCCGAAGCATACGCCATTCAGGAGATTGGATACTTTTCAAGCGTCTATTTTGCAGAAGAACACAATGTTAATGTTTCCATATTGCGGTACAATATGGATGAAGCACCCCCTTGTAGCAGCCTCTCCATTTTTCAAACGAGAGGCACCACTGTTGGTAGTGGCACGAGCTACGATCTTGAAACAGATAAAAAGACAGCTACTTTGATGTACATGTACACTGATATAGAGGGGATGCATGAACATTTTCAGTAAGTGTTTGTGTTATAATTAGCGTGATGTGTTATACATATATGCTAATAATTCTGTTTTATCTTATTTAGTGAGTTCGATCAACAAAATTGGAAATCTAAGCAGCAACCTACAAGTAGACAAATACAATCGATGCGATATTATGGAGTAAATGGAGGGCCTAACTTCCTATCCTGGTTTCATGCACATGTAACATGTTCATGTCTTGTTTCTCTTAGTAATTATGTGTATAGCATAAAATAGTCTTCTAAATTCATATGTTAAACAGTGCAAAAATCAAGCTGGCATCCATGAAGAATTGCGACAACTGTCCTACGGCTCCATTAAAATTAAAAGCTACAGTCGATACGATGTCAATGGGTTTCGATTTTGTTCAACTGAATTTGAATCTCAACGTCCTTTCAGAGCAACATGTAACACCGGAGTTGTTAATAGGGCAGTTGATGCACAAGGACCTAAAAGCAATTATTATGGGATCATTAAAAATATCCTTAAATTCAGTTTTGTGGGGAATAAGGTCTTTAATGTAGTCTTCTTTGACTGTGATTGGTTTGATCCTAACAATGGAACTCGAGAAAACCAATTTGGCATAGTAGAAGTGAAAAACATAAGTACCGTCTACGAGGCTGCGACACCTTCGTTCTTGCACACCAAGTCGAGCAAGTTTATTATCTACATTATCCATGCGAAAAGTTTAAAACTTGGTGGGTTGTACACAAGGTGAATCTTCGTGAGCGGTTATATACAACAGACAATGCTGGATACCTTGATGATGAGTTTGATGTTATTTACCAAGAACAAGAGTTGTCGGACTCTTGTGCCGTCGAGCCTGATTTAGGACTCGATGACTTAGTTGGAGATGCAGAAGATATAGAGACTAGTGAGATGCGAAAACGAAAACGAAAACGGTTAACTACTATGACAGAAGACCGATGGTCCAGTTTACGTAGTAGAGTACATCGTGATGCTGATGGATTTTAAAACTGAGTACAAGTAACATTTCTTTCATCTCTTCTTTTCTTTTCTATACTTCCTATTTCATTCAGTAGCAAATTTTCTTTTAAACAGGATGTCGTCAAGCAGCAGCAGACGACAACGTACAGGGGCGCGGAGCTTTCTGTCACCGACACCCACGAGAGCAGACGAGGTCTTCCACGGGACTCAACTTAGAGGGGGTATACGGGCTCAGTTGTTGAGCCATCTACCGGAGTCGTCACCTGGTTCTTTACAGAGGTCACGACAGGTAAAGAACCTTTAATTAAATAAATGATATAAGTAATTCTTTATCCTATAATATGAATCTTTGAAATTGTTAGGACGACTCTACGTCCGAGGACACAGAGACTAGGGTGCCTCCTTCTTCTTCAGAGCCTCCTTTGGAGCACCGTTCTTCGGAGCCGGTTCCACAGCAGCGGACTAGGAAGAGCCACTACGTGGCTCCTCCTCCGTCTCCTGCAGAGCAAACAATCGGGTCATTAGTCGTCCGGTTGGCGATAGGTAAGTAAATATCTAACAATTCAATTTAGATACTTTTAGCCTTATATGTATACTAATTGAGAATCATGTATCAGGACTTGGGAGGATGCTTCGTTCACGGGCCAGGGACGCCACGCGCTGGTGAACGGTGTCTTGGGCCGTCTTGTCCATTTGCGCTACCCTGGTGTAGTGAACGGACGCGCTGCCACGTCTTGGGACGACTACTATAGGGCCCAGGACGTTCTTCATGGCAACCACCAGGAGGCTTTTTGGCACGACTTCATGGTCAGTATGAATAATTTTTTTGTAATACGAATTTATTATAAGTTACATACATTTAGTTATATATTTCTTTCTTTCAGGCATGGTATCGTTTGGAGGACGAGTCCATGCAGACGGATCACGCTCATCTCGTCTTCCATAACAGCGCTAGGAAGATCGTGACACAGTCACTATCTACGGCTCGCATTCAAGCTACAAACGCGTACTTCAAGTTACATCCAGACGAGGGTGAGCCTGGGAAGGAATCGGGCGACACGTACTTGACGGAGGCGCAGTACGCAAAGGAAAAGTTTTTAGTTTACTTTGCTTCATTATCTGATCGTGATCAATGTTTTCATTCAATAATAAATGTGTGTAGGTCGGTGTAGCGTGGCTTGAAAGCTGTCCGTACGCATACCGTGCCCTGTGTGCTCTTTGGGCGAGCGAGGGCTTCAAGTCAGTTTCTAAAACCCGTCGATAGAGTAGAGGGACAGGTGGGAAACATCGTTTGGGTGGGGATGGCTACATACGCCTCGCTAAATGGATGGTAAGTGCTATAAGCATTCTATTAAGTAATTTTATAATGTTCATTGTGCTAACATGTATCAATAGGAGCACGAGAGCTGTCAGCAGCCGGCACCTATCGAGGTGTGGAAGAGGGGTCACTTGGGAAGTGACCCGTTGCAGCCTGACCAGCTGTCTTCTCACACGGCGTCAGAGACTTTGGTGAGTTAATTTTTTTAACTTAATTGAATTCTCTTTAATAGTACTAATGACTTTATTTTTCTGGTTTTTGCAGGCAAAGTACTGGGAGGAGGCGCGGAGGCTTCGAGGCGAAGAGTTTGATTGGCAGAGCGCGCCAATCGTCCCCGAAGCCGCGTATGCAAGCGGTGGTGGTAAACCTCACGGACCGTGAGCTTTGTAATTTTTAATTTACTGTTACGAATTTCGAGATACAAAATTTAATAATCTTACTTCATTTGTGCAGATTAGCCATCTTCGATGGAGTGGTCGACTCAAGACAGGCGCGAGCTTCCTCGGGAGCCTCTTCATCGCTTCAGGGCGGGTCCAGCAGCAGCCGCGCTAGTCGAGATCTGGAGCTCCGGAGTCTGCGAGAGGAGCTCCAGAGGTCGCAAGAAGCGCTCAGGGCTAGGGACGAGGCGCGGGCAGCTGAGATCAGGGCTAGGGACGAGGCGCAAAGGGCTAGGGATGAGTATCAAAACTCGTTCATGTTACAGATGCAAGCTGCCATGCAGGTAATCCATTCTAGATGTTGTACTTAACATTTTTTACATATAAATGACATGTATAATGATTTGCTTTGTGTTTGCAGGCTATGAGTGCAGGACAGGCTGTTGTCTTTCCGCAATGGGCGCCTCCAGCGATACAGCTGCTGCCGGTGCCGCCGGTAGCCCAGGTACAAACTTAGTAAATCACACATGCACTAGTTAAACTTGTTCAAATTTAGTAAAATATGCATTTTCTTGTAACATGTCTAACCACACTTGCACTTCACAGGCGTCGGGAATGGAGGATCAAACTCCGTCGCCTCAGATGCTTGGACGACTGCAGGAGGATGACTTTCTGAACTCCGGTGGCAGCGGACGGGGTAGCGTCTCTTAGTCAGGTCAGCCGAGCCTCATATTTGTGACCTGAGTTCCCTCCTCTCTCAAACTTGGGTTGTGTGATGTGGACTATGTGCGGTGTGAGACTTGTATGTAGAATTGTGCAATAATATATTGTGTGATGTATTTTGTGGTGCCATGTGATATATATGCATGTTTGTGTCATGTTTTTCAGTCTCTGTGATCTGTTATCAAGCCAGGACTGGCCTCAAAGCTAGGGCAGCATTTTCTGTTTTTAAAAAAAAACTGCAAAAATTATCGACGACGGTTATCTGGCGGCCGTCGACGATACTGGCAAGTTATCGTCGACAGTGACAAGGACACCGTCGACGATAAGTGTCCAGTATCGACGACTGTGCACTTTTACCGTCAACGATACTGTAACTTATCATCGACGGTGTCTCTGTCACCATCGATGATAAGCTTCCTCCGCTCCCACGTGGAGGAAGTCACTTATCGACGACAGCTAATTTTGGTCGTCGTCAAATAGTTTATGGACGATGGTTACCGTCATCAATAACGTTATAGATGACAAAAAACATAGACGGCAGTAAACCGTCGTCTATAAATGTACACCGTCGTCAATAAGCTATAGACGATGGTTTGGGCCTTATAGACGACGGTTTGTGGCCGTCATCTATTATCGCGATTCCTGTAGTGGGATATTGATGCAGCCGCCTCACCAACTCAAGGACCGGTTCATATGACCTCGTTATAGTGATTTCGTACAACCAAAGAACCTGTATGGGCAGGACCCCCTCTACCATTTTGGTGACTTCCACATGAGCCATCTGCAGAGTGTAAAGTCCGGATAACCGTTGTCACGGACACAATATTTACCGAGCTCTTGTTGATTAGTCTTAGCATGTTTCCTTGATGTAGTTGAGTGGCAGTGTTTCTCGTGTTTTGGATATTACGGTTGTGTGCCAGAACTAGTAAAGCCATGGGGCTTGAATGTTCGAATAAAACTTAGGGAACTGGCGGGATGGACTTCAACTCCCCCAGGTCCCACCGACCAAAATCATGATACAGTTACCTCCTTTTCTTTTGCAAAACCCTCTTTCAGAAACAACCCTGCATGAATGCTTTTTGGCAACTCTAAGCCGTATAGCCCTACCTTGCTACAACCCTTGCATGAAACACGTCCCCTTGAGTAGTGTTAGGGCTTGCTGAGTACCTTCCGTACTCACTCTTGCTTTCTTCGCGACCCTCAGAAGCAGACGAGGAGAGGGAGATAGAATATTAAGCGCAATACAATGACGAGTAGGCCTAGTCCTGCGCCCAAGGCTGCCTGAGGGGAATGAGATCCACTTAACCTGCTGCTTTTCACTAGTTTTCTGTTCTTTTGAGGCCCTATGAGGCCGATGAATTGTAACCTAAGACATGGTTGTAATACCTTAAGGGTCGTGTTGAGACTGAATTAATCTATGGTATTCGATCCATTGTAAGGGCCCAAGTTTTTCATTTTCTAAATCATCACACCACACCCACCTCATTTGAGGAAAGATTATGAACATCTTTGAAGAGCAAGTAAACACCATCAACAAAGTCATTAGATGATAAACTCACAAAATGCAAAAGTGGTATTTCCACATGCATCATATAGGGGCTGAGCATATGAAAAACTCCTAAACTTTGCTAGGAATGCTCATGCCAAATTTCACCCAAATCCAAAATCTTTTTGAGGTGTTTTTGGGTATAATTAGAAAGAGCCTAGTTTGAACATAAATTTAAATTCAAACTCCTTCCACCCCATGAATTCAAAAGTGGGATGCATATTCACAATCAGCACATTTTTGTGAGCTCACATAACAAATTTCACTCCATTTGAAGTTGATCTTGACATGAGCTATTTTGGCTAATTCAAATCCAATTTGAATTTAGTTCATATTTGCCACAAATTCAATCAAACCAATTCCCCAAATTTGATCACTTTACAAACCAAATCCCAATTTGGTGATTGATCAAATGGCAAAGGGTATTAGGGTACCTACTGTTTAGAGCAGTGGGAAAGTTAAATTTGTGAGGTTAAAATTTAGGAGTGGGGCCCTTAAGTCAGTCACTCACTTGATCAACCGACTGAATCAACCGAGCTTGTCTTCTTGCGTGCAGCCGAGCGGACGCCACGGCGAGGAAACAGTGGGACAGCAGCTGCTTGCCGCCTCTGGCCACCGAGCTGCCCCACTGCTCTCTTATCCTCGCGCCCAAGCTGCCACTGGCCTGTCTCACCGGTGTCCCCACACTCTCCTGCACAGAAATCCCGCTACACCTCGCCACTTACCCAAACTCTCTGTGCCACCGTCGACCAGCCGAAGAAACGGCTTGCACGCTGAAATGAAGTCGCACATGAGGTCACTGAACTTCACTCAACGTGTTCCAGCCCTCGGCTGCGTGTGATCCGCTTCCGTTGAGCTTCAAGCACCGTTTCTCCGTCCTCGGTTCAACCTGAGTCACCGCCACGGGAACACCTCGTCCAGCCACCACAGCCTGCCGTTCCTCGAGCTGTGAACAGCAAAGAGCTTCGTCTAAGTCTCCTCTTCCATTACCGCACGCTCCGGCGACGTGACATAAGCTGCCGTCGCTGTAATTTCACGGTTTTGCGCCGGTGTACAAAAGAGGCCGCCGGACCACTTCGCAAAATTCGTGCTACACACCGCACCACTCATCACCTAACTTAGAGAACTACTTCTAGACGTCCGTGCGAGTCCATAGGATCAGAAACTTTGGAGAACCATCAGGTATAGCCACTGTTCTCTGAGTTTTGCTAATGTTTCCGATTTTTGACCTAGGTCGCACGGTGACATACTAGTTGGGGCCGTTTCCGAGCACATTTCATTTCATGACGACCTTCCCTAGTGTGCACTGATGCTCTACGACTTTTTGCTCGATCATTTTGGGGTGCTAGGGAGCCCGGCCGAAACGGGCGAAGTTATTCCAAAGCCGCCACTTGTTGCCTGCCATGTTCCGGTTATTTTCATGTCGAGCTAAGGTCAGCACCGTATTCCCCGCGTGGAGTTAGGCAGAGGCAGCAAAATCCCCGGCCCCACGTGTCAGTGAGTATATATTTAAATCAGGGATCGGTTGCGGCTCTGGATCATTTGTGGCTGCACGCATAAGACTCGGTGGTCCCTTGTGGCAGCCGCTGAGGAGCTGACACGTAGCTCCGGACCAATCAGCAGGAGTTTAAACTTTTTCCCGATTTTTGGATTTAGTTCAAACTTCAAACCCACATAACTTTGGCTAGGAAACTCAAAATCGAGTGAACCAAATTTTGTTGGATTCATCTCTCCGAGGAATTTCCAATAAATCAAGTTTCACTTCATTAAAACCTTTATTTCTCCATAATTAATTCTTCAAAATTTAAACTGTTTAGAATTTTAACTGGAGAACCCTTTGGTGAAAAATTCTGAAATTTGGCCAGGATGTTGATCATAATATCCCTGGTGCTACCATAAAAATTTCAGATCCATTTGAACTCATTTGATCCACCTAATGGTGTGATTAATGAAACTGTTCCAGAGAAAATGAAAAATGTCCAGAAACATTTTTCAGATTTTCACTGAACTTGTTTAGCTCATATCTTTGGCTAGGAATCTTCAAATTATGTGAAACCAATTCCATTGGAACCCTCTGAAAGTCTAGTTTCCATAAAGTCATGGCTTGCTCCATAAAAATCCTTAGAACACCCTAAGAGCTCTAATTAAGGCCAAATACACATTTATTTGTGGAGGGCTCAAATGAGCTTTGCTGCAAATGAAATTTGGCCAAGTTTCTGGGTAGGTTGTATCCAAACCACAGTAAAAATTTCAGATTCATTAGTACTATATAGCTAGACTTATAGACTTCACAATGTCATCTTCAAATTCAAATGCATTTAAATTGACACGCATACATATTTATATTGTTTAGTCGCTAAGGTTGAAGAGGAGCCGGAGGTGTTGTATTTCATCACCCCGGAAGAACAGCTAGCCTACGACCAGCAGCAGCAAGGCAAGCTCTGGTTTGCATGAGCCTTTTTATAAACTTTATAGTTTTGAGAACTTACATTGAGTATCCACTTTACTTATGCATTAGAGTCTTGTTTGAAAACCCAAATGCATAGCCAAGAAAACCCTGGTTTTTGGGCTTAGGTTTTAAAACTCGAGTAGCCACTGCAAAGCTAAGATAGTGTAGGATTTGGTACAAATCGAGTAGTTGGAACTGCTCGCGAGAATAGGCTAGAGGCACACCAGATGGTTAGAGATGGCAAATGGAACACATGGCAAGAATGATGAGACCGAGCGGAGAGTAAGGGCAGCAGGGAGTTGGGGCCTGGGTTCCATAGCTCCGCATGTGTCGATTGAGGACCGAGCTGTATGCGGGCCTGTTGAACAAGCTAGAGCAGTACCGAAGACCTACTGGATATATGGGAACCGGGAAATCGATGTAATTCGGGTAGCTTGGTGTTGATGCATTGCTTGTCGTCCAGAGGGTAGGTTGAAAGCTTGAGGTGTAAATTGGCTCGCGGCACTGCAGATGCGCGCGCAAAGACCTCTTGCTCGGGACGATAGGACCAGTTAAACATTTGGCTGACGGATGAAAGGTGGTTGCATACGACATCCGTGATGGTTGCTGTAGGCAACATCAAGTACGGGCGTATGTGACGGGTTATTTGGGTAACACTGCAGGTGTAAAGCTATTCTAATCGCCGTCCCTCGCGGTCAGTGAGTACCACTTGTTCACTGTACCATGACATAGAAAGAACAGGCTAGTTCGATGTTAAAACATTGCTGTCTGAAGGCTTTACTTTGGTTGTTAATGAATTGGTGTAGTTTAGAGCTACTTAAAGTTCTTTTCAACATTGGGCAAAGCACATGAGAGAAATGCATTTCTTGTTTGATTGCGGCTCTCTTATGTGACCTAGCACGAGGTTCTCCACACACTTGCTGCTAAGAACTTGAAAGTAAGAGCCAACTAAATAGTCGTGTCCTTTGCAACTTACTTTCCTATTACACATTTCAATTCTAGCATGTAGAGTTACATGTTTAGGTGAGACGGGTCAGACTTACTGAGCCATCATGCTCACTACTTGTGTTTGAAGCTTTTGCAGGGTGTTATGAGGAGGAGACTCCCGAAGAGGAGACGGACCCCCAAGAGGGTAACCCTGTTGAATGGGAGTCGTGCACGCCGTCGTGTTAGTGTGTATGTGCGTGCTAGTGGGAACACGTTCACGGGCTGAACGTGAACTGTTTTGCTTAGTCTAAGCTCGTGAGTGTAGACTTGACTTATTTTGTGTAAACATGTTCAAAAACAGTTCATTGTAATAAAACTTTTGCTCCCGCTTTTATACCTTATAAGTGTTTTATCCAGTGCTGTGCAACGCAGCACCCCTCAGCTGTGGGGACCACCCCGAGGTTCACCCACTCCAGGATCGCATAGGGTGGTGCCGTGCGATGCGGCACCCAACAGCACACACGAAAAGAATTAAAGAACAACATACAAACTTTTATTTGATATAAAACAGCGGAAGTCTTTTACAAAATATAACTATACAGCGGAAGCAATGTACATTAGTAGCCTCTCATCCTAACTATGCAAACGTGCAGCCGTCCAGCCCAAGGACGCTACACACTAGCAGCAATTAACCGGAGATCACGGCGGCGTGCAGGGCTCCAGCTCGGCCGTGTACCCCGACGGGGGCATCGCCTCATCCTCGGAACCCTCCTCATAGCTCTCACCTGCATACAGCTCAAATATTGCAACCGTGAGCACGAAGGCTTAACCGTCTAGCCTAAGAATGGAACTCTACGTGCAAGGATATGTAAGGTAGTGAAAACGCGGGTACTCAAATAACCGCGAGGGACGGTGATTGCAATCAAGACACACCCGGATAACACGTTGCATACACCCATTTCCAGAAGCGTGATTCCACACCCCTTCCTACTCTGTTGTATGCAACAACCTTTCAAAGGCAACCCAAATGCCGAACCGGTCCATCCGTAACGGGTAGGAGGTCCCCGCTTGGAGCGTGACTGTGCCCACCGGCATATTTACACCTTGCTTCCCTCAACCCACTCCTATTTACGGTCGGGTAAGCCTCGACACCCAGGTTAACCAATTACATCGGTTTCCTGGTTCCCATATGCCAGTATGCATCCGGTACTGTTTGATACTTGTCCAGCAGGGCCGCACACGGACGGTCCTCAACCGACACCAACAGGGCTAAGCACGTGAGACCTCTGCTCACTGCATCCTATCCACCCTGCTGGGTCTCGATTTTACAACTCAAGCCATTTTCTACCTCTTTTCATTCCATTTGATAAATACTATCTCGCGAGTAGCTTCCAACCACTCGACTTCTACCCAGACCCTAAGCATTAGCATGGCATTCTCTACTCGTCGAGTTTGTCAACTATCCATCCCTTTATAGGAGGATGTCCAAAGGCTCCGGTGCTTCTTCAACTTCGGTCACTATTATGAAATGTAATAAAATACATGTGTAAGTATTAAGGATTTATAAGAATTGAACTACTATTCATAGCTATTGCTATTTAGGATCCTTAATTGGCTTTGGGATTTTTACAGTAGATACTAGACTCTCTAAGGATGATTTGAGCCAAATTTGGAGACATGTCATTGCACAATGGTCTTTAAAATTCCTACAAGTACAATGCTTCTCTGAATTTTGAGCCCAAATCAGGAGCTTTGACATAGATAATAGTGGAAGATCTGATTAGGGTAAGTCTCCATGGTTCTAACAAAATTTGTTTCACCATTTTTGGAGCTATCAACAGAGAGATATGAATTTTTGAAGTTTGGACAGGAGTGCTGAAAAGTTTCTGTTTAAATTTGAATTTCCAAATAAAGGCTGAACTTGGGAAGGCAGTTTAGCCTAGTAAATGGACTCCAATGAAGCCCAAATTTTTACTGAAAATCAGTAACTATGGAAAGGATTTTCTTCCCAAATTTGGGACTATTTCATAAAGAATTGCTCCTGTAATAAATCCCTAAAGGATTTACTAAAAACAATTCTACAGAAATTCCTGGGCATTTTCATAGCCCAAAATTGGTTTCTCTGTGAAGTACTCCTAATGAGGATTCCAACAAAATTGGTCTCACTCTTTTTGGAGTTTTTTACACAAAGTTATGGGCTTGCAATGATCAGCTAATTCCTGGAATTATTTCCCTGATAGAAACTTCAAATAATTGGATCTGGGCCCAATGTTTTAAATCGGACCAGTGAGATTTCGGCAACACCGAGGCCACGGGGTTATTCCCGCGCAGCCACAGCCGATACCGAGCCGCACCTTGATCCGGCGCCTACCCGGAGCCCCTGACAGGTGGGGCAGGCCCCCACCTTCTTCTACCTCGCGCCAACAGAGGAGTCCGCGGCGGTTGCTCCGGCGAGGGTGGCGGGAACGGCTCTCCCTGTCATCTACCGGGCCTAAACTCGCCGCTCCCCCATATTTGACCGTGCTGAACACTTTGGGAGGGTCGCTGGTGGCCGTGGCTCACCGGAAACCACCGCGCAACGGTGTCAGCAAGACTTTGAACTCCGGCGAGGTCAGGAACCCTCGTTCCTACTTCACACGATCGGTTCTCGGGCTCTAGAGCATCAGTGAACGATGTAGGAGCCCGTAAGGGTCCTGGCCGCCGGTGAGACAGCCGGCAACCGAGGGCTCCACGGCGACCCGAGGTGCTTTTGCACCGGCGACTAAGAAAACAGCTAGGGCTCCCTTGTTTCTTGATGTTTTTGCTTGGTTCTTCGTCGAGGAGAGGCGCTAGGAAGTAGGGAAGCTCTGTGCAAGCTTACTCGAGGTCTAAAGAATCGTGCACCCCAAATTTTTGGTTGGACCAAGCACTACCCGTTGGTGTACAGTTTGGGGAGTGGTGAAATTCTCGCCACTGGTTCTAGCAATCGCTAAACGGCCTCCGGCTACACGACCAGGGCATGTCCACGCACCTTTCTTGTATAGGAAGACGGGGGAGAGGGTGGCCGGGTGCTGCTGTCGACGGTGAGGTCCGGGCACCTTGAAGCTTTGGCGCCAATCCGCGTTTCTTGAGCAGTTCGGACTGGCAAACCTCAAAGGGACTTCGGCGAGGGCTAGAGCACGTGCAGGCGCTACTTTTTGCTATGGATGGCCCGAGCAGCCGAGCTCAGCAGGTGGTGGTCAATCGGGAGAGAAAGCTATCGGTGGTGCTCGGTGTGGACAAAGCAGCCGCGGCAACCGAGCTAAGGAGGAGGAGAAGTAGAGCTGGGGTACTCAGGCGGCCGCTCTTATCGCCCACGCATGCGTGCCGACGTCGGCCAGCGAGAACCAGCTCGTTGGCAGGGTGAGGACGTCAGGGGGGGGGAGAGCTTTTCCGGGATCTGTCATGCCGTGATCGCCCGGGAAACAGAGAGAGAGAGAGAGAGAGGGAAAAACAGTCGGTTTGTTTGCTTTGGGTGGCTGACAATTGGGCCCCACCTCCCCCTTTGTTTTGTCAAACTTTTCTGATATTTTTTCCCTCCAGCAACTCAACATTAAAAACTTTACTTCACACCAAAGTTAAGTTTGAACTTGCTGGATTCAAATGGTTTGAATTCTGGTGTGGAATTCGGATGTGGTTTGATCATTTGAATTTGAAAAGGAGTTTGAATTCTCCACTTTGTATTGCCTCAAAAATATAGCAAACCATCTCCAAAATTTCCAATTTTTTGCATGGCTGCTCATTCAAAGGTGGAAAACATATTTGTGGAACCAAATTTTGAAATTGAGGGAATTGGAATTTGAAACTGAATTTGAAATTCAGATTAGAGGGCTTCTCCTTTTAATCCCAAACAAATATTGAAACTCCTCCAAATGAACTGAAATTTGGAAGGGTGAATATTTGGGCTATGAAGATCCAAGTTATGAATTTAGATCTCCATGCTTGCAAGTTTTGGGAAGTCTAAACCCTCACTTTGAACTTACACCATTATCATTCAAAGTTTTAATTCCCCCCCCCCCCATTTTTCCTAAGTGTACATGAGCTGAATTTTCTTGCTACCACTTTTGGGGATTTTACATCCCCCCCTTAAAAAGAATCTCGTCCCGAGATTCCAAAAGAAATGCAAAGCGGGGAAAACTTTACCGGGTATATGATGATAGCAAGTCCGGATAATTGGTTTGTAGATAGTCCTCGCCTTCCCATGTCGCCTCATCAGCGGTATGGTTACTCCACAAGACCTTGTGGAACCTTAAGGTCTGGTTTCTCGTGGCACGAGTCTTTTCATCGATAATCCGGATTGGATACTCCGTGTACGTGAGGTCCGGTTGAAGAACTTCTATGTCTTCAGTGCGGATTTCAGCTGAGGGTGTGAGGCATTTCCTCAGCTGAGAGATGTGGAAGACGTTGTGAATGCCTGCGAGCGACGCCGGTAACTCTAGGCGATAGGCCATGGGTCCGCATCTTTCAATGACGATGAATGGACCAACGAACCGCGGCGCAAGTTTACCCTTCACTCCAAAACGGTGAACTCCCTTCATCGGAGACACCCGGACGTAAACATGGTCCCCGATGTCGAAGTGGAGAGGACGGCGTCTTTTATCCGCATATCTTTTCTGACGAGATTGAGCAGCCTTGAGGTTGGCTTGTATTACTCGCACTCGTTCTTCAGCTTCATTCACAAATTCAATACCGTAGATGACTCGCTCGCCGGACTTGCACCAGTTGAGAGGTGTGCGACATTTCCGGATGTAGAGAGCTTCATACGGCGCCATCTTGATGCTAGCTTGGTAGCCGTTGTTGCAAGAAAACTCTGCCAACAGCAAATGATCGTCCCAATTCTTACCGTGGTGGATGGCACAAGCGCGTACCATGTCTTCAAGCACTTGATTCACCCGTTCAGTTTGACCATCCGTTTGCGGGTCATACGCGGAGCTTCGAATCAGTTTGGTCTCCAACGATGCGTGCTGCTGTTCCCAGAACCGAGAGACGAACACCGCACCGCGATCTGAAATGATGGAGCGGGGAACACCGTGCAAACACAAGATCTTTGCAATATACAGCTCCCGCATATTGCTTGGCTACGTACTTTGTATGTACGGGGATAAAATGAGCTGACTTGGTTAGTCGATCGATTATCACCCAAATCGAGTCATCCTTGTGAGACGTGAGAGGTAACCCGACTATGAAGTCCATGCTGATATCCTCCCACTTCCACGCCGGAATGTTTAATGGCTGCAACTGTCCGGCTTTACGCATATGGTCGGCCTTCACACGCTGACACGTATCACATTCGGATACGTACTTTGCGATTTCTCTCTTCATCCGTGTCCACCAAAACCTTGTTTTCAGATCTTGGTACATCTTGTTGCTGCCCGGATGAATAGAATACTTGGACAGATGAGCTTCGTCCAAGATTTTCTTCTGAAGCTTCATGTCACGGGGTACCACTATATGGTCTTTAAACCATAAAGTGTCGTGTTCATCTCTTCAGAAGCACTTCATTTCGCCATTCTCCATCTTTCTCCGAATGTGGGACATTCCCATGTCTTTCTTCTGCGCTTCCATAATCTCCTCTCGTATTGTAGGGACGAGAGCAAGATTATACAATGCCCCATATGGAACCAAGTACAGACTCGGCTCCTCCTCTTCAAGTGGGGTGATGGACAGACTGTTGACATGGAATTTGCGGCTTAAGGCATCGGCAACCACGTTTGCCTTCCTGGAATGGTAGTGAATTTCGATCTCATAGTCTTTGATCAGTTCTAGCCATCTCCGTTGCCGCATATTCAACTCCTTTTGAGTGAATATATATTTCAGACTTTTGTGGTCGGTGTAGAGGTGCACTAAGTTCCCGAGTAAATAGTGCCTCCACATTTTCAATGCCAACACCATAGCAGCAAGCTCAAGATCATGAGTCGGACAGCGCTGCTCGTGGTTTCAAAGTTGACGTGAGCCATAGGCGACCACTCTTCCTCCTTGCATCAATACACAGCCAAGCCCGATGCCGGACGCATCAGAATATACGTCGAAGGGCTTGGTTGTATCCGTTTTAGATAACACCGGGGCTGTTGTAAGATGCTTCACTAATGCCCGGAAAGCTTCTTCACAAGCTGAGCTCCAAACATATTTGATCCCCTTCTTCAACAGTTCAGTCATCGGCTTAGCAAGCTTGGAGAAGTTCTGTATGAATCTCCGGTAATATCCTGCTAACCCGAGGAAACTTCTGACTTCATGGACTGATGTGGGGGATTTCCATTTCAGCACTTGTTCGATTTTGCTTGGATCAACTGCAATGCCCTCTGCAGAAATAATGTGACCAAGGAATGGCCCTTGGCTGATCCAAAACTCGCACTTGCTGAACTTGGCATAAAGCTTATGGTATCTTAATCGTTGAAGTACGATATGCAAGTGTTTGGCGTGTTCTTCTTCAGACTTGGAGTAAACCAAGATGTCGTCTATGAACACTACCACAAACTTGTCCAACTCCGGCACGAACACTGAGTTCATGAGATACATGAAGTGTGCCGGGGCGTTGGTGAGACCAAAGGACATGACGAGGTATTCATACAACCCATATCTCGTCGAGAAGGCCGTCTTTGGGATATCCTCCGCTCGGATCTTGATTTGATGATATCCGGAGCGAAGATCCATCTTGGAAAATACACTCGCACCCACAAGTTGATCGAATAATATATCGATGCGGGGCAGTGGATATTTATTCTTGATGGTGACGGCGTTGAGAGGTCAGTAGTCCACACACAACCTCAAGGTTTCATCCTTCTTCTTCACAAACAGCGCCGAGCATCCCCATGGCGAGGAACTCGGTCGAATGAAACCCATCTTCATTAGATCGTTGAGCTGCTCCTTCAGTTCAGCCAGCTCGTTGGGAGCCATCTTGTATGGTCTCCGTGATATCGGCGTCATCCCAGGTACGAGTTCAATCTTGAATTCGACATCTCTTTCGGGTGGCATGACCGGAAGATCCTCCGGAAAGACATCCGGGTATTCACGAACCACACAAATATCCTCAAGTTTTGTGGCTTCCATGTTATATGTGGCTGGGGCTTCTTGAACCGATCGGTCAAGAGTAAGAACATGTGGTTCATGAAGTGGAGAATTGAGATGAACCACACGTAGAATGATGTCAAGAACAGCACCATGGCGATGTAGCCATGACATTCCTAAAATGACATCAAGTTTTTGACTCTCTAACATGATTAGAGACGTCGGGTATAGATTTCCACCCAACTGTAATGGTGCTCTATAGACCATTCTATCAGCTGTTATTTTCCCACCCGGAGAGCATATCAAATATGAATTATTTGTGGGAATGATAGGAAGTTGATATTTAATAACATAAGACTGACTTATGAAATTATGGGTGGCACCGGAGTCAAAAAGTATGACTACGGGATGATCTAGATAGTAGAACGTACCCGCGAGGACGGATTCGCCTTCCGTCACGTCTTCGATGGCTAAGTGGTGGACGTTGCCCGGTTTTGGTGCTGGTTTCTTGGGCTGGTTGCGGGGCTGATTAGCACCCTGATATGGTGCGGCACCCCTGCCCTGTCGCGGCTCGGGGCAGCCTCTCGAAATGTGCCCGACACGGCCACACGTGTAACACGTGTAAGGTGTCGGGGTCCCGCCGACTTGAGGACGAAATCTCTGTGCACGCTGTTGAAACTGGGGCGCATGCGGGACCATCCTTTGCTGCTGCTGTTGCTGTGGTGGATACGTCAGTCGGAAGCCCGGCGCATTATATTGCGGACCGCGAAACTGAGGCGGTCGCTCCGGTGGCTGCCATCTCTGACCGGATGGTGAGCGATACACCACGCGGTATTTTTGTGGCGCCCCACCACTGCTGCTCGCCAGCGCGCTGCGTTTCCTCTTGTCAGAACCGCGCTCGCGCTGAGCATTCTCTTGTAGAATCGCGACATTAACAAGGTCGTTGAATGTGCCGCGATTGCTTTGGGCGAGGTGGACCTTCATCTTTGAATTCAGGCCCCAGAAGAAAGCGTTGTGCTTGTTGTCTTCCGTCCCCACAAACCCTGGCGCATACTGTGCCAGCCGGTTGAATAACCTGGAGTACTCGTGAGCACTCCTCTCGCCCTGTCGTAGCGCCAGGAACTCCTGGAGCTTCATTTCCATTACACCAGGAGGTATGTGATAGGTGCGGAACGCCTCCCGGAACTCTGTCCATGTGACGGCATGGCCAGCCGGTAAGGAGGCGGTGTAATTCGCCCACCAAGTACCAGCCTCTCCTTGAAGCTGTTGCGCTGCATACAGCGCCTTCTGGTGTTCGGTGCATCGTAGCAGCCCGAACTTTGCCTCTAGAGAGCGGATAAAGCTGTCCGCCTCGAAAGGTTCTTCGGCCTCCGTGAAGACCGGTGGATGGGTCGCCATGAATTCTGAATACGAACTTTGTTGGGGCTGGCGTTGCCCATTGTCTTGGCATCCTCCCTGATTAGATGCATTTTGCTGGACTAGCATCCACAGCAACTCGATTTGCTCGTCGCGCGAGCCGAGCACTGCGGCGAGAACCTCCGCAAGATTCCTTGGAAGTTCTGGCAGTGGAGGAGGTGGTTGCTGCTGCGTCATGGTCTGCTCCGGAGGTGGAGACTCATCACCACGAACTTGACTCGGACCTCCCTCCTCTTGCGTTGAACGTGTCCGCACCATTCTGCATTCATACCAGTCAAACGATCAGCACATGTTGGTTTATTTCATCCAATCTATACAATAGTTGTGCGAGAATGGAATAAACAGTACGCATAACAGTCAGAAATATGGATAAAGTATACACTTTATGCAACAAATACATCCCTGGACCGTGTTACACGATCGAGTTCCAAAGTATTGAACTTTATGGGTTAAAAGTTCATTTCGACCATCGGGGTCACCACGGGATGTTAAGTGTGTTAGTATGCATAATTTCTCGCTATTGCACTGGACCCAAACATGTACCCGCTCGAAATGATATGTCGAATGCATACACTTTTTGATTCCAACTCGCTGTTTTACAACAGCCATTCAACGTCGAATTGTGGAACTAAGTGTTTTGGTTGAAACACTTTAACATGGTATTCACTGTTCAGCTTCTGGTCCAGCTGACCAGTCTAGATAATTCAACAGTTTTGACCTCTATAGAGGCAAAATCTGGACTAGTGTTCGACAACAAAGTTGTAGCCAATTTCCTGCACTTTCTAACGGTGTCTTGCTTGACCCTTAGAAATTTCTCTACAGAAAATTGTGGTTGAGATACAGAAAATTCCATAGAGCATTTTGGTCTGCCCTGTTTCTGGACAGTGCCTACTCATTTGAGATTTTCATTTCATTGGAGGGAGATTTTGTTCTGGAGATCTACAGAAAAATTGTAGAGGACTTCAAATACTTTCCAGAATGCTATCCCACACCTCCATTGGTCCAACCAATCTTAAGTTATGCCCTGTTCAAGTTCAGCAAAAGTTCTGCCGAAAACAGGGGAGATTATTCCTAAGCTTTTGAGATTGAACCTATACTCCCAATTGACTCTTAGTTCAATATAGGAGTTTACTAACCCCTAAATGAATTCCTAAACTTCATTGTGACTCTTTTCTTTGAAAATAAACTTTTATTCAGTCGGTACTACGTTTCCTCACCAAAGAAAAATCCTAAACCGGTATTCCGGCTTATACGTGTCAAATGGTGGAACTAAAGACGTCACTCCCAAACGGTTTCTACACGTCATGCGCTAACGTGGTTAATGTACCTGCATAAGAACACACAATCATTGTGCACACAAGGGTTTTTGACATTTCAGGCAGTTCCATATCATAGTAAAAACATACAGTCCGTACCATTGCCATACGGATCATCCTTGAGTCAAGCCACGTCTCAAGGTACATGGTCGTGTTTTCACACCACATGACGGGGAACCCGAGTAGAGCGCGAACGGGTCGTCACGGATGCGAATTTTATCAACCCAACGGATACCACCTACTGCCTCATGACAGTTGAGGCACGCCGATGGCGAGCACTGCGTATGGCCCTTTGAACATTGAACGTTCAAGAGTTGCATACTATCGTGTTGCTTACCACACGATGGGGTATTTTCACTTTTGCCTAAGGCACGCTGGAGAACAGCGTTTTCATATGCTCTCAGAACCATTAAGAGGTTCAGAGACTCATATTCACTACCGTTCCAAGCCACGGTATATCCTTCCATACTATTACTCGTATGGGGAGTTACCGCAATTGATCCGCCTGCGGTGGCGTACCTTACCTCTTACCTGATGTCGGAGCGTCATTACAGGATGTATAACACATAAGTTAGCTTTTTCACCTTAGTAACTACTACTATCATAGACCTTATGTGGGCTTAATGACTAATCCTCACTCGACTACTCCTAAGTTTTCAAAATAAGCTCTTTTCGAGCGTGCTATTCCCAATGCGCCTCTGATACCACGACTGTGGGGACCACCTCGTGGTTCGCCCATGACACGACCCCACGGTCTTGTCGAGCCAGGATCACGCTGAGGGGTGCTGCGTTGCACAGCACCGGATAACACACGTCAAAGGTACAAAGCGGAAGCGGAATTTTATTACATAAACAGGTTTATGAACATGTTTACATCGAAATAAGTTTAGTCTACACTCGCGGGCGTAGACTACGCATCAAGTCCACGTTCAGCCCTCGAACGTGTCCTTGGTAGCACACACGCGCACTAACTCTGCGGCGTGCACGACTCCCACTCGACGGGGTTCCCCTCCTGGGGTTCCATCTCCTCTTCGGGAGTCCCTTCCTCATAGAACCCTGCAAAAGCTTCAAACACAAGCAGTGAGCACGAAGGCTCAGCAAGTCTGACCTGTCTCACCTAAACATGGAACTTCTACATGAGGGGTGATAGGTACATGAGGTAAAAATCATTTGCAAAGGACTCGCCTAATTAGTGGAACCTTACTTTCAAGTTTTAGCAGCATGTTGTGGAGAACCTTACGCTAAGGCACATGAGAGAGCCGCAATCAAACAAGAAACGCATTTCTCTCATGTACTTTGCCCAAAGTTGAAAAGAACTTTAGTTAGCTCTAAACTACATCAAACCATTACAAGCAAAGTCCATCTTTCAATCAGCAGCATTTTAACATGTAACTAGCCTGTTCTTACTACGTCACGGTACAGTGAACAAGTAGTACTCACTAACCGCAAGGGACGGCGATTATAATCGATTTACACCTGCAGGGTTACCCGAACAACCCGTCACGTACGCCCGTACTCGATGTTGCCTACAACAACCATCACGGACGCCGTACGCGACTACCTTTCACCCGTTAGCCAAATGTTGAACCGGTCCAATCGTCCCGAGCAAGAGGTCTCTGCACGCGCATCTCAGTGCCGCCAGCCGATTTACACCTCGAGCTCTCAACCTACCCTCTGAACGACCAGCTATGCCTCAACACCCAGCTCCCCGAGTTACATCAGTTTCCCGGTTCCCATATAGCTGGTAGGTCTTCGGTACTGTTCTAGCTTGTTCAACAGGCCCGCACACGGCTCGGTCCTCAATCGATACAAGCGGAGCTACAGCACACAGGCCCCAAAGTCCTGCTGCCCTTACCCTCCGCTTGGTCTCATTTTTCTTGCCATGTGTATCATGTGCTATCACTACCCGAGTCGAGTGCCTCTAGCCTATGCTCGCGAGTAGTTCCAACTACTCGACTTGTACCGAATCCTACACTATCTTAGCATTGCAGTAGCTAACGGGGTTTGCAATCCTAAACCCAACCCATAGTTTTCTTGGCTATGCAGTTGGGTTTCCAAACAAGACTCTAATGCAAAGAATAAAGTAATCAAGTATGTGCTCAAAACAATAAAAACTTGTAAAACGGTTAATGCAAACCGGATCTTGCCTTGCTGCTCTTGGTCGTAGGCTAGCTGCTCCTCTGGAGTAACGAAGTCTAGGACTTCGGGTTCCTCCTCGACATTAGCGACTACATGATAGAAGGAATACATGTATCAATTTAAATGCATTTGTATTAAGTTGAAGTTGTGAAGTCTATAGCCCTTGCTAGACAGACCCAATGACTGTGAAACTTTTACTGGGGCTTGGTTACAACCTAAACAGAGATTTGGTGAAGTTTTAGTTGCAGTAAAGCTCATTTGAGCCCTCCACAATTAATCATGTACTTGACCTTAATTGAAGGCTTTTAGGGTGTTCTAAGGATTTTCATGAAACAAACTATGACTTTCTGAAAACTAGATTTTCATAGGGTTCTAATGGAGTTGGTCTCACATAATTTGAAGATTCCTAACTAAAGTTATGAGTTAAACAATTTCAAAGAAAATTCTGAAAATGTTTCTGAACATTTTCTATTTTC
This sequence comes from Neostapfia colusana, assembly GCA_030760725.1. NCBI lineage: Eukaryota > Viridiplantae > Streptophyta > Magnoliopsida > Poales > Poaceae > Neostapfia > Neostapfia colusana. The sequence goes on along the minus strand of JASWHV010000013.1, from coordinate 70,842,446 downwards.
TCTGGAACAGTTTCACTAATTACACCATTAGGTGGATCAAATGAGCTCAAACGGATCTGAAATTTTTATGGTAGTTCAGGGATATTTTGGTGAACATCCCAGAAAAATTTCAGGATTTTCCTCCAAAGGATTCTCCAGTTAAAATTCCAAAAAATATAAATTTTGAGGAATTAATTCTGGAGAAATAAGGAATTTCATGAAGTGAAACTTGATTTACTGGAAAGTACTCAGAGAGCTGAATCCAGCAAAATTTGGTTCACTCGATTGGGAGCTTTCTAGCCAAAGTTATGAGGATTTGAAGTTTGAAGGAAATATGAAAATCGGGGAAAAGTTTAAACTCGCGCGTGGGCCCCGGGGACACGCGTCGCATGCCGAGGCGACCGCACGCTGCGGCCCACAGGGTCTTTTCGCGCCAGCACACCCGATCCCGGCCGCAACCCGATCCCGATTCAAAATATCGGCCGCTGACAGCTGGGGTCCACCCCCTTCTTCAACCTCGCGACGCCCGCGCTCTGCCGCCGAGGGACCTTGCCGGAGAGCTCGCCGCCGGCTTCTGTACAGCTCCAAACCTCACGATTTTGGCCGCCCCTGCCTACTTTCACTCAGGGAAGATGTTTCTGGGGTCAGCTCTTCATGACAACGGCCGGTACATGGTCGGCGACGAGCCGGCGCCTCGGAACAACTTCGGTCGTGTCGGCTGACTCCCCTAGCACCTCAACTAGTCGAGGAACCGGTCGGGAAGCATCAGTGGACCTCAGGGAAGGTCGACATGAGCTTGAGGCAGCTCGGGGAAGGCCCGAAGTAGGTCCTCACCGTGCGCCCGATCCCTCCCGTTTGTTCCACCGCTGGTAAACCTCGAAATACGCCGGGTACAGAGGTTCTCCGGCCAAGGGTTGTGAAGGCAACTTGTGCGTTACCGTGTCTAGTTTATGTGAGAGCTAATTGAGGCCCTCTAATCCTTTCTAAAGTACGAATTCAACGAAATCGCACCCGAAGGTCGTTCTGCACACAGAAAGGGGAAAACTGGAAATTTGCCGCCGGTGAGCAACCACTCGAGCTGTGGCTCGGGGGTGAGCAGCACCGGTTACCAGCGCGTCCAAGGGTGCCTTGGCTCGGGCGTGACAACGCCCTGGTTGGAATGTCCACTGGAGCCCGAGGTGCGGCGGTTCAAGTCACCGAATTGATCTCTCGGCATAGCCGATATCAATCGGTTTCAATTGAATTCTAGCAGCGGGGAAGACGGAGGAAGGTGGCTAGTACCTTGCCGTGGCTCTGGAGGGGACGGAAAAATCTGTGATCGGCGCTCTCCGATCGATTCCGAGCTGCGGAAAGTGTTTACCGGCGCTGAGTTCTTGCGGGGGAAGAAACGGGTGAGGCTTCGGCCGAGGAGGGGGGAAGGCGCCTTAAGAAGGCTCTGCACCGCCTCACGCCCGCGCGTGGCCAAGCAGCTGCTGGCGCGGCGGCTCCCCTCAGTGGCGATCGCAGCGGCGGCTCGGCTAACCGAGTGAGAAAGTCTCAGTCGGTTTGATTTGGAGTAGTGGCTGACATGTGGATCCCACTTCCAATTTTAACCTCTGAAATTTACTCCTAATCACTGTTGTAAACAGTGAGCCCCATAATACCCCTGGTAATTCAAATTATTCACCCATGAGCCATTTGAATTGATCAAAGTTCAAATTGGGTTTTGGTTTGAATGAATTTCAGCACAAGTTCAGTTTTGAATTCAAATAAAGTTTGAATTTGTCCCACTTAGCTCATGTCAAGATCAACTCCAAATGGAGTGAAAATTGGTGTGTGAGCTCACAAAAATGTGCTGAGTAAGAATATGCCTCCCACTTTTAAATTCATGGGATAAAAACAGTTTGAATTTGAATATGATTTCAAACTGCCCTCTTTCTAGCTATACCCAAAATGACCTCAAAAAAGTTTTGAATTTGGGTGAAACTTGACATGGACATCCTTAGGAATGTGTAGGAGTTTTCATATGTCCAGCCCACCTATATCACATGTGGAAAATACCACTTTTGCATTGTGTGAGTTTGTTCTCTAATGAGCATGTTGATGGTGGTTACTTGCTCTTCATTTGTGTTCATCAACTTTCCTCAAATTATGTGTGTGGTGTGGTGATGAACACTTCCATTATGTGTCAAAAACTGAGGCCCTTACATTCGTCCCCCCCTTAAAAGAATCTCGTCCCGAGATTATAAGGTGAAAATGAGAGAGAGGACGGTGGAAAATTACCAGATATGCGACGTGAAAAAGTTGGGGTAGTTAGTGCGAAGGAATTCTTCGCTCTCCCATGTCGCTTCGTCCATGGAGTGATTACTCCATAGAACCTTGTAGAACCACCACGTACGGTTGCGTGTGGTTTGGGCCTTTTCATCAATAATCTGCACCGGTTCCTCCTGATAGGTGAGATCCGGTTGCAGTTCTTCAATATCTTCCAGATGAACGGTAGTTGATAGCTTAAGAGACTTACTCAGCTGGGCAATGTGAAATACATCGTGCACACCGGAATGTGCTTCTGGTAATTTCAGCCGGTATGCCACTGATCCACATCTTTCGGTAATCTGGAATGGACCAATGAATCGGGGTGCCAAATTTCCCCTCACCCCAAATCTGTTTACGCCCTTCATTGGAGACACCCGTAGGTATACGTGATCTCCAACTTCGAATTGTAATGGGCGCCTTCTCTGGTCCGCATACTGTTTCTGATGGGATTGAGCGGCTTTTAGGTTCGCTTGAATCAGTCAAACCTTTTCTTCCGCGTTGTTGACAAGGTCAATCCCGAAGGTAACCCTTTCGCCAGACTCACACCAGTTCAATGGTGTGCAACATTTTCTCCCATATAGCGCCTCATAAGGCGCCATCTTGATGCTGGCTTGGTACCCATTATTGTACGAGAACTCGGCTAACGGAAAGTGATCATCCCAATTCTTGTCGTGGTTGATAGCGCAAGCTCGTAGCATGTCTTCCAAGATCTGATTCACCCGCTCGGTTTGTCCATCCGTCTGCGGGTGGTACGCTGAACTACGGATCAGCTTCGTCCCCAAGGCAGCGTGCAGCTGCTCCCAAAAACAGGACACAAATAAAGTGCCCCGATCCGATATGATGGTACGGGGATGCCGTACAAGCATAGGATCCGTGAGATGTACAGTTCAGTGTACTTCTTGGCGTTGTAATTTGTGTTAACCGGGATGAAATGGGCAACTTTGGTGAGCCGATCGACGATCACCCACACCGAATCATGTTTCTGCAAGGTGGTGGGTAAACCGACGATGAAGACCATGCTCACATCCTCCCATTTCCAGGCAGGAATGCCCAGTGGTTGCAGCAGTCCAGGTTTCCGCATGTGGTCTGCCTTCACCCTTCGACATGTATCACACTCGGACATGTATTTTGCAGTCTCTCGTTTCATCCGTGTCCACCAAAACTTGCTTCTAAGTTCTTGATATATTTTGTTGCTTCCGGGGTGAATAGAAAATTTTGATAAGTGAGCCTCATCAAAATTTTTCTTCCGTAATTCCGGGTTACGGGGTACGACGATCCGGTCCTTGAACCATAGGACGCCGTCTCCGTCCTTCCGGAAACATTTCAGCTCCCCACTGTCTACACGTCTCGGCAAATGTGACATGCCCTTGTCATTCTTCTGGGCTGCCGCTATCTCTTCACGGATGGTGGGGATCAAAGCTAGGTTGTAGAGAGCTCCGTGTGGAATCACATGTAGTGGTGGTTCACTCTCTTCCAACGGTGTGATGGTCAGATTGTTTACGTGTGACTTGCGTCTCAGCGCATCTGCCACTACGTTTGCCTTGCCCGGATGATAATGGATCTCTATTTCGTAATCCTTTATCAGTTCTAACCATCTTCGTTGCCTCATGTTCAGCTCCTTCTGAGTGAATATGTACTTGAGGCTTTTGTGGTCGGTATATAAATGTACAAGGTTACCAAGTAGGTAGTGCCTCCACATTTTCAGTGCAAGTACAACGGCAGCGAGCTCCAAATCGTGGGTTGGATAGTTCTGCTCATGGTTTCTAAGCTGCCGTGATCCATATGTGAACACCCTTCGGTCTTGCATCAGCACACATCCGAGCCCAATGCCGGATGCATCGCATTACACATCGAACGGTTTTGTTATGTCTGGCTGCGCCAAAACCGGTGCTGATGTCAGGTGCTTAACTAAAGCCTTGAATGATGCTTCACATGTTGGACTCCAAACATATTTGGTAGCCTTCTTCAGCAGCTCTGTAATTGGTTTGGCAATCTTCGAGAAGTTCGGAATGAACCTCCGATAATATCCCGCGAGTCCGAGGAAACTCCGTACCTCGTGAACAGTTCTCGGGGATTTCCAATTCAGCACTTGAGTGATCTTGCTCAGGTCTACAGCGATACCCTCCGCTGAGATGATATGCCCGAGGAAAGGCACTTGCGATATCCAGAACTCGCATTTGCCGAATTTCGCGTATAGCTTGTGATCCCGCAGCCGTTGCAATACTATACGCAGATGCTTCTTGTGATCTTCTTCCGACTTGGAATATACCAGTATGTCGTCGATGAAGACCACGACAAACTTGTCCAGCTCCGGCATGAATACCGAGTTCATTAAGTACATGAAGTGAGCTGGAGCATTGGTGAGGCCGAAGGACATGACCAGGTACTCATAAAGTCCGTACCTCGTCGAGAAAGCTGTCTTTGGAATGTCCTCCGCCCTTATCTTAATCTGATGGTACCCGGATCTTAAGTCCATCTTGGAAAAGATCTTTGCTTCGACCAACTGATCAAACAACATGTCGATCCGTGGCAACGGGTACCTGTTCTTGATGGTTAAGGCATTTAACGGACGATAGTCCACGCAAAGCCGTAACGTCTCATCCTTCTTCTTCACAAACAATGCCGAACAGGCCCATGGTGAGGAGCTCGGCCTAATAAAACCCTTCTCCAGAAGGTCCGTGAGCTGAGTCTTCAGTTCAGCCAATTCCTTGGGCGCCATCTTGTACGGCCTTCGGGATATTGGCATGTTTCCCGGTGCAAGTTCAATCTTGAACTCCACCTCTCTATCGGGTGGCATCCCCAGCAAATCATCCGGGAATACATCAGGGAACTCTCGGACCACTGGAATATCTTCCAATCTGATGGATGTGGCTTGATAGACACTTGGAAGTTTTATTTCTGGACTGTCCAGAAATAATGAGTGAGACTCGTGCACTTCTGAGTTCAAGTGCACAACTCGAAGGACGGTGTCTAAAACAGCGCCGTGGTGGGTTAACCACGACATCCCTAAGATGGCATCGACCTTTTGTCCCTCTAAGATTATGAGAGACGTAGGGTAGACTCTACCCTCTAAGCACAATGGCGCTTTTGGGACCATCATGCTTGCTGAAATTTTCCCACCTGGCGAACAGATCGCATAAGAACTATCGGTGGGTAGTATTTGCAAGCTATATTTATCAATGAAAGCTTGGCTAATGAAGCTATGTGTGGCGCCTGAATCAAATAGTACTATAGCGGGATGCTGGTGGAGTTGGAACATACCCGCAAGGATTGGCTCGCCCTCCGGCACGTCCTCAATGGCAAGCTGGTGGACGGTGCCGGGACTAGGGTTTGCCCGCCGCGCATTAGTAGGGTTCCGGGGTTGATTCCTCCCCGGAAACTGTGGTGCCACTCCGCCGCCTTGCCTCTCCGGGCAACTGCTCGCGAAGTGTCCTGGACGACCACACTTGTAACATGTGGCCGCTGCTGGTGTAGTGCTCGGGGGACGAAAACCCGGCATGCGCTGCTGAGGTGCATACGCACGCGGCATCGCCCGCTGCTGCTGTTGTTGCAGAGGTGGTGCTGGCAGTGCCGGCCTGAATGCAGGTGAAGGGTACGGCCGACTGTGGAACGGCATCGACCGCTGGGGTGGCTGCCAGCGTGGACCTGATGGTGGGCGATTCACCATCCGAAACTTCTGAGAAGGACCGCCTCCTTCTCCGCTGCTTTGCGGCGCGCTTCACTTTCGCTCCGCCGCCGCTAACTCTTTGCCGGAGTCCTCCTGAACAATCGCAGCATCAATGATGTCGTTAAGGCTGCCGCTCTTGAACATTGCCAACTTGTCCTTCAGGAGCGGGTTAAGCCCCTGGTAAAAGTGGTCCCGCCGCTTCTCGTCAGTATCTGCGTGATATGACGCGTAAAGAGCGAGATCGTTAAATGCCCTGGAGTATTCCAGCGCATTCCGGCTCCCTTGTTGCAGGTGTAAGAACTCCTGCGTCTTTCTTTTCATCAGACCTGGCGGTATATGATAGGCCCTGAAGGCCGTCCGAAACTCCGTCCAGGTCATCACTCGGTCGGTGGGCTGTGAAGCACAGAAGTTGGCCCACCACGCGCTCGCGGATCCTTGGCGCTGCTGGACCGCGAACTGAGTCTTGCGCTGCTCACTTATCTGGAGCAGCCCGAACTTCATCTCTATGGCGCGGAGCCAGTTGTCCGCGTCAAGTGGTTCATCCACCCTTGAGAATACTGGGGGATGATTCGCCAGGAAGTCGGAGTAGGAGCTCTGTTGACGCTCCTCACGATCTTGACTTCTCTCTGGGCGAGACGTATTGGCGATGAGAGTCTGCAGAAACTCTTTGTGCTGCTGGTGTGAACCCGCCATTGCCGCGACGATGTCGGCCAATGTAGCTGTCGGTAGTGGCGGCGGCGGTGTTTGCTGTTGCTGTTGCTGCTGTTGCTGTTGTCCCGAGGAGTCCTCAGGAGGCTGTTGGGAGGTCTCTCCCCCTTGACTGGTACCCCCAACATCAGGGTTGGCACGAGTACGCGTCATTCTGAAATTCAAAACAGCAGCGATTAGCACATGTCTCCATAATCAACAGTAGTTATTGAAGTGACACATGATTAATTTTCACAACATTCACATATATTGATAAAGCATAAACTTTATACAAGATACATTATTCTCGGGTCTCCGAGAAGTCGTGCTCATGTCGTCACTACCTATACATACGCTACTGTCTACACGACATGTCACCGATTACAAAATTTGGGCTACACTACCCTGGCTGCCCTACATGGCAACTGTAACCCCCTACTCGGAGTAGAACTCGACCTCCTGTGGGTCCTCCTCCTCCGGTACCTCTGCTGGTGGCTCTGAATCTACCACCTCTTCTCCCATCCCGGGTTCTCCCATTGCTGGAAGACCCAAGACCATCGGTATGCCCAATACCGGAGGTACGAGGTCCTGCAAAGCATGCACCTCATCCATAGCCTGGTTGTAATCTTCTTCCCAGCCTTGCCCTTCCTCAATAGCGTCGTCCCGCTCTTGAGTAAGTTCCTCGTTCTGCTGGGTCAGATTCTGTACCAGTTCTTGCAACGCCGCGATGTCGACACGGCTCTTCTTCTTTGCCTTCTTCAGACGATGCAACTGATTGTGTTGTTCATTCAGTCGCTTGATCGTCGGAAGGAGCACATTGCGGAGTGCGCTGTGAGCACTCTCGAAGTGGTCTCCACGGCTCGTGCTCTCCTTGAGCTTTGTGGCGAGATGCTCTGTATGAACAGCTTGGATGTCCATCACAGCGTTTCCCGCCCTCATCTGGAGGCTAAGGTTTGCCTCCGCGGGGTTGTACCTTGGGCAACTCGGGTCTGTTGCCTCTAGGTACCTCCCATCCCACACATGCTGAGCCCGTTCCTCCACCAGAACGAGCGCGTATGGAGTGCCCTCCATAGCCTGCACGTGTAGTTGGTAGAAACGTGACATAGTGTCACGGGCTGCCACTTGCCATATCCCTTCCGGCTGTCTACCTCTCACCGTGACGGTGAACGGCACCCAACCGGGTGGCATAGGTCCTGCAGGGACTTCGACATGGATCGTCCACGTCTTGTTCCCCTCTTCGCCTTCTTCCTTGGCGAAGTATTGCGGCTTCTGGTTGTACCCGAAATATTGGAGCATTTGCCACAATGCTTCCGGGTAGCCGCTACGGTGAGAACAGTGGGACACCACCCACCCGTTCTCCGATTGCTTATCTGCTGTCATCTGTAAAAATATATTTGAGAAATGTCAAATATTTATTTAAACAGTAAACCTCTGTGTTATAACATAAGACATGTCATTGAACCCATAAAACTTGGAAACATAGTTCAAATTTTAAACAAATTTGACTGCTGATCTGCTGTTCCCATGACAGCCCTGACCAGTTTCCATTTCAACCTGATTTAGGCCATGTTGAAAGCAAAATAAATTCTGGAGCTCAACATCAAAGTTAAAGCTAACTTCAATAGCTTTCCAGAAAGTATTTGCTTGTCCTAAGATCTGTCATGGTTCAAAAGTTATGAGATGTCAAAGTTAACAGAATTTCTGTAGAAAATTGGACAGCACCTCCCTGCTTTAGGTACTGACTCGATCCAAGAATCCCAGTTAATTCTGTTCCTAATCTTACAAAACTTTCTGTTACAAAGTTGTAACCCATCTCATAAGCTTTCCAGAGCTACCTCATTTTATATTTTTGTATTTTTATGCAGGAAGTTATGTTCAATTTACAGAGAGTTTACAGAGAGTCTTTGCTCTGCCCTGTTTTCTGGACAGTTTCAACTCTACTGAATTTTTCGATTGGTTAAGGGATGAAACACCTCTGGACCTCAACATAAAAGTTGTAAAGCTCTTCCAAAGATTTCCAGGAATGTATCATATTACCCCATCCTCGAAAGAACTCAACCTCTAACCTCTGATCAACTTCAGCCCTATTTCAGCTGAAACCAGAGTACCCTGTCCTTAACAACCTATAAGTTGAAAACTTGTTAACTTTGAATATCCTGTTCAAGGGAAGGAGTTACATCAAGTTTTACTACTTTAGATCAAAACCTTCAAGTTTTAAATGAGGTTGTTCATTTAGTTGGGGTGACGTCGATGCGTCACCAGATTATGTCGGTACTACGTCCTCACAAAGAAAAACCTATACCGGACTTAGCCGGCTTCGTTATTTTAGTGGCACTAAACGTCACTCGCACACGGATGCTACACGTCTACCGTTTCGTGGTCAGGCTACCTGCAGAAACTCAAGCAATCGTCAGACTCGGCTGCACACCGAGCCTGGAATCCATACAGTTCGTACACCCGGCCGTCATCACTCGCCCGGATGTTCTCAAGCCAAACACGCCTTGAGTTACGTGTTCACGTTTCAGACCACGTGACGGGGTCTCCCAAGTTGCACCACGCACGCGAGGGACAGATGTTGCTCGAATACCCCAAACGACATGAAGAGTCGTAGAGGATACTAAAGCGGGTCGGGTTACCTGCCACCCGTGGGGCTCCACCCTTCAGCTTGTGCGCACTGGTGGACAGTGCTTACGTGCACCCCCCAAGACATACACGTCCCGAAATGCACAATTTTCCGACATAATCAAATAGGTTAATATGCCACTTTCTATATGCTAATAACATCCTTATACGGGCTACTAACTCGTTCCTCACTGGATTTTTGAAAAAGATGACCTTTGTAGTGTGTTAAACCTCAAGCGAGCTCTAATACCACGCTGACACGACCCCACGGTCTTGTCGAGCCAGGATCACGCTGAGGGGTGCTGCGTTGCACAGCACCGGATAACACACGTCAAAGGTACAAAGCGGAAGCGGAATTTTATTACATAAACAGGTTTATGAACATGTTTACATCAAAATAAGTTTAGTCTACACTCGCGGGCGTAGACTACGCATCAAGTCCACGTTCAGCCCTCGAACGTGTCCTTGCTAGCACACACGCACACTAACTCTGCGGCGTGCACGACTCCCACTCGACGGGGTTCCCCTCCTGGGGTTCCGTCTCCTCTTCGGGAGTCCCTTCCTCATGGAACCCTGCAAAAGCTTCAAACACAAGCAGTGAGCACGAAGGCTCAGCAAGTCTTACCCATCTCACCTAAACATGGAACTTCTACATGAGGGGTGATAGGTACATGAGGTAAAAATCATTTGCAAAGGACTCGCCTAATTAGGGGAACCTTACTTTCAAGTTTTAGCAGCAGGTTGTGGAGAACCTTACGCTAAGGCACATGAGAGAGCCGCAATCAAACAAGAAACACATTTCTCTCATGTACTTTGCCCAAAGTTGAAAAGAACTTTAGTTAGCTCTAAACTACATCAAACCATTACAAGCAAAGTCCATCTTTCAATCAGCAGCATTTTAACATGTAACTAGCCTGTTCTTACTACGTCACGGTACAGTGAACAAGTAGTACTCACTAACCACAAGGGACGGCAATTATAATCTATTTACACCTGCAGGGTTACCCGAACAACCCGTCACGTACGCCCGTACTCGATGTTGCCTACAACAACCATCACGGACGCCGTACGCGACTACCTTTCACCGGTTAGCCAAATGTTGAACCGGTCCAATCGTCCCGAGCAAGAGGTCTCTGCACGCGCATCTCAGTGCCGCCAGCCGATTTACACCTCGAGCTCTCAACCTACCCTCTGAACGACCAGCTATGCCTCAACACCCAGCTCCCCGAGTTACATCAGTTTCCCGGTTCCCATATAGCTGGTAGGTCTTCGGTACTGTTCTAACTTGTTCAACAGGCCCACACACGGCTCGGTCCTCAATCGATACAAGCGGAGCTACAGCACACAGGCCCCAAAGTCCTGCTGCCCTTACCCTCCGCTTGGTCTCATTTTTCTTGCCATGTGTATCATGTGCTATCACTACCCGAGTCGAGTGCCTCTAGCCTATGCTCGCGAGTAGTTCCAACTACTCGACTTGTACCGAATCCTACACTATCTTAGCATTGCAGTAGCTAACGGGGTTTGCAATCCTAAACCCAACCCATAGTTTTCTTGGCTATGCAGTTGGGTTTCCAAACAAGACTCTAATGCAAAGAATAAAGTAATCAAGTATGTGCTCAAAACAATAAAAACTTGTAAAACGGTTAATGCAAACCGGATCTTGCCTTGCTGCTCTTGGTCGTAGGCTAGCTGCTCCTCCGGAGTAACGAAGTCTAGGACTTCGGGTTCCTCCTCGACATTAGCGACTACATGATAGAAGGAATACATGTATCAATTTAAATTCATTTGTATTAAGTTGAAGTTGTGAAGTCTATAGCCCTTGCTAGACAGACCCAATGACTGTGAAACTTTTACTGGGGCTTGGTTACAACCTAAACAGAGATTTGGTGAAGTTTTAGTTGCAGTAAAGCTCATTTGAGCCCTCCACAATTAATCATGTACTTGACCTTAATTGAAGGCTTTTAGGGTGTTCTAAGGATTTTCATGAAACAAACTATGACTTTCTGAAAACTAGATTTTCATAGGGTTCTAATGGAGTTGGTCTCACATAATTTGAAGGTTCCTAACTAAAGTTATGAGTTAAACAATTTCAAAGAAAATTCTGAAAATGTTTCTGAACATTTTCTATTTTCTCTGGAACAGTTTCACTAATTACACCATTAGATGGATCAAATGAGCTCAAATGGATCTGCAATTTTTATGGTAGTTCAGGGATATTTTGGTGAACATCCCAGAAAAATTTAAGGATTTTCCTCCAAAGGATTCTCCAGTTAAAATTCCAAACAATATAAATTTTGAGGAATTAATTCTGGAGAAATAAGGAATTTCATGAAGTGAAACTTGATTTACTGGAAAGTACTCAGAGAGCTGAATCCAGCAAAAATTGGTTCACTCGATTGGGAGCTTTCTAGCCAAAGTTATGAGGATTTGAAGTTTGAAGGAAATCTGAAAATCGGGGAAAAGTTTAAACTCGCGCGTGGGCCCCGGGGATACGCGTCGCACGCCGAGGCGACGGCACACTGCGGTCCACAGGGTCTTTTTGCGCCAGCACACCCGATCCCGGCCGCAGCCCGATCCCGATTCAAAATATCGGCTGCTGACAGCTGGGGTCCACCCCCTTCTTCAACCTCGCGACGCCCGCGCTCTGCCGCCGAGGGACCTCGCCGGAGAGCTCGGCGGCGGCTTCTGTACAGCTCCAAACCTCACGATTTTGGCCGCCCCTGCCTACTTTCACTCGGGGAAGATGTTTCTAGGGTCAGCTCTTCATGACAACGGCCGGTACATGGTCGGCGACGAGCCGGCGCCTCGGAACAACTTCGGTCGTGTCGGCTGACTCCCCTAGCACCTCAACTACTCGAGGAACCGGTCAGAAAGCATCAGTGGATCTCAGGGAAGGTCGACATGAGCTTGAGGCTGCTCGGGGAAGGCCCGAAGTAGGTCCTCACCGTGCGCCCGATGCCTCCCGTTTGTTTCACCGTTGGTAAACCTCGAAATACGCCGGGTACAGAGGTTCTCCGGCCAAGGGTTGTGAAGGCAACTTGTGCGTTACCGTGTCTAGTTTATGTGAGAGCTAATTGAGGCCCTCTAATCCTTTCTAGAGTACGAATTCGACGGAATCACACCTGAAGGTCGTTCTGCACACAGAAAGGGGAAAACTGGAAATTCGCCGCCGGTGAGCAACCACTCGAGCTGTGGCTCGGGGGTGAGCAGCACCAGTTACCAGCGCGTCCAAGGGTGCCTTGGCTCGGGCGTGACAACACCCTGGTTGAACTGTCCACGGGAGCCCGAGGTGCGGCGGTTCTAAGTCACCGAATTGATCTCTTGGCATAGCCGATATCAATCGGTTTCAATTGAATTCTAGCAGCGGGGAAGACGGAGGAAGGTGGCTAGTACCTTGCAGTGGCTCTGGAGGGGACAGAGAAAGCTGTGATCGGCGCTCTCCGATCGATTCCGAGCTGCGGAAATTGTTTACCGGCGCTGAGTTCTTGCGGGGGAAGAAACGGGTGAGGCTTCGGCCGAGGAGGGGGGAAGGCGCCTTAAGAAGGCTCTGCACCGCCTCACGCCCGCGCGTGGCCAAGCAGCTGCTGGCGCGGCGGCTCCCCTCGGTGGCGATCGCAGCGGCGGCTTGTCTAACCGAGTGAGAAAGTCTCAGTCGGTTTGATTTGGAGTAGTGGCTGACATGTGGGTCCCACTTCCAATTTTAACCTCTGAAATTTACTCCTAATCACAGTTGTAAACAGTGAGCCCCATATACCCCTGGTAATTCAAATTATTCACCCATGAGCCATTTGAATTGCTCAAAGTTCAAATTGGGTTTGGTTTCAATGAAGTTCAGCACAAGTTCAGTTTTGAATTCAAATAAAGTTTGAATTTGTCCCACTTAGCTCATGTCAAGATCAACTCCAAATGGAGTGAAAATTGGTGTGTGAGCTCACAAAAATGTGCTGAGTAAGGATATGCCTCCCACTTTTAAATTCATCGGATAAAACAGTTTGAATTTGAATATGGTTTCAAACTGCCCTCTTTCTAGCTATATCCAAAATGACCTAAAAAAGGTTTTGAATTTGGGTGAAACTTGACATGGACATCCTTAGCAATGTGTAGGAGTTTTCATATGTCCAGCCCACCTATATCACATGTGGAAAATGCCACTTTTGCAATGTGTGAGTTTGTTCTCTAATGAGCATGTTGATGGTGGTTACTTGCTCTTCATTTGTGTTCATCAACTTTCCTCAAATGAGGTGTGTGGTGTGGTGATGAACACTTCCATTATGTGTCAAAAACTGAGGCCCTTACAACCCACTCCAGGATCGCATAGGGTGGTGCCGTGCGATGCAGCACCCAACAGCACACACGAAAAGAATTAAAGAACAACATACAAACTTTTATTTGATATAAAACAGCGGAAGTCTTTTACAAAATATAACTATACAGAGGAAGCAATGTACATTAGTAGCATCTCATCCTAACTATGCAAACGTGCAGCCATCCAGCCCAAGGACGCTACACACTAGCAGCAATTAACCGGAGATCACGGTGGCGTGCAGGGCTCCAGCTCGGCCGTGTACCCCGACGGGGGCATCGCCTCGTCCTCGGAACCCTCCTCATAGCTCTCACCTTCATACAGCTCAAATATTGCAACCGTGAGCACGAAGGCTCAGCAAGGCTTAACCGTCTAGCCTAAGCATGGACCTCTACGTGCAAGGATGTGTAAGGTAGGAAAGGACTTTGCGATAAATATACGCCTATAAGTTGATCCTTACTTTCAGTTTTAAAGCAGCAGTTTAATGAGCCTTAGGCAGCCCCCACATTGAAAGTCCACAATCAAACACGAAATGCTTTCCCCCGATGTGGTCATGCCCAGTGTAATATAAACTTAATTAGCTCTGTAACTATAGCAATCAAGGTATTCAAGATATTAATAGATCAATACAGCATTTTCAGTTGGCTTATTTCACTTATTACTACATCACAGCGCAGTGAACAAGCGGGTACTCAAATAACCGCGAGGGACGGTGATTGCAATCAAGACACACCTGGATAACACGTTGCATACACCCACTTTCAGAAGCGTGATTCCACATCCCTTCCTACTCTGTTGTATGCAACAACCTTTCAAAGGCAACCAAAATGCTGAACCAGTCCATCCGTAACGGGTAGGAGGTCCCCGCGTGGAGTGTGACTGTGCCCACCGGCAGATTTACACCTTGCTACCCTCAACCCACTCCTATTTACGGTTGGGTAAGCCTCGACACCCAGGTTAACCAATTACATCGGTTTCCTGGTTCCCATAGGCCAGTATGCATCCGGTACTGTTCGATACTTGTCCAGCAGGGCCACACACGGACGGTCCTCAATCGACACCAACAGGGCTAAGCACGTGAGACCTCTGCTCACTGCATCCTATCCCCCCTGCTGGGTCTCAATTTTACAACTCAAGCCATTTTCTACCTCTTTTCATTCCGTGTGATAAATACTATCTCGCGAGTAGCTTCTAACCACTCGAGTTCTACCGAGATCCTAAGCATTAGCATGGCATTCTCTACTCGTCGAGTTTGTAAACTACCCATCCCTTTATAGGAGTTAAAAAGGCTATGCGAGTGGGGTTTCAATCACCCTAACTCTAATGCAAATATTCACCCTAGACATAAGTGATACAAATAAAGAATTTTATAAAAGGTACTTAAGTGCAAACCGGGGCTTTCCTGGTTGTGAGTCAAATGGGAAGTTAGCTTCAGGTGGGAGGACGTCCAAAGGCTCCGGTGCGTCCTCAACTTCGGTCACTATTATGAAATGTAATAAAAATACATGTGTAAGTATTAAGGATTTATAAGAATTGAACTACTATTCATAGCTATTGCTATTTAGGATCCTTAATTGGCTTTGGGATTTTTACAGTAGATGCTACACTCTCTAAGGATGATTTGAGCCAAATTTGGAGACATGTCATTGCACAATGTAGTCTTTAAAATTCCTACAAGTACAATGCTTCTCTGAATTTTGAGCCCAAATCAGGAGCTTTGACATAGCTAATAGTGGAAGATCTGATTAGGGTAAGTCTCCATGGTTCTAACAAAATTTGTTTCACCATTTTTGGAGCTACTAACAGAGAGATATGAATTTTTGAAGTTTGTACAGGAGTGCTGAAAAGTTTCTGTTTAAATTTGAATTTCCAAATAAAGGCTGAACTTAGGAAGGCAGTTTAGCCTAGTAACTGAACTCCAATGAAGCCCAAATTTTTACTGAAAATCAGTAACTATGGAAATGATTTTCTGCCCAAATTTGGGACTATTTCATAAAGAATTGCTCCTGTAATAAATCCCTAAATATTTACTATAAACAATTCTACAGGAATTCCTGGGCATTTTCATAGCCTAAAATTGGTTTCTCTGTGAAGTATTCCTCATGAGGATTCCAACAAAATTGGTCTCACTCTTTTTGGAGTTTTCTACACAAAGTTAAGGGCTTGCAAAGATCAGCTAATTCCTGGAATTATTTCCCTAATAGAAACTTCAAATAATTGGAACTGGGCCCACTGTTTTAAATCGGACCAGTTAGATTTCGGCAACACCGGGGCCACGGGGTTATTCCCGCGCAGACACAACTGATCCCGAGCCGCACCCCGATCCGGCGCCTACCCGGTGCCCCTGACAGGTGGGGCAGGCCCCCACCTTCTTCTACCTCGTGCCAACAGAGGAGTCTGCGGCGGTTGCTCCGGCGAGGGTGGCAGGAACGGCTCTCCCGGCCATCTCCCGGGCCTAAACTCGCCGCTCCCCCATATTTGACCGTGCTGAACACATTGGGAGGGTCGCTGGTGCCCGTGGCTCACCGGAGACCACCGCGCACCGGTGTCAGCAAGACTTTGAACTCCGGCGAGGTCGGGAACCCTCATTCCTACTTCACACGATCGGTTCTCGGGCTCTAGAGCATCAGTGAACGATGTAGGAGCCCGTAAGGGTCCTGGCCGCCGGTGAGACAGACGGCAACCGAGGGCTCCACGGCGACCCGAGGTGCTTTTGCACCGGCGACTAAGAAAACAGCTAGGGCTCCCTCGTTTCTTGATGTTTTTGCTTGGTTCTTCGTCGAGGAGAGGCGCTAGGAAGTAGGGAAGCTCTGTGCAAGCTTACTCGAGGTCTAAAGGATCGTGCACCCCGAATTTTTGGTTGGACCGAGCACTACCCGTCGGTGTACAGTTTGGGGAAGTGGTGAAATTCTCGCCACCGGTTCTAGCAATCGCTAAACGGCCTCCGGCTACACGACCAGGACATGTCCACGCACCTTTCTTGTATAGGAAGTCGGGGGAGAGGGTGGCCGGTTGCTGCTTTCGATGGTGAGCCGAAACGGCGAGGTCCGGTCACCTTGAAGCTTTGGCGCCAATCCGCGTTTCTCGAGCAGTTCGGACCGGCAAACCTTGAAGGGACTTTGGCGAGGGCTAGAGCACGTCCAGGCACTACTTTCTGCTATGGATGGCCCGAGCAGCCGAGCTCAGCAGGCGATGGTCGATCGGGAGAGAAAGCTATCGGTGGTGCTCGGTGTGGACAAAGCAGCCGCGGCAACCGAGCTGAGGAGGAGGAGAAGTAGAGCTGGGGTACTCGGGCGGTCGCTCTTATCGCCCACGCGCGCGCGCCGACGTCGGCCAGTGAGAACCAACTCGGTGGCTCGGTGAGGACATCGGGGGGAGAGCTTTTCCGGGAGCTGTCGCGCCGTGGTCGCCCGGGAAACATAGAGAGAGGAAAAAACAGTCGGTTTGTTTGCTTTGGGTGGCTGACAATTGGGCCCCACCTCCCCCCTTTGTTTAGTCAAACTTTTCTGATATTTTTCCCTCCAGCAACTCAACATTAAAAGCTTTACTTCACACCAAAGTTAAGTTTGAACTTGCTGGATTCAAATGGTTTGAATTCTGGTGTGGAATTTGGATGTGGTTTGATCATTTGAATTTGAAAAGGAGTTTGAATTCTCCACTTTGTATTGCCTCAAAAATATAGCAAACCAGCTCCAAAATTTCCAATTTTTGGCATGGCTGCTCATTCAAAGGTGGAGAACATATTTGTGGAACCAAATTTTGAAATTGAGGGAATTAGAATTTGAAACTGAATTTGAAATTCAGATTAGAGGGCTTCTCCTTTTAATCCCAAACAAATATTGAAACTCCTCCAAATGAACTGAAATTTGGAAGGGTGAATATTTGGGCTATGAAGATCCAAGTTATGAATTTAGATCTCCATGTTTGGAAGTTTTGGGAAGTCTAAACCCTCACTTTGAACTTACACCATTATCATTTAAAGTTTTAATTCCCCCCATTTTTCCTAAGTGTACATGAGCTGAATTTTCTTGCTACCACTTTTGGGGATTTTACATCAGCGTGATATGGGCTAGTCAAGAACGTGTGGTCCTTGCAGCGTGGTATCAGAGCTGGTTTGAGGTTTAACGCACTTAAAAAGGTCATCTTTTCAAAAACTCGGTGAGGAACGAGTTAGTAGCCCATATAAGGATGTTATTAGTGTATAGTAAGTGGCATTACTAACCTATTTGCTTATGTCAAAAAAATCATGCATCTAGGGACATCATATGTCTTGGGGGGTGCATGTAAGTGCTGTCCACCAGTGTGCACAAGCTAAAGGGTGGAGCCTCACGGGTCGCAGGTAACCCGGCCAGCTTTAGTATCCTCTACGACTCTTCATACCGTTGGGGGTACTCGAGAAACACTCTTCCCTGGCGTACTACGGGCAAGTTTGGGATACACCGTCACGTGGTTAATAATATGAACACGTAGCTCAAGGCGTGTTTGGCTTGAGAACAACCGTGCGAGTGATGACGGACGGTTGTATGAACTGTATTCGAACCGGGTTCTTTGTGCAGCCGAACCTGACCATTGTGTGATTTACTTGCAGGTAGTCTGACCACGAATCGGTAGACGAGTAGCACATGTGTGCAAGAGATGTTTAGTTCCACTGAACTAACGAACCCGTCTAAGTCCTGTATAGGTTTTTCTTTGTGAGGAAACACAGTACCCGCATGAACTGGTGACGCTTCGACTTCACACCCCACTAAATATTCTACATCATTGTAAAACTTGAACGTTTTATTCCAGAACCCTAAAATGTTGATTTAACTTCTTCCCTTAATCAGGATGTTCAAAGTAAACAAGTTTTCAACTTATAGGATCCTAAGGACAGAGTTCCCTGTTTTCAGCTGAAATAATGCTGAAGTTACACTGAGGTTAGAGGTCGAGTTCTTTCAAGGTTGGGGTAATATGATACATTTATGGAAAGCTTTAGAAGAGCTTTACAACTTTTCTATTGATGTTCAGAGGTGTTTCATCTCTTAACCAGTTGAAAAATGCAGTAGAGTTGGAACTGTCCAGAAAACAGGGCAGAGCAAATACTCTTTGTAACTCTTTGTAAATAGAGCATAACTTCCTGCATAAAAATCCAAAAATAGAAAATGAGGTAGTTGTTAAAAGCTCATGAGATAGATTACAACTTTATAACACTAAGTTTTGTCAAATTCGATGTAGAATTAACTGGAATTCTTGGATCAAATCAGTACCTCAATCAGGGAGGTGCTGTCCAATTTCCTCCAGAAATTCTGTCAACTTTGACATCTCATAACTATTGAACAAGAATTTATATGAGGCCAAGAAAATACATTATGGAAAGATATTGAAGTTAACTTTAACTTTGATGTTTAGCTTCAGAACCGTTTTTGCCTTTAGCGTGGTCTAAATCAGGTCGAAAAGGAAACTGGTCAGGGCTGTCAGTTTGGGCAGTAAACCAGCAATCAAATTTGTTCAAAGTTTGAGTTGTGTTTCCAAGTTCATTAGTTCAATGACATGTTTTATGTTATAACTCAATGATTTACTGTTGAAATGAATATTTGACCTTATTCAAATATGTTTCTACAGATGGCAGAGGAGAAACAATTGGAGAGCGGGGTGGGATCCCACTGTTCTCAATGCAGCGGTTATCCGGAGTTGTTGAAGCTAATGCTTCAATACTTCGGGTATGTGGAGATGCCGCGTTACCTCTCCAAGGGAGAAGGCGAGGAGGGGAACAAGACATGGACCTTCCATGTCGAAGTTCCAACAGGACCTACGCCACCCGGTTGGGCACTGTTCACCATCACGGTGAGCGGTAGACAACCAGAGGAGATGTGGCAGGTGGCAGCCCGCGACACCATGTCGAGTTTCTGCCAGCTACACGTGAGAGCTATGGAGGGAACTCCATACGCGCTTGTCCCGGTGGAGGGGCGAGCTAATCACGTATGGAGGGAGAGATACTTGGAGGCAACGGATCCGAGTTGCCCAAGGTACAACCCCGCGGAGGCGAACCTCAGCCTCCAGTTGATGGCAGGAAAGACCGTGATGGACAGCCAAGCTGTCCATACGAATCATCTTGCCATGGAGCTCAAGGAGAGCACCAGCCGCCGAGACCATTTTGAGAGTGCTCACAGCGCACTCCGCAATGTGTTACTCCGAAGATCAAGCGACTGAATGAACAACACAATTACTTGCGTCGTCTGAAGAAGGCGAAGAAGAAAAGCCGTGTCGACATCATGGCTTTACAGCAGCAAGTACACGCCTTGATCCAGCAGAATGAGGTCCTTACTCAAGCGCGTGATGACGCTATTGATGAGGGGCAGGGCTGGGAAGAGGACTACAACCTGGCCATGGACGAGGTGCATGCGTTACAAGACCTCGTTCCTCCGGTAGTGGGCCTACCGATGGTAGGTGCCGTACCCGTGGTTTTGGGTATCCCGGTGATGGGGGAACCTGAACCCGAATAGGAGGTCATGGATCCTGAACCACCAGCAGAGGTAGCGGAGGAGGACGACCTGCTGAAGGTCGAGTTCTACTCCGAGTATTGAGTTACCGTTGCCAAGTAGGGCAGCGAGGGTGGTGTGTAGAAACTTTTGTAATCGGTGACTTGTCGTGTAGACAGTAGCATGTGTATAGGTAGTGACGACATGAGCACAACTTCTCCGGGATCCGAGAATAATGTATCTTGTATAAAGTTTATGCTTTATCAATATATATGAATGTTGTGCAAGTTTATTCATGTGTCACGGTAATACCTACTGTTTTCTATGGAATTTTAAGAATGACATGTGCTGATCGTTGCTGTTTTGAATTTCAGAATTACTCGCACTTGTGCCAACCCGGAGGTTGGGGGTTCTAGTCAGGGGGGAGATGCCTCCGAACAGCCTCCCGAGGCTTCCTCAGGACAGAAACAACCGCCACCGCCACCGTGAACAGTTACATTGGTCGACATCGTTGCGGCCATGACAGGCTCACATCAGCAGCATACAGATCTACTGCAAACTCTTATTGTGAATACGTCTCGACCAGAGAGGCGTCAAGACCAAGAGGAGCGTCAACAAAGCTCCTACTCTGATTTTCTTGCTACTCATCCCCCGGTATTCTCAAGGGCGGATGAACTCCTCGATGCGGATAACTGGCTCCGCACGATGGAGATGAAGTTCAGGCTGCTCTAAGTTAGTGTGCAGCGCAAGACTCAATTCGTGGCCCAGCAGATTCAAGGGTCTGCGAGTGCTTGGTGGGCAAACTTTTGTGCCTCGCAACCCACCGAGTGAGTGCTGACCTGGGCGGAGTTCCGGACGGCCTTCAGGGCCTATCACATACCGCCAGGTCTTATGAAAAGGAAGACGCAGGAGCGCCTGCAACAAGGCAGCAGGAACGCGCTGGAATACTCCAGGGCGTTCAACGATCTCGCGCTCGATGCGTCATATCATGCCGATACTGATGAGAAGCGGCGGGACCACTTTTACCAGGGTATGAATCCGCTCCTGAAGGACAAGCTGGTGATGTTCAATCGCAGCAGCCTCAATGATATTATTGATGCTGCGATTGTACAAGAGGACTCCGGAAAGGAGAAGCGAAGCGTGCTGCAGAGCAGCGGAGAGGGAGGTGGTCCTCCCCAAAAATTGGATGGTGTATCGCTCACCATCGGGTCAACGCTGGCAGCAACCACAGTGGCCGATGCAATTCCACAGTCGGTCATATTCTCCACCGGCGTTCCGGCCGGCATTACCAGCACCACCTCTGCAGCAACAACAGCAGCAGCGGGTGATGCCGCGTGCTTTGCACATCAGCAGCGCATGCTGGGCTTTCGTCCTACAAGGAGGGGCCAATCATCAACCGCATGCTACAAATGCGGTCGCCCAGGGCACTTCGACAACAACTGCCCCGAGAGGCAAGGCGGCGTAGTGGCACCACAGTTTCTGGGGAGGAATCAGCCCTGGAACCCTATTAATGTGTGGCGGGCAAATCCTAAGCCCGGCATCGTCCACTAACTCACCATAAAGGACGTGCCGGAGGGAGAACCCATCCTTGCGGGTATGTTCCAACTCCACCAGCACCCCGCTATAGTTTTATTTGACTCAAGTGCCACGCATAATTTCATTAGCCAAGCTTCTATTGCTAAACACAGCTTGCAAATACAACCCACCGAAAGTCCTTACTTGATTTGTTCACCGGGTGGGAAAATTTCAGCAAGCATGATTGTCGAAGTGTGTAGCCGACACTTCCCCCGGGCCTGCTCTGGGCAGCCCGCGGAGGTTCTTTTTCGGAGGGGCTAGTCACTCACGGAGAGCTTCAGAGTTAGGGATGATTGAGGGAGAAGCTTGACACGGGGATTTTTACGTGGTTCAGGCTGCCGGAGCGTAAAACTCTACGTCCACGGTGAGCAGAGTTGCTCGTTGTATTGCTTGGTGCTCAGAACCGGAGTTCTGAGCTTGAGGGTGAGATGGGTGCTAGAGCGTAAGCTTGCCCTAGACGAGAGTGGGTGAAGTGTCGAACCCCTTGTAGTGTTGCCTACCCGTGCCTTTTATAGTCCAAGGCTCGGGTGGCTTACAAGGTGGGCCCCGGGAACCCGACAGGTGGCCCCGGGGTGATTTCCTACCAGCTATTATGTCTTGGCGCTGCCGTCGAAGTCCTCGACCTGCCGCCCTGCCCATGCCGCAGGCTAAGTGTAGCGTGTAGTCGTTGGCGATGGCAGGGGCGGCAGGGCATGTCTTGTCCGGTCTTGTCGCTGCCTTCAATGGTCTGCAGCTTCAGACACTGTACGCCTGTCCTGATTGTGACTGGTCACAGCGCCTCCTGACACGCGTGCGCTGCGCCTCTTCATCTTGGGAAGGCGCGGGTCTTGAATGCTTTGTACGGTAAAGGCATGGCGCGCCTTTACTCCCGCTGCCTACCGCACCGGGCGGCAGCACTGCTTTGCTGGCCACGTGTCGGACCCGGAGCTCTCCTCTGAGGAGAGGGGAGCTTCGGCCCTGCTGGACACATGGAGCCTTCGGAGCTCAACCCCGCGGAGGGGGCGAGGTCCGGTCTTCTGGGCCATGTGGCAGGCTCGGAGCTATCATCTGAGGAGAGGAGAGCCCCGACCCTGCCGGACACGTGGCGCCTTTGGAGCTCGCCCTTGCGGAGGGGGCGAGGTCCTGTATCCTGGGCCACGTGGCAGGCCTGGAGCTATCCTCCGAGGGTGGAGCTCCGGCCCCGCTGGGCACGTGGCGCCTTCGGAGCTCGCCCCTACAGAGGGGGCGAGGTCCGGCCTCCTGGGCCATGTGGCAGGCCCGGAGTTATCCTCCGAGGGGAGGGGGGCTCCGGCTTCGCTGGACACGTGGCGCCTTCAAAGCTCGCCCCTGTAGAGGGGGCGAGGTCCTTAGGCAGTTTTACCCTGTGCACGGGGGTACCCGGTATTGAGGGTACCGACAGTGGCCCCCAGGCTCATCTCGAGGGAGGTAACGAGCCCGAGGTGGGGCTTCCTCCTACCCGCGCACTTTCTTGTCTTGAGTACTCCCTGTGCTGGCAGGGTCTCGACGACTTCGGAGTTCAGCCTCTGAGGAGATGGTGAAGCCTGGCATCGGAGCTCAACCCTTGTGAAAGGGGGAGGTCCGGCTTCAGAGCTCGCCTCTAAGGAGAGAGTGAGGTCCGGCTTCGGAGCTCGCCTATGTGGAGATGGTGAGGTCCGGCTTCGGAGCACGCCTCTGAGGAGAGGGCGAGGGCCAGCATCGGAGCTTAGGCCCATGTAGGGCGTGAGGTCCGGAGCTCATCGGAGCTCAGCCTCTGAGAAGAGGGGAGGTCCGGGAGGTCATCGGAGCTCAGGCCAGCGGAGGGCGTGAGGTCCGGCATCGGGGCCCAGCCTCTGAGAAGAGTGCGAGGGCCGACATCCGAGCTCAGGCCAGCAGAGGGCGTGAGGTCCAGCATCGGAGCTTAGCCTCTGAGAAGAGGGGAGGTCCGGGAGGTCATCAGAGCTCAGGCCAGCGGACGGCGTGAGGTCCAACATCGGAGCTCAGCCTCTAAGAAGAGGGGAGGTCCGGGAGGTCATCGGAGCTCCTCCTCTAAGAAGAGGGGAAGTCCGGAAGGTCATCGAGCCCAAGCCAGCGGAGGGCGTCAGGTCCGGCATCGGAGCTCAGCCTCTGAGAAGAGGGGAGGTCCGGGAGGTCATCACAGCTCCGCCTCTGAGAAGAGGGGAAGTCCGGAAGGTCATCTTAGCTCAGACCAGCGGAGGGCGTGAGATCCGGCATCGGGGCCCAGCCTCTGAGAGGAGTGCGAGGGCCGGCATCGGAGCTCAGGCCAGTGGAGGGTGTGAGGTCCGGCATCGGAGCTCAGCCTCTGAGAAGTGGGGAGGTCCGAGAGGTCATCGGAGCTCAGGCCAGCGGAGGGCGTGAGGTCCGACATCGGAGCTCAGCCTTTGAGAACAGGGTAGGTCCGGGAGGTAATCGGAGCTCCGCCTCTGAGAAGAGGGGAAGTCCGGAAGGTCATTGGAGCTCAGGCCAGCGGAGGGCGTGAGGTCCGGCATCGGAGCTCAGCCTCTGAGAAGAGGGGAGGTCCGGGAGGTCATCAGAGCTCCGCCTCTAAGAAGAGGGGATGTCCGGAAGGTCATCGGAGCCCAGCCCTACCAGAGGGGTGACTCCCGGCTTCGGAGCTTAGCCTCTGAGAAGAGGGGAGGTCCGGGTGGTCATCGGAGTTCCGCCTCTGAGCAGAGGGGAAGTCCGAAAGGTCATCGGAGCCGAGCCCTGCCAGAGGGGTGAGGCCCGGCTTCGGGGCCCAGCCTCTAAGAAGAGTGCAAGGGCCAGCATCGGAGCTCAGGCCATCAGAGGGCGTGACGTCCGGCATCGGATCTCAGCCTCCGAGAAGAGGGGAGGACCGGGAGGTCATAGGAGCTCAGGCCAGCGGAGGGCGTGAGGTCCGACTTCGTAGCTCAGCCTCTGAGAAGAGGGGAGGTCATCGGAGCTCCGCCTCTGAGAAGAGGGGAAGTCCGGAAGGTGATCGGAGCTCAGGCCAGCGGAGGGCATGAGGTCCAGCATCGGAGCTCAGCCTCTAAGAAGTGGGGAGGTCCGGGAGGTCATCAGAGCTCCGCCTCTGAGAAGAGGGGATGTCCGGAAGGTCACCGGAGCCCAGCCCTACCAGAGGGGTGAGACCCGGCTTCGGAGCTTAGCCTCTGAGAAGAGGGGAGGTCTAGGAGGTCATCGGAGTTCCGCCTCTAAGCAGAGGGGAAGTCCGGAAGGTCATCAGAGCCCAGCCCTGCCAGAGGGGTGAGACCCGGCTTCGGGGCCCAGCCTCTAAGAAGAGTGCGAGGGCCGGCATCGGAGCTCAGGCCAGCGGAGGGCGTGAGGTCCGGCATCCTGGGCCACGTGGCAGGCCCGGAGCTATCCTCCGAGGGGAGGGGAGCTCTGGCCCCGCTGGACACGTGGCGCCTTCGGAGCTCGCCCCTGCAGAGGGGGCGATGTGCGTCTTCGGTGCTCGACCCAGTGTAGGGCGCAAGGTCTGGCTTCAGTGTTCACCCCAGCAGAGGGGGTGGTGACCGGCTTCAGAGGTCACCCCTGCGATAGGGGTGTCATCCGGCATCGGACCTTAGCCCAGTGTAGGGCGCACGGTCCGGCTTCGGTGTTCACCTCTGGGGGTGGCGACCGGCTTCGGAGATCGCCCCTGCGATAGGGGTGTCGTACGACATCGGACCTTAGCCTAGTGTAGGGTGCACGACCCGACTTCGGTGTTCACCCCTGGGGGTGGCGACCGGCTTCGGAGAACGCCCCTGCGATAGGGGTGTCGTCCAGCATCAGACCTTAGCCCAGTGTAGGGCGCACGGTCCGGCTTCGTTGTTCACCCCTGGGGGTGGCGACCGGCTTCGGAGATCACCCCTGCGATAGGGGCGTCGTCTGGCATCGGACCTTAGCCCAGTGTAGGGCACACGGTCCGGCTTCGGTGTTCACCCCTGGGGGTGGCAACCGGCTTCGTAGATCGCCCCTGCGATAGGGGTGTCGTCCGGCATCGGACCTTAGCCTAGTGTAGGGCGCATGGTCCGGCTTTGGAGATCGCCCCTGCGATAGGGGTGTCGTCCGGCATCAGACCTTAGCCCCGTGTGGGGCGCACGGTCCAGCTTCGGTGTTCACCCCTGGGGGTGGCGACCGGCTTCGTAGATCGCCCCTGCGATAGGGGTGTCGTCCGGCATCGGACCTTAGCCCAGTGTAGGGCGTACGGTCCGGCTTCGGAGTTCATCCCTGCGGAAGGGATGAAGTCCAGCATCAGAGCTCGCCTCTGAGGAGAGGGAGGCGAGGTCCGGCGCTGCTCAGGGGCCCTCCCTTTCCTGTCCCTTAGTCTTATTTGGCTTACTGTCCCGGACGAGAATACGGGGCTTGGGTAATCTAGTGCACTTGGTCCCGGAGGTCTGGCCCCCAGCCCTAGTCAGGGTGTAACCGCCCAGCCCCCTAGTACTCAGACCGTAGCGCTGGGGGGGGGCAGAGTTCGCGTGCTTTGGGTGCAGGACCGGGCAAAGCAAGGCTCCTGACCCCCCGGTATGGCGTAGGTCTTTTCCTGGAGGAGACCAACTGGCGTTACAGTACCCTTATAGGGGGAGGTCCAAAAGGCCCCCGGGCCTCTGGCAGGTAACCCAAGCACTACCGCCTTCGGTAGGATGGCAGATATCGACTATGCATGAGAGCAGGAAAGAAGAACCGAGTGTACAATGGATGTACACTGTCTAGAGCGCGGGGAGGTGATCATATAAATTAATGCGTAATTTAAATGAACACCTAAGTAAGCATGGTGAACTTACTGGGGTAGCGTTGGAGCGTCTGTCTTGAGCTCCCATGCATGGACCGGTGGCGCCAGGGCGTCTGCCGGTACCGCGCGATCTAGAGCGGAGGATTGTCGGCAGCAGCGTCGAGGTCGTTGATGTCACGGATCCACTGCTGGTTGGCCCCCTAGAGGGCGTCTTCAGAAGGCGGATTGTCCAGGAGCGCTTCTGCGACGGCTAGCGCGCTTGCTTGAGCGGCACTCTGCGCCGCGGTAGACCATGAGGTTGATGGAGTTCGTGTTGCCAGAGTCGGCTGCTGGCTTCAAGCTCGTACCGACACACTCCGTGCTGAGTGTGTCGAGACGTAGTCCTCGCTGGTCACCGTTCGTCGAGAACATGGGCGAGGAGAGCTTGCCGCTGAAGGAAGTTTCGTCATCTTCATCGGTGTAAGCTCGTCGCGCAAGGGAAAAGCCCCCTTCCTGGCGTGCCAAATGTTGAAGTGTGTAGCCGACACTTCCCCCGGGCCTGCTCTGGGCAGCCTGCGGAGGTTCATTTTTGGAGGGGCTAGTCACTCACAGAGAGCTTCAGCGTTAGGGACGATTGAGGGAGAAGCTTGACACGGGGATTTTTACGTGGTTCAGGCCGCCGGTGCGTAAAATCCTACGTCCACGGTGAGCAGAGTTGCTCGTTGTATTGCTTTGCACTCAGAACCGGAGTCCTGAGCTTGAGGGTGAGATGGGTGCTAGAGCGTAAGCTTGCCCTAGACGAGAATGGGTGAAGTGCCGAACCCCTTGTAGCATTGCCTACCGGAGCCTTTTATAGTCCAAGGCTCGGGTGGCTTACAAGGTGGGCCCCGGGGACCCGACAGGTGGCCCTGTGGTGATTTTCTACCAGCTATTATATCTTGGTGCTGCCGTCGAAGTCCTCATCCTGCCGCCCTGCCCATGCCGCAGGCTAAGTGTAGCGTGTAGTCATTGGCGATGGCAGGGGCGGCAGGGCATGTCTTGTCCGGTCTTGTCGCTGCCTTCAATGGTCTGCAGCTTCAGACACTGTACGCCTGTCCTGATTGTGACTCGTCACAGCGCCTCCTGACAGGCGTGCGCTCCTCTTCGTCTTGGGAAGGCGCAGGTCTTGAATGCTTTGTACGGTAAAGGCATGGCGCGCCTTTACTCCTGCTGCCTACCGCACCGGGCGGCAGCACTGCTCTGCTGACCACGTGTCGGACCCCGAGCTCTCCTCTGAGGAGAGGGGAGCTACGGCCCTGCTGGACACCTGGAGCCTTCGGAGCTCACCACCGCGGAGGGGGCGAGGTCCGGTCTTCTGGGCCATGTGGCAGGCAGAGCTATCCTCTGAGGAGAGGAGAGCCCCTACCCTGCCGGACACGTGGCGCCTTTGGAGCTCGCCCTTGCGGAGGGGGCAAGGTCTGGTCTCCTGGGCCACGTGGCAGGCCCGAAGCTATCCTCCGAGGGGGGTGGGAGCTCCGGCCCCGCTGGGCACGTGGCGCCTTCGGAGCTTGCCCCTGCAGAGGGGGCGAGGTCCAGCCTCCTGGGCCACGTGGCAGGCCCGGAGCTATCCTACGACGGGAGGGGAGATCCGGCCCCGCTGGACACGTGGCACCGTCAAAGCTCGCCCCTGCAGAGGGGGCGAGGTCCTTAGGCAGTTTTACCCTGTGCGCGGGGGTACCGGGTATTGAGGGTACCGAAAATGATGGTTTCAAAAGTGCCATTATGCTTAGCGGGTAGAGTATACCCTACGTCTCTCATAGCTTTAGAGGGACAAAAGGTTGATGTCATCCTAGGGATGTCATGGTTAACCTGCCACAGCGCTGTTTTAGACACCATCCTTCGAGTCGTGCATTTGCACTCAGAAATGCACGAGTCTCACTCATTATTTCTGGACAGTCCAGAAATAAAACTTCCATGTGTATATCAATCCATCACCATCAGATTGGAAGATATTCCAGTAGTCCGTGAGTTCCCAGACATGTTCCCGGATGATTTGCCGGGGATGACGCCTGACTGGGAGGTGGAGTTCAAGATTGAACTTGCACCAGGAACTATGCCAATATTCGGAAGGTCGTACAAGATGGCGCCAAAGGAGTTGGCAGAATTGAAAACGCAGTTGACGGATCTGCTGGAGAAGGGTTTTATTAGGCCGGGCTCCTCACCATGGGGCTGTTTGGCATTATTTGTGAAGAAGAAGGATGAAATGTTACGGCTTTGCATGGACTATCATCCACTAAACACCATAACTATCAAGAACAAGGACCCGTTGCCACGGATCGACACGTTGTTTGCTCAATTGGTCAAAGCAAAATCTTTTCCAAGATGGTATTATGATCCGGGAACCATCAGATTAAGATACGGGCTGAGGACATCCCGAAGACGGCTTTCTCGATGAGGTACGAGCTTTATGAGTACCTAGTCATGTCCTTCGGTCTCACCAATGCTGCAGCTCATTTCATGTACTTGATGAACTCGGTATTCATGCCGGAGCTGGACAAGTTTGTCGTGGCCTTCATCGGCGACATATTGGTATATTCCAAGTCAGAGGAAGAACAGGCAAATCATCTTATTATAGTCTTGCAAAGGCAGCGGGATCAAAAGCTATACTCGAAATTCAGCAAGTGCGAATTCTGGATATCGCAAGTGCCTTTTCTCGGGCATATTATTTCAGCGGAGGGCATCGCTGTAGACCCGAGTAAGATCACACAAGTGCTGAATTCGAAGTCCCCGAGAACTGTTCACAAGGTATGGAGTTTCCTCGGACTCGCAGGATATTATCGGAGGTTCATTCCAAACTTCTCGAAGATTGCCAAGCCTATGACAGAGCTGCTGAAGAAGGCTAGCAAATACATTTGGAGTCCAGCATGTGAAGCAGCGTTCAAGACATTAGTGAAGCACCTAACATTAGCACCGATTTTGGCACAGCCAGACACAACAAAACCGTTCGATGTGTACTGTGATGCATCCGGCATTGGGCTCGGACGTGTGCTGATGCAAGACCGAAGGGTGGTCGCGTATGGATCACGGCAGCTCAGGAACCATGAGCAAAATTATCCAACTCATGACTTAGAGCTCGTTGCCGTGATACTCACACTCAAAATGTGGAGGCACTACCTACTCGGTAACCTCGTGAATTTATATACCGACCACAAGAGCCTCAAGTACATATTCACTCAGAAAGAGCTGAACATGAGGCAACGAAGATGGCTGGAGTTGATAGAGGATAATGAAATAGAGATCCATTATCATCCCGGCAAGGCAAACATGGTGGCGGATGCACTGAGTCACAAGTCATACGTTAATAATCTGACAATCACACCATTGGAAGAGAGCGAGCCACCATTGCATGTGATTCCACATGGAGCTCTCTACAACCTAGCTCTTATCCCCACCATCCGTGAAGGGAGCGGCAGCTCAGAAACATGACAAGGGAATGTCGCATTTGCAGAGATGTGTAGACAGTGGGGACCTGAAGTGTTTCCGGAAAGACGGAGACGGCGTCCTATGGTTCAAGGATCGGATCCTCGTACCCTGTAACCCGGAGTTGCGGAAGAAAATCTTTGATGAGGCTCACTTGTCAAAGTTTTCTATTCACCCCGACAGTAAGAAGATGTATCAAGAACTCAGAAGCAAGTTTTGGTGGACACGGATGAAGGGGAAGATCGCAAAGTATGTGTCCGAGTGTGATACATGCCGAATGGTGAATGAAGACCATATGAGAAAATCGGGACTGCTACAACCGCTTGTCATTCCTGACTGGAAATGGGAAGATGTGAGCATGGACTTTATCGTCGGTTTACCCACTACATTTTAGAAGCATGATTCAGTGTGGGTGATCGTCGACCGGTCACCAAAGTTGCCCATTTTATCCCGGTCAATACCAATTACAACGCCAATAAGTATGCTGAATTGTATATCTCACGGATCTTGTGCTTATACAGCGTACCCCACACTATCATCTCAGATCACGGCACTTTATTTGTGTCTCGTTTTTGGGGGCAGCTACATGCTGCTTTGGGGATGAAGCTGATCTGTAGCTAAGCGCACCACCGGCAGACGGATGGGCAAACCAAGCGGTTAAAACAGATTTTAGAAGATATGCTATGAGCTTGTGCTATCAACCACGGTAAGAATTGGGATGATCACTTACCGTTAGCAGAATTCTTGTACAACAATGGGTACCAAGCCTGCATCAAAATGGCGCATTACGAGGTGCTATACGGGAGGAAATGCCGCACACCACTGAATTGGAGCGAGTCTGGCGAAAGGGTCACCTTCGGGATTGATCTTGTCAACAATGCGGAAGAAAAGGTTCGGCTGATTCAAGCGAAATTAAAAGCTGCCCAATCCTTACAAAAACAGTATGCAGACCGCAGAAAACGTCTTTGCAATTTGAAGTAGGGGATCACGTGTATCTACGTATGTCTCCAATGAAGGGTGTGAACAGATTCAGGGTTAGAGGAAAGTTCGCACCCCGATTCATCGGTCCAGTCCAGATTGTAGACAGATGTGGATCAGTTGCATACCGGCTGGAATTACCGGCGACACTCTCCGGTGTGCACGACGTCTTTCGCATTCCTCAGCTGAGGATGTGCCTCAAGCTTTCAACCACCGGTCAGCTGGGAGATATTGAAGAACTGAAACCGGATCTCCCTTATCGGGAGGAACCGGTTCAGATTATTGATGAAAAGGCCCGAACCACACGCAACCGTATGTTGTGGTTGTACAAGGTTCTATGGAGTAATCAGTCCGTAGATGAAGCGACATGGGAGAGCCAAGGCTTCCTTCGTGCTAACTACCCCGACTTTTAATGTCGCACATATGGTAATTTTCCACCGTCCTCTCTCTCATTTTTACCTTATAATCTCAGGACGAGATTCTTTTAAGGGGAGGAGGAATGTAAGGGCCCAAGTTTTTCATTTGCTAAAATGTGTTCATCACACCACACCCACCTCATTTGTGGAAAGATTATGAACATCTTTGAATAGCAAGTAAACACCATCAACAAAGTCATTAGATGACAAACTCACAAAATGCAAAAGTGGTATTTGGCAGGGACCGACCAGTTCACGAGGCCATGCCGCTCGCCCGGGGATCGCATTGGGTGGTGCCGTGATATGCGGCACCCAACAGCACACATATAATGAAACATGTATTACATAAATCAAAAGCGGAAGCTTACAAATATTCTTTGTAAATAATTTACATCAAATAAGTACAGCGGAAGACTAATTATTCTCACGTTTCATATCTACTAAGCACTCGAGAAGAGGTCCAGCCCACGGACTCTTCTCGCTAGCAACACGAAGTCATACGGCAGCGGCCGGGTTCTCCATGTGTAAAATGACTAGAAAGTCTCCGAGTCTCACCGGACAACCTTCTCGTAAGCACCGAAACCTGCAAAACCACTCATATGGCAAGCGTGAGCACATAGGTTCAGCAGGTCTGACCCGTCTGGCCTAAACATGTAACTCTATATGCTAGAATTACGATGTGTAATAGGAAAGGAAGTTGCAAAGGACATGCCTATTTAGTTGGTTCTTACTTTCAAGTTTTTAGCACAAGTGTGTGAAGAACCTTGTGCTAAGTCACATAAGAGAGCCGCAATAAAACAAGAAACGTATTTCTCTCATGTGCTTTGCCCAATGTTGAAAAGAACTTTAATTAGCTCTAAACTACAGCAAATCATTAACAACCAAAAAAAAGCCTTCAAACAGCAATCTTTCAACATGGATATAGCCTGTTCTTTCTACGTCACGGTACAGTGAACAAGTGGTACTCACTGACCGCGAGGGACGGCGATTATAATCGATTTACACCTGCAGGGTTACCCGAATAACCCGTCACTTACGCCCGTTACATGTGAGTTTCTGGTCACATGAAAAGATTCTGGACCAAAATTTAGCATCTTTCACTGAGTGGTTTATTCAGAACAATTCCTTAACCAATTATGCCACAATTAATTAATTCTGAAGTAACTCCTATGTTCATGACGAACTTAGTGAACTAAGATCTCAATTATAGTTCATACAGAATGCATGAATTTTTCTAGGATTTTTGGAGGTAATAATTGCCCAGAACTGAATTTTCCCACTCTGAGACTTTTTCTGAAAAGTTTCTGTATTCATTTAAACACAGAACTTTTAAATCTGCATTCTCCAAACAAATCAACTCCAAATGAGCTGAAACTTTTACAGGGCTTCACCAAATACCTAAGGATCATTCTATCTAAATTTGAGGATTTTTGGATAAACCAAACTCTCTCTAAAATTCTTTTACATAAAAGCTTCAAAGAATTTTCCAGAATTAATTAATTAAATTCATACATATTGGGTTGCATATTTGGATATATTTTTTCAATCTGAATCTAACCCAATTTTAATCAATAAATTTGGAGTTTCCTAGCAAAACTTATGGCCTTCTAAAGTTTGATCAAAATCTGTAATTTAAATTAAACCGGGAAAACTTTAAATCCCTAACAGCGGGCCCGGAGGCTACGTGTCACTCTCTCGGTTAAACCACACGGGGCCACTGTGTTATTCCTGTGCAGCCACAGACTGATCCAAGACCGCAGAAGATCCAACTCTTGTTTAAACATGCGGCTGACGTGTGGGGCCGGGCAGGTCGTCTACTTCCTCCCGCGCCCGCGCTGCCCCCTCGCCGGAGCTCGCCGGAACTCGGTCTCCCGACCTCCTCCCGAGCCCCTGGTCGCCACTAGTGCCTAAAATACATTGCTGAACACGTTGGTGAATCTTCCCCGAGCCGGCGAGGTCCCCAACACCTCTCGCGACGGCGCAGCGGCTCGGTTCACCTTTGGCGGTGTCGGTCGGCCGACCTAGCCCGCCAACAACTCGGCCAACAGGCTCTAAAGCACCAGGGAACTACTAAAAAGATCGACATGGCCTCAAAATTTTTCGGGAATGGCTCCAAGTAGGTTTTCACCGTGCGCCCAAGACCTCCGCCATGTTTGAGCTCGGAAAATCTAGAAATTGTGCTGCCTATGTGCGTTTCCAAGCTAGGGTTGTGAAGAGCACACAATCGCCGGATAGTCCAGCTACTGTGTACAAGAGTGGGTGATCTAAGAATAGATAATGAGTGAGAATTTTGGATTTTCATACCGGAACATCGGTTTGTGACCGCCGGATTAACTTTCTTGAATTCTCGCTCGGTCGTCCACGGCTTGGCTTGAGGATTTGGTGGAAGCATTCGTAGAGCTTGGCGCGTCCGAAGGTGCCCTTGTTCGGCCGTGAGAGGTTTCGGGTGAGGCTGTCCACGAGAGCCTCCTCCGTCGATTTCTCTTGGCTGTCGCTAGGTCACGTTGTTCCCGGGGCAAGAATGTCGAACATCGGTCGGTGGCACGTTGAGAAGGGAGAGGGAAGGTCCCCAGTGCCATTTTGCTACTCCGACAGCTTCGTTCATGCGAGTTTGTGGTTCCCTGATCGATCGGTGGTGTGGCGGCGGTGAAGGTGCTCTGTTCGGTATGATAGAGAGAGGGCTTCAGTGTTCTGTTCATGAGCAAAAAGAAACACGGTTCGGCTGCTGATAACGTTGAAACAATCCACAGAGGAGCTTCAGCTGTTGGGGAGGTGTCCCTGTTGCCCCTCGGTGTCGCCCGGAGCTGGCTCGAGCTGCCTCGGTGGTTCGAGTGGAAAAACAGTAACAGAACACTTCTCTGATCTATTACTCTCTGTGGCTGACCAATGGGTCCCATAAGTCAGCACACCCTCATCCTCTAAAAGATCTCAAAGTTGGCAAATGACTTCATTCAATTGTGGGAAGTTTGAATCCGAACTGAGTTTGAATAATTGGACAAGTTTCATCCAAATTCACAATTGAATTTGAATTCCTATGCAATTTAAAGTCCATTTGAAAAATGGGTAGCAAAACATTTTCCAAAATTCATGAAACTGTGCATACCCAATAATTTGAACCTATGGACTTCAAATATGAAATCTGAGTTTTGTTTTGGCTGCTGCAAATGAGGTTTTGAGCGCAACAGTTTGCATTTCTATTGGTTGCCCTCTTTTGAAATTTGAGTTGAACAATTTGAGTTCAAACTCTGAATTTTATTCCCCCTTGCACATGAGAGCTTACACATGGGTTTTAAATTAACTTTGTCTCCCAAACACTCCATTGATCCTAGGCTAGAGTGGTGGGACACTCATGTGTGTCATCACATGTGGAAAAAAATTAAGCAAGTCCCAATTTTTACAAACTTGAAACTAAATGGTGTTGAAACTTGAGTTTCCTTGTATTCATATTTTTGGTACCTTTACATTCCTCCCCCCTTAAATGGAATCTCGCCCCGAGATTACAAGGTAAAAATGAGAGAGAGGATGGTGGAAAAATTATAGGATGTGCAACGTCAAAAATCAGGATATTTGGCGCGAAGAAATCCTTCGCTCTCCCATGTCGCTTCAACCTTGGAGTGACCACTACATAAAACTTTATAGAACCACAACGTACGGTCGCGTGTGGTTCGGTCTATTATGTCGATGAACTAGTAAAGTCCTACAAAAGGGTGTCCCATCAATTTGACTCAAGCATATGAGTTTTCACAAGCAAAATAGTTTCGAAAACATGGATCAATATAGTCAAGGGGCACTTGCCTCGCTCCCGTGGTTCGTGTTGATCAAGTGTCTCGAAGTCTTGATGTTGTAGTTCCTCGTAGACGGCCTCTTGAGCTTGTCCTACTCACGACCACGCACATACAAAATTTACAGCAATCAATCATCATCCACAAACTTTACTCAAGATGCAATGGGGTAGATGAATGCAAATCCTATAGTGCAGTTTTATAAAATCAGTTTGTACGTGTTCTTGCATGGGCTTTCATGGGGTTTTATGATGAACAAGGGTGCTGGGATCAGTTGTGGATGTGGTGATGATCTTGACACAAGATGTAGATCAATTCCACCGTCAAAAATCGACCAAAACATGATCTGTCCACACGCAAAAGTTTCTGCTCGAAGGGGCGAAGAAAACAGATACGTAGAAACAGCGGCGACGTCATAATATGGGTAATGAAGACCTACCTCACTTCCTCCTTGTGGCAGGGCCTCCCTCCTAGCAATGGCAGCAGCGGGGGATTTTTCCGCGCGGAATTTTTGAAGGGCAGAACGTTGGGCTTCTTTTCTGGCGACGGCGAGGTGTGACAGGGCTCGACAGCGGGTCTCGACGGCGGGGCTCGACGGCTGGGCTCGACGGCGGGGCTCGTATGCGGGGCTCGACGGCGGCCAAACTCCAGCAGGGGGGGGGGGGGCAACTCGGCGAGTTGGGGGGGCAGGAGGCAACTCGGCGAGTTGGGGGGCAGGGGGGCGGCGGCCAATGGAATAGGGGGCGGCTGGGGGTTATATTTATAAGGGGGGGAAGGAGAGTCCTAGTAAGATGGGACTCAACCAAAGATTCCTAGGGTTCCCCCCCCTCAAGGCTGCGGCCAATTTGGGGGAAAATCCCCCCCCCCAAATGTGGGGGAAATTCCTCCTAGGGGAATTTGGGGAATTTTGGAGAAATTTGGGGAAATTTGGGAAAATTTGGGATGGCTCGGTTTAGCTATCTTATTTCCATTTCTCTCCATTGCTATGTTCCTTTCTCCATTTCTATGGTTCTTTTCATCATTTCTATGGTTCTTTTTCCATTTCTATGGTTCTTTCTCCATTTCTATATTCCTTTCTCCGTTTCTACATTCCTTTCTCCATTTCTACTTGTTTTTAAATGCTCCTCTACATGAAAAATGTATGCAATGCATGGTAGTGAAATTGAGGGTGTTACACCTTGTGTTGTCGTAGAAGGAGTTAAATTGAAGAAATTGCGACGGTTGTGGTGAATTTGGAAGAATAGCGATGGAGGTGGTGGTTCTCACCGAGAGAAATTGCTTGCGGCCGGTGGAGGAACGGCAGGGTTTTCGGTTGAGTTTTATAGAGAAGGGAAAGGTGGCGGTGTAGGGGCGACGATTGAAGGAAAGACGCAGGAAAACGGTTGCAGCAGGAGTCCACATGCGATAATAGAGGAGATATAGGGTTCCAGTTGGCTTTAGGAAGAAGAAACTGACATGTGGGGTCCACATGTCAGTGAGGAAGAGAGGGCGGGAAGGGTTTTGATCCATTTGCTGAAAATTTCAGGTGTTACAGTTCTACCCCTCTTAAAAGAAATCTCGTCCTCGAGATTTGGAATAACAAAGAAAGCAGACTAGGAAATTGTGACTTGAGTCCGTCTTCTTATGTTTGCCATCTATTATGAATAACTATGTTTGGATTCTTCTTCTAAGTAAATAGGTACCACTTCTTGCATATTAATATGCACATATATCAATAAATTCAACCTTAAAGATAGAGAAAAATGTTTTAACTATTTGACCAACTTAATTGGAGTAAGCATGATATTTATATGCATCAAGGTTTATCTACATATGCTAACAAGGTTGTGAACATAACCCCATTGCTTTCACAACTCATGTTGTACACCATCAAACATAGACAACAATTACACACTAAGGTTTATACAATATAGATATGCTACAACTTGAATTATTACATAATTATGGACACTTATCCTAGTTAAGTTCTGGTATTTGTTCATTTTCTTGAGGGTCCTTCTCTTCGCCTTTAGGAGAACTAGCCGCTGGCAGTTCTGTAGCCTGGTGCTGAGGCTAACTCCTTCTTCGAGGCTCACATCCATTTGTACAATTGTACAACCTTCTCTGATTGGTTTAGTTGAATTCTGTACTTCCACTTTGTCGTCGTGGGGTGTACATGTATTGAGTCCCCTAAAGACGTCCACGGTTGATGTAGCTTTGGCATGTGATCGCCTCCCAAGTAGCATCTTTTTCTTCTATCCATGGTGGATCTCCATGCTGGTGAGTCGTGGATCTTAAGCAGCTTGTTCTCAGGGTAGATTCTTGCCTCAAACTTCCATTCCTCGTGTTCTGCGCGAGAAACTCTAGTAGTGTTGTAGTACACTACTAACTTGTCGATGTATCCAGCACAGCGAAGAAGGTGTCTAAGGCGCTCCACCATGCCTTTTGTGGATTCCCCGTGAGTTTGGTATGTGGCAGGGTTATCCACATCTTCCAAGGTGCGTGCAGCTAGCTGGTGTCGAGGAACTCGTCTTCCAGTGGACTTACGAACTGTCAGCTGCGTATGTGCCATCTGTTTCATGAAAAAATTCAAATAAGTTAGAAGAATAAATAATACAATATACTTTTGAATGTAGATGAGGTTAGACTGTATATAAATAATCTAAATAACCTTTTCTACTTAAGTCTTTTGTAAAATAGTTTTAACTAAAATACAAAGACTTATTTCGTCCATTTCTAACTAGGCTTGCATACTACGAGCAACCTTGACTCTGATACCACTTTGTCACACCTGGTTTTCTGTAAGGAACACCCGAGCGTATTCTCACATGTATGTCAGGATCAGTTAACTCATACCTGTGCCGACAAGAGTGAAATATCAATATATTACAAGCCAGGTTAAACGTGTAACATAACATTACAACATATGACATAAAATACTAAATTAGAGTACTATTACACTAATAACATAACAGTGGAAGACTATAGCATGGTTCTCCAGTTCATAGGCGTTGCCCGGGGGTTTCGCCGGCCTAGAACAACTCATCGGGATCAAAGTCTTCTTCGTTAAAGTCTATGTCCTCATTTGCACCTGAGCAGCATGTGACAATCCAACAAAAGCAAGTTTGAGTACCAAAGGATACTCAACAAGTGTAGGAATAGATGTTATGAAGGCTAATAGAAAGGAAAGGCTGACTCTGTTTAGCACTATGCATTAATCCTAGACCTCAGCTTTAATTAGCAACCTTTATTACTAGGTGATAAATCCCACCATATTTATTAATGAACTAATAAAGTTAGGTTACACCACCCAACATCCTTTTCCAACTCATATCCATGTTCCTCTAATCATGGACAAGTCCAAGCCGCTCTTGACGGTTAGCACGGCTGTCATGACAGTTTGGTTCTCTGTAGATATTGTATCACTTTACCCACAAGTAGTGATTTCATCCACTATTGCCAGGTTGACTAAGAACCTCCCTGATATCTGTGGTTGCAATCCACATTACACACTTCCTTTGGTGTGCGATGAGGAGATCACTACATGTCCTTTACAAAGGGTCTACCGGCAAGTACAAGCCCACTGAGGTTTCACCGCTGCAGTTCCTGGTAGTAAACCCTCTCCTGCAGAAGCCCTTTCTTGAGCCTTGCAGTTCCCAGGGTAGTCAAAAATGAACTCCCATTCCCCGCACCATCCAAACACTCATACCATACCAGCAAACTCCTAATTAATTGGCCAAGCTGCCCCATCTAAGTCTTGTGGTGGCACTGTAAAGCCAGGGTTAACTGTTCCATGAACCGGTCCTTAGAATCTAAGACAGGCACTAAGACTATCCCGAGTCTCGTGCACGAAGAACCATACCAAAACAACCAGTCTGTCTAGATTCCTGACACTATGACACACTCTTGTGTTTTTCATATATTCTACAAGACTAGTAACAACTATGTTTCATTCATTTTCTATGTTTTAAGCATGACTAAGCACATAAATGACAATGACATATCCTAACTAAATCCCTCCACGGTTTTGCAAGGAATGATAAGGAATAAAACTAGTGAAACATCTTAAACAGGGTTTCATATTGAGGACATCATGCAGATATTCTAACTAGTCATCTTAGAATAGGACCAAAGTGGTCAAGGAACATTGCCTTTGAATTGCTGCTCGATGACTTCGAAATCTTGCTCTTGAAGATTAAGAAATGTCTTTTGTGACGGTTCTACTCATGAATATGCACACAAAACAATGCAAACATGCAATAAGAACATAGCATTTTACCTGAAACTTATTTGTTTATAGTATTTCATTCATTTTTCATTTGTTTCTATGTGTGTTGAGAGCAAAAAGGGTTTAATAACATGATATATATATATATATCTTTATATTTAGTTTTTGTGTTAACAAAACATTTATTTCCTAACTTATAGTAATTTATAACAATTTTTAGAGTGTATATATGCATATATACAAATTTTATTATAATTTCAGACCTAAAAATTGTTCTAAAATTTTTATTATAGCTATTTCTAGAATATATATTGTTATTATTGTATTTTCAGAATTTATATATGCATTTTAGACAATTTCCCTAAAGTTTCTGAAGTATATATTGTTTTTATTTGAATTTCAGCATTAATTTATTACTTAGAATGCATTTTCAGCCTATATAAATAATTACTTTTAATTTCAGAACATATATATGTGCTGAAATATGAAAACAGAATATTTTATGCAATTTTTATAATTTTCCAGAATTTATTTACACTAATTTGGATAAATACAGAATAAATAATGAAATTATAAAATATTCTGGGCTAAATTATAATATTTACAATTTTTCCAGGGTTCAAAATGTATTTACAGAACTATTTTATCAATTTACAAAGTATACAGGGGCTTTTTGGTTAATTTACAGTGTTTTCCCTATTTTTATAAAGCCTAGGGTTAAATCTGTAAAATGCAGGGTCTATTTGTATTCTTTCTGAAAATTTGCGGACCTAACCGTGAATGTTCCAACAGTTATATTGATTTTAAATGTGGACCGTCGGATTCGAGATTAAGGGTTCTGATTTAAAACAATCGAAGGGGTATATGCACGTTATAATCTCAACTTCGCTGGAACCGAAGGTTGAGATTGGGCCACGTCACCCCGAATCCACTGAACAGGGCGCCGCGGCGGCGCTCGCCGGCGAGCGGCGGTTTCCTCGCCGGAATTCATCGGTTTTTGTGTATTCTTCACCGTTTCTTGACTTTTCTATTTGGAAAGATAGAGAAGATGATGGAGAACTCACCTAGGGAGTTCTTTTGATCCCCAAATAGCTGGAGGAGGTTCGGCGATGGCGGTAGCGGCAAATGCCAGCGGTCTCCGTCAGTGAAGCACTTCGGCCGTGTTTTCTTGTCGTTCTACTTCGGGAAACCTCTTTTGTGGCCTTAAGTTGTCATAGAAGGAGTTAGATTGAAGAATATTGCGATGGTTGTGGCGAATTTGGAAGAATGGCTATGGAGGTGGCGGTTGTCACCGAGAGAAATTGCGTGCGGTCGGTGGAGGAACGGCGGGGCTTTTGGTTGGGTGTTATAGAGGAGAGAAAGGCAGCGGTGTAGTGGCGCCAATTGAAGGAAAGATGGGAGAAAACGGTTGCAGCCGGAGAGAATTTGTCCACATGCAATAATAGAGGATAGATAGGGTTCCAGTTGGCTTTGGGAAGAAGAAACTGACATGTGGGGTCCACATGTCAGTGAGGAAGAGAGGGTGGGAAGGGTTTTGATCCATTTGCTGAAAATTTGGGTGTTACAATTAACCCAAGAGAGAATGGGTAGAGTAGCACCTCCTCGAGTGGATTTAGGCTACGCTAAATGTACTTTGGAAGGATCGGTAGAAGTCGAGTATTTGGAATCTACTCGCCAGTTTAGGGCTTGGTTTCATCGGAACGGGTCAAGAATAGAAGTATTGAGGAAAATTCACAAGTGAGAAATTGAGACCGGGTAGAGAGATTTAGATGCAGCAGGTTGTGGACCGTGCGTGCATAGCCCTGCCTGTGTCGGTTAAGCCCCGCCCGTACATGGCCCTGTTGGACAGTTGTGTACCGGGCGCATACTAGCTATATGGGACCCAGGAAAGCGATGTACCTCGTGAGATCCATATTGGAACTTTTCAAATGGGCTTAGGCTTTCGGCGTCAGTACAGCTGGAGATAACTCGCTTAAGAACATATCACTGCGAGTATGTACCTTGAGGGAGCTTGCTGTTCAGGGCGATCGGACTACGTCCGGTGTGGAAGAACATGGAAAAGGTGGCTGCGTACAACATCATTCGAGGTTGCTGCCAGCAACTCGGAGTATGGGTGTACGTGTCGTGTAGTCCGGGCGTGTACTGATTCGAATCACCGTCGCTCGTGGTCATATGAGCATACTTGCCCACTGCGTCTTGACGTAGTAAGAACTGAACTGAATTACTTTGAATTTGATAGAGCTTGTGATTTAAATTGTATTGCAACCCTGATTGACTTAGAGATAGTGCCAATTAAACTTTACTTCACTTTGTGCAAGAAGCATCGCAACAAAGCATTTCTTGTTTGATTATGGAGTTGCGATGCTGTTCGGCTCAAGGTCTTTAAAATGAGGCTTAAAATCTGAAAGTTATGGATGAACTGTAGGCGAGTCCTTTATGCAAATTCAGCTACCCTTTTCAATCCACTGTGCATGTAGAGTTTCATGTTTAGAGGAGAAGGATAAGTCTTGCTGAGCCTATGTGCTGAAACTTGCTATATGAGTGGTTTTGCAGGTTAACATCGATGCTATGAGGAGGTTGTCCGGTGAGACTCAGGGACTTCCGAGTCGTTTAACACATGAAGAACGAGCCGCTGCCGTATGTCTTCATGTTGCTAGCAAGAAGAGTCCACGGGCTGGACATCTTCTCGAGTGCTTAGTCGATAATAAACGTGAGATGAACTAGTCTTCGGCTTTAGCTATTTGATGTATATTATTTATAAAGAACACTTGTAAGCTTCCACTTTTGATTTATGCGATACATTTTCTTTTTATGTGTGTTGTTGGGTGCCGCATATCACGGCACCACCCAATGCAATTCCCAGGCAAGCGGCATGGCCCCGTGTGGTGGATCGGGCACCGTTAGTATGGTATCAGAGCCGCATTGGGAATAGCATGCGGGATAAGGATCGTATTACGACAAAAACTTAGGATACGGTGAGAATACGGTACTAGGCCCACATAAGGACTACTATATTAGTCTAATATGAAGGTGGCAACCTAACTTATGTGCTGTGTCCGAAAATCATGCATCTCAGGACTTTCCATGTCTTGGGGGGTGCATGTAAGCGTTGTCCTCCAGTGCGCACATGCTTAAGGGTGGAGCCTCACGGGTGGCAAGTAACCCGGCCAGCTTTGGTATCCTCTATGACTCTTCATGTCGTTTGGGGTATTCGAGCAACGCCCTTCCTTGCCATGCTACGGGCAAGTAGGGGAGACCCCGTCAAGTGGTTAGTAACGTGAACACATAGCTCAAGGCGTGTTTGGCTTGAGAACACCCGTGCGAGTGATGACGGACGGGTGTATGGAACTGTATTGGGACCGGGTTCGGTGTGCAGCCAAACCTGATGATTGGGTGTGACTTATGCAGGTTTAACCACTAAACCATAGTAAGAGTAGAAAACGTTTGTGAGTGACCGTTTTAGTGCCACCTATGACACGGATATGCCGTTATAATCCGGTTAGGTTTTTCTTTTGTGAGGCTACTAGTACCGACATGATTCTTATGGTGCATCGACACCGTACTAAACTTAATAACCTCTTCCCTATGAAGAAATGATTCATGAACTAACATTCAACCAAAAATGGAAGATTGAAACAAATATTAGTTACTGAACTCTTATTTTTAGCTAAGATTCAAAGGAGAGAATGACTAGGCTTCAAAATGTTTCAAAAACAGAGTGCTCTGAATCTGGAAGGAATTCTTGCTGGACTTTGGCAGAGCATAACTCTGTTTAGCTTTACCCAATTAAGGTGTACGATACAGTTATGGAAATATTTTCAAGTGCTCTACAAATTCTCTATATACGTCCAGAGCAAAATCACACGTTTAATTGGTGGAAAGTCCAGTTGAAGGTAAACTGTCCAGAACCAGGACAGGAGCAAAACCTCTTTGGACATTTCTGTATTTCAGCCATAACTCTATGTAGAAAATTCCCTAAGGATCCTATGATATACTGTTGGAAAGGTTATGAAATGTGCAACATTGTTGTAGTTCAAAGTTTGTTCGGATTCATATTGTATTTGCTTATACGACTGTGATAAAAATAGCCACATACAAAGGAGATGCTGGCAAATTTTATCCAGGAACTCTGTAAACTTTGGAAAATCATAACTTTTGATCCATCAATGATCTGGAGGTATATGAACACTTGTTGGAAATATATTGAAGTTAAATTTAACTTTTATATTCAACTTGAGTTATTAAAATGCTTTTAATGGGATCAAAATCTGGATTTAGTGCATAAAGGTCTGTTCTGTACAGAAAAGAGGACTGGGAGTTCATGTTTAACGCATCTCAAAATGTATTTTGCAGTATGGTTCGTACTCGCTCTTCGAGTAAGGCCGGGAGTTCTCGTCGAGGCGGTGATGAGTCTATTGCACCGTCAGAACCACCATCCACAGGATGGATGGATTTTATGACTCGACTTGTCGAGTCTAACCAAGAGAACACAAGGATACTCCAAGAAGAAACTCAAGAGAACACACGCTTACTCCAAG
The DNA here is from genome assembly GCA_030760725.1 of Neostapfia colusana. NCBI lineage: Eukaryota > Viridiplantae > Streptophyta > Magnoliopsida > Poales > Poaceae > Neostapfia > Neostapfia colusana. Next base: position 70,798,814 of record JASWHV010000013.1, on the reverse strand, counting down.
CTTTGGTACAGCAAGACGTACTCTAAAACACACAACAAGTCTTTCCACCTCGGAACGCTTATCTGGATTTCTTGGCGACTAAACTGCCAATCTTTACTGAAGCTATCGAACCTGTGGAAGCAGGTCAGTGGCTTCTTGTCATAGAGTCCAAATTTGGAGTATTCGGGTGTGATGATGTTCAAAAGACATTGTTGAACCAGTCCCTCCTGATACATGAGATCCGGTTTCGGTTCCTCGATATTCCCCGGCTGAATGGTGGTTGAAACCTTGATGCACTTCCTCAGATGAGAAGTGTGGAAGATGTCGTACACACCGGTGAACGTCGCTGGTAATTCCAGCCGGTATGCAACTGATCCACATCTTTCCATAATCTGGAATGGACCGATAAATCAGGGTGCCAACTTTCCTCTCACCCCGAATCTGTTTACACACTTCATTGGAGACACACGTAGATACATGTGATCCCCAACTTAGAATTGCAAAGGACGTCTTCTCTGATCCGCATACTGTTTTTGTCAGGATTGGGCGGCTTTTAAGTTCGCTTGAATCAGCCGAACTTCTTCTTCCGCATTGTTGACAAGTTCAATCCCTAAGGTGACCCTTTCGCCAGACTCACACCAATTCAGCGGTGTGCGGCATTTTCTTCCGTAACTCCGGTTACGGGGTACGACTATCCTGTTCTTGAACCACAGGACACCATCTCTGTCCTTCCGGAAACATTTCAGTTCCCCACTGTCTATACGTCTCCACAAAGGTGACATGCCCTTGTCATGGTTCTGGGCTGCCACTTTCTATTAACGGATGGTGGGGATAAGAGCTAAGTTGTAGAGAGTTCCATGGGGAACCACATGTAATGGTGGCTCGCTCTCTTCCAACGGGGTAATGGTTAGATTATGAACGTGTGACTTGCGACTCAGCGCATCCGCCACCATGTTAGCCTTGCCGTGTGATAATGGATCTCTATTTCGTAATCCTTTATCAACTCTAAATATCTTCGTTGTCTCATGTTCAGCTCCTTCTGAGTGAATATGTACTTGAGGCTCTTGTGATCGGTATATAAATGCACGAGGTTACCGAGTATGTAATGCATCCACATTTTTAGTGCGAGTACCACGGCAGCAAGCTCTAAATCATAAGTTGTATAATTTTGCTCATGGTCCGGAGCTGCCGTGAACCATACGCGACCACCCTTCGGTTTTGCATCAGCACACATCCAAGCCCAATGCCGGATGCATCGCAGCACACATCAAACAGTTTTGTTGTGTCTGGCTGCGCCAAAACCGGTGCTGATGTTAGGTGTTCCTCTAATGCCTTGAACGCTGCTTCACATGCTCGACTCCAAATATATTTGGTAGCCTTCTTCAGCAGTTCTGTCATAGGCTTGGCAATCTTCGAGAAGTTCAGAATGAACCTCCGATAATATCCCGTGAGTCCGAGGAAACTCCGTACCTCGTGAATAGACCCCGGAGACTTCCAATGCAGCACTTGTGTGATCTTGCTCAGGTCTACAGTGATGCCCTCTGCTGAGATAATATGCCCAAGAAAAAAATGCTTGCGATATCTAGAATTCACACTTGCTGAATTTCGCGTATAGCTTGTGATCCCGTAGCCGTTGCAAGACTATATGCAAGTGCTTCTCATGTTCTTCCTCCGACTTGGAATAAACCAGTAGGTCTTTGATGAAGACCACGACAAACTTGTCCAGCTCCGGCATGAATACCGAGTTCATCAAGTACATGAAAAGATCTGGAGTGTTGGTGAGGCCAAGGAACATGACAAGGCACTCATAAAACCCGTACCTCATCAAAAAGTTGTCTTCGGAATATCCTCAGCCTGTATCTTAATCTGATGGAACCCTGATCTAAATTCTATTTTGGAAAAGATCTTTGCGTTGACCAACTGATCAAACAACATGTTGACCTGTGGTAATGGGTACTTGTTCTTGATTGTGACAATGTTAAGCGGACGAACACCACACAAAGTCGTAGTGTTTTGTTCTTTTTTTTACAAACAATGCTGAACCACCCCAAGGTGACGAACTCAGTCGTATAAAAACCTTTGCTCATAAGGTCACTCAGCGGCGTCTTCTACTCTGCCATTCCTTGGGTGTCATTTTGTACGGCCTTCGCAAACTTGGTGGTGTTCCCGGTGCAAGTTCAATCTTGAACTCTACGTCCCGTTCGGGTGGCATGCCAGGTAGGATATTCACGTACCACTGGAATGTCCTCTATCTTAATAGTTTCCGATGGTTCAATATTGCAATCTGTTGCTGACTGGCGCCCGGAACTACTGTATGAAGACCGTGCTGTGGGGGAGTTGAGCTTAATGGTTCAAGAACTAATGTTGAGAACCGCATTGTGGTAATTCAACCACAACATCCCCAAAATAATGTCGATCTTCAGACCCCTGAGAATAAGGAAGGTCGTGGGTTATAGTCTAACCCCCAAACAAAGAGGTGCTCGGAAGACAACATCACTTGCTGTAATGCTGCCCCGGCGAAGATATGAGGTATTAACTCTTTGTAAAAGTGGTTTGGAGCTGATGCTGAGCCACAAAAGATTGACTAATAAAGCTAGGTGTGGCACCGTAGTCAAAGAGAATTAATACACGGTAGCTGATCCAGGGAAAACATCCCTGCTAACGCGGCTTCTCCTTCCGGAACATCATCACTCACTGTGTAGTGAACGTTGCTCCTTGTCTGCCCTCTTTTCTACAGATATAGGTACGGATCTGAATATTGAAAATAGGATGACCCGCAGCCTTGAATTCACTCCATACGATACCTAGCATATTGGACCATCCAACCACAAGTGGAGCACGGATGTCTCTCCGGTTCTTCGCTGACTTGTGGTTGGAAGCTAGGTACATATAGCTGCAGCGATGGAGCACAAACCACCGCCTGATACTGCTTCTGTGGAGGTGGTGCAAGTTGTGGTACTTGACCAGCAATCAACCACTGAGGAGTTAATCATACAGGGGCCTCCATAACTCACTGTATGGCGTTTGGTACACCAGCTGGTACTTTTGGGGCACATAACTTGTGCTGGGCTGCACGATACCACTCACTGTCCAGCTGAGCATATTAAAAACTCCTAAACTTTGCTAGGAATGCTCATGCCAAATTTCACCCAAATCCAAAATCTTTTTGAGGTATTTTTGGGTATAATTAGAAAGAGGCTAGTTTGAAATTAAATTTAAATTCAAACTCCTTCCACCCCATGAATATAAAAGTGGGATGCATATTCATACTCAGCACATTTTTGTGAGCTCACATACCAATTTTCACTCCATTTGGAGTTGATCTTGACATGAGCTATTTTGGCTAAATTCAAGTCCAATTTGAATTTCAGTTAATATTTGCCACAAATTCAATCAAACCAATTCCCCAAATTTGATCACTTTACAAACCAAATTCCAATTTGGTGATTGATCAAATGGCAAAGGGTATTAGGGTCCCTACTGTTTAGAGCAGTGGGAAAATAAATTTGTGAGGTTAAAATTGAGGAGTGGGGCCCTTAAGTCAGTCACTCACTTGATCAACTGACTGAACCAACCGAGCTCGGTTACTTGCGCGCAGCCGAGCATACGCCACAGCGAGGAAATAGCGGGACACCAGCTGCTTGCCGCCTCTGGCCACTGAGCCGCCCCTCTGCTCTCTTATCCTCGCGCCCAAGCTGCCACAGGCCTGTCTCACTGGTGTCCTGACACTCACCCTCACAGAAATCCCGCTACATCTCGCTGCTCACCCGAACTCTCTGTGCCACCGTCGATCGGCCGAAGCAATGGCTTGCACGCTGAACTGAAGTCGCACACTGTGGCGGACCGGAATCCGCTCATCCAGGAGCGCAGAGGGTGGTGCTGCGCGATGCGACACCCGACAGCACACGTCATAAGAACACATTATATTACACGGGAAAAACAAACTGAATGTACAAAGTAGTACACTTCTCAGTTACAAACTAGGGTCTTTATTACACAGCGGAAGTTTCTTTTATTCAACTCACGCCCGCCTATCTAGCAAAAGTGGTTGCCCAGCCCTAGGGCAACCCACACTAGCTGCACTCCTCAGCTCAGCGCGGCGTGTACGGCTCCCACTCAGCCGTGGTCCCCGACGGAGGGTAACCCTCGCCGGTGGACTCGTACTCCGAGTCCGTGGGTGGCTCCTCACCTGAAAAACACTTAAGCAGCAACCGTGAGCACGAAGGCTCAGCAAGGCTTAACCGACTCACCTAAGCATGAAACTCTACATGAGGTGTACCATGACTTAGGGTAGCAATGTTGCAGCAAATGGACACGCCTACAAGTTCATCCCTAGTTCAGCTTTTAGCAACAAGTTAACAGTTCAGGAAGCTGAAATTTAGTAAGCAATATTTGGTGGCACACATGTAGCAATACAATTATACCATAACAGCAATATTGAATCATAACATCTCATTCATTAGTCTACGTTACGACGCAGTGAACAGGCAGTACTCGTCACCGTGAGGGACGGCGAATCGACTCGATATACACCTGCAGGGAAACCCAAAGGGCACGTCACGTACACCCACCCGTGGAGCTGCACAGCACGCTCACTCGATGTCGTACGGGACAACCTTTCACCCAACAGCCCAAACGTCGAACCGGTCGCACCGAAACGAGCAGGAGATTCCCCACATGGAGCATCTCTCTATGCCCTTTGGCAGATTTCCACCTTGCTGCTCTCAGCCTACACCTATAAATCGGTGCGTTATGCCTTGACGCCCGGAGGTTTAGGCTACATCGGTTTATCGGGGCCCATATATCCGATATGCCTTCGGTACGTTCAATACTTGTTCAGCAGGGCCGCACACGGATCGGTCATCAATCGACACGGGCAGGGCTGCGCACACAAGACTCCCTCTTGCTGCGCCCTAACCCCTACCTAGTCTCATTTTCATTACTAAAGTGATCTCACGTCACTCAACCAAACCCGTGTGTCCCAATGCCTATCTCGCGAGTAGATTCCAACTACTCGACTTGTACCGAAGTCCTATGACTCATTAATCATAGTCTGTCTACTCGAGGTCCTTGACACTACCCTCACTCTTTTAGGAACCTTTGGTTATGCAAGTGGGGTTTCATTCATCCTATACCTAATGCACATACATACTTCATATGACACATGTAAACAAAGTAAGACTTATAAAAGGCTAATGCAAACCGGGGCTTGCCTTGTTGCTGCTGGTCAGGGGTTAAGTATTCGTCCGGAAGAAGGAAGTCCAGCACTTCCGGAGTCTCTTCTTCAGTGACTACATGTTTATGAAATACTACATGTTAATTAATATGCATACAAGTTATTATAAGGTTACTGCTATTAGTTCTAATAACCAGTCTCTAACACCTGGAACTCTGTTTAGGAATTTAAAGATGAACTGGGTGTGGGTGGCTTGGGCCTGGACCTAAGTACATGGTTAAGTGCTAAGTGGTTTTCCCCCCTTTTCCATATTAGTCCCTCAATTGGTTAAACAGGACAGGGTGATCCAGAGCTCCAATGGAGCTGAGAATTTTTGTGTGAGTTTCTTGTCACAAGGAAACCCTCTGGACCAAATATTAGCACTTTTCACTGAGTGGTTTCTTCAGAATAATTCTTTTAGCAAATAAGCAAAGAAGAATTAATTCTGAGGTAACACCCCTGTTCATGCCCAACTTAGTGAACTAAAATTTCAATTATAGCTCATAGAGTTTGCATGAATTTTCCCAGCATTTTTGAAGCTAAGATTTGCTCAGAACTGAATTTCCAGGTTTTGGAAATTCTCTGAAAATGTTTCTGTATTCAAATGAACACAGCACTTTCACATTTGAATTGATCTGACCAAACCAACTCCAAATGGTCTGAAAATTTTACAAGGGTTCACCAACATCCTAAGGAACTTACTGGCAAAATTTGGGGATTTGTTGATGAACCAAATTCCCTCTAAAATTCTATTGCTGAAAAGCTTTAAAGAATTTTACAGAATTAAATATTAGATTTCATACAAATTGAGTTACATAATTGGATAGAGCCATACAAGATGAATCCAACCCAATTTGAATCACTAAATTTGGAGCCTCCTAGCAAAAGTTATGGGGTTCTAAAGTTTGGGGAAATTCTGGAATTTGAATTAACCGGGAAAAGTTCAAATTCCTGACAGCGGGCCCGTTCCCCATGTGTCACCACCTCGGCTGCGCCACACGGGGCCACAGGACTGTTCTCCGCGTGTCCACAGCTGATCCGGTGCAACAGAAAATCCCCACACTGTGCCTCGAGGGACTGACGAGCGGGCCCAGCCGGCTCGTCTTCCTCCTCGCGCCCGCCCTTTTTCCCGCGCCGCCCCCTTGCCGGCACACCTCTGAGGCTCGCCGGACTTGGCTTCCCGACCGCCTCTCGGCCGGAAACTCGCCACCTGGGCCTACTTTCGTGTGCTGAACACGATGGTGCCGACTGCTCCGGTCGGCGGTGGCCCTAACCTAGCCGGCAACAGTGCAGCGGCTCGGACTCCCTTCGGTTATGCCACCCGGTCAACTCAGCCCGCCAAAACCTCGGTGAAAGGGCTCTACAGCACCGGGGGATCTCGGAGAAGGTAGACAAGGCCATGCAAGGGCTCGGAAAGAGCTCTAACCTAGCCGTCACCGTGAGCCCGACCCTTCCCGCCATAACCGCGGTTGGGAAACCGGAAAATACGCCGACTACAGCCAAAATTACACTAGGGTTGCGAAGCAAACTTGGGCGCCGTCAAGTCTAGCTCCTGTGAGTGCAGTTTGATAAACTCTAAGCAAGCATATGTCGGGAATTTGTGGGTTTCTTACCCGAGGGTAGTTCTGCACCGGTTGGAGATGTTTTGCGAAATTCGCCGGTGATGATCGGTCACTGGTTCTAGGCTTTGGGGTCGAGCAGCGTGGAGCCTAGGCGCGTCCAAAACTGCTCCTTCTTGGTCGTGACAAGTCTTCTGCCGAGGTGCCCATAGGAGCACCTTTGCTCGGTTCTTCCCGGCGGCCACGAAAACGTTGTTTTGCTCGGTTTGTAGTGGCTCAACTCGACCGGAAATGATGCGGGGAGTGTGTGGGAGGTCTGGGAATGCTGGTTTGCTGAGTTGCCGACGTTGGTACGCGAGAGACGATCACTCCCGGTTGAATGGATCACAGCGGCGGCTCCTCGGCGCTCTGTGGTGCGAGAGGGCGGTGGCTGGGGGTCGGCTCGTGGTCGTGGCGAGCTGGGGCACGGCTGGGAGTTACTGCGCCCCCACGAGGAGCTCACCAGCACGCGAGGGGAGAGCAGGAGGTGGCGCCCGGCGTTTTCTCGGTGTGTCACGGTGGAGCCTCGGCTCTGTTCCGAGTGCAACACTTAGCCCCTAAGGCTGTTGACTTTTGTGCCATTTTAACCTCCTCAATGACATGTGGGACCCACTTGTCAGTGATCCCCCACCCCTCAAAAGATCTCCAAAGCTTGGCCAGGGATGAATTCAAATGTTTGGAGTTTGAAACTGACCTACATTTGTATGGTTGAGCTCACTTCCCCCAAATTCAAATGTATATTTGAACTCTTTGCATATTTGGATCCTTTATGGAAAAATGGTTAGCTAACCTTTTCAAAAAATTTTGAAACTCTGCCTCCCCACTAATTTGGACCTGAGGAATCCAATTATGCACTTTGATCCTTGTTTTAGATGCTGCAACCATGAGTTTGAATGCAACAGTTTTGAATCACCCTCCCATGTGTCATGTGTAAAATTCCCACTTTGTGAAAGTGTAGGCTTTCCCCTCTAACCACTCTTTTGATGGAGGTTACTTGCTCTTCACACTTTTTCACAATCTATCCACAATAAGAACTGTGGTGTTGTGAGGTGATAAAAGTTTTTGCAAGTCCCTTTCCTTGGACTTTTACACACACGAGGTCGCCGACCTTCAATCAACGTGTTCCAGCCCTCGGCCGCATGTGATCGGCTTTCGTTGAGCTTCACAGCACCGTTTCTCCTTCCTCGGTTCAACACGAGTCGCCGCCTCAGGAACACCTCGTCCAGCCTCCACAGCCCGCCGTTCCCGAGCTGTGAACAGCAAAGAGGTTCGTCTAAGTCTCCTCTTCCATTACTGCAAGCTCCGGCGGCGTGACATAAGCTGCCGTCGCCGGAATTTCATGGTTTTGCGCCGGTGTACAAAAGAGGCCGCCGGACCACTTCGCGAAATTCATGCTACACATCACGCCACTCATCACCTAACTTAGAGAACTACTTCTAGATGGTCGTGCGAGTCCATAGGATCAGAAACTTCAGAGAACCATCGGGTATAGCCACTGTTCTCTGAGTTTTTCTAGTGTTTCCGATTTTCGACCTAGGTCGCACGGTGACATACTAGTTGGGGCCGTTTCCGAGCTCATTTGAGTTCATGACGACCTTCCCTAGTGTACACTGATGCTCTACGACCTTTTGCTCGATCATTTGGGGTGCTAGGGAGCCCGGCCGACACGGCAAAAGTTCTTCCGAAGCCGCCGCTCGTCACCGGCCGTCTTCCTGTTATTTTCATGTCGAGTTAAGGTCAGCACCGTGTTCCCCGTGTGGAGTTAGGCAGAGGCGGCAAACATCTCGAAGTTTGGCGCACGGCAGAGCCCCTCCGGCGAGCACTCCGACTAGGGGGGTGGCGGCCGAGCGCGAGATGGCGAGAGGTTGAAGACGACCCCGGCCCCACACGTCAGCGAGTAGATATTTAAATCGGGGATCGGTTGCGGCTCCAGATCATTTGTGGCTGTGCGCATAAGACTCGGTGGTCCAGTGTGGAAGCCACTGAGGAGCCGGCACGTAGCTCCAGACGCACCGGCAGGAGTTTAAACTTTTTCCCGATTTTCAGATTCAATTCAAACTTCAAACCCACATAACTTTGGCTAGGAAACTCCAAATCGAGTGAACAAATTTTGTTGGATTCACCCTCTGAGTACTTTCCAACAAATCAAGTTTCACTTCATGAAAACCTTTATTTCTCCAGAATTAATTCTTCAATTTTTAAAATGTTTATAATTTTAACTGGAGAACCCTTTGGTGGAAAATTCTGAAATTTGGCCAGTATGTTCATTATAATATCCCAGAGATACCATAAAAAATTCAGATCTATTTGAGCTAATTTGATCCACCTAATGGTGTGATTAATGAAACTTTTCCAGAGAAAATGAAAAATGTCCAGAAATATTTTTCAGATTTTCTCCGAACTTGTTTAACTCATATCTTTGGCTAGGAATCTACAAATTAGGTGAAACCAATTCCATTGGAACCCTCTGAAAATCTAGTTTCCATAAAGTTATGGCTTGATTCAGTAAAATCCTTAGACCACCCTAAGAGCTCCAATTAAGGCCAAATACACATTTATTTGTGGAGGGCTCAATTGAGCTTTGCTGCAAATGAAATCTGGCCAAGTTTCCGGGTAGGTTGTACCCGAACCACAGTAAAAATTTCAGAGTCATTAGCACTGTCCAGCTAGAGTTATAGACTTCACAATGTCATCTTCAAATTCAAATACATTTAAATTGACACGCATACATATTTATATTGTGTAGTCACTAAGGTTGAAGAGGAGCCGGAGGTGTTGGATTTCATCACCCTGGAGGAAAAGCTAGCCTGCGACCAGCATCAGCAAGTCAAGGTCCGGTTTGTACTAGTCTTTTTATAAACTTTATTGTTTTGAGAATATACATTGAGTATCCACTTTACTTATGCATTAGAGTCTTGCTTGAAAACCCAAATGCATAGCCAAGAAAACCTTGGTTTTTGGGCTTAAGTTTTAAACCTCGAGTAGCCACTGCAAAGCTAAGATAGTGTAGGATTCGGTACAAGTCGAGTAGTTGGAACTGCTCGCGAGAATAGGCTAGAGGAACACCACTCGGTTAGAGATAGCAAATGGAACACATGGCAAGAAAAATGAGATTGAGTGGAGAGTAAGGGCAGTAGGACGTTGGGGCCTGGGTGCCATAGCTCCGCTTGTGTTGATTGCGGACCGAGCCGTGTGCGGGCCTGTTGAACAAGCTAGAACAGTACCGAATACCTACCGGATCTATGGGAACCGGGAAACCGATGTCATTCGGGTAGCTAGATGTTGAGGCATTGCTTGTCGTCCAGAGGGTAGGTTGAGAGCTTGAGGTGTAAATCAGCTGGCGGCACTGCGGATGCACGCGTAGAGACCTCTTGCTCGGGACGATAGGACCGGTTCAACATTTGGCTGACGGATGAAAGGTGGTTGCGTACGACCTCTGTGATGGTTGCTGTAGGCAACATCGAGCACGGGCGTACGTGACGGGTTATTATGGTAACCCTGCAGGTGTAAATTGATTATAATTGTCGTCCCTCGTAATCACTGAATACCACTTGTTCACTATACCGTGATGTAGAAAGAACAGGCTAGTTCCATGTTAAAACATTGCTGTCTGAAGGCTTTACTTTGGTTGTTAATGAATTGTTGTAGTTTAGAGCTAATTAAAGTTCTTTTTAACCATGGGAAAAGCACATGAGAGAAATGCGTTTCTTGTTTGATTGCGGCTCTCTTATGTGACCTAGCACGAGGTTCTCCACACACTTTCTGCTAAAAACTTGAAAGTAAGAGCCAACTAAATAGGCGTGTCCTTTGCAACTTACTTTCCTATTACACATTGCAATTCGAGCATGTAGAGTTACATGTTTAGGTGATACGGGTCAGACTTGTTGAGCCATCGTGCTCACTGCTTGTGTTTGAAGCTTTTGCAGGGTGTTATGAGGAGGAGACTCCTGAGGAGGAGACAGACCCCCAAGATGGTAACCCCATCGAATGGGAGCCGTGCGCGCCGCCGTGTTAATGTGTGTGTGCGTGCTAGTGGGAACATGTTCACGGGCTGAATGTGAACTCTTTTGCTTAGTCTACGCCCGTTAGTGTAGACTTGACTTATTTTGTTGTAAACATGTTCAAAAACAGTTCATTGTAATAAAACTTTTGCTTCCGCTTTGTACCTTGTAAGTGTATTGTCCAGTGTTGTGCAACGCAGCACCCCTCAGCGTGATCCGGGCTAGTCGAGACCGTGTGGTCCTCGCATCCATTCTATTGTGTGTATCAACTACTGATCCAGGGATTGGTACGGGATGCACAAGTGGGCCTCGAGAAAGGTGGGTCCTGACATAGTGGTGTTAGAGCCGTACTTGGCCGTAGGATGAAGCCTTAGAGACGAAACACCGACGGAACACGTATTTTCCAAAATTATATGCGAAAACCTACCTCTAATAGACTTACCTCCCTCTTATGTTAAACTATCTTTGACAAAAAACAACACTAACCCTGTAGATTTCCATGACAGATGGACGGCTGGTCTGAGGGCACTTGCTAGGACCTGACTGGGTTTCCGCAGGTGCTAATCCGCACCTTGAAGAGACTCGGCTACACGAGGTTTCCGTGCTACCGCTGGAGGGAGTACGAGGAGGACAATGCACTTCGTTGCGAGGCAGAGGTCCACATCACTGAGGCGTCGGGACCCCACGTAGTGCAGCCTTACTCACTCACCTTCACCGGAGCCCGCTATGCGGACTCCATCAAAGCTGTTGCATGGGAGGCACTGTTGGAGCTCAGTGAAAGGTGCATGGAGCGGACCAGGTCAATGCCCATCCGCTACTTCCCCGTACGCCAAGAGGACAGCTACATCTGGAGGCAGCGAGTTGCGACACTCGAGGGACCCACCAGGACTATGGAGGACACTACCCTGACAGAGACCACCAGATACCTGCACGCCTTGGACCAGTGCTGCGAGGACGCCCACACGGAGTGGAGAGCAGAGGTTGCTCGCACTCAGGACGCAGAGACTAGAGTGAGGAGCCTGCAGGCCCAGCTGGACGAGGCCCGCACCGAGACTACGCGAGCTCGTGAGGTGACCGAGGCTCTGTGTGAGGAGCTCAACCATAGGACTGCAGCACACATCAGGGAGTTGGACTCTCTTTACCAAGCCAGAGCCCGCTCAGGGGGAGCGCGAGTCCTGATCACTGATCGTAAGAGCACACTGGCCGTGCATCATGAGGATGGCCTGCAGATGGTGCGTGTGCCAGCTGTACCCACCTGACTCCCACCGTCTGAGCCACTATAGCTAGAGGTACTGGTACCTTCTGTCGAGGCAAGAGCCATCTGTTGCGGCTGCATGGAGGACGCACTGGGAGCACGGAGACGTACAGCGACTCCGATGACGACACCAGAGATGAGCCAGAGTAGGACGAGCACCCGCAGGGTGGCGATGATCAGGACTCGAGCGTTGAGATACTAGAGGAGGTTGCTAGTTGTGGAGGACCTAGCCAGCAGACTGCAGGACACGACGGCGAACAGTTTCCCTTCACTCTTGAGGAGCTGGTTGACGACGGGATCGACTTGGGGCGCGAGTGGCGCCATGACCATGGCATGGAGGACGCCGTGCCCCCACTGTTTCCCCCACAGTAGTCACAGGGACAGCAGCCTATAGTACCATGAGTACCCCGGCATAGTGTGAGTTGTGTACCTCGTGTAAGTGGATGACTAGCATCATGATCGTTAGATGTGGCATCAGTGTATTGCTAGGTCCTAGACCTGCTATGTGTTGTACCATGTGATGATTGTATGTAGGATCGAAGAGCACGTGAAAAGCTACCAGAGGGGGGGTGAATGGTAGATTTCAATCTTGTTAGCGGAAGCAAAAAAAAAACCCTCGGCAGAAAATTGATCTGTTAAAGAAACCATGTATGAGACTGATCTAAATGTGTTCAACCATGACAAAAATGGTATATATTATATAGAATCAAGTCACGAAGACACGACAACAAGAATCATGGAAATCCGTCAAGAAAAACTCAAGTTATGATCGAAAGATCAAACGAGGGTCAATCTGTTCTACTCGAGTAAAAACCAGATCTGCAACACTGCAAAGAAACTCATGTAGAACATAAACTAAAAATACAATGACCATGAAATTTTCACAGCTGATATATAATCAAGTTGTTAAGACAACCCAAAAAGAATCACGTCAATTGGATCTGTAAAACTCGACTTATGATCAGAACACCTAAGCACTGTCATACTGTCCAGAAACTCGATGAGAAAGACTTGACAAAAACACAAGTCGGACGAACAAGGCACAAAAGCTCCTTTAAATTACGAATTTTATTGATCAAAACATAAGAGGAACAGCCCAAGGTCATCTACCCACGAGCTCTGGCCTCCCTTGCTTATATAACCAGCCCGGAGGGCAACCCAATTCAAACTAGGACTATAATCCCTACTCAGTTTCTGAATCAAAACTTTCCATAACTGTTCAAGACTCTTCTATACGCAGATAGAAGAAATCTTAAGACTTCCAAACACCTTAGGAACGTATCTCACATTCCTAAAACAACTCAACTTGGTGTCCCACATGAAATCCTATCATAACCAACTCAAATCTTTTCCATATTTGAGCCATAACCGACTCAGCCGCAGCCTGAGTCCATAATCCAGCCGGTTGGACCTTTCCTACAATTCTTTATGTCCACATCTCTTCATCATGCCTTGGAACCATGTTGCCACGTCCAATCACTCTTTGCACACGTGTAAACACCTTCCAACGACGTCCACGATACCTTCATATGCATTGTTCTTGATTCAAACATGCTGCCCGACCTCCCGATCAACTCAACCACAATTCCTCCCGAACTTGCTTGTTGAACCTCATCTTCTTCCTAAGACTAGTTCAATGGATCCCGTCACCATCCATATCTTGAACTCAAGAAACACCTGCACATGAATAAACAACCAATACTTTCGAGCACAAGTCTGTGACTTGACTCACGTTAGTTCCAAAAACCACAACACCTTACGTGAACACCTCACATAAGCATGTTGCAAACCATAGCAAGATGTTAACTACCGTAAACAGCCATAACACTTCAAAAACTTAGTAAAAGAATACTAAGAAAACTTTCCATAGATGTAAAGTAAGTTTGAAACATTTGCATGGTAAAAACAGAACCATTGCGATTTACATCCGGACCTTGCCAAAGCTAACAAGACCTTGAGCCGGAGCTTACCAAAGCTAGCAGAACCTAGCACCGGAACATACCAAAGCTAGTCGGACCTACCGCCGGATCTAACCAAACACAGGTCGGACCTAGCCATAGCAAGTTGGACCTTACGTCGGATCTTGTTGGAGCTCGGACCTAGAGTCGGACCTTGACAAAAAGAGTGTTTTGGTAGAATTCAAAACTTTTATCGTCATAGCCAATGTATTCAGCACACATAGGTCTCACAATCTTTCCCTTCATGAATGCATTGGCAACACCACTTAAAATCCGAACATTGGCTTATTCACATGAAAAGTTTTGAAAACAATCAAATGAGAAAGAAATTTTGAAACAAAAATTTCTCCCCATATACATATTTCTCCCCCTTTGTAAATCAGAAATAAAATGAGAATAAAAACAAAAATTCTCCCTCTGAGAAGAATCGTGCCAAAACACTTGTGAATCATGCACTGTGTGATCAATTTCTCCCCCTTTGACAATGTATTCAGCAAGGTTCAAAAGAGAAATTTTAATTGTTATGAGCATATTTATAACATATACATATAAAACAAAGCTCGTCCAAGCCATACTATCAAGTAACTTACACTATCACATCAATGAGATACATAAAGTAGTGTAAGCCAAGCTAGAGATCAAGTGTAATTTTCAATTTAAGAAAGTCATGATCTCACAAACTTAACTATGTCAAGACCTGAAAGCATGACACTTGTTGCTGCATTTTAATTATTTTTCAAAACACAAATTCAGATCATATGACATTTGCAATAGATTATATGCCGCATCAGCCTTATTCTGACCAACCAAGCCAAGCCTATGTCATTTGACAATCAGAAGCTTAAGGACATGGTTTTAGTCATACAAAACTTCTTTCAAGTTCATATCTAAGTGCAATGATAAGCTATCTCAAAAGAAGAAGTGCGATGCATGCATATTATCTTAATCTTTTTCTCAATTTTTCATTTGAACATAAAAGCTCAACATGTGAATAGTTGATTGATTATTTTTTTCATTATTAAAAGCACTTGTGAGCATGCAACAAGTTTAAAACAGCAAGAAAGTTCGATCATGACCAGATTTAGTGTAAATAATTATTTCAAATACTAGCCATGGCAAAAACTACAAAATGTGTAACATGAGTAATGTAGTAAGAACTTTCAGCATATAAAAGGAATCACAAAGTCATATATGTATGAAATACTATGCTCATATTATTTTAAATTCAGTTTCACACATAGATTTCCCAAGTTTCAAAACTCCCCCTCAATTTAAGCCATGAGGATGCATAACCCCTATTTCACTACAAATGAAACTAAAACGAGTGAAATCCAAAGGTTTTGTAAAAATGTCAGCCAATTGTTGTTCGGTATCTACATGGTGAAGCACAATGTTTCCTTTTTCAACATTATCACAAAGAAAGTGATACCTAATATCAATGTACTTTGTTCTCGAATGTTGCAGGTTTTTTTTTGCAATGCAAATGGCACTAGTGTTATCACAAAATAGTGGAACACTATCTAGATCAACCCCATAGTCCTTAAGTGTTTGAACAATCCAAAGAATTTGTGAGCAAGCGCTAGCAGCAGCTACATATTTAGATTCGGCTGTGGATTGTGCAACTGAATTTTGTTTTCTAGAGTACCAAGAAACAAGTGAATTACCAAGAAAATGACAAGCACCCGAAGTACTTTTACTATCAATTCTACAACCCCCAAAATCAGCATCCGAAAGAGCTTTCAAGGTAACGGTTGAGGAAGAAGGAAGAAAAAAAATCCCAAATTCTTGAGTTCCATGTAAGTACCTGAGAATTCTTTTGACAGCTTGACGATGTGAAGCACGTGGAGAAGCTTGAAATTGTGAACAAAGACATACGCTGAATTGTATGTCCGGTTGTGATGCCGTGAGGTACAAAAGTGATCCAATCATACTTCTATATTCTTTTTGATCGACGGGTTCACCATCTTCATCAAGTTCAAGTGTCGTTGCTGTACCCATTGGTGTATGAAGAGACTTGCTTTTGTCCATGTTGAAGCACTTAAGAATGTCTTTTTATACTTTGTTTGATGCACAAAAGTACTCTCCTTGGTTAGCTTGATTTGCAGCACCAAAAAGTATGTGAGTTCTCCCATCATATCTCAAATTCTGAACTCATCATAGCTGAAAACTTGGACACAAGATCGTAAGAAGCACAGCCAAAGATAATATCATCCACATACACTTGAACGAGTAATGAGTCACTGCCATGCTTAAGCACAAAAAGAGTTTTATCAACCTTGCCCATGGTAAACCCCTTTTCAGGTAAGAATGTTTTTAACCTATCATACCATGCTCTAGGGGCTTGTTTAATACCATACAAGGCTTTGGACAGTTTGTAATCATAATTAGGAAAATTTAGATTTTCAAAACCCGGTGGTTGCTTGACATAAACCTCCTCATCTATGTAGCCATTAAGAAAAGCACTTTTAACGTCTGTTGGGTATAACTTGAAACCTTTAGATGCAGCAAATGCTAACAAAATTCGTATGGCTTCTAATCTAGCAACAGGAGCAAAAGTTTCATCAAAATCTAGTACTTCAACTTGTGTGAAACCTTGAGCAACCAAACTAGCTTTATTCCTAACCACAACCCCATCCTCACTTTGTTTATTTTTAAATACCCATTTAGTTCCGATTAGAGTGTGACCTTGAGGTGGAGGTACAAGTTTCCAAACATTATTTCTTTCAAAATTTTATAACTCTTCTTGCATGGCAATAATCCAAGATTCATTAGTGAGTGCGTGTGATATATCTTTGGGTTCAAAAGAAGCAACAAATGCAGAATGAGCGTGAGAGTTTGGATCACAAAACCTGGACCATGTGACTCGTTTGTGCAAGCTTCCAATCATTTGTTGTGGAGGATGACTTTTGAGGACCCGGAGGGGAGTAGACAATTCACAATCTCCTTCTTGTTCATGTTCATCACAAATTGGAGAACTTGTGACTTGAGGACGATCTGGACAAGCAATGCTGGTCGTCGGTGCTGGTTGTGAATCAAAATTGGGAGCTGGAACAATGTCATTAGCTCCTGAATTTTCAGGCAGCAGCATCACTTCTTCATCTTCTTTGATGAAAATACTCCCCCCTGCGGATATGGGTCTGGTCCTGCAATATTAGAGCTAGTACCTGGGCTAGCTTCATAAAAAAAACCCTCACAAGTCTCCACAATTTTGTTAGTGTCATGTAAAAGCACACGGTAGCCTCTAGTATGAGATGGGTAACCAAGAAACATGCCATCAATGGATCTAGGTTCAAATTTATCAATATTACCATGTTTCTTAACCAAGCATTTGCAACCAAAGACACGAAAGTGTGTGACACTAGGCCTATGTACAAACCAAAGTTCATATGGTGTTTTACCTAATTTAGCACGCAAGAAAACACGATTTGAGACATAACAAGAAGTTGCAATTGCATCAGCCCAAAATTTTCTAGGAGTTTGATATTCATCAAGCATAGTCCTAGTCATCTCAACAAAGGTTATGTTCTTTCTCTCTACAACACCGCTTTGTTGAGGTACATATGGTGAAGAAAATTGATGATCTATTCCATTTTCAGCACAAAAGTGATCAAACGATTGATTTTTAAATTTGCTTCCGTTATCACTTCTAATTGCTTTTAAAGATCATGGGTGATCAAATGATAATCTAAGAAATAAGGTTCTAAAGTGACTAAAAGTCTCATTCTTAGATTCCATAAAATAAACCCAAGAGTATCTAGAATAGTCATGAACAATCACAAGAACATATCATTTAGCTCCGAAGGATTGAGCACGTGAAGGTCCTACGGTGTCAAGGTGCAAGACCCGGTTCAGTTGTCATGGTCATTGTGAGAGGAGCATGTGAAACTGCAACCATCTTAGCATGTCTACAAGAAGAGCACACAATTTCTTTGTCCCCTTTAAGCTTAGGGAGCCCACGTATGCGATCAAGAGCACTAACACGTGTAAGATGATCAAAGCCTACATGACCAAGTCTATGATGCCAAAAATGTAAGTCTTTTGAATCATTAGCAACTAGATATCTATGCTTAGATTATGACATATCAAAATCAGCTTTAAAAACTCTTCCAAACCGAAACATATTGAAAATGAGCTCACTATTTGAATCTACAACTTTGCAACAATTTTTAGTGAAAATAATTTCCAGATATTCATCTAGCAATTGTGAAACAGAAAGCAAGTTGTATTTCAAATTTTTAACAAGTGCCATATATTTTAAAGTGTAGTGATTATTTACTCTAACCGAACCCTTAGCAATTATAAGAGTTGAAAAATTATCTGGAAAAGTAACATTTTCTACATGTGACACAAAAGAGAGGGACGAGAACCATTATTTGTTACTGGTCATGTGGCGTGAGCATCCTGAATCCACAATCCAAATGTTCTTCTTCCTCAAGCGTGTAACATACATAGAAGTACAATACGTTGATGACTCAATACTGGGGTTAGTCAAAAGGCATTTATGAATCCAGTACTGAGTCACACGACGTCCAGCATAAGTAAGACGCAAAGCCTGAGATAAAAAAGCAGGTTTATGAGCCAAAGTTTGAGGATTTTTGTACCCAACTACTGACCTACGAGGTGTTACATGAGTAGCACTAAAAATAATAGGTCCGGAAGCAAACTTTGCATGCTTTTGACTCATTACAGCAGGTTGTGTATTCCTAACATTCGGTTCATTATACGCAACAGGTTTTGCACAGTCGTTATGTGATCTAGCAATCATTCTTTCCTTTGTCTGTCGCTTAGCTAGTCTATAACAAAAATCTATGACATGACCATCTCTACCACAGTAGGTACAATGAAATTTAACTTTATATTCATGTCTAGATGAGCAGACAACATGTTTATCTGAAACCGAATGAGACAACACTCCTGCAGATTTAAAATCCACCTCTTTTTGTTTAGGAACTGTTTTAAACAAACCACTTCCTAATGACTTTACAATTTTAGGTGGATGTGCTTTAGCATGAGCATGGAAATCAAAACCTAAACCAGTTTTATCATTGTAAGATTTAGAAGAATTTAACAGCAAGTTCAGATTCTTATTCCCATTATAAAACCGCTCTAGTGTCATATTCATGTCATCAAGTTTCTTAGACAAGTCTAGGCAGTTTTGACATGAAGTTTTTCCTTTTAGTTTGCAATTGGAACAATACTTAACTTCATGATAACGTAAAGCATTGTTCAATATAGAAATTTCATTCATAGCATCTTGTAGTTTCTTATTAAGATCATCACATGTAGAACAATGCAAACCAATTGTAGAACAACAAGCATCTTTCAAGTTTTTTATCACTAAGTGCAGCAAGCTCTCTGTTCTTTTCAATCTCTAACTCAAATTTATCAAGTGTGGAGTTATGTGCACTTCTTAGAGAGGACAATTATTCATATATTAAATCACATGACGAACAAGAATAATCACTAGGAATCAAAGATTTCAAATGATTAATTTCAGATTCTAGTGACTCAATTTTAACAGCATTGTCCCTAAGCTTTTTGTCCTTTTCCATAACTATAACAAGGGCACAAGAAATAGCATCACACATTTCTTCGCATGTAGGACGTACCTCTTCATTGTTGCTGTTGTGTTCTGCCTCCTCCATACTTGAACTTGACTTGCCTGCCATGAAGCATAAGTTTGCCAAATCATTTTCATCTTCGTCACTTCCGATGTCCACATCGCTCAAGCCAAGTTCTTGAAGTGCGGAGATAAAACTATTTACCAATTAGCGTCCTATAAAACTCTTCTTTTTCTTATCGTTTGCAGAGGAGTGCTTCTTCCTAGTTTGCTTTTCATCACGGGAAGTAGGACCTGCAAGGTTAGGGCAATCCGTATGAAAATGTCCTGTCTTACCACATTCAAAGCATCGTTGAGGTCCGACACTTCTTCTCCTTCTAGTTCTCACATTTTGCAATGCTTTTGAGAACCGAGTAGAGATGAGTGCAAGTTCTTCCTCTGGAAACTCTTCAATCTGTTCAAGGATTAGAGAGGATCAAATAAAGTGTACCACAAGATGAAGATTGACTAGAGCTAGGCATGTCATGTTGTGAAATAAATGCAAGAGACTTGTTGGGGTTCTTACAAGATATTATGTCAATTTCATGAGTTTTTAACTTAGAATATAGCACATCTAATGTAAGTGTACTCATGACAGTAGATTCACGAATAGATGTAACTTTCATCTCCCAAATTGATATGTCCAATGCACTTAGTAATGGCCTAGCATTTTCAGCATCTGAAAAATTAACGTTGACACTACGCAAGTTGCTGAGAATTTTATTGAAGCGAGCAAAGAGGTCATCGATTGACTCACCGGGTTGTATCTCGAAGCGCTTGTATCCTTTCTTGAACATATCTTGTCTTACCTCCTTGATCGTGTTGTATCTTTCGTGGTAGTCACAAAGTGCTATCACATATCGTATGCAGATCGGAGGTGTGCAACACGGTTGAAGTCACTTTGAGTTAATCCTTGTACGATCAAGTTCCGTGCTTTGTTGTTGTTGTCGACATCTCTCATCTTCGTAGCCGTGACTTGATCGTTTGGCGGCACGTCATAAGGCTTGTACACCTTTTCTCATATTGCGAAGCCTTGCGCCTGGATGAAAGCCTCCATACGTGCCTTCCAAACCTGAAAATCAATGCCACTGAACACACAAGGTTTTGCGGAGTATTTCTCCATGATGATTAGTTAAAACACGTGCAAATCACAAGGATTAGAGCACCGTGACTCTGATACCAATGGTAGGATCGAAGAGCACGTGAAAAGATACCAGAGGGGGATGAATGGTAGACTTAAATCTTTTTAGCGGAAGCAACAAAAACCCCCTTGGCAGAAAATTGATCTGTTAAAGAAACCGTGTATGTGACTGATCTAAATGTGTGAAACCATGACAAAAGTGGTATATATTATAGAGAATCAAGTCACGAAGACACGACAACAAGAATCACGGAAATCCGTCAAGAAAAACTCAAGTTATGATCGATAGATCAAACGAGGGTCAATCTGTTCTACTCGAGTAAAAACCAGATCTGCAACACTGCAAAGAAACTTATGTATATCAGAAACTACAAATTCAATGACCGTGAAATTTTCAAATATGATGGATAATCAAGTTTTGAAGACAACCCAAAAATAATCACATCAATTGGATCTGTAAAACTCGAGTTATGATCAAAACACCGAAGCACTGTCGTACTGTCCAGAAACTCGACGAGAAAGACTTGATAAAAACAAGTCGGACGAACAAGGCACAAAAGCTCATTTAAATTACAAATTTTATTGATCAAAACATAAGAGGAACAGCCCAAGGTCATCTACCCACGAGCTCTGGCCTCCCTTTCTTATATAACTAGCCCGGAGGGCAACCCAATTCAAACTAGGACTCTAATCCTACTCAGTTTCTGAATCGAAACTTTCCATAACTGCTTAAGACTCTTCTATACGAAGATAGACGCAATCTTAAGACTTCCAAACACCTTAGGAACGTATCCCACATTCCTAAAACAACTCAGCTTTGTGTCCCACATGAAATCCTATCATAACCAACTCCAATCTTTCCATATTTGAGCCATAACCGACTCAGCCGCAGCATGAGTCCGTAATCCAGCCGGTTGGACCTTTCCTACCAATTCTTTACGTCCACATCTCTTCATCACACCTTGGAACCTTGTTGTCACGTCATGCACTCTTTGCACACGTGCTAACACCTTCCAATAACGTCGATGATACCATCATATGCATTGTTCTTGATCCAAACATGCTGTGGGACCTCCCGATCAACTCAACCGCAATTCCTCCCGAACTTGGTTGTTGAACCTCATCTTCTCCCTAAGACTAGTTCAGTGGATCCCGTCACCAACCATATCTTGAACTCAAGCAACACCTGCACATGAATAAACAACCAATACTTTCAAGAACAAGTCCGTGACTTGACTCACGTTAGTTCCAAAAACCACAACACCTTACGTGAACACCTCACATAAGCATGTTGCAAACCATAGCAAAATGTTAACCACCGTAAACAGCCATAATACTTCAAAAACTTAGTAAAAGAATACTAAGAAAACTTTCCATAGATGTAAAGCAAGTTCAAAACATTTGCATGGTAAATACAGAACCATTGCGATTTAGCTACGGACCTTGCCAAAGCTAACCAGACCTTGAGCCAGAGCTTACCAAAGCTAGCAGAACCTAGCAGCGGAACTTACCAAAGCTAGTCGGACCTAGCGCCGGAGCTAACCAAACACATGTCAGACCTAGCCATAGCAAGTCGGACCTTATGTCGGATCTTATCAGAGCTCGGACCTAGAGTCAGACCTTGACAAAAAGAGTGTTTTGGCAGAATTCAAAACTTTTATCGTCATAGCCAATGTATTCAGCATACATAGGTCTCACATGGTACTCTAGTAATGATGATGTGATTTGCCGGGATATAATGGATGATCTGTGTGTGATAAAACTTCATTGAGTGATATGGGCAGAAGCCCACACAGGGGCACCTCCTCCCCTGTAAAGAGAAGTAGGTAAAATGTTGACCAAATTAGCAAACCGCGACACTAGGACATAGGCGAGTAAAACATGAAACCAAGAACAAAAACAACTAAAACTTCCACAACATTGTGCTTCGCCCCAAGAGATCCGCCAGCATCCAGGCACATCGGGAACATGATGCCGAAGGGGCTCAGGCACCGGCAGTGCGTGTACCCCGAAACTTACTCGCCAAGAGGGGCAGGGCAGCAGGGTGCCATGAGCCAATCCAGGCCCCACGGGCAGCAGCGGTTGAGAGAGATGAACCCAATGGAGTAGACGACCTTCCAGAAGAAGTTGGGGAAATCAAACCTGAAGATGTGGCAGCTGCGGAGGAAGAAGTGGTGCCTCCGCCACCACTGGCTACGTTGGCCGAAGTCATGGCAGTATAGACACAGCTAATGCAGATGATAACTCAGGCGATGCAAGGGCAACGAGGCCCTGGGGCGCCTCCTCCCTCTAGGATGTCAGAGTTCATGAGACTCCGACCCACGGTCTTTGACGGTGCCGATGATGGTTCGTTTGGCAGACGAGGACTGGCTGCGCAACATAAGCAAGAAACTCGACATAACGGCAGCCGGAGACCAGGAGCGAGTTATGTTAGCCTCCCATTATTAGCTAGTGGGAGCTGCCGCGGAGTGGTGGGATAACTACCGCAACGCAGCGGCTGAACCTGACACAATAAGCTAGGAGGAGTTCCAGCAAGCCTTTCGGGATTACCATATACCCGAAGGGGTTATAGAAATGAAGGCGGATGAGTTCCGTGCACTACGACAGGGAGCCATGACCATCAATCAGTACATCAAGAAATTCTTGAAGTTGGGACGCTATGCCAGTAGCGAAATCAACACTGAAAAGAAGAAACAAGAACGTTTCCGCAAACGATTGAACGGTGTCATGAAAGCACAGCTTGTCAAACATATACCCAAACTTCAACACCATCATGAATAGGGCCATACTGTTGTAAGAGGCACGTTCCCAGCTGGATGCGGAGCGGAAGAGGAAATTCCAGGTACAGAAATTCAAACAGCAGGAGCGATTCTAGGCAAGGCCTAACTTTCCGCCTAAGCCATGGCAACAACCCACAATGCAGTTCCGCACCACGGGGTCCAACCTACAGCAGCCAATGCAGCAATACCAGCCACCAAGCACCAATGCACCAGACGATGACTACCGGCAGGGCTTGCTTCCATTGCCGTGACCCAGGACACTTGACCGCAAATTGCCCACTTATGAGGAAACCAAATGACACCCCAAAAAACTCAGGAGTAAGAACCGTTGCATCCAACAATGGGCGCAACCCACCGCAAGCGTCAGGGCCTCAGAACCAAGCTCAGTCCTTCGGACATGGTCTCGTGAACCACATCGACGCAAGCCAGGCTGAGGATGCTCCAGACGTCGTACTCGGTGAGTACCTGGTCAACTCAACCCTTGCCACAAAACTATTTGATTCCGAGGCTTCGCACTCTTTCGTTTCCTCCATCTTTGTGGCTAGAAGTGGATTGCCAACGGTATGGCTAAAGACCCCACTAGATCCCCAGGGGCCACTATAAAGTGCCACCTCGGATGCCTGGGGGTTAAGATTCAAATAAGTGGGGTAGAATTCCTAGCAGATCTAGTCGTCCTGAAGTCAGATGGCATAGATGTTATCCTTGGAATGGACTGGTTGGCATGACATAAAGAGAATATTTCATGTGCCGACCGCAAGATCACGACGACAAACCGTGACGGGGTTACCGTGACATGCCAACCCCGCAAAACCGGGATGGAACCCCTAGTATGCAGCCTGGAAACGACACCCTTGGATCAAGTGCCAGTTGTAAGTGAATACCCGGATGTATTCCCAGAAGACCTGGAATGCCCCCAGATAGGGATATGAATTCCTGATCGACCTAATACCTGGGGCAACACCGATAGCCAAGAGACCATATCGGATGGCAGCCAACGAGCTAGCCGAGCTAAAGAAGCAGATCGGAGAGTTACAAGAGAAAGGATTTATCCGACCTAGCTCTTCACCTTGGGGAGCTCCCGTGCTTTTTATCAAAAAGAAGGACGGTAGCATGAGAATGTGTATCGACTACCGGTTCCTGAACGAGGTCACGATTAAGAACAAGTATCCCTTGCCATGGATCAACGACTTTTTCGGCCAACTAAAGGGAGCAAAGTACTTTTCTAATATTGATCTGCTCTCTGGTTACTACCAGTTGAAGACCAGAAATGCAGACATCACGAAGACGGCCTTTGTGACTCGTTACGGGCAATACGAGTTCACAGTGATGCCGTTCGGGCTGACCAACGCACTGGCCTACTTCATGAACCTAATGAACAAGATATTCATGGAAGAGTTGGACAAGTTTGTCGTCTTCTTCATAGATGACATACTGATCTACTCAAAAAGTCAAGCAGAGCATGCCGAACACCTCAGAATATTATTGGGAAGACTAAGAGCACACCATCTATACGCCAAATTCAGCAAGTGTGAGTTTTGGCTGCAACAGGTTGCATTCCTCGGGCACATCATAAAGGCCGAGGGAGTGGTAGTGGACCCAGCAAAAGTCGAGGCAGTCACCGACTGGAAGCAGCCCACTAGCATGACGGAGATACACAGCTTCCTCGGACTAGCCGGGTATTACCGAAGGTTTATAGAAGGGTTATCCAAAATTGCGAGACCCATGACCGAGTTGACAAAGAAGGACACAAAATTTGAGTGGAGTCCCTTTGAGAACAGCTTCATAGAATTAAATAAGAGCTTGACCGCAGCCCCAGTACTGATCTTACCAGATATACATAAAGATTTTGTCGTATACTGTGATGCCTCCCGACAAGGACTTGGGTGTGTGCTGATGTAGGATGATCAAGTCGTCACCTATGCATCCAGACAACTGAAGGTCCATGAAAAGAACTACCCAACCCATGACTTGAAGTTGGCAGCTGTGGTCCACGCACTAAAGATCTGGAGACACTACCTGATCAGAAACAAGTGTCAGATCTTTATGGACCACAAGTGCCTGAAATACTTATTCACCAAGTCGGAATTAAATCTGAGGCAGCGAAGGTCGCTGGAGTTGATAAAGGACTACAACCTCGAAGTGCAGTATCACCCCGGAAAGGCAACGTAGTAGCCGAAGCCCTGAGCCAGAAGGCTCACTGTGGTACCTGGGCACCCTGTGCCTACAACCCACGTTGGAGGACCGAATTCGGCAAGCCCAATGGGAGGATTCAGAAATCCGTACACCAAAGGCTCATACAAAGGTAGGCAAAGCCCCTGGGTTCCGAATGGATGAACACGAAACCCTGTGGTATGAGAACCGGATATGTGTGCTGAAAGCGAACGGGATAAGATGACTAATAGTGGGTTTGGTCCACAACTCAGCATATTCCATCCACCCGAGAACCACCAAGATGTACCAGGATCTAAAGCAAAAGTATTGGTGGGTGGCAATGAAAAGAGAAATAGCAGAGTTCGTCGCCCATTGCGACATATGCCGCCGAGTAAAGGCCGAACATCAGAGGCCAGCAAGGTTGCTACAACCACTAACCATACCAGTGTGGAAATCGGATGAAATCACTATGGACTTCATAACCGGGTTACAACGGACGAAAAAGGGAAACAACTCCGTTTGGGTCATCGTAGACCGTCTGACAAAGGTGGCCCATTTAATACCAGTCAGGACGACCCACCGAGGTGACAAACTAGCACAATTGTACATCGATCACATACTCCGATTGCACGGAGTACAAAGCCGGATAGTGTCAGATCGTGGCTCCCAGTTCACAGCGCACTTCTGGAAGAGTTTACATGCGCTTCTGAGAACCAAATTGGATTACAGTTCTACCTACCATCCACGGACGGACGGTCAGACTGAACAAGTAAATCAGATACTAGAAGACATGCTACACGCATGTGCTCTGACATACGGAAAGGACTGGGAAAAGAGTCTGTCATTCGTAGAATTCTCCTACAACAATGGCTACCAGGCCAGCCTACAGATGTCACCCTTCGAGGCATTGTACAGAAGAAAGTGTCGAACACCACTGATGTGGTCAGAGGTTGGAGAGAATTTGTATTTTGGCCCTGCCATAATTAAGGACTCAGAGGAACAGGTGGCCACAATTAGAGAGAACTCAAGGTAGCTCAGACCAGGCAAAAGAGCTATGCCGACACCCGCCGAAGGGAGCTTACTTTTGACAAGGGTGACTTCATATACCTCAAGGTGTCACCTATCCAAGGCACGAGGAGGTTCCAGATACGGGAGAAGTTGGCCCCACGATATATCGGACCATTTGAAATACTCGGAAGAATAGGAGCAGTGGCCTACCGTTTAAAGTTGCTAGAGACTATGTCCGACGTCCACAACGTGTTCCATGTATCTCAGCTCAAGAAGTGCTTGAGAGTATCGGAGGAACAAGTATCGTGCGAAGCAATGGACCTACAGCCCGACTTGAGATATTGTAGGATCGAAGTACACGTGTAAAGCTACCAGAGGAGGGGTGAATGGTAGATAAAAACTTTGCAGCGGAAGCAACAAAACACCCCTCAGCAGAAAACCGATCTGTTAAAGGAACCGTGTGCCCGACTAATCTAAACATGTTCAACTGTGACAAAACTAGTATAGATTGTAGAGAATCAAGTCACGAAGACGTCACAACAAGAATAATGAAAATCTGTTGAGAGAAACTCAAGTTACGATCGAAAGATCGAACAAAGGTCAATCTGTCCCACGCGAGAAAAACAGTTCTGAAATACTGCAAAGAAACTCGTGTATATCAGAAACCACAAATTCAATGACCGTGAAATTTTCACATATGATAGATAATAAAGTTTTGAAGACAACCCCAAAAGAATCACATCAATTGGATCTGTAAAACTCGAGTTATGATAAAACCACCGAAGCAAGGTAGTGCTGAACAGAAACTCGACGAGAAAAACTTGTCTAAAACAAGTCGGACAAACAAGGCACAGAAGTTCCTTTAGAATACGAATTTTATTTATAAAAACACAAGAGGAACAGCCCTAAAGTCGTGCTCTCCACGAGCCTTGGCCTCCCTTGCTTATATAACCAGCCCTAAGGCCAACCCAATTCAAACTAGGACTCCTACACCTGCTTGGATTCAAACTGTAACTTTCCAATACTGCTCAAGACTCTTCTACACGCAGATAGAAGCAATCTCAAGACTTCCAAACACCTTAGTAAGTTTATTTGATAGATCAAGACAATTTTCACATGAAGTTTTTCCTTTTAATTTGCAATTGGAACAATATTTAACTTCATGAGAACGTAAAACATTGTTCAATATAGAAATTTCTTTCATAGCATCTTGTAGTTTCGTATCAAGATCATCGCAAGTAGAACAATGCAAATAAATTGTAGAACAACAAGCATCTTTCATGTTTTTATCATTAAGTGCAGCAAGCTTTTTGTTCTTTTCGATTTCAAGTTCAAGTTTATCAAGTGTGGAGGTGTGTGCACTTCTTAGAGAGGACAATTGTTCATATATTAAATCACATGAGAAACAAGAATCATCACTAGGAATCAAGGATTTTATACGATGACTCGATTTTAACAACATGGTCCCTAAGCTTTTTGTCCTTTTTTCTTAACAATAATAGTGGCACGAGAAATAGCATCACACATTTCTTCACAAGTAGGACATACCTCTTCGTTGTCACTGTTGTGTTCTGCATCCTCCATACTTGATTTTGATTTGCCCGCCATGAAGCACAAGTTTGCCAGATCATCTTCATCACTTCCAACTACATCACTCGAGCCAAGTTCTTTAAGTGCGGTGATGAAACTGTTTATCAGTTTACATTCTGTAAAACCCTTCTTTTTCTTGTTGGTGTTGCCAATAGAGGACTTGAATTTATTCTGCTTTTCATCACGGTTAGAAGAACCTGAAAGGTTAGGGCAATCTATACGAAAGTGTCCTGTCTTACCACATTCAAAGCATCGTTGAGGTCCGGAGCTTCCTCTCCTTCTAGTTCTCACATTTTGCAATGTTTTTGAGAACCTAGTAGAAAGAAGTACTAGCTCCTCCTCTGGAAACACCTAAATCTGTTCCAGTGTTAGTGAAGACAGCAAAGCAAGTGTATTGCTAGATGATTGGCCGGAGCTAGGCATATCACGTTGTGAGACAAATGCAATAGCCTTATTTGGGTTCTTACGTGATATAATGTCAATTTCATGAGTTTTTAGCTTAGAATAAAGCACATCTAATGTCAGAGTACTCATGACAGTGGATTCACGTATGGATGTTACTTTCATCTCCCAAATTGACATGTCTAATGCACTTAGTAATTGCCTAGCATTTTCAGCATCTGAAAAATTAACATTGACGCTACGCAAGTTGCTGAGAATTTTATTAAAGCGAGCAAAGAGGTCATCAATGGACTCACCGGGTTGCATCTCAAATAGCATGTATTCTTTCTTGAACACATCCTGTCTTACCTCCTTGATCGTGTTGGATCCTTCGTGGTAGTGACAAAGTGCTCTCCACACATCGTACGCCGATCGGAGGTGTGCAACACGGTCGAAGTCGCTCTGAGTTAGTCCTTGTATGATCAAGTTCCGAGCCTTGTTGTTGTTGTCGACATCTCTCATGGTTGTAGCCATGACTTGATCGTTTGAAGGCACATCGTAAGGCTTGTACACCTTTTCCCATATTGCAAAGCCTTGCGCCTGGATGAAAGATTCCATGCGTGCCTTCCAAACCTGAAAATCAATACCACTAAACACACAAGGTTTGGCGGATTATTTATCCATGATGATTAGTCAAAACACGTGCAAATCATAAAGATTAGAGCAACCTGGCTCTGATACCAATTGTAGGATCGAAGTACATGTGTAAAGCTACCAGAGGGGGGTGAATGGTAGATAAAAACATTTCAGCGGAAGCAACAAAACACCCCTCAGCAGAAAACTGATCTGTTAAAGAAACCGTGTGTGCGACTAATCTAAACGTGTTCAACAGTGACAAAACTAGTATAGATTGTAGATAATCAAGTCACGAAAACGTCACAATAAGAATCATGAAAATTCGTTGAGAGAAACTCAAGTTACGATCAAAAGATCGAACAAAGGTCAATCTGTCCTACGCGAGAAAAACACTTCTGAAATACTGCAAAGAAACTCGTGTAGATCATAAACCACAAATTCAATGACCGTGAAATTTTCACAGATGATATATAATCAAGTTGTGAAGACAATCCAAAATAAATCACATCAATTGTATCTGTAAAACTCGAGTTATGATAAAACCACCAAAGCAAGGTAGTGCTGAACAGAAACTCGACGAGAAAAACTTGTCTGAAACAAGTTGGACGAACAAGGCACAAAAGTTCCTTTAGAATACGAATTTTATTTATCAAAACACAAGAGGAACAGCCCCATAGTCGTGCTCTCCACGAGCCTTGGCCTCCCTTGCTTATATAACCAGCCCTAACTATCCCAATTCAAACTAGGACTCCTACTCCTACTTGGATTCAAACTGTAACTTTCCAATACTGCTCAAGACTCTTCTACACGCAGATAGAAGCAATCTTAATACTTCCAAACACCTTAGTAATGTCCCAAACATTCCTAAAACAACTCAAATTCGTGACCCACACGAAATCCTATCATAACCAACTCAAAACTTTCCATATTTGAGTCAAACACGACTCAGCCGCAGCCTGAGTCCATAACCTACTCGGTTGGACCTTTCCGATCAATTCTTTACGTCCACATCTCTTCATCACGCCTTGTAACCATCCAGCCACGTCCATGCACTCCTTGCACACATGCAAACATCTTCCAAAGACGTCCAAGATACCTTCATATGCATTGTTCTTGATTCAAACATACTGCGCAACCTCCCGATCAACTCAACCACAATTCCTCCCAAACTTGGTTGTTGAACCTCATCTTCTCCCTAAGATTAGTTCAATGGATCCCGTCACCAGCCATGTCTTGAACTCAAGCAACACCTCCACATGAATAAACAGCCAATACTTCCGAGCACAAGTCCTCGACTTGACTCTCGTTAGTTCCGAAACTACAACATCTTACGTGAGCACCTCACATAAGCATGTTGTAAACCATAGCAAAATGATATCAGCCATAACCACCAAAACACACCAAAAACTTAGTAAAATAATACTAAGCAAACTTTCCATAAGAGTGCAAGTTCGAAACATTGCAAGTTAAAAGCAGAACCATTGCAATCAACCTCCGAACCTTACCAAAGCTAACCGGACCTTGAACCGGAGCTTACCAAAGCTAGTCGGACCCAGCGCCGGAGCTTACTAAAGCTTAGCCGGACCTAGCACGGAACTTACCAAAGCTAGTCGGACCTAGCACCGGAACTAGCCAAAACAAGTCGGACCTATCGTCCGACCTTGCAGGAGCTCGGACCTAGAGTCGGACCTTGATAAAAAGGTGTTTTGGTAGTATTCAAAACTTTTATCCTCAAAGCCAATGTATCCAGCACACATAGGTCTCACAGATATCAAGAGCTGCCCACAAGGATCCTAGACGTTGTAACCCGGCAGACACGTAGGAGTGCAGTGCGATTCTACCAAGTCCAGTGGACTAACCATACCGAAGCAGAAGCTACTTGGGATCGTGAGGACGACCTGGGGGGGAGTTTCCCCACCTATTTGAAGGAATAACCGAATCTCGAAGACAATATTCTAATTAAGTGGGGTAGATCTGTAACGGCCAAACATTCAAATATATCAAAATTTTATTCTAACTGAAATTTACATCAAAACAAACAAAAAAGAGAAAAAGAAAAAAAAGGGGGAAATGGGCCTCTCCCTGGCGCAGCCCAGCAACCTGGCCCGGTTTCCTCCCCTCCCTCACGTGGCCCACTGTGCACAGCGCCTTCCCCTACCTCCGGCCGCCGCCTCCCCGAAAACCCGCCGACGCCGGTCACGTCCCCGCCCGCTGTCCCTTCAGCCGTGCCACATTTGATGGCTTCCCCTTCCCCCGCTTCCGTGCTGCTGCAGCACTACTGTGCGGATCCCGGCTGACGGGGCCTCCGAATCGCACGAGCACGGACGCGGCCGGTTGCCCAAGCGGCTGCCACCGCCGGATATTGCGCCAGCCGCCCTGTTCTACACAGCGCCATCTTCAATGCCTGCTGCACGTCACGCTCAGAGCCCCGCCACCTCTCCTCCCCCCCGGATTCCCGGTGCCTGCATCAATTGTCGCACAACGGGAGCTTTGGCACGCCGACCGCCGGCACCGCCTTCTCGCAGCTATAAAAGGCCGCTTCCTCTACGATTCTCCCTCACACACTCGCCCCTAATCCCCACAGCTCCTAGTTCGAGCAAGGAAAGGGACCGCCAGCACCGAATTTCGCAAGAACGACGCCTTCTTCCCCAAGTCCAGCCACCACCTGAACCGCTCCGGTGAGTCCCCTCTCCCCAATTCCTCACGCATGTAGCACCGCAGCTAACCCTCCTAGCCATTCCATGAGTCTATTTGTCTTCTCGATCACCGTAGCTCGCTAGCGCCGTAGCTCCAAGCTCGCCGCCGCCATAGATAGTCGCCGGCCTTCGTGGGGGCTCCCCCGGCCCGGCCGAGCCTTGTGACAGCATCCCCGCGATCCAGCAGTCATGAAATAGCACCCAAACTTGGGCGAAAGCAAGTGCAGCCGCAGTGCCACGATGCACCGCCGTCTTCGCCATCTCCGGCGACCTCTAGCCACCACTCCGGCGATCCCCTCGGCCTAAGGGTCTTTCCGTTAGGCTCCCGACACCGCGTAGACCACTGGCGTAAACCTCATTAGACAAAACCGTGAAAAGAGTGCGGCTCCAGCTAGCCGCCGACTTCCCTGCCGCGCCGACGACTTCTCCCCGACCGGTTGACCACACAGGCAGAGCCACGGGCGTGGCCGCTGACTCAGCGCCACGCGGGCGCCAGCCCACCCGAGCGCCTGCCAGAGTCCCGGTGGGCTCGGTCCAGGTTGACCAGAGGCTCAGCGGCTATGGACCGAGTTTCAGTCCACAACATTGACCGTGGGGTTCTGGCCCTGCCTGTCAGCCGGTATACTCAGGGAAAAACGCTTGGTACACTTGATAAGTGTACACAGAAACTTGAAAAAGGCATTTTCGGGTACATAAAACTTCCAGACAAAATCCTAAAAATAGGAATTAGTCATTAGAGAATGATAACACAACAAATTAAGTGAACGGCGAAAGGGGATAGGGTGAGGCCCTCCGGCCAAGGACACTACCCCCTCCAAAAGCCCAAATAAAACATGTTGCTCGTTAGGAAACCCCTTAGAACCCTTACAACCATGAAACTATGAAGTTACCTAAGTTTTGGATTCCTTTGGGTTTAACACTAATTCGGGCAAATTACGTACTATAGCAAACGAGGAAGTCGACGAGGAATTCGACGACCAGGATTACAAGGAATTTCTAGAATCTTTTGAAGGCAAGCCCTAACCCCCTTGATCATGATTGCTCCAATGAATTTATAAAATTGCCCTGATAGACTGTTTCAATATGCATGTTTTTCATGATTATTTTTAAACGTTGTAGTAGCTAAGACCCACTTGACTAGTGGTTACTTAGTCACGTGCTTGTCATGTGAAGTGCCATGAACCGCCCCCCCTCCTGACCTTGTCGACTCCTCGTTGATGCCCTAAGGCCCCGTCGTCACTATACAATGTGATGACATGTGTGATCCCTTGAAAGTTGAATGCTTAGGAACCCTCGAGATGCTCGCATCGCGGCTCACTAAATTAATCATCGGATTTGCAAAAAGTGTTGAAAGGTGTCTTGGTGGTGTGAGTTAGGAAGTGGGTTGGGAATTTGTGTTATAAAACTTATGTGGGGTGAAGTGGGGAAAAAGGGAATGGTTGAGGAGGGATTTGGTGAATGTGTAATGTGCGCTTCGGTGTAGTCCACCTGTCGTGGATATTGATGGAGCTGCCTCAACAACTCAAGGACCGGTTCATATGGACTCGTCATAGTGATTTTATACAACCACAAAACCTGTATGGGCAGGACTCCCTCTACCTTCTTGGTGACTTCCACATGAACCATCTAGCGGCCAGTAGGGCACGGGGGACCAGGAAAAGACACGGGGGAGTCATTACCCATGGTCCGGCTAGGAGAGTAATTTTACAAATAGCCCCTGGGTGCGTCCCGAGGTGTGATTGTGGGGTTACTCGGGGAAGATGAGGTGAATGTTACGATACTCCCTTGCTAGGAGTGCTTAACCTGTGGGTAAAGTGTACAACCTATGCAGAGTGTAAAATCCGGATAAACATTGTCACGGTCTTGAAACACTATGTACTGAGCTCTTGTTGATTTGTGTTAGCATGTTTCCTTGATGTAGTTGAGTGGCAGTGTTTGCCGTGTTTTGGATTTTACGACTGTGTGCTAGAACTAGTAAATCCATGGGGCTTGAACGTTCGAATAAAACTTAGGGAACTGGCGGGATGGAGTTCAACTCCCCAGGTCCCACCAACTAAAATCAGGATACGGTTACCTCATTTCGCTTTGCAAAACCTTCTTTTAAAAACAAATCTGCATGAATGCTTTTCGGCAACTCTAAGCCGTATAGCCCTACCTTGCTTCAAACATTGCATGAAACACATCCCCTTGAGTAGTGTTAGGGCTTGCTGAGTACCTTCCGTACTTACTCTTGCTTTTTTCGTGACCCTCAGAAGCAGAAGAGGACAGGGAGATTGAAGTTGAAGCGCAATACAATGACGAGTAGGCCTAGTCCTACGCCCAGGCTGCCTGAGGGGAATGGGAGCCACTTAACCTGCTGCTTTTTACCAGTTTTCTGTTCTTTTGAGGCCCTGCGAGGCTGATGAATTGTAACCTAAGACATGGTTGTAAGACCTCAAGGGTCATGTTGAGACTGAATTAATGTATGGTATTCGATCAATTCTATTGTGTGTACCAACTACTGATCCAAGGATTGGTACGGGATACACAAGTGGGCCCCGAGAAAGGTGGGTCCTGACATGGAAAACCACCCCACTACACGAAAAGAAGAGGATCATTTTGGTGGCGAGATGTGCTTAGCCTTCGGGGTGTCTTCAGAGCACAAACAACCATCAGGGTGGTCACGGGAGACACAATAAGTATGTGGCATGACAATTGGGAAGGCCACCTCCTTCAAAGAGACTTCAACGCCTTGTATACCTTTAAGAAGAAGCCGAAGGTTCCATTCCATCAGTTTTGCCACCATGAAGATGTACATCAACATTTCTTCCATCCACTGTCACAACAAGCCCATGCACGGCTTGGCAGCATGATGGAGTTTGTAACCCATGTGCTAGGTAGGGGCCAACAGAGAGACATATGGATGGACAACAAGCACAAAGAGCAATACTGCACAAAGATGGTATACCTCTCATATTTCACTCACATCAGCCCTCCACCTCCGTTTCAATGGATATGGAAATCAAGAACGCTCAAGAAAATTAATATATTCATGTGGCTGCTATTCAGGGACAGCCTAAATTCCAGAAACTTGCTAAAAAGGAAAATTTTCAAGATAGAGGAGGATGACTACTTCTGTGTGCTTTGCAATCTAGATGCGGAAGAGCTGACATATCATCTATTTTTCCAATGTCTCTTTAGTGAGGCCTGCTGGACCATAATTGGGATTCAATGGAATCATGACCTGGATTTCTTTGATACCATTTAGAGGGCTAACAGAAGCTGGAATCACTCAAGTTTCCTGGAGGTAATAGCAACGGCTGCCTGGGAGATCTGGAGACAACACAACAACAAAATCTTCAGGGGGGTAATGCCTTCGGTTCAGAACTGGAAATCATGCTTTAAATCTTCATTGTTACTTCAGTGTGTACGTATCAAAGAGACGAACAGAAACAGAATCCATGCATGGGTTGAAAGTCTATAGGAGTGTTTTTTCCATCTCGGGAAAACACCAACTTGTTGATTGGAGTTCAGGTCGAGGAGGTTTCCTTCCTTGTAATAAACTATGTAGGGCTTTCTCTCAATAAAACCGCCGTAGGGGTTTCTACTACAGTTTTCCGCTAAAAAACGGTGGCATGCGACGGAGGAGCTTCAGTGACGGTTTTCATGCTCTATGTTGCACCAAAACAGTTGGTGTTTGGTCGGAGAGCATTGTGGCAACCTCAGGAACTCCAAACTGGATCCCAATCATGACGACAAGGGCAGCAACTTGGTTCGATGGTGAACCTAGGGGTTTGGGGCAAAAAGTGGAGAAACTGGCATTCCGGCGGGTCTGGTTGATCAAACTTTAACCTCTTCGCATGGAGAAACTCGCAAGAAAACCTAGAATCCCTCCTTTAATTGGAATCAAAAAGACCGAGCGAGCAGTCTGAATTTTGCAACCTTTTACCCACTGTTCTATGAACTAACCAAAGAAAAATCATGAATTTTGGCTCACCGACGCTAGCGCATGACGATAAACTCGAGGGACAGCAAGAAGGAACTAAGGCGAACCATGGAGGCCGGTTGGTTGAGCGGGAAAGGGGCTGAGGCAGCTGTTCGATGATGCTTTGTTGAGGCGGCAATGTTGGGTGCAGAGGAGAAGAATTCCGCCCGGCTCACAGGATCAGCGTGGAGTGATGATGGTTGCTGGCGTCAGGGAGGAAGAGGAGAGCCTTGCGCTCCTTCCTATGGCCACCGATAGGCGAGAACATGGATGGTGGCATCGGGGAACAGAAGAATAGCGCGGGTGCAACCGAGCAGCAAGCACGGGGGGAGTTTGTGTGTGAGGCGGGCAGAAAACCGAGAGAGAAATCAGCTTTGGTCAAGCAGTACGCGAGCTGAGGCACAACGGCGATCGGTGATCAAATGACAAAATCCATGCGGTGGCACATGCAAACCATGCGTGGCGCGCGTGAGCGAGGAACCGAGGAGATCAAAACCATTTGGCTTTGAGTCCTGCTGCGTGATGCCAGCTGACAGGTGGGCACCACCTGTCATACACTCAAACATGCAGAAGAGATCAAAATTCAATTAAAATAGGAGATGGGCTGTAAAAATTTTGAAATTTTGCAGCACAGCAAATTCCAATATGCTGAACCCAATGGTGATATCAAATCTGCATGTTGATTGCTATAAATTGGAAATCTGATAGAGCAGAACCTCGACCATTAGGTTCAAAATGATTTTAATTCAATAAACAGATTCCACTTAATGTTTTCTACATGAAATTGAATAATAAAGAAAAGACTTTATTGGATATATGGAAAATATCTTGATGAACCCAAATTTTAAATTTATAAAAAGCTGTATGCAGAAATCAGATTTGAGTATGATTCACCACCCTTTTATATAAACTCGATTAAAACCAAAAGAGTGTTTCAAACTTTAATTAAATTTACGACTGAATCATAAATGAATATGTGGGCTTTACATCACTCCCCCTTAAAAGAATCTTGTCCCGAGATTATAAAAGAAAGGACGAAGGTAATGAAAATTACCGGGTATAAGCTGATAACAATTCTGGATAGTTTGTGCGAAGATATTCTTCACTTTCCCACGTTGCTTCTTCCGTGTTATTGTTGTTCTACAAAACATTGTAGAACCATAATGTTTGGTTTCTTGTAATCCGAGTCTTTTCATCGATAATCTGGATTGGATGTTCAGTGTACAGAAGATCCGGTTGCAAGGATTTGAGATCCTCCTTGTGAATTTCAACTGTGGATTTGAGATAT
Organism: Neostapfia colusana; assembly: GCA_030760725.1. NCBI lineage: Eukaryota > Viridiplantae > Streptophyta > Magnoliopsida > Poales > Poaceae > Neostapfia > Neostapfia colusana. Next base: position 70,761,574 of record JASWHV010000013.1, on the reverse strand, counting down.
TCCATAGCTGCAACACGTGAAAAATACCATGAATCCCGGCTAGAGACGTTGGCAACTCCAGCCGATAGGCCACAGGTCCACACTTTTTTGTGATAGCGAATTGACTAACAAAACGGGGACCAACTTTCCCTTCACCCCGAAACGATGAATCCCCTTCACCGAAGATACACGGAGGTAAACTTGGTCTCTGATGTCAAAGTGAAGAGGGCGACATCGTTTGTCCGCATAACTCTTTTGTCGAGATTGGGCAACCTTTAAATTGGCTTGAATAACTCGAACTCGTTCCTCAGCCTTATTAATGAGATCAATCCCGTATGACTCTTTTTCCTGATTCACACCAATTCAGCAGCGTGCGTCATTCCCGGTCGTAAGGAGCTTCATACGGTGCCATCTTGATGCTATATTGGTAACCGTTGTTATAGGAAAATTGCATGGCACACGCCCTCAGCATATATTCAAGAATATGATTTACTCGCTCGGTTTGACGATCAGTCTACAGATGGTATGCAGAACTTCTAATCAGCTTGGTTCCCAATGAAGCATGCAGTTGCTCCCAAAATCTAGCTACGAACAGCGCACCACGGTCAGAAACGATGGTGCGGGGAACCCCGTGTAAACACATGACTCTGGTTCCGTACAGCTCCACATACTTTTTTGCAACATAATTGGTATGGACAGGAATAAAATGGGCTGTGTTGGTCAAGCGATCGACGATTACCCAAACAGAATCATGCTTCTAAAATGTCATTGGTAATCCGACGATGAAGTTCATACTCACGTCTTTCCACTTCCATGCTGGTATTTTCAGTGGATGAAGTGGTCCGGCTTTCCTCATCTGGTCGGCTTTAACTCGCCGACACGTATCACACTCGGATACGTATTTTGCAATCTCTCTTTTCATCCGTGTCCACCAAAATTTAGATTTTAAATCTTGGTACATCTTGTTGCTGCCCGGATTAATGGAAAATTTGGATAAGTGAGCGTCATCCGAAATTTCCTTGCGTAAATCCAAATCCCGTGGCACTGCTATCCATTTATTAAACCATAGAGCTCCTTGAGCATCTTGCCGGAATCATTTTATTTCCCCATGAACAAATCTTTCTCGTAGGTGGGACATACCCTTGTCCTCTTTTGAGCTAACATAATCTCCTCCCTAATAGTAGGTAGGAGAGCAAGATTATACGAAGCTCCATATGGAACCAAGTATAAAATTGGTTCTTATTCTTCATGTAAAAGTCCCAAAAATATAAAGGTAATAAACAGAGGGTTGACTACCGTTATGTTTGGAATGCAAGAAAATAGGACTTACAAAAACTTTATACACGTGATGATGCACATGGGTGTCCAACCAAATAAGCTCTCATGTTCATTTGAAATGTGTTAAGCCAAGGTTGAATTATACACCATGTGTAAAGTTCTCATGTGTAAGAGAGAGTTTAAATTCAGATTTGAACTCAAATGTTTTCCTCATGTTGCTGCCAAAAAGTTGGAGTACACATGTATCCTCATAACTTTGAACTCGAGAAAATTCATGGTGGCCACATCATGATTTTAGGGCTGGCTAAAAAGGAGTTAAACATGATCATTTCCAAATTTGAGTTGAATTCAAATTTGAAAGTGAAATTCACACTGGATTTGGTTAATTCAAAATTCAGCCCACGTTTAAACTCCCAAAATGTCAGATTGAGTGGATTTACATGAATGAAGATCTTTTGGAAACATTGGGAGGATAAGAAGAGGAGTAAAGGGGGTAGACCCCACATGTCATTGAGCCACTTTAACTTGCTTCCGAAGACTTTCCTCTGTTCAGTGTCGAACACCATCAGAGCCTTCTCAGAGCGCCACCGAGGGCAGCCACCTCCAGCTTCTTGCATCGAGCTGGTGACCTGCTCGTGGCTTCAACACCTCACGGCCTGATCCTCTCACTCACCAACCGAGCTGCAAGCATAGGCCACCTTCTCGCTACTTCTATCGCACTGGCGAACAGCTCATAGGTTTGAGTAGCTCCCGGCATGATCTTTTGCTCACAAAAACAGCAACCCCGGGCGTTATTTCCCCCACACATGAACTGAACCAAGAGCATGGAATTTAAAATTTTGAAACCAACAGAAGGTTAACTCCCGGTAATCAAATTAAGTTTGTGGAATTTGCTGCAAACTTAAAATTTGAATTTGGGAGCCACTGAGTTGGGGGAGACTGCTTGTGGGACCCACCTATCATTGGCACAAAATCAACAACCGAGCTCCTCTTCTGTGCGCGAGTGACACCGAGGGGCATGCAACACCGAGGCACCATCGGAGCTGCCTGTATCTCTGCTCGCCCTAAGGCGGTTCCACCCCATCTCCCCGGCTGCTCGATAAACATCGAGGGCGTCCTTAGCTTCCGGCTTGATCTTTTGCTTACACAACCAACGCACACAGGCGTTGCCTCTCCCTCAAGGAAAAACAGGGCCGAACTAGCGCCGCTGCCTAGGTCTCGATCGGAAGCTAGCAAATTCTTGCGGACAGCTCCCTACTGAGCAGCAAAACGGAACCAGAGGCTTATCATCCACATCCTCGGCGCAGAAATGTTCGACTTTCGGCCCTCCTAACCCTAGCTCGGCGGTTCTTTGCGGCGACCGAGAAAACTTCCATAGCTCGGGCTCCCATGGACAGTCCCATACGGAGGTGCTCATGCTCGAGCAAGTAATCCCACGGATGCGCCGTCTACTCGTGTTACTTTTCACCAAACCTCAGAGCACGCCGTGGATCATCGAGCTTTAATTCGGCGTTTTTTCTCCCGGCGCATATAAACGGACCTCCGGGTAAGAATCCGTCGAATTCACCCTCAATTCTCGTCCTTAGTTCACAAAATCGTGCACAAAGGTGCTAGACAAGCTAGTGATCAATTTTCCTTAGCAACCCTAGCATGAAACCTGGTGTTGGCGGCTCATTTCAAGGTTTCCCGATCTCAAACCCAGCGACACACTTTGGGCGCATGTTGAAACCATAGTAGCCGACTTTTTCGAGATCGTTTGGATTCATGTCTAGCTTCTACAAGTTTCACTGGTGCCGTAGGGCCATTTTTCCGAACTTTTGGCGGGCTAGAACAATGGATCGTCGTCGCTGGAGGCTTCCCGAAGCCGCCGCACGCCGTCGACCTAGTTCCGGCCAGCGATAGCTTGTGCCGATCCCACAAACGGGTTTCCTGACCCTGAAAACCCCCGGGCGGTGAGTCTCCGGCCGGGAGATGGCCGGGAACGTGGCGCCGGCGAGGTCGCCGCCTCTGTCCGGCGAGGGCACCGCGCGCGCGAGAGGGAGGCGGGAGGAGGAAGAAGGGTGGGGCTGGCCCACCGGTCAGTGAGGGAAATTTAAATCTGGGATTCGCTGTGGCTCAGGATCCAGTGCGGTTACACAGTGGAAAACACGGTAACCCTGTGTGTTTTCACATTTCATTGGCAGGGATTTAAACAGTGGGACCAGGTTGAATTTTCAGTACAAATAAATTCCAGATTTCAAGCAACCTTTAGAAATTCATAACTTTGTGTAAGAAACTCCAAATTGGGTGATTCATATTGGGTTAGATTCAGTTTACAAAGATCTATTCAAATTTGCACCCCAATTTTAATGAAAGTCACTAATAAATTCTGGATAATTCTTTTAATATTTTAGGTAAAAGACTTATGGAGGGAGTTTGGGTAAGCCAAAAATACCCAAATTTTGCTAGAATATTCTTTAGGGTATTATTGAACTTCCAGCTAAGTTTGAGCTCATTTGGAGTTGATTTGAGTAGTAATTTTCAGAGTCCAAGCTGCTGTGCTCAAAAGTGTCCAGAAACTTTTCAGAAAAAGTTTCTACTTTGTAAAATTCGTTCTAGGTCTTAGCTCCAAAAAATCCTAGTAAAATTCAGGCATACTCTATAATTCATACTTAAAATTGTAGTTCACTTGATTTGGCATGAAAATGCAATTTACTTCAGAATTAATTCCTTTTTGCATCACTGCTTAGGAAATTATTTTGGGGAACTACTCTAGTAAAATTCCTGAATTTCGGATCAAAATACTTTCTTGTGACCAGGAACTCATATGCAAAATTTCAGCTCAAGTTGAGTCTTAGATCTTCCTGTACTTATTCTCCATGCTTATGTATGTGAGAAAAGTATAGGGATTATTGGGGGATTTAGTGGAGACACAATGTCCATCCACATTAGCTGTAATTTGGCAAGCTAAGTCCCTGTGTAGTGTAGGACTTCCTGTAAAAATTTCAAAGCCATTAGACATCATGTTGTTCAGTTTCATCCAACACAATTTCAGCCACCTTATGTCTTCATTAGACAACATAAGAACACTAGGACTTCATTGCCTATGGCAAATGGATTTTTTGGTTAATTTAGGTGCACAACAGGGATCCAATATTCATTCTTAGAACTCCACACATTCCCCTTTTATTAAAAAATTCAAGTCTTTAATTCCTAATTTCCATTATAAACTCGTGCATATTCATATCGGTAGGGCATACGACGAAGGATCCCGACGAAGGCGATCAAAGAAGGAGTTCAACGGAGTACATCCATTGTAGTGCGGAAAAGTTGATCAAGCTGCAAGGAAGAGAAAATTCTAACTGATATTAATACTATTAATCACCGGCAAAACCAAGGCAAGCCCCGGTTTGCATTTAATTACCTTTTGCAAAGTTTTCATTTGTATCATTTATGTCTAGGGTGTAATGCTTGCATTAGAGTTAAGGTGATTGAAACCCCATTTGCATGACTTATAAATCCTATGGAGGGTTGGATAGTTTATGAATCTATGTGTAGAGAATGCCATGCTAATGTTCTTAGGATCTTGGTAGAAGTCGAGTGGTTGGAATCTACTCGCGAGATAGGAATTTCATCACACGGTATAGAAAGAAAGAAATAATGGCTTAAGAATGTGAGATTGAGACCCAGCAGGGGGATAGGATGCAGTGAGCGGAGGTCTCATGTGCGTAGCCCTATTGGTGTCGGTTGAGGACCGAGCCGCGTGCTGCCCTGCTGGACAAGTTTGAACAGTACCGGATGCATACTAGCATATGTGAACCAGGAAATCGATGTAATTGGTCAACCTGGGTGCCCAGGCTTACCCAACCATTTTATAGGAGTGGGTTGAGGGTAGCAAGGTGTAAATCTGATGGTGGGCATAGACACACTCCACGCGGGGACCTCCTGCCCGTTACGGATGGACCGGTTCGGCATTTGGGTTTCCTTTGAAAGGTTGCTGCATACAGCAGAGTAGTAAGGTGTGAAGCACCACACTTCTAAAATGGGTGTATGTGGCGTGTTATCTGGGTGTCTACTGATTTCAATCATCGTCCCTCGCGTTTATTTGAGTACCGCTTGTTCACTACGCTGTGATGTAGTAATAATTGAAAGAAGTCAGAATATGATGATTGATCTATTATTGTCTTGAAACCATGTATGCTGTAGATGTAGAATTCATTAAGTTTATCTCCCACTTTGGGCATAACCACATCCGAGGAAAGCATTTCTTGTTTGATTGTGGACTTATGATGTGAGGGCTGCCTAAGGCATACTAATCTGCTGCTATAAAACTGAAAGTAATGATTAACATGTAGGTATGTCTTTATCGCAATATCCTTTTCCTATATTACTAATCCCTGTATGTAGAGTTTCATGTTTAGGATTGTCGGTTAAGTCTTGCTGAGCTGGAGCCCTGCACGCCGCCGTGATCTTTGTATGAGTGTTGTTAGTGTGTAGCGTCCTCGGGCTGGACGACTGCACTTTTGCTTAGCCAGGATGAGGGTTTAGCTATGAATAATACTTCCGCTGTCTATTAAGTATTGTAAAAGACTTCCGCTGTTTTATGTAAAATAAAAGTTTGTATGTTGTTCTTAATCTTTTCTTGTGTGCTGTTGGGTTCCTCATCGCACAGCACCACCCTCTGCGATCCCGGAGTGGGAGGACCACGGGGTGGCTCCCCACACTTCAATTGGAGTAATGGTTAGGTTGTGAACATGCGCTTTCTGACTAAGCGCATCAGCTACCACATTCGCTTTGCCAGGATGATAGTGAAATTCAATCTCATAATTTTTAATCAACTCTAACCATCTCCGTTGTCACATATTCAGTTCCTTCTGCGTGAATATGTATTTCAAACTTTCGTGGTCGGTGTAGAGATGTACTAGGTTGCTAGTAAATAATGTCTCCACATTTTCAGAGCAAGGACCACTGAGCAAGCTCAAGGTCATGCGTCAGATAATTCATCTGATGACCCCGTAATTGCTGGGATCCATATGCGACCACACGTCCTTCTTGCATAAGCACGCAGCCAAGACCGATGCCCGATGCATCACAATAAACATGAAACATGCTGTTTTGTCCGGCTGAGCCAAAACCGGAGCTGTGGTGAGATGCTTCACTAACATTTGAAAAGCTTGCTCACATGATTTGCTCTAATTATACTTGGTGCTTTTCTTCAATAGCTCCTTCATAGGTTTAGCAGCTTTGGAGAAATTCGGAATGAATCTCCGGTAATAACCTGCTAAACCTAGGAAACTCGGAGCTTCTTTAATGGATGTTGGATATTTATATTTCAGCACTTGCTCAATTTTACTTGGATCTACAGCGATGCCTTTCGCTGAAATAATATGTCCAAGAAATGGCACGTGGCTGATCCAAAACTCACATTTCCTTAATTTTGCATAGAGTTTGTTATCTCTCAATCGTTGGAGTACAATATGCAAATGTTTTGCGTGCTCTTCTTACGATTTATAATAAATCAATATGTTGTCAATGAACACCACGACGAACTTTTCTAACTCCAGCATGAACACTGAGTTCATGAGATACATAAATTGAGTCGGAGCATTGGTTAATCCAAAAGACATGACAAGATACTCATAAAGCCCGTATCTTGTCGAGAACGCCGTCTTTGGTACATCTTCCGCCCTGATTTTTATTTGGCGATAACCAGGCCGAATATCCATCTTCAAGAATACCTTAGGACCCACTAATGATCGAATAAATTGTAGATGCGCGGTAGGGGATACTTATTCTTTATAGTGACAGCAATTAGTGGATGATAATCTACACATACCTTAATGTTTTGTCCTTCTTTACAAATAGTGCGGAACAGCACCAAGGTGATGAACTTGGGCGTATAAAACCTTTGTCCATAAGGTCATTTAGTTGTTCCTACAATTCTGCTAACTGTTTAGGTGCCATTTTATGCGGCCGCCGATAGATTGGTGTGGTTTGCTAGTTCAATTTTAAACTCCACATCATGTTTTGATGGCATGCCCAGTAAATCATCGGGAAACACATCCGGATATTCACATACCACTGAAATATCCTCAAGCTTAGCAGCTTCTACATTATACACTACTGCAGCTTGCTGTGATGGATCCACAAGACACAAAGTGTGGCTGCCATGGACTTGGGAATTTAGTTGAACAGTCCGTGAACCGATATTGAAAACAGCTCTGTATTGTGTCAACCATGACATTCCTAATATGACATCAATCTGTCGATCCTCCAAGATGATGAGACTTGTGGGATAGATTTTTTCACCATACATAGAGGGTGCCCGGGTAACATTTTCATCGGTTGAAATTCTGCCTCCGAGTGAATTGATATGAAACGGATGCTTGATGGTGCTGAATAGGAGATGATGTTTCAGAACAAAGTTTTGCTAATGAAATTATGGGTGGCACCAGAATCAACTAGAATAAAGGTGGGTTGTTCATGTAAAGTGAACATGGCCGCCAAAACAGGTTCTCCTTCCGGTATGTCTTCGATTGCAACGTAGTTAACGCTGCCGTCTTTTGATAAGGTTCTCTTCACTTGATTACAGTACTGATTAGAATTCTGTTGACGCGGTATTTGGCAGCGACGCTGCTGGTCTGTACGGCTATCCCGTGCAAGTTTAACCCTCTGCTTTCCACTGAATTGGGGTGGACACAAATCTTGCACAACTTGCTGCGATGGGACTGCATGGATGGTCCTCTGCTGCTGATGTTGAGACGTACGACTTATTTGCACCCGCTGCTTAGATGAAAGTGCACATGTACTTGATTACTGCTGTTGCTGTGGGAGTCGCACCACGGATTGAAATTCCTGATCGGAAGGTAAACAATACAGCACCCAATACTCTTGAGGAAATTCAGTGGTATACTCCTGCAGTATACTTCTCTTTCTCTTTTCGGCCTTATAACGAAGATAAGCATCTTCTTGTAGTTGCCGTTGTTGTATAAAGCCACCATATCTCGAAGCTTGACATCAAGGCCGTGGAAAAATAACTCACACTTTATATCCTCCTTATCCACAAACTCAGCTGCATATTGCACCAAGCGGTTGAACTCCTTGAAGTATTCATAGACACTCATTTTTCCTTGCTTCAACTCCAAGAATTTCTCATATTTTGTGCTTATAATCCCCGTAGACATGTGACGAGCATGAAAGGCATCACAAAATTTAATCCACGTGACACAATGTTTTTCACGGAGGTTGGTGAGATATTCTGCCCACCAGGCTCTAGCGGATCCATGGAGTTGCTGAGCAGCAAATAAATCCTTTCGATACTCATCACACTAGAGCATCTCCAACTTGGATTCAATCACGAGGAGCCAATCATCCGACTCCAATGGTTCTTTTGCTTTTGAGAATACCGGTGGTTTTGTAGCTATAAAATCCAAATAAGTGCTTGAATTTGGATTATGTCGTTGTGTCTCCTGTTGGTTGCCTTGTTGCACAAACCTTTCCAAAGACTCAGCCATCCTTCCCAAGACAGACGCCAATCTGGTTGATGATGTCAGTAATTATTGCTGCGGCAAATCATTTCCACCATGACTAGAATCACCAAACTCACACCCGGAACGAGGGTGATCCCAACTGCAAGGGTGAGCAACCCTCTACTCAGAAATGGCCAGTCTCCACTAAACCAAGAATTTGAATATGAAAACAGCAAATTCCTGTCTCAATTGAATACCAAAGTTATAATTCATAGTCCTTAGGTGGGCACACTATCGATTGCTCACTCGTATACGCCTAAGTTTTTGAAAATACACTCTTTCCATGTGTGCTATTCCCAATGCGGCTCTGATACCACGACTATGAGGACCCGTGTAAAGGTCCCAAAAATATGAATACAAAGAAACTGATGTTGGAAACAAATATTTGGTTTCATGTGTATGAAAATTTGGACTTGTTTAAATTTTCACAAGCGATGATGCACATGAGAGCTCTCTCTACATAAGCTCATGATTATTTACATGCTTGGATCCAAGGTTGATTAAAACCACAGGTTTGAAGTCTCACGTGCAATAGAAAGTTTAAAATTCAGTTCTTGAACTTAAAATGTTCAATTCAAATTTCAAATGATGGCAACACAATTGAAATGCAAACTGATGTGTTCAAACTCTCGTTTGCAGCAGCTAAATTCAAAATCATATTTCATATTTGAATTCCTTAGGTCCAAATTAATGGAGATGCAAAGTCTCATGAATTTTGGATATGTTTTGCTATCCATTTTACAAATGGACTTAAATGTGCAATGAATTCAAATACACATTTGAATTTGAATGAAACTTGCCCAATTATCCAAATACAGTTCAGATTTCAGTTTCACACAATTGAATTTGATCATTTGCCAAATGTGAGAGAATTTGAGAGGATAAGAGGAGCAGTGGGACCCACTTGACAGTTGCACTCAAAAGATCAGTACTGAAGAGCCGATTCTCTGTTTTGCTTCTACTGAACACTCAACAGCATGCAGGGGAAGCAACGGCGCCAGCGCACGCTCACCGGCTCAGTTGACCACAGCCCACCACAAACCGTCTCAGCTGCGATCTTTCACTCCAATCCGTGCTCCTTTTGCCTACCACACCAAAGCGCCGTGTTCTGTTTCTTCCCCTCGCGCAAGAACAGAGCGCCGCCATTGCCGCCACCTCAGTTCCGCTCAGGAGCCAGCCACTCTCACGCGATCATCGCCCGTTGAGTAGCAAAACGGCACCAGAGCATTGTTCTCTCCCGCATCGACATGCCACCGAGTGAGCTCGGCCTCCCCAACCCAGAGAACCCTGTGTTCCCGCGGCGGCCGAACAATAAGCTAAGGGAGGTCGCACGTGGACAACCCTACAGAGAGCTTCTCACACCCAAGCAATAGAACCTTTGGACGTGCCAAGAACTAACACTGCTCACCTCCAAAGCTTGGCTCGAGTGGTGGATCATCGCTGGCGAATTTTCGATTCTTCGTCCGGCCGGTGCAAAACAACCTTCGGGTAAGAAAATTCCAAATATCCGATCAATTCTTGCTTACAGCCCACAAAACTGCACACACACGAGTTAGACTCAATGGGAACAATTTTGCTTCACAATCCAAGCATGAATCCTCTTGTAGACGGCCTTTTCCGAGCTTTTCTAACGGAGCCAATGGCGGAAGCCGTCGGGTGCACGGTGCAACCCTAGTTAGGGACTGTTCCGAGCTGTGTTGATTGCTTGACTAGCTCCAACCACAAGTTAGAGAAGAGCCGGAGAGACATCCGTGCTTCATTTGTGGTCGGACGGACCATTATGCTAGTTATGGTATGGGGGGAATTCAAGGCTGCGGGTCATCATACTTTCAATGTGCAGACCCGTACCGATATCTGCACAAAAGAGGGCAGACAAGGGGCAACAGTCACTACATAGTGAGTGGACCTTCTCTAGCAACCACCGGTGCTCTAGGATTTGGAAACCGAAGGTTTGAGGGTTTAGGCTAGCGGGTAGACGCTGCCGAAGCTACACCGAGCCACCGTACCGTCGCGGGCTATGTCGGAGCCGTCGCCGGTCCGGGGAAACCCCTCCAAAGTGTTCAGCACGTGATTCTAGGGTCTAGAGGCGAGTGGGAGCACGGGAGAAGGCCGGGAGGCTGAAATCCGGTGAGTTCCGAGCTCGGGCACGCGGGAGCTGCCGGAGGTTGAAGACGGACGTGGGCCCCACGCGTCAGTCACAGAGTTTAAAGGCACTGGATCTTTTGTGGCGCCGGATCAACGTGTGACAACACACCGATGACCCAGTGGTTCCGTGTGGCAATGTCGGAGGAAGTGCCACGTAGCTCCGGGTCCCGCTGTCAGAGATTTGAAATTTCCACGGTTTAATTTGAATTTACAGATTTCCTTCAAACTTTAGAAGGCCATAACTTTTGCTAGGAAACTCCAAATTTAGTGATTCAAATTGGGTTAAATTCAGGTTTAAAAACTCTATCAAAATATGCAACTCAATTTTTATGAAAGTCAATAATTAATTCTAGAAAATTCTTTTAATATTTCAGTAAAAGGATTTTAGCGGGTGTTTGGTTCATCCAAAATTCGTCAACTTTTGCCAGAATAATCTTTAGGATACTATTGAACTCCTGTAAAATTTTCATCTCATTTGGAGTTGATCTGATTTAGAGAATTCAGATTTAAATTTGCTGTACTCAAAAGAGTACAGAAACTTTTTCAGAAAAAGTCCCAAGGTTGTAAAATCATTTCTGGGCAATTCTGAGCTCCATAAATCCTAGGAAACTTCATACAGGCTGTATGAACTATAATTGAAATTATAGTTCACTAAGTTTGACATGAACATGTGAGTTACTTCAGAATTAATTCCTTTTTGCTTAATTGCTTAGGGAATTGTTCTGAATAAACCACTCAATGAAAAGTGCTAATTTTTTGTCCAGATGACTTTCGTGTGACAAGGAACTCATATGAAAATTTTCAGCTCCGTTGGAGCTTTGGATCATCACTTTTCTGTTTATCCTGTTTAGGTGATCAAAACACAAGTGAGGGATGCACTCAGCCTTGATCACCTTTGCTTAACCCAAACCCAACCCCTAGCACCAGTTTTATTTTAAATTCTTAAAAGAGTTCTGGTTTTGAGATTGTCACTGGACCTTGTTAGCAAAAGCTTTACAATTAAATACATATGCATGTTCATATCGTATAGTCATCGACGTGAGGACTTATGAAGGAAGTGAAGTGGGATTCTAAGAACAAGGTGATCAAATAATCAAGCCTCAAGTGATCAGCAACACTAACTGATTGTAAAATCTAGTCACCAGAAAAACATGCAATTTTATAATGTATTTTCATTTCTAGAGATCATAGCTATGAATTATTGATTGCATTAGGTCTAGATAATATTGAAGACCCAATTGCATGACCAGATTAATGTCACATCCGGTTTTCCATAAGGAACACCCGAGCATATTCTCACAAGTACGCCAGGATAAGTTGACTCATACATGTACCGACAAGAGTGAAATATCAATATATTACAAGCTCGGTTAAACGTGTAATATAACATTACAACATATGACATAAAATACTAAATAATAGTACTATTACACTAATAACATAACAGTGGAAGACTATATCATGGTGCTCCAGTTCACAGCCATTGCCCGGGGGTTTCTCCAACCTAGAACAACTCATCGGGATCAAAGTCTTCTTCGTTGAAGTCTATGTCTTCATTTGCACCTGAGCAACATGTGACAATCTAACAAAAGAAAGTATGAGTACCAAAGGGTACTCAGCAAGTGTAGGAATAAATGTTATGAAGGCTAATAGAAAGGAAAGACTGACTCTATTTAGCACTATGCATTAATCCTAGACCTTAGCTTTAATTAGCAACCTCTTTTACTAAGTGACAAAATCCAACCATCTTTATTAATGAACTAATAAAGTTAACTTACACCACCAAACATCCTTTTCCAACTCATATCCATGTTTCTCTAATTATGGACATGTCCAAGACGCTCTTGACCGTGAGCACGGCTGTCATGACAGTTTGGTTCTCTACAGAGGTCGTACCACTTTACCCACAAGTAGTGATTTCATCCCCTGTTTCTAGGTGGACTAAGAACTTCCCTTATATTCGTGGTTGCAATCCACATTAAACACTTTCTTTGGTGTGCGATCAGGAGATCACTACATGGCCTTTACAAAGGGTCTACCGGCAAGTACAAGCCCACTGAGGTTTCACCGCTGCAGTACCTGGGAGTAAACCCTCGCCTGCAGAAGCCCCCTCTTGAGCCTTGCAGTTCCCAGGGTAGTCAAAAGTGGACTCCCTTTCCCCGCACCATCCAAACACTCATACTATACCGACAAACTCCTAATTAATTGGCCAAGTTGCCCCACCTCAGTCTTGTGGTGGCACTGTAAAGCCGTGGTTAACTGTTACATGAACCGGTACTTAGAATCTAAGACAGACACTAACACTATCCCGAGTCTCGTGCACGAAGCACCATACCAAAACAACAAGCCTGTTTAGATTCCTATCACTATGACACACTCTTGTGTTTTTCATATATTCCACAAGACTAGTAACAACTATGTTTCATTCATTTTCTAAGTTTTAAGCATGACTAAGCACATAAAATGACAATGACATATCCTAACTAAATCCCTCCACGGTTTTGCAAGGAATGATAAGGAATAAAACTAGTGAAACATCCTAAACAGGGTTTCATATTGAGAACATGATGCAAATATTCTAACTAATCGTCCTAGAATAGGAGAAAAGTGTTCAAGGAACACTTACCATTGAATTGCTGCTCGATGACTTCGAAATCTTGCTCTTGAAGATTAAGAAATGTCTCTTGTGATGGTTCTACCCCTGAATATGCACACAAAACAATGCAAACATGCAATAAGAACATAGCATGTTAATTATGTTTATAGTATTTCCTTCATTTTTCATTTGTTTCTATGTGTGTTGAGAGCAAAAAGGGTTTAATAACATGATATATATATATATATATATATATCTTTATATTTACTTTTTGTGTTAACAAATGTCACACCCGGTTTTTCCGAAGAACAACCAAGTGAATATCACATGTATGCCAGGATCATTTTCTCATACATGTGATGACAAATAGTGAAGCATCATTTATTACAAGCCAGGTGTCGAATATAAATAAGTCTTACATCACAAATGTCTCAATGAACACTAATGCTTCATCACAAGTAAATAAACTAGCAGCGGAATATTATTCTTTAGGGCTCCATCACAGGCGTTGCCCGAGGGTCTTCATGAACCTAAAAACCTTCTTCAGGTCCAAAGTCTTGGTCATTATACACCACCTCATTATCTTGACCTGAGCAGCAATATAAACCAACAAATATGCAAGGTTGAGTACCAATGGTACTCAGCAAGTGTGGGAAAATTATATCATGCATGGCTAGAACAAGGAGAGGTTGAACTCATGGTTAAAGCACTACGCAATTAATACATATCACCTTAGCTTATTAAGCACCTACATTACTACACAGGTGAAATAGTCCAAATCTCCCATCCCATCATCATAAACCAATAACCATAACCATCATTTCCAATGTTAAGCTCCCCGCTTAACTTCCAAAACCATCAATTCTCTAATCATGAATAAGTCCAGGCCGCTCTTAACCGTGAGCACGGCTGTCAAGACAGTTTTGACTCTGCAGAGTTTGTACCACTGTACCCACAAGTAGTGATTTCATCCCCCGTTGCCGGGTGGACTAAAAAAAACCTCCATTATGCCAGTGGCTACGAACCACATTCACACTTCCCAGGTGTGTGGCCAAGAGATCACTACGAAGCCTTTACAAAGGGATTCCCGACGAGCATGGGCCCACTGAGGTTTCACCCCTAACAGCATACAAGAGGCTCCAACCCCGCTGCAGTGGCCCCCTCTTGAGCCTTGCGGTTCATATGGTAGTCCAGCTGACACCTACTCCCCGCACCATCCAACACACCCATACTACGCCGGGGATACACCTAATTAATTGGCCAAGCTGCCCCATCTCAGCATGTGGTTGGCACTGTAAAGCCAGGTTACATGCTCCATGAACCGGTCCTTAGGATACAGGCAAGTACTAAACACAAACCCGAGTCTCGTGCACCCAGCACACAACCAAAACATCCAACTTGCCTTGATCCCTACCTCTACATAACTCATAATAGCTCATTCAAGAGTATGGTAATATAAACTGATGATCTCATGTCCCAAATATCCCATTCTAAGCATGGCTAAGCATATGCATGTATATAAATGACATGACAAAATAAATCCCAACCCAAGCTTCAAGGAAATAAGGTAATGCAATTCTAGGGAAACTTTCCTAGCATGGGTTTCATATTTAACTTGACAATGCAAATAATTCTATCTACACATCCTAGCATAGGATCAAAGTGGTCAAGGACACTTGCCTCCTTCTTGCTGCTCTTGAAATGGGTAGTCCTGATCTTGGAAAGAGATAACTTGCTCTTGAACAGGCTCTACTTCATACCATCACACATAGCAAAAGAAAAACAACAATCATAAGACATAGTTCACACTTCTACTTCATACAAACCACACATTCACATTTATGAAAGTTTCTTTACCATTTTATGTGTTGTGGATACTCTATGTGTGTTGATTTGGGGCTTGCATACACTTTCATTTACATGTATAGGATTCTTACTTTGGTGTTCATATTTATACTCACATACTATATATATATATATACATATATATATGTGTGTTTCAGTTTTAAATAAATTCCTTATATATTAAACTACCAAGTATGTATGAAAAGTATTTTTCTTCTTCATATGTGCCTTCATAATTTCTATCAACCCTAAACTGAATTCTTTGTTCTTTAGAAACTCCATTTATCATTTACTAGTTTCTATATTTCCAGATTTATATTCTCATGCATAATTGTGCATTTTATTATTAAATTAGTAATACACACTACCTAAACAGATTAGGTTCTGGTCCTAAATAATTTAAGATCATATTTTGACCTTGGCTTCTGATGTATACTATTTCATAATTATTTTCCCTATTTTTCTTTAACTATTCTTTACTTAAAAATGTGTCCCTATACTATTAAATGTGAATAATAGATGAAACAGATTTATTTCAGCCCAAAAATATATTTTTATCTCACTCCAAAGTTTTCTAAGTACTGAGAAAGTTTTTAATAAGTTTGACAATTATGTTTGTCCCCCTTTTTAATATTTAAACACTAGTTACATATTCAATTTTCTAAATTAAATACTAAACAGAGCTAGAATAATGAATTCATCCCATTACAGGGTCTATAATATCATTTTCATAATTTCCAGGGGTCTAGCTACACTTTTCAGAGGTGTTTTTCTTAATTTCTATTAAGTCCAGGGGCTAAAACTGATTTTTAAATGAATTTACATGATTTTCTGGAGTTCCAGGGGCTAGATCTGAAGTTTCCGGGGCTAGCTCTCAATTCCAGAGAACCCCAGGGGGTAGCACGTAAGAATTCCAGTCTTTATAACGCGGGGCTGACGTGGACCGTCTGATTTTAAACCGACGGCTGAGATTATAACATCGAACCGGTACGCGGGGTTTTAAAGTCTACCGTGCGATTTAAAATAAACGGCGCACAAGCGGCCACGTCGCTCTGATCGAGCGCGGGCGGCGCTGCCGGCGGCGCACGGCGGCGGGAAGCGGCGATCTCGCCGGAAACTTTCGGATCCTCGAGAATTCTGCCTAGAACTGTGATCTTATGGCCTAGATCGGTAGAGGGGAGGTCAGGGATCTCACCTCGGGGATTTTCTCGAGCTCGGGGGTCCTGGAAAGTGCTCGGCGGCGAGGTCCGAGGCAAAACCACGGCGAAGCTCGTCGGAGCTGGATTTGCACCGTAAGTCTTCGGGTTTTCTGCACCTGCAAAGTTCCCCGGAGGCGGTGGATCAAGACCAACGAGTTAGATCAGAGTTTCCGAGCTTAGATCGGCCAGAATTCACCGGCGAAGTCTCGGTGCTCACCGGAGTGAAAATCGGCGATCGCGTGAGAAAAACTGATCGGATCGGTTGTTTTTATAGCCGGGGGAGGGCGGTGGTTCTGTTGTGATCGAGTTAGAGTCCTCAAGTTCCAGAATTCGGCTGCGGGACGCGGTTTCCCGATCGGTTGCGATCGCGCGCGCGCGGGGAGAAGTCCGGGGTCGCGGGGTTAGGGATGACAGGCGGGTCCCACATGTCAGCGAGGGGCAGCGCGGCGCGCGCGGGGGCGGGCTGCGCGGGGGTTAGCTGGGCCGGCTGAGGTTTCGGCCCACTGGCCAGTTTTTTTCCGGTTTTCCTTTTTCTTTTTCCATTTCTTTTCTGTTTTGAGTCTAATTTGAATTCCAGTTTGAATTTGAATTTTTGCAAAACATGCAACACGTCCAAAAATTTTTAAATCCCCCTCTGAACATGGTTTATGGTTCTAAATCCAAAATTTGAATCTTGACTAAAAATTTGGGGTGTTACAGCTCTACCCACCTTAAAAGAAATCTCGTCCTCG
This sequence comes from Neostapfia colusana, assembly GCA_030760725.1. NCBI lineage: Eukaryota > Viridiplantae > Streptophyta > Magnoliopsida > Poales > Poaceae > Neostapfia > Neostapfia colusana. The sequence continues at coordinate 70,744,293 of JASWHV010000013.1, read as the reverse complement.
AGATTGGTGTTTCTAAGAAAATAATTCCGGAAATTGTGCCTTAAGCTCATCTTCCCGTTCCCAGGTGGCTTCCTCCTCTGAGTGATGCTTCCACTGTACCTTGCACATTCTGATTCTCTTATTTCTGGTGATACGTTCCATTGTCTCCAAAATCTTGTATGGTTGCTCGGCATAAGACAAATCCTCAGCTACATCCACTTCATTCATGGGTAACATCTCCTCAGGCGTCCTCAGACATTTCTTGAGTTGCGACACATGGAACACATCGTGCACGTCCGACAGATGAACCGGCAACTCTAGTTGGTACGCCACTTCGCCTTTTCTTTCCAAAACTTGAAAGGGTCCGATGTATCGAGGTGACAACTTCCCTTTCACCTTGAACCGACGAAGTCCTCTGATAGGGGACACCTTGAGATAAACATAGTCTCCCACGTTGAAAACGAGCTCTCTTCTTCGTACATCAGCATAACTCTTCTGGCGTGTCTGTGCTATCCTCAAGTTGTTGCGAATCTCCCTTACCTTTGCTTCGGCTTCTTGTAGCACTTCGGGACCAAACACTTTACTTTCTCCTGTTTGGTTCCAAAATAGGGGAGTTCTGCACTTCCTTCCATACAAAGCTTCAAACGGTGACATCTTCATACTAGCTTGATAACTGTTGTTATAGGAAAACTCCGCATACGGTAAGTTCTTGTCCCAACTCCTATTGTTTCTGAGTGCACACGCCCTTAACATATCTTCAAGGATCTGATTGGTTCTCTCCGTCTGCCCGTCAGTTTGGGGATGATAGGCAGAACTGAAATTCAGATGGGTTCCCATGGTTTCATGCAACTTTTGCCAAAACCTCGAAGTGAACTGTGTCCCTCGGTCCGACACTATCTTCTTTGGCACTCCATGGTAACACACAATCCTTGACATGTACAATTCTGCCAATTTGGATCCGCTGTAGCTTTCTTTCACAGGGATGAAATGAGCTACCTTGGTTAGCCGATCAATAATGACCCATATTGAATCATACCCGGATTGGGTCCTAGGCAATCCCACGACAAAATCCATGCTGATTTCTTCCCACTTCCATTCAGGCACTTTGAGTGGTTGCAGCAATCCCGCGGGTCGTTGATGTTCTGCTTTCACCAACTGACATGTGTCACATAGGGCAACATGTTCCGCGACATCTCGCTTCATGCCATACCACCAATACCTGCTTTTGAGGTCCTGATACATCTTCGTACTCCCAGGATGAATGGAATAGTCGGAATCGTGAGCCTCCTTCAAAATTAATTTACGAATCTCCTTTACTTCTGGCACACAGATCCTTTTCCCGTGCCACACCGTTCCTTGTTCATCCTCTCTAAAACCAGGAGCTTTATTTTCCTTGATGAGCTGTCTGATCTCTTGTATCTTCTCATCATTCTTTTGGCCCTCGCGTATGTCTTGCTCGAGTGTGGAGTCCACTTCCATGGCGATGGCTTCACCACTATTTACTAGACATAGATTGAGCCTTATAACCTCGTCCTTCAATTTTGCAGGCATATCCTTCAAGCTCAACTTATTGACCTGCACTTTCCGACTCAAGGCATCGGCCACGACGTTTGCTTTCCCGGGATGATAGTTGATGCCTACATCAAAGTCATTGATTAGCTCTAACCATCTCCTTTGTCTAAGGTTGAGATCTGGCTGTGTGAATATGTACTTCAAACTCTTATGATCCGTATATATCTCTGTCCTCTTCCCCATCAAATAGTGCCGCCAAATTTTCAAAGCGTGTACCACTGCAGCTAGTTCTAAGTCATGTGTAGGATAGTTCTTCTCGTGCTTCCGAAGCTGCCGGGATGCATATGCCACGACATGTCCCTCTTGCATGAGAACACATCCCAACCCGTTTCCAGAGGCATCGCAGTACACCGTGAAATTCTTCTGCATATCTGGCATAACCAACACGGGGGCTGTTGTCAATCTCTTCTTTAGCTCCTGAAAGCTCGTATCGCACTGTGGCGTCCAGGTGAATGTGATTCCCTTTTCCAACAGTTTGGTGAGAGGTCTCGAGATCTTGGAGAATCCCTCAATAAACCGTCGATAGTATCCAGCCAATCCCAAAAAGCTTCGAACTTCTCCGACATTTTCAGGGGTTTTCCATTTCTGGATATCTTCGATTTTGGCGGGATCTACGGAGATTCCTCCCTCCGAGATTATATGCCCTAAAAAGGGAACTCTCTTTAGCCAAAACTCACACTTGCTCAACTTGGCATATAGTTGGTGTTCTCTCAGCCTCTGTAACACCAACCTTAGATGTTTCTCATGTTCTTCTTCATCTTTGGAGAAGACGAGAATATCATCTATGAAAACCACCACAAATTTGTCCAGATATTCCATGAATACCTTGTTCATGAGGTACATGAAATATGCCGGGGCATTGGTTAGCCCGAAAGGCATGACAGTGTATTCATACAGTCCGTACCGAGATACGAAAGCTGTCTTGGGAATATCAGATTGCCTTATCTTGAGTTGGTGGTATCCCGACCTGAGATCAATTTTCGAGAACACGCAAGCTCCCCTCAACTGATCAAACAAGTCTTCAATGCGGGGTAATGGATACTTGTTCTTGATGGTCACCTCATTCAAGGCACGGTAATCCACGCATAACCTTTGAGTTCCATCTTTCTTAGGCACAAATATTACCGGAGCTCCCCATGGTGAGGAACTAGGGCGAACATACCCCTTTTCCGTCAATTCCCTCAAATGATCCTTGAGCTCTTCTAGCTGCTTGGAGTCCATTCGATAAGGTCTTTTGTATATCGGGGCTGTTCCCGGTACTAGCTCGATTGCGAATTCCACGTCACGGTCGGGAGGCATTCCTGGCAACTCCTCCGGAAAAACATCTGGATATTCCCTGATAGTCCTGATTTCCTCAACTTTCACCTCCACTTGATTTAATTTAATGTCCCTCCTAGGCTCGTGTATCGTTATGAACTTTACTCTTGTGCCACTAGGGTGAGTTAGTTCCACCGTTCTGGTCGAACAATGGATGATTCCTTTATGTTTGGTCAACCAATCCATACCCAAAATAATATCTATCCCTTGTGAATCGATCACTATGAGGTTAGCGGTAAATACTACCCCATTAATGTCTAGGTTCACTTTGGGACACACTTGTCTTGTCCTTATTTCTCCACCTGGAGAATTTACCGCTAGCATATGGTTCATTTGTGTGGTTGCTAGGTCATGCTTCTTAACAAACCCTTGAGCAATGAACGAATGGGTAGCACCAGAATCAAACAGCAGAGTTGCAAGGTGTAAATTGGCAGGAAACTTACCAACTACCACGTCGGGTGCCTCTTGTGCTTCCTCCATAGTGACGTGGTTCACCCGTCCTCTCATTACGTTCTGCTGCTGTGGCTGCGTGGGCTTCTTCTTTAGACACTTATGGGCGTAGTGCCCCACTTCACCACAGCTGAAACATTGCACCCCAATCTTAGATGCTTGGCCCTTGTTGTCTTGGGGTTGGTTTGGGGGTCCTTGCACTGCTGGTCGATGGGGATATGCGGGGCGAGGCTGTTGTACAAACTGACGTTGCGGCTGTGCTGGTGCTGCGGGAGGCCTGTAGTTTGGGTTGTACCCTCTTGGTGCTGAATAGTGTACCGCAGCACGGCTCGTCTGCCCCGTAGGTTGCTGCATCATACGTGGGCGGGTGTTGCTCCCTGAGGCTTGATGTGACCACCCAGCCTTCCTCTTGTTCTCATTTTCCAGGGCCTTCAGCTTCCTTTCCACCACAAATGCTCTGTCCACCATCTTTTGAAAGCTTTCATACTCATTGGAGGACATTGCACACTGCATCTCTGCGGTAAGTCCTTCCACGAAACAATCTTGTTTCTGCTCATCTGTCTCTATGTCTCGTGGAGCATAACGGGATAGTTGAGTGAATTTAGTGAGGTATTCCCTCACCGTCATGTTTCCCTGCTGCAGTCCCAAAAACTCTTTCCTCTTGTTTTTGAGTTCACCTCTTGGGATGTAATGGTTGCGGAAGCTACGCTTGAACTCTTCCCAAGTGATGCTCTCAGGGTCATGATGGGCGGCCACGTAGGCGGTCCACCAATCAGCAGCAGGTCCCTGCAATTGATGAGAGGCAAACAGCACCCTCTCATACCCTTGGCATTGTATGATTCTCATCTTACTTTCAATGGTCTTCAGCCAATCATCTGCCTCCAGAGGTTCAGCAGCACTTGCAAACTTTGGAGGTTGAGTTCCTAGAAACTCACTCAACCTTGGTTGGCGTGGTGCAGCTTGTGGAGGTGGAACTTGATGCAAGTTGGCCACTACTTGAGTCAAGTTCTGGATGAGCTGATTTTGATTCTCCAGCATTTGGTGGAGAGGATCAACTTCTTCACGGCGACCACCCCGGTTCTGGCCTCCAGAAAGATGAGAGTTGCATGCCTCATCATTGTTGTTGGCGGGGTTGGCAGCACGTCCTTTTCCTCTTCCGGCCATCTGGCAGAATCAACAAATGTTAATTTGAAAACATTTAGTATCATCTTACTACTTTCACTTGTTTGTACTTTGAAGTGTTGAAGTTTTGTTAAAATCTTACGAGGGTTTTATATCTCACACCCAATAAATGCACTATTATTTCCTGTGGGTTCACACACCAAAGCAAAACAATCTGAAGACGAGACTGTGGACACTTGCTCATGGCTTCCACAACTCACGTCACACACCAAGCATTATCACACCATTAACTACGTAACGACTCGACTACTTGACCTCTTGCTAGCTAGGGGAAAGACTCTACACTACTCATCCTCTTGAGCTGGCTCCTCGGGATCTTCCTCCTCATTTCGGCTACCTTCTGACTCTGCTTTGGGTGGGGAGGCTGCTGGTGGAGAAGTGCGACGACGCCTGATTGCTCGGCGATCCGGGGAGTCAGGGGTCCATGGATCACTTACGGTGACACACAGTTCATTCCCATCTCCTCTTTCTCTCGCCTTTAAACAAGCTCGCAGCAATGCCTCCGTCTCCTTCAGAGTATCTCGGACATCCTGAAGCTCTTGTTGACACTCCTGCAGTCGAGTGCTGAGCATAGCAGCATCCTCCAAGCACAAGTCCATGTGCTCATGAGAAGTCCCTTGCTGCACCGGTGGGTACTTGTACTCCGTGGTACCACTCTCACGTTGGAGGACATACATGTACTCAGTTTTGTCCAAGTGGCGACGATAGATGTGGCTCTGGCAGGTGATGGCCTCCCAAGTGACATCTCTCTCCGCGTCAACTTGTGTTGCTCGACAAGCTGGAGAGTGGTGGATCTTAAGCAGTTGATTCTCGTGTATAATCCTCATCTCCGAACTCCATTCTTCCCTCTTCTCACGGATGGTCCTGGTGGAGTTATAGTGGATGATGAGCTTGCCCGTATTGCCGGCGGCTTCGAGCATACGTCGAAGACGGCGCAACAAATCTCCCACTGCCAATCCGTAGGAAAGGTACGTCACTGGACGACTCTCCTATCTTTCAGCAAGGGCAACTACGGGAACTCTCCCTCCCGTGGATTTACGAGCGGTGCGAATCATGCGAACCATCTAAAACAAAAGAATTTAAAATTAGGTTAGATAAAATCTCAAACAAAAATCCTATTTTGAATGAAAGTTGGGGTAAGATGAAGAAAATGACTCTTTTAATAACACTTTTTCACCCACACCTTGGAAAATAGTTTTTAAGAAAATAGGGCCCTTAAATACGTCCATTTCTACCTAGGTCCACGTTCCTACGGGCAACCTTGGCTCTGATACCACCTCTGTCACACCCGGTTTTTCCGAAGAACAACCAAGTGAATATCACATGTATGCCAGGATCATTTTCTCATACATGTGATGACAAATAGTGAAGCATCATTTATTACAAGCCAGGTGTCGAATATAAATAAGTCTTACATCACAAATGTCTCAATGAACACTAATGCTTCATCACAAGTAAATAAACTAGCAGCGGAATATTATTCTTTAGGGCTCCATCACAGGCGTTGCCCGAGGGTCTTCATGAACCTAAAAACCTTCTTCAGGTCCAAAGTCTTGGTCATTATACACCACCTCATTATCTTGACCTGAGCAGCAATATAAACCAACAAATATGCAAGGTTGAGTACCAATGGTACTCAGCAAGTGTGGGAAAATTATATCATGCATGGCTAGAACAAGGAGAGGTTGAACTCATGGTTAAAGCACTACGCAATTAATACCTATCACCTTAGCTTATTAAGCACCTACATTACTACACAGGTGAAATAGTCCAAATCTCCCATCCCATCATCATAAACCAATAACCATAACCATCATTTCCAATGTTAAGCTCCCCGCTTAACTTCCAAAACCATCAATTCTCTAATCATGAATAAGTCCAGGCCGCTCTTAACCGTGAGCACGGCTGTCAAGACAGTTTTGACTCTGCAGAGTTTGTACCACTGTACCCACAAGTAGTGATTTCATCCCCCGTTGCCGGGTGGACTAAAAAAAACCTCCATTATGCCAGTGGCTACGAACCACATTCACACTTCCCAGGTGTGTGGCCAAGAGATCACTACGAAGCCTTTACAAAGGGATTCCCGACGAGCATGGGCCCACTGAGGTTTCACCCCTAACAGCATACAAGAGGCTCCAACCCCGCTGCAGTGGCCCCCTCTTGAGCCTTGCGGTTCATATGGTAGTCCAGCTGACACCTACTCCCCGCACCATCCAACACACCCATACTACGCCGGGGATACACCTAATTAATTGGCCAAGCTGCCCCATCTCAGCATGTGGTTGGCACTGTAAAGCCAGGTTACATGCTCCATGAACCGGTCCTTAGGATACAGGCAAGTACTAAACACAAATCCGAGTCTCGTGCACCCAGCACACAACCAAAACATCCAACTTGCCTTGATCCCTACCTCTACATAACTCATAATAGCTCATTCAAGAGTATGGTAATATAAACTGATGATCTCATGTCCCAAATATCCCATTCTAAGCATGGCTAAGCATATGCATGTATATAAATGACATGACAAAATAAATCCCAACCCAAGCTTCAAGGAAATAAGGTAATGCAATTCTAGGGAAACTTTCCTAGCATGGGTTTCATATTTAACTTGACAATGCAAATAATTCTATCTACACATCCTAGCATAGGATCAAAGTGGTCAAGGACACTTGCCTCCTTCTTGCTGCTCTTGAAATGGGTAGTCCTGATCTTGGAAAGAGATAACTTGCTCTTGAACAGGCTCTACTTCATACCATCACACATAGCAAAAGAAAAACAACAATCATAAGACATAGTTCACACTTCTACTTCATACAAACCACACATTCACATTTATGAAAGTTTCTTTACCATTTTATGTGTTGTGGATACTCTATGTGTGTTGATTTGGGGCTTGCATACACTTTCATTTACATGTATAGGATTCTTACTTTGGTGTTCATATTTATACTCACATACTATATATATATATATACATATATATATGTGTGTTTCAGTTTTAAATAAATTCCTTATATATTAAACTACCAAGTATGTATGAAAAGTATTTTTCTTCTTCATATGTGCCTTCATAATTTCTATCAACCCTAAACTGAATTCTTTGTTCTTTAGAAACTCCATTTATCATTTACTAGTTTCTATATTTCCAGATTTATATTCTCATGCATAATTGTGCATTTTATTATTAAATTAGTAATACACACTACCTAAACAGATTAGGTTCTGGTCCTAAATAATTTAAGATCATATTTTGACCTTGGCTTCTGATGTATACTATTTCATAATTATTTTCCCTATTTTTCTTTAACTATTCTTTACTTAAAAATGTGTCCCTATACTATTAAATGTGAATAATAGATGAAACAGATTTATTTCAGCCCAAAAATATATTTTTATCTCACTCCAAAGTTTTCTAAGTACTGAGAAAGTTTTTAATAAGTTTGACAATTATGTTTGTCCCCCTTTTTAATATTTAAACACTAGTTACATATTCAATTTTCTAAATTAAATACTAAACAGAGCTAGAATAATGAATTCATCCCATTACAGGGTCTATAATATCATTTTCATAATTTCCAGGGGTCTAGCTACACTTTTCAGAGGTGTTTTTCTTAATTTCTATTAAGTCCAGGGGCTAAAACTGATTTTTAAATGAATTTACATGATTTTCTGGAGTTCCAGGGGCTAGATCTGAAGTTTCCGGGGCTAGCTCTCAATTCCAGAGAACCCCAGGGGGTAGCACGTAAGAATTCCAGTCTTTATAACGCGGGGCTGACGTGGACCGTCTGATTTTAAACCGACGGCTGAGATTATAACATCGAACCGGTACGCGGGGTTTTAAAGTCTACCGTGCGATTTAAAATAAACGGCGCACAAGCGGCCACGTCGCTCTGATCGAGCGCGGGCGGCGCTGCCGGCGGCGCACGGCGGCGGGAAGCGGCGATCTCGCCGGAAACTTTCGGATCCTCGAGAATTCTGCCTAGAACTGTGATCTTATGGCCTAGATCGGTAGAGGGGAGGTCAGGGATCTCACCTCGGGGATTTTCTCGAGCTCGGGGGTCCTGGAAAGTGCTCGGCGGCGAGGTCCGAGGCAAAACCACGGCGAAGCTCGTCGGAGCTGGATTTGCACCGTAAGTCTTCGGGTTTTCTGCACCTGCAAAGTTCCCCGGAGGCGGTGGATCAAGACCAACGAGTTAGATCAGAGTTTCCGAGCTTAGATCGGCCAGAATTCACCGGCGAAGTCTCGGTGCTCACCGGAGTGAAAATCGGCGATCGCGTGAGAAAAACTGATCGGATCGGTTGTTTTTATAGCCGGGGGAGGGCGGTGGTTCTGTTGTGATCGAGTTAGAGTCCTCAAGTTCCAGAATTCGGCTGCGGGACGCGGTTTCCCGATCGGTTGCGATCGCGCGCGCGCGGGGAGAAGTCCGGGGTCGCGGGGTTAGGGATGACAGGCGGGTCCCACATGTCAGCGAGGGGCAGCGCGGCGCGCGCGGGGGCGGGCTGCGCGGGGGTTAGCTGGGCCGGCTGAGGTTTCGGCCCACTGGCCAGTTTTTTTCCGGTTTTCCTTTTTCTTTTTCCATTTCTTTTCTGTTTTGAGTCTAATTTGAATTCCAGTTTGAATTTGAATTTTTGCAAAACATGCAACACGTCCAAAAATTTTTAAATCCCCCTCTGAACATGGTTTATGGTTCTAAATCCAAAATTTGAATCTTGACTAAAAATTTGGGGTGTTACAGCTCTACCCCCCTTAAAAGAAATCTCGTCCTCGAGATTGGTGTTTCTAAGAAAATAATTCCGGAAATTGTGCCTTAAGCTCATCTTCCCGTTCCCAGGTGGCTTCCTCCTCTGAGTGATGCTTCCACTGTACCTTGCACATTCTGATTCTCTTATTTCTGGTGATACGTTCCATTGTCTCCAAAATCTTGTATGGTTGCTCGGCATAAGACAAATCCTCAGCTACATCCACTTCATTCATGGGTAACATCTCCTCAGGCGTCCTCAGACATTTCTTGAGTTGCGACACATGGAACACATCGTGCACGTCCGACAGATGAACCGGCAACTCTAGTTGGTACGCCACTTCGCCTTTTCTTTCCAAAACTTGAAAGGGTCCGATGTATCGAGGTGACAACTTCCCTTTCACCTTGAACCGACGAAGTCCTCTGATAGGGGACACCTTGAGATAAACATAGTCTCCCACGTTGAAAACGAGCTCTCTTCTTCGTACATCAGCATAACTCTTCTGGCGTGTCTGTGCTATCCTCAAGTTGTTGCGAATCTCCCTTACCTTTGCTTCGGCTTCTTGTAGCACTTCGGGACCAAACACTTTACTTTCTCCTGTTTGGTTCCAAAATAGGGGAGTTCTGCACTTCCTTCCATACAAAGCTTCAAACGGTGACATCTTCATACTAGCTTGATAACTGTTGTTATAGGAAAACTCCGCATACGGTAAGTTCTTGTCCCAACTCCTATTGTTTCTGAGTGCACACGCCCTTAACATATCTTCAAGGATCTGATTGGTTCTCTCCGTCTGCCCGTCAGTTTGGGGATGATAGGCAGAACTGAAATTCAGATGGGTTCCCATGGTTTCATGCAACTTTTGCCAAAACCTCGAAGTGAACTGTGTCCCTCGGTCCGACACTATCTTCTTTGGCACTCCATGGTAACACACAATCCTTGACATGTACAATTCTGCCAATTTGGATCCGCTGTAGCTTTCTTTCACAGGGATGAAATGAGCTACCTTGGTTAGCCGATCAATAATGACCCATATTGAATCATACCCGGATTGGGTCCTAGGCAATCCCACGACAAAATCCATGCTGATTTCTTCCCACTTCCATTCAGGCACTTTGAGTGGTTGCAGCAATCCCGCGGGTCGTTGATGTTCTGCTTTCACCAACTGACATGTGTCACATAGGGCAACATGTTCCGCGACATCTCGCTTCATGCCATACCACCAATACCTGCTTTTGAGGTCCTGATACATCTTCGTACTCCCAGGATGAATGGAATAGTCGGAATCGTGAGCCTCCTTCAAAATTAATTTACGAATCTCCTTTACTTCTGGCACACAGATCCTTTTCCCGTGCCACACCGTTCCTTGTTCATCCTCTCTAAAACCAGGAGCTTTATTTTCCTTGATGAGCTGTCTGATCTCTTGTATCTTCTCATCATTCTTTTGGCCCTCGCGTATGTCTTGCTCGAGTGTGGAGTCCACTTCCATGGCGATGGCTTCACCACTATTTACTAGACATAGATTGAGCCTTATAACCTCGTCCTTCAATTTTGCAGGCATATCCTTCAAGCTCAACTTATTGACCTGCACTTTCCGACTCAAGGCATCGGCCACGACGTTTGCTTTCCCGGGATGATAGTTGATGCCTACATCAAAGTCATTGATTAGCTCTAACCATCTCCTTTGTCTAAGGTTGAGATCTGGCTGTGTGAATATGTACTTCAAACTCTTATGATCCGTATATATCTCTGTCCTCTTCCCCATCAAATAGTGCCGCCAAATTTTCAAAGCGTGTACCACTGCAGCTAGTTCTAAGTCATGTGTAGGATAGTTCTTCTCGTGCTTCCGAAGCTGCCGGGATGCATATGCCACGACATGTCCCTCTTGCATGAGAACACATCCCAACCCGTTTCCAGAGGCATCGCAGTACACCGTGAAATTCTTCTGCATATCTGGCATAACCAACACGGGGGCTGTTGTCAATCTCTTCTTTAGCTCCTGAAAGCTCGTATCGCACTGTGGCGTCCAGGTGAATGTGATTCCCTTTTCCAACAGTTTGGTGAGAGGTCTCGAGATCTTGGAGAATCCCTCAATAAACCGTCGATAGTATCCAGCCAATCCCAAAAAGCTTCGAACTTCTCCGACATTTTCAGGGGTTTTCCATTTCTGGATATCTTCGATTTTGGCGGGATCTACGGAGATTCCTCCCTCCGAGATTATATGCCCTAAAAAGGGAACTCTCTTTAGCCAAAACTCACACTTGCTCAACTTGGCATATAGTTGGTGTTCTCTCAGCCTCTGTAACACCAACCTTAGATGTTTCTCATGTTCTTCTTCATCTTTGGAGAAGACGAGAATATCATCTATGAAAACCACCACAAATTTGTCCAGATATTCCATGAATACCTTGTTCATGAGGTACATGAAATATGCCGGGGCATTGGTTAGCCCGAAAGGCATGACAGTGTATTCATACTTTCCTAGGTTCAAAATGTATTTACAGAATTATTTTATCAATTTACAAAGTATACAGGGGCTTTTTGGTTAATTTACAGTGATTTCCCTAATTTGTATAAAGCCTAGGGTTAAATCTGTAAAAAGCAGGGCCTATTTGTATTCTTTTTAAAACTTCGGGGACCTAACCGTGAAAGTTCCAACAGATATATTGATTTTAAATGTGGACCGTCAGATTCGAGATGAAGGGTTCTGATTTTAAACAATGGAAGGGGTATATGCACGTTATAATCTCAACCGTTCACTGGAACCGAAGGCTGAGATTGGGCCACGTCACCCGAATCCACTAAATAGTGCGCGGCGGTGGCGCTCGCCGGCGAGCGGCGGTTTCCTCGCCGGAATTCGTCGGTTTTTACAAATTCTTCACCTTTTCTTGACTTCCAACATACCTAGGGAGTTCTTTTGATCCCGAAATAGCCAGAGGAGGTTCGGCGACGGCTGGGGAGGCAAATGTCGGAGATCTCCATCGGTGAAGCACTTCGGTCGCGTTTTCTTGTCGTTCTTCTTTGGGAAACCTCTCTTGTGGCCTTGTGTGACACCCGGTTCCAAAAATAGAACTAAGTGAATGCATATGTGAGCCCAGGATGTTCATCACACATACATATGTAATTCACAAACTGAATTTAGAATATAACCACGAATAAATAGTGTTTAAGTACTTCATTACAATGACTCAATGTCTCACTCATGAATATCTAATTTATTCTTGCAGCGGAAGTCTCTAAACGACAGCGGACAAATGACTAAAACAGCAGACTCCAACTTCAACTCCACAGGCATGTTGACGGTAGTGCGCACGCCTAGTACTCCACATGTTCCTCAAAGTACTCTTCTCCTGTAGCTAATGTATATGTGGTAATGCAACGGTGAGTACATGTCGTACTCAGCAAGTGCGGGAAAAGTATGACATGTAGCTTACAACAAGGTAGGGAATAAAAAGGCTCATTACAGCAAGCAAATTTTATTTTACAAACAAGGTAAAAATAGTAACTATTTCTAGGTGACTTTAATCCCAACATAACCAAGTAATTCAGCAACATTCTTTCATTATTTTTCACCATTTATCATGCTTCAACCAGCCAATAATCTTTCTCAAGTTCATCTCATACTCATAAATATTCAGAACCATCTCATATTCATATAACTGAAACCAAACTCATTTTCATGACTCAAAATAGTTCCAAAACTAATCTCAATGTCCATACCACAACCATACCGAATAAACATCCCAAGATTTGCCTCTAATCATGGAAGTTGGCTAGGTGCTTGTGACCGGAAGCACGGCTATCATGACAGTTTTACACTCTGCAGAGGTGGCACCACTTTACCCAAAAGTTCGTGATTTCGTCACCCGTCGACGACTAGAAAGAGCCTCCATTATAGCAGTACACAACGGTCGATTTATGGCCAAAAGATCACAAAATATCCTTTACAAAGGGGCTACTAGGATGTACGGGCCCACTGAAGTTTCACCGGCAGGCTCGAATCTCCATTCTCCCACCCATGGTCCCCCTCTTGTGCCATGCAGTTCCCAGGACAGTCCCTCTCAACTCCCATTCCCCGCACCATCCAACGGTCCATAACAAGCTAACAACACACCTAATTAGTGAGCTAAGCCCCACCCGTATTTGGCCTTGTGGTGGCACTGTTTTTCTGGCATGTGCTCGCATGAACCGGTCCTTAGATTTACGGCAAGTATACCACCATCTCATTCAGCAACATCCACGAACCAAGCTTGCCTAGATCTTCCCGGTTCCATACTCATTAACATCATCAAGTTCTCATTATCATTACTAATATGAGTGCAGTAGCTAACCATGTTTTATTTCAGCTTTCCGTATCCCATAAGTTAAGCGAAGCAAAAAAGGAAAAACGACCATAACCGACTCATCAACTTTCCCCGACAAGGATGGTTAACAAGTCTGGAGGGAATTCAAGGCTGCGGGTCATCATATTTGCAATATTCATACCCGTGCCTATATCTGCAGAAAAGAGGGCAGACAAGGGGCAGCATTCACTATACAGTGATTGATGATGTTCCAGAAGGAGAAGCCACGTTAGCAGAGATGTTTTCTCTGAATCAGCTAACGGTTTTAATTCTCTTTAATTCCGGTGCCACACACAACTTCATTAGCCAATCTTTTGTGGCTCAACATCAGCTCCAAACCACTTTTACAAAGAGCCAATACCTCATATCTTCCTCTAGGGGCAGCATTACAGCAAGAGATGTTGTCTCCCGAGCACCTCTTTGTTTGGATGGTAAAATATACCCCACCACCCTCATCATTTTTGGGGGTCTGAAGATCGACATTATTTTGGGGGATGTCGTGGTTGAATTACCACAATGCGGTTCTCAATATCAGTTCTCGAACCGTTGAGCTCAACTCCCCACAGCACGGTCTTCATATATTATTTTTGGGCGCCAGTCGGCAACAGATTGCAATCTTGAACCACACGAAACTGTGAAGATAGAGGGCATTCCGGTGGTACGTGAATATCCGGATGTGTTTCCTGATGATTTAACGGGCATGTCTGTAAAGTTCCAAAAATGTGTATGAATAAAAACCAAGGTTTGAGTTCTTATGAGTGGCAAAGACATGAAAAATGGGACTTGCTAAAACCTTTCTTCATGCAAGGTAATACATGGATGAACATCCAACATGAGGCTCACATTTTTATTTAAAAGTGTTGAACCAATAAGGAGTTAAATACCTCTTTGCATGTAAGTTTAAAAATCAGATTTGAAATTCAAAGTTCACACATGTAGTGATCAAAAACTTTGAATAAACAAGCAGCCCTATAATTGGAATTATAGGGAGGAGTTTGATCACCAACTTTCTATTTGTAGGGTGGGCTCAAAAGAGAGTTATAGAGACAAATTTGCAAACTTCAACCAAATTCAAATTTGGCAAGCAAATTCAAACTGAATTGGAAGGATTCAAATTCTAAACCACATTTTAAAACTCAGAATTGTGGGAATTAAGAGGATCAGCTTGAACAGATATTTGGGAGATACATGTGGAGTGGGACCCACATGTCATGGAGTTAAAGGAGGTGCCTTGCACAATAAGTCTCATCCCCAGCGGGGAAATTCGTCGAACAGCACGTGGACCACGAGCAGCTCCCACTGTGGAGCCGGGAGGCTCGGCAGCGCCACCAGCTGCTCCCTTTCCCCACGCATGGCGCCCAGAGGCGGTTCTGCGGCCTGATCACCCAACCTGGACGAAGCAAAGGCTATCCATCTTCTCCTCCTCGCGAGCGCACGAACAGCAGCCGTTCTCCCCCTCCGCCCCCTCGGTCGATCGGGAAACCGGAGGAATCATCGCGTCTTTCTCCCCCCCCCCCCCCGAGCTGCTAAACCCATCCCTGAGACCAGCCCCCACCTCCCTGACCCGCAAGCAAGTGAGCTGCGGCCTCCGTTGCCCGAAAACAAACGCCGCCGTGGTGACCGAGTTCAATAAGGTGATCGGGCGCTCGTAGACAGCCCTCCACAGGGGGTTTCACGGCCGAGCGATCACTGCCACGGACGCGCACGGGTGCGGTGCTGCTCTCAGCCGAAGCTCAGGCCGTGCCGTGAGCTGTCGACGGCGAATTTCGAGGTTTTGCTCCGGCGACCTCATTCCGAGCTTCCGGTATGGATTCAGTAAATTCCCGCTCTCTAATACTTCCTATGTTCTCAAATCTTGCACGTAGCAGCTGGATTAGCCGGCGATCATTTTCCCATTTGCATCCAGCGCATGAAAACGCCTCAGACCGACGAATTTCGAGCTTTTCTTGGGTTGTTCACGGCGGACCCGTTCGGTCACACGATGACAACCTAGTTCCAGCCATTTCCGAGCTAGTTTGCGGTCGTGTCGATCTTCCTAGAGGTACGCTGGTGCTGTATGGCTCATCGGCACAAGTTTTTGAGGGCTGGAGACCTCGGGCGACGCTGCCAAACTACCACAGCCGTGTTCCTCGATCTTCCTAGAGGCAGTCACACGTCGCCGGCCATTTTCCGGTCGTCGGCAGCCCAAGCAAACCCCACAGCTGTGTTCCTCGATACACAAAACCCCCTGGCGGCGATTTGTAGCTCAGGCGGTGGCCGGGAAGGCCGGTCCATCGAGCTTACGGTTACTCCGGCGAGGGGGAGCGCGCGGGTGCGAGCGAGGAGCGGGAGGTAGAAGAAGGCCATGGGCCCCGTCTGTCAGCAGCAGAGAATTTAAACCCGGGATCGGGTGTGGCCGGGATCCCGTGTATTGGCGCGCAGAGACGCTGTGGTCCGGTGTGGCTTCGATTCTATTGGCTAGGATTCAAAACAGTGGGTCCAGCCGGATTTTCAATAGGAAAATAATTCAAGGGTTGGCTCAAACTTTGGAAAATCATAACTCCCTGTAGAAAACCCCGATTTGAGTAATTCCACTTGGGTTGGATTCATCTCTCTGGGTTCTATCCAAATATGAATTCAGATTTGTATGAAAGTTAATATTATATTCTGGAAAATTCTTGGAAGTTTTCCTGAAAAAAATTATTGAGGGAGTTTGGTTTATCCAAAAATCCCCAAATTTTGCCAGAATATTCTTTAGCATAGTATTGACCTACTAGAGAATTTTCAGCTCATTTGAAGATCATTTGAGTAGGAATTTGCTAAATGCAAACTACTGTGTTCAAAAGAGTCCAGAAACATTTTCAGAGAATGTTTCCCACTTCAAAAATCGATTCTGAGCAATCCATAGCTCCAAAAAATCATAGGAAAATTTAGGCAAGCCCTCTGAGGCATACTTGAAATTTAAGTTCCCTTAAATGAGCATGAAAATGCACATTACCTCAGAATTAATTCTTTTGAGTAGGAATGCTTAAAGAATTGTTCTGGGAGAACTACTCAAGTAAAAGGGCTGAATTTTGGATCAGATTACCATCATGTGATCAATAACTCACATGTAAATTATAAGCCCAAGATGAGTCCTTGAACTCCCTGTTCTTATTCTCCCAACTTATGTATAGGGAAAATACATAAGAGATATTGTGAGAATTATGGAGGACACAATATGACTCCACATTAGCTGCAATTTGGCAAGCTAAATCCTTAGGTAGTATAGAACCTGCTGTAAAATTTTGGAGGCCATTGGAGTTATTGTTCTTCAGTTGCACTCAAATCTTTTCAGCTTATCTATTATGTTCATTAGGGAACATTATTAGTGTATAGCTAAGACCTTTAGGACAAATTAGTTTATTTCTGTTCTTTGCACAACAGAGGCAAACCAAGCCATGCTTGGCTTTTCCACACAACCTCTGTTCCTAAGAGATTAATTCTATAACTTCTTTCCATTACATTCTATAAAACATGTGCATATGCATTTCAATAGGAACCACAACGAAGGGGACTCAAAGGAGTGATTCATCGAAGTGGATCAAGCTCCGGAGAGTCAAGGGTGGATCTGCAAGGACACTAACTGTTTATATACGACTACCCTGCAAAACAGGCAAGCTCCGGTTTGCATTTAACAGCTTTAAGTTTTTACTTTGTATTCACTTTTGGTTAATATTGGACTGTGCATTAAGTCTAGTGTTTGATACTCCTCTTGCATAGCCAAATGACCCAGGGAGTATTGAGTAGGTGTCTTACACCGTGTAGAACTGCCATGATTAAGTACGGTTCGGTAGAAGTCGAGTGGTGAGATGCTACTCGCAGTTTCAGGAACAACAGGGGCAATACGGGATTGGTTCATAAATGAATTAGCAAGTTAAAGTTGAGACCGGAAGGTTGTAGGGGCAGCAGGACATAGGGGCCTGGGTGCTGTAGACCTGTCCGTGTCGGTCAAGGACCGATCCATATGCGGCCCTGTTGAACAAGTTTGAGTTGTGTACCGGACTCATGCTGGCTATATGGGACCCAGTAAACCGATGTAACTCGGGAAGCTGTCGTTGGGACTTTTCGGGTCGCCTCAGGCGGACGGCCGGTGTGCAGTATGTGGGGAATATTCTCATGACATCTCATGTCGGTAGGTGCACCATGAGAGTAGCTACTGTATGGGGCGACTTGATCGATTCAGCGGGGGTGAAACGGGGGAAAGGCTGCGACGTACGATGTCAGTGATGGTTGTTGTAGGCAACGTCGAGTACGGGCGTACGTGTTGTGTAGTCCGGGTGTTATTGATTCGAATCAGCGTCGCTCGTGGAATGGACCGAGCATACTTGTTCTCATAGTCGTGACGTAGTAAGAACTTGCATGAGAAAGGAACTAATCATTTTGATGTGAAGTATTATCCTACCTTTGTATTGGATCTTGATGAATAGGCTAGTGCAAACTTGATTCTTTTATGCCATGAGCAATTTACATCGGGGGAAAGCGTTTCTTGTTTGATTGTGGACTCCCGATGTGGCGTTCCCAGGGTTACTTAAAATGCTGCAATTAATACCTGAAAGTAAGGATTCACTTTTAGGCGAGTTTAATTATGCTTATGCCATCCTATGTTAGGTTCATAACCTCACTTAGAGTTTCATGTTTAGGGTGACGGTTAAGTCTTGCTGTGTATTATGCTCACAGATGCTATCTGAGTTGTTTTGCAGGTAATTGACTCGATGCTTATGAGAAGGGGTGCTGATGAGACTCGGGAACCTCCGAGTGCTTACTCAAAGAGCATCCTCGCCGCTGCAGATTGTCTTCGTGTTGCTAGTAAGAAACGTCCGCGGGCTGGACCGTTTCTTTGTTGCTAGTTTAGATATGAGTTGTGAGAGTGATATTCTTCCGCTGTAGTTTACTCTGATATACTTATTTGTAAAACAATCTTGTACGCTTCCGCAAAAACTCTTTTTGTAATATGATGTGTTTCTACAACCCGTGTGCTGTTGGGTGCCGCATAACACGGCACCACCCATCGAGGTCCTGTCTGTCACAGCTGGTATCAGAGCTGCGTTGGGAACAGAGCACGGATTAAGCATCATATTATGTCAAAAACTTAGGATACGGTGAGATAACAGTACTAGGCCCACATAAGGACTACTATTAGCATATTATGAAGGTGGCAAGCTAACCTATTTGTTATGTCGGAAAACCGTGCATCTTGGGACGTCTATGTTTTGGGGGGTGCACGTATGCACTGTCCACCAGTGCGCACAAGCTGAAGGGTGGAGCCTCACGGGTGGCAGGTAACCCGATGCGATTTAGTATCCTCTACCACTCTTCATGTCGCTTGGGGTATTCGAGCAACGTCTGTCCCTGGTGTGCGTGGTGCAATTTGGGAGACCCCGTCACGTGGTCAGTAACATGAACACATAGCTCAAGGCGTGTTTGGCTTGAGAACACCTTGGCGAGTGATGACGGCCGGGTGTTCGAACTGTATGGATACCGGGTTCGGTGTGCAGCCGGGCCTGATGATTGAGTGTGGTTTATGAAGGCGCTAACCACGAAAACCTTAGTGCGTGTAGAACACGTTTGCGAGTGACCGTTTTAGTGCCACCTAATGATACGTGTATGCCGGTGTAATCCGGTTAGGTTTTTCTTTGGTGAGGCAACGTAGTACCGACATATGTCTTACGGTGCTTCGTCACCGTACTACACTGGATAGTTTTCTTTCCTAAGAAGAAATCATTCATGACTAACTTCCAAACTAAAAATGGATGTGATAAAGCACATATTAGTTACTGAGCTCTTCATTTGAACTAAGTTTCAAAGAAGAGACTTGTTAGGTTTCTTTTGACCTCAAAGACAGAGTGCTCTGTTCAGACAGAAAATTTTCTGGACTTTAACAGAGCATAACTCTGATTAGCTTGACCCAATGGAGGTGTTTGATGCAGTTCTGGAAAGGTTATTATGTGCTCTACAACTTTTCTGTAGGACTCCATAGCCAAATCCGACACCAACTTTGTTGAATGTCCAGATGAGTGCAAACTCTTCAGAAAACAGAGCAGCTGCAAACCTCTCTGGATGTTGCTGTAAATTAGACATAACAGTCTGTAGGGAAATCTCTAAGGGTCATATGATACATCGTTGGAAAGGTTAGGAAATTTGCAACAATTTTGTAGTTCATAGTTTGTTCAGAATTGTACTTCATTTGTATGTAAAACTGTGATGAAAACGGCCACATACAAAGGAGGTGCTGGCAAAATTTATCCAGAAATTCTGTCAACTTTGAACAGTCATAGATATTGATCCAGAGATGATCTAGGGGCATAAGAGTACTCGTTGGAAAGATACTGAAGTTAACTTTAACTATGGTATTCAACCGGAGTTAAGAAAATGTTTCTAACCGGATCAAAATCTGGGTTAAGTACAGAAAGGTCGATTCTGTACAGAATAGAGGGAGTGTTCTATTTTTGGCTGTAGAAAGAAGTGTAAACATGAAGTATTGTTATGCTTTCATAAACTTTTAGCATGTTCATGTTTTGCATACGTTCACATACTGCTGAGATCAAGTTTTGACTCCCTTCAAAAATGATTATTTTGCAGTATGGTGCGTACTCATTCTCCGAGTAGTGCTGAAGGTTCTCGCCAAGACGGTGATGACTTGACTCTCCCACGGGCACCGCCATCAACGGTATGGGCGGATGTCATGGCTCAGATGGTCGACTCAAGTCAAGAGAACACAAGACTACTCCAAGCCTTGGTGCAACAGGGCTTACTCCAACACGCGCAACAGGACGTTCCACCTCGGAACGCCTATTTGGACTTCTTGGCGACACAACCGCCAATTTTCACGGAAGCCAATGAACCAGTGGAAGCTGATCAGTGGCTTCGAGTTATGGAGTCCAAGTTTGGACTGTTTGAGTGTGATGAGTATCAGAAGACATTATTTGCAGCTCAACAGCTCCATGGAGCCGCCGGAAATTGGTGGTTTGCTTATCTCGCCACCGTTCCGGAAGGCCATCAAGTGGAGTGGACGGAATTTCGTGAAGCATTCCGTGCTCGTCACATTCCTATGGGTTTTATCAAGGCCCAACAGCAAGAATTCAGAAACTTGAAGCAGGGGGACATGTGTGTCCTCGATTATGTCAGAAGATTCAACCTTCTGGCACAATATGCTCCTGCTTATGCGACGAGCGAAGCTGCAATGTGTGACTACTTTTTCTATGGCTTGAGTGCCATACTAAAAAAGAAGTTAGCTTTGTTCAATCAAGGCAGTTACACCGAGTTGATCAGTGCTGCTCTGCTGCAAGAACAAGCGACACTTGAGTGTCAAGCAGAGAAGAGGAATCGGGATGATGTGCAAGAAGACACACCAGTTGTTCCTCGCAAATACCGTGTGGTGTATCACACACCATCCGATGAAATATGGCAAACACCAGTGAAATCAACTCCGTACAGATTTCCTGCTCAAGAATCATGTCTTGAAGCAACACCTTTGCCGCAGCAACGAATGACACCTGTCACATCCTTGCTGCAACCAAGTACATCAACTTCTCAACCACAAGTCAACGAAGAACCGGGGACACCTCCGTGTTCTTATTGCCACCGTTCAGGGCATTTTAGGCAGGAATGCCGAGAGAAGTTGTTGAACAGCAGACAACATAACAGCATTGCAATCCGGGAGTGTGCAACATCTTGCTATTGAGGATGTCCAGGAGGGAGTACCAGTGTTAGCAGGCATGTTCACTCTCAAAGACGTGCCCGTGCTCATACTTTTTGATTCCGGTGCAACCCACAATTTTATCAGCAAAACATGCGTGGATCAGCACCAATTATCCACCAATACTCCCACAACGAGTTTTCTTATACGTTCACCGGGAGGAAATATCTCTGCCAATCAGATTGTGTCCTGAGCAGCTTTGTGTTTGGGCGGAAAAATATACCCAACATCGCTGATTATGTTGGATAGGCAGAAGATAGACATTATATTGGGGATGTCTTGGTTAAATCGTCACGGTGCCATTCTCAATATCGGTAACCGGACTCTCCAGATTGACTCGCCGGTTCACGGACAGCACACGCTGTTTTTAGACAGCGAAGATCCAGATATGGTAGAGGCCTACCACACGGAAGCACTGAAGCTTGAAGATATTCCTGTGGTACATGATTATCCCGACGTATTTCCCGATGATTTACCGGGTATGCCACCCGAACGGGACGTCGAGTTCAAGATTGAACTGGCGCCGGGAACGATGCTTATCTCACGAAGGCCTTAAAAGATGGCACCTAACGAGCTAGCGGAGTTGAAAGAGCAACTGAATAAACTCATGAGCAAGGGTTTCATACGGCCAAGTTCTTCACCTTGGGGTTGCTCAGCGCTGTTCGTTAAGAAGAAGGACGAAACACTACGGCTATGTGTTGATTACCGTCCTCTAAATGCTGTCACGATCAAGAACAAGTATCCTTTGCCCCGCATCGACATCCTGTTCGATCAACTTGTGGGTACAAAGGTGTTTTTGAAGATGGATCTTCGGTCGGGATATCATCAAATCAAAATCCGACCGGAGGATATACCGAAGACAGCGTTCTCGATGAGATACGGACTCTATGAGTACCTCATCGTGTCATTTGGGTTAATAAACGCTCCGGCACACTTCATGTACTTGATGAATTCTGTGTTCATGCCGGAGTTAGACAAGTTCGTCGTGGTATTCATCGACGACATATTGGTTTACTCCAAATCTGAAGAAGAGCACGCTGAACATCTGCGCATTGTGCTACAACGGTTGCGATAGCACCAATTATATGCCAAGTTCAGAAAGTGCGAGTTCTGGATTGATCAAGTGCCTTTCCTAGGCCATATTATTTTAGCAGAAGGTATTGCCGTGGACCCCAGCAAAATTGAACAAATGCTGAAATGGGAATCTCCCAAGTCAGTCCACGAGGTCCAAAGTTTCCTAGGTTTAGCGGGTATTATCGGAGGTTTATTCCGAGCTTCTCAAAGATTGCTAAACCAATGATGGAGCTGCTGAAGAAGGGCACTAAATACATGTGGAGTACAGCATGTGAAGCCGCATTCAAGACTTTGGTGAAACATCTCACCACAGCTCCAGTTCTTGCTCAGCCAGACACGACGAAGCCATTTGATGTGTACTGTGATGCATCCGGCATCAGTCTCGGCTGTGTTCTGATGCAAGAAGGGCGTGTAGTCGCCTATGGGTCTCGTCAACTGCGAAACCACGAGCAGCATTATCCAACTCACGATCTTGAGCTTGCTGCTGTGGTGTTGGTGTTAAAGATGTGGAGGCATTACCTACTGGGTAATCTTGTTCACCTCTACACCGACCACAAAAGCTTGAAGTATATCTTCACGCAGAAGGAGCTAAATATGAGACAATGGAGATGGTTGGAGCTCATCAAAGATTATGAAATTGAGATCCACTATCATCCAGGAAAAACAAACGTGGTTGTCGACGCGCTTAGTCGGAAAGCCCACGTTCACAACTTAGCGGCTGCTGAGTTGGAAGATGAAGAACCAAGCCTCCGTGTCATTCCGTATGGCGCGCTTTATAATCTCGCGCTCATTCCAACAATCCGTGAAGAGATTGTTGAGGCTCAAAGAATAGACAGGGGTATGTATCACATACGGAGGAGACTAGACAACGGAGAGGTGAAATGTTTCTGAAAGGATGAGAACGGTACGATATGGTTTAACGACCATATAGTGGTACCGCGTAATATGAAATTCCAGAAGAAAGTATTGGATGAAGCCCACCTGTCAAAGTTTTCCATTCAGCCCGGATGTAACAAGATGTACCAAGATTTGAAACAGAAATTTTGGTGGACAAGGATGAAGAGAGAGATTGCCAAATACGTATCCGAATGCGATACGTGTAGACGGGTCAAGGCTGATCATATGCAGAAAGCCGGACCGCTACAACCTTTAAAGATACCGGCATGGAAATGGGAGGATGTGAGTATGGACTTCATCGTCGGATTACCGCTCACATCCAGGAAGCATGACTCGATATGGGTGATCGTCGACCGGTTGACGAAATCAGCTCATTTCATACCGGTGAACACTCATTATCGAGCAAGGCAATATGCGGAGTTATTCATCTCCAGAATTATATGCTCACATGGTGTCCCGAAGACCATCATTTCAGATCGAGGTGCGCTGTTTATTGCTCGTTTTTGGGAACAACTGCATGCCTCGTTGGGCACCAAGCTGATTAGGAGCTCCGCATATCACCCTCAAACCGATGGACAAACTGAGAGGGTGAATCAAGTGCTCGAGGACATGTTGAGAGCCTATGCCATCCACCACGGTAGGAATTGGGCTGATCACCTACCATTGGCCGAGTTTTCATACAACAACAGTTATCAAGCGAGTATTAAAATGGCACCGTATGAAGCTCTCTATGGCCGGAAGTGTCGCACCCCGCTGAATTGGTGTGTATCCGGCGAAAGAGTTCTGTTTAGGATTGATCTTGTGAACGAAGCCGAAGACCGAGTTCGGTTGATACAAGAGAATTTGAGGGCTGCACAATCCCGACAGAAGAGCTACGCTGATCAATGGCGTAGGCCTTTGCATTTTGACGTCGGAGAGCACGTGTATCTTCGTGTATCTCCGATGAAGGGAATTCACCGGTTCGGTGTAAAGGGGAAACTCGCTCCCCGTTTTATTGGTCCTTTTGCTATCACGGAGAAGTGCGGACCCGTAGCCTACCGGCTGGAATTACCGGCAAGTTTAGCGGTTGTTCATGATGTATTTCATGTATCACAGCTGCGAAAGTGCCTCAAATTCACCGCTGCTGTTCGCACCAAGGAAAATCGACGAATTGAAACCGGACCTGACCTACACCGAGCGACCGGTTCAGGTTTTGGATGAAAAGACCCGGGTCACCCGGAACCGGACGATCAGATTTTTCAAGGTGCTGTGGAGTAATCATACCGCGGAAGAGGCGACGTGGAAAAGTGAAGATTATCTCCGCACCAACTATCTGGAATTTTTAGCGTTGTACAGTTTGTAATTACCTCTCCCGCCTTGTTCCTCTTCTGTAATCTCGGGATGAGATTCTTTTAAGGGGGGAGGAATGTAAAGTCCCAAAAATGTGTATGAATAAAAACCAAGGTTTGAGTTCATATGAGTGGCAAAAACATGAAAAATGGGACTTGCTAAAACTTTTCTTCATGCAAGGTAATACATGGATGAACATCCAACATGAGGCTCACATTTTTATTTAAAAGTTTTGAACCAATAAGGAGTTAAATACCTCTTTGCATGTAAGTTTAAAAATCAGATTTGAAATTCAAAGTTCACACATGTAGTGATCAAAACTTTGAATAAACATGCAGCCCTATAATTCGAATTATAGGGAGGAGTTTGATCACCAACTTTCTATTTGTAGGGTGGGCTCAAAAGAGAGTTATAGAGATAAATTTGCAAACTTCAACCAAATTCAAATTTGGCAAGCAAATTCAAACTGAATTGGAAGGATTCAAATTCTAAACCACATTTTAAAACTCAGAATTGTGGGAATTAAGAGGATCAGCTTGAACAGATATTTGGGAGATACATGTGGAGTGGGACCCACATGTCATGGAGTTAAAGGAGGTGCCTTGCACACTAAGTCTTAGCCCCAGTGGGGAAATTCGTCGAACAGCACGTGAACCACGAGCAGCTCCCACCGTGGAGCCGCTGGGAGGCCCGGCAGCGCCACCAGCTGCTACCTTTCCCCACGCACGGCGCTCAGAGGCGGTTCTGCGGCCTGATCACCCGACCTGGATGAAGCAAAGGCTATCCATCTTCTCCTCCTCGCGAGCGCACGAACAGCAGCCGTTCTCCCCCTCCGCCCCCTTGGTCGATCGGGAAACCGGAGGAATCATCGCGTCTTTCTCCCCCCGAGCTGCTAAACCCTTCCCAGAGACCAGCCCCCACCTCCCTGACCCGCAAGCAAGCGAGCTGCGGCCTCCATTGCCCGAGAACAAACGCCGCCGCGGCGACCGAGTTCAATAAGGTGATCGGGCGCTCGTAGACAGCCCTCCACAGGGGTTTTCACGGCCGAGCGATCACCGCCATGGACGCGCACGGGTGCGGTGCTGCTCTCAGCCAAAGCTCAGGCCATGCCGTGAGCTGTCGACAGCGAATTTTGAGGTTTTGCTTTGGCGACCTCATTCCGAGCTTCCGGTATGGATTCAGCAAATTCCCGCTCTCTAATCCTTCCTAGGTTCTCAAATCTTACACGTAGCAGCTGGATTAGCCGGCGATCATTTTCCCTTTTGCATCCAGCGCATGAAAACGCCTCAGACCGACAAATTTTGAGCTTTTCTTGGGTTGTTGACAGCGGATCCGTTCGGTCACACGATGACAACCTAGTTCCAGCCATTTCCGAGCTAGCTTGCGGTCGTGTCGATCTTCCTAGAGGTACGCTGGTGCTGTAGGGCTCGTCGGCACAAGTTTTTGAGGGCTGGAGACCTCGGGCGACACTGCCGAACTACCACAGAGGCAGTCACACGTCGCCGGCCATTTTCCGGTCGTCGGCAGCCCAAGCAAATCCCACAGCCGTGTTCCTCGATACCCAAAACCCCCTGGCGGCGAGTTGTAGCTCAGGCGGTTGCCGGGAAGGCCGGTCCGGTGAGCTTACGGTTACTCCGGCGAGGGGGAGCGCGCGGGTGCGAGCGAGGAGTGGGAGGTAGAAGAAGGCCGTGGGCCCCATCTGTCAGCAGCAGAGAATTTAAACCCGGGATCGGGTGTGGCTGGGATCCCGTGTGTTGGTGCGCAGAGACGCTGTGGCCCGGTGTGGCTTCGATTCTATTGGCTGGGATTCAAAACAGTGTGTCCAGCAGGATTTTCAATAGGAAAATAATTCCAGGGTTGGCTCAAACTTGGGAAAATCATAACTCCCTGTAGAAAACTCCAATTTGAGTGATTCCACTTGGGTTGGATTGAACTCAGATTTGTATGAAAGTTAATATTATATTCTGGAAAATTCTTGGAAGGTTTTCTGAAAAAAGAATTATTGAGGGAGTTTGGGTTGTCCAAAAATCCCCAAATTTTGCCAGAATATTCTTTAGCATAGTATTGACCTACTAGCAAAGTTTCAGCTCATTTGAAGATCATTTGAGAAGGAATTTGCTAAATGCAAACTACTGTGTTCAAAAGAGTCCAGAAACATTTTCAGAGAATGTTTCCCACTTCAAAAATTTATTCTGAGCAATCCATAGCTCCAAAAAATCATAGGAAAATTTAGGCAAGCCCTCTGAGGCATACTTGAAATTGTAGTTCCCTTAAATGAGCATTAAAGTGCACATTACCTCAGAATTAATTCTTTTGAGTAGGAATGCTTAAAGAATTGTTCTTGGAGAACTACTCAAGTAAAAGGGCTGAATTTTGGATCAGATTACCCTCATGTGATCAATAACTCACATGTAAATTATCAGCCCAAGATGAGTCCTTGAACTCCCTGTTCTTATTCTCCCTACTTATGTATAGGGAAAAAACATAAGAGATATTGTGAGAATTATGGAGGACACAATATGACTCCACATTAGCTGCAATTTGGCAAGCTAAATCCTTAGGTAGTATAGAACCTGATGTAAAAGTTTGCAGGCCATTTGAGTTCTTGTTCTTCAGTTGCACTCAAATCTTCTCAGCTTATCTATTATGTTCATTAGGGAACATGATTAGTGTATAGCTAAGGCCTTTAGGACAAATTAGTTTATTTCTGTTCTTTGCACAACAGAGGCAAACCAAGCCATGATTGGCTTTTCCACACAATCTCTGTTCCTAAGAGATTAATTCTATAACTTCTTTCCATTAAATTCTATAAAACATGTGCATATGCATTTCAATAGGAACCACAACGAAGGGGACTCAAAGGAGTGATTCATCGAAGTGGATCAAGCTCCGGAGAGTCAAGGGTGGATCTGCAAGGATACTAACTGTTTATATACGACTACCCTGCAAAACAGGCAAGCTGGGGTTTGCATTTAACAGCTTTAAGTTTTTACTTTGTATTCACTTTCGGTTAATATTGAACTGTGCATTAGGTCTAGTGTTTGATACTCCTCTTGCATAGCCAAATGACCCAGGGAGTATTGGGTAGGTGTCTTACACCGTGTAGAACTGCCATGCTTAAGTACGGTTCGGTAGAAGTCGAGTGGTGAGATGCTACTTGCAGTTTCAGGAACAACAGGGGCATACGGGATTGGTTCATAAATGAATTAGCAAGTTAAAGTTGAGACCGGAAGGTTGTAGGGGCAGCAGGACATAGGGGCCTGGGTGCTGTAGACCTGTCCGTGTCGGTCAAGGACCGATCCGTATGCGGCCCTGTTGAACAAGTTTGAGTTGTGTACCGGACTCATGCTGGCTATATGGGACCCACTAAACTGATGTACCTCGGGAAGCTGTCGTTGGGACTTTTCGGGTCGCCTCAGGCGGACGGCCAGTGTGCAGTATGTGGGGAATATTCTCATGACATCTCATGTCGGTAGGTGCACCATGAGAGTAGCTACTGTACGGGGCGACTTGATCGATTCAGCGGGGGTGAAACGGGGAAAGGCTGCCACGTACGACGTCAGTGATGGTTGTTGTAGGCAACGTCGAGTACGGGCGTACGTGTCGTGTAGTCCGGGTGTTATTGATTCGAATAACGGTCACTCGAGGAATAGACCGAGCATACTTGTTCTCACGGTCGTGACGTAGTAAGAACTTGCATGAGAAAGGAATTAATCATTTTGATGTGAAGTATTATCCTACCTTTGTATTGGAGCTTGATGAATAGGCTAGTGCAAACTCGATTCCTTTATGCCATGAGCAATTTACATCGGGGGAAAGCGTTTCTTGTTTGATTTGTGGACTCCCAATGTGGCGTGCCCAAGGTTACTTAAAATGCTGCAATTAATACCTGAAAGTAAGGATTCACTTTTAGGCGAGTTTAATTATGCTTATGCCATCCTATGTTAGGTTCATAACCTCACTTAGAGTTTCATGTTTAGGGTGACGGTTAAGTCTTGCTGAGCGTTATGCTCACGGATGCTATCCGAGTTGTTTTGCAGGTAATTGACTCGATGCTTATGAGAAGGGGTGCCGATGAGACTCGGGAACCTCCGAGTGCTTACTCAAAGAGCATCCTCGCCGCTGCAGATTGTCTTCGTGTTGCTAGTAAGAAACGTCCGCGGGCTGGACCATTTCTTTGTTGCTAGTTTAGATATGAGTCGTGAGAGTGATAGTCTTCCGCTGTAGTTTACTCTGATATACTTATTTGTAAAACAATCTTGTACGCTTCCGCAAAAACTCTTTATGTATTATGATGTGTTTCTGCAACCCGTGTGCTGTTGGGTGCCGCATAGCACGGCACCACCCAAAGAGGTCCTGTCTGTCACAATGTCGCCCGAATGGGACATAGAGTTCAAGATTGAACTTGCGCCGGGTATAACACCGATATCACGAAGGCTGGACAAAATGGCACCCAATGAACTGGCAGAATTGAAGATACAACTGAATGACCTAATGAGCAAGGGCTTTATACGACCGAGTTCGTCACCTTGGGGTTGTTTAGCGTTGTTTGTCAAGAAGAAGGACGAAACACTACGGCTTTGTGTTGATTATCGTCCTCTTAACGCTGTTCCATCATGAACAAGTATCCACTACCTCGCATTGATATGCTCTTCGAACAATTAGTGGGTGCTAAAGTATTCTTGAAGATGGATCTTCGGTCCGGATATCATCAGACAAAAATCCGGGCGAAAGATATCCCAAAGACGGCATTCTCGATGAGATACGGTTTATACGAGTATATCGTTATGTCTTTTGGGTTGACCAACGCCCCGGCACACTTTATGTACCTGATGAATTCAGTGTTCATGCCCGAGTTGGATAAATTCGTCGTGGTCTTCATCAATAATATCTTGGTGTACTCCAAGTCAAAGGAAGAACATACTGAGCATCTGCATATTGTGCTGTAAAGATTGCGAGATTACAAGCTCTATGCAAAATTCAGCAAGTTTGAATTCTGAATTAATCAAGTACCTTTTCTCGGACACATTATTTTAGCGCAGGGCATCGCTGTTGATCCAAGTAAGATTATCCAAGTGCAGAAATGGGAGTCAACAAAGTCTGTGCATGAAATACGAAGCTTCCTTGGTTTAGCAGGTTATTACCGGAGGTTCGTTCCGGGCTTCTCCAAGATTGCTAAACCAATGACGGAACTATTGAAAAAGAGTACCAGATTTGTGTGGGGTGCTACGTGTGAACAAGCTTTCAAGACTTCAGTGAAGCATCTCACAACAGCGCCAGTGCTTGCTCAGCCGGACACGACGAAGCCATTCGACGTTTATTGTGATGCATCTGGCATTGGTCTCAGCTGCGCACTGATGCAAGAAGGACGAGTGGTCGCTTATGGACCTCATAAACTCAGAAACCATGAGCAGCATTATCACACTCATGACTTGAGTTAGCTGCCGTGGTCCTTGCTTTGAAGATGTGGAGGCATTACATGCTCAGAAATCTTGTACACCTCTACACCGACAACAAGAGCTTGAAATACATCTTCACTCAGAAAGAACTGGACATGAGGCAACAAAGATGGCTACAGCTCATTAAAGATTATGAACTTGAGATTCATTATCATACGGTTCAGGCGAATGTGGTCGCCGATGCGCTCAGTCGTAAGGCGCATGTCCACCACTTGAATATTGCTGAAATGGATGATGAAGAACCAAGTCTCCGTGTCATCTCGTATGGAGCACTCTATAATCCCACTCTCAATCCTACTAGCCGAGAGGAGATCATTGGAGCTCAAAGAAAAGACAAGGGTATGTCTCACATACGGCGAAGAATGGACAGCGGAGAGATGAAGTGCTTCCGGAAAGATGAACAGGGTACGTTGCGGTTCAACGACCGGATAGTAGTACCCCGGGATATGGGACTACGGAAGAAAATTTTGGATGAAGTTCATTTGTCCAAATTTTCCATTCATCTGGGCAGCAATAAAATGTACCAAGATCTCCGGAAGAATTTTTGGTGGACACACATGAAACGTGAAGTTATTCAAGGCCGACCATGTGAAGAAGTCGGGCCTGCTGCAAACATTACAAATACCGGCATGGAAGTGGAAAGACTTGAGTATGGATTTCATTGTTGGGTTGCCGATGACCTCCCACAACCATGATTCGATTTGGGTAATCGTTGACCGGTTAACCAAATCAGCACATTTTATCTTTGTGCATACCAGATACAACACAAAGCAGTATGCGGAGTTGTAAATAGCACGGATCCTGTGCTTACATGGAGTTCCCCGAACCATTGTGACCGACAGAGGATCGCTGTTTGTAGCCAAGTTTCTAGGAACAGCTACACGCATCCTCGGGAACCAAATTGATTCGAAGCTCCGCGTATCACCCTCAAACCGATGGGCAAACTGAGAGGGTGAATCAATTACTTGAAGATATGCTAAGAGCGTGTGTCATCCACCACGGTAAAACTGGGATGATCACTTACCGTTGGAGGAGTTCTCGTAGAACATTGGTTATCAGACGAGCATCGAAATGGCACCATATGAAGATCTCCACGGCCAGAAGTGCCGTACACCATTGAATTGGTGCGAGTCCGGTGAACGAGTAACGTTCGGGGTTGATCCTGTCAATGAAGCCAAAGAGAGAGTTCGGATAATACAAGAGAACCTCAAAGCTGCCCAATCTCGTTAGAAAAGCTACGCGGATCAGAGGCGTCGACTACTGCATTTCAATGTCGGAGAGCACGTTTATCTTTGTGTGTCTCCGATGAAAGGAATTCATCATTTCGGTGTCAAGGGGAAACTTGCTCCCCAGTTCATTGGTCCATTTGTTATCACAGAGAAGTGCAGAACCGTAGCCTACCGGCTGGAACTACCGACAAGCCTTGCTGGTATTCACGACATATTTCATGTGTCCGAGCTGCGGAAGTGTCTCAATTTTACCGCTGCTGTCTGCACCGAAGACATCAATGAGCTAAAGTCGGGTATCACATACACCGAGCAACCAGTTCAGATTATCGACGAAAAGACCCGGATCACCCGCAATCAGACTTTGAAATTATACAAAGCCCTGTGGAGTAATCATACCCCGGAAGAGGCGACGTGGGAATGTGAAGATTACATCGACAATAATTATCCAGAACTTTTGTCAGACTTTGTAAAATACCCTCCCGTCTCGTTCTTCTTTTGTAATCTCAGGACGAGATTCTTTTAAGGGGGGACGAATGTAAAAGGTCCCAAAAATATGAATACAAAGAAACTGAAGTTTGAAACAAACATTTGGTTACATGTGTATGAAAATTTGGACTTGTTTAAACTTTCACATGTGATAATGCACATGAGAGCTCTCTCTACACAAGCTCATGATTATTTACATGCTTGGACCCAAGGTGGATTAAAACCACAGATTTGAAGTCTCACATGCAATAGAAAGTTAAAAAATCAGTTCTTGAACTTAAAATGTTCAATTCAAATTTCAAATGATGGCAACACAATGGAAATGCAAACTGATGTGTTCAAACTCTCATTTGCAGCAGCTAAATTTAAAATCAGATTTCATATTTGAACTCCTTAGGTCCAAATTAGTGGGGATGCAAAGTCTCATGAATTTTGGAGATGTTTTGCTATCCATTTTACAAATGGACTTAAATTTGCAATGAATTCAAATACACATTTGAATTTGCATGAAACTTGCCCAACTATCCAAATACAGTTCAGATTTTAGTTTCCCACAATTGGATTTGATCATTTGCCAAATGTGAGAGAATTTGAGAGGATAAGAGGAGCAGTGGAACCCACTTGACAGTTGCACTCAAAAGATCAATAATGAAGAGCTGAGTCTCTGTTTTGCTTCTACTGAACACTCGACAGTAGGGGAGGCAACGGCGCCAGCGGACGCTCACCGGCTCAGTCAACCACAGCCCACCACAAACCGCCTTAGCTGCGATCTTTCACTCCAAGCCGTGCTCCTTTTGCCCACCACACCGAAGAGACGTGTTCTGCTTCTTCCCCTCGCGCAAGAACAGAGCGCCACCAGTGCCGCCGCCTCAGTTCCGCTCAGGAGCCGGCCACTCTCACGTGATCATCGCCCGTTGAGTAGCAAAATGGCACAAGAGTGTCATCCTCTCCCTCCTCAACGCGCCACCGAGTGAGCTCGGCCTCCCCAACCCCGAGAACCCCGTGTTCCCGCGGTGGCCGAACAACAACCGAAGGGAGGTCGCACTTGGACAGCCCTACAGAGAGCTTCTCACGCCCAAGCAAGAGCACCTTTGGACGTGCCAAGACATCACGCTGCTCACCTCCAAATCTTGGCTCGAGTGGTGGA
This sequence comes from Neostapfia colusana, assembly GCA_030760725.1. NCBI lineage: Eukaryota > Viridiplantae > Streptophyta > Magnoliopsida > Poales > Poaceae > Neostapfia > Neostapfia colusana. The sequence goes on along the minus strand of JASWHV010000013.1, from coordinate 70,711,372 downwards.
TCATCGCCGGTGAATTTTTTATTCTTCGTCCAGCCGGTGCAAAACAACCTTCGGGTAAGAAAATTCAAAATTCCTGATCAATTCTTGCTTAGAGCCCACAAAACTGCACACACACGAGCTAGACTCGATGGGGAACAATTTTGCTTTGCAACCCTAGCATGAAACCTTCTGTAGACGGTCTATTCCGAGCTTTTCTAACGGCGCCAATGGCGGAAGCCGTCGGGTGCACGGTGCAACCCTAGTTAGGGACTGTTCCGAGCTGTGTTGATTGCTTTACGACCTTCTGTAGCAACCACCGGTGCTCTAGGACTTGGAAACTGAAGATTTGAGGGTTTAGGATAGCAGGTAGACGCTACCGAAGCTACACCGAGCCGCCGCACCATCGCAGGCTATGTTGGAGCCGTCGCCGGTCCAGGGAAACCCCTCCAACGTGTTCAGCACGTGATTCTAGGGGCTAGCGGCGAGTGGGAGCACGGGAGAAGGCCAGGAGGCCGAAATCCGGCGAGCTCTGCGAGCTTCGGGCGCGGGCACGCGGGAGCTGCTGGAGGTTGAAGACGGACGCGGGCCCGACGCAGCAGCCTCAGAATTCAAAGGCGCTGGATCTTCTGTGGCGGGGGATAAACATGTGACAATGCACCGATGACCCTGTGGCCCCATGTGGCATTGCCTGAGGAAGTGCCACATGGCCCCGGGTCCCGCTGTCAGAGATTTGAAATTTCCACGATTTAATTTGAATTTACAGATTTCCTTCAAACTTTAGAAGGCCATAACTTTTGCTAGGAAACTCCAAATTTAGTGATTAAAATTGTGTTAGATTCAGGTTGAAAAACTATATAAAAATATGCAACCCAATTTGTATGGAAGTCAATAAATAAATTTCTGGAAAATTCTTTTAAATTTTTCAGTAAAAGAATTTTAGAGGGTGTTGGTTCATCCAAAATACTCAAAATTTGCAAGAATAATACTTAGGATATTATTGAACTCCTGTAAAATTTTCAGCTCATTTGGAGTTGATTTGATTAGAAGAATTCAGATTTCAATTTGCTGTACTCAAATGAGTACACAAACTTTTTCAGAAAATGTCCCAAGGTTGTAAAATCATTTCTGGGAAATTCTGAGCTCCATAAATCCTAGGAAAATTCATACAGGCTCTATGATCTATAATTGAAATTATAGTTTACTAAGTTTGACATGAACATGTGAGTTACTTCAGAATTAATTTCTTTTTGTTTAATTGCATAGGGAATTGTTCTGAATAAACCACTCACTGAAAAGTGCTAATTTTGGTACAGATGACTTCCTTGTGACAAGGAACTCACATGAAAATTTGCAGCTCCATTGGAGCTCTGGATCATCACTTTTCTGTTTATCCTCTTTAGGTGATTAAAACACAAGTGAGGGAAGCACTTAGCCTTGATCACCTTTGCTTAACTCAAATCCAACCCTAGCACCAGTTTCATTTTAAATTCTTAAACAGAGTTCTGGTTTTGAGCTTGTAATTAGACCTTGTTGGCAAAAGCTTTAAAATTAAATACATGTGCATGTTCATATCATATAGTCATCGACGTGAGGACATTGTGAAGGAAGTGAAGTGGGATTTCAAGAACAAGGTGATCAAATAATCAAGCCTCAAGTGATCAGCAACACTAACTGATTGTAAAATCTAGTCACCTGCAAAACACGCAAGCCCCGGTTTGCATTCGAGCAATTTTATGAAGTCTTGTCATTTCTAGAGATCTTAGCTATGAATTATTGATTGCATTAGGTCTAGATGATATTGAAGACCCAATTGCATGACCAGATTAACCCAAGAGAGAATGGGTAGAGTAGCACCTCCTCGAGTGGATTTAGGCTACGCTAAATGTACTTTGGAAGGGCCATAGAAGTCGAGTAGTTGGAATATACTCGCGAGTTTAGGGCTTGGTTTTTTTGGAACGGGTCATGAATAGAAGTATTGAGTAAAATTCACAAGTGAGAAATTGAGACCGGGCAGGGAGATTTGGATGCAGCAGGCTGCATACTGTGCGTGCATAGCCCTGCCTATGTCGGTTAACGCCCATCCGTACTTGGCCTTGTTGGACAAGTTTGAGTTGTGTATCGGTCGCATACTGGCTATATGAGACCCAGGAAACCGATGTACCTCATGAGATCCACATTGTAACTTTTCCAATCGGTTTAGGCTTTCTGCATCAGTACAGCAGGAGGTAACTCGCTCAAGAACATATCACTGTGGGTTTGTACCTTGAGGAAGCTTGCTGTTCGGGGCGATCGGACTGCGTCCGGTGTGGAAGAACTTGGGAAATGTGGCTGCGTACAACATCGGTCGAGGTTGCTGCCAGCAACTTGGAGTATGGGTGTACGTGTCGTGTAGTCCGGGCGTGTACTGATTCGAATCACCGTCACTCGCGGTCATATGAGCATACTTGCCCACTGCGTCTTGACGTAGTAAGAACCGAAGTGAATTACTTTGAATTTGATAAGGCTTGTGATTTAAATTGTATTGCAACCCTGATCGACTAAGAGATAGTGCCAATTAAACTTTAGTTCACTTTGTGAAAGAAGCATCACAACAAAGCGTTTCTTGTTTGATTGTGGAGTTGCGATGTTGTTCGGCTCAAGGTCTTTAAAATGAGGCTTAAAATCTGAAAGTTAAGGATCAACTGTAGGCGAGTCCTTTATGCAAATTCAGCTACTCTTTTCAATCCGTCGTGCATGTAGAGGTTCTTGTTTAGAGGAGACGGATCAGTCTTGCTGAGCCTATGTGCTCACACTTGCTATATGAGTGGTTTTGCAGGTTAACATCGATGCTATGAGGAGGTTGTCCGGTGAGACTCGGAGACTTCCGAGTCGTTTAACACATGGGGAACCAGCCACTGCCGTATGTCTTCGTGTTGCTAGCGAGAAAAGTCCGTGGGCTGGACATCTTCTCGAGTGCTTAGTAGATAATAAACATGAGATGAACTAGTCTTCTGCTTTAGCTATTTGATGCAAATTATTTATAAAGAACACTTGTAAGCTTCCACTTTTGATTTATGTGATACATTTTCTTTTTATGTGTGTTGTTGGGTGCTGCATATCACGGCACCACCCAATGCGATTCCCGGGCGATCGGCACTGTGACACCCTCATTTTTTGATTTTCTGCACATATTCATGTTTCATAAACATTTTTATAAGATTGAAACAGAGAAGAATCAAAAGATAGCCAAAAGGAGCCAATTTCAGTCCGCCTAAAGCGCCGTTGAAATTTTCCGCGGGCCGCTGGCCACATGGCGTGTCCGGAGCTCACCCCCACAAATGGGGAAAGGTCCGACCCCGCAGGACACGTGTCACCTTTGGAGCTAGTCACCGCGGAAAACAGAGGACCAGTCGCGCGGGATACGTGTCGATCTCGGAGCTCACCTCCGAGAGGTCCGGTCCTATTGGACACGTGTCACCTCCGGAGCTTATCTCCGGGAGGTCCGTCACTGTTGGACACGTGTCAACCTCGGAGCTTGTCTTTGAGAAGAATGGAAGTCTGGCGCTGTTAGGACACGTGGCACACCCGGAGCCACCTCCGAAGAGAGGGGAGGTCTGGCACTGACACGTGGCGTGCGCGGAGCCACCTCTAAATAGAGAGGAGGTCCCAACCGCCAGGATATGTGGCGCACGCGGAGCCCGCCTCTGAAAAAGAGGGAGGTCTCGCTCGCTTGACACGCGGCACAACCGGAGCTCGTCTCTGCGGAAAGGGGGAGACCAGGCCCCGATGGATACATGGAGCTTCCGGAGCTCACCACCGAGGAGGTAACGAGTTCTGGAGCAGTTTTTGCTTCTGTACGCATGGGAATACCGGTACGGGAGGAAACCGACATGAATTCCACAATGTTACCGCACCAAATCAACTAAAGATAAGTTGTTAATATTCAACGACAATTTGAATAGGGCTCTTATTCAAAATATAATCATATTAGGACTCTTCTCCTCCCGATCATAAATAGAACCCAGAACCTTTGGCCGAAACCACAAATTCCTTTTCAACTCCTGAGCCGATGACTTAGAGCCCTAGCTCGCCGAGTAAAACCCTTCGCCGGAGTTCAGTCACGGGAGATCACCGGAAGAGAGCCCCAACAATCTGTCTTGCTAGGAGAAGGACCCCGAGACTAAGAAGAACGTAAGCTAGGTCTCCAATACTACCTTACAACATCATCGAGTTTTCTTTGCATCTGTTCTTTGATTCCTTTCGAACATAAGCTTTTTTGTGGACAGATCACGTGTTGATCTGTTTGATCTAGAGTCAAGATCATCGCCATGTACACATTTGATCCGAACACCTCTGTTCATCGTAAAACCCATGCAAACCATGCAAGAACACGTACAAACTGATCTAATAGAAACTGATCATAGGATAGCATGCATATGCATCATCGCATCTAGTTAAAGTCCGTGTATGATATTGATTGTTGTAAATATTGTATGTGCGTGATCATGTATAGAAGGACAAGCTCAGGGAACTACCTACGACGGGCTACAACAACAAGATTTTGAGCAACCGGAACAGCCAGAACAAGGCAAGTGCCCCTTGACCATATTGATCCCATATTTTGGAAAAACTGTTTTGTTTGCAAAAAGGTGTGTGTGCTTGAGTCAAAACATAATGGGAAAACCTTTCATAGGAGTTTACTAGTTTTGTTAGCCACCCTTGTCACCGGGAAAGTTATTGAGTCGGGTATGGTTTTTGCTTTTATGCTTCGCTTAGTCCATGGGATATGGGAAACGAGATAGATGTGTCTAGCTAACTGCACTCGCAAGAATATTGAGGAACTGATGTTGTTAATAAACATGGATCGGAGGGAGATCTAGGCAATCCTGGGTTTGTGAATGAGGTAGAATGAGATGGTGGTTTACTTGCCGTAGATCTAAGGACCGGTTCATGCGAGCACATGCCAGGATAACAGTGCCACCACAAGGCCAAGTATGGGTGCGGCTTAGCTGAGTAATTAGGTAAGTTGCTAGATTGTTATGGACCGTGGAAGGCGCGGGGAATGGGAGCCGAGTGAGGACTGCCCTGGGAACTGCATGGCACAAGAGGGGGCCCGTGGGTGGGAGAATTGGAGATTCTAGCCTGCCGGTGAAACCTTAGTGAGTCCATACATCTAGTAACCCCCTTTGTAAAGGCTATTTTATGATCTCTTGGCCATACACCGATGGTTGTGTACTGGTATAATGGAGGTTCTGCAGTCGCCGACGGGTGACGAAATCACAAACTTGTGGGTAAAGAGGTACAAACTCTGCAGAGTCTAAAACTATCATGATAGCCGAGCCTACGGTCACGGGCACCTGGCCATCTTCCATGATTAGTTGGATGGTCATGGTTTTGGATGGTTCTGGTTATGGTTTGATTTTGGTTTGGTTTTCGGGACTATTGAGTCCGGGTGATAAGATTTGGTTGCATGACTGTTGAGTCATGGCAACGAGACTGGTCTCGGTATGAGACAGAATTGTTTATGAGATGAAATGGTAGCGAATACAAGATGGTATTCGTGAGATGGTAGCGAATACGAGAAGGTATTCATGAGCAAGAATGAAGTTGATTAATGTTTGGATGGACTGGAAGGTAATGAACATAATGGAGGTATGATTAGTATTTTAATACATGTTGGGATTACGTTGCTGTTTTATCATGGTTTAGTAAATAACTTTGCTTTCTGCAATGAGACTTTTTATACCTAACTTGTTGTGAGCTACATATCATATCTTTCCGCACATGCTGAGTACATCATTGTACTCAAACTTGCCTTATCATTTCATCATCAGCAACAGGAGAAGATTACTATGAAGACCAGGTGGAGCATTAGGCGTGTAATCTGTCCTCAACCTTGCCTGTGGGAAATGGGGCAGAGATGGAGCTGCTGCTGCTGCTTAGATTGCTTCCGCATTAGTTAGAAGACTTCCGTTGCTAGAATAAAGACTTCCGCTGTTAGATTAAGAATTCCGCTGTTAGCATGAGTCCAAGACTCATGAGACATTGAAATAAACTCTGCTATTCGTGGTTATATATATATATATTCTGAAATTCAGTTTGTGGATGATGTGTATATGTGTGATGAACATCCTGGGCACACATATGCATCAGTTCTCGGTCCCGTGGTTTTTCCACAGAATTGAGGGCGTCACAGGCACGACCCCATGTGGTGGGTCGGGCCACATCAATCCGGAGGTCCGCACATTTCAGGAATCGTATTGGGTGGTGGCGTGATATGTGACACCCAACAGCATACATGAAAAGAACCATAAGAACATACAAAGTCCTTTTATTTCTCAACATAGTGATGTTTACAATATAATGTAGAACAGTACATCCGCAGCAGAACAAATCTATATACATACGCACTCTTGATCATAACTACGCAAAAGTGAAGACATCCATTCAGTGGATGCTTCACATTAGCTTCATGAAGTGTGTATCGCAGCGGTAAGGTTTCCTGTGAGTTATAAGACCTGTGGGGTGTCATGTATCACCGAAAAACTGTCATCATAGCCTAAATAATACTACATGCAAAAACAACTAAAATGCAACCATGAGCACAATAGCTCAGCAAGGCTTAACCGTCTTTATTAAACATGTAACTCTACATGCTGAAAATTAATAGCATAGGAAGCTGAATTTGCATAAAGGAACATGTCTAAACATCGATCCTTATTTTCAGATTTTTATAGCAGCAAACTAATAGTCCTCATGCAGCACAACACCGGCAGTCCACAATCAAACAAGAAACGTTTATTCTGATGTTGCTTGCCTAATGTGAAATAGAAATTTAGTTTGCACTATCTCTAATGCATCCAATGTTGCAATACAATGATTAAGCAAAGAACATAATTCTTATGATTCAGTTACTCTTAATTTACTATGTCACAGCACAATGAACAAGTATGCTTAGTCCATAATGGCGAGCGACGGTGATTTGAATCAATAACAACCCGGAATACACGACACATGCACCCGCCTCGAAAGAATCTTACGGAAGCTCTTTCTTATGTTGTATGTGGCCACCTTTCACATGACGCTTCATCCCGAGCATGAAGGTCCTCTACACAGACACATTGGAGTTACCCGCTAAAGGATTTACCTCCAGCCTTCTCAACGCCATTCCCGGAAAAAGGATGAGTTTTCACACTACGGTTCGCTGAGTTACATCAGTTTAATGGGTCCCATATACCATTATGTATCTTGTACAACTCAAACTTGATCAGTAGAGCCACACACGGCACGGTCCTTGACCGACACGGACGGGGCTATAATCCCAACCTCCACATCGACCTCGCCCTAACCAGCCCAGGTCCAATGTGGTCACAAGCATTTCACCACTGATCGGGTTGAGACAACCTTGCGTGTTCCATCCTACAAAATGTCCCGTCCGCATCTCAATTTATTTAAGAGTGATCTACAAGATGTCATCTCGCGAGTAGACTTCGTTACTGGACTTCTCTCGCCAGTAGAATTCAAGTACTTGACTTCTACCGAGTCATATACAACATTAGCCTAGCAAAACTTATACGAGGGAGATCCTATACTACCCATTCTTTTCAGGGATTCATTGGTCCTGTCAAATAACTTAGACACAATGCATAACATCAATTCTAATCAATATAATGTGGATGTAAAGCAAAAGGTTACAAAAGCTGTTATATGCAATGTGGGGCTTGCGTTGCTCAATGGTTTTGTCAATGTTAGCACTGAGGATCAGAAATCAGCTGCTGGTCCTACCAATCGAAGTTCCTCGTTGAGCTCCTTCATCATGATCATTATCGATATGCATAATAAAAAAATTAATAACCTAATAATTGTAGCTTAAATTAATTCAAAAGTTGATTAAGTACTACTGGAATGTCCCAAAGAAACCTCTATTGTTCAAAGAAAATAGAGGAAGACCAAATTTAACATAGGTTCAAGTATAAAGTAAAATAGGTTTTAAATTGGGCATATGTAACTAAGCAGCAGAGTAATTATGCTTTTTACAGTGAACTCCACATAGGGTATGTGAAGCACTAGCAAAGTTTCAGATTTATTTGAGGAAGCATGTAACACAACAATTCCCTAAGTTTTTTCCCTTCTCTGAATTAACAGAATTGTTCTGGACTTTTTTCATGCAGCAAAGTTCACTTTTTGTTAAGTACACATATTTCTGAGTCTATGAAAATTTATTTCACAAATTTTTGAGCTTCCTACAGGGAGATATGGATTTTACGATGTCCTCACTCGTGCGCACACGGGAAAACTTCCCAGTCGGTCACCCATCCCCAAATTTCTCTGGGCCAAGCACGCTTAACCCCAATGTCCTTTGCATGTGGGCTTCGGGAAAAGAAGGTATACCTTAATCGTGTGAGTATTCTATCAATCCTATTAATTCGGGAGCCAGGATATCACACACAATTCACCCCCCCTTAGAAGACCGACATCCTCGTCTGTCAACGGCAAGATAGGAACGTCCCCTCTTAACCACACCCATACGTTCAGTACTGGCATATGCATACCGTACGCCCTGTTAGCAACATACGTACCATACCGTGTCCCATATAGAGGACCCACGTGTAATGCGTATGTAACCACATCCCTGACCCGTACGCTACCATATCCTTCTCACTGACCCGTACGCACCCGTGAAACTGCGAGGGTCGGCTCTGATACCATTTGTGGCAGCTCTCTAGGATCATAGATGTAATACCCTCAATTTCATAATTCATACATGCATTTATATTTTATATAGAGAACATTTACAAAATAAGTAGAAACAGAGAAGGAATAAAAAAGTTAGCTAAAAAGATCTAGTTCCAGATCGCCGAGGAGCGCTGTAGACACTTCCCGCGGCCCGCTGGCCACGTGGCGCCTTCGGAGCTCATCCCCGCGGAGGGGGAGACGTCCACTGCTAACTGGCCACGTGGTAGGCTTGGAGCTTGTCTCTGTGGAAGGGGCGAGGTCCAACCCTGTGGGACACGTGTTGCCCCCGGAGCTAGCCTCTGCGGAGGAGCGAGGCCAGCCCTGCAGGACACGTGTCACCTTCGGAACTAGTCACGGCGGAGAAGCGAGAGGTCCAACCCACGGGACACGTGTCGCTCTCGGAGCTCGTCTCCAAGAGGACTGGCCCTGATGGACACGTGTCGCTCTCGGAGCTCACCTCCGAGAGGTCCGACACTACCGGATACGTGTCACCTCCGGAGCTCGCCTCCGGGAGGTCCGACGCTGATGGACACGTGTCGACCTCAGAGCTCGCCTCCGGGAGGTCCGACGCTGATGGACACATGTCAACCTCGGAGCTCATCTCTGAGCAGAAAGGAGATCCGGCGCTGCTAGGACACGTGGCACTTCCAGAGCCCACCTCCGAAGAGAGGGGAGGTCCGGCACTGACATGTGGCACTCTCGGAGCTCACCTCCGAAGAGAGGGGAGTCTGGCACTGACACGTGGCGTACATGGAGCTCGTCTCTGGAAAGAGGGCAGGTCCCGCCCGCCAGGACGCGTGGAGCATGAGGACCTCGCATCTGAGGAAGAGGGAGGTCCCGCCCGCCTGACACGTGGCGCTACCAGAGCTCGCCCCTAAGGAAAAGGGAAGCCCAGGCCCCCGCTGGACACGTGGAGCCTCCGGAACTTATCTCTGCGGAAGGACGAGAACCTTAAGCGGTTTTTGCCCTGTGCGCGAGCACCCGATACATAAGAAACCAACACGATTTCTTCTACAATTGATACCGCACCAAATCTATTGAAGATAAGTTGTTAAGATCCAAACACAAATCAAATAGGACTCTTATTTGAAATCCAATCAGATTAGGACTCTTCTTTTTCCGGTTATAAATAGAACCTGAAACACCCCTTGGCCGTACCATCTATTCCCAAGTCGACGACTTAGAGGCCTTAGCCCCCAACTCATCGAGTTAATTCCCTTCGCCGGAGTTCAGTCACCGGAGACCGCCAACAAGCTCGCCGTCGTCGGAAGAGAGCCCCGACGATCTGTCTTGCTAGGAGGAAGGACCCGAAGGAAGTAAGGTAGGTCTCCATTACCACCTTACGACATCATCGCGGTTTTCTTCGCATCTATTTCTTCGATCCCTTTGAACAGAAGCTTCTTCATGGACAGATCATGTGTTGATCGGTTTGATCTAGATCTTGAGTCCAGATCATCACCACGTCCACATTTGATCTTTATACCCTTGATCATCATAAAACCCCATGCAAACCCATGCAAACATGCAAGAACACGTACAAACTGATCTAATAAAAACAGCACCATAGGGTTAGCATGCATATGCACCATTGCATCTTGAGTAAAGTTTGTGCATGATGATTGATCTCTGTAAATCTTGTATATGTGTGATCATGAGTAGAAGGACAAGCTCAGGGAGCTATCTACGAAGGATTTCAACACCAAGACTTCGAGATCCAAGAGCAACAGAAGCCATAGGAACAAGGCAAGTGCTTCTTGACCATATTGATCCCATGTTTTTGGAAACTGTTTTGTTTGCGAAAACTATGCATGCTGAGTCAACTTGATGGGAAACCCTTTTATAGGAGTTTACTAGTTTTGTTAACCACCCTTGTCGCCAGGGAAGTTTATGAGTAGGGTACTGTTGTTTTTGCTTTTTGCTTCGCTAATCTACGGGTTATGGGAAGCGATAGAATGTGTCTAGCTACTGCACTCATAAGAATAATGATAATGAGAACTTGATGTTAATGAACATGAATCGGGGGAGATCTAGGCAAGCTTGGTTTGTGGATGTGGTAGAATGAGATGGTGGTTTACTTGCCGTAGATCTAAGGACCAGTTCATGCCAGCACATGCCAGAATAACAGTGCCACCACAAGGCCAAATATGGGTGCGGCTTAGCTGACTAATTAGGTAAGTTGCTAGATTATTATGGACCGTGGAAGGCGCGGGGAATGGGAGTCGAGTGAGGACTGCCCTGGGAACTGCATGGCACAAGCTAGTTGCTGTTTTTATCATGTTTTGCGAAATAAACTTTGCTTTTATGCAATGAGCCTTTTATACCCACCTTGCTGTGAGCTACATATCATATTTTCCTGCCCTTGCTGAGTACGTCATGTACTCAAACTTGTATTATTACTTCATCATCAGCAACTGGAGAAGAGTACTTCGAAGACCATGTGGAGTACTAGGCATGTGATCCACCGTCAACTTGCCTGTGGAGTAGGAGATGGAGCCGCTGCTACTTAGTTTGCGTCCGCAATAGTTTAGAAGACTTCCGCTGCTAGAATAAGACTTCCGCTGCTAGAATAAATTAGAGATCCATGAGACATTGTAATAAAACCCTATTATTCATGGTATTATTCTGAATTCAGTTTGTGGATTACATGTGTATGTGTGATGAACATCCTGGGCACACATATGCATCAGTCTGGGTTCCGTGGTTTTTCCACAGAACTCGGGCGTCACAAATTTTTGTATCAGAGCCACGGTTGATTGTAGGTCACAAGCCTAGATAGAAGTTACAGATTAGCATTAGAGCCACCGTGACCATAGGATGCAAGCCTAGGTAGATGCATAGATTGGCATCATAACCACCTTGACCATAGGATGCATGCCTAGGAGAAGTCACAGATTGATCACAGATTGGTATCCTAGGTATCACCCCGAACCACATTGACTATAGGACGAAGTCACAGATTGGTATCACCCTAAAAACACATAGGACTCCCATTGAATGAGCTTGAATAGGAGTTGTGTGAAACTTTTGTGATGATTGCTTGTGATTGTATGCTTAGTGTGAGTTGTGGGACGTTTTAGCGTTGTCCATATCCACACATAGTAGATAGATGTGAGATGCTTCGGCATGTGTTCACATCCTCATAAAGATTAATACATATAGTTCATACCCTTGATGCATATAGTTGGGGGGAATCCATCTAAACTTTTAACTTCTATTCTATCCAACTCTCTCCCAAGATGGTGAGAGAAAACGCCGGCCGACAACGGAGGAATGTCCGTGGCAACCAAGAGGATGACCACGTCGAAGTTCCTAAGAATGTTAACCTCGAGGCTGGTGGAAACAACCTTGAATGGTTGATGGCTATGCAGAACCAGCTCATGCAAACCATGATCTAAACTTTGGGCCAGCTGTAAGCCAACAACAACAATGCTAACCCCGTTCCTGCACCACCACCACCACCACCACCACCGCCGCCGGCTCACAACCGATTGGGAGAGTTCATGAGGACTCGACCCCCTACCTTTTCACAAGCTAATGACCCCATGGAGGCCGATGACTGGTTGAAGTCTGTGACACCCTTATCTCGGTTGTCAGCATATGTTCATGTTTTATGAAGAGGGAACATTTTAAGAAAAGAAGGAACAGAAAAAAAATGTATATCAAAGGGATAGCCAATAAGGGTCGAATCCAGCTCTCAGAAAGCGCCGAACACAACTTACCGCGGCCGCTGGCCACGTGGCGTGTTCGTAGCTCATCCCTGTGGAGTGGGGAGAGACCGCCGCCAAGCTGGCTACGTGGCAGGCTCGGGGCTCGTCTTCGAAAAGGGGAGAGGTCCGATCCTGTGGGACACGTGTTGCCCACGGAGCTAGCCTCTACGGAAGAAGCAAAGGCATTTCCACAGGACACGTGTCACCCTCAGGAGCTAGTCCTCACGGAAATCAGAGGACCAGTCGCGCGGGATACGTGTCGATCTCGGAGCCCACCTCCGAGAGGTCTGGATCTATCGGACACGTGTCGCCACCGGAGCTTATCTCCGGGAGGTCTGTTCGCTACTAGACACGTGTCAACCTCGGGGCATGTCCCTGGAGAAAGAAGAGAGGAAAGACCGGCGCAACACGTGGTGTGCGCGGAGCTCACCTCCAAAGGAGGGGGAGGTCTCGGTTGATTGACACACGGCACAACCGGAGCTCGTCTTTGGGGAGAAGGAGATACCAGGCCCCGGAAGGACACGTGGAGCCTCCGGAGCTCATCGCCGCAAAGGTAACGAGTTCTGGAGCGGCTGTTACGCGTAAGAATACCGGTACGTAAAGGAAACCGACCTGAATTCCACAACGTTACCGCACCAAATCACCTAAAGATAAGATGATAGGATCCAACGACGATCTGAATAAGACTCTTATTCAGGATACAATCAGATTAGGACTCTTCTCTTCCTCATTATAAATAGAACCCACAACCTCTGGCCGAAACCACAAACTTCTTTTCCAACTCCTGAGCCGACGACTTAGAGCCCTAGCCCCAATTCACCGAGAAAGCCATCGCCGGAGCGCGGCAAGGAAGATCGCCGGAGGAAAGCCCAGCGGTCTGAGGAGGATCTCGAAGACCGAGAGGAACATAAGGTAGGCCCAATACCACCTTACGATATCGTTGTGTTTTCTTTTGCATCTGTTCTTTGATTCCTTTCGAACAGAAGCCTTCTCGTGGACAGATCACTTGATGGTCAGATTGATCTAAAGACAAGATCATTGCCACGTCCTCCTTTGATCCGAACACCTCTGTCCATACAAGCCATAGGATAGCATGCATATGCATCATCGCATCTAGTTTAAGGTTTGTGCATGATATTGATTGCTGTGAATCTTGTATGCACGTGATCCTACCTAGCAAGACAAGCTCAGGGAGCTGTCTACAACGAACTACAGCAACCAGGTTTTGAGATCCAAGAACAACCGGAACCGCAAGAACAAGGCAAGTGCTCCTTGACCATATTGATCCTATGTTTTGGGAAAAACTATTTTGTTTTGCGAAAAGGTGTGTGTGCTGAGTCAAACATGATGGGAAACCCTTTTATAGGAGTTTACTAGTTCTGGATAAAACCACCCTTGTCGCCTGGGAAGTTTTATGAGTCGGGTATGGTTTTTGCTTTATGCTTCGCTCAGTCCATGGCATTGGGAAGCGAGATAGATGTGTCTAGCTTACTGCACTCGTATTGATAATAAGAAACTGATGTTAATAATGGACATGGATCGGAGGGAGATCTAGGCAAGACTGGGTTTGTGAATGATGTAGCATGAGACGGTGGTTTACTTGCCATAGATATAAGGACCGGTTCATGCATGCACATGCCATGATAACAGTGCCACCACAAGGCCAAGTATGGGTGCGGCTTAGCTGAGTAATTAGGTAAGTTGCTAGAGTGTTATGGACTGTGGAAGGCGCGGGGAATGGGAGTCGAGTGAGGACTGCCCTGGGAACTGCATGGCACAAGAGGGGGCCCGTGGGTGGGAGAATTGGAGATTCTAGCCTGCCGGTGAAACCTTAGTGAGTCCATACATCTAGTAACCGCTTTGTAAAGGCTATTTTGTGATCTCTTGACCATACACCGACGGATGTGTACTGGTATAATGGAGGTTTTGCAGTCGCCGACGGGTGACGAAATCACAAACTTATGGTTAAAGAGGTGCAAACTCTGCAGAGTCTAAAACTATCATGATAGCCGAGCTTACGGTCATGACCACCTGGCTAAACTGCCATGATTAGTTGGGATGGTTAATGAGAAGGTTTTTTGTTATGGTTATCGGTTTGATTATGGTCTGGTTGTTGGGACTGTTGAGTCCGGGTGATATGATGGTTGCATGACTGTTGAGTCATGGCAACAAGATTGGTCTCGGTGTGAGACGAAGTGGTTTTGAGATGGTAGCGAATACGAGGAGGTATTCATGAGTATGAATAAAGGTCGGTTAATGTTCGGATGGAACACAGGAAGTGATGAAGGTATGTTGGTGATTAATACATGCTGGGATTACATTCAGCTAAAGTTAAGTTGCTGTTTTATCATGGTTTTATAAATCTGCTTTTCAGCAAATAAGCCTTTTATATCTACCTTGTTTATGAGCTGCATATCATGTGTTATTCTCGCACTTGCTGAGTACATCATTGTACTCAAACTTGCATTATTACTTCATCATCAGTAGCAAGAGAAGACTACTATGAAGACCAAGTGTAGCATTACGGCGTGTGATCTATTCTCAACCTTGCCCGTGGAGGGAGTAGAGATGGAGCCACTTCTGCTTAGATTCGCTTCCGCATTAGTTGAATTGCTTCTGCATTAGAATAAAGACTTCCGCTGCATAGAAATAAGACTTCCGCTGTGAACATGAGTCCAAGACTCATGAGGTATTGTAATAAACTCTGTTATTCGTGGTAATATATAATCTGAATTCAGTTTGTGGAACATATGTATATGTCTGATGAACATCCTAGGCACACATATGCATTAGTTCTCGGTTCCGTGGTTTTCCACAGAATTGAGGGCATCACAGATTGGTATCAGAGCCACGGGATAACAGCAAGTTACACCCTAAATAGGAGTCACAAGTAGCTAAGCCACGCTGACCAAAGGAAGCATCCTAAGGTGAATAGCTTAGATTGGCCTTTAAACCCACCTTGACATAGGAAATCATCCTTGAATAGGAGTTGTGTGGGCCCTTGTGATGATTATTTATGATTGTATGCTTAGTGTGAGTGGTGGGACGTCTCAAAAACATTGTCAATATCCACACGTAAGAAGAAAGAGCTGTGAGATGTTTCGGCACTTGCTCACATCCTCATATGGGCTGATATATATATATATATATATAGTCCAACTCACCTTGATGCATATAGTTAGAGGAAATCTACCTAACCTTCTAACATCCTATTCTATTTCGATCTCTCTCACAGATTGTGAGAGGAAACGCCGGCAGAAGGAACATCCAGGAGGATGACCATGATGAAGTTCCTGCTAACCCAGGAGCTGGTGAAAACCATCTAGAAAGGTTGATGGCCATGCAAAACCAGCTTATGCAAATCATGATCCAAACTTTGGGTCAGTTGCAGGCCAACCAAAACCCCGTTCCGGCACCGCCGCCATCACCACCGACGGTTCATAACAGGTTGGGAGAGTTCATGAGGACTCGACCACCCACCTTTGCTCAAGCTAGTGGTCCGATGGAGGCCGATGATTGGTTAAAATCCATGGAGAAAAAGCTTGCCATTGTTCAGTGCAATGAACGAGAGAAGGTTCTCTTCGCGTCACACCAACTTATGGGAGCTGCTGCTGACTGGTGGGATGCCCTGAGCAACGCTCATGCCAACCCGGAGACAATCACTTGGACTGAGTTCAAGGAAAGTTTCCGCTCTCACTACATCCCTGCTGGTGTGATGATGCTCAAAAGGCAGGAGTTCAAAGGCCTCCGCCAAGGGCATAAAAGTGTGAATGAGTATATCAACAAGTTCATACAACTGTCTCGGTATGCCCCCGAGGATGTCAACTCAGATCAGAGGAAGCAGTACCTGTTCATGAGAGGGTTGAACAATGAGATCCAGGTTCAGCTCCTCAACAATGACTAAGTAAGCTTCCAGAAGCTGGTTGACAAGGCCATAGTGGTTGAAAACAAGATCCGAGAGATCGAGCGAGAGTGCAAGAGGAAGATGCCATACCAGCCCCAAGGGAGCAACGTACGACCTAGGTACATGCCCCCTGCACCGCAGTATGGATCGACCACTCCTGCATACCGCCCTGGTCAGCCACCACAGCAACATCTCGTTGCTCCAGCACCTCGCGTGCCCATGCCTCCTGCGCCTCGACCTAACAACGGCGCCCCTGTTCAAAACCCCCGCCCCAACGTACCTGCTGCCGTAGGCAACAGGGCATGCTTTGCATGCGGGGAAGTAGAACACTTCGCGAACCAGTGCCCGAGGAGAGGCCCTGGACAGCAAGGTAACGTGCCCAAACAGAACCCGCGACCGAACGAAGGAGACAATCAAGGGAACCGTGGACAGCAGAACTATGCTCGCGACCACGTGAATCATGTCACTGCCGAGGAAGCACAACAGGCTGAGGACGCCATAATTGGTATGTTCTTTGCCAACTCCAACCCAGCCACCATCTTATTTGATTCTGGAGCATCGCATTCCTTCATATCATCCAAATATGTTAACAAACATCATCTACCCGTATCCCACTTAGAATGTGCTATGTTAGTTAATTCTCCCGGAGGAGAAATGAGGACTAATATAGTATGTCCTAAAGTAAGCCTTAAAATAAGGGGGGTAGACTTCCTTGCCTTATTGTCTTGGACTCCCAAGGGATTGACATCATACTCGGAATGGATTGGCTAAGCAAGCAGAACGGAGTAATCCAATGTGCTGAAAGGAGCGTGCAGTTGGCAAACGAGCACGGTATTCGTGTCGAGTTTGAGTCAGCCCAGAAAACAACCGAATGGGCAAATTTGAACCACGTCGAAGGAGGAACATTAGACAACATTCCAGTGGTTCAAGAGTTTTCGGACGTGTTTCTGGAAGAGCTTCCAGGTATGCCACCTGACCGGGACATTGAGTTTGCCATAGAGTTGGTACCCGGAACTGCACCCATAGCCAAGAGACCTTATAGGATGCCCGTCAACGAGCTAGTTGAACTCAAGAAGCAAATTCAAGAACAGTTGGAAAAGGGTTTTATCCATCCAAGCTCGTCACCATGGGGAGCTCCGGTGCTCTTCGTAGACAAGAAGGATGGAACCCAAAGGATGTGCATGGACTATAGGTCTCTCAACGAGGTAACCATCAAGAACAAATACCCTCTGCCCCGTAAAGAGGACCTATTCGACCAAATGAAAGGAGCCTGGGTGTTCTCCAAGATTGATCTTCGGTCGGGATACTTCCAGCTGAAGATTAAGCCCTTCGATATACCTAAGACAGCCTTTCGGACACGGTATGGTTCGTATGATTATACCGTTATGTCTTTTGGGTTGACAAATGCACCCGCATACTTCATGTACCTTATGAACAAGGTCTTCATGGAGTACTTGGACAAGTTCGTCGTGGTTTTCATCGATGACATTATGGTGTATTCAAAAAGTGAGGAGGAGCATGAAAAACATCTGAGATTGACCTTGCAGAAGTTGCGTGAGCATCAATTGTATGCCAAGCTCAACAAGTGTCAATTTTGGTTAAAGGAAATATCTTTCCTAGGACACATTATCTCCGAGAAAGGGGTATCGTTTGATCCTGGAAAGGTGAGAGATGTTCTGAAGTGGGACCAACCGGAGAGCGTGAGGGATTTTCGGAGTTTCCTTGGGATGTCAGGATACTATCGACGCTTCATTAAAGACTTCTATAAAATAGCAAAACCTATGACGGAGTTGCTAATGAAGGGAAAGGTCTTTCAATGGACACCAGCCTGCCAAGAAAGTTTTGAGGAACTCAAGAAAAGGCTAACCACAGCACCAGTTCTGGTATTGCCAGACGTAAGCAAGAGATTTGACATATATTGTGACGCATCCAGACAGGGGCTCGGATGTGTGCTCATGCACGAAGGACAAGTGGTAGCCTATGCCTCACGGCAATTAAAGATGGACGAGCTTAACTATCCTACACATGACTTGGAGTTAGCAGCAGTGGTGCATGCATTGAAGATTTGAAGACATTATATCCTTGGTCATCGATGTGAGATCTATACAGATCATAAAAGCCTCAAGTACATATTCACACAAACAGACTTGAATTTGAGGAAACGTTGATGGTTAGAACTCATCAAGGTTTAGGATGTTGGAATTAACTACCACCCCGGGAAGGCCAATGTAGTAGCTGATGCATTGAGCAGAAAGGGAGCATGTCACCAACTCACGGTTCGGGATCTACCACCCGAACTACGTAAGGAGTTTGAACGGTTACACCTCGGATTCTTGAATAACATGGAAATAATAGAGATCCACTCCTCATTGGAGCAAGAAATAAGAGAGGGCCAAGCAACGGACGAGGGGATCAAGGAGATCAAGGAAAGAATCCGACAAGGAATAGAGAAGGATTTCAAGGAGGATGAAAAGGGTACGCTCTGGCTAGGAAAAAGGATTTGTGTGCCAAATATAAGACACCTCCGCGACATGATATTGAAGGAGGCACATGACTCACCCTATTCGATACATCCCGGAAGCACCAAGATGTACAAGGACTTGAAATCTTGTTATTCGAAGTGGGAGGACATCAATATGGATTTCATCGTCGGATTACCACGTACTCAGTCGGGATACGACTCCATCTGGGTCATTGTGGACCGATTGACGAAAACCGCCCATTTTCTCCCTGTAAGGACCAGTTACAACGTTGCACAATTGGCAGAGTTGTACATGGAGCAGATCGTGTGCCGTCACGAAGTTCCGAGGAGGATAGTCTCGGATCGAGGTTCTCAGTTTACCTCTAGATTCTGGAGGAAGCTGCAGAAAGCCATGGGTACACGACTGGATTTTAGCTCCGCCTATCACCCATAAACAGATGGACAAACCGAAAGGACAAACCAAATTTTGGAGGACATGTTGAGAGCTTGCGCCTTGAAACGTGTGCGTAGTTGGGATAGGAGTTTACCGTATGCCGAATTCTCCTATAACAACAGCCATCAAGCTAGCTTGAAGATGTCGCCTTTTGAAGTATTATATGGTAGACGGTGTAGAACGCCACTGTTTTGGAACGAGACCAGAGAAAACCAGGTATTTGGACCCGAAGTGCTACAAGAAGCTAAAAAGCATGTCCAAACGGTACGGGAGAACTTAAAGTCTGCTCAGTCACGACAGAAAGGCTATGCGGATAATAGGCGTAGGAAGTTGACCTTTGAAGTAGGAGACTTCGTATATCTTAAGGTGTCACCTATCCGAGGCCAACGGCGTTTTAACGTCAAAGGCAAGCTAGCACCTCGCTACATCGGACCATTTAGGATTTTAGATAAGCGAGGAGAAGTATCCTATCAACTAGAGCTCCCAACCCACCTCTCCGACGTACATGACGTGTTTCATGTATCCCAGCTCAAGAAGTGCTTGAGAGTACCAGAGGAACAAGTATCAGTGGGGGAGCTTGAACTTCAAAAGGACCTGACTTATGCGGAACACCCTGTCCGAATCTTGGACGTAAAGGAAAGGGTCACCCGGAACAAAGTAATTCGATGGTGCAAGGTACAATGGAGCCATCACACCGAAGCTGAAGCCACATGGGAGCGTGAAGAGGATAGCAAGGCAGAATTTTCCCATCTATTTTCTACTAACGAATCTCGAGGGCGAGATTCAATCTAAGGGGGGTAGATTTGTGACACCCTCATTTCGGGTGTCAGCATATGTTCATGTTTTATGAAGAGGGAACATTTTAAGAAAAGAAGGAACAGAAAAAAAATATATATCAAAGGGATAGCCAATAAGGGTCGAATCCAGCTCTCAGAAAACGCCGAAGACAACTTACCGCGGCCGCTGGCCACGTGGCGTGTTCAGAGCTCATCCCTGTGGAGTGGGGAGAGACCGCCGCCAAGCTGGCTACGTGGCAGGCTCGGGGCTCGTCTTCAAAAAGGGGAGAGGTCTGATCCTGTGGGACAGATGTTGCCCATGGAGCTAGCCTCTGCGGAAGAAGCAAAGGCATTTCCGTAGGACACGTGTCATCCTCAGTAGCTAGTCCTCACGGAAATCAGAGGACCATTCGCGCGGGATACGTGTTGATCTCGGAGCCCACCTCCGAGAGGTCCGGATCTATCAGACACGTGTCACCACCGGAGCTTATCTCCGGGAGGTCTGTTCGCTACTAGACACGTGTCAACCTCGGGGCATGTCCCTGGAGAAAGAAGAGAGGAAAGACCGACGCCAACACGTGGCGTGCGCAGATCTCACCTCCAAAGGAGGGGGAGGTCTCGGTCGATTGACACGCGGCACAACCGGAGCTCGTCTTTGCGGAGAAGGAGATACGAGGCCCCGGAAGGACACGTGGAGCCTCCGGAGCTCATCGCCGCGAAGGTAACGAGTTCTGGAGCGGCTGTTACGCGTAAGAATACCGGTACGTAAAGGAAACCGACCTGAATTCAACAACGTTACTGCACCAAATCACCTAAAGATAAGATGACAGGATCCAACGACGATCTGAATAAGACTCTTATTCGGGATACAATCAGATTAGGACTCTTCTCTTCCCGATTATAAATAGAACCCAGAACCTCTGGCCGAAACCACAAACTTCTTTTCCAACTCCTGAGCCGACGTCTTAGAGCACTAGCCCCAACTCGCCGAGAAAGCCATCGCCGGAGCGCGGCAAGGAAGATCGCCGGAGGAAAGCCCAGCGGTCTGAGGAGGACCTCGAAGGCCGAGAGGAACGTAAGGTAGGCCCCAATACCACCTTACGATATCGTTGTGTTTTCTTTTGCATCTGTTCTTTGTTTCCTTTCGAACAGAAGCCTTCTCGTGGACAGATCACTTGATGATCTGATTGATCTAAAGACAAGATCATTGCCACGTCCACCTTTGATCTGAACACCTCTGTCCATATAAGCCATAGGATAGCATGCATATGCATCATCGCATCTAGTTTAAGGTTTGTGCATGATATTGATTGCTGTGAATCTTGTATGCGCGTGATCCTACCTAGAAGGACAAGCTCAGGGAGCTGTCTACAACGAACTACAGCAACCAGGTTTTGAGATCCAAGAACAACCGGAACCGCAAGAACAAGGCAAGTGCTCCTTGACCATATTGATCCTATGTTTTGGGAAAAACTATTTTGTTTTGTGAAAAGGTGTGTGTGCTGAGTCAAACATGATGGGAACCCTTTTATAGGAGTTTACTAGTTCTGGATAAAACCACCCTTGTCGCCTGGAAAGTTTTATGAGTCGGGTATGGTTTTTGCTTTATGCTTCGCTGAGTCCATGGGATTGGGAAGCGAGATAGATGTGTCTAGCTAACTGCACTCGTATTGATAATAAGAAACTGATGTTAATAATGGACATGGATCGGAGGGAGATCTAGGCAAGAATGGGTTTGTGAATGAGGTAGCATGAGACGGTGGTTTACTTGCCATAGATCTAAGGACCGGTTCATGCATGCACATGCCAGGATAACAGTGCCACCACAAGGCCAAGTATGGGTGCGGCTTAGCTGAGTAATTAGGTAAGTTGCTAGAGTGTTATGGACTGTGGAAGGCGCGGGGAATGGGAGTCGAGTGAGGACTGCCCTGGGAACTGCATGGCACAAGAGGGGGCTTGTGGGTGGGAGAATTGGAGATTCTAGCCTGCCGGTGAAACCTTAGTGAGTCCATACATCTAGTAACCCCTTTGTAAAGGCTATTTTGTGATCTCTTGACCATACACCGACGGATGTGTACTGGTATAATGGAAGTTTTGCAGTCGCCGACGGGTGACGAAATCACAAACTTGTGGGTAAAGAGGAGCAAACTCTGCAGAGTCTAAAACTATCATGACAGCCGAGCTTACGGTCACGAGCACCTGGCTAAACTGCCATGATTAGTTGGGATGGTTAATGAGAAGGTTTTTGGTTATGGTTATCGGTTTGATTATGGTATGGTTGTTGGGACTGTTGAGTCCGGGTGATATGATGGTTGCATGACTGTTGAGTCATGGCAACAAGATTGGTCTCGGTGTGAGACGAAGTTGTTTTGAGATGGTAGCGAATACGAGGAGGTATTCGTGAGTATGAATAAAGGTCAGTTAATGTTCGGATGGAACTTAGGAAGTGATAGAGGTATGTTGGTGATTTAATACATGCTGGGATTACATTCACCTAATGTTAAGTTGCTGCTTTATCATGGTTTTTTCTAAATATGCTTTTCAGCAAATAAGCCTTTTATATCTACCTTGTTTATGAGCTGCATATCATGTGTTATTCCCGCACTTGCTGAGTACATCATTGTACTCAAACTTGCATTATTACTTCATCATCAGCAGCAAGAGAAACCTACTATAAAGACCAAGTGGAGCATTACGGCGTGTGATCTATTCTCAACCTTGCCTGTGGAGGGAGTAGAGATGGAGCCACTTCTGCTTAGATTTGCTTCCGCATTAGTTGAATTGCTTCCGCATTAGAATAAAGACTTCCGCTGCATAGAAATAAGACTTCCACTGTGAACATGAGTCCAAGGCTCATGAGGTATTGTAATAAACTCTGTTATTCATGGTAATATATAATCTGAATTCAGTTTGTGGAGCATATGTGTATGTGTGATGAACATCCTGGGCACACATATGCATTAGTTCTCGGTTCCGTGGTTTTCCACAGAATTGAGGGCGTCACAAAGTCCACGGAGAAGAAGCTTGCCACAGTTCAGTGCAATGATCGAGAGAAAGTTCTCTTCACATCGCACCAACTTATGGGAGCAGCCGCTGACTGGTGGGACGCTCTATGCAACGCTCATGTCAACCAGGAGACTATAACTTGGACTGAGTTCAAGGAGAGTTTCCGCTCTCATTACGTCCCTGTTGGAGTTATGATGCTCAAAAGACAAGAGTTTGAAGGTCTACGCCAGGGCAGGAAGAGCGTGAATAAGTACCTCAACAAGTTCACGCAACTATCACGGTATGCCCCCCGAATATGTCAACTCAGACCAACGGAAGCAGTATTTGTGCATGAGAGGGTTGAACAATGAGATCCAGGTTCAGCTCCTCAACAATGACTATGCGAGCTTCCAGAAGCTAGTTGACAAAGCCATAGTGGTTGAGAGCAAGATCCGAGAGATCGAGCAAGAGGGCAAAAGAAAGATGCCATACCAGCCACAAGGGAGCAACGTACGCCCCAGGTACATGCCCTCAGCTGCACCGCAGCATGGCTTGTCTACTTCTACTTTTCAGCCTAACCAACCACCACAGCAACGTCTTGTCATGCAAGCACCCCGTGTGCCGTTGCCTTCTGCACCTCGTCCTAACATGGGCGCCTATGCTCAAACCCCCCACCCCAACGTCCCCGCTGTCTTGGGCAACAAAGCATGCTTTGCATGCGGAGAAATGGGACACTTTGCATGTCAGTGCCCGAGGAAAGTTTCTGGACAACCATGCAACGCGCCCAAGCAGAACCCACGGCCGAACGGAGGAGCTACGCAAGGTAACCATGGGCAACAGAGCTACGCTCGTGGCAACGTGAACCATGTCTCTGCTGAGGAAGCGCAACAGGCTGAGGACATCGTGATTGGTATGTTCCTTGCCAACTCCAACCCAGCCACCATTTTATTTGATTCCAGAGCATCGCATTAATTCATATCATCTAAGTATGTTGCCAAGTATAATCTACCCATATCACACTTGAAATATACTATGTTGGTTAATTCTCCCGGTGGAGAGATGAGGTGTGAGACCCATGTGTGCTGAATACATTGGTAATTAGGATAAAAGTTAGCATTAACATTCAAAGTTTTGAATATTGCCAAAACATTCTTCTGTGGCAAGGTCCGACAAGTTCTTTGTTAGGTCCGCCAAGTGTTGGCAAGGTCCGACGCAAGGTCCGGAGAGCTCCTGCAAGGTCTGGAGAGCTTCTGTGAGGTCCGGAGCTTGTTTTTAGGGAGCTCCCGTGAAGTTCAACTCGTAGAACTGCAGCGTCTTGTTTTTGCCTTTAACTCGCAATGTTTCAAACTTGCTTTATGGGAAGGTTTGCTTAGTATTAATTTGCTAAGTTTTTGGTGTGTTTTGGTGGTTATGGCTGTTATCATTTGATATGGTTTGCAACATGCTTATGTGACGTGCTCATGTAAGGTGTTGTGGTTTTCGAACTAACGTGAGTCAAGTCAAGGACTTGTGCTCGGAAGAATTGGTTGTTTATTCATGTGCAGGTGTTGCTTGAATTCAAGACATGGCTGGTGACGGGATCCTTGGACTAGTCTCAGGGAGGAGATGAGGTTCCAACAACCAAATTCGGGAGGAGCTGTGGTTGAGTTGATCGGGAGGTCGCGCAGCATGTTTGGATCAAGGGCAGTGCATATGAAGGTTGCGTGTACATCGTTGGAAGGTGTTTGCACGTGTGCAAGGAGTGCATGTACGTGGCAACATTGTTCCTAGGCATGACGAAGAGAAGTGGACGTAAAGAATTGGTCGGAAAGGTCCAACCGGCTGGATTACGTACTCAGGCTGAGGCTGAGTCGGATATGGCTCAAATATGGAAGATTTGAGTTGGTTATGATAGGATTTCATGCTAGGCACGAAGTTGAGTTGTTTTAGGAATGTTTAGGACGTTCCTAAGGTGTTTGGAAGTCTCACGATTGCTTCTATCTGCGAATAGGAGAGTCCTGAGCAGTTACGGTAAGTTAGGATACGAGTCCAATTAGGAGGAGTCCTAGATTGGATTGATTAGCCTGAGGGCTGGCTATAAAAGCAAGTGAGGCCAGAGCTCTCGTGGGTAGAAAACTTTGGGCTGTTCCTCTTGTGTTTCTATTGAATAAAGTTCATAGTTTCGAGGAGTTTTTGTGCCTTGTTCGTCCGACTTGTTTTTCGTCAAGTCTTTCTCGTCGAGTTTCTGGACAGACTGACGTTGCTTCGGTGTTTCGTTCATAACTCAAGTTTTACAGATCCGATTGACGTGATTCTTTTTGGGTTGTCTTCACAACTCAATTATATATCATCTGTGAAATTTTCACGATCTTCTGATCTGTAGTTTTTGAGATACACGAGTTTCTTTGCAACGTTGCAGATCTGTTTTATATCGGGTAGAACAGATTGATCTTCGTTTAATGTTTTGATCGTATCTCAAGTTTTACTTCGTGTTTTCAAGTGATTCTTGTTGCATTAGATCTGTGACTTGATTCTCTACCTCTGTACTTGATTTGTCACGGTTGAAAATGTTTGAAAACACTTTCAAACACGGTTTCTTTAACCGATTGATTTTTTGCTGTGGGGTTTTTGTTGTTTCCGCTGCGAAAAGTTTTAATCTACCATTCACCCCCCCACTGGTAGCTTTTCACCTGCTCTTTGATCCTACAATTGGTATCAGAGCCAAGGTGCTCTAATCTTTGTGATTTGCACGTGTTTTGACTAACCATCATGGAGAAGTACTCTGCAAAACCTTGTGTGTTCAATGGCATCGATTTTCAGGTTTGGAAGGCGCGGATGGAGGCCTACATACAGGCGCAAGGCTTCGCCATATGGGAAAAGGTCTACTGGAACTTCGATGTACCACCCAATGATCAAGTTATGGCTGCGAACATGAGAGATGTTGACAACAACAACAAAGCTCGCAACTTGATCATCCAAGGATTGACTCAAAGCGACTTTGACCGTGTTGCACACCTCCGATCTGCATATGATGTTTGGAAAGCTCTTTGTGACTACCATGAAGGATCCAATACGATCAAGGAGGTATGGCAAGATATGTTCAAGAAAGAATACATGCGTCTTGAGATGCAACCCGGTGAGTCAATTGACGACCTTTTTGCTCACTTTAATAAAATTCTCAGCAACTTGCGTAGTGTCAATGTTAATTTTTCAGATGCTGAAAATGCTAGACAATTGTTAGGAGCATTACATATGTCAATTTGAGAGATGAAAGTTACATCTGTTCGTGAATCTACTGTCATGAGTTCTCTTACTTTAGACGTGCTTTATTCTAAATTGAAAACTCATGAAATTGACATCATCTCACGTAAAAACCCCAACAAGTCTATTGCATTTGTTTCGCAACGTGACATGTCTAGTTCTAGTCAATCATCATCTAGTGGTGCACTCTCTTTGCTGTCCTCTCTAACCCTTGAACAGATTGAAGAGTTTCTAGAGGAGGAGCTTGCACTCATCTCTACTCGGCTCTCAAAAGCACTGCAAAATGTGAGAACTAGAAGGAGAGGAAGCTCCGGACCTCAACGATGTTTTGAATGTGGTAAGACAGGACATCTTCGTACAGAGTGCCCTAACCTTTCAGGTCCGACTTCACGTGAAGAAAAGCAAACAAGGCCGAAGAAATCGTTTGCAAAGAATAAGAAGAAGAAAGATTTATCAATGCGCAACATAGTGCATAGTATGATCTCTGCACTTCAAGATTTCGGCTCAAGTGATGTGGACACCGGTAGTGATGAAGATGAAGAAGCTATGGCAAATATGTGCTGCATGGTGAGCAAGTCAAGTTCAAGCTCCGAGGAGGCAGAACACAACAACGACAATGAAGAGGTATATCCCACTTGCGAAGAAATGTGTGATGCTATTTCTCGTGCCACTGCTATATTAAAGAAAAAGGATAAAAAACTTAGGAACAATGCTGTTAAAATTGAATCACTAGAATCTGAAATTAATCGTTTAAAAACTTTGATTCCTAGTGATGATTCTTGTTCCTCATGTGATTTGATTTATGAACAATTATCCTCTTTAAGATGTGCACACGCATCTACACTTGATAAACTTGAACTTGAAATTGAAAAGAACAAAGAGCTTGCTGCACTTAATGATAAAAATTTGAAAGATGCTTGTTGTTCTACAATTGATTTGCATTGTTCTTCATGTGATGATCTGAATAAGAAACTAAATGATGCTATGAATGAGATTTCTATTTTGAACAATGCTTTACGTGTGCATGAAGTTAAATATTGTTCAAATTACAAACTAAAAGGAAAAACTTCATGTGAAAACTGCTTTGATCTGTCCAATAAACTTGATGACATGCATAGGACACTAGATCGGTTTTCTAATGCAAATAAGAACATAAACTTGCTGCTGAATTCTTCCAAGTCTTGTAATGATAAAACTGGTTTAGGTTTTAATTCTCATGCTCATGCTAAGGCACACCCACCTAAAGTTGTAAAGTCATTAGGAAGCGGTTTGATTCAAACAGATCCTAGACAAAAAGAGGTGATTTTCAAATCTGCAGGAGTACTCTCCCATTCGGGTTCTCATAAACGTGTTGCTTGCTCATCTAGACATGATAGTAAGGTTATTTTTCATTGTACCTACTGTGGTAGAGATGGTCATGTCATGGATTTTTGTTATAGACTAGCTAAACACGATAAGAAACAAAGAATACTTGCTAGATCACATAACAACCAAGCAAAATCTGCTAGACCGAATGTTCGAAGCTGTAACACCCCAAATTTTTATTCAAAACCCAAAACCATGTTCAGAGGGGAATTTAAAAATTTTTGGACGTGTTGCATGTTTTGCAAAAATTCAAATTCAAACTGGAATTCAAATTATACTCAAAACAGAAAAGAAATGGAAAAAGAAAAAGAAAAACGGGAAAAAAACCGGCCAGTGGGCCGAAACCCGCCAGCCGGCCCAATTTCCCCGCGCCAGCCCGCCCCCGCGCGAGCCGCGCTGCCTCTCACCGATGGGTGGGACCCACCTGTCATCCCTAACCCTGAGCCCCCGCGACCCCGGACTTTTCCCCCGAGCGCGCGCGATCTTAACCGCCCGGAAACCGCGTCCCGCCGCCCGAATTCTGGTCCCAGAGGACTCCAACTCGATCACAACAGACCCACCGCCCTCCCCCGGCTATAAAAATCCCAGCCCCGATCGGTTTTTCCCACGCGATCGCCGATTTTTACTACAGTGAGCACCGAGACTTCGCCGGTGAATTCTGGCCGATCTAAGCTCGGAAACTCTGATCTAACTCGCTGGTCTTGATCCACCGCCTCCGGGGAACTTTGCAGGTGCAGAAAACTCAGAGAGTTACGGTGTAAACCCAGCGCCGACGAGCTTCGCTGTGGTTTTGCCTCGGACCTCGCCGCCGATCACTTTCCAGGACCCCCGAGCTCGAGAAAACCCCCGAGGTGAGATCCATGACCTCCCCTCTACTGATCTAGGCCATAAGATCACAGTTTTAGGCAGAATTCTCGAGGATCCGAAACTTTCCGGCGAGATCGCCGCTTCCCACCGCCGTGCGCCGCCGGCAGCGCCGCCCGCGCTCAATCGGAGCGACGTGGCCGCTTGTGCGCCGTTTATTTTAAATCGCACGGTAGACTTTAAAACCCCGCGTACCGGTTCGATGTTATAATCTCAGCCGTCGGTTTAGAATCGGACGGTCCACGTCAACCCCGCATTATAAAGACTGGAATTCTTACGTGCTACCCCCTGGGGTTCTCTGGAATTGAGAGCTAGCCCCGGAAACTTCAGATCTAGCCCCTGGAACTCCAGAAAATCATGTAAATTCATTTAAAAATCAGTTTTAGCCCCTGGACTTAATAGAAATTAGGAAAAACACCTCTGATAAGTGTAACTAGACCCCTGGAAATTATGAAAATAATATTATAGACCCTGTAATGGGGTGAGTTCATTATTTTAGCCCTGTTTAGTATTTAATTTAAAACATTGAATATGTAACTAGTGTTTAAAAATTAAAAAGGGGGACAAACATAATTGTCAAAATTAATTAAAAACTTTCTCAGTACTTAGAAAACTTTGGAGTGAGATAAAAATATATTTTGGGCTGAAATGAATCTGTTTCATTTAATTATTCACATTATTTAGTATAAGGACACATTTTTAAGTAAAGAATAGCTATAGAAAAAAGGGGAAAATAATTATGAAATAGTTTACATCAGAGGCCAAGGTCAAAATATGTTATTAAATTATTTAGGACCAAAACCTATACTGTTTAGATGATGTGTATTACTAGTTTCATAATAAAATACACAAATATGCATAGGAATATAAACCTGAAAATATAGCAACTAGTAAATGATAAATGGAGTTTCTAAAATTCAAAGAATTCAGTTTAGGGTTGGTAGAAATTCTGAAGGCATATATGGAGAAGAAAAAAATACTTTTCATACATACCTGGTAGTGAAAAGGTGTAGTAGTTTAATATAAGGAATTTATTTAAAACTGAAACACAACACATATAATGGTGAATGAATTTCATAAAGGTGAATGTGTGGTTTGTATGAAGTGTAAGTGTGAACTATGTCTTATGGATTGTTGTTTTTCTTTTGCTATGTGTGATGGTATGAAGTAGAACCTGTTCAAGAACAAGTTATTCATTTCCAAGACCAGGAATACCCATTTCAAGAGCAGCAAGAAGGAGGCAAGTGTCCTTGACCACATTTATCCTATGCTAGGATGTGTAGATAGAATTATTTGCATTGTAAAATGAAATATGAAACCCATGCTAGGAAAGTTTCCCTAGAATTGCATTACCTTGTTTCCTTGTAGCTTGGGTTGGGATTTATTTTGTCATGTCATTTATTTACATGCATATGCTTAGCCATGCTTAGAATGGGATAATTGGGATATGAGATCATCCGTTTATTTTACCATACTCTTGAATGAGATATTGTGAGTTATGTAGAGGTAGGGATCAAGGCAAGTTGGATGTTTTGGTTGTGTGCTGGGTGCACGAGACTTGGGTTTGTGTTTAGTACTTGCCTGCATCCTAAGGACCGGTTCATGGAGCATGTAACCCGGCTTTACAGTGCCAACCACATGCTGAGATGGGGCAGCTTGGCCAATTAATTAGGTGTATCCCCGGCGTAGTATGGGTGTGTTGGATGGTGCGGGGAGTAGGTGTCAGCTGGACTACCATATGAACCGCAAGGCTCAAGAGGGGGCCACTGCAGCGGGGTTGGAGCCTCTTGTATGCTGTTAGGGGTGAAACCTCAGTGGGCCCACGCTCGTCGGGAATCCCTTTGTAAAGGCTTCGTAGTGATCTCCTGGCTACACACCTGGGAAGTGTGAATGTGGATCGTAGCCACTGGCATAATGGAGGTTCCTTTAGTCCACCCGGCAACGGGGGATGAAATCACTACTTGTGGGTACAGTGGTACAAACTCTGCAGAGTCAAAACTGTCTTGACAGCCGTGCTCACGGTTAAGAGCGGCCTGGACTTATTCATGATTAGAGGATTGGTGGTTTTGGGAGTTAAGCGGGGAGCTTAACATTGGAAATGATGTTATGGTTATTGGATTTTGATGATGGGATGGGAGATTGGGACCATTTCACCTATGTAGTGATGTAGGTGCTTAATAAGCTAAGGTGATAGGTATTAATTGCGTAGTGCTTTAACCATGAGTTCAACCTCCCCTTGTTCTAGCCATGCATGATATAATTTTCCCACACTTGCTGAGTACCATTGGTACTCAACCTTGCATATTTGTTGGTTTATATTGCTGCTCAGGTCAAGAAAACGAGGTGGTGTATAATGACCAAGATTTTGGACCCGAGGAAGGATTTTAGGTTCATAAAGACCCCCGGGCAACGCCTGTGATGGAGCCCTAAAGAATAATATTCCGCTGCTAGTTTGTTTACTTGTGATGAAGCATTAGTGTCCATTGAGACATTTGCGATGTAAGACTTATTTATATTCGACACCTGGCTTGTAATAAATGATGCTTCACTATTTGTCATCACATGTATGAGATAATGATCCTGGCATACATGTGATATTCACTTGGTTGTTCTTCGGAAAAACCGGGTGTGACAGAGGTGGTATCAGAGCCAAGGTTGCCCGTAGGAACGTGGACCTAGGTAGAAATGGACGTATTTAAGGGCCCTATTTTCTTAAAAACTTTTTTCCAAGGTGTGGGTTGAAGAGTGTTATTAAAGGAGTCATTTTCTTCATCTTACCCCAACTTTCATTCAAAATAGGATTTTTATTTGAGAATTTATCTAACCTAATTTTAAATTCTTTTGTTTTAGATGGTTCGCATGATTCGCACCGCTCGTAAGTCCACAGGAGGGAGAGTTCCCGTAGTTGCCCTTGCCGAAAGAGAGGAGAGTCGTCTAGTGACGTACCTTTCCTACGGATTGGCAGTAGGAGATTTGTTGCGCCGTCTTCGACGTATGCTCGAAGCCGCCGGCAATACGGGCAAGCTGATCATCCACTATAACTCCACCAGGACCATCCGTGAGAAGAGGGAAGAATGGAGTTCGGAGATGAGGATTATACACGAGAATCAGCTACTTACGATTCACCACTCTCCAGCTTGTAGAGCAACACAAGTTGACGCGGAGAAAGATGTCACCTGTGAGGCCATCACCTGCCAGAGTCACATCTATCGTCGCCACTTGGACAAAACTGAGTACATGTATGTCCTCCAACGTGAGAGTGGTACTACGGAGTACAAGTACCCACCGGTGCAGCAAGGGACTTCCCATGAGCACATGGACTTGTGCTTGGAGGATGCTGCTATGCTCAGCACTCGACTGCAGGAGTGTCAACAAGAGCTTCAGGATGTCCGAGACACCCTGAAGGAAACGGAGGCGTTGCTGCGAGCTTGCTTAAAGGCGAGAGAAAGAGGAGATGGGAATGAACTGTGTGTCACTGTGAGTGATCCATGGACTCCTGACTCCCCGGATCGCCGAGCAATCAGGCGTCGTCGCACTTCTCCACCAGCAGCCTCCCCACCCAAAGCAGAGTCAGAAGGTAGCCGAAATGAGGAGGAAGATCCCGAGGAGCCAGCTCAAGAGGACGAGTAGTGTAGAGTCTTTCCCCTAGCTAGCAAGAGGTCGAGTAGTCGAGTCGTTACATAGTTAATGGTGTGATGATGCTTGGTGTGTGACGTGAGTTGTGGAAGCCATGAGCAATTGTCCACAGCCTCGTCTTCAGATTGTTTTGCTTTGGTGTGTGAACCCACAGGAAATAATAGTGCATTTATTTGGTGTGAGATATGAACCCTCGTAAAAGCATAACAAAGCCTCAACACTTCAAAGTACAAACAAATGAAAGTAGTAAGATGATGCTAAATGATTTCAAATTGACATTGGTTGATTCTGCCAGATGGCCGGAAGAGGAAAAGGACGTGCTGCCAACCCCGCCAACAACAACGATGAGGCATGCAACCCTCATCTTTCTGGAGGCCAGGACAGGGGTGGTTGCCGTGAAGAAGTTGATCCTCTCCACCAAATGCTGGAGAATCAAAATCAGCTTATCCAGAACTTGACTCAAGTTGTGGCTAACTTGCATCAAGTTCCACCTCCACAAGCTGCACCACGCCAACCAAGGTTGAGTGAGTTTCTAGGAACTCAACCTCCAAGGTTTGCAAGTGCTGCTGAACCTCTGGAGGCAGATGATTGGCTGAAGACCATTGAAAGTAAGATGAGGATAATACAATGCCAAGGGTATGAGAGGGTGCTGTTTGCCTCTCATCAATTGCAGGGACCTGCTGCTGATTGGTGGACCGCCTACGTGGCCGCCCATCATGACCCTGAGAACATCACTTGGGAAGAGTTCTAGCGTAGCTTCCGCAACCATTACATCCCAAGAGGTGAACTCAAAAACAAGAGGAAGGAATTTTTGGGACTGCAGCAGGGAAACATGACGGTGAGGGAATACCTCACTAAATTTACTCAACTATCCCGTTATGCTCCACGAGACATAGAGACTGATGAGCAGAAACAAGATTGTTTCGTGGAAGGGCTTACCGCAGAAATGCAGTGTGCAATGTCCTCCAATGAGTATGAAAGTTTTCAAAAGATGGTGGACAGAGCGTTTGTGGTGGAAAGGAAGCTAAAGGCCCTGGAAAATGAGAATAAGAGGAAGGCGGGGTGGTCACATCAGGCCTCAGGGAGCAACACCCGCCCACGTATGATGCAGCAACCTACGGGGCAGACAAGCCGTGCTGCGGTACCCTATTCAGCACCAAGAGGGTACAACCCAAACTACAGGCCACCCGCGGCACCAGCACAGCCGCCACGTCAGTTTGTGCAGCAGCCTCGCTATGCATATCCACCTCGACCAGCAGCGCAAGGACCCCCAAACCAACCCCAAGACAACAAGGGCCCAACATCTAAGATTGGGGTGCAATGTTTCAGCTGTGGTGAAATGGGGCACTACGCCCATAAATGCCCAAAGAAGAAGCCTACGCCGCCACCACAGCAGAATGTAGTGAGAGGACGGGTGAACCACGTCACTATGGAGGAAGCACAAGAGGCACCCGACGTGGTAGTTGGTAAGTTTCCTGCCAATTTACACCTTGCAACTCTGCTGTTTGATTCTGGTGCTACCCACTCGTTCATTGCTCAAGGGTTTGTTAAGAAGCATGACCTAGCAACCACACAAATGAACCATATGCTAGCCGTAAACTCTCCAGGTGGAGAAATAAGGACAAGACAAGTGTGTCCCAAAGTGAGCCTAGACATTAATGGGGTAGTATTTACGGCTAACCTCATAGTGATAGATTCACAAGGGATAGATATTATTTTGGGTATGGATTGGTTGACCAAACATAAAGGAATCATCCATTGTTCGACCAGAACGGTGGAACTAACTCACCCCAGTGGCACCAAAGTAAAGTTCATAACGATACACGAGCCTAGGAGGGACATTAAATTAAATCAAGTGAAGGTGAAAGTTGAGGAAATCAGGACTATCAGGGAATATCCAGATGTTTTTCCGGAGGAATTGCCAGGAATGCCTCCCGACCGTGACATGGAGTTCGCAATTGAGCTAGTACCAGGAACAGCCCCGATATACAAGAGACCTTATCGAATGGACTCCAAGCAGCTAGAAGAGCTCAAGGACCATTTGAGAGAACTGACGGAGAAGGGGTATATTCGCCCTAGTGCCTCACCATGGGGAGCTCCGGTGATATTTGTGCCCAAGAAAGACGGAACCCAAAGGTTATGCGTGGATTACCGTGCCTTGAATGAGGTAACCATCAAGAACAAGTACCCATTACCCCGCATTGAAGACTTGTTTGATCAGTTGAGGGGAGCTTGTGTGTTCTCGAAAATTGATCTCAGGTCGGGATACCACCAACTCAAGATAAGGCAATCTGATATTCCCAAGACAGCTTTCGTATCTCGGTACGGACTGTATGAATACACTGTCATGCCTTTCGGGCTAACCAATGCCCCGGCATATTTCATGTACCTCATGAACAAGGTATTCATGGAATATTTGGACAAATCTGTGGTGGTTTTCATAGATGATATTCTCGTCTTCTCCAAAGATGAAGAAGAACATGAGAAACATCTAAGGTTGGTGTTGCAGAGGTTGAGAGAACACCAACTATATGCCAAGTTGAGCAAGTGTGAGTTTTGGCTGAAGAGAGTTCCCTTTTTAGGACATATAATCTCGGAGGGAGGAATCTCCGTAGATCCCGCCAAAATTGAAGATATCCAGAACTGGAAAACCCCTGAAAATGTCGGGGAAGTTCGAAGCTTTTTGGGCTTGGCTGGATACTATCGACGGTTTATTGAGGGATTCTCCAAGATATTGAGAGCTCTCACCAAACTGTTGGAGAAGGGAATCACATTCACCTGGACGCCACAGTGCGAGACGAGCTTTCAGGAGCTAAAGAAGAGATTGACAACAGCCCCAGTGTTGGTTATGCTAGATATGCAGAAGAATTTCACAGTGTACTGCGATGCCTCTGGAAATGGGTTGGGATGTGTTCTCATGCAAGAAGGACATGTCATGGCATATGCATCCCGGCAGCTTCGGAAGCACGAGAAGAACTATCCTACACATGACCTAGAACTAGCCGCAGTGGTACACGCGTTGAAAATTTGGCGGCACTATTTGATGGGGAAGAGGACAGAGATATATACGGATCATAAGAGTTTGAAGTACATATTCACACAGCCAGATCTCAACCTCAGACAAAGGAGATGGTTAGAGCTAATCAATGACTTTGATATAGGCATCAACTATCATCCCGGGAAAGCAAACGTCGTGGCTGATGCTTTGAGTCGGAAAGTGCAGGTCAATAAGTTGAGTTTGAAGGACATGCCTGCAGAATTGAAGGACGAGGTTATAAGACTCAATCTATGTCTAGTAAATAGTGGTGAAGCCATCGCCATGGAAGTGGACTCCACACTCGAGCAAGACATACGCGAGGGCCAAAGGAATGATGAGAAGATACAAGAGATCATACAGCTCATTAAGGAAAATAAAGCTCCTGGTTTTAGAGAGGATGAACAAGGAACGGTGTGGCACGGGAAAAGGATCTGTGTGCCAGAAGTAAAGGAGATCCGTGAATTAATTTTGAAGGAGGCTCACGATTCCGACTATTCCATTCATCCTGGGAGTACGAAGATGTACCAGGACCTCAAGAGCAGGTATTGGTGGTATGGCATGAAGCGAGATGTCGCGGAACATGTTGCCCTATGTGACACATGTCAGTTGGTGAAAGCAGAACATCAACGACCCGCGGGATTATTGCAACCACTCAAAGTTCCTGAATGGAAGTGGGAAGAAATCAGCATGGATTTTGTCGTGGGATTGCCTAGGACACAATCCGGGTATTATTCAATATGGGTCATTATTGATAGGCTAACCAAGGTAGCTCATTTCATCCCTGTGAAAGAAAGCTACAGCGGATCCAAATTGGCAGAATTGTACATGTCAAGGATTGTGTGTTACCATGGAGTGCCAAAGAAGATAGTGTCGGACCGAGGGACACAGTTCACTCGAGGTTTTGGCAAAAGTTGCATGAAACCATGGGAACCCATCTGAACTTCAGCTCTGCCTATCATCCCCAAACTGACGGGCAAACGGAGAGAACCAATCAGATCCTTGAAGATATGTTAAGGGCATGTGCACTCAAAAACAATAGGAGTTGGGACAAGAACCTACTGTATGCGGAGTTTTCCTATAACAACAGCTATCAAGCTAGTATGAAGATGTCACCGTTTGAAGCTTTGTATGGAAGAAAGTGCAGAACTCCCCTATTTTGGAACCAAACAGGAGAAAGTAAAGTGCTTGGTCCAGAAGTGCTACAAGAAGCCGAAGCGAAGGTGAGGGAGATTCGCAACAACTTGAGGATAGCACAAACACGCCAGAAGAGTTATGCTGATGTACGAAGAAGAGAACTCGTTTTCAACGTGGGAGACTTTGTTTATCTCAAGGTGTCCCCTATCAGAGGACTTCGTCGGTTCAAGGTGAAAGGGAAGTTGTCGCCTCGATACATCGGACCCTTTCAGGTTTTGGAAAGGAAAGGCGAAGTGGCGTACCAACTAGAGTTGCCGGTTCATCTATCGGACGTGCACGATGTATTCCATGTGCCACAACTCAAGAAATGCCTGAGGACGCCGGAAGAGGTGTTACCCATGAATGAAGTGGATGTAGCTGAGGATTTGTCTTATGCCGAGCAACCATACAAAATTTTGGAGACGATGGAACGCCTCACCAGAAACAAGAGAATCTGGATGTGCAAGGTGCAGTGGAAGCATCACTCAGAAGAGGAAGCTACCTGGGAACGGGAAGATGAGCTCAAAGCACAATTTCCGGAATTGTTTTCTTAGAAACACCAATCTCGAGGACGAGATTTCTTTTAAGGGGGGTAGAGCTGTAACACCCCAAATTTTGATTCAAAACCCAAAACCATGTTCAGAGGGGAATTTAAAAATTTTTGGACGTGTTGCATGTTTTGCAAAAATTCAAATTCAAACTGGAATTCAAATTATACTCAAAACAGAAAAGAAATGGAAAAAGAAAAAGAAAAACGGGAAAAAAACCGTCCAGTGGGCCGAAACCCGCCAGCCGGCCCAATTTCCCCGCGCCAGCCCGCCCCCGCGCGAGCCGCGCTGCCTCTCACCGACGGGCGGGACCCACCTGTCATCCCTAACCCTGAGCCCCCGCGACCCCGGACTTTTCCCCCGAGCGCGCGCGATCTTAACCGCCCGGAAACCGCGTCCCTCCGCCCGAATTCTGGTCCCAGAGGACTCCAACTCGATCACAACAGACCCACCGCCCTCCCCCGGCTATAAAAATCCCAGCCCCGATCGGTTTTTCCCACGCGATCGCCGATTTTTACTCCGGTGAGCACCGAGACTTCGCCGGTGAATTCTGGCCGATCTAAGCTCGGAAACTCTTATCTAACTCGCTGGTCTTGATCCACCGCCTCCGGGGAACTTTGCAGGTGCAGAAAACTCAGAGAGTTACGGTGTAAACCCAGCGCCGACGAGCTTCGCCGTGGTTTTGCCTCGGACCTCGCCGCCGATCACTTTCCAGGACCCCCGAGCTCGAGAAAACCCCCGAGGTGAGATCCCTGACCTCCCCTCTACTGATCTAGGCCATAAGATCACAGTTTTAGGCAGAATTCTCGAGGATCCGAAACTTTCCGGCGAGATCGCCGCTTCCCACCGCCGTGCGCCGCCGGCAGCGCCGCCCGCGCTCGATCGGAGCGACGTGGCCGCTTGTGCGCCGTTTATTTTAAATCGCACGGTAGACTTTAAAACCCCGCGTACCGGTTCGATGTTATAATCTCAGCCGTCGGTTTAGAATCGGACGGTCCACGTCAACCCCGCATTATAAAGACTGGAATTCTTACGTGCTACCCCCTGGGGTTCTCTGGAATTGAGAGCTAGCCCCGGAAACTTCAGATCTAGCCCCTGGAACTCCAGAAAATCATGTAAATTCATTTAAAAATCAGTTTTAGCCCCTGGACTTAATAGAAATTAGGAAAAACACCTCTGATAAGTGTAACTAGACCCCTGGAAATTATGAAAATAATATTATAGACCCTGTAATGGGGTGAGTTCATTATTTTAGCCCTGTTTAGTATTTAATTTAAAACATTGAATATGTAACTAGTGTTTAAAAATTAAAAAGGGGGACAAACATAATTGTCAAAATTAATTAAAAACTTTCTCAGTACTTAGAAAACTTTGGAGTGAGATAAAAATATATTTTGGGCTGAAATGAATCTGTTTCATTTAATTATTCACATTATTTAGTATAAGGACACATTTTTAAGTAAAGAATAGCTATAGAAAAAAAGGGGAAAATAATTATGAAATAGTTTACATCAGAGGCCAAGGTCAAAATATGTTATTAAATTATTTAGGACCAAAACCTATACTGTTTAGATGATGTGTATTACTAGTTTCATAATAAAATACACAAATATGCATAGGAATATAAATCTGAAAATATAGCAACTAGTAAATGATAAATGGAGTTTCTAAAATTCAAAGAATTCAGTTTAGGGTTGGTAGAAATTCTGAAGGCATATATGGAGAAGAAAAAAATACTTTTCATACATACCTGGTAGTGAAAAGGTGTAGTAGTTTAATATAAGGAATTTATTTAAAACTGAAACACAACACATATAATGGTGAATGAATTTCATAAAGGTGAATGTGTGGTTTGTATGAAGTGTAAGTGTGAACTATGTCTTATGGATTGTTGTTTTTCTTTTGCTATGTGTGATGGTATGAAGTAGAACCTGTTCAAGAACAAGTTATTCATTTCCAAGACCAGGAATACCCATTTCAAGAGCAGCAAGAAGGAGACAAGTGTCCTTGACCACTTTGATCCTATGCTAGGATGTGTAGATAGAATTATTTGCATTGTCAAATGAAATATGAAACCCATGCTAGGAAAGTTTCCCTAGAATTGCATTACCTTGTTTCCTTGTAGCTTGGGTTGGGATTTATTTTGTCATGTCATTTATTTACATGCATATGCTTAGCCATGCTTAGAATGGGATAATTGGGATATGAGATCATCCGTTTATTTTACCATACTCTTGAATGAGATATTGTGAGTTATGTAGAGGTAGGGATCAAGGCAAGTTGGATGTTTTGGTTGTGTGCTGGGTGCACGAGACTTGGGTTTGTGTTTAGTACTTGCCTGGATCCTAAGGACCGGTTCATGGAGCATGTAACCCGGCTTTACAGTGCCAACCACATGCTGAGATGGGGCAGCTTGGCCAATTAATTAGGTGTATCCCCGGCGTAGTATGGGCGTGTTGGATGGTGCGGGGAGTAGGTGTCAGCTGGACTACCATATGAACCGCAAGGCTCAAGAGGGGGCCACTGCAGCGGGGTTGGAGCCTCTTGTATGCTGTTAGGGGTGAAACCTCAGTGGGCCCACACTCGTCGGGAATCCCTTTGTAAAGGCTTCGTAGTGATCTCCTGGCTACACACCTGGGATGTGTGAATGTGGATCGTAGCCACTGGCATAATGGAGGTTCTTTTAGTCCACCCGGCAACGGGGGATGAAATCACTACTTGTGGGTACAGTGGTACAAACTCTGCAGAGTCAAAACTGTCTTGACAACCGTGCTCACGGTTAAGAGCGGCCTGGACTTATTCATGATTAGAGGATTGGTGGTTTTGGGAGTTAAGCGGGGAGCTTAACATTGGAAATGATGTTATGGTTATTGGATTTTGATGATGGGATGGGAGATTGGGACCATTTCACCTATGTAGTGATGTAGGTGCTTAATAAGCTAAGGTGATAGGTATTAATTGCGTAGTGCTTTAACCATGAGTTCAACCTCCCCTTGTTCTAGCCATGCATGATATAATTTTCCCACACTTGCTGAGTACCATTGGTACTCAACCTTGCATATTTGTTGGTTTATATTGCTGCTCAGGTCAAGATAACGAGGTGGTGTATAATGACCAAGATTTTGGACCCGAGGAAGGATTTTAGGTTCATAAAGACCGCCGGGCAACGCCTGTGATGGAGCCCTAAAGAATAATATTCCGCTGCTAGTTTGTTTACTTGTGATGAAGCATTAGTGTCCATTGAGACATTTGCGATGTAAGACTTATTTATATTCGACACCTGGCTTCTAATAAATGATGCTTCACTATTTGTCATCACATGTATGAGAAAATGATCCTGGCATACATGTGATATTCACTTGGTTGTTCTTCGGAAAAACCGGGTGTGACAGAAGCTTGCAACCTGCTGTAATGAGTCAAAAACTTGCTCCCGGACCTACTGTTTTTTGTGCTACATATAACACATCTTCTAAGTCAGTAGTTGGGAACAAAAAATTTCGATGTTTGGCTCATAAACCTGCTGTACCTTCTCAGCTTTCGCGTGTTATTCCTGCTGGACGTCGTGTGACTTAGTACTGGATTCCTAAAAGTCTTTTAACTAACCCCAGTATTGAGTCATCGACGTATTGTGCTGCCATTGAGGAAGGAGAACATTTGGATTGTGGATTCAGGTTGCTCACGCCACATGACCGGTAACAAAGAATGGATCTCCTCTCTCTCTTTTGTGTCACGTGTAGAAAATGTTACTTTCGCCGATAGCTCTTCTACTCCCATAATTGCTAAAGGTTCGATTAGAGTAAACAATCTCTACACTTTGAAAGATGTGGCACTTGTTAAAAATTTGAAATACAACTTGCTTTCGGTTTCACAATTGCTAGATGAAAATCTAGAGGTTAGCTTTGCTAAAAATTGCTGCAAGGTTGTAGATTCAAAAGGTGAGCTTTTTTTTAACATGTCTAGGTTTGGAAGAGTTTTTAAAGCTGATTTTGATTTGTCAACTTCTAAGCATCGGTGTCTAGTTGCTAATGATACAAAGGATCTATATTTTTGGCATCGTAGACTTGGTCACATAGGCTTTGATCATCTCACTCGTGTTAGTGCTCTCGATCGCATACGTGGGCTGCCAAAGCTTAAAAAGGACAATGATATTATGTGCTCTTCTTGTAGACATGCTAAGTTTGTTGCAGATTCACATGCTCCTCTCACAATGACCATGACAGCTGAACCGGGACAACTTTTACATCTTGACACAGTAGGTCCGGCACGTGTTCAATCCTTCGGAGGTAAATGGTATGTGCTTGTGATTGTTGATGATTATTCCAGATATTCTTGGGTTTATTTTATGGCATCTAAGAATGAAGCTTTTAGTCATTTAGAACTTTATTTCTTAGATTATCTATTGATCACCCAGGATCATTAAAAGCAATTAGAAGTGATAACGGAACTGAATTTAAAAACCAATCCTTTGATCACTTTTGTGCTGAAAATGGAATAAATCATCAATACTTTTCACCCTATGTACCACAACAAAATGGTGTCGTAGAAAGAAAGAACAGGACCTTTGTTGAGATGGCTAGAACTATGCTTGATGAATATCAAACTCCTAGGAAATTTTGGGCTGATGCAATTGCAACCGCTTGTTATGTCTCAAATCGTGTTTTCTTGCGTGCTAAGCTTGGAAAAACTCTATATGAGCTCCGGTTTGGACATAGGCCTAGTGTTACACACTTTAGGGTTTTTGGTTGCAAATGCTTTGTTAAGAAACATGGTAATCTTGATAAATTTGAAGCTAGATCTGTTGACGGCATGTTTCTTGGTTATCCATCTCATACTAGAGGCTACCATGTGCTTTTACTGGACACTAACAAAATTGTGGAGATTTGCGAGGTTTCTTTTGATGAAGCTAGCCCAAGTACTAGCTCCGATATTGCAGGTCCGGATCCATATCCGCAGGGGGAGAGTATTTTTATTGAAGAAGATGAAGAAGTGGTGCTGCTGCCCGAAAACTCGGAAGTAAATAACGATCAAGCTGCTGATTTTGCACCACAACCAGCACCAACAGTCACTACTGCTGGTTCGGACCTTCCTCAATCAACAAGCTCTCCTAATCAAAGGTCCGAACATGAAGAAGAAGGTGCTTGTGAAGTGTCTACTCCCCTCCGAGTACTCAAAAGTCATCCTCCACAATAAATCATTGGAAGCTTGCATGAACGAGTCACTCGGTCCAGGTTTTGCTATCCAAACTCTCATGCTCATTCTGCTTTTGTTGCTTCTTTTGAACCCAAGGATATATCACACGCACTCACTAATGAATCTTGGATTAATGCCATGCAAGAAGAGTTAGAAAATTTTGAAAGAAATAATGTTTGAAAACTTGTACCTCCACCTCAAGGTCACACATTAATTGTAACTAAATGGGTATTTAAAAATAAGCAAAGTGAGGATGGGGTTGTGGTTAGGAATAAAGCTGGGTTGGTTGCTCAAGGTTTCACTCAAATTGAAGGTCTAGATTTTGATGAAACATTTGCTCTTGTTGCTAGATTAGAAGCTATAAGAATTTTATTAGCATCTGCTGCATCTAAAGGTTTCAGGTTATATCAAATGGATGTTAAAAGTGCTTTTCTTAATGGCTACATAAAGGAGGAGGTTTATGTTAAGCAGCCACCGGGTTTTGAAAATCAAAATTTTCCTAATCATGTTTACAAACTGTCCAAAGCCTTGTATGGTCTAAAACAAGCCCCTAGAGCATGGTATGATAGGTTAAAAACATTCTTACTTGAAAAGGGGTTTACCATGGGCAAGGTTGATAAAACTCTTTTTGTACTTAAGCATGGCAATGACTCATTATTCGTTCAAGTGTATGTGGATGATATTATCTTTGGTTGTGCTTCTCATGATCTCGTGTCCAAGTTTTCAGCTATGATGAGTTCAGAATTTGAGATGAGTATGATGGAAGAACTCACATACTTTTTGGGGCTGCAAATCAAGCAAACAAAAGAAGGAACTTTTGTGCATCAAACTAAGTATACAAAGGACCTTCTTAAGCGCTTCAACATGGACAAATGCAAGCCTCTTCGGACACCAATGGGAACAGCAACAACACTTGAACTTGACGAAGATGGTGACCCGGTCGATAAAAAAGAATACAGAAGTATGATTGGATCACTTTTGTATCTCACGGCGTCAAGACCGGACATACAATTCAGCGTATGTCTTTGTGCACATTTTCAAGCTTCTCCACGTGCTTCACATCGCCAAGCCATCAAAAGGATTCTCAGGTACCTACATGGAACTCAAGAATTTGGCATTTTTCTTCCTTCTTCATCAACCGTTTCTTTGAAAGATTTTTCGGATGCTGATTCTGGGGGTTGTAGGATTGATAGGAAAAGTGCTTCGGGTGCTTGTCATTTTCTTGGTAATTCACTTGTTGCTTGGTCCTCTAGAAAACAAAG
Source organism: Neostapfia colusana (assembly GCA_030760725.1). NCBI lineage: Eukaryota > Viridiplantae > Streptophyta > Magnoliopsida > Poales > Poaceae > Neostapfia > Neostapfia colusana. Next base: position 70,668,076 of record JASWHV010000013.1, on the reverse strand, counting down.
TTCAGTTGCACAATCCACGGCTGAATCTAAATATGTAGCTGCGGCTAGCGCTTGCTCACAAATTCTTTGGATTGTTCAAACACTTAAGGACTATGGGGTTGATTTAGATAGTGTTCCACTGTTTTGTGATAACACTAGTGCAATTTGTAATGCTAAAAACCCCGTGAAACACTCTAGAACTAAGCACATTGACATTAGGTATCACTTTCGTCGTGATAATGTTGAAAAAGGAAACATTGTGCTTCACCATGTCGATACCGAACAACAATTGGCTGATATTTTTACAAAACCTTTGGATTTCACTCATTTTTGTTTCATTCGTAGTGAAATAGGGGTTATGCATCCTCATGGCTTAAATTGAGGGGGAGTTTTTGAAACTTTGAAAGTCTATGTGTGAATCTGAAACTAAAATAATATGAGCATAGTATTTCATACATATATGACTTTGTGATTCCTTTTACAGGCTGAAAGTTCTTACTACATTACTCATGTTATACATTTTGTAGTTTTTGCCATGACTAGTAATTGGAATAATTACTTACACTAAATCTGGTCATGATCGAACTTTCTTGCTGTTTTGAACTTGTTGCGTGCTTCACAAGTGCTTTTAATCATAAAAAATTAATCAAGTGATCAGCTCACATGTTGAGTTTTCGAATACAAAATTGAGAAAAGATCAAGAGAATATACATGCATCGCACTTCTTCTTTTGAGATTGCTTATCATTGCACTAAGATATGAACTTGGAAGGAATTGTGTATGACTAAAACCATGTCCTTAAGCTTCTGATTGTCAAATGACATAGGCTTGGCTTGGGTTGGTTATAATAAGGCTGATGCGGCATATAATCTCTTGCAAATATCATATGATCAACTTTGTGCCTTAAATGATTATGAATAATAAAATGCAGCAACAAGTGTCATGTTTTCAGGTTTTGAAATAGTTGAGTAAGGGAGATCATGACTTGCTTAAACTGAAAAATACATTTGATCTCTAGCATGGCTTACACTACTTTATGTATCTCATTGATGTGATAGTGTAAGTAACCTGATAGTATGACTTGGATGAGATTTGTTTTGTATGTATATGTTATAATATGCTCATAACATTTAAAAATTTCTCTTTTGAGTCTTGCTGAATACATTGTCAAAGGGGGAGAAATATGTATAAGGAGAGATTTTTTTACACTTTGCATATGTTATACACTTTCTTCCTTCTCTGATTTTAAAAAATGGGGAGAAATTAATAAAGGGAGAGAAATGAGTTTTCAAAGCTTTTCAAAACTTTTCATAAGCCAATGTTCGGATTTTAATTGGTGTTGCCAATGCATTCATCAAGGGGGAGATTGTGAGACCTATGTGTGCTGAATACATTGGCAATTAGGATAAAAGTTAGCATTAACATTCAAAGTTTTGAATATTGCCAAAACATTCTTCTGTGGCAAGGTCCGAAAAGTTCTTTGTTAGGTCCGCCAAGTGTTGGCAAGGTCCGGAGAGCTCCTGCAAGGTCCGGAGAGATTCTGTGAGGTCCGGAGCTTGTTTTTAGGGAGCTCCCGTGAAGTTCAACTCGTAGAACTGCAGCGTCTTGTTTTTGCCTTTAACTCACAATGTTTCAAACTTGCTTTATGGGAAGGTTTGCTTAGTATTAATTTGCTAAGTTTTTGGTGTGTTTTGGTGGTTATGGCTGTTATCATTTGATATGGTCAACATGCTTATGTGACGTGGCAACATTGTTCCAAGGCGTGATGAAGAGAAGTGGACGTAAAGAATTGGTCGGAAAGGTCCAACCGGCTGGATTGCGTACTCAGGCTGAGGCTGAGTCGGATATGGCTCAAATATGGAAGATTTGAGTTGGTTATGATAGGATTTCGTGCTAGGCACAAAGTTGAGTTGTTTTAGGGATGTTTAGGACGTTCCTAAGGTGTTTGGAAGTCTCACGATTGCTTCTATCTGCGAATAGGAGAGTCCTGAGCAGTTACGGTAAGTTAGGATACGAGTCCAATTAGGAGTAGGAGTCCTAGATTGGATTGATTAGCCTGAGGGCTGGCTATAAAAGCAAGGGAGGCCAGAGCTCTCGTGGGTACAGAACTTTGGGCTGTTCCTATTGTGTTTCTATTGAATAAAGTTCATAGTTTCGAGGAGTTTCTGTGCCTTGTTCGTCCGACTTGTTTTTCGTCAAGTCTTTCTCGCCGAGTTTCTGGACAGACCGACATTGCTTCGGTGTTTCGTTCATAACTCGAGTTTTACAGATCCGATTGACGTGATTCTTTTTGGGTTGTCTTCACAACTCAATTATCTATCACCTGTGAAGTTCTCACGAGCTTCGGATCTGTAGTTTTTGAGATACACGAGTTTCTTTGCAGCGTTTCAGATCTGTTTTATATCGGGTAGAACAGATTGATCTTTGTTTAATGTTTTGATCGTATCTCAAGTTTTACTTTGTGTTTTCAAGTGATTCTTGTAGCATTAGATACGTGACTTGATTATCTACCTCTCTACTTGATTTGTCACGGTTGAACACGTTTGAAAACACTTGCACACATGGTTTCTTTAACCGATTGATTTTTTGCTGAGGGGTTTTTGTTGTTTCCGCTGCGAAAAGTTTTAATCTACCATTCACCCCCCCTCTGGTAGCTTTTCACGTGCTCTTTGATCCTACATGAGGACTAATATAGTATGTCCGAAAGTAAACCTTAAAATAAGGGGGGTAAACTTCCTTGCCAACCTCATTGTCTTGAATTCCAAAAGGGCTATGCAGGCAATAGGCGAAGAAGGTTGACCTTCGAAGTAGGAGACTTCGTATACCTTAAAGTATCGCCAATCCGAGGCCAACGACGTTTCAACGTCAAAGGCAAGCTAGCACCTTGCTATATCGGGCCATTTAAGATTTTGGGCAAGCGAGGAGAAGTAGCCTATCAACTAGAGCTCCCGACGCACCTCTCCAATGTGCATGACGTGTTTCACGTATCCCATCTCAAGAAGTGCTTGAGAGTACCGGAAGAGCAAGTACCAATGGAAGAGCTCGAACTTCAAGAAGATCTAACCTATGTAGAGCACCCTGTTCGAATTTTGGATGTGAAGGATAGGGTCACGAGGAACAAAATGATCCATTGGTGCAAGGTACAATGGAGCCCTCACACGGAAGACGAAACTACATGGGAACGTGAAGAAGACCTCAAAGTACAGTTCCCTCATCTATTCTCCACTCTATCGAATCTCGAGGGTGAGATTAAAATTAAGGGGGGTAGGTTTGTAACACCCTCAATTTCATAATTCATAGATGCATTCATATTTTATATACAGAAACATTTTTAAAATAAGTAGAAACAGAGAAGGAATAAAAAAGATAGTTAAAAAGAGCCAGTTCCAGTTCACCGAGGAGCGCTGTAGACACATCCCACGGCCCCCTGGCCACGTGGCACCTTTGGAGCTCATCCCCGCGGAGGGGGAGAGGTCCGCCGCTTACTGGCCACGTGGCAGGCTCGGGGCTTGCCTGTGCATAATGGGTGAGATCCGACCCCGTGGGACACGTGTTGCCCTCGGAGCTAGCCTCTGCGGAGGAGCGAGGCCAGCCCCGCAGGACACGTGTTGCCTTCAGAACTAGTCACGGCGGAGAAGCGAGAGGTCCAACCCACGGGACATGTGTCGCTCTCAGAGCTCGTCTCCGAGAGGTCTGGCCCTGTTTGACACGTGTCGCTCTCGGAGCTCACCTCCGAGAGGTCTGACACTACCGGACACGTGTCACCTCCGGAGCTCACCTCCGGGAGGTCTGACGCTGATGGACACGTGTCGACCTCAGAGCTCGCTTCCGGGAGGTTCGACGCTGATGGACACGTGTAGATCTCGGAGCTCATCTCTGACGCTGCTAGGACACGTGGCACTTCCGGAGCCCACCTCCGAAGAGAGGGGAGGTCCGGCACTGACACGTGGCACTCTCGGAGCTCACCTCCGAAGAGAGGGGAGGTCCGGCACTGACATGTGGCGTACGCGGAGCTCATCTCTGGAAAGAGGGGAGGTCCAACAAGCCAGGACGCGTGGCGCACGCGGAGCTCGCCTCTGAGGAAGAGGAAGGTCCCGCCCGCTTGACACGTGGCACAACCAGAGCTCGCCCTTGAGGAAAAGGGAATCCCAGGCCTCCGCTGGACACGTGGAGCCTCCGGAGCTTATTCTGCGGAAGGACGAGAACCTTAAGTGGTTTTTTCCTTGTGCGTGAGCGACCGAAACAGAAGAAACCGACACGATTTCTTCTACAATTGATACCACACCAAATCTATTGAAGATAAGTTGTTAGATCGAAACACAAATCAAATAGGACTCTTATTTCAAATCCGATCAGATTAGGACTCTTCTTTTTTCCGGTTATAAATAGAACCCGAAACACCCCTTGGCCGTACCATCTATTCCCAAGTTGACGACTTAGAGGCCTTAGCCCCCAACTCGTCGAGTAAATTCCCTTCGCCGGAGTTCAGTCGCCGGAGACCGCCGACAAGATCGCCGTCGCCGGAAGAGAGCCCCGACGATCTGTCTTGCTAGGAGGAAGGACCCGTAGGATGTAAGGTAGGTGTCCATTACCACCTTACGCATCATTGCGGTTCTCTTCGCATCTGTTTCTTTGATCCCTTCGAACAGAAGCTTTTTCGTGGACAGATCACGTGTTGATCGGTTTGATCTAGATCTTGAGTCCAAATCATCACCACGTCCACATTTGTTATTTATACCCTTGATCATCGTAAAACCCCATGCAAACCCATGCAAACATGCAAGAACACGTACAAACTGATCTAATAAAAACAACACCATAGGATTAGCATGCATATGCACCATTGCATCTTGAGTAAAGTTTGTGCATGATGATTGATCTCTATAAATCTTATATATGTGTGATCGTGAGTAGAAGGACAAGCTCAGGGAGCTATCTACGAAGGATTTCAACACCAAGACTTCGAGATCCAAGAGCAACAGAAGCCACAGGAACAAGGCAAGTGCCCTTTGACCATATTGATCCCATGTTTTTGGAAACTGTTTTGTTTGCGAAAACTGTGTATGCTAAGTCAACTTGATGGGAAACCCTTTTATAGGAGTTTACTAGTTTTGTTAACCACCCTTGTCACCAGGGAAGCTTATGAGTCGGGTATGGTTGTTTTTGATTTTTGCTTCGCTAATCTACGGGTTATGGGAAGCGATAGAATGTGTCTAACTACTGCACTCATAAGAACAATGATAATGAGAACTTGATGTTAATGAACATGAATCAGGGGAGATCTAGGCAAACTTGGTTTGTGGATGTGGTAGAATGAGATGGTGGTTTACTTGCCATAGATCTAAGGACCGGTTCGTGTCAACACATGCTAGGATAACAGTGCCACCACACGGCCAAATATGGGTGCGGCTTAGCTGACCAATTAGGTAAGTTGCTAGACTGTTATGGACCGTGGAAGGCGCAGGGAATGGGAGTCGAGTGAGGACTGCCCTGGGAACTACATGGCACAAGAGGGGGCCCGTAGGTGGAAGAATTAGAGATTCTAGCCTGCTGGTGAAACCTTAGTGAGTCCATACATCTAGTAGCCCCTTTGTAAATGCTATTTTGTGATCTCTTGGCCATACACCGACAGTTGTGTACTGGTATAATGGAGGTTCTGCAGTCGCCGACGGGTGACAAAATCACAAACTTGTGGGTTAAGTGGCGCAAACTCTGCAGGGTATAAACTATCATGATAGCCGAGCTTACGGTCACAAGCGCCTGGCCAACTCACATGATTAGATGGGATGGTTATTGGAATGGTATTTGGTTTGGACTTTGGTTTTGGTTTCGGGACTGTTGAGTCTTAATGATGAGATTGGTTTCATGACTGTTGAATCATGATAATGAGCTTTGGTCTCGGTTATGAGATGGAAATTGAATATGATATGAAATGGTAGTGAATACGAGATGGTATTCATGAGCATAAGAAAAAGTTGAGAAAGATGAATGTCTAATGAGACATGAAAAGAGGTGGAACATGATGGAGGTATGTTGATGTTTTAATTGGATAAATGTTGGGACTACATTCACTTAAAGCTAGTTGATATTTTTATCATGTTTTGTGAAATAAACTTTGCTTTTATGCAATGAGACTTTTATACCTATCTTGCTGTGAGCTACATATCATATTTTCCCGCACTTACTGAGTACGTCATGTACTCAAACTTGCATTATTACTTCATCATCAGCAACAGGAGAAGAGTACTTCGAAGACCATGTGGAGTACTAGGCGTGTGATCCACCGTCAACTTGCCTGTGGAGTAGGAGATGGAGCCGCTGGTACTTAGTTTGCTTCCGCAATAGTTTAGAAGACTTCCGCTGCTAGAATAAAGACATCCACTGCTAGAATAAGACTTTCGCTGCTAGAATGAATATCCATGAGACATTGTAACAAAACCTTATTATTCGTTGTATTATTCTGAATTCAGTTTGTGGATTACATGTGTATGTGTGATGAATATTCTGGGCACACATATGCATCAGTCCGGGTTCCATGGTTTTTCCACAGAACCGAGGCGTCACAATAGACTAGCCCCACATATCAACACTAGTCTTTTCTACGCTCTTTGTCATCACTCGTGCACACCCCAAATAGCTTCCCGGTCGGTCACCCATCCCCAAATTTCCCTAGTCCAAGCACGCTTAATCCCGGAGTCCTTTGTAGGTGGCTTCCGGAAAAGAAGGTATACCTTGATGGTATGACTATTCTATCAATCATATTAAACCGGGAGTCAGGATATCACAAAAAGCTGAAAATGTTTCTTTTGTTTTTGGATTTTTTCAGAAACAGAGAGGATTGAAACATGATTTGATCCATTAAATTAAGTCAAATGACTCTGAAATTTCTACTGAAGATGAAGGGAATTATGAAGGATGTCCTGACTAAAATTGGGAATTTTCTAATAAACAGAACAACTGGAAGTAAATTCCCACGCTTTTTCTTAAAGGAATTATGGATAAAAACTCCAGGGACTTCCATACCAAATAATTTGCATCACTGCAAATTAATGGTTAAAAAGAATTCAACAAAATTTGTTTGATAATTTATGGACAAATCTACAACAACCTATGGATTTTCTAGATTTGGTCTCAATCTGGAATTAAATTTCTATTGAAAATCCCTTTATAACAATGCCACTGGGCCCCACATTTTAAACCTGACACTGGGCCGGACTCAATTGTATCTCTCTCTACCGCTGACTGACAACGGGCCCCTCCCTCCTGCTTTCTCTAACTGGCTACGATGTCCCGCCACCCTTCTTCCTCCTCTGGATACCGGTGGCACCGCGGTGGCGCGCGCCGGCGAGCCTCGCTGCTGGGCGTTCCACAGCACCAAGCTTGCTGATACTCGCCGTTAGGGCACAATTTGACATGGGGAATATGCTGCGGGGGTAAGTGACGGCTGTAGATGGCCGGAGGATGGCGCGCCTCATGAACTCCAAACTTGATCCCAATCACGATGACAAGGGCGGCAACATATGGTTTGTGACACCCGGTTCCGAAAATAGAACCAAGTGAATGCATATGTGTGCCCAGGATGTTCATCACACATACACATATAATCCACAAACTGAATTCATAAATATAACCATGAATAAATAGAGTTTAAGTACTTTATTACAATGACTCAAAATCTCACTCATGAGTCTCTAACTTATTCTTGCAGCGTAAGTCTCTAAACGACAGCAGAAATAACTGAACAGCAGGCTCCAGTCTTCAACTCCACAGGCATGTTGACGGTAGTCCGCACGTCTAGTACTCCACATGGTCATCGAAGTACTCATCTCCTGTAGCTTATGTTTATGTGGTAATGCAAGGGTGAGTACATGTCGTACTCGGAAAGTGCGGGAAAAGTATGACATGTAGCTTTCAACAAGGTATGGAATAAAAAGTCTCATTGCAGCAAGCAAATTTTATTTCACAAACATGGTAAAAACGGAAACTAAGTCTAGGTAAATTAAATCCCAATATAACCAAGTAATCAGCAACATTCTTTCATCATAATTCACCATTTATCAAGTCTCAACCAGCCAATAATCTTTATCAAGTTCATCTCATACTCATAAATATTCATAACCATCTCATGTTCATATAACTGAAGCAAAACTCATTTTCATGAATCAAAACAGGTCCAAAACAAATCCCAATGACCATACCATAACCATACCGAATATCCATCCCAAGTTTTCCCTCTAATCATGTGAGCTGGCCAGGTGCTTGTGACCGAAAGTACGGCTATCATGATAGTTTTACACTCTACAGAGGTGGCACCGCTTTACCCACAAGTTCGTGATTTCATCGCCCGTCGGCAACTGCAGAACCTCCATTGTACCAGTACACAACCATCGGTGTATGGTCAAGAGATCACAAAATAGCCTTTACAAAGAGGCTACTAGATGTATGGACTCACTGAGGTTTCACCGGCAGGCTCAAATCATCATTCTCCCACCCACAGGCCTCCTCTTGTGCCATGCAGTTCCCAGGGCAGTCCATCTCAACTCCCATTCCCCGCGCCATCCACGGTCCATAACAAGCTAGCAACACACCTAATTAGTCAGCTAAGCCGCACCCATATTTGGCCTTGTGGTGGCACTGTTTTCCTAGCATGTGCTGGCATGAACCTATCCTTAGATCTACTGCAAGTAAACCACCATCTCATTCAGCAACATCCACGAACCAAGCTTGCCTAGATCTCCCCCGATTCCATGCTCGTTATCATCATCAAGTTCTCATCATAATTATTCATATGAGTGCAGTAGCTAACCATGTTTTAGTTCAGCTTCCCATATCCTGTATATTAAGCGAAGCAAAAAGGAAAAAAATTACCTTACCCGACTCATCAACTTTCCCGGTGTCACACCCGGTTTCTCCGAAGAACAACCGAGTGAATATCACATGTATGCCAGGATCATTTTCTCATACATGTGATGACAAATAGTGAAGCATCATTTATTACAAGCCAGGTGTCGAATATAAATATGTCTTACAAAGCATACGTCTCTATGGACGATAATAAGTTCATAACATGCAAATAGAATAGCAGTGGAATATTATTCTTGTGGGCTCCATCACAGGCGTTGCCCGGGGGACTCCATGAACCTAGAATCCTTCTTCAGGTCCGAAGTCTTGGTCATTGAACACCACATACTCCCTTGACCTGAGCAGCAATTTAAACCAACAAATATGCAAGTTTGAGTACCGTTGGTACTCAGCAAGTTTGGGAAAGTTATGTGATGCATGGCTCGAACAAGGAGAGGTTGAACTCATGGTTAAAGCACTACACAATTAACACCTATCACCTTAGCTTATTAAGCACCTACATTACTACATAGGTGAAATGGTCCCAATCTCCCAACCCATCATCAAAATCAAATAACCATAATCATCGTATCCAATGTCAAGCTCCCCGCTTAACATCCACAACTTCCAAAATCATCATCCTCTAATCATGAATAAGTCGAAGCCGCTCTTGACCGTGAGCACGGCTGTCATGATAGTTTTGACTCTGCAGAGTTTGCACCACTATACCCACATGTAGTGATTTCATCCCCGGTTGCCGGGTGGACTAAAAGAACCTCCATCATGACAGTAGCCACGAACCACTTTCACACTTCCCAGGTGTGTAGCCAGGAGATCACCACGAAGCGTTTACAAAGGGATTCCCGACGAGCGTGGGCCCACTGAGGTTTCACCCCTAACAGCATACAAGAGGCTCCAACCTCGCTGCAGTGGCCCCCTCTTGAGCCTTGCGGTTCATATGGTTGTCCAGCTGACACCTATTCCCCGCACCATCCAACACACCCATACTACGCCGGGGATACACCTAATTAATTGGCCAAGCTGCCCCATCTCAGCATGTGGTTGGCACGGTAAAGCCAGGTTACATGCTCCATGAACCGGTCCTTAGGATCCAGGCAAGTACTAAACACAAACCCGAGTCTCATGCACCCAGCACCAACCAAATCATCCAACTTGCCTCGATCCCTACCTCTACATAACTCATAACATCTCATTCAAGAGTAAGGTAAATAAATTGATGATCTCATATCCCAATTAATCCCATTCTAAGCATGGCTAAGCATAGCATATAAATAAATGATATGATAAAATAAATCCCAACCCAATCTATAAGGAAACAAGGTAATGCAATTCTAGGGAAACTTCCTAGCATGAGTTTTATATTTCAATTGACAATGCAAATAATTCTATCTACACATCCTAGCATAGGATCAAAGTGGTCAAGGACACTTGCCTTCATCCTGCTGCTCTGGGAATGGAAAGTCCTGGTCTTGGAAAGGGAGAACTTGCTCTGGGGCAGGTTCTATTCATGCCAATACACATAGCAAAAGAAAACAACAATCCATAAGACATAGTTCACACTTTCACTTCATACAAATCACACAGACATACCTATGAAATTCATTCACATTTCTAAATGTTGTGGTTACTCTACATGTGTTGATTTTTGGCCTACATTCACCTTTAAACATATGTATATTATTCCTAACTTCTATATTCAGATTTCTATTTGCATACTATATATGAATTTCCAATTTCAACAAATTCTTTATATTTAATTAATATACTTCTTAGCTACCAAGTTTGCATGAAAGGTAATTCCCTACTCCAATTAGGTTTTTAGATCTTCTACCAAATCCTAAACTGAAGTTTCTGGATTCGGAGACTTCATTTATCCTTTCCTAATTATGCATCCCTATTTTCCTATATTTTTCAGATTTATCTTCTATACCTAAAAGTGAGTTTTAATATTAAATAGTAGGACATGTCATCTAAACAGAATAGGTTCTGATCTAAAATATTAAATAATATATTTTTGAACTTCACCTCTGATGTGAACTAATTTAAATTTATTTTGTCAGTTTTTTTTGAATTATTTCCTAGCCTAAAAATGTGTTTCTAGAACTAATAAATATGAACAACATTTAGACAGATTTCAATTCAGCCTAAAATCTATTTTTAACTCATTCTAAAGTTTTCCAAGTGCTAGGAGAGTTTAAATTTGAATTTACAATGTGTTTGCCTCACCTTTTAAATTTAAATCCTAATCACATATTCAAATTTCTGAATTTAATATCATATAGGGTCAAAAAGGTAAATCCACTTCTACTACATGGTCTATTATATTATTTCATAAATTACCAGGGGTCTAGCTACACATAACAGAGGGGTTTTCCTAATTTTTATTAAGTCTAGGGGCTAAAACTGACTTTTAAATGAATTTACATGAATTTCTAAAGTTCCAGGGGCTAGATCAGAAATTTCCGGGGCTAGCTCGTGTTTTCCGAGATCCCCAGGGGGTAGAGCGTAAGAATCCCGGCCTTTATAATGTGGGGCCGACGTGGACCGTCCGATTTAAAACAGACGGCTGAGATTATAACGCGAAGCGGTACGGGTTAGATCTAATAGGAACCGCACGATTTAAAATGGACGGGCCTCAGGGGGCCACGTCGCCCAGGCCGTGCACGGGTGGCGCTGCCCGGCAGCGCGCGGCGGTGGGAGGCAGCGATCTCGCCGGAGAACTTCGGATCTTCGTCTATACCTCCTAAAACTGGGATTTCATGGCATAGATCGGTAGAGGAGAGGTCGGGGATCTTACCTTGGGGTTTTTCTTGAGCTCGGAGGTCCTGGAAGACGGTCGGCAACGAGGTCCGAGGTGAAAACGCGGCGGTGCTCGTCGGAGCTGTGTCTAGAGCGCAAAACACCGGATTTCCTTCACCTGCGAGACTCCCCGGAGGCGGTGGAACATGATCGGCGCGTTAGATCAGAAAACCCTAGCAAGGATCGAGAGAAAACGGTGATCGGAGCTTCGGTTCTCACCGGGAGGAAAAACAGCCGATCGGGGAAGAAAAACAGGGCGATGCCGGTGTTTATATAGACGAGGGAGGGCGGCGGTCTGTTGGGATCGAGCTGGAGTCGTCCGGGACCGAAATTCGGGCTGTTGGCGCGGTTTTTCGGAGTTTGTTTGGATTCGGGAGAGAGGAGAGTCCCGGCTGTTGGCGCGAGCGAGAGGTGAGGGATGACACGCGGGCCCCGCGTGTCAGTGAGAGAAAGAGAGGGGCGCGCGGCTGTGGTCTGGCGCGGGGAAATGGTGGGCCGGCTGGTGGGTTTCGGCCCACTGGCCGGTTGGGTTTTCTTTTTTTTTTTCTTTTTCTTTTTCCTTTTCTTTTCTGTTTTGATTTGAATTTGAATTAGAATTTCTGCACCACATGCAATACGTCCAAAATTTTTTAAATTCCCCTCTTAACAGATTTTGGGGTGTTACAGCTCTACCCCCCCTTAAAAGAAATCGCGTCCTCGAGATTGGTGGTTCTAGGAAAACAATTCCGGAAACTGTGCCTTAAGCTCGTCTTCTCGCTCCCATGTGGCTTCCTCTTCAGAGTGATGCTTCCACTGCACCTTGCACATCCGGATTCTTTTATTTCTTGTGAGGTGTTCCATTGTCTCCAAAATCTTGACCGGTTGCTCGGCATAAGACAGAACCTCTCGTACGTCAACCTCATTCATGGGTAACATCTCTTCAGGCGTCCTTAGACATTTCTTGAGCTGTGACACATGGAATACATCGTGCACATCCGATAGGCGAGCCGGTAGTTCTAGTTGATATGCTACTTCGCCTTTCCTCTCCAGAACCTGAAATGGTCCGATGTATCGAGGTGACAACTTCCCTTTCACCTTGAACCGACGAAGTCCTCAGATAGGTGACACCTTGAGATAAACATAGTCTCCCACATTGAAAATAAGCTCTCTTCTCCGCACATCGGCATAACTCTTTTGTCGGGTCTGTGCTATCCTCAGGTTGTTGCAAATTTCCCTCACTTTCGCCTCGACTTCTTGTAGTACTTCGGGCCCAAACACTTTACTTTCCCCCGTTTGGTTCCAAAATAGGGGAGTTCTGCACTTCCTCCCATACAAAGCCTCAAATGGTGACATCTTCATACTAGCCTGATAGCTGTTGTTATAAGAGAACTCCGCATACGGTAAGTTCTTATCCCAACTCCTGTTGTTCTTGAGCGCACATGCTCTCAACATATCCTCAAGAATCTGATTGGTTCTTTCTGACTGTCCGTCAGTCTGGGGATGATAGGCAGAACTAAAATTCAGATGAGTTCCCATGGTTTCATGTAACTTCTGCCAGAACCTTGAAGTGAACTGTGTCCCTCGATCTGACACTGTCTTCTTGGGCACTCCATGGAAACACACGATCCTGGACATGTACAATTCTGCCAATTTGGATCCGCTGTAGCTTTCTTTCACGGGAATGAAATGAGCTACCTTGGTTAGCCTGTCGATGATAACCCATATCGAATCATATCCTGATTGGGTCCTAGGTAGTCCCACTATGAAATCCATACCGATTTCTTCCCATCTCCATTCAGGCACTTTGAGTGGTTGCAATAATCCCGCAGGTCATTGATGTCCGCTTTCACCAACTGACATGTGTCACATAGGGCAACATGTTCCGCGACATCTCGCTTCATGCCATACCACCAATACCTGCTCTTGAGGTCATGGTACATCTTCCTACTCCCAGGATGAATGGAATAGTTGGAATCATGAGCTTCCTTCAAAATCAATTCACGGATCTCCTTCACTTCAGGCACACAGATTCTTTTCCCGTGCCACACCGTACCTTGTTCATCCTCTCTAAACCCAGGGGCTTTATTTTCCTTGATGAGTTCTCTAATTTCTTGTATCTTCTCGTCATTCTTCTGACCATTGCGGATGTCTTTCTCTAATGTGGAGTCTACTTCCATGGCAATGGCCTCACCACTATTCACCAGACATAGATTGAGTTTTATAACCTCTTCCTTCAATTCTGTAGGCATGTCCTTCAAGCTCAACCTATTGACCTGCACCTTCCGACTTAAAGCATCTGCCACGACGTTCGCTTTCCCAGGATGATAGTTGATGCCCACATCAAAGTCGTTGATCAGCTCTAACCATCTCCTTTGTCTGAGGTTGAGATCTGGCTGTGTGAAAATATACTTTAAGCTCTTATGATCCGTATATATCTCTGTCCTCTTCCCCATCAAGTAATGCCGCCAAATCTTCAATGCGTGTACCACTGCAGCTAGCTCTAGGTCATGTGTAGGATAGTTCTTCTCGTGTTTCCGGAGCTGCCGGGACGCATAAGCCACGACATACCCCTCTTGCATGAGAACACATCCCAACCCGTTTCCAGAGGCATCGCAGTACACCGAAAAGTTCTTCTACATATCTGGCATAACTAGCACTGGGGCTGTTGTCAATCTTTTCTTCAGTTCCTGAAAATTTGCCTCGCACTGCGGTGTCCATTTTAATGTGATTCCCTTCTCCAATAATTTGGTGAGGGGTCTTGAAATCTTGGAGAAACCCTCGATAAACCGTCGATAATACCCAGCCAATACTAAGAAGCTTCGAACTTCCCCGACATTCTCAGGGGTCTTCCACTTCTGTACATCCTCGATCTTGGCGGGATCTACGGATATTCCTCCCTCCGAGATTATATGTCCTAAGAAGGGAACTCTCTTCAACAAAAATTCACACATGCTCAGCTTGGCATATAGTTGGTGTTCTCTCAGTTTTTGCAACACCAACCTTAAATGCCTCTCATGTTCTTCTTCATCTTTAGATAAGACGAGAATGTTATCAATGAAAAGCACCACAAATTTGTCCAGATATTCCATGAATACCTTGTTCATGAGATACATGAAGTATGCCGGGGCATTAGTTAGCCTGAAAGGCATGACGGTGTATTCATACAGTCCGTACCGAGATACGAAAGTTGTCTTTAGAATATCAGTTTGCCTTATCTTAAGTTGGTGGTATCCCGACCTGAGATCAATTTTCAAGAACACACAAGCTCCCCTCAACTGATCAAACAAGTCTTCAATGCGGGGTAATGGGTACTTGTTCTTGATGGTTACTTCATTCAACCCACGGTAGTCTACGCATAACCTTTGGGTCCCGTCCTTCTTGGGCACAAATATCACTTGAGCTCCCCATTGTGACGAACTAGGACGAATATACCCCTTCTCCGTCAATTCCCTTATATGCTCCTTGAGCTCTTTCAGCTGTTTGGGGTCCATCCGATAATGTCTCTTGTATATCGGAGTTGTTCCAGGTACTAGCTCAATCGCGAATTCCACTTCACGATCGGGGGGCATACCTGGCAACTCCTCGGGAAAAACATCTAGATTTTCCCTGATGATCCTGATCTCCTCCACTTCCACCTCAACTTGATTGAGTTTAATGTCCCTCCTAGGCTGTTGTATGGTTATGAACTTTACTCTTGTGTCACTAGGGTGAGTTAGTTCCACCGTTCTTGTCGAACAATGGATGACTCCTTTATGTTTGGTTAACCAATCCATACCCAAAATAATATCTATCCCATGTGAATCTATCACTATGAGGTTGGCAGTAAATACTACCCCATTAATGTCTAGATTCACCTTGGGAAACACTTGTCTTGTCCTTATCTCTCCCCCTGGAGAGTTTACTGCTAGCATATGGTCCATTTGAGTTGTTGCTAGATCATGCTTCTTAACAAACCCTTTAGCAATGAACGAGTGGGTGGCACCAGAATCAAACAACAGGGTTGCAATGTGTAAATTGCCAGGAAACTTACCAATTACCACGTCAGGTGCCTCTTGCGCTTCCTCCATGGTCACGTGGTTCACCCGTCCTCGCATCACATTCTGCTGTTGTGCCTGCATGGGCTTCTTCTTTGGGCACTTATGGGCATAGTGCCCCACTTCACCACAGTTAAAGCATTGCACCCCAACCTTAGGTGCCTGGCCTTTGTTGTCTTGGGGTTGGTTTGGGGGTCCTTGTACTGCTGGTCGAGGTTGATATGTGGGGCGAGGCTGCTGTACAAACTGACGTTGTGGCTGTGCTGGTGCTGACGGAGGCCTGAATTTCGGGTTGTACCCTCTCGGTGCTGAGTAGGGTACCGCAGCACGGCTCGTCTGCCCTGCAGGTTGCTGCATCAGACGTGGGCGTGTGTTGCTACCCGAGGCTTGGTGTGACCATCCCGCCTTCCTCTTGTTTTCATTTTCCAAGGCCTTCAGCTTCCTCTCCACTACAAATGCTCTGTCTACCATCTTTTGGAAGCTTTCATACTCATTGGAGGACATTGCACACTGCATTTCCACTGTAAGTCCTTCCACAAAGCAGTCCTGTTTGTGCTCATCAGTCTCGATGTCCCGTGGTGCATAACGGGATAGTTGGGTGAATTTAGTGAGGTATTCCCTCACAGTCATGTTTCCTTGCTGCAGCCCCAAGAACTCCTTTCTCTTATTTTTGAGTTCACCCCTTGGTATGTAATGGTTGTGGAAACTACGCTTGAACTCTTCCCAAGTGATGTTCTCAGGGTCATGATGGGCTGCTACGTAAGCGGTCCACCAATCAGCAGCAGGTCCATGCAGTTGGTGAGAGGCAAACAGCACCATCTCATACCCTTGGCATTGTATGATCCTCATTTTGCTCTCAATGGTCTTTAGCCAGTCATCTGCCTGCAGAGGTTCAGCAGCACTAGCAAACATTGGAGGTTGAGTCCCTAGAAACTTACTCAACCTTGGTTGGCGTGGTGCAGCTTGTGGAGGTGGAGCTTGATGCAAGTTGGCCACCACTTGAGTTAGGCTCTGGAAGAGCTGATTCTGATTTTCAAGCATTTGGTGGATGGGATCAACTCCTTCACGGCGACCACCCCTGTCTTGTCCTCCAGAAAGATGAGGGTTGCCGGCCTCATCGTTGTTGTTGGCGGGGTTGGCACCACGACCCTTTCCTCTTTCGGCCATCTATCATGATCAACCAAATGTCAATTTAAAGCATTACGTACTAACTTCCCAATTTGCTTATTTAAACTTTAAAGTTTTGAGACCTTATATTCATATTTTATGAGGGTTTCATGTCTCACGCGAAAATAAATGCACTCTTAATTCGTAGGGGTTCACACATCAAAGCAAAACAACCTGAAGACGAGGTTGTGGACAAATGCCCATGGCTTCCACAACTCACGTCACATACCAAACATTAACACACCGTTAACTAAGGTACTGACTCGACTACACGATAACCTGCTGAACTAAGGGAAAGGACTCTACACGACTCGTATCACTGAGCTGGCTCCTCGGAATCTTCCTCATTATTGCGGCTGCCCTCTGACTCCGCTTTGGGTGGGGAAGCTGCTGGTGGAGAAGTGCGGCGACGCCTGCTCGCCCGGCGATCTGGGGAGTCAGGAGTCCATGTGTCATTCATGGTGACACATAGTTCATTCCCATCTCCTCTTTCTCTCGCCCTCAAGCTGGCTCGAAGCAACGCCTCAGTCTCCTTCAGGGTGTCACGAACATCCTGAATCTCCTGCTGGCACTCCTGCGGTCGAGTGCTGAGCATAGCAGCATCCTCCAAGCACAGGTCCATGTGCTCATGGGAAGTCCCCTGCTGCACTGGCGAGTACTTGTACTCCGTTGTACCACTCTCACGCTGGAGGACATACATGTACTCAGTCCTGTCCAGGTGGCGATGGTAGATGTGACTCTGGCAGGTGATGGCCTCCCAGGTGACATCCTTCTCCGCATCGACCTGTGTCGCTCGACAAGCTGGAGAGCGGTGGATCTTGAGCAGCTGATTTTCATGGATAATCCTCATTTCTGAACTCCATTCTTCTCGCTTCTCACGGATGGTCCGGGTGGTGCTGTAGTGTATGATTAGCTTGCCCGTATTGCCGGCGGTGTGGAGCATACCTCGAAGACGGCGCAACAAGCCTCCTACTGCCAATCCGTAGGAGAGATACGTCACCGGACGGTTCTCCTCTCTCAGGGCAAGGGCAACTACGGGAACTCTCCCTCCGGTGGACTTGCGGGCGGTGAGGATCATGCGAACCATCTAAAACATAAAGCATTTAAAATTAAGTTAGATAAGATTTTAAACAAAAATCCCATTCTGAATAAAAGTTGGGGTAAGATGAATAAAGTGACCCTATTAAATACACTTTTCAACCCACACCTTTGTAAAATAGTTTTTATGAAAATAGGGTCCTTAAATACGTCCATTTCTACCTAGGTCCACGTTCCTACGGGCAACCTTGGCTCTGATACCACTTCTGTCAGACCTGGTTTCTTTGAAGAACAACCGAGTGAATATCACATGTATGCCAGGATCAGTTTCTCATACATGTGATGACAAATAGTGAAGCATCATTTATTACAAGCCAAGTGTCGAATATAAATATGTCTTACAAAGCATACGTCTCGATGGACGATAATAAGTTCATAACATGCAAATAGAATAGCAGCGGAATATTATTCTTGTGGGCTCCGTCACAGGCGTTGCCCGGGGGACTCCATGAACCTAGAATCCTTCTTCAGGTCCGAAGTCTTGGTCATTGAACATCACATCATCCTCTTGACCCGAGCAGCAATTTAAACCAAAAAATATGCAAGTTTGAGTACCGTTGGTACTCAGCAAGTGTGGGAAAGTTATGTCATGCATGGCTAGAACAAGAGAGGTTGAACTCATGGTTAAAGCACTACGCAATTAATACCTATCACCTTAGCTTATTAAGCACCTACATTACTACATAGGTGAAATGGTCCCAATCTCCCAACCCATCATCAAAATCAAATAACCATAATCATTATATCCAATGTCAAGCTCCCCGCTTAACATCCACAACTTCCAAAATCATCATCCTCTAATCATGAATAAGTCCAAGCTGCTCTTGACCGTGAGCACAGCTGTCATGACAGTTTTGACTCTGCAGAGTTTGCACCACTGTACCCACATGTAGTGATTTCATCCCCCGTTGCCAGGTGGACTAAAAGAACCTCCATCATGCCAGTGGCCACGAACCACATTCACACTTCCCAGGTGTGTAGCCAGGAGATCACCACGAAGCCTTTACAAAGGGATTCCCGACGAGCGTGGGTCCACTGAGGTTTCACCCCTAACAGCATACAAGAGGCTCCAACCTCGCTGCAGTGGCCCCCTCTTGAGCCTTGCGGTTCATATGGTAGTCCAGCTGACACCTATTCCCCGCACCATCAAACACACCCATACTACGCCGGGGATACACCTAATTAATTGGCCAAGCTGCCCCATCTCAGCATGTGGTTGGCATGGTAAAGCCAGGTTACATGCTCCATGAACCGGTCCTTAGGATCCAGGCAAGTACTAAACACAAACCCGAGTCTCGTGCACCCAGCACCAACCAAATCATCCAACTTGCCTCGATCCCTACCTCTACATAACTCATAACATTTCATTCAAGAGTAAGATAAATAAATTGATGATCTCATATCCCAATTAATCCCATTCTAAGCATGGCTAAGCATAGCATATAAATAAATGATATGATAAAATAAATCCCAACCCAAGCTACAAGGAAACAAGGTAATGCAATTCTAGGGAAACTTCCTAGCATGGGTTTCATATTTCAATTGACAATGCAAATAATTCTATCTACACATCCTAGCATAGAATCAAAGTGGTCAAGGACACTTGTCTTCTTCCTGCTGCTCTGGGAATGGAAAGTCCTGGTCTTGGAAAGGGAGAACTTGCTCTGGGGCAGGTTCTATTCATGCCAATACACATAGCAAAAGAAAATAACAATCCATAAGACATAGTTCACACTTTCACTTCATACAAATCACACAGACATACCTATGAAAGTCATTCACATTTCTAAATGTTGTGGTTACTCTACATGTGTTGATTTTTGGCCTACATTCACCTTTAAACTTATGTATATTATTCCTAACTTCTATGTTCAGATTTCTATTTGCATACTATATATGAATTTCCAATTTCAACAAATTCTTTATATTTAATTAATATACTTCTTAGCTACCAAGTTTGCATAAAAGGTAATTCCCTACTCCAATTAGGTTTTTAGATCTTCTACCAAATCCTAAACTGAAGTTTCTGGATTTGGAGACTTCATTTATCCTTTTCTAATTATGCATCCCTATTTTCCTATATTTTTCAGATTTATCTTCTATACCTAAAAGTGAGTTTTAATATTAAATAGTAGGACATGTCATCTAAACAGAATAGGTTCTGATCTAAAATATTAAATAATATATTTTTGAACTTCTCCTCTGATGTGAACTAATTTAGATTTATTTTGTCAGTTTTTTTGAATTATTTCCTAGCCTAAAAATGTGTTTCTAGAACTAATAAATATGAACACATTTAGACAGATTTCAATTCAGCCTAAAATCTATTTTTAACTCATTCTAAAGTTTTCCAAGTGCTAGGAGAGTTTAAATTTGAATTTACAATGTGTTTTCCTCACCTTTTAAATTTAAATCCTAATCACATATTCAAATTTCTGAATTTAATATCATATAGGGTCAAAAAGGTAAATCCACTTCTACTACAGGGTCTATTATATTATTTCATAAATTTCCAGGGGTCTAGCTACACATAACAAAGGGGTTTTCCTAATTTTTATTAAGTCTAGGGGCTAAAACTGACTTTTAAATGAATTTATATGAATTTCTGAAGTTCCAGGGGCTAGATCAGAAATTTCCGGGGCTAGCTCATGTTTTCCGAGATCCCCAGGGGGTAGAGTGTAAGAATCCCGGCCTTTATAAAGTGGGGCCGACGTGGACCGTCCGATTTAAAACAGACGGCTGAGATTATAACGCAAAGCGGTACGGGTTAGATCTAATAGGAACCGCACGATTTAAAATGGACGGGCCTCAAGGGGCCACGTCGCCCTGGCCGTGCGCGGGCGGCGCTGCCCGGCAGAGCGCGGCGGCGGGAGGCGGCGATCTCGCCGAAGAACTTCGGATCTTCGTCTATACCTCCTAAAACTAGGATTTCATGGCATAGATCGGTAGAGGAGAGGTCAGGGATCTCACCTCAGGGTTTTTCTTGAGCTCGGAGGTCCTGGAAGACGGTCAGCGACGAGGTCCGAGGTGAAAATGCGGCGGTGCTCGTCGGAGCTGTGTCTAGAGCGCAAAACACCGGATTTCTTTCACCTGTGAGACTCCCCGGAGGCGGTGGAACATGATCGGCACGTTAGGTCAGAAAACCCGAGCAAGGATCGAGAGAAAACGGTGATCGGAGCTTCGGTTCTCACCGGGAGGAAAAACAGACGATCGGGGAAGAAAAACAGGGCGATGCCGGCGTTTATATAGATGAGGGAGGGCGGCGGTCTGTTGGGATCGAGCTGGAGTCGTCCGAGACCAAAATTCGGGCTGTTGGCTCGGTTTTCCGGAGTTTGTTTGGATACGGGAGAGAGGAGAGTCCCGGCTGTTGGCACGAGCGAGAGGTGAGAGATGACACGCGGGCCCCGCGTGTCAGTGAGAGAAAGAGAGGGGCGCGCGACTGTGGGCTGGCGCGGGGAAATGGTGGGCCGGCTGGTGGGTTTTGGCCCACTGGACGGTTGGGTTTTCTTTTTTTTCTTTTTCTTTTTCCTTTTCTTTTCTGTTTTGATTTGATTTGAATTTGAATTCCAATTTGAATTTGAATTTCTGCACCACATGCAATACGTCCACAATTTTTTAAATTCCCCTCTTATCAGATTTTGGGGTGTTACACCCGGCGACAAGGATGGTTAACAAAACTAGTAAACACCTATGAAAGGGTGTCCCATCAAGTTGACTCAAGCATACGAGTTTTTGCAAACAAAACAGTTGCAAAACATGGGATCAATATGGTCAAGGGGCACTTGCCTTACTCCCGTGGTTCTTGTTGTTCAAGCGTCTCGAAGTCTTGGTGTTGTAGTTCCTCATAGACGGCCTGTTGAGCTTGTGCTTCCACTCACAATCACGCACATACAAAATTCACAGCAATCAATCATCATGCACAAACTTAAGATGCAATGGGGTAGATGAATGCAATTCCTATGGTCCTGTTTTATTAAACCAGTTTGTACGTGTTCTTGCATGTTTTAACGGGCTTTCATGGGGTTTTATGATGAACAAGGGTGCTGGGATCAAGTGTGTATGTGGTGATGATCTTGACTCAAGATCTAGATCAATTCCACCATCAAAAATCAATCAAAACGTGATCTGTCCACACGAAAAAGTTTGAAGGGGACGAAGGAAACGGATGCATAGAAACAGCGGCGACGTCGTAAGATGGGCAATGGGCACCTACCTCACTTCCTTTTGGTGGAAGGGCCTTCCTTCTAGCAATGGAAGCAGCGAGAAATTTTTCTATGGAAGATTAGGGCAGGACATATCGTCGGTTCTTTTCCGGCGACGGCGAGGCGTGACGGGGCTCGTCGGCGGGTCTCGACGACGGGGCTCGATGGCGGGGCTCGACGACGGGGCTCGACGGTGGGGCTCGTCGGCGGGGCTCACCGGTGTGGCTCACCGGCAACCAAACTCCAGCGAGGGTGTGCTAACTCGGCGAGTTGGGGGGGGGGCAAGTCACCGACTTGGGGGATAGGAGGGGGGCTTCAGTCAAAGGGGGGGGGAGGGGGTTGGGTTCTATTATAATGGGGGGAGAGGGAGGAATCCTACTCCAATTGGAACTCAATCTTAACAAACTTATCCCCTTTTGATTTGGTGCGGCAGCAATGGGGATGAAATTCCCCAAATGTGGGGAAAATTCCCCCTTTTTGGGCAATTGGGGAATTGGAGATTTTGAGGAAAATTTTGAGGAAATTGGAAATGCCAGCTATCTTTTTCCCATTCCACACCATTTCTATGTCACCTGCTCCATTTCTACATTCCCCCCCTCCATTTCTATGTCCCATTCTACATTCCCCTCTCTATTTCTATGTCCCATTCTCCATTTCTACATTGTCCTTCTCCATTTCTATGCCCCATTCTCCATTTCTATATGCCCTTCTCCCATTTCTATGGTTCTTTCTCCATTTCCATGGTTCCTTCCTCCATTTCTATGGTTCCTTCCTCCATTTCTATATTTCTTTCTCCATTTCTACTTCTTTTATAACGTTTCTCTACATGAAAAATTTATGCAATGCATGGAAATGAATTTGAAGGTGTTACAAACCTACCCCCCTTAAATTGAATCTCGTCCTCGAGATTCGATAGAGCAGGGAATAGATGAGGGAATTCTGCCTTGAGGTCTTCCTCACGCTCCCATGTAGTTTCGGTTTCCATGTGATGGCTCCACTGTACCTTGCACCAACGGATCACTTTGTTCCTCGTGACCCTTTCTTTCACGTCCAAAATTTTGACGGGGTGCTCCACGTAGGTCAGATCCTCTTGAAGCTCGAGCTCATCCATCGGTACTTGTTCCTCCGGTACTCTTAAGCATTTTTTGAGTTGGGATACGTGAAACACGTCGTGCACGTCGGAGAGGTGCGTTGGCAGCTCTAGTTGATAGGCTACTTCTCCTTGCTTGTCCAAAATCTTGAATGGCCCGATGTAGCGAGGTGCTAACTTTCCCTTGACGTTGAACCGTCGTTGGCCTTGGATAGGCAATACCTTAAGATAGACGAAGTCTCCCACTTCGAAGGTCAATTTTCTTCGCCTATTGTCAGCATAACCTTTTTGTCGTGACTGAGCAGCCTTCAAGTTTTCTCGTATAGTTTGGACTTGCTTCTTGGCGTCTTGCAGCACTTCGGGTCCAACACTTGACTCTCTCCGGTCTCATTCCAGAACAGTGGTGTTCTACACCGTCTACCATACAATGCTTCGAAAGGTAACATCTTCAAGCTGGCTTTGTAGCTGTTGTTGTAGGAGAATTCAGCATACGGCAAGCTCCTATCCCAACTACGCCCATGTTTCAAGGCGCAAGCTCTCAACATGTCTTCCAAAATTTGATTTGTCCTCTCAATTTGCCCGTCAATTGGTTTGCGGGTGATAAGCGGAGCTGAAATTCAGTCGTGTACCCATAGCTTCATGCAGCTTCTTCCAGAACCTAGAGGTAAATTGAGTACCCCGATCTGACACTATCCTCTTCGGAACTCCATGGCGACACACGATTTGCTCCATATACAGATCGGCTAGTTCTGCGACACGGTACATGGTTCTAACAGGAAGGAAATGGGCTGTTTTCATCAATCGGTCCACAATAACCCAAATGGAGTCGTAACCAGACTGAGTACGTGGAAATCCGACAATGAAATCTATGCTGATGTCTTCCCACTTCCACAAGGGTACTTTCAATGGCTGCGACAGTCCAGCGGGTCTTTGATGTTCGACCTTCACCCGTTGGCACGTGTCGCATAAGGTAACATATTCAGCTATGTACCTTTTCATTCTATCCCACAAATAGCAAGTTTTCAGGTCCTTGTACATCTTTGTACAGACGGGAAATATGGAATAAGGTGAGTCATGTGCCTCCTTTAATTTCGTGTCACGGATGTACTTCACATTAGGGACACAAACCCTTTTTCCTAACCAAAGCATGCCTTTCTCGTCTTCCTTGAAATCCTTTTCTATGCCTTGTCAGATTCTTTCCTTGATTTCCTTGATTTCCTCATCCATTGCTTGGCCATCTCGTATCTCTTGTTCCAGCAAGGAGTTCAGTTCTATCACCTCCATCTCATTCAAGAACCCGAGATGTAACCGTTCGAACTCCTTGCGCAGCTCAGGTGGCAGCTCCCGAACCGTGAGTTGGTGACATGCTCCTTTTCGGCTCAATGCATCAGCTACTACATTGGCCTTTCCGGGGTGATAGTTGATTCAAACATCATAATCCTTGATGAGTTCCAACAATCGACGTTGCCTCAAATTCAGATCCGTTTGTGTGAATATATACTTGAGGCTTTTGTGATCCGTATAGATCTCACATCGGTGGCCAAGGATATAATGCCTCCAAATCTTCAAGGCATGTACCACGGATGCAAGTTCTAAGTCATGTGCGGGGTAATTCAGCTCATGTTTCTTTAGTTGTCTCGACGCATAGGCTACCACTTGTCCTTCTTGCATGAGCACACATCCAAGCCCTTGTCTTGATGCGTCACAATATATGTCGAAGCTTTTGCTCACGTCTGGATTTACCAAAACCGGCATTGTGGTTAGTCTTTTCTTGAGCTCCTCAAAGCTTTCTTGGCACACTGGTGTCCACTGAAATGCTTTTCCCTTCATTAGCAATCCAGTCATAGGCTTCGCTATTTTGGAGAAATCCTTAATGAACCGGTGGTAGTATCCAGCCATCCCAAGGAAACTCCGAATATCTCTCACATTCTGCGGTTGGTTCCACTTTAAAACGTCTCCCACTTTTCTAGGATCAACCGATACTCCTCCCTCGGAGATGATGTGGCCTAGGAACGATATCTCCTTTAGCCAAAATTGATACTTGCTGAACTTGGCATACAATTGATGCTCTTGCAGTTTCTGCAATGTCAACCTCAAGTGTTCTTCGTGTTCTTCCTCGCTTTTTGAATACACCATGATATCATCGATGAAAACCACGACGAACTTGTCCAAGTACTCCATGAAGACCTTATTCATGAGGTACATAAAGTATGCGGGTGCATTCGTTAACCCAAAAGACATAACGGTATATTCATACGAACCATACCGTGTTCAAAATGCAGTCTTGGGTATGTCGCAGGGCTTAATCTTCAGCTGCAAGTATCCCAACCGAAGATCAATCTTGTAGAAAATTTGGGCACCTTTCGTTTGGTTGAACAGGTCCTCTATATGGGGGCAGCGGGTATTTATTTTTTATCATCACCTCATTGAGAGACCTATAATCCACACACATCCTTTGAGTCCCGTTCTTCTTGTCTACGAAGAGCACGGGGGCTTCCCATGGTGACGAGATTGGGCGTATAAAACCGTTTTCTAGCTGCTCCTGAATTTGCTTCTTAAGCTCCACTAGTTCATTAGCGGGCATCCTATACGGCCTTTTCGCTATAGGTACAGTTCCAGGTACTAAATCAATGGCAAATTCAATGTCCCGGTCAGGTGGCATACCTGGAAGTTCTTTCGGGAACACATCTGAAAATTCTTGAACCACCGGAATGCTTTCCAATGTTCTTCTTTGACTTGGTTCAACGCTGCTTTCTCAGTTGCCGGTTGGGCTGACTCGAACTCAATACGAGTACCGTGCTCATGTGTCAACTGCACGCTCCTCTAAGCACATTGAATCACTCCGTTGTGCTTGCTTAACCAATCCATTCCAAGTATATATCAATCCTTTGGGAATCCAAGACAACAAGGTTGGCAAGAATGTCTACCCCCCTTATTTTAAGGTTTACTTTTGGACATACTATATTAGTCCTCATCTCTCCATCGGGAGAATTAACCAACATAGTGTGTTTCATGTGTGATATGGGCAGATTATACTTGGCAACATACTTGGATGATATGAATGATGCGATGCTCCAGAATCAAATAAAATAGTGGCCGGGTTGGAGTTGGCAAGGAACATACCAATCACGACGTCCTCAGCTTGTTGTGCTTCCTTAGCGGAGACATGATTCACATTGCCACGAGCGTAGTTCTGCTGCCCACGGTTACCTTGTGTAGCTCCTCCATTCGGCCGTGGGTTCTGTTTTGGTGCATTGCTCGGCTGTCCAAGTCCTTTCTTCGGGCACTGACTTGCAAAGTATCCTGCCTCTCCGCATGAAAAACATGATTTGCTGCCCATAACAGCAGGAATGTTGGGACGAGGCTGGTTTTGAGCATAGGCGCCCATGTTGGGACGGGGCGCAGGAGGCAAAGGCATACGAGGTGCTTGCATAGAAGGACGTTGCTGCGGTGGGGGTGCAGGAACGGGGTTAGGATTGTTGTTGTTGTTGGCTTGCAGCTGTCCCAACATTTGTGTCATAGTTTGCAAGAGCTGGTTCTGCATAGCCATCAACCATTCATGGATGTTTGCATCAGCCCCGAGGTTAGCATTTTCAGGAACTTCAACGCTGCCATCCTCTTTTGGTTCATTGTTGCCACGAGCGTTCCTCCTTTGACGGCTGGCGTTTTCCCTCACCATCTGTGAGAGAGAGTAGAGTAGAATAGAAAATAGAAGTTTAGATTGATCCCCCGACTATATGCATCAAGGTGTATGAACTAAATATCTTCTCTTATTAATTTCAGCCTATATGAGGATGTGAACACGTGCCGAAGCATCTCACATCTCTCCACTATGTGTGGATGTGGATATTCACCAAAGCGTCCCACAAATCACATCAGTACACAAACCAAGCAATCATCACAAAAGTTCAACACACCACTCTTATTCAAGCTAATCCGATTGCAACGTTCCTATTACAGCTTATTCAATGGGAATCCTGTACTTAATCATGTGAACCGGTGTTGTTCTCGCCGTGTTACGGAGGTGGTCCATACATGGGTGCACTCCATGGTGAGTTGGCAGTCCATGTAAGGTTAGATGGCGCTGGTGCTCCATTCGCTCCCGCGTTGGCACAAGTCCCCTCTTGTTTCTCTAGCAAATACAGCTTCTTGCGGAGGTAACAGATCTCTTCTTGTGCGCTTGTGTAGCGGTTTCCTAACTCCACGAGCAACCTCTGAGACTTGTCAGCAGCTTGTGGGTTGGAAAGAGCTGTTACACAGGGTCCAATGATATCCCTTGTACCACTCTTCTGATACGGATGTAGCTCAAAAGTGGTGCCCTCAAGCTGCTCATGGAAGGCGTAGCATAGTCTGGTGACTGCTTCCCATGCAGCATCATCGATAGCTTCTGCCTTTGTAGCCCTCCATGTGGGTGTGAAGTGCCGAGTGACAACGCTACCATTAGATAGGATAGTTACGTCAGCCTTCCACTCTTCATGCCTGAGACTTGGGACATTCTTGAGGAGATACTCCGGGTATAAGCTGCAGCAATCCAGAAATTCTTTGAGCTCCCTGGATATGTGTCTTCCTTCCGTTCTGTCGGACCGAAATTCTTGAACTCAATGGTTGGCCCATTTATCACCTTCATTCTCGGCCTCAGCAAGGGGTGGCTCATGCTTGGGCTCATCTCCTCCTGTCATAGCTTCATGAGGCTCCAAGGGGTGTAAGCCTGCGTAAACTCCTCCTGAGGGGCGTTCCAATGCCGTTCTTGTGGATCATCCTCCATATCATCTTCGAATGGTTCCACCTCTTCCGGGTCCTCTTCCTCATGCATAGAGCTATTAACTTTCTCTTCATCATGAGGTTCCGTCTTCACTTCCTCCCAATATGGTCCATCGGACACCCCATTGGGGTTAAGAGCACTCCCACGTGGTGGTGGACGAGCTCTTATGCGTGCTGTGCTCCTGGTCACCGGAATCTATAAATAAGACATGAGAAACCTTAGAGAAGGAAGAAATAACTCCAAAACTTCAGAAGTTATGGAGCAAAGGTGTTGCTGTCCAAAAGAAGAGAAAAGAGGGGCTGAAAATAGCACTTCGCGGTGGCTGAATTGATAAGTAAAGTGCAGCAGCAAGCAATTTTCGAAATAGAAGTTTAGAGGGGTGTTCCTATGTGTTTTAGAGTGTCCATTCTACCTAGGCTTGCGTCCTACGGTAAACGTGGCTCTGATACCAATCTGTGACACCCGGTTCCAAAAATAGAACTAGGTGAATGCATATGTGTGCCCAGGATGTTCATCACACATACACATGTAATCCACAAACTGAACTCAGTATATAACCACGAATAAATAGAGATTAAGTACTTTATTACAATGACTCAAAATCTCACTCATGAATCTCTAACTTATTTTTGTAGCGGAAGTCTCTAAACGACAGCAGAAATAATTAAACAGCAGGCTCCAGTCTTCAACTCCACAGGTATGTTGACGGTAGTCCGCACGCCTAGTACTCCACATGGTCCTCGAAGTACTCATTTCCTGTAGCAGATGTTTATGTGGTAATGCAAGGTTGAGTACATGTCGTACTCAGCAAGTGTAGAAAAAGTATGACATGTAGCTTTCAACAAGGTATGGAATAAAAAGGCTCATTGCAGCAAGCAAATTTTATTTCACAAACATGGTAAAAACAGCAACTAAGTCTAAGTGAATTAAATTCCAATGTAACCAAGTAATCAACAACATTCTTTCATCATAATTCACCATTTATCAAGTCTCAACCAGACAATAATCTTTCTCAAGTTCATCTCATACTCATAAATATTCATAACCATCTCATATTCATATAACTGAAGCAAAACTCATTTTCATGACTCAAAACAGTTCCAAAACTAATCCCAATGACCATACCATAACCATACCGAATATCCATCCCAAGTTTTCCCTCTAATCATGTGAGTTGGCCAGGTGCTTGTGACCGGAAGTACGGCTATCATGATAGTTTTACACTCTGCAGAGGTGGCACCACTTTACCCACAAGTTCGTGATTTTGTCACCCGTCGGCGACCGCAGAATCTCCATTATACCAGTACAAAACCGTCGGTGTATGCCCAAGAGATCACAAAATAGCCTTTACAAAGATGCTACTAGATGTATGGACTCACTGAGGTTTCACCGGCAGGCTCAAATCACCATTCTCCCACCCATGGGCCCCCTCTTGTGCCATGCAGTTCCCAGGGCAGCCCCTCTCGACTCCCAGTCCCCGCGCCATCCACGGTCCATAACAAACTAGCAACACACCTAATTAGTCAGCTAAGCCGCACCAATATTTGGCATTGTGGTGGCACTGTTTTCCTGGCATGAACCGGTCCTTAGATCTACGGCAAGTAAATCATCATCTCATTAAGCAACATCCACGAACCAAGCTTGCATAGATCTCCCCCGATTCCATGCTCGTTATCATCATCAAGTTCTCATCATCATTATTCATATGAGAGCAGTGTCTAACCATGTTTTAATTCATCTTCCCGTATCCCGTAGATTAAGCGAAGCAAAAAGGAAAAAATGACCATACCTGACTCATCAACTTTCCCGGCGACAAGGATGGTTAACAAAACTAGTAAACTCCTATGAAAGGGTGTCCCATCAAGTTGACTCAAGCATACGAGTTTCCACAAACAAAACAGTTTCAAAACATGGGATCAATATGGTCAAGGGGCACTTGCCTTGCTCCCGTGGTTCTTGTTGTTCGAGTGTCTCGAAATCTTGGTGCTGTAGTTCCTCGTAGATGGCCTCTTGAGCTTGTCCTTCTACTCACGATCACGCACATACAAAATTCACAGCAATCAATCATCATGCACAAACTTTACTCAAGATGCAATGGGGTAGATGAATGCAATTCCTATGGTGCTGTTTTATTAAACCAGTTTGTACGTGTTCTTGCGTGTTTTAACGGGCTTTCATGGGGTTTTATGATGAACAAGGGTTCTGGGATGAAGTGTGTACATGGTGATGATTTTGACTCAAGATCTAGATCAATTCCACCATAAAAAATCGATGATTGATTGCTGTGAATTTTCTGATCGAAGGGGGCGAAGGAAATGGATGCGTAGAAACAGCGGCAATGTCGTAATATGGGTAATGGGGGCCTACCTCACTTCCTTTTTGTGGCAGGGTCTTCCTTCTAGCAATGGCAGCAGCGAGGAAATTTTCTATGGAAGATTAGGGTAGGACAGATCGTTGGTTCTTTTCTGGAGACGGCGAGGCGTGATGGGGCTCGTCGGCGGGTCTTGACGACGGGGCTTGACGATGGGGCTCGACGACGGGACTCGACGACGGGGCTCGATGGTGGGGCTCGTCGGTGGGTCTCACCGGCGGGGCTCACCGCCGACCAAACCCCGGTGAGGGTGGTGCCAACTCAGCGAGTTGGGGGGGGGGGGGGGGCAAGTCGCCGACTTGGGGGGAGGAGGAGGGGGGCTGCGGCCAAAAGGGGGGGTTGGATTCTATTTATAAGGGGGGAGGGAGGAATTTTACTCCAATTGGAACTCAATATTAACAGACTTATCCCCTTTTGATTTGGTGCGGCAGCAATGGGGATGAAATTCCCCAAATGTGGGGAAAATTCCCTCTTTTGGGGAATTGGAGATTTTGGGGAAAAATTTGGGGAAATTGGAAATGGCTCATTTCAGCTATCTTTTCCCATTCCTCACCATTTCTATGTCACCTGCTCCATTTCTACATCCCCCTCTCCATTTCTATGTCCCATTGTCCATTTCTACATTGCCCTTCTCCATTTCTATGCCCCATTCTCCATTTCTATATGCCCTTCTCACATTTCTATGGTTCTTTCTCCATTTCCATGGTTCCTTCCTCTATTTCTATGGTTCTTTCTCCATTTCTATAGTTCTTTCTCCATTTCTACTTCTTTTATAATGTTTCTCTACATGAAAAATGTATGCAATGCATGGAAATGAATTTGAGGGTGTTACATGGTTGGATGGTGAACTGCGAGGGCCCCACGGCCTCGTAGAGCCAGGATCATGCTGAGGGGTGCTGCGTTGCACAGCACCGGATAAAGCACATCAAAGATACAAAGCTGAAGCCAAGTTTTATTACATAAACCAGTTTATGAACATTTTTACAACAAAATAAGTTCAGCCTACACTCACGGGCGTAGACTACACATCGAGTTCACGTTCAGCCCGTGAACGTGTCCCCGCTAGCACACACGCACACTAACACGGCGGCGTGCACGACTCCCATTCGACGGGGTTTCCCTCTGAGGTTTCCGTCTCCTCCTCGGGAGTCCCTTCCTTATAAACCCCTGCAAAAGCTTCAAACACAAGCAGTGAGCATGATGGCTCAGCAAGTCTGACCCGTCTCTCCTATACATGAAACTTCTACATGAAGGATTTTAGGGTACATGAGGTAAATAAGCTGCAAAGGACTCGCCTAATTATTTGAATCTTACTTTCAAGTTTTAGCAGCAGTTGTGGAGAACCTCACGTTAAGGCACATGAGAGAGCCACAATCAAACAATAAACGCATTTCTCTCATGTACTTTGCCCAAGGTCGAAAAGAACTTTAATTAGCTCTAAACTACAGCAGTCATTAACAATCAATGTATAGCTTTCAAATAAGCAAACTTTTAACATGTATCTAGCCTGTTCTTTCTATGTCACGGTACAGTGAACAAGTGGTACTCACTGACCGCGAGGGATGGCGATTATAATCAATTTACACCTGCAGGGTTACCCGAATAACCCGTCATGTACGCTCGTACTCAATGTTGCCTACAGCACCGATCACGGACGTCGTACGCAACCACCTTTCACCCGTCAGCCAAATATTGAATCGGTCTTATCATCCCGAGCAAGAGGTCTCTGCGCGCGCATCCGCAGTGATGCCAGCCAATTTACAACTCAAGCTCTCAACCTACCCTATGGACAACAAGCAATGCCTCAATACCCAGCTACCGAAGTTACATCGGTTTCCAGGTTCCCATATATCCGGTAGGTCTTCGGTACTGTTCTAGCTTGTTCAACAGGCCCGCACATGGCTCGGTCCTCAATAGACACAAGCGGAGCTATGGCACCCAGGCCCCAAAGTCCTGCTGCCCTTACTCTGCGCTCAGTCTCATTTTTCTTGCCATGTGTTCCATTTGCCAACTTTACCCGAGTAGTGTGCCTCTAGCCTATTCTCGCGAGTAGTTCCAACTACGCGTCTTGTACCGCATCCTGCACTATTTTAGCATTGCAGTAGCTAATCGAGGTTTACAAACCTAATCCCAATCCAGGGTTTTCTTGGTTATGCATCTGGGTTTTCAACAAGAATCTAATGCACAATTTAAGTTGGTGCTCAAAGTAAGTTCTCAAAACAGTAAAATTTGTAAAAATGGTTAATGCAAACCGGAGCTTGCCTTGCTGCTCTTGGTCATAGGCTAGCTGTTCATCTGGAGTGATGAAGTCTAAGACTTCAGCCTCCTCCTCAACCTTAGCGACTACATGAGATAATGCATACATGTATCAAGTTGATTGCATTTGAATTTAAAATTGAATTTGATAAGACAATAAGTACTGCTAGACAGGCCCAATGACTCTGAAATTTTTACTGTGGTTTGGATACAACCTAAATAGAGACTTGACCAAGTTTCATTTGCAGCAAAGCTCATTTGAGCTCTCCACAAATAATTATGTACTTGGCCTTAACTGGAGCTCCTAGAGTGTTCTAGGGATTTTCATGGAGCAAGCCATGACTTTCAGAAAATTAGATTTTCAGAGGGTTCTAATGGAGTTGGTTTCACTTAATTTGAATATTCCTAGCTAAATATACGAGCAAAACAATTTCAGAGAAATTCTGAAAATGTTTCTAGACATTTTCCATTTTCTCTGGAACGGTTTTATTAATCACACCATTAGGTGGATCAAATGAGCTCATATGGATCTAAAATTTTTATGGTAGCTCAGGGATATTTTGGTTAACATCCTAGCCAAATTTTAGAATTTTCTTCCAAAGGATTTTCCAGTTAAAATTCTAAACATTTTAAATTTTAAAGAATTAGTTCTGGAGAAATATGAATTTTCATAAAGTGAAACTTAATTTGTTGGAAAGTACTCAGAGATCTAAATCCAACAAAATTTGGTTCACTCGATTTGAAGTTTCCTAGCCAAAGTTATGTGGGTTTGAAGTTTGAACTATATCTGAAAATCGGGGAAAAGTTTAAATCGCTGCGCGTGGGACCGGGGCTACGTGTCAACTCCTCAGCAGCTGACACACTGGGCTACGGAGTATTTTGCATGCCGCCACATCCGATCCGGTGCCATAGCTGATCCCCGGTTTAAATATCTGGCCGCTGACACGTGGGTCCGGGAGCTTCGTCTACCTCCCGACCTCCCGCGCTCGGCCGCCGCCCCCCTCGCCGGAGTGCTCGCCAGAGGGCTTTTGCCGTGTGCCAAACTCCACGATTTTTGCCACCTCGGCCTAATCCCACACGGGGAACACGGTGCTGGGCTTAGCTCGATGTGACAATCACCAGAACATGGCCGGCGACGAGCAGCGGCTTCGGAAGGACTTCAGCCGTGTCGGCCGAACTTTCTAGCACCCCAAAAGATAGAGCTATCCGTCGTAGAGCATCAGTAAACCCCAGGGAAGATTGGCATGGGCTCGAGTCAGCTCGGAAGAGGTCCTAGGTGAGCTCTCACCGTGCGTCTGACGGCTTTCGCCATTAGCGCCTGTAGAAAAAGCTAGAAATGGCTGGTCTACCAAGGTTTTCTAGATAGGACTGCAAAGGAAAGTTGCTCGCTACCAAGCCTAGCTCGTGTAGGTGCAGTTTGAGGATCTCTAAACAACTATGGAACGATAATTTGGCGGATCCGCACCCGAAGGTTGGTCTGCGCCGAATGGAAGGATCTCAGCGAGCAAGTCACAGCCTTCCCCCTGGGTTATGCACCACAATAGGACGTTGTTGGTGCCACACCGGTAGAGATCCCCTTCTACCAGCGCGTACCTTTTAGCCATGCGCACGATTCATTCAGCGGATACACGTTCATCAGGGAGGATGTTGTCTTTCAAGTAGTCCCGGATCTCCGTGATCCATGCATCGGGTCTGACTTGAGCTTCTAGATCTTGAGCGCTGGGTTGCACGGAGTCCCCAGTGACGCTTACAATCCTTGGCGGCGTCCATGGCTGCAGGGCCGCCGGGACCGCCAGCTTCGAGGTGCTGGTCCAGCCCCCTTCGCCCGGCTCAGCAGGCGGGCTGTGGGCCGCACCAACGTCTTCTCGAAGACTCCTTTGGGCACAGGGGCTCTAGTGGAAGCCTTCGTTGAGAGGTCGTTGGCCGCGGCATTTCCAGCGCGCGGTACATGGCGCAGGTCCAAGGCGAGGAAGTCCTTCTCCAACATCTGCACGTGGAGCAGATAAGCAGCTAGCTGTGGGTCATTGCAGGAGCATTCACCCTTAACTTGCTTGATGACTAGCTGGGAGTCACCCTGTGCCAACAACTGGCGAGCGCCTAGAGACAGGGCTGTCTTTAGGCCAAAGATGAGCGCTTCATACTCTGCCATGTTGTTGGTTGCCTTGAAATTGAGACGCACCATATACCCAAACTGCTCCCCCGATGGCATGAGAAGCAGTACGCCAGCATCGGCCTCCTCCTTTCGTGAGGAGCCGTCGAAGAAGAGCGTCCAGTGAGGCCCGGTGAAGACCGGAGCTCGGGGCTTTTGTTCACCGTCTTCGTGGCCCGCTGGGTTAGTCTTCATTGGCGTCCACTCGGCCACGAAGTCAGCCAGTGCTTGGCTCTTGACTGCATGGCAAGGAAGGAAGTCCAGATTGAACTCCGCCAATTTGCTGCCCATTTAGCGACATTGCCGGTCGCGTTGGGGCTGTGAAGAATTGCCTTCAGCAGGTAGGAGGTGACCACCGAGATCCGGTGGGCTTGAAAGTAGTGGTGGAGCTTCTTGGATGCCACGAGTACTGCATACAGTAGCTTGTGGACCTCCAGGTACCTTGTCTTGGCGTCATGGAGGACTTCGCTGATGTAGTAGACAGGTCTCTGGATGGTCGGGACCCTCCCCCCTGGGCCTGAGATGTCCTCATCCATTGGCTAAGGCCGAAAGAGGTAGATGGGTCCGAGGGAGCCTCCGGGAGCTGGGACTCGAAGGCTCCTAGTCCATCTTGGAACTACGGGAGATCCCGCTGGTTTTCCAGGTGATCAACCTGGACCCTCGGGAGGACGTCTTGTCCTCCTGGGAGGTTCCTTTGGGTCTCCAGGGGGTTATCCTAGAGCTCCGGGAGGTCCCGTTGGACCTCCGGGGGGTTGTCTTGGAGCTCCGGGAGGTCCCATTGGACCTCTGGGAGGTTGTCTTGGAGCTCCGGGAGGTCGTCTTGGACCTCCGGGGTCTCCTGGTGCTTGTCTTCTGCTACCGGAGCAGGCTGCGGTGACGAGGGGTCCGGCTGTTCTGCGACGAGGACCACGCTCACCACCTCAGTTGTTGCCGCGATGTAGAGCAGCAAATGCTCTTCGGGCTCGGGGGCTACCATGTTGGGTAGGGTCGTCAGGAGCTGCTTCAACTCCTGGGAAGCTTCTTCTGCTTCGTCGGTCCAAGCAAATGGACCGGATTTGCGCAGGAGCTTACAGAAGGGGAGCGCTCGCTCTGCTAGCCTCGGTATGAACCGACTCAGCGCGGCTAGGCATCCCGTGAGTTTCTAGACATCTTTGATGAGTGCGGGGGGCCGCATCAGGTCGATGGCCTTGATATTCTCTAGGTTGGCCTCAATTCCTCGGTGTGAGATCAGGAATCCTAGGAGCTTTCCAGAGGATACACCGAACACACACTTGTCGGGGTTCAGCTTAGTGCGCATGGAGTGCAGTTTGTCAAAGACTAGGGCTAGGTTATCTATCAAGGATGAACTCTGCCTGACCTTGACAACGATGTCATCGACATACACCTCGATTAAGTCTCTTATTAGCTCTCCAAAGGTTTTGTGCATTGCACGTACAAAGGTGGTGTCGAAGTGTGTAGCCGACACTTCCCCCGGACGTGCTCTGGGCAGCCCGCGGAGGATCTTTTTCGGAGGGGCTAGTCACTTGCGGAGAGCTTCGGCATTAGGGACGAGTGAGGGATAATCTTGACACACGGAGTTTTACGTGGTTCAGGCGGCCGGAGCGTAAAACCCTACGTCCACGGTGAGCAGAGGTGCTCGCTGTATTGCTTGCTGCTCAGAACCGGAGTCCTGAGCTTGAGGGTGTGTAAGAGGTGAGTCAATAGAGTTCGAACCCTTGCTATCGTTGCCTACCCGAGCCTTTTATAGTCCAAGGCTCAAGCGGCTTACGAGGTGGGCCCGGGACCGACAGGTCATCCCAGGGAGATTGCCTGCTATCTACCGTATCTGTAGTTATGCCGGTAGTTGTCTCTGGCGAAGGCTTTCGAGTCTTCGTTCTGCCGCCCTGCCCATGTCTTGTCGCTGTTTTAATTGGCGGCCAGGCTTCTGACATGGCGCGCCAGTCTGCGATGTGACTGGGCGCAACGACACCTGACAGAGGCGTGCACCGCGTCTCCGCGCCTTGGGAAGGCGCGGGCCTTGAATACCTTGTACGTGCAAGGTATGACGCGTCTTTACTCCGGCTGCCTACCGCGCGGGGGCAGGCAGCGTTGCTCTGCTGGCCACGTGGCGGGCCCGGAGCTCTCCTCTGAGGAGAGGGAGATCTGGCCCCACGGGACACGTGGAGCCATCGGAGCTCTCCCCGTGGAAGGGGGAGGTCTGGCTTCTGCTGGCCACGTGGCGGTCCCAGAGCTCTCCTCTGTGGAGAGGGAGGTCCGGCCCCGCGGGACACGTGGAGCCTTCGGAACTCTCCCCACGGAGGGGGGAGGTCTGGCTCAGTTGGCCACATGGCGAGTCCGGAGCTCTCCTCTGAGGAGAGGGAGGTCTGGGCCCACTGGACACGTGGCGCCTTCGGAGCCTCCCTGCGGAGAAGAGCGAGGTCCTTAGGCATTTCCCCCTGTCATGGGGGTACCCCGTATCGAGGGTACCGACAGTGGCCCCCTGGCCCATCTTGGGGGAGATAGCGAGCCCGAGGTGGGGCCTCCGTCTCATCCACTCCGCGCACTTTCCCTAAGTCCCGCATTGACCGTGGACGGAGCACGAACAGTCGCGGGGTCGTGGGAGCGTGCGCCCACTTGATGGTTGCTATTACTGTGGCGGTTCCCAAGGCTGCCACTTCTGCACGTCGCGGCGCTTTTTTTGGGAACCGCCGAAGCATCTTGCAGGCCCGTCTCCTTGGGAGACTGACTTCTTGGCCTACCGCTTGAGCTGGACGACTTGGGTCCACTTGTCATCGATGCTTGGTCTTGGAGCCGAAGCGGTTGCCCTAGCGGCGTATTCGAAGAGTTTCGAATTGCTTTGAATCGCACCTGGGAAGCTTTAAAAGGGGATCCTACCCGCATCGCGGCTTTCCTTCGCACTTCCCAGCGCTTGCACCTTCCTTAAGTTCTTGCACCTTTGTCTTCCCTGTTCTTGAGCTCTCTCCTGCCATGGCTTCCAACCTGCTTCCGTCACGTCTCACCCGGTCGGCCGAGCTCGGACCAGTGCGCAAGCTGCTGGGCTGGCACGCGGAGGAGCAGAAACGCCAGCTCCGCCAGGGATCTCTCCCCCTGCTCCTGGAGAAGGGGGAGATGGTCTTCTTCACTGCCTACGCCATGGCGGGGTTTGTCCCGCCAATTTCTTCCTTCTTCGTGACTCTGCTGGAGACGTACGGTCTCCAGCTCCACCATCTTTCCCCCAACTCCTTCATGATGGCCACCGTCTTCGTCCATTTCTGCGAGATGTTCGTGGGAATGCACGCTTCGACGACGCTCTTCCGCTACTTCTTCGTGCTGCGGACGACCGGGCACAGCTTGAAGACTCAGCTTGGCGCGTACTACTTCCAGCATCGCTGCAAGGATCCGAAGGCCTCCGGGTACCTTCTACCTTTCGGTGCGTCGAGGTGGGAGAACTGGAGGGAGAACTAGGTGATTGTGCAGACCGACGAGCACGATCGCTTGCAGCTCCCAACTGCCAGCCCAACCACCGAGCGTCGCTTCTGGGAGGAGATCCCGGAGCTGGAGCAGGAGTACGCACCGGTCTTGGAGTGGATCCGGTTCCTGGCCAACGAGGGGCTGACGTCCCTGATGGTGCTGGTGGACTTCTTGTCGCGCTGCATCGCGCCCTTGCAGCAACGCAACCGCCCGGCATGGTACTACACCAGCGATCTCGACTGCACCAGGTTGGAGAGGGGTTTCGGCTCCGATCCTTCCGAAGATGAGTTGTACGAGATGGTGGCCAAGGTGAGCAGCGACTACGTCACCGGCGGCGACCTCGCCTTCCCGGCCTCTGGCACTCCCCTCTTCTTGGAGCCGCAGAGGAGGACGGAGCTGCTGCGGAAGATGCCGAATCTCGAAGACATTGGGATCGCCGTTTGTCAGGTTGGGGATGCCTTCCGGGGCATCTCGATTCCCGGGACCGAGCGCTCCGGACCAGAGCGCGAGGCGTCTATCGCTGTCCAATCTGCACCGAGGGCCGGCGGGACTCAGGCTATCGATAGGGGGAAGGGAAAAGAGCCGGCCCCCGGGAAGCCAGAGAAGAAACATGCCCGGTCTCCTCCGAGGGCGTCGCTTGCGCCGAGCCAGGGGGCCGGGGCACCTTTGCGCCCATCTCCCGGAGGCGCCAGTTTGACGAGTGGCGACCCAAAGAGACCCCGGGTATCGCACTCCGGCGGATCTCTTCTCGGACAGCGGCGGTCCGAGGAACCTCAAGCGTCCCTTCACCCTTCTTCAGGGAGGGGGCTTCCAGGAAGGACGCTGGTGGGACGACGCCTGGGAATGTGCCGGAAGCTCAGATGCCCCAGCGGGTGGGCGTTCTGGCCGCAGGTCCCGGCAGTTCTGCCCCGGCCCAGAGGCCGGGGCTCCAAGCCCGTTGGAGCACTCACTCCGCCCAGTAAGTGTTGCTCTTTCTGGCTTGTAGAAGTAGTGTTCCCTTCTCCTCTCTTAGCCTGAGAGCTTCCTTTGCCTGCAGGGGCTCATCGGCTGCCGGGGGCAAGCCTATCCCCCGGCCATCTCCAGTTGGTGGAGGCTCTGTGCCGCAGCATCCGGGAACGGCGGCGGTTCTGATGGCCCCCAAGTCAGCGGAGGCTTCTTCTGTGCCAGCGAGTTCCCCTCCGTGCTGGCTGCGGCAGCACCTGCGGCAGCGCCAGCCCAGAAGTCCGGTGCTGAGGCTGGAGGGGCTGCTGTGGGCGCAGGCGCTGGCTCCCTGGCTCCCCCGGGTCAGCGTCTTGCCTCAGCTGCAGAGGCACCAGCACCTTCTCCGGTTGTGGATGCGACATGGGAGGTCAGGGGCGTGACTCCCGCTCCTGCCGCCCTGGTGTCCATATGGGATGCCTTGGGGCGTGCTCAGGTTGGCGTCCGTCAGATCCAGGCAGCCTTCGAGCGGGAGCAGGAGGTGCTGCGCTGGAGAGAAGGAGCGCCTCCTTAGCTGGGAGCATTTCCTGCAGCAGCGGACCCAGGAGGCGAAGGCAGGGCTCGTTTTGAGGCAGTCGAGGCTTGACGCCATGGGTGCCCTGCTCGACGCTCAGAAGAAAGCCGTCGGCCGCCTGGACTCAGAGTCCCGGCGGCTCCGCGCTACCTTCCGCGAAGCTCAGGCCCAGGATGAAACGCGCTCTGCTGCCGTGGAGGAGTTGTGGCTGCAGGTAGTTCACCGAGAGTGCGCCATCGCCGACCAGGAGCGCGCCGTGGCGGCCAGAGAGAGCGAGCTGAGGGCTCGGGCCGAGGAGCTGGAGCTCCGCGAGTCGGCTGCTGCCGCAAGGGAGGAGCAATCCTCCCGGGAGCGCCAGGCGGCGTTGGATCACGAGCTGGCGGCCCCCCAAGAGGTAGAGAAACTCTAGGCTTCGCGGTCCATCAAGGCCCGGGCAGTCTGGAGCTTCGTTACTGAGGCGGGGTCCGCCTTGGTTCCTCTTGGCTTTAGCCCGGTGCGGACGGAGGCTCCAGCACAACAGGTGTCTGGGGCAATCCCGGCGCTTGAGTACATCGGTGCCAAGCTGGGTCGGCTCGAAGCGGTGATCACCGACGAGCTTGAGGTGGAGGGATGAGGCCTGGCGAAGGAGGTCGCCACTCATGTGCTGGCGTGCTACCGGAGCCAAGACCCTTCCTTCTCTCTGGAGCCGGTCCGACTAGGGCCCGCCGTCGAGCGGGAAAAAGCTGCCAGGGCCGAGGTCGGGGACATGGCCGCCCTCGTGGCTTCTAGGTTACAGCGGGAGTCTGGGGACTCTTAGGCAGCCGCCCCCGTGGCCAAAAGGCCCTGTATCTCTTTCCCTTTTTTCTTTACTTTTGTTGAGTCTGTAGTCCAGCTCATGGAGCCTTGAATGAATAGACTTGTTTTTTTCTGCGTCTATGTGCTTTTCGTCTTCTTTTTGGCTTGGCCTGTCCGAGCCCTTAGCTCTGCAAGGTACTCAGAGGCCTTCACCAGTCTTGAAGCCCTTCACAGACACCTTCCCCGGGTCCTTATTGTGTTAAGGGCCCCGGGGGTCTCCGGAACTCGCCCCGTGAGAACGGGGAGGTCCGGATATGCCAACCACGTGGCGGGCCTGGAGCTTTCCACTGAGAAGCCGGAGGTCCGACCCCACGGGACACGTGGGGCCTTCGGAGCTCACCCCTGCGGAGGAGGCGAGGCCCGGCTCTGCCGGCCATGTGGCGGACCCGAAGCTACCCGCTAAGGAGAGGGGGGCTCCGGCCCCGCTGGACACGTGGGGCCTCCGGAGCCCG
This sequence comes from Neostapfia colusana, assembly GCA_030760725.1. NCBI lineage: Eukaryota > Viridiplantae > Streptophyta > Magnoliopsida > Poales > Poaceae > Neostapfia > Neostapfia colusana. Next base: position 70,627,100 of record JASWHV010000013.1, on the reverse strand, counting down.
CCCCTGGTCCGGATCCTTTGGTCTTGCATTGGAGCTCCGGTCTTGCGCGGTCCCGTATGGGCCCCCTGTTAGGTGTGGCCAATTGTTTGGGCGCTCCTATCATACTCCTGCGGGGAGCTAAGGCCGGGAGGTCCTGCACATAAGTAAGGGAAACGTAATTCTCCTTCGGGCTCCCCCTTCCCTATCTCATAGTCTTATTTGGCTTACGGTCCTGATCCAGTGTACGGTGCTTGGGAACTTTAGTGCGCGAAGTGCCGGGAGCTCGAGGCCCCCTGGCCATCGGCAAGTACCTCAAATGCAACCGCCTTCGGTAAGATAGCAAATGCCGACTAGAGGTGAGAATGGGAAAAGGAAGCTGACTGCATGGTGAGCATACACAGAAAGTGCGGTCATGAAAATTAATGCGTAATTTAAATGAGCACAAGGGAAGAGCAAAGTAGGACAGGTTCCTTTCCATATAAATTTCCATAGAAGGAAGGCAGGCTAAACATGGAGGAAACGACCCACCCCATTAAGAGGGGAAGCAAGACTTTACGCACTTAGGGTCGGAACCAGGCCAAGCTGAACGTAGTCCTGGACCGTCCCCTGAGACTTAGCTGCTCCGAGCGCTGTTCCTGGACTCTATGGAATTTATTATAAAAAGAAGAGATTTTCCTACTATCGCTCTAGGGGTAGAACATACGGAGGTGTTCTATTTTCCAAGGGTTCGGGAGTGGATCCCCATCCTCGGTGGAAAGGCGCACGCACCCGGGACGGCCCACTTTTGTGACTCGGAAAGGACCTTCCCAGCTAGGGGAGAGTTTGTCGGTCCCATCACGAGAAAGTATGCGCCGCAACACCAGGTCGCCTTCCTGCAGCTCCTGGACACACACAGACCTTTGGTGGTAGCATCGGAGCGCTTGTCGATACCGTGCATTGCAGAGTGCTGCATGTAATCGAGCCTTATTGACAAGGTCGATGTCTTCACGCCGGAGGTTGTCTTGCGCGGCTTCGTCGTAAGCTCGGACACGAAGGGACTTCATGGTGATCTGTGGGGGAAGCACAGCCTCGGCCCGTACACCATGAAGAAGAGTGTTTCTCCAGTGGCCCGGCTCTGGGATGTCCGGTTAGCCCATAGTGTGCTCGGAAGCTTGTCCACCCACTTGGCGCCATGTTTCTTCAAACCGGCATAGGTGCGGGTCTTGAGGCCCCGAAGAATCTCGGCGTTGGCCCTCTCAACCTGTCCATTGCTCTTCGGGTGAGCAACGGAGGCGTAGCACACCTGGATGCCGAGGTCTTCGCAGTATTCTTGGAACGCTGCGCTGGTGAACTGGGTCCCGTTGTCAGTGATGATTCTGTTCGGGACCCCGAACCGGCAGACGATCGAATCGATGAACTTTACTGCGGATTGCTTGTTGATGGTGACGACGGATGTGGCTTCCGGCCTCTTGGTGAACTTGTCGATGGCGACGTAGAGGTACCAGAATCCCCTGACAGCTCTGGGGAATGGCCCTAGGATGTCCAACCCCCATACGGCGAACGGCCATGAGGGCGGGATCATCTGTACCGCCTGAGCCGGTGTATGGATCTGCTTGGCGTGGAACTGGCACGCCTTGCAGCTCTCGACCAGCTTGACGGCATCCTGGAGTGTTGTCGGCCAGTAGAAGCCATGCCGGAAGGCTTTACCGACAAGCGTGCGTGAGGAAGAGTGACTCCCACATTCGCCTCCATGGATCTCAGCGAGCAAGTCGCAGCCTTCCCCCTGGGTTATGCACCGCAATAGGACGTGGTTGGCGCCACGCCGGTAGAGATCCCCTTCTACCAGCGCGTACCTCTTAGCCATGCGCACGATCCGTTCAGCGGATACACGTTCATCAGGGAGGATGTTGTCTTTCAAGTAGTCCCAGATCTCTGTGATCCATGCATCGGGTCTGACTTGAGCTTCTGGATCTTGAGCGCTGGGTTGCACGGAGTCCCCAGTGACGCTTACGATCCTTGGCGGCGTCCATGGCTGCAGGGCCGCCAGGACCGCCAGCTTCGAGGTGCTGGTCCAGCCCCCTTCGCCCGGCTCAGCAGGCCGGGCTGTGGGCTGCAGCAACGTCCGCTCGAAGACTCCTTCGGGCATAGGGGCTCCGGTGGAGGCCTTCGTTGAGAGGTCGTCAGCTGCGGCACTGCCACCGCGCGTTACATGGCGTAGGTCCAAGGCGAGGAAGTCTTTCTCCAACATCTGCACGTGGAGAAGATAAGCAGCTAGCTGTGGGTCATTGCAGGAGCATTCACCCTTAACTTGCTTGATAACTAGCGGGAGTCGCCCTGTGCCAACAACTGGCGAGCGCCCAGAGACAGGGCTGTCTTTAGGCCAAAGATGAGTGCTTCATACTCTACCATGTTGTTGGTTGCCTTGAAATTGAGACGCACCATGTAACCAAACTGCTCCCCCGATGGCATGAGAAGCAGTACGCCGGCACCGGCCCCCTGCTTTCGTGAGGAGCCGTCGAAGAAGAGCGCCCAGTGAGGCCCGGTGAAGACCGGATCTTGGTGCTTCAGTTCACCGTCTTCGTGGCCCCCTGGGTCAGCCTTCGTTGGCGTCCACTCAGCCACGAAGTCAGCCAACTCTTGGCTCTTGACCGCATGGCGAGGAAGGAAGTCCAACTCAAACTCCGCCAGTTCCGCTGCCCATTTAGCGACATTGCCGGTCGCGTGAGGGCAGTGAAGGACCGCCTTCAGCGGATAGGAGGTGACCACCGAGATCCGGTGGGCTTGAAAGTAGTGGCGGAGCTTCCTAGATGCCACGAGCACTGCATACAGCAGCTTGTGGACCTCCAGATACCTTGTCTTGGCGTCGTGGAGGACTTCGCTGATGTAGTAGACAGGCCTCTGGATGGTCCGGACCCTCCCTCCCGGGCCAGAGATATCTTCATCCATTGGCTCAGGCCTACCGGAGGTAGGTGGGTCTGGGGAAACTTCCAGGAGCTGGGACTCGAAAGCTCCAAGGCCGCCTTGGGCCCCCGGGGGGTCCCGCTGGTTTTCCGGGAGCTCCGGGAGGTCCCGTTGGACCTCCGGGAGGTTGTCGTGGAGGTCCGTGAGGCCGTCTTGGACCTCCGGAGTCTCCTGGTGCTTGTCTTCTGCTATCGGAGCAGGCTGTGGTGGCGAGAGGTCCGGCCTCTCTGCGACGAGGACCATGCTCACCACTTCGGTTGTTGCCGCAATGTAGAGCAACAAATGCTCTTCGGGCTCGGGGGCTACCATGATGTGTAGGGTCTTCAGGAGTTGCTTCAACTCCTGCAAAGCTTCTTCTGCTTCGTCGGTCCAAACAAATGGACCGGATTTGCGCAGGAGCTTAAATAAGGGGAGCGCTCGCTCTGCTAGCCTCGGTATAAATTGACTCAGCGCGGCTAGGCATCCCGTGAGTTTCTGGACTTCCTTGATGCGGGCAGGAGGCCGCATCAGGTCGATGGCCTTGATCTTCTCTGGTTGGCCTCAATTCCCCGATGTGAGACCAGGAATCCTAAGAGCTTTCCAGAGGATACGCCGAACACACACTTGTCGGGGTTCAGCTTGGTGCGCGTGGAGCGCAGTTTGTCAAAGACTAAGGCCAGGTTATCTAACAAGGATGAACTCGGCCTGGCCTTGACAATGATATCATCGACATACACCTCGACTAACTCTCTTATTAACTCTCCAAAGGTTTTGTGCATTGCACGTACAAAGGTGGGAAGAGCATTCTTTAGGCCATAAGGCATAGAGACATAACAATACAGGCCGTCTACTGTGATGAAGGAGGTGTGCTCCTCATCTTCTCTAGACATAGGGATTTGATGGAAACCCGAATAGGCGTCTAGGAAGCACAGCATATCACAGCCTGATGTCGAGTCTACTATTTGATCTATTCTAGGGAGAGGGAATGGATCTTTGGGACATCCCTTATTGAGACTGGTGTAGTCAATGCACATCCGAAGCTTCCCGCTGGCCTTCGGGACAACGACGGGGTTCGCCAACCACCGGGGGTGGTGGACTTCCCGTATGAAGCCAGCGTCCAGCAGCTTCTTGATTTCTACTCGGATGAAATTTTGCCGCTCGATGGACATCTTGCGAGGCTTCTGTTGGACTGGCCGGGCGTCGGGGAATACCTTCAAGTGTTGCTCGATCACCTCCCTAGGGATCCCCGGCATCTGTGATGGCTGCCATGCAAACACGTCGACGTTGTGCCGGAGGAAGGTGACGAGCGTGCCTTCCTATTTGCTATCCAGGCCCTCGGCTACCCGGGTGGTCTGGGTAGCATCGGCACCGACTTGGACGACCTTCAAGGGGACGTCACCCTCGTCGAGGGGTTGCACACGGGGTGCTGCGGTAGAGGCATGGTGGCGGGCAAGGAAGGGGTGTGACTGGGCGCAACGGCACATGACAGAGGCGTGCACCGCGTCTCCGCGCCTTGGGAAGGTGCGGGCCTTGAATACCTTGTACGGGCAAGGTATGGCGCGTCTTTACTCCGGCTGCCTACCGCGCGGGGGCAGGCAGCATTGCTCTGCTGGCCATGTGGTGGGCCCGGAGCTCTCCTCTGAGGAGAGGGAGATCTGGCCCCGCAGGACACGTGGAGCCATCGGAGCTCTCCCCGTGGAGGGGGGAGGTCTGGCTTCTGCTGGCCACATGGCGGGCCCGGAGCTCTCCTCTGAGGAGAGGGAGGTCCGGACCCGCGGTACACGTGGAGCCTTCGGAGCTCTCCCCATGGAGGGGGGAGGTCCGGCTCAGTTGGCCACGTGGCGAGTCCGGAGCTCTCCTCTGAAGAGAGGGAGGTCTGGCCCCGCTGGACACGTGGCGCCTTCGGAGCTCTCCCTGCGGAGAAGGGCGAGGTCCTTAGGCATTTCCCCCTGTGCACGGGGGTACCCCGTATCGAGGGTACCGACAGGTGGGAAGAGCATTCTTTAAGCCATAAGGCATAGAGACATAACAATACAGGCTGTCTACTGTGATGAAGGAAGTGTGCTATTCGTCTTCTCTAGACATAGGGATCTGATGAAAACCCGAGTAGGCGTCTAGGAAGCATAGCATATCACAGCCTGATGTCGAGTCTACTATTTGATCTATTCTATGGAGGGGGAATGGATCTTTGGGACATGCCTTATTGAGACTGGTGTAGTCGATGCACATACGGAGCTTCCCGTCGGCCTTCGGGACGACGACGGGGTTCGCCAACCACCGGGGGTGGTGGACTTCCCGTATGAAGCCAGCGTCCAGCAGCTTCTTGATTTCCTCTCGGATGAAATTCTGCCGCTCGATGGACTGCTTGCAAGGCTCCTGTTGGACTGGCCAGGCGTCGGGGAAGATCTTCATATGGTGATCGATCACCTCACTAGGGATCCCCGGCATCTGCGATAGCTGCCATGCAAACACGTCGACGTTGTGCCGGAGGAAGGTGATGAGCGCGCCTTCCTATTTGCTGTCCAGGCCCCCGGCTACCCGGGTGGTCTGGGCAGCATCGGCACTGACTTGGACGACCTTTAGTGGGACGTCGCCCTCGTCGAGGGGTTGCACGCGGGGTGCTGAGGTAGAGGCATGGTGGCGTGCACTCGGGTGGAGCCATCCCGGTTCTGCACTACCAGGGGCTGGTGCTCGAGCTGTTGCAAGTGCTTGGAGCTTCTCCAAGGCTGACACTGCAGCATTGCGGTCTCCACGAATCTTGAGGACAACTGTCGGTGTAGGCATCTTCAGGAAAAGGTAGCCGTAGTGGGCTACTGCCATGAATCGGTACAGGGCTGGCCTGCCGATTATGGCGTTGAAGGGGAGGTCAATCTCCGCCACGTCGAACAGAATGTACTCTGTGCAATAGCTGTCCGGTGCCCCAAAGGTCACCGGAAGGCTGATGTTGCCGTAGGGAACGACTTGTCCCGGCCCTACCCCTGAGAACGGGCTCGATGGGGTGAGCTTGTCCATCGGGATCTGCAGCTTTTGGAAAGCTGCGCGGCTGATGAGGTTCAGCCCAGCCCCGCTGTCGAAGTGTTCAGTCGACACTTCCCCCGGGCCTGCACTGGGCAGCCCGCGGAGGTTCTTTTTTCGGTGGGGCTAGTCTCTAGCGGAGAGCTTGCGCAGATGGACGAGTTAGTAAGAGCTTGACACGGCGAGTTTTACGTGGTTCAGGCCGCCGGAGCGTAAAACCCTACGTCCACGGCGAGCTATGGAGCTCGCTGTATTGCTTGCTGCTAAGGACCGGAGGCATGAGCTCGGTGGTGAGTTACAGCTTGAGAGTGTATGGCTAGCGTATGAGTTGCAAAGTGCAAACCCTTGCTATCGACGCCTACCCGAGCCTTTTATAGTCCAAGACTCGGGCGGCTTACAAGGGGAGCCGGGACCCGACAGGTGGTCCCGGGAAGATTGTCTATTATCTACCGTATCTGCAGTTATGCCGGTAGTTGTCTCTGGAGAAGGCTTCCAAGTCTTCATCTTGCCGTCCTGCCCATGCCGCATGCTAGTCGTAGTGGTTGATGACGGCGCAGGCGGCATGGGATGTCTTGTCGCGGTGTTTATTGGCTGGCAGGTTCTAACACCGCGCGCCAGTCTGTGATGCGACTGGGCGCAACGGCACCTGACAGAAGTGTGCTCCGCGTCTCCGCGTCTTGGGAAGACGCGGGCCTTGAATACCTTGTACGGGCAAGGTATGGGGCGTCTTTACGCCCGCTGCCTATCGCTCGGGGCAGGCAGCGTCGTTCTGCTGCCACGTGGCGGGCCCGGAGCCCTTCTCACAGGAGAGAAGGGTCAGTCCCACGGGGCATGTGGAGCCTCCGGACCTCTCCCCGCGGAGGGAGAGGCTCGGCTTCTGTTGGCCACGTGGCGGGCCCGGAGCTCTCCTCTGAGGAGAGGGAGGTCCGGCCCCGCTGGACACGCGGCGCCTTCGGACCTCTCTCCCGTGGAGGGGGAGGTCCGGCTTCTGTATGCCACGTGGCGGGCCCGGAGATCTCCTCTGAGGAGAGGGAGGTCCAGCCCCGCCGGACGCGTGGCGCCTTCAGAGCTCTCCCTGCGGAGAAGGGCGAGTTCCTTAGGCATTTTACCCTGTGCGCGGGGGTACCCCATATCTCAGGTACCGACAGTGGCCCCCGGGCCCATCTCGGGGGAGGTAGCGAGCCCGAGGTGGGACCTCCGTCTCTTTCAATCCGCGCACTTTCTCTAAGTCCCGAATTGACCGCTGCCGGAGCACGGACGGCCGCGGGGTCGTAGGAGCGTGCACTCACTTGATGGTTGCTTTTACTGCGGCGGTTCCCAAGACTGCCACTTCTGCACGTTGCGACACTTTCTTTGGGAACCGCCGAAGTGCCTTGCCGGCTCACCTTCTCAGGAGACAGACTCCTTGCCCCCACCGCTTCCGTTAGGCGGCTTGGGCCCACCCGTCATCGGCACTCGGTTTAGGAACCAAAGCGGTTGCCGATGCGGGGTATTCGAAGAGTTCCGAATCGCTTGGAATTGCACCCGGGAAGTTTTTAGAGGGGGTCTTACCCTCATTGCAGCTTCCCTTCGCACTTCTCTGCGTTTCTTCTCGGACTCTTGTGCTTTTGCTCTCTTGCCCTTGAGTTCTCCCTCGCCATGGATTTGCCTGACTGAGTCCTTAGCTCCGCAAGGTACTTAGAGGCCATCTCCAACCTCGGAGCTCCGCATAGACACCTTCCCCGGGTCCTAACCGTGTTAGGGGCCCCCAGGGGTCTCCGGATCTCGCCCCATGGGGAGCCCCAAGTCTGCCCACCACGTGGCGGGTCCGGAGCCCCTCCTTAAGAGGCTGGAGCTCCGGCCATGCTGGACACATAGGGCTTTCGGAGCCCTCCCACCGGGGGGGCAGGTCCGGTCTCCGCCCGCCACATGGCGAGCCCGGAGCCCTCCTCAAGGGAGGTGAGAGTTCCGAGCCTGCCGGACACGTGGGGCCCTCAGGTCCCGCCCCTGCTGGAGGGGCAGGTCTCGGTCCTTCCAGTCCTAGGTCGGAGTAGTTGGTGGCTCCTTTCCCCATGCTTCATGCAGCCCCTGTTGCCGTAACCTGGAGGTCCTGCACACAGGCAGAGGAAATGTAATTCTCCTCGGGGGGTCCTCCCCTCCCGTCTCCTAGTCTTATCCGTCTTACGATCCTGATTCACTATACGGGGCTTGGGCAATTCTGTGCACGAGGCGTCAGAGCTCCGGCTCCCTCCGAGGTCCGGGTACGGCCGTCCGATCCCTAGTACCGAGCCATGCGCTGGGGAAGCAGAGTGCACGTGCTTTGGTTTCATGACCAGGCAAAGCGGTTGTACTCCCCTGTACCTCCGGAGGGCAGGATGCGCATGCTTTGGGCTCATGGCCGGCTAAGCTGGATACGCACCCTGGACCCCCCATGCACAACGCAGGCCTTTCCTGGAGGTAACCAACTGGCACCGCAACACCTGACTGGGGGAGGCCCGAGAGACTCACTCGGCCATCGGCAGGTGCCTCAAGCGCAGCCGCCTTCGGTAGGATAGCGAATGCCGACTATGGGTGAGCGCAGGAGAGGGGGAGCTAGATGTACGATGAACATAGAGATAGTGCGATCATAAAAATTAATGCATAATTTAAATGAGCGCATGAGAGAGAGCTAAGTAGAACAGGTCTCTGTATTCGTGCCCATAGATGGAATTCTGGCTGTACATGGAGGCAATGTTCCGCCTCGTCTACAAGGGAAGCAAGACTCTACGCGCTTAGGGTCGGAACCAGGCTAAACTGGACGTAGTCCTATACCGTCCCTTGAGACTTAGCTGCCCCAAGCTCTGTTCCTAAATCCTATGGGATCCATTACAGAAGGGAATAACCCTGTTCTACTGATGCTCGGGAAGTAGGACTTACAGTGTTGCTTTATGGCAAGGATTTTTGGGAATGGATCCCACTCTCGGTTGAAAGGCATGTGTACCTGGGGCGGCAGCTTTCATGATTCGGAAGGGACCTTCCCTGCTGGGGGAGAGCTTATGGGTCCTTCTTGGAATAGAGCGTGCCGCTACACCAGGTTTCCCTCCTGCAGGCCCCCGACGCGTTTGGTTCTTTGGCGGTAGTGCTTAGAGCATTAGCCGAGACCGTGCGTTGTGGGGTGTTCCCTGCAGCCGAGTCTTGTCGACGAGGTTGTTATCTTCGCGCTGGATCAGGTCCTGCGCAGCTTCTCCTGGGGGCCCCCGGGGAGTTCTCCCCTTCTGGCTAAGGCCTTCAAGGGGTAGGTGGGCCCGGGCTCGTCTTGGATGACCTAAGGCGTCTTCCCCTTCTGGCAAGGCCTTCAAGGGGTTGACAGACCTTAGGCGGCTCCCGAGAGGTATGTTCGAGGCACGGAGGCGCGCCGCAATTGGCTAACGCCCTGGCCCGTCACCGTCGGGACTGGAGTCCTCTCCGTTATGCACTGTCTTCATGACACGCTGAGGCTCCTGGAACCCCACCTGATGGGCAGCGGTGACTGGGGCATCGACCTTCTGTTTGCCATCCCTCTGAGGGTAGGGCGGTGCTTCAGCCCTCTGCTGTCTTCCTTTGCGGAAGCGCTCTGCGAGCCTCTGGATCTCCCAGCACTCGGCAGCAGTATGGTTGCTGGTGCCATGCACGGGGCATAGCCCGCCTTGGTCACTGTCTGGGGCCGGTGATTGCCGCTGCCTTTTGTCGGGGCGTGGCCCCCGAGCTCCACTAGTCGTCGCAGCTGCGGCGACGGGGGCCGTGAACGGTGACTTCATCTTGCCACTCCCCCGGTTCTTGGCCTTCTTGCCACCCCCATAGGCAGCAGCACCGGACCCGGGCTGTCCTCCTGATTCGGAGGTCGGCAGAGCGTGCCAATTCCGCCCTTCAGCTGCTCTGGCGCACTTGTCCACCAGGCTGAAGAGCTCCGAGACGTCGCGGACCTCTCTGGTCGCGAGCTTCTCAAGCATTTTCTCGTCCCGGACACCCTGTCAGAACGCCACCACCACAGAGGCACTTTGGATATGTGGGATGGTGTTGCGTACCTGAGAGAACCGCTGGATGAAAGAGCGCAGCGACTCCCCAGGTTGTTGCTTGACGGCGTGGAGGTCAAGCTCCGTGCCGGGACGGGTGTAGGAGCTGCCGAAGTTGGCGACGAACTGCCGGCAGAGCTCTCCCCAGGAGGTTATGGACCTCTGAGGTAGATTCATGAGCCAAGACCGAGCTGGGCCGGTCAAGGCGACGGGGAAGTAGTTGGCCATGACAGCCTCGTCCCCTCCTGCGGCAAGTACGGCGGTGGAGTAGATCTGGAGGAACTCCGCCAGGTTGACGCTACCGTCGTACTTTTCGGGCAGGTGCGGCCGGAACTTGCGCGGCCACCTCGCGAAGCGAAGGTGGGGTGCAAGGGCCGCACATCCTGCACCTGCTGCTGCAGGTACTGGCGCTGCGAATGCTTGGTTCGCACTTGGCACCGCGTATCCTGGCATGGGCAAGGCTGCACCATAGACCGGGGCCGCTGCTTGCGGCGCATATGGTTGTGGCATATGCTGCGCAGCATATGCCTGAGGCAGGGCTCGCGTGGCGAAGACCTGCCCTTCAGGTTGTGTCGAGGCCGACGACATGCTGTCGCCAGCCTCATGGTTGCGACGCCTTTCTCGGCGTCGCTCGAGGTACACCTGGGCGTCCTGGCCCAAGTGGCACCGTTCCAGTTCCCTTCGCAGGTCCGTCGACAGGAGCCTGGAGGAGCTGGAATCCGCCGTTAGCCCATCAACCGTGGGTGTGCGCGTCAGCGACACAGCCGGTTGTCCTGGGCGCCGTCTTCGCCGAAACCGAGGGTTCGCGGCGGCGACGACGAGGCGGTCCACCTCGCGGACCCATTGCTGGGTCGCTGAATTGGGCGCATCCCCCGCAGGTGGGTTGCGCAGCAGCGCTCTTGCTGCAGCTAGCGCACCTCCATGGTGTACGCTCAGCGCTGCAGAAGATCTCACACTGGTCGGGGCCTGCATAGCCGGAGTCGGCGTTGCCGGAGTCGGCTGCTGGCTACCAGCTTGTGCCGACACACTCCGTCCTGAGTGTGTCGACATGTACTCCCCAGTGGTCACGGTTCGCCGTGAACGCGGAGGGGGAGAGTTTGCCGCTGAAGGAAGCTTGTCATCTTCGTCGGCGGGAACTCGTCGCGCTAGGAGAAAAGCCCCCTACCTGGCGCGCCAAATGTCGAAGTGTTTAGTCGACACTTCCCCCGGTCCTGCACTGGGCAGCCCGCGGAAGTTCTTTTTTCGGTGGGGCTAGTCTCTAGCGGAGAGCTTGCGCAGATGGACGAGTTATTAAGAGCTTGACACGGCGAGTTTTACGTGGTTCAGGCCGCCGGAGCGTAAAACCCTACGTCCACGGCGAGCTATGGAGCTCGCTGTATTGCTTGCTGCTCAGGACCGGAGGCCTGAACTCGGGGGTGAGTTACAGCTTGAGAGTGTATGGCTAGCGTATGAGTTGCAAAGTGCGAACCCTTGCTATCGACGCCTACCCGAGCCTTTTATAGTCCAAGACTCGGGCGGCTTACAAGGGGAGCCGGGACCCGACAGGTGGTCCTGGGAAGATTGTCTATTATCTACCGTATCTGCAGTTATGCCGGTAGTTGTCTCTGGTGAAGGCTTCCGAGTCTTCATCTTGCCGTCCTGCCCATGCTACATGCTAGTCGTAGTGGTTGATGACGGCGCAGGCGGCATGGGATGTCTTGTCGCGGTGTTTATTGGCTGGCAGGTTCTGACACCGCGTGCCAGTCTGTGATGCGACTGGGCGCAACGGCACCTCACAGAAGCGTGCTCCGCGTCTCCGCGTCTTGGGAAGACGCGGGCCTTGAATACCTTGTACGGGCAAGGTATGGGGCGTCTTTACGCCCGCTGCCTATCGCTCGGGGCATGCAGCGTCGTTCTGCTGCCACGTGGCGGGCCCGGAGCCCTTCTCAGAGGAGAGAAGGGTCAGTCCCGCGGGGCACGTGGAGCCTCCGGACCTCTCTCCGCGGAGGGAGAGGCTCGGCTTCTGTTGGCCACGTGGCGGGCCCGGAGCTCTCCTCTGAGGAGAGGGAGGTCCGGCCCCGCTGGACACGCGGCGCCTTCGGACCTCTCTCCCGCGGAGGGGGAGGTCCGGCTTCTGTATGCCACGTGGCGGGCCCGGAGCTCTCCTCTGAGGAGAGGGAGGTCCGTCCCCGCCAGACGCGTGGCGCCTTCGGAGCTCTCCCTGCGGAGAAGGGCGAGTTCCTTAGGCATTTTACCCTGTGCGCGGGGGTACCCCATATCTCAGGTACCGACACCCGCCATCTACCAGAACGTGGTACATCTTCACGTTGGCGATGGTGGGTGCTACCAAGAGCGGTAGTTGGCTGGCCCCAGCCATGTTCCTGGGGCAGTCGGTGGCATCGAAGCTGATGGGGGTTCCCATCCACTCGAGGTGCGGCGAGGCACTTGGGAGAGGAGCCACCGACGCTACTGCTCGGCGCAGAGTCTTAACCGTGCTTCGGGCCGAGGGGTCAGCGGAACCGCCGTAGATGACGTAGAGCATCTTCCGGCGCTCGTCATCGCTGGAGCTGCAGTCCTCATGGTTGTGCACTGCCTTCACGGCGCGCTGAGGCTCCTGGAACTCCACTTGGTGGTTGACGTTTTCTTGGGTGTCGACCTTCTGCTTGCCCTCCCTTTGATGGAAGGGAGGGGCGTCAGCACGCGGTTGCTTCCCCTTGCAGAAGCGCTCCGCGAGCTTCTGAATCTCCTGGCACTCAGCAGCAGTATGGCTACTGGTGTTGTGCACGGGGCACGGCTCGCCTTGGTCACCATCTGGGGCTGGTGACTGTCGCTGCCTCTTGTCGGGGCGTGGCCCCCGAGCTCCACTGGGTGCTGCTGCTGCAGCAACTGGAGCTGCGGTCGGTGGCTTCATCTTGCCTCTGCCCCGGTTCTTGATCTTCTTGCTGCTTCAATGGGAAGCAGCGCCAGCTCCGGGCTGTCCTCCTGATTCGGAGGCTGGCTGTGAATACCAGTTCCGCCCTTCTGCTGCCCTTGCGCACTTGTCCGCCAGGCTGAAGAGCTCTGAGACGTCGCGAACCTCTCTGGTCGTGAGCTTCTCAAGCATCTTCTTGTCCCGTACACCCTGCCGGAACGCCACCACCACAGAAGCATTTTGGATATGCAGGATGTGTTCCGTACCTGGGAGAACCGCTGGATGAAGGAGCGCAGCGTCTCTCCAGGTTGTTGCTGGACGGCATGGAGGTCGAGCTCCGTGCCAGGCCGGGTGTAGGAGCTGCTGAAGTTAGCAGAGAACTGCCGGCAGAGCTCTCCCCAGGAGGTTATGGAGCCCTGGGGGAGATTCATGAGCCAAGACTGGGCTGGACCGGTCAAGGCGACGGGTTAGTTGGCCATGGCGGCCTCGTCCCCTCCTGCAGCAAGGATGGCGGTGGAGTAGATCTGGAGGAACTCCGCCGGGTTGACGCTGCCGTCATACTTCTCGGGCAGGTGCGGCCAGAACTTGCATGGCCACTTCACGAAGCGAAGGTGTGGCGCCAGGGCCGCACACCCTGCTCCTGTTGCTGCAGGTGTTGGTGCCGCGAACGCTTGGTTCTCTGCCGGCACTGTATACCCCGGTATGGGCAAGGCTGCGCCATAGGCCGGGGGTACCATTTGCAGGGCATATAGCTGGGGCATATTCTGCGTGGCGTATGCCTAGGGCAGAGATCACGTGGCGAACGTCTGCGGCTCAGGCTGGGTCGTGGCGGTTGACATGCTGTCACTGGCCTCTTGGTTGTGACGCCTTTCTTTCCGTCGCTCGATGACCACTCGGGCATCTTTGCCCAAGTGGCATCGTTCCAGCTCCGATCTCAGGTCCGCCGATGGGAGCCTGGTGGAGCGGGAATCTGCCGCCTGCCCGTCAACCGTTAGTGTGCGCGTCAGCGACACAGCCGGTTGACTGGGACGTCGTCCCCGCCGAAGTTGAGGGTTGGCGGCGGCGACAACGAGACAGTCTACGTCGTGAATCCACTGCTGGGTTGCTGACTGAGGCGCGTCCCCAGCAGGTGGATTGTGCAGTAGCGCTGGTGCTGCAGCTAGTACGCCCCCGTGGGAGACACTCAGCGCTGCAGTGGATCTTGCGCTCGCTGGAGCCTGCGCTGCTGGAGTCGGCGCTGCCGGAGTCGGCTGCTGACTCCCAGCTTGTGCCGACACACTCCGTCGTGAGTGTGTCGAAACGTAGTCCCCGCTGGTCACCGTTCGTCGTGAACGTGGGTGGGGAGCGCTTGCCACTGAAGGAAGCTTCGTCATCTTCATCGGCGGAAGCTCGTCGCGCAAGGGGAAAGCCCCCTTCCTGGCGCGCCAAATGTCGAAGTGTGTAGCCGACACTTCCCCCGGGCCTGCTCTGGGCAGCCCGCGGAGGTTCTTTTTCAGAGGGGCTAGTCACTCACGGAGAGCTTACGCGTTAGGGACGATGGAGGGAGAAGCTTGACACAGGGATTTTTACGTGGTTCAGGCTGCCGGAGTGTACCCTACGTCCACGGCGAGCAGAGGTGCTCGTTGTATTGCTTGTTGCTCAGAACCGGAGTCCTGAGCTTGAGGATGACCTAAGTTCTCGGATGCTGGAGCGTAAGTGTGCCAAGAGTCGAACCCTCGCTAACGTTGCCTACCCGAGCCTTTTATTGACACGACCCCATTGGTCTTGTCGAGCCAGGATCATGCTGAGGGATACTGCGTTGCACAGCACCGGATAACACACGTCAAAGGTACAAAGCGGAAGCGAAATTTTATTACATAAACAAGTTTATGAACATGTTTACATCAAAATAAGTTCAGTCTACACTCACGGGCGTAGACTAAGCATCAAGTGCACGTTCTTCCCTTGAATGTGTCCTTGCTAGCACACACGCATACACTAACTCCGCGGCGTGCACGACTCCCACTCGACAGGGTTCCCTTCCTGGGGTTCCATCTCCTCTTCGGGAGTCCCTTCCTCATAGAACCCCGCAAAAGCTTCAAACACAAGCAGTGAGCACGAAGGCTCAACAAGTCTGACCCGTCTCACCTATACATAGAACTTCTACATGAGGGGTGATGGGTACATGAGGCGAAATCATTTGCAAAGGACTCGCCTAATTAGTAGAACCTTACTTTCAAGTTTTAGCAGCAGGTCGTGGAGAACCTTACGCTAAGGTACATGAGAGAGCCGCAATCAAACAAGAAACGCATTTCTCTCATGTACTTTGCCCAAAGTTGAAAAGAACTTTAGCTCTAAACTACAACAAACCATTAAAAAGCAAAGTCCATCTTTTAATCAGCAGCATTTTAACATGTAACTAGCCTATTCTTTCTACGTCACGGTACAGTGAACAAGTGGTACTCACTGACCATGAGGGACGGCGATTATAATCGATTTACACCTGCAGGGTTACCTGAACAACCGGTCACGTACGCCCGTACTCGATGTTGCCTACAACAACCATCACGGACGCCGTACGCAACTACCTTTCACCCGTCAGCCAAATATTGAACCGGTCCCATCGTCCCGAGCAAGAGGTCAATGCACGCGCATCTCAGTGCCGCCAGCCGATTTACACCTCAAGCTCTCAACCTACCCTCTGAACGACTGGCAATGCCTCAATACCCAGCTACCCGAGTTACATCAGTTTCCCGGTTCCCATATAGCCGGTAGGTCTTTGGTACTGTTCTAGCTTGTTCAACAGGCCCGCACACGGCTCGGTCCTCAATCGACACAAGTGTAGCTACAGCACACAGGCCCCAAAGTCCTGCTGCCCTTACCCTCCGCTTGGTCTCATTTTCTTGTCATGTGTTTCATGTGCTATCACTACCCGAGTCGAGTGCCTCTAGCCAATGCTCGCGAGTAGTTCCAACTACTCAACTTGTACCGAATCCTACTCTACCTTAGCATTGCAGTAGCTAACGGGGTTTGCAATCCTAAACCCAACCCGTGATTTTCTTGGCTATGCAGTTGGATTTCCAAGCAAGACTCTAATGCAAAGAATAAAGTAATCAAGTATGTGCTCAAAACAATAAAAACATGTAAAAGGTTAATGCAGACCGGAGCTTGCCTTGCTGCTCTTGGTCGTAGGCTAGCTGTTCCTCCAGAGTAACGAAGTCTAGGACTTCGGGTTCCTCCTCGACCTTAGCGACTACATGTTAGAAGAAACATATGTATCAATTTAAATGTGTTTGTATTAAGTTTTAAACTTGTGAATCTTATAAGTCCCACTAGACAGACTCTATGACTGTGAAACTTTTACTGTGGCTTGGTTACAACCTAAATAGAGACTTGGTCAAGCTTTAGTTGCAGCAAAGCTCATTTGAGCCCTCCACAATTAATTATGTACTTGACCTTAATTGGCACTCTTAGGGTGTTCTAGGGATTTTCATGGAACAAACTATGACTTTCTGAAAACTAGATTTTCACAGGGTTCTAATGGAGTTGGTCTCACTTAATTAGAAGGTTCCTAGCTAAAGATATGAGCTAAACAATTTCAGAGAAAATTCTGAAAAATGTTTCTGAACATTTTCTATTTTCTCTGGAACAGTTTCACTAATCACACCATTAGGTGGATCAAATGAGCTCCAATGGGTCTGAATTTTTTATGGTAGTTCGGGGATATTTTGGTGAACATCCCAGCAAAATTTTAGGATTTTCCTCCAAGGTATCCTCCAGTTAAAATTCCTAACATTTTAAATTTCGAGGAATTAATTCTGGAGAAATAAGGAATTTCATGATTGAAACTTGATTTGCTGGAAAGTACTCAGAGAGCTGAATCCAGCAAAATTTGGTTCACTCGATTTGGAGCTTTCTAGCCAAAGTTATGAGGATTTGAAGTTTGGAAGAATTCTGAAAATCGGGGAAAAGTTTAAACTCTCGGGGCCCGCGGGGACACGTGTCGAGCGCGGAGGTGTCCGGCACACCGGGGATACCACACGTGTCGAGCGCGGAGGTGTCCGGCACACCGGAGCTCACAGGGTATTTGCGCGCCAGCACAGCCGATCCCCGGCCACACCCGATCCCGATTTAAATTCTTCAGCCGCTGACACGTGGGCCAGCCGGCTTCGTCTTCCTCCCGCCGTTCTCTCGCGCCCGCGCCGCCGACCTCGCCGGAGCAGACTCGGGCTCGCCGGCTCGCCGCTGCCAGACCTCCCATGGTCTGAAACTCGCCGCCAGGGGGTTGTCGACATCGAGGAACACGTCGGTGGTGTCAGGTCGGGCTGGGGGTGACCGGAAATAGCTCGGCGACGTGCCGCGGCCTTGGTTGTGGTTCGGCACCATCGACCGTGGTTTCTAAACCCTCCAACACCTCGAACAAACGGCCCTACAGCATCAGTGTACCTCTAGGAAGCTCGACAAGGTGTCGAAAGGGTTCAGGGATGGCGGCAAGTCGGTCGGCACCGTGTGACCGATCATGCCCGCCATGACCGCCCTCGATCGAGCTCAAAATTTGTCACCCCTAGCCAGTTTCACGCTACGGATGCAGAAAAGAACTTGATCACCGGCTAGTCCAGCGTCTATGTGCAAGATTTGATGACCTCCGAAAGTTCATAGAGCGAGAATTTAAAGAAACCGTACCGAAAGCTTGGTTTACGGTCGCCGGAGCAAAAACTGGAAATTCTCTGCGGATTCTTCACGGTTGGCTTACAAACTTGGAGGAGAGCAGCACGGTGGTCGCGCGCTCCTGTTGCCTCTCTCGCTGGACCGTGAAAACACCTGTGGAACGCTGCCCACGGGCGCCTGACTCTCGGCTGAGGCTAGGTCGCCGCGGTGGCGATCATTTTCGGGCAAAGGAGGTCGGAGCTCGGGGTTTCTGGCATTGGGGAGGTGGAGTGCAACCTCAGGTAGCTGTCTAGCAGCTCAGGGACGAAGGAGGAGATGGTTTTTCTGGTTTTCCCGATTGAGCAGAGAGCTGCGGCGAGAAACAATGCCGCTGCTCAGGTTTGCCCGCGAGAAGATAAAGCCGGCCGACTCCTGCTCGGCTGAGGCGGTGCCGGTCGTGTGGGGGCGCGAGCAAACCGCCCTGGGCGCCAGCGCGTGGAGAGGGAAGCAGCTGGTGGCGCCGGTAGCTGCTCGGTGGCACAGCCGACAGCTGCTCGGTGGAATTTCCCACCGAGACTCTGACTTTGGGTGCAAGTTTCTCCTTTTTCCCTCTATGACATGTGGGCCCCACCCGGGGTTTTTTACCTCTGAAATTTACTCCTAATCACTGTTGTAAACAGTGAGCCCCATAATACCCCTGGTGATTCAAATTATTCACCCATCAGCCATTTGAATTGATTAGAATTCAAATTGGGTTTGGTTTGAATGAATTTCAGCACAAGTTCAGTTTTGAATTCAAATAAAGTTTGAATTTGTCCCCCTTAGCTCATGTCAAGATCAACTCCAAATGGAGTGAAAATTGGTGTATGAGCTCACAAAAATGTGCTGAATAAGAATATGCCTCCCACTTTTAAATTCATGGGATAAAAACAGTTTGAATTTGAATATGGTTTCAAACTGCCCTCTTTCTAGCTATACCCAAAATAACCTCAAAAAGGTTTTGAATTTGGGTGAAACATGGCATGGACATCCTTATCAATGTGTAGGAGTTTTCATATGTCCAGCCCACCTATATCACATGTGGGAAATACCACTATTGCAATATGTGAGTTTGTTCTCTAATGAGCATGTTGATGGTGGTTACTTGCTCTTCATTTGTGTTCATTATCTTTCCTCAAATGAGGTGTGTGTGTATGGTGATGAACACTTCAACTATGTGTCACAAACCGAGGCCCTTACATTTATAGTCCAAGGCTCGGGTGGCTTACAAGGTGGGCCCGGGACCCGACAGATAGTCCCGGGGAGATTGCCTGCCATCTACCATATCCGCAGTTACGCCGGCAGTTGTCTCTGGCGAGGGTTTTAAAGTATTCATTCTGCCGCCCTGCCCATGCCGCAAGCTAGTCGTAGTGGTTGGTAGAGGCGGCAGGGGATGTCTTGTCACTGTGTTTATTGGCGTGCAGCCTCTGACGCGGCGCGCCAGCCTTCACTGTGATGTGATTGGGTGCAACGGCACCTGATAGAGGTGTGCTCCGCGTCTCCACGCCTCAGAAAGGCGCGGGTCTTGAATACCTTGTACGGGCAAGGTATGGCGCATCTTTACTCTTGCTGCCTACCGCGCGGGGGCAGGCAGCGCAGCTCTGCTGGCCACGTGGCGGGCCCGGAGCTCTCCTTTGAGGAGAGGGAGGCCCGGCCCCGCTGGTCACGTTTAGCCTTCGGAGCTCTTCCCGCGGAGGTGGGTGGTTCGGCTCTGCTGGCCACGTGGCGGGCCCGGAGCCCTCCTCCGAGGAGAGGGAGGTCCGGCCCCGCTGGACACATGGAGCCTTCACAGCTCTCGCCACGGAGGGGGGAGGTCCAGCTCTGCTGGCCACGTGGCGGACCTGGAGCTCTCTTCTGAGGAGAGGGAGGTCCGGCCCCGCTGGACACGTGGAGCCTCCAGAGCTCTCCCCGCGGAGGGGGGAGGTCCGGCTCAGTTGGCCACGCAGCGGGCCCAGAGCTTACCTCTGAGGAGAGGGATGTCCAGTCCCGCTGGACACGTGGCGCCTTAGGAGCTCTCCCTGCGGAGAAGGGCGACGTCCTTAGGCAGTTTCCCCTGTGCGCGGGGGTACCCGTATTGAGGGTACCGACACATACCATGCTCTAGGGGCTTGTTTGAGACCGTACAAGGCTTTGGACTGTTTGTAAACATGATTAGCAAAATTTGGATTTTCAAAACCAGGTGGTTGTTTGACATAAACCTCCTCATCTATGTAGCCATTAAGAAAAGCACTTTTAACATCCATTTGATATAGCTTAAAACCTTTAGATGCAGCAAAAGCTAACAAAATTCTTATGGCTTCTAATCTATCAACAGGAGCAAAAGTTTCATCAAAATCTAGACCTTCAACTTGTGTGAAACCTTGAACAACCAACCTAGCCTTATTCCTAACCACAACCCCATCCTCACTTTGTTTATTTTTAAACACCCATTTAGTTCCAATTAAAGTGTGACCTTGAGGTGGAGGTACAAGTTTCCGAACATTATTTCTTTCAAAATTTTCTAACTCTTCTTGCATGGCAATAATCCAAGATTCATTAGTGAGTGCGTGTGATATATCTTTGGGTTCAAAAGAAGCAACAAAAGCAGAATGCGCATGAGAATTGGGGTCGAAAAACCTGGATCTTATAACTTGTTCATGCAAGCTTCAAATAATTTGTTGTGGAGGATGACTTTTGAGAATCCGGAGGGGAGTGGACACTTCACAAGCTTCTTATTCTTCATGTTCATCACGAATAGATGAGCTTGTGACGTGAGGAGGATCTGGACCAGCAATGGTGGTCGTCGGTGCTGGCTGTGAATCAAGATCAGGAGCTGGAACAATGTCATTAGCTGCTGAATTTTCGGGCAGCAGCACCACTTCTTCCTCTTCTTCAACGAAAATACTCTCCCCCTGCGGATATGGATCCGGACCTGCAATATTTGAACTAGTACCTGGGCTAGCTTCATCAAAAGAAACCTCACAAGTCCCCACAATTTTGTTAGTATCAAGTAAAAGCACACGGTAGCCTCTAGTATGAGATGGATAACCAAGAAACATGCCATCAACAGATCTAGCTTCAAATTTATCAAGATTACCATGTTTCTTAACAAAGCATTTGCAACCAAAGACGCTAAAGTGTGTTACACTAGGCCAATGTCCAAACCTGAGCTCATATGGTGTTTTACCTAGCTTAGCACGCAAGAAAACATGATTTGAGACATAACAAGCGGTTGCAATTGCATCAGCCCAAAATTTCCTAGGAGTTTGATATTCATCAAGCATAGTCCTAGCCATCTCAACTAAGGTTCTGTTTTTTCTCTCTACAACACCGTTTTGTTGAGGTACATATGGTGAAGAAAATTAATGATCTATTGCATTTTCAGCACAAAAGTGATCAAAAGATTGATTTTTAAATTCGGTTCCATTATCAGTTCTAATTGCTCTTAAAGATCCTGGGTGATCAATTGATAATCTAAGAAATAACGTTCTAAAGTGACTAAAAGCTTCATTCTTAGATGCCATAAAGTAAACCCAAGAGTATCCAGAATAGTCATCAACAATCACAAGAACATACCATTTACCTCCGAAGGATTGAACACGTGAAGGTCCTACGGTGTCAAGGTGTAAAAGTTGACCCGGTTCAGTTGTCATGGTCATTGTGAGAGGAGCATGTGAACCTGCAACCATCTTAGCATGTCTACAAGAAGAGCACACAATTTCTCTGTCCCCTTTAAGCTTAGGCAGCCCACGTATGCGATCAAGAGCACTAACACACGTGAGATGATCAAAACCTACGTGACCAAGTCTACGATGCCAAAAATATAAATCTTTGGAATCATTTGCAACTAGACATCTATGCTTAGAGGAAGACATATCAAAATCAGCTTTAAAAACTCTTCCAAACCGAGACATGTTAAAAATAAGCTTACTATTTGAACCTACAACTTTGCAGCAAATTTTATTGAAAATAATTTCCAGATTTTCATCTAGCAATTGTGAAACAGAAAGCAAGTTGTATTTCAAATTTTTGACATGTGCCACATCCTTCCATGTGTAGTGATCTTCTACTCTAACCGAACCCTTAGCAATTATAGGAGTTGAAGAATTATCGGCAAAAGTAACATTATCTACATGTGACACAAAAGAGAGAGAGGAGAACCATTCTTTATTACCGGTCATGTGCCGTGAGCAACCTGAATCCACAATCCAAATGTTCTCCTTCCTCAAGCGTGTAACCTACATAGAAGCACAATACGTCGATGACTCAATACTGGGGTTAGTTAAAAGGCATTTAGGAATCCAGTACTGAGTCACACGATGTCCAGCAGGAATAACATGCGAAAGCTGAGATAAAACAGCAGGTTTATGAGTCAAAGTTTGAGATTATTTGTTCTTAACTACTGACCTATGAGGTGTTACTTGTGTAGCACAAAAATCAGTACCTCCGGAGGCAAAATCAGAAGGTCCGGAGGCAAAAACTGAAGCTCCGGAGGCAAAAACTGAAGCTCCGGAAGTAAACTTTGAATATTTCTGACTCATAACAGCAGGTTGCATGTTCCTGACATTCGGTTTAGTATGTGCAGCAAATTTTGCATGGGAGTTATAAGATCTAGATTGCATTCTTTCCTTTTTATGTTCTTTAGCTAGTCTATAACAAAAATCTATGACATGACCATCTCTACCACAATAGGTACAATGAAATTTAACTTTGTGTTCATGTCTAGATGAGCATGCAGTATGCTTATTTGAACCCGAATGTGACAACACTCCTGCAGATTTAAAAACCACTTCTTTTTGTTTAGGAACTGTTTGAATCAAACCACTTCCTAATTATTTTACAATTTTAGGTCGATGTTCCTTAGCATGAGCATGTGAATCAAAACCTAAACCAGTTTTATCATTGCAAGACTTGGAAGAATTCAGCAGCAAGTTTAGGTTCTTATTCCCATTACAAAACCGATCTAATGTCCTATGCATGTTATCAAGTTTATTTGATAGATCAAGGCAATTTTCACATGAATCTTTTCCTTTTAATTTGTAATTGGAAAAATATTTAACTTCATGAGAACGAAAAGCATTGTTCAATATAGAAATTTCTTTCATAGCATCTTGTAGTTTCTTATCAAGATCATCGCAAGTAGAACAATGCAAATCAATTGTAGAAAAACAAGCATCTTTCAAGTTTTTATCATTAAGTGCAGAAAGCTTTTTGTTCTTTTCGATTTCAAGTTGAAGTTTATCAAGTGTGGAGGTGTGTGCACTTCTTAGAGAGGACAATTGTTCATATATTAAATCACATGAGGAACAAGAATCATCACTAGGAATCAAGGATTTTAAACGATTAATTTCAGATTCTAGTGACTCAATTTTAACAAAATTGTCCCTAAGCTTTTTGTCCTTTTTCTTAACAATAATAGTGGCACAAGAAATAGCATCACACATTTCTTCGCAAGTAGGACATACCTCTTTGTTGTCACTATTGTGTTCTGCATCCTCCATACTTGATTTTGATTTGCCCTCCATGAAGCACAAGTTTGCCAGATCATCTTCATCTTCATCACTTCCAATGTCTACATCACTCGAGCCAAGTTCTTGAAGTGCGGTGATGAAACTGTTTATCAGTTTGCGTCCTGTAAAACCCTTCTTTTTCTTGTTGGTGTTGCCAAGAGAGGACTTGACTTTATCCTGCTTTTCATCACGGTTAGAAGGACCTGAAAGGTTAGGGCAATATGTACGAAAGTGTCCTGTCTTACCACATTCAAAGCATCGTTGAGGTCCGGAGCTTCCTCTCCTTCTAGTTCTCACATTTTGCAATGCTTTTGAGAACCTAGTACAAAGAAGTACTAGCTCCTCCTCTGGAAACTCCTCAATCTGTTCCAGGGTTAGTGAAGACAGCAAAGCAAGTATATTGCTAGATGATTGGTCGGAGCTAGGCATATCACGTTGTGAGACAAATGCAATAGTCTTATTTAGGTTCTTGCGTGATATAATGTCAATTTCATGAGTTTTTATCTTAGAATAAAGCACATCTAATGTAAGAGTACTCATGACAATGGATTCACGTATGGATGTTACTTTCATCTCCCAAATTGACATGTCTAATGTACTTAGTAATTGCCTAGCATTTTCAGTATCTGAAAAATTAACATTGACGCTACGCAAGTTGCTGACAATTTTTTTAAAGCGAGCAAAGAGGTCATCAATGGACTCACCAGGTTGCATCTCAAAGCGCATGTATTCTTTCTTGAACATATCCTGTCTTACCTCCTTGATCGTGTTGGATCCTTCGTGGTAGTCACAAAGCCAATGCTTCAACTCAAGCAACACCTGCACATGAATAAACAACCAATACTTCCGAGCACAAGTCATCGACTTGACTCTCGTTAGTTTCGAAACTACAACATCTTATGTGAGCACCTCACATAAGCATGTTGTAAACCATAGCAAAATGATATCAGCCATAACCACCAAAACACACCAAAAACTTAGTAAAATAATACTAAGCAAACTTTCCATAAGAGTAAAGCAAGTTCGAAACATTGCAAGTTAAAAGAAGAACCATTGCAATCAAGCTCCGAACCTTACCAAAGCTAACCGGACCTTGAACCAGAGCTTACCAAAGCTAGTCGGACCCAGCGCTGGAGCATACTAAAGCTTAGTCGGACCTAGCATGGAACTTATCAAAGCTAGTCGGACCTAGCACCGGAGCTAGCAAAAACAAGTCGAACATAGCAAAAATAAGTCAGACCTAGACAAAGCAAGTCGGACCTTACGTCGGACCTTGCCGGAGCTACCCAAAACATGTCGGACCTATCGTCAGACCTTGCAGGAGCTCGGACCTTGTCAAAAAGGTGTTTTGGTAGTATTCAAAACTTTTATCATCAAAGCCAACGTATTCAGCACACATAGGTCTCACAATTTAGTGGGGTGTGACATCGAAGCGTCACCAATTCATGTCGGTACTGCGTTCCTCACAAAGAAAAACCTATACAGGAATTAGCCGGCTTCGCTAGTTCAGTGGCACTAAACATATCTCGCACACGGATGCTACTCGTCAACCGATTCGTTGTTAGACTGCCTGCAAAGAACTCACACAATTGTCAGACTCAGCTGCACACCGAGCCCGGTATCCATACAGTTCATACACCCGTCCGTCATCACTCGCACAGGTGTTCTCAAGCCAAACACGCCTTGAGCTACGTGTTCACGTTACTGACCATGTGACGGGGTCTCCCAAACTTTCCCGAAGCACGCCAGGGAAAGGCGTTGCTCGAATACCCTAAATGACATGAAGAGTCATAGAGGATATTAAAGCGGGTCGGGTTACCTGCCACCCGTGAGGCTCCACCCTTCAGCTTGTGCGCACTGGTGGACATCGCTTACATGCACCCCCAAGACATATGACGTCCCGAGATGCATGATTTTCCGACATAAGCACATAGGTTAGATTTGACACTTTCTATACACTAATAACATCCTTATATGGGCTACTAACTCGTTCCTCATCGAATTTTTGAAAAAGATGACCTTTTTAGTGTGTTATACCTCAAGCGAGCTCTCATACCATGCTGCGTGGGCCCCACGGCCTCGTCGAGCCAGGATCACGCTGAGGGGTGCTGCGTTGCACAGCACCGGATAACGCACATCAAAGATCCAAAGCGGAAGCAAAGTTTTATTACATAAACCAGTTTATGAACATTTTTATAAGAAAATAAGTTCAGCCTACACTCACGGGCATAGACTACGCATCGAGTTCACGTTCAGCCCGTGAACGTGTCCCCTCTAGCACACACGCACACTAACACGGCGGCGTGCACGACTCCCATTCGACGGCGTTTCCCTCTTGGGATTCCGTCTCCTCCTCCGGAGTCCCTTCCTCATAAACCCTGGAAAAGCTCAAAACACAAGCAGTGAGCACGATGGCTCAGCAAGTCTGACCCGTCTCTCCTATGCATAAAACTTCTACATGAAGGATTTTAGGGTACATGAGGTAAATAAGCTGCAAAAGACTCTCCTAATTATTTGAACCTTACTTTCAAGTTTTAGCAGCAGTTGTGGAGAACCTCACGCTAAGGCACATGAGAGAGCCGCAATCAAACAAGAAACATATTTCTCTCATGTACTTTGCCCAATGTCGAAAAGAACTTTAATTAGCTCTAAACTACAGCAGTCATTAACAATCAATGTATAGCTTTCAAATCAGCAAACTTTTAACATGTAGTGAGCACGAAGGCTCAGCAAGTCTGACCCTTCTCACCTAAACATGGAACTTCTACATGAGGGGTAATGGGTTACATGAGGTAAAAATCATTTGCAAGGACTCACCTAATCAGTAGAACCTTACTTTCAAGTTTTAGCAGCAGGTTGTGGAGAACCTTACGCTAAGGCACATGAGAGAGCCGCAATCAAACAAGAAACACATTTCTCTCATGTACTTTGCCCATAGTTGAAAGGAACTTTAATTAGCTCTAAACTACAGCAAACAATTAACAATCAAGTCCATCTTTCAATCAGCAACATTTTAACATGTAACTAGCCTGTTCTTTCTACGTCACGGTACAGTGAACAAGTGGTACTAACTGAACGCGAGGGACGACGATTATAATTGATTTACACCTGCAGGGTTACCCGAATAACCCGTCACGTACGCCCGTACTGGATGTTGCCTACAGCACCCATCACGGACGTCGTACGCAACCACCTTTCACCCGTCAGCCAAATATTGAACCGGTCCTATCGTCCCCAGCAAGAGGTCTCTGCGCGCGCATCCACAGTGCCGCCAGCCAATTTACACCTCAAGCTCTCAACCTACCCTCTGGATGACAATCAATGCCTCAATACCCAGCTACCCGAGTTACATCCATTTCCCGGTTCCCATATATCCGGTAGGTCTTTGGTACTGTTCTAGCTTGTTCAACAGGCCCGCACATGGCTCGGTCCTCAATCGACACAAGTGGAGCTATGGCACCCAGGCCCCAAAGTCCTGCTGCCCTTACTCTCCGCTCGGTCTCATTTTTCTTGCCATGTGTTCCATTTGCTAACTTTACCCGAGTAGTGTGCCTCTAGCCTATTCTCGCGAGTAGTTCCAACTACTCGTCTTGTACCGAATCCTACACTATCTTAGCATTGCAGTATCAAATCGAGGTTTACAAACCTAATTCCAACCCAGTGTTTTCTTGGCTATGCATTTAGGTTTTCAACAAGACTTTAATGCACAATTTAAGTGGGTGCTCAAAGTAAGTTCTCAAAACAGTAAAATTTGTAAAAATGGTTAATGCAAACCGGAGCTTGCCTTGCTGCTCTCGGTCGCAGGCTAGCTGTTCCTCTGGAGTGATGAATTATAAGACTTCAGACTCCTCCTCAACCTTAGCGACTACATGAAATAATGCATACATGTATCAAGTTGATTGCATTTGAATTTAAAATTGAATTTGATAAGACAATAAGTAATGCTAGACAGCCCCAATGACTCTGAAATTTTTACTGTGGTTTGGATACAACCTAAACAGAGACATGACCAATTTTCATTTGCAGCAAACCTCATTTGAGCTCTCCACAAATAATTATGTACTTGGCCTTAATTGGAGCTCCTAGAGTGTTCTAGGGATTTTCATGGAGCAAGCCATGACTTTCTGAAAACTATATTTTCAGAGGGTTCTAATGGAGTTGGTTTCACTTAAATTTAATGTTCCTAGCTAAAGATATGAGCTAAACAATTTCATAGAAATTTTGAAAATATTTCTGGACATTTTCCATTTTCTCTGGAACAGTTTTATTAATCACACCATTAGGTGGATCAAATGAGCTCAAATGGATCTGAAATTTTCATGGTAGCTCAGGAATATTTTGGTGAACATCCTAGCCAAATTTCAGAATTTTCGTCCAAAGGGTTCTCAAGTTAAAATTCTAAATAATTTAAATTTTGAAGAATTAATTCTGGAGAAATATGGATTTTCATAAAGTGAAACTTGATTTGTTGGAAATTATCAGAGATCTAAATCCAACAAAATTTGGTTCACTCGATTTGGAGTTTCCTAGCCAAAGTTATGTGGGTTTGAAGTTTGAACTAAATATGAAAATCGGGGAAAGGTTTAAATCGCTGCGCGTGGGACCGGGGCTACGTGTCAACTCCTCAGCGGCTGACACACGGGGCTACGGAGTATTTCGCGCGCCGCCACATCGGATCTGGTGCCACAGCTGATCCCCGGTTTAAATATCCGGCCGCTGGCACGTGGGACCGGGAGCTTCGTCTACCTCCCGCACTCGGCCGCCGCCCCACTCGCCGGAGTGCTCGCTAGAGGGCTTTTGCCGTGTGCCAAACTCCACGATTTTTTCTGCCTCTGCCTAATCCCACACGAGGAACACGGTGCTGGGTTTAGCTCGATGTGACAATCACCGGAACATGGCCGGCGACGAGCGGCGGCTTCGGAAGGACTTCGGCCGTGTCGGCCAAACTTCCTAGCACCCCAAAAGATCGAGCTATCGGTCGTAGAGCATCAGTGCACCCTAGGGAAGATTGGCATGGGCTCAAGGCAGCTCGGAAGGGGTCCTAGGTGAGCTCTCACCGTGCGTCCGACGGCTTCCGCCATTAGCGCCGGTAGTAAAAAGCTAGAAATGGCCGGTCTACCTAGGTTTTCTTGCTAGGACTGCGAAGGAAAGTTGCTCGCTACCAAGCCTAGCTCGTGTAGGTGCAGTTTGAGAATCTCTAAACAACTATGGAACGAGAATTCGGCGGATCCGCACCCGAAGGTCGGTCTGCGCCGAATGGAAGGGAAAAAAGAAATTCGTCGCAGTGATCAACCACTTGGGCTGTGGTTCGGGGGTGAGCAACACAAGACCCTAACATGTCCGGGGATGCCTTAGCTTTGGCGTGACACCTTCCCGTTTAGGCAGTCCACGGAAGCCCGAGGTGCGGAAAGCTTAGGTCACCGGAGAAAAACTTTCGGTATGGGGCGAGAGCAACCGAACTCGGCTGGTTCCTACGACGGGGAAGGTGGAGGAGAGTCCCTAGTACCATTTTCCAGCTCGGAGGGAGTTGGGAGGCTGTGATTGCTGGATCTCTGATCAAATCCGAGAGAGCGGCGGCGAGGCGTCGTTTTCTTGCGCGAGGAGTGAAGAAGTGATCGGTGCTGCCTCTGGCCGGCTCAGCTGCGGACATAAGAGGGGCAGCGAGGTGGTTCAGTAGCCAGGGGCGGCAACCAGCTGCTGTCCTCGCCGCTTTTCACCGTGGCAGCTGATCGGTCGAGCGCAAGAAACCGAGCTCGGTCCTTCAGTCGGTTAAAATGTTTAGTGAGGCTGACATGTGGGACCCACCTTCGTTTTAACCTCTGAAATTAATTTCCCTCTACTGCTCTAAACAGTAGTCCCCCTAATACCCTTAGACATTTGAATTATCTACCAATTGGCCATTTGAATTTGATGGAATCCAAATTGTGAAGTGTTTGAATATAATTTCAGCACATATGCAGTTTGAAATTCAAATTGAGTTTGAATTTGCTAAAATTAGCTCATGTCAAGATCAACTCCAAATGGAGTGAAAATTGGTGTGTGAGCTCACAAAAATTTGCTGAGTGTGAAAATGGATCCCACTTTTGAAGTCATGGGATAAAAGTAGTTTGAATTTAAATTTGAGTTCAAACTAGCCTCTTTCTAGTTACACCGAAAAATACCTCAAAAAGGTTTTGGATTTGGGTGAATTTTTGCATGAGCATTCCTAGCAAGGTGTTGAAGTTTTCCATATGCTCAGCCCTTATATGATGCATGTGGGAAATGCCACTTTTGCATTTTGTGGGTTTATTCTCTAATGACCATGTTGATGGTGTTTACTTGCTCTTCAAAGATGTTCATAAGTTTTCCTCAAATGAGGTGTGTGTGGTGTGATGAACACTTTGGATGTGTGTAAAAATTTAGGTCCTTACATGAACCTAGGGTGTTGGGGCGGAAAGTGGAGAAATTGGCATTCTGGCGGGTCTGGTTGATCAAACTTTGACCTCTTCGCATGGAGAAACACGAAAGAAAGCCTAGAATCCCTGCTCTAATCGCAATGAAGAAAGCATGAGGGTGCAGTCTAACCTTTGCAACTTTCTACCCGCTGTTCTATAAACTAACCGAAGAAAAATCGTGAAATTCGGCTCACCGACGCTATGGCATGACGATAAACTCGAGGGAGAGCAAGAAGGAATTAAGGTGAACCTTTGAGGCTGGTTGGTTGAGCGGGAACGGAGCTGAGGTAGCCGGTCGATGATGCTTTATTGTGGCAGCAAAGTTGGGCGCAGAGGAAAATTCTGCCCGTCTTACAGGATCAGCGCGGAGTGACAACGGTTGCTGGCGTTGGGGAGGAAGAGGAGATCCTTGCGCTCCTTCCTACGGTGACCAACGGGCGAGAACTGTAACACCCCAAATTTTTAGTCAAGATTCAAATCTTTGGATTTAGAACCATAAAACATGTTCAGAGGGGAATTTAGAAATTTTTGGACGTATTGCATGTTTTGCAAAAATTCAAATTCAAACTGGAATTCAAATTATACTCAAAACAGAAAAGAAATGAAAAAGAAAAAGGAAAACCGGAAAAAAACTGGCCAGTGGGCCGAAACCCCAGCCGGCCCAGCAACCTCCCGCGCAGCCCGCCCCCGCGCGCGCCGCGCTGCCCCTCGCTGACATGTGGGACCCGCCTGTCATCCCTAACCCCGCGACCCCGGACTTCTCCCCGCGCGCGCGCGATCGCAACCGATCGGGAAACCTGTCCCCGCAGCAGAATTCTGGACCCTGAGGACTCTAACTCGATCCCAACAGAACCACCGCCCTCCCCCGGCTATAAAAACAACCGATCCGATCAGTTTTTCGCACGCGATCGCCGATTTTCACTCCGGTGAGCACCGAGACTTCGCCGGTGAATTCTGGCCGATCTAAGCTCGGAAACTCTGATCTAACTCGTTGATCTTGATCCACCGCCTCCGGGGAACTTTGCAGGTGCAGAAAACCCGAAGATATACGGTGCAAATCCAGCTCCGACGAGCTTCGCCGTGGTTTTGCCTCGGACCTCGCTGCAGAGCACTTTCCAGGACCCCCGAGCTCGAGAAAACCCCCGAGGTGAGATCCCTGACCTCCCCTCTACCGATCTAGGCCATAAGATCACAGTTCTAGGCAGAATTCTCGAGGATCCGAAAGTTTCCGGCGAGATCGCCGCTTCCCGCCGCCGTGCGCCGCCGGCAGCGCCGCCCGCGCTCGATCAGAGCGACGTGGCCGCTTGTGCGCCGTTTATTTTAAATCGCACGGTAGACTTTAAAACCCCGCGTACCGGTTCGATGTTATAATCTCAGCCGTCGGTTTAAAATCAGACGGTCCACGTCAGCCCCGCGTTATAAAGACTGGAATTCTTACGTGCTACCCCCTGGGGTTCTCTGGAATTGAGAGCTAGCCCCGGAAACTTCAAATCTAGCCCCTGGAACTCCAGAAAATCATGTAAATTCATTTAAAAATCAGTTTTAGCCCCTGGACTTAATAGAATTAAGGAAAACACCTCTGAAAAGTGTAGCTAGACCCCTGGAAATTATGAAAATGATATTATAGACCCTGTAATGGGATGAATTCATTATTCTAGCTCTGTTTAGTATTTAATTTAGAAAATTGAATATGTGCCTAGTGTTTAAATATTAAAAAGGGGGACAAACATAATTGTCAAACTTATTAAAAACTTTCTCAGTACTTAGAAAACTTTGGAGTGAGATAAAAATATATTTTTGGGCTGAAATAAATCTGTTTCATCTATTATTCACATTTAATAGTATAGGGACACATTTTTAAGTAAAGAATAGTTAAAGAAAAATAGGGAAAATAATTATGAAATAGTATACATCAGAAGCCAAGGTCAAAATATGATCTTAAATTATTTAGGACCAGAACCTAATCTGTTTAGGTAGTGTGTATTACTAATTTAATAATAAAATGCACAATTATGCATAAGAATATAAATCTGGAAATATAGAAACTAGTAAATGATAAATGGAGTTTCTAAAGTACAAAGAATTCAGTTTAGGGTTGATAGAAATTATGAAGGCACATATGGAGAAGAAAAATACTTTTCATACATACTTGGTAGTTTAATATATAAGGAATTTATTTAAAACTGAAACACACATATATACATATATATATATATATATATAGTATGTGAGTATAAATATGAACACCAAAGTAGGAATCATACACATATAAATAAAAGTGTATGCAAGCCCCAAATCAACACACATAAAGTAACCACAACACATAAAATGGAAAAGAAACTTTCATAAATATGAATGTGTGGTTTGTATGAAATAGAAGTGTGAACTCTGTCTTATGAGTGTTGTTTTTCTTTTGCTATGTGTGATGGTATGAAGTAGAACCTGCTCAAGAACAAGTTATTCAATTCCAAGACCAAGACTACCCATTTCAAGAGCAGCAAGAAGGAGGCAAGTGTCCTTGACCACTTTGATCCTATGCTAGGATGTGTAGATAGAATTATTTGCATTGTCAAGTTAAATATGAAACCCATGCTAGGAAGTTTCCCTAGAATTGCATTACCTTATTTCCTTGAAGCTTGGGTTGGGATTTATTTTGTCATGTCATTTATATACATGCATATGCTTAGCCATGCTTAGAATGGGATAATTGGGACATGAGAGCATCAGTTTATATTACCATACTCTTGAATGAGCTATTATGAGTTATGTAGAGGTAGGGATCAAGGCAAGTTGGATGTTTTGGTTGTGTGGTGGGTGCACGAGACTTGGGTTTGTGTTTAGTACTTGCCTAGATCCTAAGGACCGGTTCATGGAGCATGTAACCCGGCTTTACAGTGCCAACCACATGCTGAGATGGGGCAGCTTAGCCAATTAATTAGGTGTATCCCCGGCGTAGTATGGGTGTGTTGGATGGTGCGGGGAATAGGAGTCAGCTGGACTACCATATGAACCGCAAGGCTCAAGAGGGGGCCACTGCAGCGGGGTTGGAGCCTCTTGTATGCTGTTAGGGGTGAAACCTCAGTGGGCCCACGCTCGTCGGGAATCCCTTTGTAAAGGCTTCGTAGTGATCTCTTGGCCACACACCTGGGAAGTGTGAATGTGGTTCGTAGCCACTGGCATAATGGAGGTTCTTTTAGTCCACCCGGCAACGGGGGATGAAATCACTACTTGTGGGTACAGTGGTACAAACTCTGCAGAGTCAAAACTGTCTTGACAGCCGTGCTCATGGTTAAGAGCGGCCTGGACTTATTCATGATTAGAGAATTGATGGTTTTGGAAGTTAAGCGGGGAGCTTAACATTGGAAATGATGATTATGGTTATTGGTTTATGATGATGGGATGGGAGATTTGGACCATTTCACCTGTGTAGTAATGTAGGTGCTTAATAAGCTAAGGTGATAGGTATTAATTGCGTAGTGCTTTAACCATGAGTTCAACCTCTCCTTGTTCTAGCCATGCATGATATAATTTTCCCACACTTGCTGAGTACCATTGGTACTCAACCTTGCATATTTGTTGGTTTATATTGCTGCTCAGGTCAAGATAATGAGGTGGTGTATAATGACCAAGATTTTGGACCCGAGGAAGGTTTTTAGGTTCATGAAGACCCCCGGGCAACACCTGTGATGGAGCCCTAAAGAATAATATTCCGCTGCTAGTTTATTTACTTGTGATGAAGCATTAGTGTCCATTGAGACATTTGCGATGTAAGACTTATTTATATTCGACACCTGGCTTGTAATAAATGATGCTTCACTATTTGTCATCACATGTATGAGAAAATGATCCTGGCATACATGTGATATTCACTTGGTTGTTCTTCGGAAAAACCGGGTGTGACAGAGGTGGTATCAGAGCCAAGGTTGCCCGTAGGAACGTGGACCTAGGTAGAAATGGACGTATTTAAGGGCCCTATTTTCTTAAAAACTATTTTCCAAGGTGTGGGTAAAAGAGTGTTATTAAAAGAGTCATTTTCTTCATCTTACCCCAACTTCCATTCAAAAATAGGATTTTTGTTTGAAATTTTATCTAACCTAATTTTAAATTCTTTTGTTTTAGATGGTTCGCATGATTCGCACCGCTCGTAAATCCACGGGAGGGAGAGTTCCCGTAGTTGCCCTTGCTGAAAGAGAGGAGAGTCGTCCAGTGACGTACCTTTCCTACGGATTGGCAGTGGGAGATTTGTTGCGCCGTCTTCGACGTATGCTCGAAGCCGCCGGCAATACGGGCAAGCTCATCATCCACTATAACTCCACCAGGACCATCAGAGAGAAGAGGGAAGAATGGAGTTCGGAGATGAGGATTATACACGAGAATCAGCTACTTAAGATTCACCACTCTCCAGCTTGTCGAGCAACACAAGTTGACGCGGAGAGAGATGTCACCTGGGAGGCCATCACCTGCCAGAGTCACATCTATCGTCGTCACTTGGACAAAACTGAGTACATGTATGTCCTCCAACGTGAGAGTGGTACCACGGAGTACAAGTACCCACCGGTGCAGCAAGGGACTTCTCATGAGCACATGGACTTGTGCTTGGAGGATGCTGCTATGCTCAGCACTCGACTGCAGGAGTGTCAACAAGAGCTTCAGGATGTCCGAGATACTCTGAAGGAGACGGAGGCGTTGCTGCGAGCTTGCTTAAAGGCGAGAGAAAGAGGAGATGGGAATGAACTGTGTGTCACCGAAAGTGATCCATGGACCCCTGACTCCCCGGATCGCCGAGCAATCAGGCATCGTCGCACTTCTCCACCAGCAGCCTCCCCACCCAAAGCAGAGTCAGAAGGTAGTCGAAATGAGGAGGAAGATCCCGAGGAGCCAGCTCAAGAGGATGAGTAGTGTAGAGTCTTTCCCCTAGCTAGCAAGAGGTCGAGTAGTCGAGTCGTTACGTAGTTAATGGTGTGATAATGCTTGGTGTGTGATGTGAGTTGTGGAAGCCATGAGCAAGTGTCCACAGCCTCGTCTTCAGATTGTTTTGCTTTGGTGTGTGAACCCACAGGAAATAATAGTGCATTTATTGGGTGTGAGATATAAAACCCTCGTAAGATTTTAACAAAACTTCAACACTTCAAAGTACAAACAAGTGAAAGTAGTAAGATGATACCAAATGCTTTCAAATTAACACTTGTGATTCTGCCAGATGGCCGGAAGAGGAAGAGGACGTGCTGCCAACCCCGCCAACAACAATGATGAGGCATGCAACTCTCATCTTTCTGGAGGCCAGAACCGGGGTGGACGCCGTGAAGAAGTTGATCCTCTCCACCAAATGCTGGAGAATCAAAATCAACTCATCCAGAACTTGACTCAAGTAGTGGCCAACTTGCATCAAGTTCCACCTCCACAAGCTGCACCACGCCAACCAAGGTTGAGTGAGTTTCTAGGAACTCAACCTCCAAAGTTTGCAAGTGCTGCTGAACCTCTGGAGGCAGATGATTGGCTGAAGACCATTGAAAGTAAGATGAGAATCATACAATGCCAAGGGTATGAGAGGGTGCTGTTTGCCTCTCATCAATTGCAGGGACCTGCTGCTGATTGGTGGACCGCCTACGTGGCCGCCCATCATGACCCTGAGAGCATCACTTGGGAAGAGTTCAAGCGTAGCTTCCGCAACCATTACATCCCAAGAGGTGAACTCAAAAACAAGAGGAAAGAGTTTTTGGGACTGCAGCAGGGAAACATGACGGTGAGGGAATACCTCACTAAATTCACTCAACTATCCCGTTATGCTCCACGAGACATAGAGACAGATGAGCAGAAACAAGATTGTTTCGTGGAAGGACTTACCGCAGAGATGCAGTGTGCAATGTCCTCCAATGAGTATGAAAGCTTTCAAAAGATGGTGGACAGAGCATTTGTGGTGGAAAGGAAGCTGAAGGCCCTGGAAAATGAGAATAAGAGGAAGGCTGGGTGGTCACATCAAGCCTCAGGGAGCAACACCCGCCCACGTATGATGCAGCAACCTACGGGGCAGACGAGCCGTGCTGCAGTACCCTATTCAGCACCAAGAGGGTACAACCCAAACTACAGGCCACCCGCGGCACCAGCACAGCCGCAACGTCAGTTTATGCAGCAGCCTCGCCCCGCATATCCACCTCGACCAGCAGTGCAAGGACCCCCAAACCAACCCCAAGACAACAAGGGCCAAGCATCTAAGATTGGGGTGCAATGTTTCAGCTGTGGTGAAGTGGGGCACTATGCCCATAAGTGTCCAAAGAAGAAGCCCACGCAGCCACAGCAGCAGAACGTAATGAGAGGA
Source organism: Neostapfia colusana (assembly GCA_030760725.1). Lineage (NCBI taxonomy): Eukaryota > Viridiplantae > Streptophyta > Magnoliopsida > Poales > Poaceae > Neostapfia > Neostapfia colusana. Next base: position 70,591,383 of record JASWHV010000013.1, on the reverse strand, counting down.
CGGGTGAACCACGTCACTATGGAGGAAGCACAAGAGGCACCCGACGTGGTAGTTGGTAAGTTTCCTGCCAATTTACACCTTGCAACTCTGCTGTTTGATTCTGGTGCTACCCATTCGTTCATTGCTCAAGGGTTTGTTAAGAAGCATGACCTAGCAACCACACAAATGAACCATATGCTAGCGGTAAATTCTCCAGGTGGAGAAATAAGGACAAGACAAGTGTGTCCCAAAGTGAACCTAGACATTAATGGGGTAGTATTTACCGCTAACCTCATAGTGATCGATTCACAAGGGATAGATATTATTTTGGGTATGGATTGGTTGACCAAACATAATGGAATCATCCATTGTTCGACCAGAACGGTGGAACTAACTCACCCTAGTGGCACAAGAGTAAAGTTCATAACGATACACGAGCCTAGGAGGGACATTAAATTAAATCAAGTGGAGGTGAAAGTTGAGGAAATCAGGACTATCAGGGAATATCCAGATGTTTTTCCGGAGGAGTTGCCAGGAATGCCTCCCGACCGTGACGTGGAATTCGCGATCGAGCTAGTATCGGGAACAGCCCCGATATACAAAAGACCTTATCGAATGGACTCCAAGCAGCTAGAAGAGCTCAAGGATCATTTGAGAGAATTGACGGAAAAGGGGTATGTTCGCCCTAGTTCCTCACCATGGGGAGCTCCGGTAATATTTGTGCCTAAGAAAGATGGAACTCAAAGGTTATGCGTGGATTACCGTGCCTTGAATGAGGTGACCATCAAGAACAAGTATCCATTACCCCGCATTGAAGACTTGTTTGATCAGTTGAGGGGAGCTTGCGTGTTCTCGAAAATTGATCTCAGGTCGGGATACCACCAACTCAAGATAAGGCAATCTGATATTCCCAAAACAGCTTTCGTATCTCGGTACGGACTGTATGAATACACTGTCATGCCTTTCGGGCTAACCAATGCCCCGGCATATTTCATGTACCTCATGAACAAGGTATTCATGGAATATCTGGACAAATTTGTGGTGGTTTTCATAGATGATATTCTCGTCTTCTCCAAAGATGAAGAAGAACATGAGAAACATCTAAGGTTGGTGTTACAGAGGCTGAGAGAACACCAACTATATGCCAAGTTGAGCAAGTGTGAGTTTTGGCTAAAGAGAGTTCCCTTTTTAGGACATATAATCTCGGAGGGAGGAATCTCCGTAGATCCCGCCAAAATCGAAGATATCCAGAAATGGAAAACCCCTGAAAATGTCGGCGAAGTTCGAAGCTTTTTGGGATTGGCTGGATACTATCGACGATTTATTGAGGGATTCTCCAAGATCTCGAGACCTCTCACCAAACTGTTGGAAAAGGGAATCACATTCACCTGGACGCCACAGTGCGATACGAGCTTTCAGGAGCTAAAGAAGAGATTGACAACAGCCCCCGTGTTGGTTATGCCAGATATGCAGAAGAATTTCACGGTGTACTGCGATGCCTCTGGAAACGGGTTGGGATGTGTTCTCATGCAAGAGGGACATGTCGTGGCATATGCATCCCGGCAGCTTCGGAAGCACGAGAAGAACTATCCTACACATGACTTAGAACTAGCTGCAGTGGTACACGCGTTGAAAATTTGGCGGCACTATTTGATGGGGAAGAGGACAGAGATATATACGGATCATAAGAGTTTGAAGTACATATTCACACAGCCAGATCTCAACCTTAGACAAAGGAGATGGTTAGAGCTAATCAATGACTTTGATGTAGGCATCAACTATCATCCCGGGAAAGCAAACGTCGTGGCCGATGCCTTGAGTCGGAAAGTGCAGGTCAATAAGTTGAGCTTGAAGGATATGCCTGCAGAATTGAAGGACGAGGTTATAAGGCTCAATCTATGTCTAGTAAATAGTGGTGAAGCCATTGCCATGGAAGTGGACTCCACACTCGAGCAAGACATACGCGAGGGCCAAAAGAATGATGAGAAGATACAAGAGATCAGACAGCTCATCAAAGAAAATAAAGCTCCTGGTTTTAGAGAGGATGAACAAGGAACGGTGTGGCACGGGAAGAGGATCTGTGTGCCAGAAGTAAAGGAGATTCGTAAAGTAATTTTGAAGGAGGCTCACGATTCCGACTATTCCATTCATCCTGGGAGTACGAAGATGTATCAGGACCTCAAAAGCAGGTATTGGTGGTATGGCATGAAGCGAGATGTCGCGGAACATGTTGCCCTATGTGACACATGTCAGTTGGTGAAAGCAGAACATCAACGACCCGCGGGATTACTGCAACCACTCAAAGTGCCTGAATGGAAGTGGGAAGAGATCAGCATGGATTTTGTCGTGGGATTGCCTAGGACCCAATCCGGGTATGATTCAATATGGGTCATTATTGATCGGCTAACCAAGGTAGCTCATTTCATCCCTGTGAAAGAAAGCTACAGCGGATCCAAATTGGCAGAATTGTACATGTCAAGGATTGTGTGTTACCATGGAGTGCCAAAGAAGATAGTGTCGGACCGAGGGACGCAGTTCACCTCGAGGTTTTGGCAAAAGTTGCATGAAACCATGGGAACCCATCTGAATTTCAGTTCTGCCTATCATCCCCAAACTGACGGGCAGACGGAGAGAACCAATCAGATTCTTGAAGATATGTTAAGGGCATGTGCACTTAAAAACAATAGGAGTTGGGACAAGAACCTACCGTATGCGGAGTTTTCCTATAACAACAGTTATCAAGCTAGTATGAAGATGTCACCGTTTGAAGCTTTGTATGGAAGGAAGTGCAGAACTCCCCTATTTTGGAACCAAACAGGAGAAAGTAAAGTATTTGGTCCCGAAGTGCTACAAGAAGCCGAGGCAAAGGTGAGGGAGATTCGCAACAACTTGAGGATAGCACAGACACGCCAGAAGAGTTATGCTGATGTACGAAGAAGAGAGCTCGTTTTCAACGTGGGAGACTATGTTTATCTCAAGGTGTCCCCTATCAGAGGACTTCGTCGGTTCAAGGTGAAAGGGAAGTTGTCACCTCGATACATCGGACCCTTTCAAGTTTTGGAAAGAAAAGGCGAAGTGGCGTACCAACTAGAGTTGCCGGTTCATCTGTCAGACGTGCACGATGTGTTCCATGTGTCGCAACTCAAGAAATGTCTGAGGACGCCTGAGGAGGTGTTACCCATGAATGAAGTGGATGTAGCTGAGGATTTGTCTTATGCCGAGCAACCATACAAGATTTTGGAGACAATGGAACGTATCACCAGAAATAAGAGAATCAGAATGTGCAAGGTACAGTGGAAGCATCACTCAGAGGAGGAAGCCACCTGGGAACGGGAAGATGAGCTTAAGGCACAATTTCCAGAATTATTTTCTTAGAAACACCAATCTCGAGGACGAGATTTCTTTTAAGGGGGGTAGAGCGGTAACACCCCAAATTTTTAGTCAAGATTCAAATCTTTGGATTTAGAACCATAAAACATGTTCAGAGGGGAATTTAGAAATTTTTGGACGTATTGCATGTTTTGCAAAAATTCAAATTCAAACTGGAATTCAAATTATACTCAAAACAGAAAAGAAATGAAAAAGAAAAAGGAAAACCGGAAAAAAACTGGCCAGTGGGCCGAAACCCCAGCCGGCCCAGCAACCTCCCGCGCAGCCCGCCCCCGCGCGCGCCGCGCTGCCCCTCGCTGACATGTGGGACCCGCCTGTCATCCCTAACCCCGCGACCCCGGACTTCTCCCCGCGCGCAGCGCGATCGCAACCGATCGGGAAACCTGTCCCCGCAGCAGAATTCTGGACCCTGAGGACTCTAACTCGATCACAACAGAACCACCGCCCTCCCCCGGCTATAAAAACAACCGATCCGATCAGTTTTTCGCACGCGATCGCCGATTTTCACTCCGGTGAGCACCGAGACTTCGCCGGTGAATTCTGGCCGATCTAAGCTCGGAAACTCTGATCTAACTCGTTGATCTTGATCCACCGCCTCCGGGGAACTTTGCAGGTGCAGAAAACCCGAAGATATACGGTGCAAATCCAGCTCCGACGAGCTTCGCCGTGGTTTTGCCTCGGACCTCGCTGCAGAGCACTTTCCAGGACCCCCGAGCTCGAGAAAACCCCCGAGGTGAGATCCCTGACCTCCCCTCTACCGATCTAGGCCATAAGATCACAGTTCTAGGCAGAATTCTCGAGGATCCGAAAGTTTCCGGCGAGATCGCCGCTTCCCGCCGCCGTGCGCCGCCGGCAGCGCCGCCCGCGCTCGATCAGAGCGACGTGGCCGCTTGTGCGCCGTTTATTTTAAATCGCACGGTAGACTTTAAAACCCCGCGTACCGGTTCGATGTTATAATCTCAGCCGTCGGTTTAAAATCAGACGGTCCACGTCAGCCCCGCGTTATAAAGACTGGAATTCTTACGTGCTACCCCCTGGGGTTCTCTGGAATTGAGAGCTAGCCCCGGAAACTTCAAATCTAGCCCCTGGAACTCCAGAAAATCATGTAAATTCATTTAAAAATCAGTTTTAGCCCCTGGACTTGATAGAATTAAGGAAAACACCTCTGAAAAGTGTAGCTAGACCCCTGGAAATTATGAAAATGATATTATAGACCCTGTAATGGGATGAATTCATTATTCTAGCTCTGTTTAGTATTTAATTTAGAAAATTGAATATGTGCCTAGTGTTTAAATATTAAAAAGGGGGACAAACATAATTGTCAAACTTATTAAAAACTTTCTCAGTACTTAGAAAACTTTGGAGTGAGATAAAAATATATTTTTGGGCTGAAATAAATCTGTTTCATCTATTATTCACATTTAATAGTATAGGGACACATTTTTAAGTAAAGAATAGTTAAAGAAAAATAGGGAAAATAATTATGAAATAGTATACATCAGAAGCCAAGGTCAAAATATGATCTTAAATTATTTAGGACCAGAACCTAATCTGTTTAGGTAGTGTGTATTACTAATTTAATAATAAAATGCACAATTATGCATAAGAATATAAATCTGGAAATATAGAAACTAGTAAATGATAAATGGAGTTTCTAAAGTACAAAGAATTCAGTTTAGGGTTGATAGAAATTATGAAGGCACATATGGAGAAGAAAAATACTTTTCATACATACTTGGTAGTTTAATATATAAGGAATTTATTTAAAACTGAAACACACATATATACATATATATATATATATATAGTATGTGAGTATAAATATGAACACCAAAGTAGGAATCATACACATATAAATAAAAGTGTATGCAAGCCCCAAATCAACACACATAAAGTAACCACAACACATAAAATGGAAAAGAAACTTTCATAAATATGAATGTGTGGTTTCTATGAAATAGAAGTGTGAACTCTGTCTTATGAGTGTTGTTTTTCTTTTGCTATGTGTGATGGTATGAAGTAGAACCTGCTCAAGAACAAGTTATTCAATTCCAAGACCAAGACTACCCATTTCAAGAGCAGCAAGAAGGAGGCAAGTGTCCTTGACCACTTTGATCCTATGCTAGGATGTGTAGATAGAATTATTTGCATTGTCAAGTTAAATATGAAACCCATGCTAGGAAGTTTCCCTAGAATTGCATTACCTTATTTCCTTGAAGCTTGGGTTGGGATTTATTTTGTCATGTCATTTATATACATGCATATGCTTAGCCATGCTTAGAATGGGATAATTGGGACATGAGAGCATCAGTTTATATTACCATACTCTTGAATGAGCTATTATGAGTTATGTAGAGGTAGGGATCAAGGCAAGTTGGATGTTTTGGTTGTGTGCTGGGTGCACGAGACTTGGGTTTGTGTTTAGTACTTGCCTAGATCCTAAGGACCGGTTCATGGAGCATGTAACCCGGCTTTACAGTGCCAACCACATGCTGAGATGGGGCAGCTTAGCCAATTAATTAGGTGTATCCCCGGCGTAGTATGGGTGTGTTGGATGGTGCGGGGAATAGGAGTCAGCTGGACTACCATATGAACCGCAAGGCTCAAGAGGGGGCCACTGCAGCGGGGTTGGAGCCTCTTGTATGCTGTTAGGGGTGAAACCTCAGTGGGCCCGCTGACACGACCCCACTGGTCCTGTCGAGCCAGGATCACGCTGAGGGGTGCTGCGTTGCACAACACCGTATAACACACGTCAAAGGTACAAAGCGGAAGCGGAAGCTTTATTACATAAACAAGTTTATTAACATGTTTACATCAAAATAAGTTTAGTCCACACTCGCGGGCGTAGACTAAGCATCAAGTGCACGTTCAGCCCTCGAACGTGTCCTTGCTAGCACACTCGCACACTAACTCTGCGGCGTGCACGACTCCCACTCGACGGGGTTCCCCTCCTGGGGTTCCGTCTCCTCTTCGGGAGTCCCTTCCTCATAGAACCCTGCAAAAGCTTCAAACACAAGCAGTGAGCACGAAGGCTCAGCAAGTCTGACCCGTCTCACCTAAACATGAAACTTCTACATGAGGGTGATGGGTTGCATGAGGTAAAAATCATTTGCAAGGACTCGCCTAATTAGTAGAACCTTACTTTCAAGTTTTAGCAGCAGGTTGTGGAGAACTTTATGCTAAGGCACATGAGAGAGCCGCAATCAAACAAGAAACGCATTTCTCTCATGTACTTTGCCCAAAGTTGAAAAGAACTTTAGTTAGCACTAAGCTACAACATATCATTAACAATCAATATCCAACTTTCAATCAGCAACATTTTAACATGTAACTAGCCTGTTCTTTCTACGTCACGGTACAGTGAACAAGTGGTACTCACTGACCGCGAGGGACGGCGATTATAATCGATTTACACCTGCAGGGTTACCCGAACAACCCGTCACGTACGCCCGTACTCGATGTTGCCTACAACAACCATCACGGACGCCGTACGCGACTACCTTTCACCCGTTAGCCAAATATTGAACCGGTCCCATCGTCCCGAGCAAGAGGTCCCTGCACGCGCATCTCTGTGCCGCCAGCTGATTTACACCTCGAGCTCTCAACCTACCCTCTGAACGACGGGCAATGCCTCAATACCCAGCTACCCGAGTTACATCAGTTTCCCGGTTCCCATATAGCCGGTAGGTCTTCGGTACTGTTCTAGCTTGTTCAACAGGCCCGCACACGGCTCGGTCCTCAATCGACACAAGCGGAGCTACAGCACACAGGCCCCAAAGTCCTGCTGCCCTTACTCTCCGCTCGGTCTCATTTTCTTGCCATGTGTATCATGTGCTATCTCTACCCGAGCAATGTGCCTCTAGCCTATTCTCGCGAGTAGTTCCAACTACTCGACTTGTACCGAATCCTACTCTATCCTAGCAATGCAGTGGCTAACGGGGTTTGCAATCCTAAACCCCAACCCATGGTTTTCTTGGCTATGCAGTGGGGTTTCCAAACAAGACTCTGATGCACAACATAAAGAAAACAAGTATGTGCTCAAAACAATAAAAATTTCTAAAATGGTTAATGCAAACCGGGGCTTGCCTTGCTGCTCTTGGTCGTAGGCTAGCTGTTCCTCCGGAGTAACGAAGTCTAGGACTTCGGGTTCCTCCTCGACCTTAGCGACTACATGATAAGAACAATGTATGTATTAATTAAATGCTTTTGTATTAACTTTGAAGTTGTGAAGTCTATAACCTTTACTAGATAGACCTAATGACTGTGAAACTTTTACTGTGGCTTGGTTACAACCTAAACAGAGACTTGGTCAAGTTTTAGTTGCAGCAAAGCTCATTTGAGCCCTCCACAAATAATTATGTCCTTGACCTTAATTAAAGGCTTTTAGGGTGTTCTAGGTATTTTCATGAAACAAACTATGACTTTCTGAAAACTAGATTTTCAGAGGGTTCTAATGGAATTGGTCTCACTTAATTTGGAAGTCTCTAACTAAAGATATGAGCTAAACAATTTCAGAGAAAATTCTGAAAATGTTTCTGAACATTTTCTATTTTCTCTGGAACAGTTTTACTAATCACACCATTAGGTGGACTAAATGAGCTCAAATGGATCTGAAATTTTTATGGTAGTTCAAGGATATTTTGGTGAACATCTCAGCAAAATTTCAGGATTTTCCTCCAAATGATTCTCCAGTTAAAATTCCTAACAGTTTAAACTTTAAGGAATTAATTCTGGAGAATTAAGGAATCTCATGAAGTGACACTTGATTTTCTGGAAAGTACTCAAAGAGCTGAATCCAGCAAAATTTGGTTCACTCAATTTGGAGCTTTCTAGCCAAAGTTATAAGGATTTGAAGTTTGAAGGAAATCTGAAAATCGGGGAAAAGTTTAAACTCGCGCGTGGGCCCAGGAGACACGCGTCGCACGCCGAAGCGACAGCACACCGCGGCCCACAAGGCTTTTGCGCGCCAGCACACCCGATCCCGGCCGCAGCCGGATCCCGATTCAAAATATCGGCCGCTGACAGCTGGGGTCCACCCCCTTCTTCAACCTCGCGACACCCGCGCTCCGCCGCCGAGGGACCTCGCCGGAGAGCTCGCCGCCGGCTGCTGTACAGCTTCAAACTTCTTGATTCTGGCCGCCCCTGCCTACTTTTACTTGGGGAACATGATCCGAGGGTCAGCTGCTCATGACAACGGCCGGAGCATGGTCGGCGACGAGCCGCCATATCGGAACGACTTCGGCCATGTCGGCTGATGCTCCTAGTGCCTCAGCTACTTGGGAAACCGGTCGGGGAGCATCAGTGGACCTCAGAGAAGGTCGACATGAACTCGGGGCAGCTCGGGGAAGGCCCGAAATAGGTCCTCACCGTGCGCCCGATACCCCCCGTGCGTTCCGCCATTAGTAGACCTTGAATTACGCCGGGCACAGAAGTTCTCCGGCCCAGAGTTGTGAAGGCAACTTGTGCGTCACCGTGTCTAGTTCGTGTGGGAGTGGCCTGAGGCCCTCTAATCCTTTCTAGAGCACGAATTAAACAGAATCGTACCCGAGGGTCGTTCTGCACACAGAAAGGGGAAAAGTGGAAATTCGCCGCCGGTGAGCAACCACTCGAGCTGTGGCTCGGGGATGAGCAGCACCGATCACTTGCGCGTCCAAGGGTGCCTTGGCTCGGGCGTGACAACGCCCAGGTTGGGCTGTCCACGAGAGCCCGAGGTGCGGCGGTTTCCAGTTCCGAGTTTGATCTTTCGGCACAGCCGATATCACTCGGTTTCAATCGATTTCTATCAATGGGAAGGATGGAGGATGGTTGCTAGTACCTTACTGGGACCTTGGAATGGAAAGAGGGAGCTGCGATCGGCTTGATCAAGCAGGAACTCGAGCGGCGGCGATGGCAGTGGGAAAAGCAGTCGCGCACGTCGGTAGCTCGGGGAAATGGTGACTGAGGCACGCCGGGGAGGGAATAAATAGCTCGGCCGGCTGGCCTCCGGCTTGGGGCACGCAGCAGGAGCTGGCGCCGGCCGGCCCCTTCGGTGGCGCGCGCGCACAACAGCCGGGAACCGACTGAACTGTGGTTCAGTCGGTTTGCTTTGAGGCTGAGGCTGACATGTGGGTCCCACTCCTCTTTTAACCTCTGAAATTTATTCCTAACAGCTGTGGTAAACAGTGAACCCTATTCTACCCTTGGCAACTCAAATTATTCACCCAAGAACCATTTGAATTGATCAAAGTTCAAATGAGGTTTGGTTTGAATGAATTTCAGCACAAGTGCAGTTTGAAATTCAAATAAAGTTTGAATTTCTCCCCCTTAGCTCATGTCAAGATCAACTCCAAATGGAGTGAAAATTGGTGTGTGAGCTCACAAAAATGTGCTGAGCAAGAATATGCCTTCCACTTTTAAATTCAGTGGGTGAAAACAGTTTGAATTTGAATATGTCTTCAAACTGCCCCTTTCCTATCTACACCCAAGATGACCTCAAAAATGTTTTGAATTTGGGTGAAACTTGGCATGGACATCCTTAGCAAAGTGTAGGAGTTTTCATATGTCCAGCCCATCTATATCACATGTGGGAAGTACCACTTTTGCAATGTGTGAGTTTGTTCCCTAATGAGCATGTTGATAATTGTTACTTGCTCTTTATTTGTGTTCATCATTTTTCCTCAAATGAGGTGTGTGGTGTGGGGATGAACACTGCAAATGGGTGTCAAAAACTGAGGCCCTTACATTCCTCCCCCCTTAAAAGAATCTCGTCCCGAGATTATAAGGTGAAAATGAGAGAGAGGACGGTGGAAAAATTACCGGATATGCGACGTGAGAAAGTCGGGGTAGTTAGTGCGAAGGAATTCTTCGCTCTCCCATGTCGCTTCATCCATGGAGTGATTACTCCACAGAACCTTGTAGAACCACAACGTACGGTTGCGTGTGGTTCGGGCCTTTTCATCAATAATCTGCACCGGTTCCTCCCGATAGGTGAGATCCGGTTGCAGTTCTTCAATGTCTTCCAGCTGAACGGTAGTTGATAGCTTGAGACACTTCCTCAGCTGGGAAATGTGAAAGACGTCGTGCACACCGGAAAGTGCTTCTGGTAATCTTAGCCGGTATGCCACCGATCCACATCTTTCGGTAATCTGGAATGGACCGATGAATCGGGGTGCTAACTTTCCTCTCACCCCAAATCTGTTTACGCCCTTCATTGGAGACACTCGTAGATATACGTGGTCTCCAGCTTCGAATTGTAACGGACGCCTTCTCCGGTCCGCATACTGTTTCTGTCGGGATTGAGCGGCTTTTAGGTTCGCTTGAATTAATCGAACCTTTTCTTCCGCGTTGTTGACAAGATCAATCCCGAAGGTAACCCTCTCGCCAGACTCACACCAATTCAATGGTGTGCGGCATTTTCTCCCGTATAGCGCCTCGTAGGGCGCCATCTTGATGCTGGCTTGGTACCCATTGTTGTACGAGAACTCGGCTAACGGCAAGTGATCATCCCAGTTCTTGCCGTGGTCGATAGCGCAAGCTCGTAGCATGTCTTCTAAGATTTGATTTACCCGCTCCGTTTGCCCATCCGTCTGCGGGTGGTAGGCTGAACTACGGATCAGCTTCGTCCCCAAGGCAGCGTGGAGCTGCTCCCAAAAACGGGACACAAATAAAGTGCCCCGGTCCGATACGATAGTACGGGGTACGCCGTATAAGCATAGGATCCGTGAGATGTACAGTTCAGCGTACTTCTTGGCGTTGTAGTTGGTGTTGACCGGGATGAAATGGGCAACTTTGGTGAGCCGATCGACGATCACCCACACAGAATCATGTTTCTGTAAGGTGGTGGGTAAACCGACGACGAAATCCATGCTCACGTCCTCCCACTTCCAGGCAGGAATGCCCAGTGGTTGCAGCAGTCCCGGTTTCCGCATGTGGTCTGCCTTCACCCGTCGACATGTATCACACTCGGACACGTATTTTGCAGTCTCTCGCTTCATCCGTGTCCACCAAAACTTGCTTCTGAGTTCTTGATACATCTTGTTGCTGCCGGGGTGAATAGAAAACTTTGATAAGTGAGCCTCATCAAAGATTTTCTTCCGTAACTCCGGGTTTCGGGGTACGACGATCCGGTCCTTGAACCATAGGACGCCGTCTCCGTCCTTCCGGAAACATTTCAACTCCCCACTATCTACACGTCTCCGCAAATGTGACATGCCCTTGTCATTCTTCTGGGCTGCCGCTATCTCTTCACGGATGGTGGGGATCAAAGCTAGGTTGTAGAGAGCTCCGTGTGGAATCACATGTAGTGGTGGTTCGCTCTCTTCCAACGGTGTGATGGTCAGATTATTGACGTGTGACTTGCGGCTCAGCGCATCTGCCACAACGTTTGCCTTGCCCGGATGATAATGGATCTCTATCTCGTAATCCTTTATCAGTTCTAACCATCTTCGTTGCCTCATGTTCAGCTCCTTCTGAGTGAATATGTACTTGAGGCTTTTGTGGTCGGTATATAAATGTACGAGGTTACCGAGTAGGTAGTGCCTCCACATCTTCAGTGCAAGTACCACGGCAGCGAGCTCCAAGTCGTGAGTGGGATAATTTTGCTCATGGTTCCTAAGCTGCCGTGATCCATACGCGACCACTCTTCGGTCTTGCATCAGCACACATCCGAGCCCAATGCCGGATGCATCGCAGTACACATCGAACGGTTTTGTTGTGTCTGGCTGCGCCAAAACCGGTGCTGATGTTAGGTGCTTGACTAAAGCCTTGAATGCTGCTTCACATGCTGGACTCCAAACATATTTGGTAGCCTTCTTCAGCAGCTCTGTCATTGGCTTGGCAATCTTCGAGAAGTTCGGAATGAACCTCCGATAATATCCCGCGAGTCCGAGGAAACTCCGTACCTCATGAACAGTTCTCGGGGATTTCCAATTCAGCACTTGCGTGATTTTGCTCGGGTCCACAGCGATACCCTCCGCCGAGATGATATGCCCGAGGAAAGGCACTTGCGATATCCAAAATTCGCATTTGCTGAACTTTGCGTATAACTTGTGATCCCGCAGCCGTTGCAAGACTATACGCAGATGTTTCTTGTGATCTTCCTCCGACTTGGAATATACCAGGATGTCGTCGATGAAGACCACGACAAACTTGTCCAGCTCCGGCATGAACACCGAGTTCATTAAGTACATGAAGTGAGCTGGAGCATTGGTGAGGCCGAAGGACATGACCAGGTACTCATAAAGTCCGTACCTTGTCGAAAAAGCTGTATTTGGAATGTCCTCAGCCCTGATCTTAATCTGATGGTACCCGGATCTTAAATCCATCTTGGAAAAGACCTTTGCTTCGACCAACTGATCAAACAACATGTCGATCCGTGGCAACGGGTACTTGTTCTTGATGGTTACGGCATTTAATGGACGGTAGTCCACGCAAAGCCGCAACGTTTCATCCTTCTTTTTGACAAATAATGCCGAACAGCCCCATGGCGAGGAGCTCGGCCTAATAAAACCCTTCTCCAGAAGGTCCGTGAGCTGAGTCTTCAGTTCAGCCAACTCCTTGGGCGCCATCTTGTACGGCCTTCGGGATATTGGCATGGTTCCCGGTGCAAGTTCAATCTTGAACTCCACCTCTCTATCGGGTGGCATCCCCGGCAAATCATCCGGGAATACATCAGGGAATTCTCGGACCACTGGAATGTCTTCCAATCTGATGGTTGTGGCTTGATAGACACTTGGAAGTTTTATTTCTGGACTGTCCAGAAATAATGAGTGAGAACCGTGCACTCCTGAGTTTAAGTGCACGACTCGGAGGACGGTGTCTAAAACAGCGCCGTGGCGGTTTAACCACGACATCCCTAGGATGACATCGACCTTCTGTCCCTCTAAGATAATGAGAGACGTGGGGTACACTCTACCCGCTAAGCATAATGGTGCTTTGGAGACCATTACGCTTGCTGAAATCTTCCCACCCGGTGAACAAATTAAATATGGACTATCGGTGGGTAGTATTGGCAAGCTGTGTTTAGCAATGAAAGCTTGGCTAATAAAATTATGCGTGGCGCCTGAATCAAATAGTACTATAGCGGGATGCTGGTGGAGTTGGAACATACCCGCAAGGATTGGCTCGCCCTCCGGCACGTCCTCAATGGCAAGCTGGTGGACAGTACCGGGCCTAGGGTTTGCCCGCCGCGCATTAGTAGGGTTCCGGGGTTGATTCCTCCCCGGAAACTGTGGTACCACTCCGCCGCCTTGCCTCTCCGGGCAACTGCTCGCGAAGTGTCCTGGACGACCACACTTGTAACATGTGGCCGCTGCTGGTGGAGTACTTGGTGGACGAAAGCCCGGCATGCGTTGCGGAGGTGCAAACGCACGCGGCATCGCCCGCTGCTGCTGTTGTTGTTGCGGTGGTGCTGGCAGTGCCGGCCGGAATGCCGGTGAAGAATACGGCCGACCGCGGAACGGCATCGACCGCTGTGGTGGCTGCCAGCGCGGACCTGATGGTGGGCGATTCACCATCCGAAACTTCTGAGAAGGACCGCCTCCTTCTCCGCTGCTCTGCGGCGCGCTTCGCTTTCGCTCTGCCGCCGCCAACTCCTTGCCGGAGTCTTCCTGAACAATCGCAGCATCAATTATGTCGTTGAGGCTGCCGCGATTGAACATCGCCAGCTTGTCCTTCAGGAGCGGGTTAAGCCCCTGGTAAAAGTGGTCCCGCCGCTTCTCGTCCGTATCTGCGTGATACGACGCGTAGAGTGCGAGATCGTTGAACGCTCTGGAGTACTCCAGCGCGTTCCGGCTCCCTTGTTGCAGGTGTAGGAATTCCTGCGTCTTCCTCTTCATCAAACCGGGCGGTATATGATAGGCCCGGAAGGCCGTCCGGAACTCCGCCCAGGTCATCACTCGGTCGGTGGGTTGTGAAGCACAAAAGTTGGCCCACCACGCGCTCGCGGATCCTTGGAGCTGCTGGACCGCGAACTGAGTCTTGCGCTGCTCGCTGATTTGGAGCAGCCCGAACTTCATCTCTATGGCGCGGAGCCAGTTGTCCGCGTCAAGTGGTTCATCCGCCCTTGAGAATACAGGGGGATGAGTCGCCAGGAAGTCAGAGTAGGAGCTCTGTTGGCGCTCCTCACGATCTTGACGTCTCTCTGGGCGAGACGTATTCGCAATTAACGTTTGCAGCAGCTCTGTATGCTGCTGATGTGAACCCGCCATTGCCGCGACAATGTCGGCCAATGTAACCGTTGGCAGTGGCGGTGGCGGTGTTTGCTGTTGCTGTTGCTGCTGCTGTCCCGAGGAGTCCTCGGGAGGTGGTTGGGAGGTCTCTCCCCCTTGGCTAGTACCTCCAACATCGGGGTTGGCACGAGTACGCGTCATTCTGAAATTCAACACAGCAGCAATTAGCACATGTCTTACTCAAAATTCCATAAACAGGAGTAAGTATTGAAGCGACGCATGATTAACTTGCACAACATTCACATATATTGATAAAGCATAAACTTTATACAAGATACATTATTCTCGGATCTCCGAGAAGTCGTGCTCATGTCGTCACTACCTATACATACGCTACTGTCTACACGACATGTCACCGATTACAAAAGTTGGGTTACGCTACCCTAGCTGCCCTACTTGGCAACCGTAACCCCCTACTCGGAGTAGAACTCGACCTCCTGTGGGTCGTCCTCCTCCGGTACCTCTGCTGGTGGCTCGGGGTCTACCACCTCTTCTCCCATTCCAGGTTCTCCCATGGCTGGAAGACCCAAGACTACCGGTACGCCCAATACCGGGGGCACGAGGTCCTGCAATGCATGCACCTCGTCCATAGCCTGGTTGTAGTCCTCTTCCCAGCCTTGTCCTTCCTCAATAGCGTCGTCCCGCTCTTGAGCAAGGTCCTCATTCTGCTGGGTTAGGGTCTGCACCAGCTCTTGCAACGCCGCAATGTCAACACGGCTCTTCTTCTTTGCCTTCTTCAGACGACGCAACTGATTGTGTTGTTCATTCAGTCGCTTGATCGTCGGAAGGAGCACATTGCGGAGTGCACTGTGAGCACTCTCAAAATGATCTCCACGGCTTGTGCTCTCCTTGAGCTTGGTGGCGAGATGCTCCGTATGAACAGCTTGGCTGTCCATCACAGCGTTTCCCGCCCTCATTTGGAGGCTGAGATTTGCCTCCGCGGGGTTGTACCTTGGGCAACTCGGGTTTGTTGCCTCTAGGTACCTCTCTTCCCACACATGCTGAGCTCGTCCCTCCACCGGAACGAGTGCGTATGGAGTTCCCTCCATAGCCTGTACGTGTAGTTGGCAGAAACGTGACATAGTGTCACGGGCTGCCACTTGCCACATCCCTTCCGGTTGTCTTCCTCTCACCGTGACGGTGAATGGCACCCAACCGGGTGGCGTAGGCCCTGCAGGAACCTCGACATGGATCGTCCACGTCTTGTTCCCCTCTTCGCCTTCTTCCTTGGCGAAGTATTGCGGCATCTGGTTGTACCCGAAATATTGGAGCATTAGCCACAATGCTCCCGGGTAGCCGCTACGGTCAGAGCAGTGGGAAACTACCCACCCGTTCTCCAACCGTTTATCTGCTGCCATCTGTAAAAATATATTTGAGAAATGTCAAATATTTATTTAAACAGTAAACCATTGAGTTATAACATAAGATATGTCATTGACCCCTTAACACTTGGAAACATAGTTCAAATTTTTAAACAAATTTGACTGCTGATCTGCTGTTCCCATGACAGCCCTGACCAGTTTCCATATCAATCTGATTTAGGCCAGGTTAAAAGCAAAACCAGTCCTGGAGCTCAACATCAAAGTTAAAGTTAACTTCAATAGCTTTCCAGAAAGTATTTGGTTGGCCTAAGATCTGCTCTGGTTCAAAGGTTATGAGATGTCAAAGTTAACAGAATTTCTGGGAACAATTGGACAGCACCTCCCTGCCTTAGGTACTGATTTGATCCAAGAATTCCAGTTAATTCTGTTCCTAATCTGACAAAACTTTCTGTTACAAAGTTGTAACCCATCTCATAAGCTTCCCAGAACCACCTCATTTTCTATTTTTGGATTTTTATGCAGGAAGTTATGCTTAATTTACAGAGAGTCTACAGAGAGTCTTTGCTCCGTCCTGTTTTCTGGACAGTTTCAACTCTACTGCATTTTTCGAGTGGTTAAGGGATGAAACACCTCTGGAACTCAACAGAAAAGTTGTAAAGCTCCTCCAAAGCTTTCCAGAAATGTATCATACGACCCCAACCTCGAAAGAACTCAACCTCTAACCTCTGATTAACTTCAGCCTTGATTTAGCTGAAAACAGAGTGCTCTGTCCTTAACATCCTATAAGTTGAAAATTTATTAACTTTGAATATCCTGTTCAAGGGAAGGAGTTACATCAAGTTTTACTACTTTGGATCAAAACCTTCAAGTTTTTAAATGAAGTTGTTCATTTAGTTGGGTGTGACGTCGAGGCGTCACCAGATTATGTCGGTACTACGTCCTCACAAAGGAAAAACCTATACCGGATTTAGCCGGCTTCGTTAGTTCAGTGGCACTACTCGTCACTCGCACACGGATGCTACACGTCTACCGTTTCGTGGTAAGGCTACCTGCAGAAACTCAAACAATCATCAGACTCGGCTGCACACCGAGCCCGGAATCCATACAGTTTGTACACCCGGCCGTCATCACTCGCCCGGATGTTCTCAAGCCAAACACGCCTTGAGTTACGTGTTCACGTTTCAGACCACGTGACGGGGTCTCCCATGTTGCACCACGCACGCCAGGGACAGACGTTGCTCGAATACCCCAAACGACATGAAGAGTCGTAGAGGATATCAAAGCGGGTCGGGTTACCTGCCACCCGTGGGGCTCCACCCTTCAGCTTGTGCGCACTGGTGGACAGCGCTTACGTGCACCCCCCAAGACATGAACGTCCCGAGATGCACGATTTTCCGACATAACAAATAAGTTAATAAGCCACTTTCTATATACTAATAACATCCTTATACGGGCTACTAACTCGTTCCTCACTGGATTTTTGAAAAAGAAGACCTTTGTACTGTGTTAAACCTCAAGCGAGCTCTGATACCACGCTGACACGACCCCACTGGTCCTGTCGAGCCAGGATCACGCTGAGGGGTGCTGCGTTGCACAACACCGTATAACACACGTCAAAGGTACAAAGCGGAAGCGGAAGCTTTATTACATAAACAAGTTTATTAACATGTTTACATCAAAATAAGTTTAGTCCACACTCGCGGGCGTAGACTAAGCATCAAGTGCACGTTCAGCCCTCGAACGTGTCCTTGCTAGCACACTCGCACACTAACTCTGCGGCGTGCACGACTCCCACTCGACGGGGTTCCCCTCCTGGGGTTCCGTCTCCTCTTCGGGAGTCCCTTCCTCATAGAACCCTGCAAAAGCTTCAAACACAAGCAGTGAGCACGAAGGCTCAGCAAGTCTGACCCGTCTCACCTAAACATGAAACTTCTACATGAGGGTGATGGGTTGCATGAGGTAAAAATCATTTGCAAGGACTCGCCTAATTAGTAGAACCTTACTTTCAAGTTTTAGCAGCAGGTTGTGGAGAACTTTATGCTAAGGCACATGAGAGAGCCGCAATCAAACAAGAAACACATTTCTCTCATGTACTTTGCCCAAAGTTGAAAAGAACTTTAGTTAGCACTAAGCTACAACATATCATTAACAATCAATATCCAACTTTCAATCAGCAACATTTTAACATGTAACTAGCCTGTTCTTTCTACGTCACGGTACAGTGAACAAGTGGTACTCACTGACCGCGAGGGACGGCGATTATAATCGATTTACACCTGCAGGGTTACCCGAACAACCCGTCACGTACGCCCGTACTCGATGTTGCCTACAACAACCATCACGGACGCCGTACGCGACTACCTTTCACCCGTTAGCCAAATATTGAACCGGTCCCATCGTCCCGAGCAAGAGGTCCCTGCACGCGCATCTCTGTGCCGCCAGCTGATTTACACCTCGAGCTCTCAACCTACCCTCTGAACGACGGGCAATGCCTCAATACCCAGCTACCCGAGTTACATCAGTTTCCCGGTTCCCATATAGCCGGTAGGTCTTCGGTACTGTTCTAGCTTGTTCAACAGGCCCGCACACGGCTCGGTCCTCAATCGACACAAGCGGAGCTACAGCACACAGGCCCCAAAGTCCTGCTGCCCTTACTCTCCGCTCGGTCTCATTTTCTTGCCATGTGTATCATGTGCTATCTCTACCCGAGCAATGTGCCTCTAGCCTATTCTCGCGAGTAGTTCCAACTACTCGACTTGTACCGAATCCTACTCTATCCTAGCAATGCAGTGGCTAACGGGGTTTGCAATCCTAAACCCCAACCCATGGTTTTCTTGGCTATGCAGTGGGGTTTCCAAACAAGACTCTGATGCACAACATAAAGAAAACAAGTATGTGCTCAAAACAATAAAAATTTCTAAAATGGTTAATGCAAACCGGGGCTTGCCTTGCTGCTCTTGGTCGTAGGCTAGCTGTTCCTCCGGAGTAACGAAGTCTAGGACTTCGGGTTCCTCCTCGACCTTAGCGACTACATGATAAGAACAATGTATGTATTAATTAAATGCTTTTGTATTAACTTTGAAGTTGTGAAGTCTATAACCTTTACTAGATAGACCTAATGACTGTGAAACTTTTACTGTGGCTTGGTTACAACCTAAACAGAGACTTGGTCAAGTTTTAGTTGCAGCAAAGCTCATTTGAGCCCTCCACAAATAATTATGTCCTTGACCTTAATTAAAGGCTTTTAGGGTGTTCTAGGTATTTTCATGAAACAAACTATGACTTTCTGAAAACTAGATTTTCAGAGGGTTCTAATGGAATTGGTCTCACTTAATTTGGAAGTCTCTAACTAAAGATATGAGCTAAACAATTTCAGAGAAAATTCTGAAAATGTTTCTGAACATTTTCTATTTTCTCTGGAACAGTTTTACTAATCACACCATTAGGTGGACTAAATGAGCTCAAATGGATCTGAAATTTTTATGGTAGTTCAAGGATATTTTGGTGAACATCTCAGCAAAATTTCAGGATTTTCCTCCAAATGATTCTCCAGTTAAAATTCCTAACAGTTTAAACTTTAAGGAATTAATTCTGGAGAATTAAGGAATCTCATGAAGTGACACTTGATTTTCTGGAAAGTACTCAAAGAGCTGAATCCAGCAAAATTTGGTTCACTCAATTTGGAGCTTTCTAGCCAAAGTTATAAGGATTTGAAGTTTGAAGGAAATCTGAAAATCGGGGAAAAGTTTAAACTCGCGCGTGGGCCCAGGAGACACGCGTCGCACGCCGAAGCGACAGCACACCGCGGCCCACAAGGCTTTTGCGCGCCAGCACACCCGATCCCGGCCGCAGCCGGATCCCGATTCAAAATATCGGCCGCTGACAGCTGGGGTCCACCCCCTTCTTCAACCTCGCGACACCCGCGCTCCGCCGCCGAGGGACCTCGCCGGAGAGCTCGCCGCCGGCTGCTGTACAGCTTCAAACTTCTTGATTCTGGCCGCCCCTGCCTACTTTTACTTGGGGAACATGATCCGAGGGTCAGCTGCTCATGACAACGGCCGGAGCATGGTCGGCGACGAGCCGCCATATCGGAACGACTTCGGCCATGTCGGCTGATGCTCCTAGTGCCTCAGCTACTTGGGAAACCGGTCGGGGAGCATCAGTGGACCTCAGAGAAGGTCGACATGAACTCGGGGCAGCTCGGGGAAGGCCCGAAATAGGTCCTCACCGTGCGCCCGATACCCCCCGTGCGTTCCGCCATTAGTAGACCTTGAATTACGCCGGGCACAGAAGTTCTCCGGCCCAGAGTTGTGAAGGCAACTTGTGCGTCACCGTGTCTAGTTCGTGTGGGAGTGGCCTGAGGCCCTCTAATCCTTTCTAGAGCACGAATTAAACAGAATCGTACCCGAGGGTCGTTCTGCACACAGAAAGGGGAAAAGTGGAAATTCGCCGCCGGTGAGCAACCACTCGAGCTGTGGCTCGGGGATGAGCAGCACCGATCACTTGCGCGTCCAAGGGTGCCTTGGCTCGGGCGTGACAACGCCCAGGTTGGGCTGTCCACGAGAGCCCGAGGTGCGGCGGTTTCCAGTTCCGAGTTTGATCTTTCGGCACAGCCGATATCACTCGGTTTCAATCGATTTCTATCAATGGGAAGGATGGAGGATGGTTGCTAGTACCTTACTGGGACCTTGGAATGGAAAGAGGGAGCTGCGATCGGCTTGATCAAGCAGGAACTCGAGCGGCGGCGATGGCAGTGGGAAAAGCAGTCGCGCACGTCGGTAGCTCGGGGAAATGGTGACTGAGGCACGCCGGGGAGGGAATAAATAGCTCGGCCGGCTGGCCTCCGGCTTGGGGCACGCAGCAGGAGCTGGCGCCGGCCGGCCCCTTCGGTGGCGCGCGCGCACAACAGCCGGGAACCGACTGAACTGTGGTTCAGTCGGTTTGCTTTGAGGCTGAGGCTGACATGTGGGTCCCACTCCTCTTTTAACCTCTGAAATTTATTCCTAACAGCTGTGGTAAACAGTGAACCCTATTCTACCCTTGGCAACTCAAATTATTCACCCAAGAACCATTTGAATTGATCAAAGTTCAAATGAGGTTTGGTTTAAATGAATTTCAGCACAAGTGCAGTTTGAAATTCAAATAAAGTTTGAATTTCTCCCCCTTAGCTCATGTCAAGATCAACTCCAAATGGAGTGAAAATTGGTGTGTGAGCTCACAAAAATGTGCTGAGCAAGAATATGCCTTCCACTTTTAAATTCAGTGGGTGAAAACAGTTTGAATTTGAATATGTCTTCAAACTGCCCCTTTCCTATCTACACCCAAGATGACCTCAAAAATGTTTTGAATTTGGGTGAAACTTGGCATGGACATCCTTAGCAAAGTGTAGGAGTTTTCATATGTCCAGCCCATCTATATCACATGTGGGAAGTACCACTTTTGCAATGTGTGAGTTTGTTCCCTAATGAGCATGTTGATAATTGTTACTTGCTCTTTATTTGTGTTCATCATTTTTCCTCAAATGAGGTGTGTGGTGTGGGGATGAACACTGCAAATGGGTGTCAAAAACTGAGGCCCTTACACCCACGCTCGTCGGGAATCCCTTTGTAAAGGCTTCGTAGTGATCTCTTGGCCACACACCTGGGAAGTGTGAATGTGGTTCGTAGCCACTGGCATAATGGAGGTTCTTTTAGTCCACCCGGCAACGGGGGATGAAATCACTACTTGTGGGTACAGTGGTACAAACTCTGCAGAGTCAAAACTGTCTTGACAGCCGTGCTCACGGTTAAGAGCGGCCTGGACTTATTCATGATTAGAGAATTGATGGTTTTGGAAGTTAAGCGGGGAGCTTAACATTGGAAATGATGATTATGGTTATTGGTTTATGATGATGGGATGGGAGATTTGGACCATTTCACCTGTGTAGTAATGTAGGTGCTTAATAAGCTAAGGTGATAGGTATTAATTGCGTAGTGCTTTAACCATGAGTTCAACCTCTCCTTGTTCTAGCCATGCATGATATAATTTTCCCACACTTGCTGAGTACCATTGGTACTCAACCTTGCATATTTGTTGGTTTATATTGCTGCTCAGGTCAAGATAATGAGGTGGTGTATAATGACCAAGATTTTGGACCCGAGGAAGGTTTTTAGGTTCATGAAGACCCCCGGGCAACACCTGTGATGGAGCCCTAAAGAATAATATTCCGCTGCTAGTTTATTTACTTGTGATGAAGCATTAGTGTCCATTGAGACATTTGCGATGTAAGACTTATTTATATTCGACACCTGGCTTGTAATAAATGATGCTTCACTATTTGTCATCACATGTATGAGAAAATGATCCTGGCATACATGTGATATTCACTTGGTTGTTCTTCGGAAAAACCGGGTGTGACAAGAACATGGCTGGCGGCATCAGGCGACGGAAGAACAGCGCAGGCGCAACCGAGCAGCGAGCACGGGGGGAGTTTGTGCACGAGGCGAACTGAAAACACAGAGAGAACTCGGCTTCGGTCGAGCAGCACGCGAGCTGAGGTACAACGGTGATCGGTGATCAAATATTGAATTCCAAGCTGTGGCACATGCAAACCGTGCGTGGCACGTGTGAGCGAGGAACTGAGGAGATCAAAAGCATTTGGCTTTGAGTCCTACTGCGTGAGGCTGGATGACAGGTGGGCCCCACCTATCATACACTCTAACATGCAGCAGAGATCAAAATTCAATTTAAAATAGGGGATGGGCTCTAAAATTTATGAAATTTTGGAGCACAGAAAATTCCAATATGCTGAACCCAAAGGTGATGTCAGATCTGCATGTTGATTGCTCTAAATTGGAAATCTGATAGAACAGAACCTCAACCATTAGGTTCAAAATTATTTTAATTCAATAAACAGATTACACTAAATGTTTTCTGCGTGAAATTGAATCGAACAGTAAAGATGTTATTGGATATATGGAAAATATCTTGATGAATCCAAATTTTTAATTTCTACAAAGCTGTATGCAGAAATCAGATTTGAGTATGATTCACCACCCTTTTGTATCAACTTGATTAAAATAAAAAGAGTGTTTTAAACTTTGATTCAATTTATGACTGAGTCATAAATGAAAATGTGGGCTTTTCCATCCATAAGTGCTGGAAATTTGTAGGTAGAATAAATGGAATATTCTTAACCCAAAGGTGCACTCAGATTTGGAAATTGACCAAGTTGAATTTGGAACTTAAGATTAAATTTGAATTTCACTTTATGTATTTCTTAACTATAATAGCAAATCAGCTTCAAAATCTGTGAAATTTGGTAGCCTGCCTAAATAAGAAATGGGGAGTTCAAATGTGAGATCAGATTGTGATTTTTATTTGCTGCGTTTGAATTTCAGATTTAACTTGATCTCACACCCATTTAATTTAAAAATTTAATTCCCCCCATTTTGAACTTCCCTAAACTTGATGAATTTTTGTGGTATTTCACAAGGACCAGCAAGGGCATTCAAGTCCTCTTGGAGGCCCAAACTATATCAATTTTGAGACCGTTTCAAAGTCTAAGAGCAGGCCACATTTAAATGGACACCCAGGTCACTCCAGGCTCCATTTTTTACGTGCTACATATGCATGGAAAAGCTAAAAGATAACATTTTTAATGGCACCGTCTCATGTCTAAATCCTTCCAGATTTAACAGGGATCATTGAAATAATGGACATATAAAATTTATCATGATGTTGTGCTACCGTATTTTATCTTTTGGGTTGTGTATCAAGTTGAGACTATTAAGAACACGTCTTCGGATGGAGTACGATCCAAATATCCATCTGGCCTTCCTTCCACCTATTTAGACCTCTTGGCTGCCACAAAAAAACACTTGGGTTTTACTTATATTAATGCACCTTGAACATTTTTAGTGTACATCGGTTTGTGAGAGTCAACTTCAATAACGACGGTGAGAAGTTTTTGTTGTGCCGATTTTTTCACTAATCATGCTATTGTAGAGCAACAACTAGTGAAACCATTTTTGATTTACCTTTGTTTCAAGTTGATTTGCCTATTGGTCCTTGCGAAATAGGAGTTGTGTGCTAATGCTTTTATTATTCCTATGCTACAACAAGTGAATGTACTTGATACTTGTATTTTTAATTCATCCACTTACGCTAAAATTAAACATTTGATTCCCATTACATGTAAAGGAATTATCTGAAATTATTGTCTTTTCTAAATAATTTGGGTTGTATTGAATTTCATATTCCTTTACCCTAATTAACTAGAAATGATTTTCTGACAATCATGAACGTAGTATTGTGTTTATGGTGAGTCAAGTTACATATGTTCAAATATGAAATATCCTTTTATGTTAGATTAATGCGATCAATTAAATGGATGCACTAAAACTAATATTGTCTTGTCAAGTTTCTCTATACATGTTTTCATGCAACAGGGACAACACATAATAGAGGGACATTGTTAGTTGTGGTTGTGCAACACGGTCAGTGCATATTCTCACTCAAAAGCAATTATCTTTGCTGGCCATTCGAGCAAGTCCAGAACAGCTTATCGTAAAGAAGGGGAGGATGATCAGACCATGCATATCACCCCTGCACACACAAGGACAATATAGTAGTAACATGACTACTTTGTTCTGAACGACTACATTTACATCTTGACTGTATCGATACCTGCTTCACTTACATTAACAAGGGCTGTTTTAAATTTCTTAGAAATTTGCCAAGGCTAGGTTCACATCTAGCACTTGATGTTTGTGCCAAGGATGCCAACATTTGAGTGCCATACTGGCCTCCTCCTTTCATACCAACCAGGGGACTTGGTGGCTTTGCAATTTGGACCAATACTTGATAGAAGAAGATAAGCATGAGGCAAGAACGACATCAATTCAATAAAGTGGGGATGATGAGGACATCACTTATTTCGTTACATACAACACTCCTCCATTAAACATACAAGTTCTAATTAGTAGAGTTCACACGCAGCAATTGAGTTTAGAGGTGAGCTCATTTTGATATGTTTCTTTATATGATTTTGTGAATAGATTGTTATATAATTATTTAATTATGATTAGGAATCATGGATATGATCAAGAAGTATTTTGGAAGAAGTCTTGGGGCATGGGGGACCAGCAAGGACATCTAACTCAAGTTGGAGGCCCAAACCATATCAACTCTGAGTTCCTTTTAGAGTTCATGAGCTGACTGCATTACAACGGATGCCAAGATCTCATCTGGGGTCCATTTCAGACATTCTATATATTAAAGGAAAGCTAAGACGATAATCTTTCCAATGGAACTGGTCTCATATCAAAATTCATCTAGAGTAAACAGGAATCATCGAAACAAGTGAACATTTAGAATCTGTCTCGATGTTGCATCATAATATTTTGGTTTGTGGGTCATGTATCAAGTTGAGTCCATTAAAAATATGTTTGGTTCAACTGTGAATTCCTGAGAATCTGATTTTATCTGTAAGCTGCAGGAAAGCTGCTGTGAGCTATGAAAAAGAAAAAAGAAAGAAAATAATTTGGATGTATAACCAATGACAGGTGGGTAATTTTTTCCAATTGTTGGATGAGGAATTTGAAAAATTTAAGGAAGGAGGTAACTCTAGTTTGTACTAGAAAATCTACAACTTTTAAGAATCTGATTCGCAAAAAAAACCCTTTAGTTGAGATTTCAGACTTTGACAGAAAATATGTTCGAAAAAGCTGAACCAAACAAACCCTAAGAATGCATCCTAAGGTTGGAGTACGACCTAAATACTCATGTGGTCATTCTTCCACCTATTTATACCACTTGGCCCTACCAGAAGCTCTTGGGTTTTGTTTAGATTTGTCTTGAACAGTTTTATCATACATCAGTTTGTGAGACCCTAACTTCGAGTGCTTAATAGATTTTAGCAATTTAGCTACATTCTTTATTGTTCTTTCTCGTTTCTTTGATTCGTAGATAAGGATTAGCCTTCCTGCCGAGGTCAACTGTAACACCCTCATATTCGTTATCATGCATTGCATCCATTTTCATGTAGAGAAGCATTTAAAAAGAGGAAGAAAAGAAATGAAGGAATATAGAAACAAATAAATAAATTAATAAAATAAAATAATAATAGGAAATAATAAAAAGAAATAAAAGAAAAAAGAGAAAAAACCCGGCCGCCCCAAATCGCCCCCTGATTCCCCCCCTAAATATCCCCTAGGGATTTTTTCCCCAAATTTTAGCCGCACCAATATCCCTAGGGATTTTCCCCCACTTTGGGGATTTTCTCCCCCACCTTGACCGCACCCCATTAGGGGGAGAAAACCCTAGCCACACCAAGGAAAGTCCGCCTAGGGATTTTGCTCTCCCCCAATTAATCTCAGCCCGTGATGGAAAATATTTGATTAAATTCCAGCCCCTAGCTTCCACCTTTCCTCAAATTAAATCTGAGCTCTTGATTAAAACATTTGCTGAAATCCTGGCCCCTATGGATATTTCCCCCTTATAAATAAAACCCCTTCCCCTCTCCTAGCCGCCACCCTGCCCAAAATTCCTGGCCGCCTCCTCTCCCATTGCTGCCAAGCTCTGGTCGCCGCCCTGCTAGGTGCCTTGGCCGCCGTCGAAGCTCTACCCTGCCTCGCCATCGCCGGAGAAGAAGACCCCAGCGCCCTGCCCCAGCTGCAGCACCGTTCTGTCCTGAGGACATAGCCCGGCTGCTGCCATTTCTAGAAAAAGACCAGCCGCGGAGGAGGAGAGGAGGAAGGAGAGAGGTAGGTCCCGTTCACCCCTCTTACCACATCGCTGCTTTTGCTAAGAACCCCATTTCTCCACACCCTGCAAGCAGGAGCTACTGCATGTATGTAGATCACGCTCCGGTCTATGTTTTGACGATGGAATTGATCTACTACTCGAGTTAGGATCATAGCCACGTCCACACTTATTTCCAGCAGCACCATTTGTCGTAAAACCCCATGAAAACTTACTAGAACTCGCAAGAACACATGCAAACTGATCGCTATAGGCTGCACTATAGGATTTGCATGCATCCACATCATTGCATCTTGAGTAAAGCTTGTGCATAACATTGATTGCTGTATTATTTGTAGTACATGGTCGTGAATAGAAGAACACGCTCAAGAGGCCATCTATGAGGACCTCCAGCACCAAGACTTCGAGACGCTTGAGCACCACGAACCGCGGGAGCAAGGCAAGTGCCCCTTCACCATGTTGAACCTAAGCTTTCGAACTGTTTTGCTTGTGAAAACTGCATGCTCGTGTCAACTTGATGGGAAATCCTTTTGTAGGAGTTTACTAGTTTTGTTAGCCACCCTTGTCGCTGGGAACTTGTTGAGTCGGGTATGGTCATTTTTCTCTTTTGCTTCGCATAACTTACGGAATTAAGGAAAACTGAAATAAACATGTTTAGCTACTGCACTCATAAAGATTAAAGATGATGAGAACATGATGATGTTAATGAGCATGGAATCAGGGAGATCTAGGAAAGCTTGGTTCATGGTTTTTCTGATCAATATGGTGGTTTGCTTGCCTTAGCTCTAAGGATCGGTTCATGCGAGAACATGCCAGGAAAACAGTGCCACTACAAGGCCAAGTATGGGTGCCGCTTAGCTAACTAATTAGGTGTGTTGCTAGCTTGTTATGGACCATTGGATGGCGCGGGGAATGGGAGTCGAGGACTGCCCTGGGAACTGCATGGCACACAAGGGGGTCCGTGGGTGGGAGAATGGAGATTCGAACCTGCTGGCGAAACCTCAATGGGTCCGTACATTTGTAGCAAGGATTTTGTTTCTCTGCAAATTATTCCTTCTAAGAATTCCAGCAAAAGTTGCCTCACTATTTTTAGAGCTTCCTACCCAAAGTTATGGGCTCCCAAAGTTTAGACAATTTCGGATTTTATTTTGCACAGAGAACTCCCTCCCGGTGGCTGACAGTGGGCCCCCCGGTCAGTCTTCTTCAACACCTCGACAGGGCTCGCGCGCACCGATACCCCGGCAATGGCACGCCTCGTTCTTCGCCGTTTCTCCACCATTTTCGATGAGGTTTCTTCCTACACGTTCCTTGGAACCTAGCCTATCAGCGGGGCAAGGTTTTACCTCATGAAAATGCCAGGAAAACGATCGGCAGAGGCGGCGGCGGTCAGAGGCGCGGCGACGATGAGGGACGGCGTGTCCTGAGCCAAATTCAACGAGCCAAGCTGCCGTACAGCACCACTAGAGGTCGGGAAACATGATTATACAACAAAAACTTGCAGGAAATGGCAGGAACATGGCTGTCACCGTGGACCAACACATTTTTGGCCTCCGGTGGTGAATTCTCGTCGCCTGGGGCGTAGGGTGGATGGTTTGCTGTGGGCTTTGGCCTGGGGGATCGCTAGAGATGCTAGTATCTGTAGCTTGAATCGAAGGAAAGATGATCACTGACACGACCCCAATGGTCCTGTCGAGCCAGGATCACGCTGAGGGGTGCTGCGTTGCACAGCACCGTATAACACACGTCAAAGGTACAAAGCGGAAGCGGAAATTTTTATTACATAAACAAGTTTATGAACATGTTTACATTAAAATAAGTTTAGTCTACACTCGCGGGCGTAGACTAAGCATCAAGTGCACGTTCAGCCCTTGAACGTGTCCTTGCTAGCACACACGCACACTAACTCTGCGGCGTGCATGACTCCCACTCGACGGGGTTCCCCTCCTGGGGTTCCGTCTCCTCTTCGGGAGCCCCTTCCTCATAGAACCCTGCAAAAGCTTCAAACACAAGCAGTAAGCACGAAGGCTCAGCAAGGCTAACCCGTCTCACCTAAACATGGAACTTCTACATGAGGGTAATGGGTTACATGAGGTAAAAATCAGTTGCAAGGACTCGCCTAATTAGTAGAACCTTACTTTCAAGTTTTAGCAGCAGGTTGTGGAGAACCTTACGCTAAGGCACATGAGAGAGCCGCAATCAAACAAGAAACGCATTTCTCTCACGTACTTTGCCCAAAGTTGAAAAAAACTTTAGTTATCTCTAAGCTACAGCATATCATTAACAATCAATGTCCCGCTTTCAATCAGCAACATTTTAACATGTAACTAGCCTGTTCTTTCTACGTCACGGTACAGTGAACAAGTGGTACTCACTGACCGCGAGGGACGGCGATTATAATCGATTTACACCTGTAGGGTTACCCGAACAACCCGTCACGTACGCCCGTACTCGATGTTGCCTACAACAACCATCACGGACGCCGTACGCGACTACCTTCCACCCGTTAGCCAAATGTTGAACCGGTCCAATCGTCCCGAGCAAGAGTTCTCTGCACGCGCATCTCAGTGCCGCCAGCCGATTTACACCTCGAGCTCTCAACCTACCCTCTGAACGACCAGCTATGCCTCAACACCCAGCTACCCGAGTTACATCAGTTTCCCGGTTCCCATATAGCCGGTAGGTCTTCGGTACTGTTCTAGCTTGTTCAACAGGCCCGCACACGGCTCGGTCCTCAATCGACACAAGCGGAGCTACAGCACACAGGCCCCAAAGTCCTGCTGCCCTTACCCTCCGCTTGGTCTCATTTTCTTGCCATGTGTTTCATTTGCTATCACTACCCGAGTCGAGTGCCTCTAGCCTATGCTCGCGAGTAGTTCCAACTACTCGACTTGTACCGAATCCTACTCTATCCTAGCAATGCAGTAGCTAGCGGGGTTTGCAATCCTAAACCCAACCCATGGTTTTCTTGGCTATGCAGTTGGATTTCCACACAAGACTCTAATGCAAAGGATAACAATACTCACGTAAGTGCTCAAAACAATAAAAATTTTATAAAAAGGTTAATGCAAACCGGAGCTTGCCTTGCTGCTCTTGGTCGTAGGCTAGCTGTTCCTCCGGAGTAACAAAGTCTAGGACTTCGGGTTCCTCCTCGACCTTAGCGACTACATGATAGAAACAATACATGTATTAATTTAATGCATTTGTATTAAGTTTGAAGTTGTAAAGTCTATACCCTTTTCTAGACAGACCTAATGACTGTGAAACTTTTATTGTGGATTGGTTACAACCTAGACAGAGACTTGGTCAAGTTTAAGTTGCAGCCAAGCTCATTTGAGCCCTCCACAATTAATCATGTCCTTGACCTTAATTGGAACTCTTAGGGTGTTCTAAGGATTTTCATGAAACAAACTATGACTTTCTGAAAACTAGATTTTTAGAGGGTTGTAATGGAGTTGGTCTCACTTAATTTGGAATTTCCTAACTAAACATATGAGCTAAACACTTTCAGAGAAAATTCTGAAAATGTTTCTGAACATTTTCTATCTTCTCTGGAACAGTTTCACTAATCACACCATTAGGCGGATTAAATGAGCTCAAATGGATCGGAAACTTTTATGGTAGTTCAGGGATATTTTGGTGAACATCCCAGCAAAATTTTCAGGATTTTTCTCCAAAGGATCCTCCAGTTAAAATTCCTAACAGTAAACTTTGAGGAATTAACTCTGGAGAAAATAAGGAGTTTCGTGAAGTGAAACTTGATTTGCTGGAAAGCACTCAGAGAGCTGAACCCAGCAAAATTTGGTTCACTCAATTTGGAGCTTTCTAGCCAAAGTTATGATGATTTGAAGTTTGGAAGAATTCTGAAAATCGGGGAAAAGTTTAAACTCTCGGGGCCCGCGGGGACACGTGTCGAGCGTGGAGGTGTCCGGCACACCGGGGATACCACACGTGTCGAGCGCGGAGGTGTCCGGCACACCGGAGCTCACAGGGTATTGCGCGCCAGCACAGCCGATCCCCGGCCACACCCGATCCCGATTTAAATTCTTCAGCTGCTGACACGTGGGCCAGCCGGCTTATTCTTCCTCCTGCCGTTCTCTCGCGCCCGCGCCGCCGACCTCGGCGGAGCAGACACGAAGCTCACCGGCTCACCGCTGCCGGACCTCCCATGGGCTGAAACTCGCCGCCAGGGGGTTGTCGACGTCGAGGAACACGTCGGTGGTGTCAGGTCGGGCTGAGGGTGACCGGAAATAGCCCGGCGACGTGCCGCGGCCTCGGTTGAGGTTCGGCACCGTCGACCGTGGTTTCTAACCCGCCAACACCTCGAACAAACGGCCCTACAGCATCAGTGTACCACTAGGAAGCTTGACAAGGTGTCAAAAGGGTTCAGGGATGGCGGTAAGTTGGTCGGCACCGTGTGACCGATCGTGCTCGCCATGATCGCCCTTGATCGAGCTCGAAATTCATTACTCCTAGACAGTTTTACGCCACGGATGCAGAAAAGAACTTGATTGCCGGCTAGTACAGCGTCTATGTGCAGGATTTGATGACCTCCGAAAGATCATAGAGCGTGAATTTAAAGAAACCGTACCGGAAGCTCGGTTTACGGTCGCCGGAGCAAAAACTGAGAATTCGCCGGCGAGAGTTCACAGCGTGGCTTGAGCTTCAGGTGGAAGCAGTGTGGAGTCCGTGCGCTCCTGTTGCCGCCCTTGCTCGGCCGTGGAAGTGGTTGCAGCGTGCTGCTCGCGTGAAACCGATCGCCGTCCTTCAGCTAAACTGCGGCGGTCGTCGTTGGTCACGGGAACAGGGGCCGAAACCCGGTGGTCCAGGCGTTGGGAGGGTGGTGCGCGACCTCCGGTGGCTGTCTAGCAGCTTAGGAACAAAGGAGATTGTTTTGCTGGTTTTCCCAATTGAGCAGAGAGCTGCGGCGAGAAACAATGCCGCTGCTCGGGTTTGCCCGTGAGAAGATAACGCCGGCCGACTCCTGCTCGGCTGAGGCGGTGCCGGTTGCGTGGGGGCGCGAGCAAGCCGCCCTGGATGCCAGCACGCGGAGAGGGAAGCAGCTGGTGGCGCCGGTAGCTGCTCGGTGGCACAGCCGACAGCTGCTCGGTGGAATTTCCCACCGAGACTCTGACTTTGGTTGCAAGTTTCTCCTTCTTCCCTCTATGACATGTGGGTCCCACCCGGGGTTTTAACCTCTGAAATTTACTCCTAATCACTGTAGTAAACAGTGAACCCCATAATACCCCTGGTGATTGAAATTATTCACCCTTGAGCCATTCGAATTGAATAGGATTTGAATTGGGTTTGGTTTGAGTGAATTCTAGCACAAGTTCAGTTTTGAATTCAAACAAAGTTTGAATTCGTCCCACTTAACGCATGTCAAGATCAACTCCAAATGGAGTGAAAATTGGTGTGTGAGTTCACAAAAATGTGCTGAGTAAGAATATGCCTCCCACTTTTAAATTCATGGGATAAAAACAGTTTGAATTTGAATATGGTTTCAAACTGCCCTCTTCCTAACTATACCCAAAATGACCTCAAAAAGGTTTTGAATTTGGGTGAAACTTGGCATGGACATCCTTAGTAAAGTGTAGGAGTTTTCATATGTCCAGCCCATCTATATCACATGTGGGAAATACCACTCTTGCAATGTGTGAGTTTGTTCTCTAATGAGCATGTTGATAATTGTTACTTGCTCTTCATTTGTGTTCATCATCCTTCCTCAAATGAGGTGTGTGGTGTGGTGATGAACACTGCAAATGTGTGTCAAAAACTGAGGCCCTTACATTCCTCCCCCCTTAAAAGAATCTCGTCCCGAGATTATAAGGTGAAAATGAGAGAGAGGACGGTGGAAAATTACCGGATATGCGACGTGAAAAAGTCGGGGTAGTTAGTGCGAAGGAATTCTTCGCTCTCCCATGTTGCTTCGTCCATAGAGTGATTACTCCATAGAACCTTGTAGAACCACAACGTACGGTTACGTGTGGTTCGGCCCTTTTCATCAATAATCTGTTCCGGTTCCTCCCGATAGGTGAGATCCGGTTGCAGTTCTTCAATGTCTTCCAGCTGAACGGTAGTTGATAGCTTGAGACACTTCCTCAGCTGGGAAACGTGAAAGACGTTGTGCACACCGGAAAGTGATTCTGGTAACTTCAGCCGGTATGCCACTGATCCACATCTCTCGGTAATCTGAAATGGACCGATGAATCGGGGTGCCAACTTTCCTCTCACCCCAAATCTGTACGCCCTTCATTGGAGACACCCGTAGGTATACGTGATCTCCAACTTCGAATTGTAATGGGCGCCTTCTCCGGTCCGTATACTGTTTCTGACGGGATTGAGCGGCTTTTTGGTTCGCTTGAATTAGTCGAACCTTTTCTTCCGCGTTGTTGACGAGGTCAATCCCGAAGGTAACCCTTTTGCCAGACTCACACCAGTTCAAAGGTGTGTGGCATTTCCTACCGTATAGCGCCTCGTAGGGCGCCATCTTGATGCTGGCTTGGTACCCATTGTTGTACGAGAACTCAGCTAACGGCAAGTGATCATCCCAATTCTTGCCGTGGTTGATAGCGCAAGCTCGTAGCATGTCTTCTAGAATCTGATTTACCCGCTCGGTTTGTCCATCCGTCTGCGGGTGGTAGGCTGAACTACGGATCAGCTTCGTCCCCAAGGCAGCGTGCAGCTGCTCCCAAAAACGGGACATAAATAAAGTGCCCCGATCCGATATGATGGTACGGGGTACGCCGTACAAGCATAGGATCCGTGAGATGTACAGTTCAGCGTACTTCTTGGCGTTGTAATTTGTGTTGACCGGGATGAAATGGGCAACTTTGGTGAGCCGATCGACGATTACCCACACAGAATCATGTTTCTGTAAGGTGGTGGGTAAACCGACGATGAAATCCATGCTCACGTCCTCCCACTTCCAGGCAGGAATGCCCAGTGGTCGCAGCAGTCCTGGTTTCCGCATGTGGTCTGCCTTCACCCTTCGACATGTATCACACTCGGACACGTATTTTGCAACCTCGCGCTTCATCCGTGTCCACCAAAACTTACTTCTGAGTTCTTGATACATTTTGTTGCTGCCGGGGTGAATAGAGAACTTTGATAAGTGAGCCTCATCAAAGATCTTCTTTCGTAGTTCCGGGTTTCGGGGTACGACGATCCGGTCCTTGAACCATAGGACGCCGTCCCCGTCCTTCCGGAAAAATTTCAACTCCCCACAGTCTACACGTCTCCGTAAATGTGACATGCCCTTGTCATTCTTCTGGGCTGCCGCTATCTCTTCACGGATGGTGGGGATTAAAGCTAGGTTGTAGAGAGCTCCGTGTGGAATCACATGTATTGGTGGTTCGCTCTCTTCCAACGGTGTGATGGTCAGATTATTGACGTGTGACTTGCGGCTCAGCGCATCTGCCACTACGTTTGCCTTGCCCGGATGATAATGGATCTCTATCTCGTAATCCTTTATCAGTTCTAACCATCTTCGTTGCCTCATGTTCAGCTCCTTCTGAGTGAATATGTACTTGAGGCTTTTGTGGTCGGTATATAAATGTACGAGGTTACCGAGTAGGTAGTGCCTCCAGATTTTTAGTGCAAGCACCACGGCAGCGAGCTCCAAGTCGTGAGTTGGATAATTTTGCTCATGGTTTCTAAGCTGCCGTGATCCATACGCGACCACTCTTCGGTCTTGCATCAGCACACATCCGAGCCCAATGCCGGATGCATTGCAGTACACATTGAACGGTTTTGTTGTGTCTGGCTGCGCCAAAACCGGTGCTGATGTCAGGTGCTTGACTAAAGCCTTGAATGCTGCTTCACATGTTGGACTCCAAACATATTTGGTAGCCTTCTTCAGCAGCTCTGTCATTGGCTTGGCAATCTTCGAGAAGTTCGGAATGAACCTCCGATAATATCCCACGAGTCCGAGGAAACTCCGTACCTCGTGAACAGTTCTCGGGGATTTCCAATTCAGCACTTGAGTGATCTTGCTCGGGTCCACAGCGATACCCTCCGCTGAGATAATATGCCCGAGGAAAGGCACTTGCGATATCCAAAACTCGCATTTGCTGAATTTTGCGTATAACTTGTGATCCCGCAGCCGTTGCAAGACTATACGCAGATGTTTCTTGTGATCTTCCTCCGACTTGGAATATACCAGGATGTCGTCGATGAAGACCACGACAAACTTGTCCAGCTCCGGCATGAATACAGAGTTCATCAAGTACATGAAATGAGCTGGAGCATTTGTGAGGCTGAAGGACATGACCAGGTACTCATAAAGTACGTACCTCATCGAGAAAGCCGTCTTCGGAATGTCCTCAGCCCTTATCTTAATCTGATGGTACCCGGATCTTAAATCCATCTTGGAAAAGATCTTTGCTTCGACCAACTGATCAAACAACATGTCGATCCGTGGCAACGGGTACTTGTTCTTGATGGTTACGGCATTTAATGGACGGTAATCCACGCAAAGCCGCAACGTCTCGTCCTTCTTCTTGACAAATAATGCCGAACAGCCCCATAGCGAGGAGCTCGGCCTAATGAAACCCTTTTCCAGAAGGTCCGTGAGCTGAGTCTTCAGTTGAGCCAACTCCTTGGGCGCCATCTTGTACGGCCTTCGGGATATTGGCATGGTTCCCGGTGCAAGTTCAATCTTGAACTCCACCTCTCTTCCCACACATGCTGAGCTCGTCCCTCCACCGGAACGAGTGCGTATGGAGTGCCCTCCATAGCCTGCACGTGTAGTTGGCAGAAACGTGACTTAGTGTCACGGGCTGCCACTTGCCACATCCCTTCCGGTTGTCTTCCTCTCACCGTAACGGTGAATGGCACCCAACCGGGTGGCGTAGGTCCTGCAGGAACCTCGACATGGATCGTCCACGTCTTGTTCCCCCCTTCGCCTTCTTCCTTGGCGAAGTATTGCGGCATCTGGTTGTACCCGAAATATTTGAGCATTTGCCACAATGCTTCCGGGTAGCCGTTACGGTGAGAACAGTGGGACATCACTCACCCGTTCTCCAGTGGCTTACCTGCTGTCATCTGTAAAAATATATTTGAGAAATGTCAAATATTTATTTAAACAGTAAACCTCTGAGTTATAACATAAAACATGTCATTGAACCCATAAAACTTGGAAACATAGTTCAAATTTTTGACAAATTTGACTGCTGATCTGCTGTTCCCATGACAGCCCTGACCAGTTTCCATATCAACCTGATTTAGGCCATGTTAAAGGCAAAACCAGTTCTGGAGCTCAACATCAAAGTTAAAACTAACTTCAATAGCTTTCCAGAAAGTGTTTGCTTGGCCTATGATCTGTCCTGGTTCAAAAGTTATGAGATGTCAAAGTTAACAGAATTTCTGGAAACAATTGGGCAGCACCTCCCTGCCTTAGGTACTGATTTGATCCAAGAATCCCAGTTACTTCTGTCCTAATCTGACAAAACTTTCTGTTAAAAAGTTGTAACCCATCTCATAAGCTTTCCAGAACTACCATATTTTCTATTTTTTTGGATTTTTATGCAGGAAGTTATGCTTAATTTACAGAGAGTCTGCAGAGAGTCTTTACTCTGTCCTGTTTTCTTGATAGTATCAACTGTACTGTATTTTTCGAGTGGTTAAGGGATGAAACACCTCTGGACCTCAACAGAAAAGTGGTAAAACTCTTCCAAAGCTTTCCAGAAATGTATCACATGACCCCCAACCTCGAAAGAACTCAGCCTCTAACCTCTGATTAACTTCAGCCTTGATTCGGCTGAAAACAGAGTGCTCTGTCCTTAACATCCTATAAGTTGAAAACTTGTTAACTTTGAATATCCTGTTCAAGGGAAGGAGTTACATCAAATTTTACTACTTTGGATTAAAACCTTCCAGTTTTTACAATGAAGTTGTTTATTTAGTTGGGTGTGACGTCGATGTGTCACCATATTATGTCGGTACTAAGTCCTCACAATGAAAAACCTATACCGGACTTAGCCGGCTTCGTTAGTTCAGTGGCACTACTCGTCACTCGCACACGGATGCTACACGTCTACCGTTTCGTGGTCAGGCTACCTGCAGAAACTCAAACAATCATCAGACTCGGCTGCACACCGAGCCTGGAATCCATACAGTTCGTACACCCGGCCGTCATCACTCGCCTGGATGTTCTCAAGCCATCCACGCCTTGAGTTACGTGTTCACGTTTCAGACCACGTGACGGGGTCTCCCATGTTGCACCACGCACGGCAGGGATAGACGTTGCTCGAATACCCCAAACGACATGAAGAGTCGTAGAGGATACTAAAGCGGGTCGGGTTACCTGCCACCCGTGGGGCTCCACCCTTCAGCTTGTGCGCACTGGTGGACAGCGCTTACGTGTACCCCCCAAGACATAAACGTCCCGAGATACACGATTTTCCGACATAAACAAATAGGTTAGTATGCCACTTTCTATATACTAATAACATCCTTATACGGGCTACTAACTCGTTCCTCACTGGATTTTTGAAAAAGATGACCTTTGTAGTGTGTTAAACCTCAAGCGAGCTCCGATACCAACGCTGACACGACCCCAATGGTCCTGTCGAGCCAGGATCACGCTGAGGGGTGCTGCGTTGCACAGCACCGTATAACACACGTCAAAGGTACAAAGCGGAAGCGGAAATATTTATTACATAAACAAGTTTATGAACATGTTTACATCAAAATATGTTTAGTCTACACTCGCGGGCGTAGACTAAGCATCAAGTGCACGTTCAGCCCTTGAACGTGTCCTTGCTAGCACACACGCACACTAACTCTGCGGCGTGCACGACTCCCACTCGACGGGGTTCCCCTCCTGGGGTTCCGTCTCCTCTTCGGGAGCCCCTTCCTCATAGAACCCTGCAAAAGCTTCAAACACAAGCAGTAAGCACGAAGGCTCAGCAAGGCTGACCCGTCTCACCTAAACATGGAACTTCTACATGAGGGTAATGGGTTACATGAGGTAAAAATCAGTTGCAAGGACTCGCCTAATTAGTAGAACCTTACTTTCAAGTTTTAGCAGCAGGTTGTGGAGAACCTTACGCTAAGGCACATGAGAGAGCCGCAATCAAACAAGAAACGCATTTCTCTCATGTACTTTGCACAAAGTTAAAAAGAACTTTAGTTAGCTCTAAGCTACAGCATATCATTAACAATCAATGTCCAGCTTTCAATCAGCAACATTTTAACATGTAACTAGCCTGTTCTTTCTACGTCACGGTACAGTGAACAAGTGGTACTCACTGACCGCGAGGGACGGCGATTATAATCGATTTACACCTGCAGGGTTACCCGAACAACCCGTCACGTACGTCCGTACTCGATGTTGCCTACAACAACTATCACGGACGCCGTACGCGACTACCTTTCACCTGTTAGCCAAATGTTGAACCGGTCCAATCGTCCCGAGCAAGAGGTCTCTGCACGCGCATCTCAGTGCCGCCAGCCGATTTACACCTTGAGCTCTCAACCTACCCTCTGAACGACCAGCTATGCCTCAACACCCAGCTACCCGAGTTACATCAGTTTCCCGGTTCCCATATAGCCGGTAGGTCTTCGGTACTGTTCTAGCTTGTTCAACAGGCCCGCACACGGCTCGGTCCTCAATCGACACAAGCGGAGCTACAGCACACAGGCCCCAAAGTCCTGCTGCCCTTACCCTCCGCTTGGTCTCATTTTCTTGCCATGTGTTTCATTTGCTATCACTACCCGAGTCGAGTGCCTCTAGCCTATGCTCGCGAGTAGTTACAACTACTCGACTTGTACCGAATCCTACTCTATCCTAGCAATGCAGTAGCTAGCGGGGTTTGCAATCCTAAACCCAACCCATGGTTTTCTTGGCTATGCAGTTGGATTTCCACACAAGACTCTAATGCAAAGGATAACAATACTCACGTAAGTGCTCAAAACAATAAAAATTTATAAAAAAGTTAATGCAAACCGGAGCTTGCCTTGCTGCTCTTGGTCGTAGGCTAGCTGTTCCTCCGGAGTAACGAAGTCTAGGACTTCGGGTTCCTCCTCGACCTTAGCGACTACATGATAGAAACAATACATGTATTAATTTAATGCATTTGTATTAAGTTTGAAGTTGTAAAGTCTATACCCTTTTCTAGACAGACCTAATGACTGTGAAACTTTTATTGCGGATTGGTTACAACCTAGACAGAGACTTGGTCAAGTTTAAGTTGCAGCCAAGCTCATTTGAGCCCTCCACA
This sequence comes from Neostapfia colusana, assembly GCA_030760725.1. Lineage (NCBI taxonomy): Eukaryota > Viridiplantae > Streptophyta > Magnoliopsida > Poales > Poaceae > Neostapfia > Neostapfia colusana. The sequence continues at coordinate 70,552,521 of JASWHV010000013.1, read as the reverse complement.
ATTAATCATGTCCTTGACCTTAATTGGAACTCTTAGGGTGTTCTAAGGATTTTCATGAAACAAACTATGACTTTCTGAAAAAACTAGATTTTTAGAGGGTTGTAATGGAGTTGGTATCACTTAATTTGTAAGTTCCTAACTAAACATTTGAGCTAAACACTTTCAGAGAAAATTCTGAAAATGTTTCTGAACATTTTCTATCTTCTCTGGAACAGTTTCACTAATCACACCATTAGGCGGATTAAATGAGCTCAAATGGATCGGAAACTTTTATGGTAGTTCAGGGATATTTTGGTGAACATCCCAGCAAAATTTTCAGGATTTTTCTCCCAAGGATCCTCCAGTTAAAATTCCTAACAGTAAACTTTGAGGAATTAACTCTGGAGAAAATAAGGAGTTTCGTGAAGTGAAACTTGATTTGCTGGAAAGCACTCAGAGAGCTGAACCCAGCAAAATTTGGTTCACTCAATTTGGAGCTTTCTAGCCAAAGTTATGATGATTTGAAGTTCGGAAGAATTCTGAAAATCGGGGAAAAGTTTAAACTCTCGGGGCCCGCGGGGACACGTGTCGAGCGCGGAGGTGTCCGGCACACCGGGGATACCACACGTGTCGAGCGCGGAGGTGTCCGGCACACCGGAGCTCACAGGGTATTGCGCGCCAGCACAGTCGATCCCCGGCCACACCCGAACCCGATTTAAATTCTTCAGCTGCTGACACGTGGGCTAGCCGGCTTATTCTTCCTCCCGCCGTTCTCTCGCGCCCGCGCCGCCGACCTCGGCGGAGCAGACACGAAGCTCACCGGCTCGCCGCTGCCGGACCTCCCATGGGCTGAAACTCGCCGTCAGGGGGTTGTCGACGTCGAGGAACACGTCGGTGGTGTCAGGTCGGGCTGAGGGTGACCGGAAATAGCCCGGCGACGTGCCGCGGCCTCTGTTGAGGTTCGGCACCGTCGACCGTGGTTTCTAACCCGCCAACACCTCGAACAAACGGCCCTACAGCATCAGTGTACCACTAGGAAGCTCGACAAGGTGTCAAAAGGGTTCAGGGGTGGAGGTAAGTTGGTCGGCACCGTGTGACCGATCGTGCTCGCCATGACCGCCCTTGATCGAGCTCGAAATTTGTTACTCCTAGACAGTTTTACGCCACGGATGCAGAAAAGAACTTGATCGCCGGCTAGTCCAGCGTCTATGTGGAGGATTTGATGACCTCCGAAAGATCATAGAGCGTGAATTTAAAGAAACCGTACCGGAAGCTCGGTTTACGGTCGCCGGAGCAAAAACTGAGAATTCGCCGGCGAGAGTTCACGGCGTGGCTTGAGCTTCAGGTGGAAGCAGTGTGGAGTCCGTGCGCTCCTGTTGCCGCCCTTGCTCGGCTGTGGAAGTGGTTGCAGCGTGCTGCTCGCGTGAGACCGATCGCCATCCTTCAGCTAAACTGCGGCGGTCGTCGTTGGTCACGGGAACAGGGGCCGAAACCCGGTGGTCCAGGCGTTGGGAGGGTGGTGCGCGACCTCCGGTGGCTGTCTAGCAGCTTAGGAACGAAGGAGGTTGTTTTGCTGGTTTTCCCGATTGAGCAGAGAGCTGCGGCGAGAAACAATGCCGCTGCTCGGGTTTGCCCGCGAGAAGATAAAGCCGGCCGACTCCTGCTCGGCTGAGGTGGTGCCGGTCGCGTGGGGGCGCGAGCAAGCCGCCCTGGACGCCAGCACGTGGAGAGGGAAGCAGCTGGTGGCGCCGGTAGCTGCTCGGTGGCACAGCCGACAGCTGCTCGGTGGAATTTCCCACCGAGACTCTGACTTTGGTTGCAAGTTTCTCCTTCTTCCCTCTATGACATGTGGGTCCCACCCGGGGTTTTAACCTCTGAAATTTACTCCTAATCACTGTAGTAAACAGTGAACCCCATAATACCCCTGGTGATTCAAATTATTCACCCTTGAGCCATTTGAATTGAATAGGATTCGAATTGGGTTTGGTTTGAGTGAATTCTAGCACAAGTTCAGTTTTGAATTCAAACAAAGTTTGAATTCGTCCCACTTAACGCATGTCAAGATCAACTCCAAATGGAGTGAAAATTGGTGTGTGAGTTCACAAAAATGTGCTGAGTAAGAATATGCCTCCCACTTTTAAATTCATGAGATAAAAACAGTTTGAATTTGAATATGGTTTGAAACGGCCCTCTTCCTAACTATACCCAAAATGACCTCAAAAAGGTTTTGAATTTGGGTGAAACTTGGCATGGACATCCTTAGTAAAGTGTAGGAGTTTTCATATGTCCAGCCCATCTATATCACATGTGGGAAATACCACTCTTGCAATGTGTGAGTTTGTTCTCTAATGAGCATGTTGATAATTGTTACTTGCTCTTCATTTGTGTTCATCATCCTTCCTCAAATGAGGTGTGTGGTGTGGTGATGAACACTGCAAATGTGTGTCAAAAACTGAGGCCCTTACAATCACGCACTTGGAACGAATTTCCTGAATTTGATTTCAGCGGTTCTTCACGGATACCGGCACTAAAACTCAAATTCCGGCTAGCCGGCGGATGGGACGAGCAAGGGGGGTCCGTGATGAATAGCTAGTCGTAGTGACGAACCTCTGTGGGGGTTTGCTCATGCCAGAGCGGTTTGGAGTTGGCCGGACGATGTTGAACCGTGAGGTGCGGCGCCGTGTGGAACCGAGGAGAAAGAAGCTTCATGCACCGACCGTAGGACACCAGGAACGAGCTGATGATGCGTCGAGGACGTCTAGGAGTGATCGGCGCAGCCTCTCGGATGCTCCGCCGGGCGTCAGAACTGCCGAAAGGTGATCGGCAACGAGAGCAGAGAGTGGCGCCGTGTTCTGTCGAGTGAGCATGCGAGGGAAGCGTTGTGCTGAGGATTTGATCATGTGAGGCAGAGAAGAAACAACAATTGGTTTTTTGCAGCCACGATACTTAGCGAGCAGCAAGCACAGAGGAGGAAACCGCCATCGAGGTGAAGCAGGGGCACAGCAAGGTGGCTGCCTCGGTGTCGAGCTCGCACAGAAGAAGACTCAATTATTGTCTCTGTTCCACTGACCTGGGGGTCCCACAGGCAGTCTCCCCGTGAATAACAGTGCCTTCCAATTCAAATTCAAAGTTTGCAGTGAATTCCGTAAACTGAATTTGAATATAGTGGGTTAAGCCTCTCTTGTGCTCAAATTTGAAATGTCGATTAAATTCCTTTTTAGCTAAATATCCTTGGTAGTCTCTCCTTTATTTCATGTAGCCAAATCTCGAATCTGAAAACCTAATTCAAACTTAATTTGACCCTGCGGATTTAAAGTCTAAAAAGAAGCTAGGCATGCTGAAAGTGGGGATTTTACAAAAACTATCATGGTGGCCGTGCTTCCGGTTACAAGCACCTGTCCAACTTCCATGATTAGAGGCAAAACTTGGAATGGTTATTCGGATATGGTTGTGGTATTGTCTTGGGGACAGGTTTTTTGACTGGTTTTGGTCATGAATATGAGATTGGATTCGGTTATATGAATATATGTTGATCATGAGCATTGTGAATATGTGATAAACTTGAGAAAGAGCATTGGCTGGTTGATAAATGATGAATTATGATGGTATGAAACATGAGGGATGATGAAATACTTGTTTGTGTCAGGAATTAACTTGCCTAGAGATAGTTGGCCGTTATAATCATGATTGTAAAATAAAACTTGCTTGCTGCAATTAAACTTTTATTTTCCTACCTCGTTTTAAGCTACATGTCATACTTTTCCCACACTTGCTTAGTACGATATGTACTCATCCTTGCATTCTCACAAATAATTCAGCTACAGGAGAAGAGTACTTCAAGGAGCAGGTGGAGTACTAGGCATGCTCACTACCGTCAACATGCCTGTGGAGTTGGAAGTTCGAGCCCCATCGTTTTAGCTTACTTCCGCTGTTGTTTAGTGTCTTCCGCTGCAGAATAAGTTAGATATCCATGATTGAGACATTGAGTTATTGTAATAAAGTACCTTAAACACTATTCGTATGTGGTTATATTCTGAAATTCAGTTTATGAAGTACGTGTGTATGTGTGATGAACATCCTGGGCACACATGCGCATCACTTGGTTCATTTTTCTGAACCGGGTGTCACAAATTGGCATCAGAGCCACGTTCACCGTAGGATGCAATACTAGATATAATGGACACTCTAAAACACATAGAAACACCCCTCTAAACTCCTATTTTTGAAAATTGCTTGCTGCTGCACTTACTTGTCAACTCAACCCCCGCTAAGTGTTATTTTCAGCCCCTCTTTCTTCTTTTATTTTGGACAGCCACACCCTCTATTTTCTTGCTTAATAGCTGCTGAAGTTTTGGATTTATTTCCTTCTTCTATAAGTTTCTCATGTCTTATTTATATATGCCAGTCACTAAGAGCACAACACGCATGAGGACTCGTCCCCCGCCATGTGGAAGTGCACTTAACCCCATCAAGGTGTCCGATGGACCATATTGGGAGGAGGTGAAGATGGGACCTCATGATGAAAATGAAGTCAGTAGCTCTATGCATGAGGAAGAGGATCCAAAAGAGGTGGAACCAATCGAAGATGACATGGAAGACAATCCACAAGAAGAACAGCACTGGTACACACCTCAGGAGGAATACCAGGCGGAGCCTCATGAAGCTATGTCGGAAGAAGATGAATCCGAAGAGGAGCCACCCCCTGCTGAGGCCGATAATGAAGATGATGAACGGGACATCCGTTTTGTTCAGGAATTTCTGTCCGACGGGATGGAGGGAGGACACATAATCAGGGAGCTGAGAGAGTTCCTTGATTGCTGCAGCTTATACCCGGAGTACCTCCTCAAGAAAGTCACTCGTCTCAGACATGAAGAGTGGAAGGCTGAAGTAATCATCCTATCTAACGGTAGGGTTGTCACCCGGCACTTCGCACCCACATGGAGAGTGACAAGGGCAGAATCTGTTGATGATGCTGCATGGACGCACTCACCGGATTGTGCTACGCTTTCTGTGGGCAGCTTGAGAACACTACCTTTGAGCTGCACCCGTATCGGAAGAGTGGTACAAGTAGATCATTGGACCCCATGGAGGAGCTCTTTCCAACCCACAAGCTGCTGACAAGTCTCAGAGGATGCTCATGGAGTTGGGAAACCGCTACGCAAGCGCAGAAGAAGAAATCCGCTACCTCCGCAAGAAGATGTACTTGCTGGAGAAACAAGAAGAGACTTGTGCCAAACGCAGGAACAAATGTTGCACTAGCGTCACCTACTCCTACATGGAATGCCGACTCACCATGGTGTGCGCCCATGTATGGACCACCCCCGTCACACGGCGATAACAACACCAGTTCTCACGAGTAAGTTTAGGTTCCCTATTGAATAAAGTTGTAATAAGAACGCTTAGATCATTGTAGTTTGAATAAGAGTGGTGTGCTGAACTTTTATGGTGATTGCTTATGTTTGCATGTTTAGGTGTGAGTTGTAGGACGCTTCGGCGAATGTCCACATCCAAAAATAGTAGAGAGATGTTAGATGCTTCGGCACTTGTTGACATCCTCATATAGGCTGATATTAATAAAGAAGTTGCTTAGTTCATATACCTTCATGCATATGGTTGGGAAATCGCTTCTTTCAAATCTGAATTCTAGCTTCTATAAATATAGTATGTCCGAGAGTAAGCACTGAAATAAGGGGGGTACATTTTCTTACCAACCTTATTGTCTTGGATTCCCAAGGTGTTGATATAATACTTGGAATGGACTGGTTAAGCATGTATAACGGAGTGATTCAAAGTGCTAAGAGGGTCGTGCAGTTGACGAGTGAGCACTGTACTCGTATCGAGTTCGAAGAAGCCCAACCTGCAATCGAGAAGGCATTGCTGAACCACATGGAAGAAGTGACATTGGAAAACATTCCGGTGGTTCAAGTACGCCACCTGATCGGGAAATCGAGTTTGCCATTGATTTAGTACCCGGAACTGCACCTATAGCTAAGAGGCCATATAGGATGCCTGCCAACGAATTAGTAGAGCTCAAGAAGCAAATTCAGGAGCAACTAGATACGGATTTTATACGGCTAAGCTCGTCACCATGGGGAGAACCCGTGCTCTTCGTAGACAAGAAGGATGGAACGCAAAGGACGTGCGTGGACTATAGGTCACTCAACGAAGTGACCATCAAGAATAAGTACTCGCTGCCCCGCATAGAGGACTTGTTCGATCAAATGAAAGGCGCCCGGATTTTCTCTAAGACTGATCTTTGGTCAGGATACTTCCAGCTGAAGAAAACCCTCTGACATAACCAAGACGGCTTTTCGAACACGGTATGGTTCGTACAAATATACGTCATGTCATTCGGGTTGACAAATGCGCCTGCATACTTTATGTACTTCATGAATAATGTCTTCATGGATTACTTGGACATGTTCATCATGGTTTTCATCGATGACATCATGGTATATTCAAAAAGAAAGGAAGAACATGAGGAACACATGAGGTTAGCATTGCAGAATCTGCGAGAGCATCAATTGTATGCTAAGTTCAGCAAGTGTCATTTTTTGCTAAAGGAGATATCATTCTTAGGCTACATCATATCTGAAGTTTGATCCCAGAAAACTGGTGGATGTTTTGAAGTGGAACCCACCACAGAATGTGAGGGACATTCGGAGTTTCCTTGGGATGGCTGGATATTACCACCAATTCATCAAGGATTTCTCCAAAATAGCGAAGCCTATGACTGAGTTGCCGATGAAAGGGAAAGCATTTAAGTGGACACAAGCGTGTCAAGACAGCTTTGAGGAGTTAAAGAAGAGATTGACAATAACACCAGTTTTCGTATTGCCGGACGTGAGCAAGAGCTTTGATATATATTGTGATGCCTCAAGACAGGGACTTGGATGTCCTTATGTGAGGACAAGTGGTAGCCTATGCCTCTATGCAATTAAAGAAACATGAGCTGAATTATCCTACGCATGATCTGGAACTAACAGCCTTAGTACATGCCTTGAAGATTTGGAGGCATTACATCCTCGGTCACCGATGTGAAATTTATACGGATCACAAAAGCATCAAGTATATATTCACGCAAACAGATCTGAATTTGAGACAAAGTCGATGGTTATAGCTCATCAAGGATTATGATGTAGGAATCAACTATCACTCTGAGAAGGCCAATGTAATAGCGGATGCGTTGAGCCGAAAGGGACCATATCAACAACTCACGGTTCGGGAGCTGCCACCTGAGCTACGTAAGGAGTTTGAACGGTTACATCTTGGGTTATTAAATGAGATGGAGGTCATAGAACTAATATCAATGCTGGAACAAGAGATACGAGATGACCAAGCAACGGATGAGGAGATAAAGGAAATCACGGAAAGAATCCGACAAGGAATAGAGAAGGATTTCAAGGAAGATGAGAATGACACACTTTGGTTAGGAAAAAAGATATTTGTGCCTAAAGTGAAGCACCTCCGTGACGCGATACTAAAGGAGGCACACGACTCGCCTTATTCCATACATCCCGGCTGTTTGAAGATGTATAAGGACCTGAAAACATGCTATTGGTGGGATGGCATGAAAAGGGACATAGCTGAATATGTTGCCTTTTGCGACACGTGCCAACGAGTGAAGGCCAAACATCAAAGACCCGCTGGATTATTGCATCTGTTGAAAGTACCCGAGTGGAAGTAGGAATAAATCGGTATGGATTTCATAGTCGGATTGCCACGTACTCAGTCCGGCTACGACTATTTGGGTTATCATGGACAGATCAATGAAATCAGCCCACTTCATTCCAGTTAGCACCAAGTACACCGTGGCGCAATTAGCCGAGCTGTATATGGAGCAAATTGTGTGTCGTCACGGAGTTCCGAATAGGATAGTTTCAAATCAAGGTTCTCAATTTACCTCTAGGTTATGGAAAAAAGCTGCGCGAAGCTACGGGTATACGGTTGAATTTCAGCTCCGCGTATCACCCACAAACCAACGGGCAAACTGAGAGGATGAATCAGATATTGGAAGACATGTTGAGAGCTTGTTCATTGAAACATGGGTGTGGTTGGGACAAGAGCTTGCTGTATGCTGAATTCTCATACAACAATAGCTACCAAGCCAGCCTGAAGATCTCACCTTTGGAGGCACCATATCGAATCTCGATGGCGAGATTCATTTTAAGGGGGGTAGGTTTGTAACACCCTCATATTCATCACCATGCATTGCATCCATTTTCATGTATAGAAGCATTTAAAAAGAGGAAGAAAAGAAATGAATGAATATAGAAATAAATAAATAAATAAATAAAAATAGGAAATAATAAAAATATATAGAAAAGAAAAAGAAATGAAAATAAAAAGAAAAAGGGAAAAACATGACCGCCCCAAATCCCCCCTAATTTCTCCCTAAATTCCCCCCTAGGGAATTTTCCCCACATTTTGGGGTCTTTTCCCCAAATTTTAGCCGCCCCAAAATCCCTAGGGATTTTATCCCACTTTGGGGATTTTCTCCCCCGCCTTGGTCGCACCCCCTTAGGGGGAGAAAACCCTAGGCGCACCAAGGAAAATCCTCCCCTAGGGATTTCCTCTCCCCCAATTAGTCTCAGCACTTGATGGAAAATATTTGATTAAATCCCAGCCCCTAGCTCCCACCTTTTCTCAAATTAAATCCCAGCCCTTGATTAAAAGATTTGCTGAAATCCTAGCCCCCTTGGCTATCCCCCCCCCTTATAAATAAAACCCCCTCCTCTCTCCTAGCCGCCACCCTGCCCGAAATCCCTGGCCGCCACCCTCCCCTTTCTGCAAAGATCTGGTCGCCGCCCTGATTGGTGCCTTGGCCGCTGTCGAAGCTCTACCCCGGCTTGCCGTCGCCGTAGAAGAACACCACAGCGCCCTTCCCTAGCTGCAGCACCATTTTGCCCCGAGGAAAAACCCCAGCTGCTGTCATTGCAAGAAAAAGACCAGCCGCAGAGGAGGAGAGAAGGAAGAAGAGAGGTAGGTCCCCGTTACCCCTCTTACCATGTCACTGCTGTTGCTGTGAACCACGTTTCTCCACACCCTGCGAGCAGGAGCTACTGCACGTATGTAGATCATGCTCCGGTCTATGTTTTGATGGTGGAATTGATTTACTACTCGAGTTAGGATCATAGCCACGTCCACACTTTTTCCAGCAGCACCATTAATCGTAAAACCCAATGAAAGGTTACTAGAACTCGCAAGAACACATGCAAACTTATTGCTATAGGCTGCACTATAGGATTTGCATGCATCCACATCATTGCATCTTGAGTAAAGCTTGTGCATAACATTGATTGCTGTATTATTTGTATGTACGTGGTCATGAATATAAGAACACGTTCAAGAGGCCATCTGCAAAGACCTCCAGCACCAAGACTTCGAGGCGCTTGAGCAACACGAACCGCGGGAGCAAGGCAAGTGCCCCTTGGCCATGTTGAACCTAAGCTTTCGAACTATTTTGCTTGTGAAAACTGCATGCTCGTGTAAAATTGATGGGAAACCCTTTAGTAGGAGTTTACTAGTTTTGTTAGCCACCCTTGTCACCGCGAACTTGTTGAGTCGGGTATGGTCATTTTTCTCTTTTGCTTCGCATAACTTACGGGATTCGGGAAAACTAAAATAAACATGTTTAGCTACTGCACTCATAAAGATTAAAGATGATGAGAACATGATAATGTTAATGAGCATGGAATCGGGGAGATCTAGGCAAGCTTGGTTCGTGGTTTTGCTGATCAATATGGTGGTTTGCTTGCCTTAGATCTAAGGACTGGTTCATGAGAGAACATGTAAGGAAAACAGTGCCACCACAAGGTTCAGTATGGGTGCGGCTAAGCTGACTAATTAGCTGTGTTGCTAGCTTGTTATGTACCATTGGATGGCGCGGGGAATGGGAGTCGAGGAGGACTGCCCTGGGAACTGCATGGAACACGAGGGGGCCCGTGGGTGGGAGAATGGAGATTCGAGCCTGCCGGTGAAACCTCAGTGGGTCCGTACATTCTAGTAGCCCCTTTGTAAAGTCTATTTTGTGATCTCTTGGACATACACCTATAGTTGTGTAGTGGCAGAATGGAGGTTCTCTCTAGTCGCCGACGAGTGACGAAATCACTAACTTGTGGTTAAAGTGGTGCCACCTCTGCAAATTGTAAAACTATCATGATAGACGTGCTTCCAGTTACAAGCACCTGGCCAACTTTCATGACTAGAAGCAAAACTTGGGATCGTTATTCGGTTATTGTGGTATTGTCTTGGGGACTGGTTTTGGGGCTGGTTTTGGTCATGAATATTGTAAGAGCCCAAATTTTTCACTTGCTAAAAGTGTTCATCACACCCACACTCCACCTCATTTGTGGTAATCACATGAGCACATCTGAAGAGCAAGTAACCACCATAAATAGATTTATTAGGAGATAAACTCACAAAGTGCAAAAGTGGTATTTTCCACACGCATCATATAGGGGCTGAGTACATAATTAACTCCTAAACTTTGTTAGGAATACTCATGCCAAATTTCACCCAAATCCAAACTTATTTGAGGTACTTTTGGGCACTCTCATTAAAATTCTAGTTTGAACTTAAATTCAAATTCAAACTCCTTTCATCCCATGAATTCAAAAGTGGGATTCATATTCACATCAGCACATTTTATTGAGCTTATCCACCAATTTTCACTCCATTTGGAGTTGATCTTGACATGAGCTATTTTCAGCAAATTCAAACCAAATTAGAATTTCAGTTCACAATTGCTGCAAATTCAGTCAAACCAAATCACACATTGAATTATTCAAATCCAAAGAGTCATCTGGGGGTTTGATCAAATTACAAAGGGTATTGAGGTCCCTAAGATTTAGAGCAGTAGGAAAAATTCAAGTTTTGAGGACAAAACGGAAGCTGGGACCCACTGTCAGTCACTCTAAACAAATGAACCGCCGCTCAGCTCTGTTTTCTTCGCACGGGAGCACGCCAGCACGTTGGCTGACCCGTTCCCGACGGATCACCGGTGCCAGCTCCTGCTTATCGACGTGCTGGCCGCCCTAATCACCCACACGAGCAGCCAAGTCGATTTCCTACTCTCCCTCGCTCACACACTCGCTCTCGGCTCTCTCTCCCACGAAGAACAGATGGCGCCCACGCTTCTCTGTTTCTTACTCGCCCCAGCTGGTTAATCATTGGTTGCTCGAGTTCCAAACAGCAAAAAGAACCGCCCAGACGTATTCTAGCTTCTCCCCTCATCATACCAAAGTTTCCTAGATCCTGTTACTCACAATTTGACGATCGCCAACGAGTTACCGAGGTGCAACGGCGGAGCTCGCTTTGGTTCACCGTGGACAGAACGCCACGTTCGCCCTTGCCTCCACCTCCCTGCACAAGAAAGGTGTGTTAGCCTCCCTAGATCGTGTAGCTGCCGTCCTTTTAGCAAATGATCAACCCTAGAGCAAGAATTTCATTTTCTCCCAAACACTAGTAGAAAACAACCGAGCTCGGTTAGGAACCAAATTCGAGTTACCTAATCAACCAAAGCCCGAGCTCGTTTGCATGTAGCTTGTACATCTCCTAGCGCCCCTCCTTGAGGAAAAACCGAGGAAAATCATCGAGGATTGGCTCGGAGAGGGCTGTTTCTCGGGCCGCCATGGAAAACGGCCTCGGTTCACCGTGGAGCTCGGTGTTGCCTGCTGTTTCACCGATGTTGGCTGCTATTTCCAGCTTCCTCGTGATCCCCTGGTTCTCTAGAGCCAAAAACCTGACAATTTGGTGAAGAGTTGAACCTAATCGACCTTGCCGGAACCCTAGCGGTGACTGTCACCGGTGCACACCCGTTTCCGCTGATCACCGGCGACCGGCGACCCTTGAAATGGGTTCAACAGGTCAGAAAAGGGGGAGGCGGCGAGTTTGGCCCCGGAAGGTGGCCGGGAACTCAGTTCCAGCGACCCTCGCCGGAGACCGCCGCCGTTGGGTTCGGTTTGGCGCGAGGTTGAAGAAGCCTGCCGCGTGGGACCCACTGGCAGGGTTTTAAACTTTCCCTGATTTCAGTTTTTAGTTCAAACTTCAAACACACACAAGTTTTGCTAGGAATAACCTCTTTAGAATCGTAACTGCAGAACCCTTTAGTGGAAAATTCTGAAATGTGGCCAGTATGTTCCTTGTAGTATCCCGGATCCACCATAAAAATTTCAGATCCATCCGAGCACATTTAGTCCACCTAATGGTGTGATTAGGGAAACTGGTGCAGAGAAAAAGAAAAATGTCCAGAAACATTTTTCAGATTTTCTCTGAACTTGTTTAGCTTATATCTTTTGCCAGGATTCTCCAAATTAGATAGGAAACTGGTGCATAGAAAAAGAAAAATGTCCAGAAACATTTTTCAGATTTTCTCTGAACTTGTTTAGCTTATATCTTTTGCTAGGATTCTCCAAATTAGATGAAACCAATTCCATTAGGACCTTTTGAAAATCTAATTTCCAGAAAGTCATGGCTTGCTCCATGAAAATCCATAGAAAACCATAAGAGCTCTAATTATGGCCAAATACACATTTATTTGTTCAGGGCTCAAATGAGCTTTGCTTCAAATGAAATTTGGCCAAGTCCCTGTTTAGGTTGTGTCCAAACCACAGCAAAACTTTCAGAGTAAATAGGACTGTCTATCTATACTTATAGTCTTCACATTATCACAATAACTCAAATGCATTTAAATTGACACGCATCGTATGTTTATTTTGTGTAGTCGCTAAACTCGAATAGGATCCAGAAGTTTTAGAATTCGTTACTCCAGAGGAACAGTTAGCTCACGACCAGAAGCAAGGCAAGCTCTGGTTTCTATTAAACCATTTACAAAGTCTTATGTTTTGATCACTTACTTTATGCATTTCCTACAATTGTGCATTAGAGTCTTGTGTGGAAACCCAAATGCATAGCCAAGAGAACCAGAGGTTTTGGGCTTAGGTTTTAAACCTCGAGTATCCACTGCAATGCTAAAAAATGGTATAGGTTTCGGTACAAGTCGAGTAGTTGGAACTATTCGCGAGAATAGGCTTAGCGGCACACTACTCGGTTAGAAAGATAGACAATGAATCACATGGCAAGAAGATGACACCGAACAGAGAGTAAAGGCAGTAGAACTTTGGGGCCTGGGTACCATATCTCTGCTTGTGTCGATTGAGGACCAAGCCGTGTGCGGGCATGTTGAACAAGCTAGAACAGTACCGAAGACCTACTGGATATATGGGAACTGGGAAACCGATGTAATTCGCGTAGCGATCTGTTGAGGCATTTCTTGTCGTCCAGAGGGTAGGTTGAGAGCAGCGAGGTGTAAATCAGGGCACCAAGAAAGGCCTTGAACAGGCGAGCAATGTACCCAAGCAGAACCCATGGCCGAATGGAGGACGAACACAAGGAAACCGTGGACAGTAGAACTTTGCTCGTGGCCATGTGAATCACGTCTCGCTGAGGAATCATAACAAGCTAAGGACGTCGTAATTGGTATGTTACTCGCCAACTCCAACCCAGCTACTGTTTTATTCGATTCCGGAGCATCGCATTAATTCATCTCATCCAAGTATGTTGCCAAGTATAACCTGCCCATATCCCACATGAAAAAAAACTATGTTGGTTAATCCTCCCGGTGGAGAGATGAGGACTAATATAGTATGTCCAAAAGTAAGCCTCAAAATAAGGGGGTAGACTTTCTTGCCAACCTTGTTGTCTTGGATTCCCAAGGGATTGAGCAAGTATAATGGAGTGATTCAATGTGCTAAGAGGGTCGTGCAGTTGACGAGTGAGCACGGTACTCGTATCGAGTTCGAGGCAGCCCAACCTGCAATCGAGAAGGCAATGCTGAACCACGTAGAAGAACTGACATTGGAAAACATTCCAGTGGTTCAAGAATATTCAGATGTGTTTCCGGAGAAACTGCCTGGTATGCCACCTGATCGTGACATCGAGTTTACCATTAATTTAGTACCTGGAACTGCACCTATAGCTAAGAGGCCATATAGGATGCCTGCTAATGAATTAGTGGAGCTCAAGACACAAATTCAGGAGCAGCTAGATAAGGGTTTCATATGCCCGAGCTCATCACCTTGGGGAGCCCCCGTGCTCTTCGTAGATAAGAAGGATGGAACCCATAGGATGTGCGTGGATTATAGGTCTCTCAACAAAGTGACGATCAAGAATAAGTACCCGCTGCCCCGCATAGTCGACTTGTTCGATCAAATGAAAGGTGCCCAGATTTGCTCTAAGATTGATCTTCGGTCGGGATACTTCCAGCTGAAGATTAAATCCTTCGACATACCCAGGACGGCTTTTCGAACATGGTATGGTTCATACGAATATACCGTCATGCCATTCGGATTGACAAATGTGCCTGCATACTTTATGTACCTCATGAATAAGGTCTTCATGGAGTACATGGACAAGTCCTTCGTGGTTTTCATCGACGACATCATGGTGTCTTCAAAAAGCAAGCAAGATCATGAGGAACACTTGAGATTGACATTGCACAAACTGCGAGAGCATCAATTGTATGCCAAGTTCAACAAGTGTCAATTTTGGCTAAAGGAGATATCATTCTAGGCCACATCATATCCAAAGGAGGAGTATCGGTTGATCCCGGAAAAGTAATGGACGTTTTGAAGTGGAAACAGCCGCAGAATGTGAGGGACAATCAGAGTTTCCTTTGGATGGCTGGATATTACCGCCGATTCATCAAGGACTTCTCCAAAATAGCGAAACCTATGACTGAATTGCTGATGAAAAAAGAAAGTGTTTCAGTGGACACAAGCGTGTCAGGACAACTTTGAGGAGTTAAAGAAGAGATTGACAACAACACCGATTTTGGTATTGCCGGACGTAAGCAAGAGCTTCGATATATACTGTGACGCCTCAAGACAGGGACTTGAATGTGTCCTTATGCAAGAAGGCCAAGTGGTAACCTATGCATCGAGGCAATTAAAGAAACATGAGCTGAATTACCCTGCGCACGATCTGGAACTCGCAGCAGTGTTACATGCCTTGATGATTTGGAGGCATTACATACTCTGTCACCAATGTGAGATTTACACGGATCACAAAAGCCTCAAGTATATATTCACGCAAACGGATCTGAATTTGAGGCAACATCGATGGCTGGAGCTCACCAAAGATTATGATGTAGGAATCAACATTCACTCAGGAAAGCCAATGTAGTAGCGGATGCGTTGAGCCGAAAGAGAGCATGTAACCAACTCACGGTTCGGGAGCTGCCACCTGAGCTACTTAAGGAGTCTGAACAATTACATCTCAGGTTCATAAATGAGATGGAGGTGATAGAATTAAACTCAATGATGGAACAAGAGATACGAGATGGTCAAGCAACGAATGAGGAGATAAAAGAAATAAAGGAAAGAATCCGACATGGGATCAAGAAGGGTTTCAAGGAAGACGAGAATGGCACGCTTTGGTTAGGAAAAGGATTTGTGTGCCTAACATGAAGCACATCCGCGACGCGATACTAAAAGAGGCACATGACTCGCCTTATTCCATACATCCCGGCTGTACGAAGATGTATAAGGACTTCAAAACTTGCTATTGGTGGGATGGTATGAAAAGGGACATAGCTGAATATGTTGCCCTATGCGACACGTGCCTATGAGTGAAGGCCGAGCATCAGAGACCCGCTGGATTATTGTAGCCGTTTGAAGTACCCAACTGGAAGCGGGAAGAAATCAGTACGGATTTCATAGTTGGATTGATACGTGCTCAGTTAGATTACGACTCTATTTGGGTTATCGTGGACCGATTGACAAAATCAGCTCACTTTATTCCTGTTAGGACCAAGTAAACAATGGCCCAATTGGCTGAGCTGTACATGGAGCAAATAGTATGTCGTCATGAAGTTCCGAAGAGGATAGTTTCAGATTAAGGTTCTCAAATTACCTCTAGGTTCTGGAAGAAGCTCCATGAAGCCATGGGTACACGGTTGAATTTCAGCTCCACATATCACCCACAACCGACGGGCAAACCAAGAGGACGAATCAGATATTGGAGGACATGTTGAGAGCTTGCGCCTTGAAACATGGGCATAGATGGGACAAGAGCTTGCCGTATGCTGAACTCTCATACAACAATAGCTACTAAGCCAGCCTGAAAATGTCACCTTTCGAGGCACTATACGGTAGAAGGTGTAGAACACCCTTGTTCTGGAATGAGACGGGGAAAAAACCAAGTGTTTGGACCCGAAGTGTTGCAGGATGCCGAAAAGAAAGTCCAAACAATACGTGAAAACCTGAATGCCGCTCAGTCACGTCAAAAGGGCTACGCGGACAATAGGCGAAGGAGTCTCACCTTCAAAGTCGACTTCGTGTATCTCAAGGTGTCGCCTATCCGAGTCCAACAACGGTTCAACGTCAAAGTCATGTTAGCACCTCGCTACATCGGAACATTTAAGATTTTGGGCAACATGGATAGGTAGCATATCAACTAGAGCTGCCGACACACCTCTCCGACGTGCACGACGTGTTTCACATGTCTCAACTCAAGAAGTGACTAGGAGTGCCAGAAGAAGAAGTACCAATGGATGAGTTATAACTCCAGAAGGATCTGACCTAAGCGGAACACCCCATCAAAATCCTGGACATGAAAGAAAGAGTCACGAGGAACAAGGTAATCCGTTGATGCAGAGTACAATGGAGCCATGATACGGAAGCCGAAGCTACATGGGAGCGTGATGAAGACCTCAAGACAGAATTCCCTCATCTTTTCTCCACTCTAAATCTCGAGGGCGAGATTCATTTTAAGGGGGTAGGTTTGTAGCACCCTCATATTCATCTAACTACAGGAAACAGGTCAACATATGACAGCCAATTTAACAAACAACGGCCAGCCGTCGTATATAACCTTATATACGATGGCCCGAAGAGGATGTCATGTATAAGTCTATATACGACGGTACAGACGTTGTTTGTGACATGGCTGTCGTAAATAGAACTAATATACGACAGCCAGCCCTGGGCCGTCATATGTTAGTCTGGCCTTCGTATATAGTCCCTATATACAGCCCGTCGGGCCCAACCCTAACTTGTTTCCTCACACGCTGCCGCCTCGCCTCAACCCCGCGCCGCCGTCCTCACCGCGCCGCCACCCCCACGCCGGGCTCCCCAAGCGGCTGTCGCGGCCGTCCGTCGCCGCCCGTCGCACTCGCCGCAAGTAATTTTATTCATCTATTTCAATTACTTGATAATTACGCTAATTAGTTGGTAATTATGCTCATGTAGTTAGAATAGTAGTTCATAATTTTGCTAATTAGTTATCCGTTGCAAATTATTTGTTATTATATATGCTTAGGTTTAGGTTAATAATGTTTAGGATTTATTGTTGTTATGTTAATCATGCTTAATAATGCTTAATCATGTTTTTTTGTTGTGATGTTAATCATCCTTAATCATGTTACATAGTGCTTAGGTTTGGGTTAATAAAGCATGGTCATATATTCTTATGTTAAGAAATTTGTTATGTTTAGAAGATGCATAGATTTGTTTATGTTAAAACCGGCACAACTTGATTAGGGCACGTCAATGCCCATTTAGTGTGTCATGTTGTGAGCTAGTCGAATAACTCTAAAGCCATCATAAGTTAACGGCAGGCCCAGGCGGGCATAACCAAGGTTCACAAGTCGTCTAATCGACCCTAGTCGCCTAGGGACCGATAAGATCGACTAGGAGTATTAGTCATTGATTAGGGCGACTAATCAACCCTAATCGATGCCTAGTCGTGCTCAGGTTGTCCTCTGTGTTCTCATGTCAATACCAAGTCGATACAGAGGGCAAGGAGCGCACAAGGGGCCAGAGGCGACGGACATAGGACGAGAGGTGGCCATACGGCGGCGGTGGGCTGCGGCGGGATGCGAGCTGTGGCAGCGGCTGGAGCCTAGACTCGGGCGGCGGCGCAGTCGGGACTCGCGCGGCGGTGGCTGAGCAACCGGGACACGAACGGTGGCAGCTGAGCAATCGGAGCTCAGACGGTTGCGGCTGAGTGGGTGCTTGGGCGGATTGGAGACGAGTTGGGCTAGACAAGGCCATGGAAGTCCACTGGATCTAAATCGTCAGATGATATCTGACGGTCCTGATTTCATATTGTGTTATATTAAAAAAGCCTCCATCCTAACCCTAATCCATTCCCCCATCCTAACCCTAAGTCACCAGTGACGGCGGCAGACAAATGATGGCGGTGGCCAGGCGATAGTGGATGTTGTGGAGGCGTCAGCGGCCGGGCGACAGCGACTATAGGGGCACCGACGGCTACAGAGGCGATGAGGGGTGGGTTTAGGACCTATCCTTTCCAATAGATGTAGGGCCGTGACATAATTAAATAATAAAGTAACTATAATTTCATTGACTTAAAACTGCAGAGTTAAACATGAGTGAAGACTGTAGTTAGATGTATACCGGTTGGAACAAGGCAACTGGTCACTCAGATGAGTGGTATGCCGGGACAAACGACTTTATTGATCGAGTGTTTTCGTTGTCTATGACCAATAAAGTTCGTTGTCCATGTGTGAAATGCTGGAATACTAAGTTTCTGGACAAAACGACATTGTCATTACACTTGTGCAAAAACGGTTACATGCCATATTCTTAGGTATGGAGTTTCCATGGCGAGTCTGCTCCTCGAGCCATACATGTAGTGGAAGATAATGATGACGATGATTGCTCGGGTGTTAATAGGACTGATGAGACGTTAGAAGATATACAAACGGAGGAACCACCTACAACTGAGGCAGATGCATTCTTTAATCTCTTGAAAGATTCAGAAGAGGCGTTGCATGATCATACTGAAATGACCCTTCTTACTTTCATGACCAGATTTATGGCAATCAAATCTAAGTATTTCTTCTCTCATAATTGCTACAATGATATGATAAAACTTATCATCGATGCTCTTCAACAACCTCATAAACTTCCCAAAGATATGTATCACTCCAAGAAATTGCTATCTGGTCTCAGTATGAAATATGATAAAATTGACGTGTGTCCAGATAACTGCATGCTATTCTGGAAAGAGCACGACAAAGAGAAGAATTGTTTAAAGTGTGGGAAATCGAGGTTTGTCGAAGTTGTCAATGAAGATGGTGATAAAGTAATGACAGAAGTTGCACATAAGTAGTTACGTTACTTGCCTGTGACACCTCAGTTGAAGCGGTTGTTTCTTTAAAAAAGATCTGCCAGACACATGAGATGGCACAAAGAAGGTGTGCATGAGAACAAAAATGTGTTGACCCATCCGTCGAACGGTAATGCATGGAAGTCTTTGGACTCTTTCGATCCTGCTTTTGCTAGTGATGCGAGAAATGTTCCCATCGGGTTAGCGACAGATGGATTTTCACCTTTCAGTACAAATGCCACACCATACTCCTGTTGGCCCGTCTTTGTTATTCCGTACAACCTACCACCTTCTCTTTGTATAAAGTACGAGTTCATGTTTCTTAGCCTCATTATACCAGGACCAGATCATCCGGGATCACGTCTCAATGTCATGTTGAAGCCATTGATTGAAGAATTGAAGATGTTGTGGACTGGAGTTGAAGCGTATGACTGTTACAAGAAGCAGAAATTCAACCTTCGAGCTGCTTATTTGTGGTCTGTCCATGATTTCTCTGCATACGGCATGTATTTTGGATGGAGCACACACGGTCGTTTGTCGTGTCCCATATGTGCGCCTGACACAGAATGTTTCCGACTTACAAACGGTGGCAAGATAAGCTACTTTGATTGTCATAGGCGTTGGCTTCCTTGAAACCACCCATTCAGGCAACAGAGGAATGTCTTTAGAAAAGATATTGTTGCCACTAAGGAACCACCTAAACGCCTAAGCGGGTATGAAGTATCCGATGTGTTGGACAAACTAGTCCTTGATGAAGCTCGCCCTGGATTCTTTGTAGGTTATAGAAATGTTCACAACTGGACTCATTTATGTGGAATTTGGGAGCTACCATATGTGAAGTCATTGAGACTGATGCATAATATTGATGTAATGCATCAGGAGCGTAACATGGCCGAATGTATCATAAGCACATGCATGGATATCAAGGGCAAAACAAAAGACAACTTAAAGGCTCAAAAGGATTTGGTCGAGATTTGTAATCGACCTACTCTTGAGCTCTCTGAAAGCGATGGTAAGCCAGGTGCTTCTTTCGTGCTTCGACCTAAAGAAAAGAAACAAGTTATGGAATGGTTGAAAACTTCAAAATTCCCAGATGGTTATGCTGCTAGTCTGAGACGAGCCATGAATGTCAAAACGGGAAAGCTACTGGGTTGAAGAGTCATTATTATCATATAATAATGGAAAGACTCTTACCTATTATGTTTCGGGGATATCTAGATGATGCGGTGTGCAAGGTGTTAGCTGAGCTCTCACTATTCTATAGGCAGCTATGTGCCAAAGAAATAAAGAAAGGCATGATGGAGAAGTTAGAGAAGGAGATACCTGTACTTTTATGTAAGATGGAAAAAATATTTCCTCCTGGTTTCTTCAATCCAATGCAACATCTTCTTATCCATCTTCCATTCAAAGCAAAAGTTGGTGGTCCTGTGCAATATAGATGGATGTACCATATTGAAAGAGCATTGAGATATCTGAAAACTATGGTTGGCAACAGAGCAAGGGTTGAAGGGTGCATTGCCGAAGCATTAACTCTAAAGGTAGTAGGTTACTTTTCTAGTTTCTACTTTGCAGAGAAAAACAATGTCAATACTTCGGCAATGCAATACAATGTAGATGACGAACCACCAGTTAGTGATCTCTCTATTATTGAATCGAGGGGAACTACTGTTGGCAGCATCACAACATACAATTTTACTGAAAGAGAAAGGACTATTGCTTTACTCTACATGTATGCTAATATCGATGGCATGGAGAAATATTTCGAGTTTGTGTTTCTCTTACATTTATGATGATTATTGTATTTACCAATAGATGTATGCTAATGTCGACAACATATGTTTTGTGTGTACAGCGAGTTCCACAACCAAAACTGCGAACATAGGCATCAACCTATGAGGAAGCAAGTAGAAATGATGCGACGGGCTGGAATTAATGGAGGGCCTAATTTCTTATCCTGGTTTCGAGCTTATGTACTAGTGAACACCGACATCCATCATGATTTACGACAACTATATTATGGATTAGTGAAAGTTATAAGCTATGGTCGATATGACGTAAATGGATTCCGATTCCGTACAATTCAATTCAAAGCTCTTCGTCCTCTCGCAGCAACATCAAATTGTGGAGTTGTGGCGAGGGCAATCGACTCAGAAGGGAAAGAAACCAATTACTATGGAATCATTAACAAAATTCTGGAGTTTACTTTCGCTGGCAATAAGGAACTTTGAGTGGTGTTCTTTGATTGTGATTGGTTTGATAACAATCATGGAACTCGAAAAAATCAATTTGGCATGGTGGAAGTGAATCACAACGAACGCTTATGAGGTTTAGATGCATACGTTCTTGCACATCAAGTGGAGCAAGTGTATTATCTACCTTATCCCTGCAAGAAGCTTAGTACTTGGTGTGTGGTATATAAGGTGAATCCTCATGAGCGCTTGTATACTCCTAGAGATGATGGTTATCATGATAGTGGAGACACTGAAGAAGTTTACCAAGACGAAGAGTTGTCAGACTCTTTTATCGTCGAGCCTGGTGCAGGACTTGATAACTTAGTTGGAGACGTTGAAGATGTAGAGACATTTACAATGCGAAAGCGGAAACGTAAACAGGTCACGATGACAGATTGTGATGTTGATGATCACGATATTGATGAATTTTGAAACTGATTACGAGTAATGTTGTTTTAAATAAAAGTAACATTAATTATCGCTTACATTAAATTTTTAACTGATTACTCACTAATTATCGCTTACAGGATGTCGTCGAGCAAGGGTTTGATGGGGAAGAAGGCGCCGAGGGTGAGGGGTTTCCTCCCCCCTCAGGAGAGACACAACTACTTCTACGGTTCAACTTACAGCGGGAGCAGACGCACGCTGTTAAGTGCGTGTCTAGAGTTGCGGAATAGGGTTGTCAGTTTGCAGCGTAGAGGTAAATTTTTCTACAATGGACAAAATTTTTAAAATCACTTTTTCAATTTAACTTACTTACTTTACCATTGTAGTCTGATTTGGACTATGAGTACGAGGCCAGAGTGGCACCTCAGGAGACGGGTACGCAGCGCAGCGTGCCTTCGGGAGCGAGCCTTCTGGCAGCCAGCCCGAGGGCAATCTGCCCAGCGAGCCTGAGGGCATGTCCAGTGACCAGCCTTCTGGTTCACCGGATGTGGTGCCACAGCGGAGGAGACATACGAGGAGGAGTAACTTTGTTGGTCCTCCGCCGATTCCTAGAGAGCTGGTAATTATTCATCCAGTTGGAGACAGGTAACTCATTAATAAAGTATTCATTTCTATTTGTTCTCAAAGACTATGGTCTTACTTAATAACTTAACAAATGTCTTTTTAGTTCTTTGGAGGACCTTTCGTACGATGGGCAGAAACACCACAGGACAGTGAATGGTTGCATTGGAAACTTAGTGCGTCTGCACTACCCCGGTGCGATCGATGGACGTGCAGCTACGTCGTGGGACGACTACGCGCGCATTCCTCACCAGCAGAACGACAACCTACAGGGAGTTGTGTGGGCAGATTTTTGGGTAAGTAACTTTCATAAATATTTGATGTTTCAATTCTTTATGTCCTTTTAAATATTAATGTGCGCATGTCGAACTGTGTTGGCTTCCTACAGCTCAGGTACCGCCTTAAGGACCCGGTCGAGCAGATGGATCATGCCCGCTGCGTGTTTGAAGTGAATGCTCGGAAGCTTGTTATGCAAATGCTTTCGAACGCTCAGAGTCAAGTAGTTAACGACTACTTGAAGCTCCGTGACCACGAGGTTGGTTCGTTCAGAGGCGCCTTCGACACATACTTGACGGAGGAGCAGTACGCAGAGGTAAGTTGTGTATTCTTTAAATTATTCACATTACTTTTGGTAAGTAACATCTAATGAACTACGCATGTGTGCAGGTTAGTATCCATTGGTTACAGGGACGAACTGAAAACTACCGAGCCCTTTGCAGGTATTGGGCTAGCGATGAGTTCATCGCTAAGTCCAAGAAGGCTCTGACACGACCCCACGGTCTTGCCGAGCCAGGATCACGTGGAGGAGTGCTGCGTTGCACAGCACCGAATAACACACATCAAAGGTCCAAAGCGGAAGCAAAGTTTTATTACATAAACAGCTTTATGAACATTTTTACAACAAAATATGTTCAGTCTACACTCACGGGCGTAGACTACGCATCAAGTTCATGTTCAGCCCGTGAACGTGTCCTTGCTAGCACGCACGCACACTAACACGGCGGCGTGCACGACTCCCACTCGACGGGGTTCCCCACCTGGGGTTCCGTCTCTTCCTCGGGAGTCCCTTCCTCATAGAACCCTGCAAAAGCTTCAAACACAAGCAGTAAGCACGAAGGCTCAGAAAGACTGACCCGTCTCTCCTAAACATGCAACTTCTACATGAGGGGTGATAGGTACATGAGATAAAGCAAGTTGCAAAGGACTCGGCTAATTAGTGGAACCTTACCTTCAAGTTTTAGCAGCAGGTTGTGGAGAACCTTACGCTAAGGCACATGAGAGAGCCGCAATCAAACAAGAAACGCATTTCTCTCATGTACTTTTCCCAAAGTTGAAAGGAACTTTAGTTAGCTCTAAACTATGGCAAAACATTAACAATCAAGTCCATCTATCAATCAGCAACATTTTAACATGCAACTAGCCTGTTCTTTCTACGTCACAGTACAGTGAACTAGTGGTACTCACTGACCGCAAGGGACGGCGATTATAATCGATTTACACCTGCAGGGTTACCCGAATAACCTGTCACGTACGCCCGTACTCGATGTTGCCTACAGCAACCATCACGGACGTTGTACACAACCACCTTTCACCCGTCAGCCAAGTATTGAACCGGTCCTATCGTCCCGAGCAAGAGGTCTCTGCACGCGCATCTCAGTGCCGCTAGCCGATTTACACCTCAAGCTCTCAACCTACCCTCTGAACGACAAGCAATGCCTCAATACCCAGCTACCCGAGTTACATCGGTTTCCCGGTTCCCATATAGCCGGTAGGTCTTCGGTACTGTTCTAGCTTGTTCAACAGGCCCGCTCACGGCTTGGTCCTCAATCGACACAAGCGGAGCTATAGCAGCCAGGACCCAAAGTCCTGCTGCCCTTACTCCCCGCTCGGTCTCACTTTTCTTGTCATGTGTTTCATTTGCTATTCTTACCCGAGCGATGTGCCTCTAGCATATTCTCGCGAGTAGTTCCAACTACTAGACTTTTACCAAATCCTACTCTATCTTAGCATTGCAGTGGCTAACGAGGTTTTCCATCCTATTCCCAACCCATGGTTTTCTTGGCTATGCATTTGGGTTTTCAAACAAGACTCTAATGCAAGAATTGATAATACTCAAAGTAAGTTCTCAAAATAATAAAAGTTTGTAAAGAGGTTAATGCAAACCGGAGCTTGCCTTGCTGCTCTTGGTCGTAGGCTAGCTGCTCTTTCGGAGTAACGAAGTCTAAGACTTCGGGTTCCTCCTCGACCTTAGCGACTACATGAGATAACAAGTACATGTATTAATTTAAATGCATTTGAATTGAATTCAAACTTGTGAAGTTTATAAGTCTTACTAGACAGACCCAATGACTCTGAAATTTTCACATGATTTGGTTACAACCTAAACAGAGACTTGGCCAAGTTTTAGTTGCAGAAAGCTCATTTGAGCCCTCCACAAATAATTATGTACTTGACCTTAATTGGAGCTCTTACGGTTTTCTAGAAATTTTCATGGAGTAAGCCATGACTTTCTGAAAACTAGATTTTCAGAGGGTTCTAATGGAGTTGGTATCGCTTAATTTTAAGGTCCCTAGCTAAAGATATGAGATAAACAATTTCAGAGAAATTCTGAAAATGTTTCTGAACATTTTCCATTTTCTCTGGAACAGTTTCATTAATCACCCCATTAGGTTGATCAAATTAGCTCAAATGGATCTGAAATATTTATGGTAGCTCAGGGATATTTTGGTGAACATCCCAGCAAAATTTCAGAATTTTCCTCCAAAGGGTTCTCCAGTTAAAATTCTAAACAATTTAAATTTTGAGGAATTAATTCTGGAGAATTAGAGATTGTCATGAAGTGAAACTTGATTTGCTGGAAATTACTCAGAGAGATAAATCCAACAAAATTTGGTTCACTTGATTTGGAGTTTCCTAGCCAAAGTTATGAGGATTTGAAGTTTGAATGAAATCTGAAAATCGGGAAAAGTTTAAATCAGTGCACGTGGGACCTGGCACTATGTGTCAGCTCCTCATCGGTTGACACATGCGGGTACTGAGTCCTTCGCACGCAGCCGCACCCGATCCGTGCCACAGCAGATCCCGGTTTTAAAATATCTGCCATTGACAGCAGGGACCCACCCCTTCGTCTTCCTCCCGCCGGTTCCCAGCGCGCGCCCGCGCTCTCCGCTCGCCAGCCGGCCGTTCTCGGCCACCGTCCGAGCTAAAACTTGCCGCCAGTGTATTTAGGACCCCGAGGAACACGATGGTGAGATGCTTTGGGACTGCCGATCACCGGAAGGTGGCCAGCGACGTGCAGCGGCCTCTGTTGAGGTTCGGCAGCGTCGGCCAGGGGTTCTAACCCGCCAAAATCTGTACCGACGAGCTCTACAGCACCAGTGCACCTCTAGGAACCTCGTCAAGGCCTCAAAGGTGTTCTCGATTGAACAGAGAGGTGGTAGGCAGAGGAGCTCGGTGTTTGCACGCGAGGAGAAAGCAAGCGATGGTCGCTTCGGCAGAGGGCGTGGAGCGCCTTAAGAAGGGCTCAGAACCGACCGGCACTCGCGCGTGGGCGAGCAGCTGGTGGCGCGGCGGCTCCCCGTCGGTGGCGCTCTTGGAGAAGGACCGGCGACCCGAGTGCTGAAGTCTCAGTTGGTTGAATTGCTTCAGTGGCTGACATGTGGGCCCCATCTCCCTTTTAACCTCTGAACTTAACTCCCTCTTACTGTTGTAAACAGTAACCCCCCTTATACCCATGGTGATTTGAATTATCTACCCCTGAGCCATTTGAATGGAATAGAATTCAAATTGGTTTGTGTTTGACTAAATTTCAGCACATATGCAGTTTGAAATTGAAATAAAGTTTGAATTTGCTAAACTTAGCTCATGTCAGGATCAACTCCAAATGGAGTGAAAATTGGCGTGTGAGCTCACAAAAATGTGCTGAGTAAGATTATGCCTCCCACTTTTGAATTCATGGGATGAAAACAGTTTGAATTTAAATTTGAGTTCAAACCACCCTCTTTCTAGGTATACCCAAAAGGACCTCAAAAAGGTTTTAAATTTGGGTGAAACTTGGCATGGACATTCCTGGCAAGGTGTAGGAGTTTTTCATATGCCCAGCCCCTAGATGATACCTGTGGAAAATGCCACTTTTGCATTGTGTAAGTTTGTTCTCTAATGATCATGTTGATGGTGGTTACTTGCTCTTCAAATGTGTTCCTCAACTTTCTTCAAATGAAGTGTGTGTGGGGTGTGATGAGCACTTTGAGTATGTGCCAAAAACTTAGGCCCTTACAGGCTCGAGATGGCAGAAGGAGCTCGGGGAAGCACGATATGGGCGTACAGAGTTTCGCGCGGATGGCTAAATGGATGGTAAGTTTCTTCGTGGTTTTTTTATATTCATAATGTAGTATTGTTCGTACTAACATATGTTCACCGGAAAAGAAGACCGGCGTGCGACCGAGTGCTACTGCAGTCTATAGGAGAGGTCATGCTGACCCTTCTCAGCCGGAGCAGTGCAGTCAGAACGCAGCGGAGCGGCTGGTAAGTTTCATGATCTCTCAAATTAGTTGACACTATATATGTTGTTGAACTTACACAATTTCATTGTTTTCAGACTAGGTATGGGTGAGAGGCTGTGAGGATACACGACGAAGGGTTCGATTGGGAAAACTCCCCCAACATCGACCCTCAAACCTCGTATGCAAGCGGAGGTGGAAAAGCACATGGAAGGTGAGTTCATTTACTTTCATTATTTTCAATTCAAGATTATTTGATTTTACCTTGAATTGATTTGTTTTTTTAGGCTTGCCATATTCTCTGGAGTTGTCGAGTTCAGGGAGGCACGACCTGCGAGAGGCGGCTCCTCGCAGTCTTCGGCTACTGGCGCAGGCTCCTCCAGCCGCCGTGTCACCGAGAGATATCTCGAGGTGATGGCGCTTCGGGAGAGCTTGGCCTGGCAGGAGGAGGCCATTTGAATGGAATAGAATTCAAATTGGTTTGTGTTTGACTAAATTTCAGCACATATGCAGTTTGAAATTCAAATAAAGTTTGAATTTGCTAAACTTAGCTCATGTCAAGATCAACTCCAAATGGAGTGAAAATTGGTGTGTGAGCTCACAAAAATGTCCTGAGTAAGATTATGCCTCTCACTTTTGAATTCATGGGATGAAAACAGTTTGAATTTGAATTTGAGTTCAAACCACCCTCTTTCTAGCTATACCCAAAAGGACCTCAAAAATGTTTTGAATTTGGGTGAAACTTGGCATGGACATTCCTAGCAAGGTGTAGGAGTTTTTCATATGCCCAGCCCCTAGATGATGTCTGTGGAAAATGCCACTTTCGCATTGCGTAAGTTTGTTCTCTAATGATCATGTTGATGGTGGTTACTTGCTCTTTAAATGTGTTCCTCAACTTTCTTCAAATGAAGTATGTGTCGGGTGTGATGAACACTTTGAGTATGTGCCAAAAACTTAGGCCCTTACATTCCTCCCCCCTTAAAAGAATCTCGTCCCGAAATTATAAGGTGAAAATGAGAGAGAGGACGGTGGAAAAATTACCGGATATGCGACGTGAAAAAGTCGGGGTAGTTAGCGCGAAGAAATACTTCGCTCTCCCATGTCGCTTCGTCCGCGTAGTGATTACTCCACAGAACTTTATAGAACCACAACGTACGGTTGCGTGTGGTTCGGGCCTTTTCATGAATAACCTGAACCGGTTCCTCCCGATACGTGAGATCTGGTTTCAGTTCCTCAATGTCCTCCAGCTGAACGGTAGTTGATAGCTTAAGACACTTCCTCAGCTGGGAGATGTTAAAGACGTCGTGCACACCGAGAAGTGCTTCTGGTAATTTTAGCCGGCATCCTACCAATCCACATCTTTCGGTAATCTGAAATGGACCGATGAATCGGGGTGCCAACTTTCCTCTCACCCAGAATCTATTCACGCCCTTCATTGGAGACACACGTAGGTATACGTGATCCCTGAATTCGAACTGTAATGGGCGTCTTCTCCGGTTCGCATATTGTTTCTGTCGGGATTGGGCGGCTTTTAGGTTCGCTTGAATCAGTCGAACCTTTTCCTCCGCGTTGTTGACAAGATCAATCCCGATGGTGACCCTTTCGCCAGACTCACACCGATTCAGTGGTGTGCGACAATTTCTCCCGTATAGCGCCTCGTAAGGTGCCATCTTGATGCTGGCTTGGTACCCATTATTGTACGAGAACTCGGCCAACGGCAAGTGATCATCCCAGTTCTTGCCGTGGTTGATAGCGCAAGCTCGTAACATATCTTCCAAAATTTGATTTACCCGCTCGGTTTGTCGATCCGTCTGCAGGTGGTTTGCTGAGCTACGGATCAGCTTCGTCCCCAATGCAGCGTGTAGCTTCTCCCAAAAACGGGACACAAATAAAGTTCCCCGATCCGATATGATGGTACGGGGTACGCCGTACAAGCATAGGATCCGTGAGATGTACAGTTCAGCGTACTTCTTGGCGTTGTAGTTGGTGTTGACCGGGATGAAATGGGCAACTTTGGTGAGCCGGTCGATGATCACCCACACAGAATCATGTTTCTGAAAGGTTGTTGGTAAACCGACGATGAAGTCCATGCTCACATCCTCCCATTTCCAGGCAGGAATGCCTAGTGGTTGCAGCAGTCCCGGGGTGAATTACACTCGGACACGTACTTTGCGATCTCCCGCTTCATCCGTGTCCACCAAAACATGCTTCTGAGTTCTTGATACATTTTGTTGCTGCCGGGGTGAATAGAAAACTTTGACAAGTGAGCCTCATCAAAGATTTTCTTCCGTAATTCCGGGTTACGGGTTACGACGATCCGGTCCTTGAACCATAGGACGCCGTCTCCGTCTTTCCGGAAACATTTCAGCTCCCCATTGTCTATGCGTCTCCGCAAATGTGACATGCCCTTCTCATGTTTCTGAGCAGCCGCTATCTCTTCACGGATGGTGGGGATCAAAGCTAAGTTGTAGAGAGCTCCGTGTGGAATCACATGCAGTGGTGGTTCGCTCTCTTCCAACGGTGTGATGGTCAGATTGTTGACGTGTGACTTGCGGCTCAGCGCATATGCCACTACGTTTGTCTTGCCGGGGTGATAATGGATCTCTATTTCGTAATCCTTTATCAACTCTAACCATCTTCGCTGCCTCATGTTCAGCTCCTTCTGAGTGAATATGTACTTGAGCCTTTTGTGGTTGG
The DNA here is from genome assembly GCA_030760725.1 of Neostapfia colusana. Lineage (NCBI taxonomy): Eukaryota > Viridiplantae > Streptophyta > Magnoliopsida > Poales > Poaceae > Neostapfia > Neostapfia colusana. The sequence goes on along the minus strand of JASWHV010000013.1, from coordinate 70,522,973 downwards.
TATATAAATGTACGAGGTTATCGAGTAGGTAGTGCCTCCACATTTTAAGTGCAAGTACCACGGCAGCGAGCTCCAAGTCGTGAGTTGGATAATTCTGCTCATGGTTTCTAAGCTGCCGTGATCCATATGCGACCACCCTTCGGTCTTGCATCAGCACACATCCGAGCCCAATGCAGGATGCATCGCAGTACACATCGAATGGTTTCGTTGTGTCTGGCTGCGCCAAAACCGGTGCTGATGTCAGGTGCTTCATTAAAGCCTTGAATGCTGCTTCACATGCTGGACTCTAAACATATTTGGTAGCCTTCTTCAGCAGCTCTGTCATCGGCTCGGCAATCTTCGAGAAGTTCGGAATGAACCTCCGATAATATCCCGCGAGTCCGAGGAAACTCCGTACCTCATGAACAGTTCATGGGGATTTCCAATTCAGCACTTGTGTGATCTTACTCGGGTCTACAGCGATGTCCTCCGCTGAGATGATATGCCCGAGAAAAGGCACTTGCGATATCCAGAACTCGCATTTGCTGAATTTCGCGTATAGTTTGTGATCCCACAGCCGTTGCAAGACTATACGCATATGTTTCTTGTGTTCTTCCTCCGACTTGGAATATACCAATATATCGTCGATGAAGACCACCACAAACTTGTCCAGCTCCGGCATGAATACCGAGTTCATCAAATACATGAAGTGAGCTGGAGCGTTGGTGAGGCCGAAGGACATGACTAGGTACTCATACAGTCCGTACCTCATCGAGAAAGCCGTCTTCAGAATATCCTCATCCCATCTTGGAAAAGATCCTTGCTTTGACCCACTGATCAAACAACATGTCGATCCGTGGCAAAGGGTATTTGTTCCTGATGGTTACGGCGTTTAGTGGACGATAATCCACGCAAAGCTGCAACTCTCATCTTTCTTCTTCACAAATAATGCCGAACAGCCCCATGGCGAGGAGCTCGGCCTAATAAAACCCTTCTCCAGCAGGTCCATTAGCTGGGTCTTCAGTTCAGCCAACTCCTTGGGCGCCATCTTGTACAGTCTTCGGGATATTTGCATGGTTCCTGGTGCATGTTCAATCTTGAACTCCACCTCTCTGTCGGGCGGCATCCCCGATAAATCATCCGGGAACACGTCAGGGAACTCTCGGACCACTGGAATATCTTCCAATCTGATAGTCGTGGATTGATAGACACTTGGAAGTTTTATTTCTGGACTGTCCAGAAATAAGGAGTGAGATCCGTGTGATGTGTACAGGGGTCCCGATCTTCTGAAAGGTTCTGATAACTCTCGATTTGGTGGAGACTTGACACAAATCGATCCGGCTTCCGAACAACACATTATGAACCCTGCAATCACAGCACCACGTCTCCTCATCACATCATCCTCCCCCTCTTGCATTGGAGTCGTCCTCGACTCAAGATCATCTTCTTCTCCCAAATATAGTGTCAAATCTGAAATTTTAAAGGTGGGACTAACCCCAAACTCGGGAGGCAACTCAAGTTTATATGCATTATCATTAATCTTCTTAAGTATTTTAAAAGGACCATCAGCTCTAGGCATCAATTTAGACTTTCTCAGTTCTGGAAATCTATCCTTTCTCAAGTGTAACCAAACTAAATCACCCGGTTCAAGTCTAACTTCCTGCCTACCTTTACTACAAGCAATTCTATATTTTTCATTCATCTTTTCAATATTGTGTTTAGTGGTCTCATGAATTTTCAAAATAAAATCAGCACGTTCCTTTGCATCATTATGAGTTCTCTCACTAGTAGGTAAAGGCAAGATATCAATAGGAGCACGAGGATTGAATCCATACACTACCCAAAAAGGACTTACCTTGGTGGTAGAATGTGTTGCCCGATTATATGCAAACTCCACATGTGGTAAACATTCTTCCCACATCATTAGATTTTTCTTCAAAACAGCTGTCAACATGGTGCCCAAAGTGCGGTTCACTACTTCTGTTTGCCCATCAGTTTGTGGGTGACATGTTGTAGAGAACAACAGTTTTGTACCCAACTTGTTCCATAGGGTGCACCAAAAGTGACTCAAAAATTTAGCATCACGATCTGAAACAATAGTAGAAGGCATACCATGCAAGCGAACAATCTCTTTGAAAAAAAAGTCGGCAATATGTACAGCATAATCACTTTTCTGACACGGTATAAAATGTGCCATCTTAGAAAAACGATCCACCACAACAAAAATGTTGTCCCTCCCCCTCTTAGTCCTAGGCAATCCCAAAACAAAGTCCATAGATATATCCGCCCAAGGAATGGAAGGAGTGGGAAGAGGCATGTATAAACCATGTGGATTCAAACGGGACTTAGCTTTCTGAGATGTGGTGCAGCGAGCCACAAACCGCTCTACATCTCTCCTCATCTTTGGCCAAAAGAAATGTGTGGCCAGGACATCCTCTGTTTTCCTTGCGCCAAAATGGCCCATCAAACCTCCACCATGTGCCTCCTGTAATAACAAAAGACGAATGGAACCAACTGGAATGCATAGGCGGTTAGCTCTAAACAAGAATCCATCATCCAGTACAAATTTATTCCAGATATGACCTTTTCTACAATGCAGCAACACATCTTTAAAATCAGCATCAAGAGCATATTGTTCTTTAACTGATTCAAGTCCAAAAATTCGACAATCAAGTTGGGACAGAATATTATATCGTCTAGACAATGCATCAGCGATCAAATTATCCTTCCCTTTCTTATGTTTAATGACATAAGGAAAAGACTCAATAAATTCAATCCATTTTGCATGTCTACGACAGATTATTTTGAGAACGAATATGCTTTAGCGATTCATGATCAGAATGAATAACAAATTCTTTAGGCCATAAATAATGACACCATGTCTCTAAGCATCGTACGAGAGCATAAAATTCTTTATCATATGTGGAGTAATTCAGGACAGGACCATTAAGTTTTTCACTAAAGTATGCAACCGGTTTACCACCTTGCAGTAAGACACCACCAATGCCAACTCCACTAGCATAACATTCAAGTTCAAAAGTCTTACTAAAATCAGGAAGTTGCAGCAATGGTGCGTGTGTAAGCTTGTCCTTCAAGGTGTCAAAGGACTCCTCTTGTGCTTTCCCCCAATGGAACACCACACCTTTCTTAGTCAACTCATGCAATGGGGCAGCAATAGTGCTAAAATCATTGACGAAACGTCGGTGGAAACGTGCAAGACCAAGAAAACTCCTTACCTGTGATGGCTTGAGGTATTGTCCAGCTCTTGATTGCTTGAATTTTCATCTCATCCACCTCAATTCCCTGTGGAGTCACAACATAGCCAAGAAAGGAAACTCGATTCGTACAAAAGATGCACTTCTCAAGGTTACCAAATAAACGTGCATCTCTCAAAGCATTAAAAACAGCACGTAAATGATCCATATGTTCATCCAATGACTTGCTATAAATCAAGATATCATCAAAGTTAACCACCACAAATTTTCCAATAAAATCTCTCAAGACCTCATTCATCAAACGCATGAATGTACTTGGTGCATTAGTTAAACCAAAAGGCATTACTAACCACTCATACAACCCAAATTTGGTTTTGAAAGTTGTTTTCCATTCATCTCCCAATTTCATTCTTATTTGTTGGTAACCACTACGCAAGTCAATCTTAGTGAAAATTATAGAACCACACAACTCATCAAGCATGTCGTCTAGCCTAGGAATAGGATGACGATACCTTATAGTAATATTTTTAATGGCTCTACAATCAACACACATACGTCAAGTACCATCTTTCTTAGGAACCAAAAGTACAGGAACAGCACAAGGACTAAGGCTTTCACGTACATACCCATGGTCCAAAAGGTCTTGGACTTGCCACTGAATTTCCTTAGTCTCCTCGGAGTTGGTCCTATATGCAGCATGGTTTGGCAAAATTGCACCTGGAATCAAATCAATTTGATGTTCAATCCCTCTCAAAGGTGGAAGTCCCAGGGGTATCTCAGCTGGAAAAATATCCTCATACTCTTGCAACAAGTTAGTAACTGCTGGAGGCAAAGACCTAGCAATATCATCAATGGAGAACAAAACTTGTTTGCACACCAATGCACAGCAAATATCATGATCAGAAATTTCAGCAAGGTCTGATTTTGTAGCAAGCATTACACGACCCTTCAATTTAATTCCCTCAGTCTTAGAACTAGGTGTAGATCTCTTATTATTTGGTGGTAACACAGAATTAATGACTTGTTGATTTTCTGATTTAGAACTACTAGAAATTCCAGCTCTCTCCCTATCAGCTTGTACAATTTCAGCAGGAGTTAAAGGTAATAAAGTAATTTTCTTTCCTCTATGCATAAAAGTATATTTGTTACTTCTACCATGGTGCAAAGCATCCTTATCATGTTCCTAAGGTCGACCCAATAAAAGTGAACACTCTTGCATGGGTACCATATCACAATCAACAGAATCAACATATGTACCAATGGGAAACGGAATTCTGCATGTTTGTGTTACCTTAGCTCTTCCAGAATCATTCAACCATTGAATATAGTATGGATGTGGGTGTAGTCGTGTATTCAAGGTAAGCTTCTTGACCAATTCAGAACTCACCAAGTTGTTGCAGCTTCCTCCATCAATGATGACACGTGCTCGCCGGTTCTTGATGACAAAGAAAATCTGAAACAAATTATGGCGTTGTAATCTATCAAGTTGTTGTACCTGTGTGTTCAGCACCCGCTGCACAATGATGTTCATGTAGGCTGATGTGTCTTCACTCCCAAAAACATGTCCCTCATCATTGTCTGTGGCAGCTTCATCATCATTGTTGTCTTCGATATCGGAGGTGCTGATGTATCCTCCCTCTTCTGTAGCCACGTATGCCCGCTGACTAGGACAATCTTTTTGCACATGACCAAGACCATGGCAGCGGTGGCACTGAATGCCGGAAGTGCGTCCTGTTGAATCAACGGATGAAACACTTTTGGCGGGTGTCTGCATGGAATTTTTACCCAAATCCGCACGTTGTGCAGGTGGTGGTTTCGGTTCTGCTGAAACGTTGTTGCTGCCAGAAGGAAGCTTGGCTGATGGTTTTGGTGAAAGGGCATCAAAACGGAATGACTTGGATGCCCCCGAAGATGTTGTCGTGCGTGGAGTGTAGGAGGGACCGCTGCCGCTCTTGTTCTTTTGTTGACGACCCTGTAACTCCTTTTCTGCAAGCATAGCAAGCTGGAACAACTGGTTGACAGTATTAAATTCCTTATAATCAACAATATCCTGTATCTCACGTCTCAACCCCCCATAGAAACGACAAATTTTATCTTCAGTGTCCTCTACTACCCCACATCGTATCATACCTTTTGAAGCTCCGCATAATAATCTTGGACAGAATTATTTCTCTGCTCTAAGCGCTGCAATTTCTTTCGTAAATCACGTTGGTAGGATGGAGGAACAAAACGATTACGCATAGCTTCTTTTAAATGCTCCCATGTATCAGGTTGTAAGCATGTGGTATCTAGTTCATTCCACCATATTATAGCAAAATCCTTAAACTCACTAGTGGCTTGTCGAACTCTATGTTGTTCAGGAACAAGGTGGGAATTATATTTCTGCTCAACCGTCATTTCCCAATCAATATATGCCTCAGCATCATAAGCACCAGAAAATGAAGGTATGGAAGATTAACTTTAGAAAAAGGGTCATCAAGAGGGTGTTTATTGTTACCACGCATGTTGTTTCCTACCATACCATGAGTGTTTTGACAAAGGCGTTGACGTAGATGTACATTCTACGCAGCACGTGTATCCACCTATCCATTGATATCACACAACACATCTTCTTCTTCTTCAAAGTTGATGTAAAAGTCCCAAAAATGTGTATGAATAAAAACTATGGTTTGAGTTCATATGTGTGGCAATGATAGGAAAAAAAAAAGGGACTTGCTAAAACTTTTCTTCATGCAAAGTAATACATGGATGAACATCCAACATGAGGTTCACCTTTTTACTTAAAAGGGTTGGACCAATAAGGAGTTAAATACCTCTTTGCATGGGAGTTTAAAATTCAGATTTGAAAATTCAAAGTTCACACATATGGTGACCCAAAAACTTTGAATTAACATGCAGCCATATAGTTGAGTTTTTAGGGAAAAGGTTATCACCAACTTTTCAATTTTAGGGTGGGCTCAAAAAGAAGTTAAAGAGGAGAATTTGCAAACTTAAACCAAATTCAGATTTAGTCTTGCAAATTCAAACTGAATTTGAAGAATTCAAATTCTAGCTCACCTTTTTAAATTTTAGCATTCTGGGGATTACAAAGATCAGCTTGAACAGATATTTGGGAGGTACATGTGGAGTGGGACCCACATGTCATTGAGCTAAAGGAGGAAACTTAATCACTAAGTTTTGCTCTCGGTGGGGACTTTTCCCGAGCAGCTCGCGAGCGCCACCGAGCAGCTTGCCGGTGACAGCTCCTGCTGCCGGTCTCCACGCGTTGGCGCCCCAGGGTGGGTTCTCACCGCTTCAGCAACGTTATCTCCCCCTCCTCGGACCAAGCCAACAGCAGTTGCTCCTCTCCTCACGATCAGCAGGGCGCTGTTTTTCCTTCACCGGCGCTGCTCCATTGCCCCTGTCTCCCGGCCAGTCCAGCGCCTCTCCGGCAGGCTCAAGAAGTCACAGAGGTGCGCCAGGAGGTACTTATCATCATCCCGTCGTCCTCTTGCCCTCCCCCGACGCCGGCTCGCCGGAATTCCAGTTTTGGCACCGGTGCACGTGTAGAACAGCATGTGTGTAATTCGGGAAATTCTCCCAAACCGATTGATCACACCTCCCACAATTCAAACCACAGCAACTAGATGCCCTAGCGCCCTCCCACGCCGAAAACCAAAGGAAACCGACCCTCCTGTGCCCCGGGCGACGAGAAATCGTCGCCGGCGGCCAAAACTGCCATGGTCCACGGTGAGGACTAGGTTGCAGCCACTTTCTGCATGATCTGATCCCCGTTCCGTGTTCCTAGAACCATAGGGATGCTGTAGGACATCATAGCTCGCCGGGAGATGCCTTGGACACGCGGGAACGCGTCCATGTCGAGCTCCCGAGCCGCCCCACCGGTGCCGACCCACCTGCAGCCATTTTCATGCGGGAAAACCTTGCCCGGCAGCTGCGCCACGTTCCCAGGAGCATGTAGGGCGAAACCGGAGCTCATTTGGTGGAGAAATGAGGGAGAACGAGCCATGCCAAGTTTTCTGCTGGTGTGCACCGCGGGCTCTGGCGGGAGGTTGAAGAAGCATCTGACCCGTGGGCCCCACGCGCGACTGTGCTGTTTAAAATCAAACAGAGAGTTGTGCAAACTTGTAAAATGCATAACTTGGTGTAGGAAGCTCCAAAAATAGTGAGATAAATTTTGTTGGATTCCTCTAAGAGAGTACTATCCAGAGGTACAACCCAATTTGTATGAAACGAATTATTTAATTCTGGAAAATTCTTGGAAGGTTTTCTGAAAAAGAATTATAGAGGGAGTTTGGTTTATCCAAAAATACCCAAATTTTGCCAGAATATTCTTTAGCATATTGTTGACCTCATAGTAAATTTTCAGCTCATTTGAAGATCATTTGAGTAGGAATTTGCTAAAAACAATCTGCTGTGTTCATAAGAGTCCAGAAACATTTTCAGAAAATGTTTCCCACTTCAAAAATCTGTTCTGAGCAATCCATAGCTCCAAAAATCATAGGAAAATTTAGGCAAGCTCTATGGGACATACTTGGAATTGTAGTTCACTTAGTTGGGCATGAAAATGCACATTACTACAGAATTAATTCTATTGATTACAAATGCTTACAGAATTGTTCTGGGAGAACTACCCAAGTAAAAGGGCTGAATTTTGGACCAGATGACTCTCATGTGATCAAAAACTCACATGTAAATTATCAGCCCATGATAAGTCCTGGAACTCCCTGTTCTTATTCTCCATACTTATGTATAAGGGAAAAATACATAAGAGGTATGGTGAGAATTATGGAGGACACAATTTGACTCCACATTAGCTGCAATTGGGCAAGCTAAATCCTTAGGTAGTATAGAACCTGCTGTAAAAGTTTTGAGGCCATTGGAGTTCTTGTTCTTCGGTTGCACTCAAATCCTTTCAGCTTATCTATTATGTTCATTAGAGAAAAGGGTTAGTGTATAGCTAAGGGCCTTAAGGTCAAATTAGTTTAATTCTGTTCTTTGCACAACAGAGGCAAACCAAGCCATGCTTGGCTTTTCCACACAACCTCTGTTCTTAAGAAAGTAATTCTATAACTTCTTTCCATTACATTCCATGAAACATATGCATATGCATTTCAATAGGAACCACAACGAAGGGGACTCAAAGGAGTGATTCATCAAAGTGGATCAAGCTCCGGGGAGTCAAGGGTGGATCTGCAAGGACACTAACTGTTATATACGACTACCCTGCAAAACAGGCAAGCTCCGGTTTGCATTTAACAGCTGTTAAGTTTTTATTTTGTATTCACCTTTGGTTAAGAGTTGAACTGTGCATTAGGTCTAGTGATTGATACTCCTCTTGCATAACCAAATGACCCATTGAGTATTGGGTAGGTGTCTTTCACCGCGTAGAATCTGCCATGCTTAAGTACGGTTCGGTAGAAGTCGAGTGGTGAGATGCTACTCGCAGATTTAGGGACAACGGGGGCATACGGGATTGGTTCGTAATTGAATTAGCAAGTTAAAAGTTGAGACCGGAAGGTTGTAGGAGCAGCAGGACATAGGGGCCTGGGTGCTGTAGACCTGCCCGTGTCGGTCAAGGACCGATCCGTATGCGGCCCTGTTGAACAAGTTTGAGTTGTGTACCGGACTCATGCTGGCTATATGGGACCCAGTAAACCGATGTACCTCGGGAAGCTGTCGTTGGGACTTTTCGGGTCGCCTCAGGCGGACGGCCGGTGTGCAGTATGTGGGGAATATTCTCATGACATCTCACGTCGGAAGGTGCACCATGAGAGTAGCTACTGTACGGGACGACTTGATCGATTCAGCGGGGGTGAAACGGGGGAAAGGCTGCCACGTACGACGTCAGTGATGGTTGTTGTAGGCAACGTCGAGTACGGGCGTACGTGTCGTGTAGTCCGGGTGTTATTGATTCGAATCACCGTCGCTCGCGGAATGGACCGAGCATACTTGTTCTCACAGTCGTGACGTAGTAAGAACTTGCATGAGAAAGGAACTAATCATATTGATGTGAAGTATTATTCTACCTTGTATTGGAGCTTGATGAATAGGCTAGTGCAAACTCGATTCTTTTATGCCATGAGCAATTTACATCGGGGGAAAGCGTTTCTTGTTTGATTGTGGACTCCCGATGTGGCGTGCCCAGGGTTACTTAAAATACTGCAATTAATACTGAAAGTAAGGATTCACTTTTAGGCGAGTTTACTTATGCTTATGCCATCCTATGTTAGGTTCACAACCTCACTTAGAGTTTCATATTTAGGGTGACGGTTAAGTCTTGCTGAGCGTTATGCTCACGGATGCTATCCGAGTTGTTTTGCAGGTAATTGACTCGCTGATTATGAGAAGGGGTGCCGATGAGACTCGGGAACCTTCGAGTGCTTACTCTAAGAGCATCCTCGCCGCTGCAGATTGTCTTTGTGTTGCTAGTAAGAAACGTCCGCGGGCTGGACCGTTTCTTTGTTGCTAGTTTAGATATGAGTCGTGAGAGTGATAGTCTTCCGCTGTAGTTTACTCTGATATACTTATTTGTAAAATATTCTTGTACACTTCCGCAAACTATTTATGTAATATGATGTATGTTCATCGACCCGTGTGCTGTTGGGTGCCGCATAACACGGCACCACCCGACGAGGTCCCGTGGGGCCGTCTCAGCGTGGTATCAGAGCCTCGTTGGGAACAGAGCACGGATTGAGCATCATATTATGTCAAAAACTTAGGATACGGTGAGATAACGGTACTAGGCCCACATAAGGACTACTATTAGCATAATATGTAGGTGGCAAGCTAACCTATTGTTATGTCGGAAAATCGTGCATCTCGGGACGTTTATGTCTTGGGGGGTGCACGTATGCGCTGTCCACCAGTGCGCACAAGCTGAAGGGTGGAGCCCCACGGGTGGCAGGTAACCCGACCCGCTCTAGTATCCTCTACGACTCTTCATGTCGTTTGGGGTATTCGAGCAACGTCTTCCCTGGCGTGCGTGGTGCAATTTGGGAGACCCCGTCACGTGGTCAGTAACGTGAACACGTAGCTCAAGGCGTGCTTGGCTTGAGAACACCTGGGCGAGTGACGACGGCCGGGTGTACAAACTGTTATGAATACCGGGTTCGGTGTGCAGCCGAACCTGATGATTGAGTGTGTTTTATGTAGGTACTAACCACGAAAAACCTTAGTGCGTGTAGAACACGTTTGCGAGTGACCGTTTTAGTGCCACCTAATGATACGTATATGCCGGTGTAATCCGGTTAGGTTTTTCTTTGGTGAGGCAACGTAGTACCGTCATATGTCTTACGGTGCATCGTCACCGTACTACACTGGATAGTATTCTTACCTATGAAGAAATCATTCATGACTAACTTTCAAACTAAAAATGGATGTGATAAAGCACATGTTAGTTACTGAACTCTTCATTTGAACTAAGTTTCAAAGAAGAGAATTACGAGGCTTCTTTTGTTCTCAAAAACAGAGTGCTCTGTCCTGGCAGAAGTTTTTCCGAACTTTAACAGAGCATAACTCTGATTAGTTTGACCCAATGGAAGTGTTTGATACAGTTCTGGAAAGTTTATTAAGTGCTCTACAACTTTTCTGTAGAACTCCAGAGCCAAATCCGACACCAACTTGGTTGAACGTCCAGATGAATGCAAACTGTTCAGAAAACAGAGCAGCTGCAGACTTCTCTGGATGTTGCTGTAAATTAGCCGTCACAGTCTGTAGAAAATTTCTAAGGGTCATATGATACACCGTTGGAAAGGTTAGGAAATTTGCAACGATTTTGTAGTTCATAGTTTGTTCAGAATTGTACCCCAGTTGTATGTAAAACTGTGATGAAAACAGCCACATACAAAGGAGGTGCTGGCAAATTTTAGCCAGAAATTCTGTCAACTTTGAACAATCCTAACTTCTGTTTCAGAAATGATCTAGGGGCATGTGAGTACTCGTTGAAAATATACTGAAGTTAACTTTAACTTTGGTATTCAACTTGAGTTATGAAAATGCTAATAAATGGATCAAATTCTGGGTTAAGTACAGAAGGGTCTGTTTTGTACCGAATGAGGGACTGGATATGTTGGCTTTAGAAAGATGTGTAAACATGAAATTTTGTTATGCTTACATAAAGTTTTAGCATGTTCATGTTTTACATACTTTCACATACTGCTAGATCAAGTGGTGACTCCCCTCAAAATTATGCTTTTGCAGTATGGTGCGAACTCATTCTCCGAGTAGGACTGGAGGTTCTCATCGAGACGGTGATGACTCGACTCCACCAGGGGCACCGCCATCAACGGTATGGGCGGATATCATGGCTCAGATGGTCGAGTCAAGTCAAGAGAACACAAGACTACTCCAAGCCTTGGTACAACAGGGCTTACTCCAGCGTGCACAACAGGACGTTCCACTTCGGAACGCCTACTTGGATTTCTTGGCGACACAACCGCCAATCTTCACGGAAGCCCATGAACCAGTGGAAGCTGATCAGTGGCTTCGAGTTATGGAGTCGAAGTTTGGAGTGTTTGAGTGCGACGAGTATCAGAAGACATCATTTGCAGCTCAACAGCTCCATGGAGCCGCCGGAAATTGGTGGTTTGCGTATCTCGCCACCGTTCCGGAAGGCCATCAAGTGGAATGGACGGAATTTCATGAAGCATTCCGTGCTCGTCACATTCCTATGGGTTTTATCAAGGCCCAACAGCAAAAAATTCAGAAACTTGAAGCAGGGGGACATGAGTGTCCTCGATTATGTCCGAAGATTCAACCTTCTGGCACAATATGCTCCTGCTTATGCGACGAGCGAAGCTGCAATGTGTGACTACTTTTTCTATGGCTTGAGTGCCATACTAAAAGAGAAGTTAGCTTTGTTCAATCAAGGCAGTTACACCGAGTTGATCAGTGCTGCTCTGCTGCAAGAACAAGCGACACTTGAGTGTCAAGCAGAGAAGAGGGACCGGGAGGTTGTGCAAGAAGACACACCAATCGTTCCTCGTAAATACCGTGTGGTGTATCACACACCATCCGAGGAGATATGGCAAGCACCAGGGAGATCAACTCCGTACAGATTTCCTGCTCAAGAATCTTATCTTGAAGCAGCGCCATTTCCGCAGCAACGAATGATACCTGTTGCATCATTGCTGCAGCCAAGTGCCTCAACTTCTCAACCACAAGTCAACAAAGAACCGGGGAAACCTCCGTGTTCTTATTGCCACCGTTTTGGGCATTTTAGGCAGGAATGCCGGGAGAAGTTGGTAAACACCAGACAGCCATCATCATCAGGTGGTATGCCGCCACCTGCTCCAGTCAACATAACAGCATTGCAATCCGGGAGTGTGCAACATCTTGCGATTGAGGATGTCCCGGAGGGAGCACCGGTGTTAGCGGGCATGTTTACTCTCAAGGACGTGCCCGTATTGGTACTTTTTGATTCAGGTGCAACCCATAATTTTATCAGCAAAACATGCGTGGATCAGCACCAATTATCCACCAATACCCCCACAACGAGTTTTCTTATACGTTCACCTGGAGGAAATATCTCTGCCAATCAGATTGTGTCCCGAGCAGCTTTGTGTTTGGGCGGAAAGATATACCCAACATCGCTGATTATGTTGGATAGGCAGAAGATAGACATTATATTGGGGATGTCTTGGTTAAATCGTCACGGTGCCGTTCTCAATATCGGTAACCGGACTGTCCAGATTGACTCGCCGATTCACGGACAGCACACGCTGTTTTTAGACAGCGAAGATCCAGATATGGTAGAGGCCTACCACACGGAAGCGCTGAAGCTTGAAGATATTCCGGTGGTACGTGATTATCCCGACGTATTTCCCGATGACTTACCGGGCATGCCGCCCGAACGGGACGTCGAGTTCAAAATTGAACTGGCGCCGGGAACGACGCCTATTTCACGAAGGCCTTACAAGATGGCACCTAACGAGCTAGCAGAGTTGAAAGAGCAACTGAATGAACTTATGAGCAAGGGTTTCATACGACCAAGTTCTTCACCTTGGGGTTGCTCAGCGCTGTTCGTTAAGAAGAAGGACGAAACACTACGGCTATGTGTTGATTACCGTCCTCTCAATGCTGTCACAATAAAGAACAAGTATCCTTTGCCCCGCATTGACATCCTGTTTGATCAACTTGTGGGTGCAAAGGTATTTTCGAAGATGGATCTTCGGTCGGGCTATCATCAAATCAAGATCCGACCGGAGGACATACCGAAGACAGCTTTCTCGACGAGATACGGACTCTACGAGTACCTCGTCATGTCATTTGGATTAACCAACGCTCCGGCACACTTCATGTATTTGATGAATTCTGTGTTCATGCCGGAGTTAGACAAGTTCGTCGTGTTATTCATCGACGACATATTGGTTTACTCCAAATCGGAAGAAGAGCACGCTGAACATCTGCGTACTGTGCTACAACGGTTGAGGGAGCACCAGTTATATGCCAAGTTCAGCAAGTGCGAGTTCTGGATCGATCAAGTGCCTTTCCTAGGCCATATTATTTCAGCAGAAGGTATCGCCGTGGACCCCAGCAAGATTGAACAAGTGCTGAAGTGGGAATCTCCCAAATCGGTCCACGAGGTCCGAAGTTTCTTAGGTTTAGCGGGGTATTATCGGAGGTTTATTCCGAGCTTCTCAAAGATTGCTAAACCAATGACAGAGCTGCTGAAGAAGGGCACTAAATACATGTGGAATGCAGCATGTGAAGCCGCATTCAAAACTTTGGTGAAACATCTCACAACGGCTCCAGTTCTTGCTCAGCCGGACACGACGAAGCCATTTGATGTATACTGCGATGCATCCGGCATCGGTCTCGGCTGCGTTCTGATGCAAGAAGGGCGTGTAGTCGCCTATGGGTCTCGTCAACTGCGAAACCACGAGCAGCATTATCCAACTCACGATCTTGAGCTTGCTGCAGTGGTGTTGGCATTGAAGATGTGGAGGCATTACCTACTGGGTAATCTTGTTCACCTCTACACCGACCATAAAAGCCTGAAGTACATCTTCACGCAGAAGGAGCTGAATATGAGACAACGGAGATGGTTGGAGCTCATAAAAGATTATGAAATTGAGATCCACTATCACCCGGGAAAAGCCAACGTGGTTGCCGACGCGCTTAGTCGGAAATTCCACGTTCACAACTTAGCGGTTGCTGAGTTGGAAGATGAAGAACCCAGCCTCCGTGTCATTCCGTATGGCGCACTCTATAATCTCGCGCTCATTCCAACAATCCGTGAAGAGATTGTTGAGGCTCAAAGAAGAGACAGAGGTATGTCTCACATACGGAGAAGACTAGACAACGGAGAGGTGAAATGTTTCCGGAAGGATGAGAACGGTACAATATGGTTTAACGACCGTATAGTGGTACCGCGCAATATGAAACTCCGGAAGAAGATCTTGGATGAAGCCCACCTGTCTAAATTTTCCATTCATCCCGGAAGTAACAAGATGTACCAAGATTTGAAACAGAAATTTTGGTGGACGAGGATGAAGAGGGAGGTTGCTAAATACGTATCCGAATGCGATACGTGTAGACGGGTCAAGGCTGATCATATGCGGAAAGCCGGACCGCTACAACCTTTGAAGATACCGGCATGGAAATGGGAGGATGTGAGTATGGACTTCATCGTCGGATTACCGCTCACATCCAGGAAGCATGACTCGATATGGGTGATTGTCGACCGGTTGACAAAGTCGGCTCATTTCATACCGGTGAACACTCATTATCGAGCAAGGCAATATGCGGAGTTATTCATCTCCAGAATTATTTGCTCACATGGTGTCCCAAAGACCATCGTTTCAGATCGAGGTGCGTTGTTCGTTGCTCGGTTTTGGGAGCAGCTGCATGCCTCGTTGGGCACTAAGCTGATTAGGAGCTCCGCATATCACCCTCAAACCGATGGACAAACTGAGAGGGTGAATCAAGTACTTGAGGATATGTTGAGAGCGTGTGCCATCCACCACGGTAGGAATTGGGACGATCACCTACCGCTGGCGGAGTTTTCATACAACAACAGTTATCAAGCGAGTATTAAAATGGCACCGTATGAAGCTCTCTATGGCCGGAAGTGTCGCACACCACTGAATTGGTGTGAGTCCGGCGAAAGAGTTCTGTTTGGGATTGATCTTGTCAACGAAGCCGAAGACCGAGTTCGGTTGATACAAGAGAACTTAAAGGCTGCCCAATCCCGACAGAAGAGCTACGCCGATCAGAGGCGTAGGCCATTACATTTTGACGTCGGAGAACACGTTTATCTTCGTGTATCCCCGATGAAGGGAATTCACCGGTTCGGTGTAAAGGGGAAGCTCGCTCCCCGTTTTATTGGTCCTTTTGCTATCACGGAGAAGTGCGGACCCGTAGCCTACCGGCTGGAGTTACCAGCAAGTCTAGCGGGTATTCATGATGTATTTCATGTATCACAGCTGCGGAAGTGCCTCAAATTCACCGCTGCTGTTCGCACTGAGGACATCGACGAATTGAAACCGGACTTGACCTACACCGAGCGACCGGTCCAGATTTTGGATGAAAAGACCCGGGTAACCCGGAACCGGACGATCCGATTTTTCAAGGTACTGTGGAGTAATCACATCGCGGAAGAGGCGACGTGGGAAAGTGAAGATTATCTCCGCACCAACTACCCGGAACTTTTATCTTTGTACAGTTTGTAATTACCTCTCCCGTCGCGTTCCTCTTTTGTAATCTCGGGACGAGATTCTTTTAAGGGGGGAGGAATGTAAAAGTCCCAAAAATGTGTATGAATAAAAACTATGGTTTGAGTTCATATGTGTGGCAATGATAGGAAAAAAAAAAGGGACTTGCTAAAACTTTTCTTCATGCAAAGTAATACATGGATGAACATCCAACATGAGGTTCACCTTTTTACTTAAAAGGGTTGGACCAATAAGGAGTTAAATACCTCTTTGCATGGGAGTTTAAAATTCAGATTTGAAAATTCAAAGTTCACACATATGGTGACCCAAAAACTTTGAATTAACATGCAGCCATATAGTTGAGTTTTTAGGGAAAAGGTTATCACCAACTTTTCAATTTTAGGGTGGGCTCAAAAAGAAGTTAAAGAGGAGAATTTGCAAACTTAAACCAAATTCAGATTTAGTCTTGCAAATTCAAACTGAATTTGAAGAATTCAAATTCTAGCTCACCTTTTTAAATTTTAGCATTCTGGGGATTACAAAGATCAGCTTGAACAGATATTTGGGAGGTACATGTGGAGTGGGACCCACATGTCATTGAGCTAAAGGAGGAAACTTAATCACTAAGTTTTGCTCTCGGTGGGGACTTTTCCCGAGCAGCTCGCGAGCGCCACCGAGCAGCTTGCCGGTGACAGCTCCTGCTGCCGGTCTCCACGCGTTGGCGCCCCAGGGTGGGTTCTCACCGCTTCAGCAACGTTATCTCCCCCTCCTCGGACCAAGCCAACAGCAGTTGCTCCTCTCCTCACGATCAGCAGGGCGCTGTTTTTCCTTCACCGGCGCTGCTCCATTGCCCCTGTCTCCCGGCCAGTCCAGCGCCTCTCCGGCAGGCTCAAGAAGTCACAGAGGTGCGCCAGGAGGTACTTATCATCATCCCGTCGTCCTCTTGCCCTCCCCCGACGCCGGCTCGCCGGAATTCCAGTTTTGGCACCGGTGCACGTGTAGAACAGCATGTGTGTAATTCGGGAAATTCTCCCAAACCGATTGATCACACCTCCCACAATTCAAACCACAGCAACTAGATGCCCTAGCGCCCTCCCACGCCGAAAACCAAAGGAAACCGACCCTCCTGTGCCCCGGGCGACGAGAAATCGTCGCCGGCGGCCAAAACTGCCATGGTCCACGGTGAGGACTAGGTTGCAGCCACTTTCTGCATGATCTGATCCCCGTTCCGTGTTCCTAGAACCATAGGGATGCTGTAGGACATCATAGCTCGCCGGGAGATGCCTTGGACACGCGGGAACGCGTCCATGTCGAGCTCCCGAGCCGCCCCACCGGTGCCGACCCACCTGCAGCCATTTTCATGCGGGAAAACCTTGCCCGGCAGCTGCGCCACGTTCCCAGGAGCATGTAGGGCGAAACCGGAGCTCATTTGGTGGAGAAATGAGGGAGAACGAGCCATGCCAAGTTTTCTGCTGGTGTGCACCGCGGGCTCTGGCGGGAGGTTGAAGAAGCATCTGACCCGTGGGCCCCACGCGCGACTGTGCTGTTTAAAATTAAACAGAGAGTTGTGCAAACTTGTAAAATGCATAACTTGGTGTAGGAAGCTCCAAAAATAGTGAGATAAATTTTGTTGGATTCCTCTAAGAGAGTACTATCCAGAGGTACAACCCAATTTGTATGAAACGAATTATTTAATTCTGGAAAATTCTTGGAAGGTTTTCTGAAAAAGAATTATAGAGGGAGTTTGGTTTATCCAAAAATACCCAAATTTTGCCAGAATATTCTTTAGCATATTGTTGACCTCATAGTAAATTTTCAGCTCATTTGAAGATCATTTGAGTAGGAATTTGCTAAAAACAATCTGCTGTGTTCATAAGAGTCCAGAAACATTTTCAGAAAATGTTTCCCACTTCAAAAATCTGTTCTGAGCAATCCATAGCTCCAAAAATCATAGGAAAATTTAGGCAAGCTCTATGGGACATACTTGGAATTGTAGTTCACTTAGTTGGTCATGAAAATGCACATTACTACAGAATTAATTCTATTGATTACAAATGCTTACAGAATTGTTCTGGGAGAACTACCCAAGTAAAAGGGCTGAATTTTGGACCAGATGACTCTCATGTGATCAAAAACTCACATGTAAATTATCAGCCCATGATAAGTCCTGGAACTCCCTGTTCTTATTCTCCATACTTATGTATAAGGGAAAAATACATAAGAGGTATGGTGAGAATTATGGAGGACACAATTTGACTCCACATTAGCTGCAATTGGGCAAGCTAAATCCTTAGGTAGTATAGAACCTGCTGTAAAAGTTTTGAGGCCATTGGAGTTCTTGTTCTTCGGTTGCACTCAAATCCTTTCAGCTTATCTATTATGTTCATTAGAGAAAAGGGTTAGTGTATAGCTAAGGGCCTTAAGGTCAAATTAGTTTAATTCTGTTCTTTGCACAACAGAGGCAAACCAAGCCATGCTTGGCTTTTCCACACAACCTCTGTTCTTAAGAAAGTAATTCTATAACTTCTTTCCATTACATTCCATGAAACATATGCATATGCATTTCAATAGGAACCACAACGAAGGGGACTCAAAGGAGTGATTCATCAAAGTGGATCAAGCTCCGGGGAGTCAAGGGTGGATCTGCAAGGACACTAACTGTTATATACGACTACCCTGCAAAACAGGCAAGCTCCGGTTTGCATTTAACAGCTGTTAAGTTTTTATTTTGTATTCACCTTTGGTTAAGAGTTGAACTGTGCATTAGGTCTAGTGATTGATACTCCTCTTGCATAACCAAATGACCCATTGAGTATTGGGTAGGTGTCTTTCACCGCGTAGAATCTGCCATGCTTAAGTACGGTTCGGTAGAAGTCGAGTGGTGAGATGCTACTCGCAGATTTAGGGACAACGGGGGCATACGGGATTGGTTCGTAATTGAATTAGCAAGTTAAAAGTTGAGACCGGAAGGTTGTAGGAGCAGCAGGACATAGGGGCCTGGGTGCTGTAGACCTGCCCGTGTCGGTCAAGGACCGATCCGTATGCGGCCCTGTTGAACAAGTTTGAGTTGTGTACCGGACTCATGCTGGCTATATGGGACCCAGTAAACCGATGTACCTCGGGAAGCTGTCGTTGGGACTTTTCGGGTCGCCTCAGGCGGACGGCCGGTGTGCAGTATGTGGGGAATATTCTCATGACATCTCACGTCGGAAGGTGCACCATGAGAGTAGCTACTGTACGGGACGACTTGATCGATTCAGCGGGGGTGAAACGGGGGAAAGGCTGCCACGTACGACGTCAGTGATGGTTGTTGTAGGCAACGTCGAGTACGGGCGTACGTGTCGTGTAGTCCGGGTGTTATTGATTCGAATCACCGTCGCTCGCGGAATGGACCGAGCATACTTGTTCTCACAGTCGTGACGTAGTAAGAACTTGCATGAGAAAGGAACTAATCATATTGATGTGAAGTATTATTCTACCTTGTATTGGAGCTTGATGAATAGGCTAGTGCAAACTCGATTCTTTTATGCCATGAGCAATTTACATCGGGGGAAAGCGTTTCTTGTTTGATTGTGGACTCCCGATGTGGCGTGCCCAGGGTTACTTAAAATACTGCAATTAATACTGAAAGTAAGGATTCACTTTTAGGCGAGTTTACTTATGCTTATGCCATCCTATGTTAGGTTCACAACCTCACTTAGAGTTTCATATTTAGGGTGACGGTTAAGTCTTGCTGAGCGTTATGCTCACGGATGCTATCCGAGTTGTTTTGCAGGTAATTGACTCGCTGATTATGAGAAGGGGTGCCGATGAGACTCGGGAACCTTCGAGTGCTTACTCTAAGAGCATCCTCGCCGCTGCAGATTGTCTTTGTGTTGCTAGTAAGAAACGTCCGCGGGCTGGACCGTTTCTTTGTTGCTAGTTTAGATATGAGTCGTGAGAGTGATAGTCTTCCGCTGTAGTTTACTCTGATATACTTATTTGTAAAATATTCTTGTACACTTCCGCAAACTATTTATGTAATATGATGTATGTTCATCGACCCGTGTGCTGTTGGGTGCCGCATAACACGGCACCACCCGACGAGGTCCCGTGGGGCCGTCTCAGTTGTTGTGGTGGGTAGCATCATGGCTGAATGGTAGGTGGGTCTCCATATCATCAATCCTTCCAACTAGCGAGCTTAAGCGTTTGTCCAACCTCTCAAGGGTGTGGGGTATTCTCTGTTCAGCAAGATAATCTTTTACCCCTTGTGCGATTGCTTCCTTGACAGACTTCATCATTTGTTCTATGTAACCCTTCATCTCACTTTTCAAAACACACTCCGTAGGATCAACATGATCTGACATTGTTAGCAAGAATAATATGGAAAACAACAAGATTATCCCTATCAACTACTACGCAATGATGGTGGCACTCACAAAGCAATGGGTCAAGTCTTACCAAGCTCTTACAAGTTTCTTACCACAACAAGGCAAAGGATACCTGGACGACGTGATTCAGCGATTGCAAGGGTCAAAAACTTGTGCTGTTCAAAAGGATGAATGTGGAGTTTGGATGGCCAAATATATGTGAGTAGCACACAATTCAATAACAGATAGTAATGCTGAATAGATGTCCAAACACTTGTCCTAGTTGCTGGCCTACTCGTGCCTTATCCCGGATGTTATGAACAAGACAGCAAGAAGTATGAATTGTAAGGACAATAATTGAGCAGGAACAATTGCACCACAAGGCAAAATAACACAGCCAAGTTTTGATATTTGTGCTCCTCTTCACAAATTTTCTTTTCTATATTTTTTCTTTGATTTTTTTATATCTGCCGTGAAATCAGGAGCACTAATATACACGTCGCACAAATTTTCAGCTCACTTGAAAAAAGAAGATGTGGACAACAGAAATTTAATATGTTTCTTTATGATTATTGTTGAGCCTTTAGATGCCAAATAATCAATCTTCCAAAGTGAATCTGGGCAATGTAATTTAACCCAATGCCAAGGTTATGGCTGTTTTAAGACAGCACCACAAGATTATGTTTTAGGTCGAGCTGAATTGGAAACGGTGGTGAGAAAAAATTGGATATGATGGTGACAACGTGTGGGATGGTGTGCGTATATCAAGGAGGATAAACTCATGTAATATGTGATGAAAACTGAAGAACAAGGATAACCCTAGCACAATGAATAGTTATGGTGATCGATTTGATAATGATTGTGGCAGCTAGGGTTTCGATGGAATGCAGCGGATGGAATAACAAAGTAGGAACAAAACATGATTAAACCAGCAACAAAAAATGAACTAGGACACAGATTCAACACTACGGACTCCAAAACAGAATTGTGCAAAAGGCTAAACCTGGTCTGGGATGGGGAAACCTATGACTATAATTTTTTTGGCTTTTTCGTGGATGATAGGATGAGATCAAGATAAACAAAACTAGGGGAAGGTGAACCTGACGGTGAACCTAAAGCTCTGATTACTACTTGATGTGTACAAGGGTCCTGATCTTCCGAAAGGTTATGATAACTCTCGATTTGGTGGAGACTTGACACAAATCGATCCGGCTTCCGAACAACACGTTCTGAACCCTGCAATCGCAGCACCACGTCTCCTCAGGTTATCAACCTATATTGCGCGGTTGACCTCGCCAAGAAGGCTAATCCTTGCCTGCGAATCGAAGAACACAAGCAAGAACAAGAAAGAATGCAACCAAATTGCTGAAAGATATGAAGCACTCAAGTTGGGGTCTCACAAACCGATGAACGGCGAAACTGTTCTTGACAGAATAATCTAAGCAAAACCCAGCTGTTTGTGACGGCGGCTAGAGGGTATACAGGAGGTGGAGGACGACCAGGGGGTGCTGGGGTTGTGACCTAACCCTAAGACACGTACATAATGGACTTGGACTCGATACAAGGCCCAATGGCCCAACTAGGTGATGCAACACACTGACGTCAGACTTTAAACTTTATATTGTTTCGAAGTTTCCTGTCGACTCCGAGGGAATTTTTACGTGGGGCTAGTTGCATTGGAAAGTTTATCCTCTCAGCTTTCCATGCATATGTAGAACGTCAAAAACAGAGTCCGTATGCCTCCTGTGCATCCATTTTAAGGTGGACTGCTCCTGGGCCCGAGTTGGACTTGAGTTTGAGTTGGGCTCGGTCTCTAACTTCTTGTTGGCGTATTTTCGGGTCCTCCACGCCTCCAAACCCCTCTCCATGTATCTCCATGTCCTCTCCATGGTTCCTAATCATAATTAATCTATTAGGTAGCAACATACTCTCAAAATTCAAATATAAAGAATTGTTTAGGAACGGGCTCACCTCTAAATTCAATTGTCGTGCTCGAGCTCTAGTAATTGGACCTTGCATGTCTACCATGTGAGTGTTGTGTATATCTGCAGGAGTGATGTCCACATGACCGTGCACTTCTGAGTTCAAGTGCACGATTTGAAGGACGGTGTCTAACACAACGCCGTGGTGGGTTAACCACGACATCCCTAGGATGACATCGACCTTCTACCCCTCTAAGATTATGAGAGACGTAGGATACACTCTACCCACTAAGCATAATGGTGCTTTGGAAACCATTACGCTTGCTGAAATCTTCCCACCCGGCGAACAAATCAAATATGGACTATCGGTGGGTAGTATTTGCAAGCTGTGTTTAGCAATGAAAGCTTGGCTAATAAAATTGTGCGTGGCACCTGAGTCAAACAATACTATGGCGGGATGCTGGTGTAGTTGGAACATACCCGCAAGGATTGGCTCACCCTCCGGCATGTCCTCTATGGCAAGTTGGTGGCAGTGCCGGGCCTAGGGTTCGCCCGCCGCGCATTAGTAGGATTCCGGGGCTGATTCCTCCCCAGAAGTTGGGGTGCAACTCCGACGCCTTGTCTCTCTGGACAACTGCTGGCGAAGTGTCCTGGACGACCACATTTGTAGCATGTGGCTGCTTCTTGTCCGGTGCTTGGGAGACGAAAGCCCGGCATGCGCTGCTGAGGTGCATACGCACGCGGCATCGCCCGCTGCTGTTGTTGCTGCGGAGGTGGTACTGGCAGTGCCGGCCTGAACGCCGGTGGGGAATAGGGCCGACTGCGGAATGGCATCGACCTCTGTGGTGGCTGCCAGCATGGACCCGATGGTGGACGATTCACCATCCGAAGTTTTTGAGAAGGACCACCTCCTTCTCTGCTACTTTGCGGCGTGCTTCGCTTTCTTTCCGCCGCCGCTACTCCTTGCCAGAGTCCTCCTGAACAATCGCAGCATCAATTATATCGTTGAGGCTGCCGCGATTGAACATCACCAGCTTGTCTTTCAGGAGCGGGTTAAGCCCCTTGTAGAAGTGATCCCACCGCTTCTCGTCATATCGGCGTGATACAACGCGTAGAGCGCAAGATCATTGAATGCCCTGGAGTATTCCAGCGCGTTCCGGCTCCCTTGTTGCAGGCGTAAGAACTCCTGCATCTTCCACTTCATGAGACCTGGCGGTATGTGATAGGCCCTGAAGGCCGTCCGGAACTCCGCCCAGGTCATAACTCGGTCGGTGGGCTGTGAAGCACAGTAGTTCGCCCACCACGCGCTCGCGGATCCCTGGAGCTGTTGGACCGCGAACTGAGTCTTGCGCTGCTCACTCACTTGGAGCAGCCCGAACTTCGTCTCCATCGTTCGGAGCCAGTTGTCCGCATCGAGGGGTTCATCCGCCCTTGAGAATACCAGGGGATGAGTTGCTAGAAAGTCAGAATAGGAGCTCTGTTGATGCTCCTCACGATCATGAAGCCTCTCTGGTCGAGACGTATTTGCAATAAGGGTCTGCAGCAACTCTGTGTGCTTCTGATGAGAACCTGCCATTGCCACAACGATGTCGGCCAATGTAACTGTTGGCGGTGGCGGTGGCGGTGTTTGTTGTTGCTGTTGCTGCTGTTGCTGTCCCGAGGAGTCCTTGGGAGGCTGTTGGGAGGTTTCTCCCCCTTGACTAGAACCCCCAACGTCCGGGTTGGCACGAGTACGAGTCATTCTGAAATTTAAAACAGCAGCGATCAGCACATGTCATACTTAAAATTCCCTATGAAACAGTAGGTATTGAAGTGACGCATGAATAATTTGCACAACATTCACATATATTGATAAAGCATAAACTTTATACAAGATACATTATTCTCGGTTCTCCGAGAAGTCATGCTCATGTCGTCACTACCTATACATATGCTACTGCCTACACGACATGTCACTGGTTACAAAAGTTTGGGTCACACTACCCTAGCTGCCCTACTTGGCAACCGTAACCCCATACTCGGAGTAGAACTCGACCTCCTGCGGGTCGTTCTCCTCCGGTACCTCTGCTGGTGGCTCTGGGTCTACAACCTCCTCTTCCATCTCGGGTTCTCCCATTGCCGGAAGACCCAAGACCACGGGTACGGCACCTACCACCGGTATGCCCATTACCGGGGGTACGAGGTCTTGCAACGCGTGCACCTCGTCCATGGCCTGGTTGTAGTCCTCTTCCCAGCCTTGCCCTTCCTCAATAGTGTCGTCCTGCTCTTGAGTAAGGACCTCATTCTGCTGGGTCAGAGCCTGCACCTGTTCTTGCAATACTGCGATATCGACATGGCTTTTCTTCTTTGCCTTCTTCAGAAGATGCAACTGATTATGCTGTTCGTTCAGTCGCTTAATGTCGGAAGGAGAACATTACGGAGTGCGCTGTGAGCACTCTCGGAGTGATCTCCACGGCTGGTGCTCTCTTTAAGTCTTGCAGCAAGACCCTCCGTATGGACAGCTTGGTTGTCCATTACGGCCTTTCCTGCTTTCAATTGGAGGCTGAAGCTCGCCTCCGCGGGGTTGTACCTTGGGCAACCCGGATCGGTTGCCTCCCTGTACCTCCCTTCCCACGCATGATCAGCCCGGCCCTCCACCGGAACGAGCGTCTATGGAGTGCCCTCCTTAGCTCTCACATGTAGTTGGCAGAAACGCGACATGGCGTCGCGTGCTGCCACTTGCCACATTCCTTCCGGCTGTCTACCTCTCACTGTAACGGTAAACGGCGCCCAACCGGGTGGCGTAGGTCCTACAGGAAATTCGACATGGATCATCCCCGTCTTGTTCCCCTCCTCACCTTCTTCCTTGGCGAAGTACTGTGGCATCTTGTTGTACCCGAAATATTGAAGCATCTGCCTCAATGCTTTCGGATAACCTCTGTGGTGAGAACAGTGGGATTCCACCCACCCGTTCTCTAACTGTCTATCCGCTGTCATCTGTAGAAACATATTTGAGAAATGTCAAATATTTATTTTAAAAGTAAACCATCGAGTTATAACATAAAACATGTCATTGAACTCATAAAACTTGGAAACATAGTTCAAATTTATACAAACTTGACTGCTGATCTGCTGTCCAACACGACAGTCCTGACCAGTTTCCATTCCAACCTGATTTAGACCATACTAAGGGCAAAACCAATTCTGGAACTCAACATAAAAGTTAAAGCTAACTTCAATAGATTTCCAGAAAGTATTTGCTTGGTCTAATATCAGTCCTGGTTCAAAAGTTATGAGATGTCAAATTTAACAGAATTTCTTGGGAAAATTGGACAGCACCTCCCTGCTTGAGATCCAAGAATTCCAGTTAATTCTACTCCCACTCGGACAAAACTTTCTGTTACAAAGTTGTAACCCATCTCATAAGCTTTCCAGAACTACCTCATTTTCTATTTTTGGATTTTTATGCAGGAAGTTATGCTCAATTTACAGAGAGTTACAGAGAGTGTTTGCTCTGCCCTGTTTTCTGGACAGTTTCAAGTCTACTGCGTTTTTCGATTGGTTAAGGGGTGAAACACCTCTGGACCTCCACAGAAAAGTTGTAAAGCTCTTCCAATGCTTTCCACAAATGTATCATATGACCTCAACCTCGAAAGAACTCAACCTCTAAGCTCTGATTAACTTCAGCCTTAGTTCAGCTGAAAACAGGGGACTCTGTCCTTAGTATCCTATAAGTTGAAAACTTATTAACTTTGAATATCCTGATTAAGGGAAGAAGTTACATCAAGTTTTAGTGCTCTGGGTTAAAACTTTCAAGTTTTACAATGAAGTTGTTCATTTAGTGGACTGTGACGTCGATGCGTCACCAGGGCATGTCGGTCCTACATCCTCACAAAGAAAAACCTATACCGGACTTAGCCGGCTCCGTTAGTTCAGTGGCACTAAGCGTCTCTCGCACACGGATGCTACACGTCTACCGTTTCATGGTTAGACTACCTGCAGATAACTCACACAATCGTCAGACTCGGCTGCACACCGAGCCCGGTATCCATACAGTTTGTACACCCGACCGTCATCACTCACCCGGATGTTCTCAAGCCAAACACGCCTTGAGCTACGTGTTCACGTTACTGACCACGTGACGGGGTCTCCCAAATTGCACCACGCACGCCAGGGACAGACGTTGCTCGAATACCCCAAACGACATGAAGAGTCATAGAGGATACTAAAGCAGGTCGGGTTACCTGCCACCTGTGTGGCTCCACCCTTCAGCTTGTGCGCACTGGTGGACAGCGCTTACGTGCACCCCCCAAGACATAAAGCGTCCGGAGATGCACGATTTTTCCGACATAAGCAAATAGGTTAGTATGCCACTTTCTATACACTAATAACATCCTTATATGGGCTACTAACTTGTTCCTCACTGGATTTTTGAAAAAGATAACCTTTGTAGTGTGTTAAACCTCAAGCAAGCTCTGATACCACGCTGACACGACCCCACAGTCTTGTCGAGGCAGAATCACGCGGAGGGTTGCTGCGTTACACAGCACCGAATAACACACATCAAAGGTTCAAAGCGGAAGCAATGTTTTATTACATAAACAGCTTTATGAACATTTTTACAACAAAATATGTTCAGTCCACACTCACGGGCGTAGACTACGCATCAAGTTCACGTTCAGCCCGTGAACGTGTCCTTGCTAGCACGCACGCACACTAACACGACGGCGTGCACGACTCCCACTCGACGGGGTTTCCCTCCTGGGGTTCCGTCTCTTCCTTGGGAGTCCCTTCCTCATAGAACCCTGCAAAAGGTTGAAACACAAGCAGTGAGCACGAAGGCTCAACAAGACTGACCCGTCTCTCCTAAACGTGCAACTTCTACATGAGGGGCGATAGGTACATGAGATAAAGCAAGTTGCAAAGAACTCGCCTAATTAGTGGAACCTTACTTTCAAGTTTTAGCAGCAGGTTGTGGAGAACCTTACGCTAAGGCACATGAGAGAGCCGCAATCAAACAAGAAACGCATTTCTCTCATGTACTTTGCCCAAAGTTGAAAGGAACTTTAGTTAGCTCTAAACTATGGCAAAACATTAACAATCAAGTCCATCTTTCAATCAGCAACATTTTAACATGTAACTAGCCTGTTCTTTCTACGTCACGGTACAGTGAACAAGTGGTACTCACTGACCACGAGAGACGGTGATTATAATCGATTTACATCTGCAGGGTTACCCGAATAACCCGTCACGTACGCCCGTACTCGATGTTGCCTACAGCAACCATCACGGACGTCGTACGCAACCACATTTCACCCGTATGGCAAGTATTGAACCGGTCCTATCGTCCCGAGCAAGAGGTCTTTGCACGCGCATCTCAGCGCTGCCAGCCGATTTACACCTCAAGCTCTCAACCTACCCTCTGAACGACAAGCAATGCCTCAATACCCAGCTAACCGAGTTACATCGGTTTCCCGGTTCCCATATAGCCGGTAGGTCTTCGGTACTGTTCTAGCTTGTTCAATAGGCCCGCACACGGCTCAGTCCTCAATCGACACAAGAGGAGCTATAACACCCAGGCCCCAAAGTCCTGCTGCCCTTACTCTCCACTCGGTCTCACTTTTCTTGTCATGTGTTTCATTTGCTATTCTTACCCGAGCGATGTGCCTCTAGCCTATTCTCGCGAGTAGTTCCAACTACTCGAATTGTACCGAATCCTACTCTATCTTAGCATTGCAGTGGCTAACGAGGTTTTCCATCCTAATCCCAACCCATGGTTTTCATGGCTATGCATTTGGGTTTTCAAACAATACTCTAATGCAAGAATTGATGGTACTCAAAGTAAGTTCTCAAAACAATAAAAGTTTATAAAGAGATTAATGCAAACCGTAGCTTGCCTTGCTTCTCTTGGTCGTAGGCTAGCTGCTCTTCCGGAGTAACAAAGTCTAAGACTTCGGGTTCCTCCTCGACCTTAGCGACTACATGAGATAACAAGTACATGTATTAATTTAAATGCATTTGAATTGAATTTAAACTTGTAAAGTTTATAAGTCTTACTAGACAGACCCAATTACTCTAAAATTTTTACTGTGATTTGGTTACAACCTAAACAGAGACTTGGCCAAGTTCTAGTTGCAGCAAAGCTCATTTGAGCCCTCCACAAATAATTATGTACTTGACCTCAATTGGAGCTCTTAGGATTTTCTAGAAATTTTCATGGAGTAAGCCATGACTTTCTGAAAACTAGATTTTCAGAGGGTTCTAATGGAGTTGGTCTCACTTAATTTTAAGGTCCCTAGCTAAATATATGAGCTAAACAATTTCAGAGAAATTCTGAAAATGTTTCTGAACATTTTCCATTTTCTCTGGAACAGTTTCATTTATCACCCCATTAGGTGGAGCAAATTATCTCAAATGGATCTGAAATTTTTATGGTAGCTCAGGGATATTTTGTTGAACATCGCAGCAAAATTTCAGAATTTTCCTCCAAAGGGTTCTCCAGTTAAAATTCTAAACAGTTTAAATTTTGAAGAATTAATTCTGGAGAATTAGGGATTTTCATGAAGTGAAACTTATTTTCTTGAATGTACCCAGAGAGATGAATCCAACAAAATTTGGTTCACTTGATTTTGAGTTTCCTAGCCAAAGTTATGAGGATTTGAAGTTTGAATGAAATCTGAAAATCGGGAAAAGTTTAAATCACTGTGTGTGGGACCCGGGGCTACGTGTCAGCTCCTCATCTGTTGACACATGCGGCTACTGAGTCCTTCGCGCGCAGCCCCACCCGATCTGTGCCACAGCTGATCCCGGTTTTAAAATATCTGCCGCCAACAGCCGGGACCCACCCCTTCGTCTTCCTCCCGCCGGTTCCCAGCGCGCGCCCGCGCTCTCCGCTCGCCGGAGCAAGCTGTAGCTCGCCGGCCGGCCGTTCCCGGCCACCGTCCGAGCTAAAATTCGCCGCCAGTGCATTTAGGACCCCGAGGAACACGATGGAGAGGTGCTTTAGGACTGCCGATGACCGGAAGGTGGCCAGCGACGTGCAGCGGCATCTGTTGTGGTTCGGCAGCGTCGGCCGGGGGTTCTAACCCGCCAAAATCTGTACCGACGAGCTCTACAGCACCAGTGCACCTCTAGGAACCTCGTCAATGCCTCAAAGGTGTTCAGAAATGGCTGAAAGATTGTCGGCACCGTGAGACCGATCGTGTCCGCCATGAACGCCCTTGATCGAGCTCGAAATCCGTCGATCCTAACCGGTTTCATGCAACGGATTCTAAAAGGAAAATGATCGCCGGCTAGTCCAGCACCTATGTGCCAAGTTTGATGACCGAAGGAGGATCAGAGAGCGGGAATTCGAAAGAACCGTAGCGGATGCTCGGGTTGAGGTCACCGGAGCAAAATCTGGAAATTCTCGGTCGCTGCTTCACGGTTGGCTCCACAAATTGGAGGAGAGCAACACGGTGGCCGTGCGCTTCCGTTGCCACTCTTACTGGCCCGTGAAAGTCCCTGTGGAATGCTGTCCACGAACGCCCAATCACGTTCTTGAGCTCGGTTGCGGCGGACGGCGCTGATTACGGGAAAAGGAGGCCGACGCTCGTTGGTTTAGGCGTCGGGGAAGTAGAGGCTGGTCTCAGGGTGCTGTCTAGCCGCTCGGGGGAGGAGAGGGCGCGATGTTTCCACGGTTTCTCGATTGAACAGAGAGGCGGAAGGCAGAGGAGCTCGGTGTTTGCACGCGAGGAGAAAGCAAGCGATGGTCGCGTCGGCAGAGGGCGTGGAGCGCCTTAAGAAGGGCTCAGAACCAACCTGCGCTCGGACGTGGGCGAGCAGCTAGTGGCGCGGCGGCTCCCCCTCGGTGGCGCTCTCAGAGAAGGCCCGGCGACCCGAGTGCTGAAGTCTCAGTCGTTGAATTGCTTCAGTGGCTGACATGTGGTCCCCATCTCCCTTTTAACCTCTGAACTTAACTCCCTCTTACTGTTGTAAACAGTAATCTACCCATGGTGATTTGAATTATCTACCCCTGAGCCATTTTAATGGAATAGGATTCAAATTGGTTTGTGTTTGACTAAATTTCAGCACATATGCAGTTTGAAATTCAAATAAATTTTGAATTTGCTAAACTTAGCTCATGTCAGGATCAACTCCAAATGGAGTGAAAATTGGTGTGTGAGCTCACAAAAATGTGCTGAGTAAGATTATGCCTCCCACTTTTGAATTCATGGGATGAAAACAGTTTGAATTTGAATTTGAGTTCAAATCACCCTCTTTCTAGCTATACCCAAAAAGGACCTCAAAAAGGTTTTGAATTTGGGTGAAACTTGGCATGGACATTCCTAGCAAGGTGTTGGAGTTTTTCATATGCCCAGCCCCTAGATGATAACTGTGGAAAATGCCACTTTTGCATTGTGTAAGTTTGTTCTCTAATGATCATGTTGATGGTGGTTACATGCTCTTCAAATATGTTTCTCAACTTTCTTCAAATGAAGTGTGTGTGGGGTGTGAGGAACACTTTGAGTATGTGCCAAAAACTTAGTCCCTTACAGGCTCGAGATGCCAGAGGGAGCTCGGGGAAGCACGGTATGGGCGTACAGAGTTTCACGCGGATGGCTAAACAGATGGTAAGTTTCTTGGTTGTTTTTTTTATATTCATAATGTAGTATTGTTCGTACTAACATATGTTCACAGGAAAAGGAGACCGGCGTGCAACCGAGCGCTACTACAGTCTATAGGAGAGGTCACGCTGACCCTTCTCAGCCGGAGCAGTGCAGTCAAAACGCAGCGGAGCGGCTGGTATGTTTCATGACCTCTCAAATTAGTTGACACTATATATGTTGTTGAACTTACACAATTTCATTGTTTTCAGACTAGATATGGGTGAGAGGCTGTGAGGATACACGACGAAGGGTTCGATTGGGAAAACTCCCCCAACATCGACCCTCAAGCCGCGTATGCAAGCGAAGGTGGAAAAGCACATGGAAGGTGAGTTCATTTACTTTCATTATTTTAAATTCAAGATTATTTGATTTTTACCTTGAATTGATTTGTTTTTTTGTAGGCTTGCCATATTCTCTGGAGTTGTCGACTCTAGGGAGGCATGACCTGCAAGAGGCGGCTCCTCGCAGTATTCGGCTACTGGCGCAGACTCCTCCAGCCGCCGTGTCACCGAGAGATATCTCGAGGTGATGGAGCTTCGGGAGAGCTTGGCCTGGCAGGAGGAGGCCTTGGCGAGGGAGCGAGAGAGCAGCAGGGCCCCCATGGCGTACCATGCGTCCTATATGACACAGATGCAAGCGGCAACGGAAGTAAGAAATATGAAATTGTACTTTAATTATATTGCATTTCAATAAAATGTAAATTGTAACGTTTGAAATGACAGGCGCTAGCTCGAAAGCAAGGGCAGCAAATCCAGATACCGTTGTGGCAGCCACCGCCTTCCGTGCTGCAGCCAACACCACCATTGGAGCAGTTTCCTGGAGTACAGGTACAAAAATTCAGTTACATTAAGTTCAACTAAAAAATTGAAAATAAAAACACCGTTGTAAACTTATACATATGTCACCGTGTTTCGCAGGGATCAGGGACGGAGGCTCAGACTCCATTGCCGCAGCTACGGGCACCAGGTTCACCGCG
Organism: Neostapfia colusana; assembly: GCA_030760725.1. NCBI lineage: Eukaryota > Viridiplantae > Streptophyta > Magnoliopsida > Poales > Poaceae > Neostapfia > Neostapfia colusana. The sequence goes on along the minus strand of JASWHV010000013.1, from coordinate 70,491,252 downwards.
TCAGGATGACTTCTTCGCCTCCGGAGGTAGTGGAGGGGCTAGTAATCAGTAGCTTTGTGAATCTATTTTTGATTGTGGATGTGACGACTTCGTGATTGTGGATGTACTATTGCACTTTGTGATTGCGGATGTGGATGTGATGTTCTCAATGTGAATCTATTTTGTGATTGCCTGTGTAGCTGGCCATCGAGCCAGGTTAGCCATTTTCTGTTTTTTTTAAATGGAAAACCTTATTTACGTTTTACGACGGCCTGTATGAATTATATACGACGGTGTCTATACAGGCCCGTCATATATAAGCCTAAATAATACAACAGCTAGGCCCAGACCGGCTTATATACGACGGCGAGGGCCCAGAACCGTCGTATATAAGGGCCCAGCCCACTGGCCCTTTTATACGAAACGGGCCGTCGTAAATTAGAGGCCATCGTATATCTAAACTTATATACGACTGTGCCGTCGTATATAAGATTATATACGACAAGGTATATACGACGGCCACAAACCGTCGTATATAATCTCCAGCCATCGTATATAGATTATATACGACAGCTTTGGACTTATATACGACGGTTTCGGCCGTCGTATGCTGACGGAAATCCTGTAGTGTCTTCATGCATTGCATCCATTTTCATGTAGAGAAGCATTTAAAAGAAGAAGAACAGGAATAAATGAATATAGATACAAATAAATAAATAAAAGTAAATAAAAATAGGGAATAATATAAAATAAATAGAAAAGAAAAAAATACATAAATAGAAAAAAAGAATGGAAAATCTGACCGCCCCAAATTCCCCCCTAATCCCCCCCCCCAAATCCCCCCTAAATTCCCCCCTCCCATTTCCCCTAATTCCCCCCCTAAATCCCCCCTAGGTAATTTTTCCCACATTTGGGGATTTTCCCCAAATTTTGGCCGGCCCCAAAATCCCTAGGGATTTTCCCCCACATTGCGATTTTTACCCCCCCTCTTGGCGGCACCCCCTTAGGGGGAGAAAACCCTAGCTGCAGCTAAAATTCCACCTCTAGTGATTTTCCTCTCCACCCAATTAATCTGAGCCCTCGATGGAAAATATTTTGTTAAATCCCAGCCCCTAGCTCCCGCCTTTTCTCAAATTAGTTCCCAGCCATCGATTAAAAATTTGCTCAAATCCTAGCCCCCTTGGCTATTTCCCCCCTTATAAATAAAACCCTCTTCCCCCCTAGCAGCCACCCCTTCCCAAAAAATTCCTGGCCGCCGCCCCCTTTGCTTCCAAGCTCTGGTCGCCACCCCTGCTGGTGCCTTGGCCGCCGTCAAAGCTCTGCCCTGCCTCGCTGTCGCCAGAGAAGAAGACCCTAGCGCCCTGCCCTAGCCGCAGCACCGTTCTGCCCCGAGGAAAAACCCCAGCTGCTTCCATGCAAGGAGGTGTCCAGCCGCAGAGGAGGAGAGCAGGAAGAAGAGAGGTAGGTCCCTGTCACACCTCTTACTATGCCGTTGCTGTTGTTACAAGCCCCGTTACACCACACCCTGCAGACAAGAGCTACTACATGTAAGTAGATCACGCTCCGGTTTATGTTTTGTTGGTGGAATTGATCTACCACCCGAGCTACGATCATAGCAACATCCACACTGATTTCCAGCAGCACCAATCATCATAAAACCCCACGAAAACTTACTAGAACTCACAAGAACACATGCAAACTGGTTGCTATAAGTTGCACTATAGGATTTACATGCATCCTCATCATCGCATCTTGAGTAAAACTTGTGCATGATATTGATTGTTGTATTGTTTGTATGTACGTGTTCATGAGTAGAAGAAACACGCTCAAGAGGCTGTCTACAAGGACCTCCAGCACCAAGAATTCGACACGCTTGAGCAACACGAACCGCGGGAACAAGGCAAGTTTTCCTTGACCATATTGAACCTATGTTTTCAAACTGTTTTTGATTATGAAAACTGCAAGCTCGTGTTAACTTGATGGGGAAACCTTTAGTAGGAGTTTACTAGTTTTGTCAGCCACCCTTGTCAGCGGGAAACTTGTTGAGTCGGGTATGGTCGTTTTTCTCTTTTGAATCGCATAACTAACGGCATTCGGTAAAACTGAAATAAACTTGTTTAGCTACTGCACTCATAATAAATTAAACATGATGAGAACATGATGATGTTAACGAGCATGGAATCGGGGAGATCTAGGCAAGCTTGGTTCGTGGTTATGCTGAATGAGATGGTGGTTTGCTTGCCTTAGATCTAAGGACCGGTTCATGCAAGAATATGCAAGGAAAACAGTGCCACCACAAGGCCAAATATGGGTGCTGCTTATCTGACTAATTAGGTGTGTTGCTAGCTTGTTATGGACTGTTGGATGGTGTGGTGAATGGGAGTCGAGGAGGACTCCCCTAAGAACTACATGGCACACGAGGTGGCCCGTAAGTGGCAGAATGGAGATCAAGCCTGCCGGTTGAACCTCAGTGGGTCCTTACATTCTAGTAGCCCCTTTGTAAAGAATATGTTGTGATATCTTGGCCATACACCAACGGTTGTAGTGGCAGAATGGAGGTTCTCTCTAGTCGCCGACGGGTGACGAAATCATGAACTTGTGGGTAAAGTGGTGCCACTCTGCAGAGTGTAAAACTATCATGATAGCCGTGCTTCCAGTTACAAGCACCTGGCCAACTTCCATGATTAGAGGCAAAACTTGTGATGGTTATTTGGGTACGGTTATGGTATTGTCATAGGGACTGGTTTTGGTTGTGATCATGAGTTTGGTTTCAGTTATGTGCATATGTGCTGATCATGAGCAATTGTGAATATGAAATAAGGTTGAGACTTGATAAATGATGAATTATGATGGTATGGAACATGAGGGTTGATGAATTACTTGGTTATGTTGGGATTTAACTCACCTAGACATAATAGGCTGTTTTTATTGTGATTGTGAAATAAAACTTGCTTGCTGCAATGAAACCTTTGTTTCCTACCTTGTTTAAGCTACATGTCATACTTTCCCGCACATGCTGAGTACAATATGTACTCACCTTTGCATTCCCACAAATAATTCAGCTACAGGAGAAGAGTACGTCGAAGAGCAGGTGGAGTACTAGGCATGCGCACTACCGTCAACTGCCTGTGGAGTCAAAGTTGGAGCCCAGCCGTCTTTATTTTACTTCCGCTATAATTTAGAGTCTTCCGCTGTAGAATAAGATACATACTCATGGTTAAGACATTGAGTTATTGTGATAAGGTACTTAAGCACTATTTGTAACGTGGTTAAAGTTCTAAATTCAGTTTGTGAAGTACGTGTGTATGTGTGATGAACATCCTGGGCACACATGCGCATCACTTGGTTCATTTTTTGGAACCGGGTGTCACATCAACCATGCTACGTCGATTGATAAATTGAGGAGACGTGGTACTACAATTGCGGGGTTTAGAAAGTGTTGTCCAGAAGCGCACCAATTATTTGTGTGAAGTCTCTACTAAATCATGAGTTATCAAAACGTTTCCAAAGATCGGACATCCTCGTTCGTATAAGAAGGTTAGCAGAGAAATAAGCCTATGCCGAATGAGAGAATTTGTGCAGAGCGTGCACGTTGGGGATCAAAAAAGGAGATGACTATACATATTGCCGCTTTCTCTCTCTTCAATCTTCAGGTTATAACCTTCTATTTAACCTAAAAAAGGGTTCCCACTATCTGTTATGTTGTTTCATCCATCCCTTCTGAGTCGTGGTCCAAGGTCTACCCCACTTGTGTACCAACCAGCCACGGAACACTTTGCTTTAGCTACCTAGTGGGAGGTGGACCTCGAACGCCAGCATACTTTCATGGTCTAAGAATTGCTATATCTTTTAGTTCTTATGCATCTACAAATATGAAATACAAATATGCAACATAGTTTTAACATTTTTAGGGCATCTGGTATTCGTACCCATTTAGTTCCTTTATCCAGAATATTTTTAAATTATTTTGTAGACATGTGAGGATCTTATTTTTTCTCTATGTAGATGGCATAGAGGTGTTTGCATGCATTGCATTAAGGAATTTTTTATTAACATCACCTCATCAGAAAATGGCATAACTCCTTGATTGACAAGTTATAATAACTCATTAATCTAACTACTTCGATCACTCTGGTCTAAGTGATTATCAAGTACTAACTGATAATTAAAGTAGAATAAAATATATTTAGAGAGAGATAGAGGTCACATACCTTCAGTTTTAAAAGATGGCGGTGACATTGTAGGATCAATGTAGATGTCCGTGTAGAAGTTGATTTAGAATGTGAGATCGGCGGCGAGGTCGAAGTCGGTGGTGGTGGTGGTGACGCAATGTGTGACGGGGTTAAACCTTTCCTTTTCTGTTGCACCATAATTATTGGATCATAGTTGTGAGATTATTGGAGGGTCATGAGTAGAAACAAAACATTTCTCTGTTACGCACTGGCTCCTCATCTATTTATATGGCACAATACGAAAGGGGATCTCAACCATGAGTTGGTAGCGACCCCAATCACAGCGTGGAGTTAGAATCGGTTGTTGGACCAATTACGACATGGAGATCAACTTCAACATTACCCACTTATTATCATTGTTCACCTCAGGTCCGTAGCAAGCCTTTTATTCAAACGTCCTTTTTTTCTCTTCTAATTGAAACTAAATTCCAAAACTCTAGGGACATGAGGTGTAGTTAGGTATGGGAATGTAATTTTATATTGATTTTTCACGCAACTCTTTATTTACTTTCTCCGATTTACAGTTTCACTGCAGGAAGGGCTACTGTGTATTATGGATGCTCGCGAGTACGATAACATACAAGAATAGAGAAAAATTGCAGGCCACGTATGGTTGATCTTAATTGATTAAATGCTCACAAAGTGTTGCGATTATTTCATGTCAAGTAAAATTTATACACGGAATCGGGGAATTTGGCGAGTATCTGCATGTTGATAATTTCAGGCGGTAATAAAGAGACAAGGACTACCGAGATCCAGACACTGATCATTATGAGGTAATACCCTACTTTTGCTTAGATGATTTCTTATTAATATGAAGCTTATAGTGATGGTTGTATATGGGAATCTATGGATCTAATAGAGGATGTATAAGATGTATGAGAGGATTGTATGATAGTGCATATCTCAAGCCGGTGCTCCTCCCTTTTCTTTCATAGGTGGTTGAGGATCTCTGGTCGTATCCTGAGTTGGTTACATGTTTGATAAGTTTTGTTAGACTCTATCTCTATCTTGTTATATCTAATTTTGAGGGGATTATTTTCTTATCTGGTTAGAGAGATTATAGTAATATTCTACTTGGCTAAAGCAGAGTCCATGTCATATTTAAGGAGTTGATTTACCCATGTACCATCACAACGCCTTTAACATCAATGCTCCTGTTATGACGGGAATTCAATATCAGAGGAGGTCAACCCTCAACCCGTGCCCACCGATCCTCCACACGTACAACCTCCGATCGGTGAGGGGCAGAGAGCAGCAGCATACCAGCTCCCCCTTATTTGAGAAGTGGATGGCAGAGTTTAATTTGCATGTAGTAAGTTTAAAGTTTTTTGGTCGGCCATAGACAGACAGGGCGGGATAACGTGAGCGGTGCGCTGCAAGCCACTCACGCAAGCACACACTTTGAGTCGGCATCTCATGGCAATCACCAAGGCACGATCAGGAAGGGATATAGTAGAGGTGGCTCCAATGCCACCACCTCCATTCATTAGATTCTAGCGGCAGTCGTCCTAAGATTCGCTGCTCTCGCTCTCGTGTCAGTCGCTTGATAACGACCCTCTCTTTTGCGTGCGGCTACATGGACGTGGCCCAATCATTACTGGAAGTTACCATGCCTTTTCAATTCCGCACATCACTTGCGTATTATTCGCGGTTCACCTTCTGTACAACGGATCATATATATTGGAGTACTTTTTGGTTCCATCAGTTGTCCCAATGAAAATGCGACCTTGGCCTGTTTATATGGGGACAACCTTTCTCTTCATTCTCACCACTCCCATATGAGATGTCCTTTTGAGTAGTCTTTACCATATGAACAGTGGTCCATCTAAGTGTGTGAAACCCAGTAGCCAGTAAATTGAATGCCAGTTTGTTCCTTGACCATCAAGAGATATGTAGTTACAGTCCACTACAAGAAAAGGACAATAGGTCGTCAGTTTATTTATAGGTGTCAGGGCCATCGAACATTGATAGATTAAAGCTGTTGGTTTGCGGAACCGACGGTCATAATATTATAGCCATCGGCCTTTCCTTCAAAGCCGACGGCTATAAGTAAAGTCGTATACCTTGGGGTCCAGGACGACGGCTATAATTAAAGTTGTAAGCCTAGAAGCCTAGGCCGACGTCTCTAATTATAGCCGTCGACCCGCACTGAAACTGACGGCTATAATTGCACTAACACCCGGCCGGCGCCACGCAAGCCACCTCCTCTCGAGCCCGCACCCGACATCTCCATGTACGCCGCCTCCCCACCGCTCTCCGCCTCCTAGCCGCTCGCCGCCACCCGCCGGCTACCCACCCGCCCCGGTCCGCCACCAGGCGCCCGGCCCCGTTTCCCCCCACCAGCGCCCCGCATGCTTCCCGCCGCCTCCCGGGCCCCCGCCCCGCCCCGGCGCCCCGACGCCCCTTGCCCCGGTGCTCGACACCCGTCCGGCCCGTCGCCCCGCCCCAGCGCCCGGCCTCCGATGCCCGATGCCGCCGAACGCCCTCGCGCACGCCTGCCAGCCCCGGCTCACGTGCCCCCACCTAAGGTCATTGTCGACCCCATTGCCCTGCCCCCACGCAGCCCCGCCCGCCCCGACACGTGCATGACGCCCCACACCGACCGCACCGGTGCCCGCTCGCCCCGACGCCCGCCCACCCGAGGTCCCGCCATCCCGATTCAAGGTACGCTCAAAGCTCGTGTATTTAAGTTCACAATTAAATTACGTAACTTGTACGATTGAATCAAATTGAGAATATTTAGGTAAATTATGGTCATATTAAGTGCTAGTCATCTGGCAAGGCAAATGAAGTGTATTTTGCCAGCTATTTCGTAAAATCCTTGAGTAGATAATCATGATACAAGTAACGTAAAGGAAAATGAAAGAACGGTGTTAATAAACATTAAGTGTATGCGTTATATGGATGGAACACGCTTTGCGACAGAATGGTGTCAATAAATATTAAGCATTAAGATTAGTGTTACATTAGTTTCCAATCTCGTATCACAATCAGCTTCAATCCTGCAATTTGTTATAGTTTTGAAAATGGGTGATGACCGTAAGGCAATGTATGATGGATGGAGTTCAACTGATGCGCACACTATGGACTGGGCTCATATCGTAAATGTTTTTGTGAACCAGGCCTTGGCTAAGGGTGATCGTGTTTCGAAGTGTCCGTGTAACAAGTGCCAGAATCGTCTGAAATGGAGCCGCATCTTTGCAAGCACGGATTTATACCCGACTATCTAGTGTGGCACCAGCATGGGGATATGAATGATGCTGGTGAGTCGGTCGGAAACGAGGATGGAGATCGTATGGATGAGATGATAACAGATGTTGGTAGAGAGTACGAAGAGCAGTCACCGCCGGAGAAGGTGCAGAAGTTTTACAGCCTTCTTGCCGCCTCAATAAAAAAGGGCATGAGGGCACAATGTGACGGTTCTGCTAGCGGTCACACGACTTATAGCGATGAAGTCCAAGTACAATTTTGTGAACAATTGCTACAATGGTATCTTGAAGCTGATCAACGATCTCCTTCCATCAAATCATAAGATGGCAAAAGACTTATACCAATCTAAGAAGCTTTTGGCCGGTCTGGGCATGAATTATGAAAAGATTGATGCATGCGAGAATAATTGCATGCTGTTTTGGAAGAAACACAAGAATGTACTGACACGACCCCAAAGGTCTTATCGAGCCAGGATCACGCTGAGGGGTGCTGCGTTGCACAGCACCGGATAACACACGTCAAAGATACAAAGCGGAAGCGGAATTTTATTACATAAACAGGTTTATGAACATGTTTACATCGAAATAAGATTAGTCTACACTCGCGGGCGTAGACTACGCATCAAGTCCACGTTCAGCCCTTGAACGTGTCCTTGCTAGCACTCAAGCACACTAACTCTGCGGCGTGCACGACTCCCACTCGACGGGGTTCCTCTCCTGGGGTTCCGTCCCCTCTTCGGGAGTCCCTTCCTCATAGAACCCTGCAAAAGCTTCAAACACAAGCAGTGAGCACGAAGTCTCAGCAAGTCTGACCCGTCTCACCTAAACATGGAACTTCTACATGAGGGGTGATAGGTACATGAGGTAAAAATCATTTGCAAAGGACTCGCCTAATTAGTGGAACCTTACTTTCAAGTTTTAGCAGCAGGTTGTGGAGAACCATACGCTAAGGCACATGAGAGAGCCGCAATCAAACAAGAAACGCATTTCTCTCATGTACATTGCCCAATGTTGAAAGGAACTTTAGTTAACTCTAAACTACAACAAACCATTAACAAGCAAAGTCCATCTTTCAATCAGCAACATTTTAACATGTAACTAGCCTGTTCTTTCTACGTCACGGTACAGTGAACAAGTGGTACTCACTGAAAGCGAGGGACGGCGATTATAATCGATTTACACCTGAAGGGTTACCCGAACAACCCGTCACGTACGCCCGTACTCGATGTTGCCTACAACAACCATCACGGACGCCATACGCAACTACCTTTCACCCGTTAGCTAAATGTTGAACCGGTCCAATCGTCCCGAGCAAGAGGTCTCTGCACGCGCATCTCAGTGCTGCCAGCCGATTTACACCTCGAGCTCTCAACCTACCCTCTGAACGACCAGCTATGCCTCAACACCCAGCTACCCGAGTTACATCAGTTTCCCGGTTTCCATATAGCCGGTAGGTCTTCGGTACTGTTCTAGCTTGTTCAACAGGCCCGCACACGGCTCGGTCCTCAATCGACACAAGCGGAGCTACAGCACACAGGCCCCAAAGTCCTGCTGCCCTTACCCTCCGCTTGGTCTCATTTTCTTGCCATGTGTTTCATGTGCTATCTCTACCCGAGTCGAGTGCCTCTAGCCTATGCTCGCGAGTAGTTCTAACTACTCGACTTGTACTGAATCCTACACTATCTTAGCATTGCAGTAGCTAACGGGGTTTGCAATCCTAAACCCAACCCATGGTTTTCTTGGCTATGCAATTGGGTTCCCAAACAAGACTCTAATGCGAAGAATCATAATAATCAAGTAAGTGCTCAAAACAATAAAAATTTGTAAAACGGTTAATGCAAACCGGAGCTTGCCTTGCTGCTCTTGGTCGTAGGCTAGCTGCTCCTCCGGAGTAACGAAGTCTAGGACTTCGGGTTCCTCCTCGACCTTAGCGACTACATGATAGAAGGAATACATGTATCAATTTAAATGCATTTGTATTAAGTTTGAAGTTGAGAAGTCTATAACCCTTGCTAGACAGACCCAATGACTGTGGAACTTTTACTGGGGCTTGGTTACAACCTAAACAGAGATTTGGTAAGTTTTAATTGCAGTAAAGCTCATTTGAGCCCTCCACAATTAATCATGTACTTGACCTTAATTAAAGGCTTTAGGGTGTTCTAAGGATTTTTATGTAACAAACTATGCCTTTCTGAAAGCTAGATTTTCAGAGGGTTCTAATGGAGTTGGTCTCACTTAATTTGAAGGTTCCTAGCTAAAGTTATGAGCTAAAACATTTCAGAGAAAATTCTGAAAATGTTTCTGAACATTTTCTATTTTCTTTGGAACAGTTCCACTAATCACACCATTAGGTGGATCAAATGAGCTCAAATAGATCTGAAGTTTTTATGGTAGTTCAGGGATATTTTGGTGAACATTCCAGCAAAATTTCAGGATTTTCCTCCACAGGATTCTCCAGTTAAAATTCCAAAGAGTTTAAATTTGAGGAATTAATTCTGGAGAATATAGGATTTTCATGAAGTGAAACTTGATTTGCTGGAAAGTGCTAAGAGAGCTGAATCCAACAAAATTTGGTTCACTCGATTTGGAGCTTTCTAGCCAAAGTTATGATGATTTGAAGTTTGAAGGAAATCTGAAAATCGGGGAAAAGTTTAAACTCGCGCGTGGGCCCCGGGGACACGCGTCGCATGCCGAGGCGACAGCACACCGCGGCCCACAAGGATTTTGCGCGCCAGCACACCCGATCCCGGCCGCAGCCCGATCCCGATTCAAAATATCGGCCGCTGACAGCTGGGGTCCACCCCCCTTCTTCAACCTCGCGACGCCCGCGCTCTGCCGCCGAGGGACCTCGCCGAAGAGCTCGCCTCCGGCTTCTGTACAGCTCCAAACTTCACGATTTTTTCCGCCCCTGCCTACTTTCACTCGGGGAACAGGATTCTGGGGTCAGCTACTAATTACAATGGCCGGTGCATGGTCGGCGACGAGCCGCCACCTCGGAAAGACTTCGGCCATGTCGGCTGACTTCCCTAGCACCCCAACTACTCGAGGAACCGGTCGGGAAGCATCAGTGGACCTCACGGAAGGTCGACATGAGCTTGAGGCAGCTCGGGGAAGGCCCGAAGTAGGTCCTCAACGTGCGCCCGATGCCTCCCGTTTGTTCCGCCGTTGGTAAACCTCAAATTACGCCGGGTACAGAGGTTCTCCGGCCAAGGGTTGTGAAGGCAACTTGTGTGTTACCGTGTCTAGTTTGTGTGAGAGCGGATTGCGGCCCTCTAATCCTTTCTAGAGCATGAATTCGACGGAATCACACCCGAAGGTCGTGCTGCACACAGAAAGGGGAAAACTGGAAATTCGCCGCCGGTGAGCAATCACTCGGGCTGTGGCTCGGGGATGAGCAGCACCTGTCACCAGCGCGTCCAAGGGTTCCTTGGCTCGGGCGTGACAACACCCTGGTTGGGCTGTCCACGGAAGCCCGAGGTGCGGCGGTTCTAAGTCACCGAATTGATCTTTCGGCATAACCGATTTCAATCGGTCTCAACTGAATTCTAGCAGCGGGGAGGACGGAGGAAGGTCTCTAGTACCTTGCCTTGGCTCTGGAGGGAACGGAGGAAGCTGTGATTGGCGCTCTCCGATCAATTTCGAGCTGCGGAAATTGTTTGCCGGCGCTGAGTTGTTGCGGGGGAAGAAACGGGTGAGGCTTCGGCCGAGGAGGGGGGAAGGCGCCTTAAGAAGGCTCTGCACCGCCTCACGCCCGTGCGTGGCCAAGCAGCTGCTGGCGTGGCGGCTCCCCTCGGTGGCGATCGCAGCGGCGGCTCGGCTAACCGAGTGAGAAAGTCTCAGTCGGTTGATTTGGAGTAGTGGCTGACATGTGGGTCCCACTTCCAATTTTAACCTCTGAAATTTACTCCTAATCACTGTTGTAAACAGTGAGCCCCATAATACCCCTGGTAATTCAAATTATTCACCCATGAGCCATTTGAATTAGTTAGAATTCAAATGGGGTTTGGTTTGGATGAATTTAAGCACAAGTTCAGTTTGAAATTCACATAAAGTTTGAATTTCCCCCACTTAGCTCATGTCAAGATCAACTCCAAATGGAGTGAAAATTGGTGTGTGAGCTCATAAAAATGTGCTGAGTAAGAATATGCCTCCCACTTTTAAATTCATGGGATAAAAACAGTTTGAATTTGAATGTGGTTTCAAACTGCCCTCTTTCTAGCTATACCCAAAATGACCTCAAAAAGGTTTTGAATTTGGGTGAAACTTGGCATGGACATCCTTAGCAATGTGTAGGAGTTTTCATATGTCCAGCCCCTCTATATCACATGTGGGAAATACCCCTTTTGCAATATGTGAGTTTGTTCTCTAATGAGCATGTTGATGGTGGTTACTTGCTCTTCATTTGTGTTCATCAACTTTCCTCAAATGAGGTGTGTGGTGTGGTGATGAACACTTGAATTATGTGTCAAAAACTGAGGCCCTTACATTCCTCCCCCTTAAAAGAATCTCGTCCCGAGATTATAAGGTGAAAATGAGAGAGAGGACGGTGGAAAATTACCGGATATGCGACGTGAAGAAGTCAGGGTAGTTAGCGCGAAGAAATTCTTCGCTCTCCCATGTCGCTTCGTCCATGGAGTGGTTACTCCATAGAAACTTGTAGAACCACAACGTACGGTTGCATGTGGTTCGGGCCTTTTCATCAATAATCTGCACCGGTTCCTCCCTATAGGTGAGATCCGATTGCAGTTCTTCAATATCTTCCAGCTGAACGGTAGTTGATAGCTTGAGACACTTCCTCAGCTGGGAAATGTGAAAGACGTCATGCACACCGGAAAGTGCTTCTGGTAACTTCAGCCGGTATGCCACCGATCCACATCTTCCGATAATCTGGAACGGACCGATGAATCGGGGTGCCAAATTTCATCTCACCCCAAATCTGTTTACGCCCTTCATTGGAGACACCCGTAGGAATACGTGATCTCCAACTTCGAATTGTAACGGGCGCCTTCTCCGGTCTGCATACTGTTTCTGACGGGATTGTGTCACACCCGGTTTTTCCGAAGAACAACCAAGTGAATATCACATGTATGCCAGGATCATTTTCTCATACATGTGATGACAAATAGTGAAGCATCATTTATTACAAGCCGGGTGTCGAATATAAATAAGTCTTACATAGCAAATGTCTCGATGGACAATGATAAGTTCATCACAAGTAAATAAACTAGCAGCGGAATATTATTCTTGAGGGCTCCGTCACAGGCGTTGCCCGGGGGTCTCCATGAACCTAGAAACCTTCTTCGGGTCCAAAGTCTTGGTCATTATACACCACCTCATTATCTTGACCTGAGCAGCAATATAAACCAACAAAATATGCAAGGTTGAGTACCAATGGTACTCAGCAAGTGTGGGAAAATTATATCATGCATGGCTAGAACAAGGAGAGGTTGAACTCATGGTTAAAGCACTACGCAATTAATACCTATCACCTTAGCTTATTAAGCACCTACATTACTACACAAGTGAAATGGTCCCAGTCTCCCATGCCATCATCATAATCCAATAACCATAACATCATTTCCAATGTTAAGCTCCCCGCTTAACATCCACAACTTCCAAAACAATCAATCCTCTAATCATGAATAAGTCCAAGCCGCTCTTGACCGTGAGCACGACTGTCATGACAGTTTTGACTCTGCAGAGTTTGCACCACTGTACCCACATGTAGTGATTTCATCCCCCGTTGCCGGGCGGACTAAAAGAACCTCCATTATGCCAGTGGCCATGAACCACATTCACACTTCCCAGGTGTGTAGCCAGGAGATCACTACGAAGCCTTTACAAAGGGATTCCCGACGAGCGTGGGCCCACTGAGGTTTCACACCTAACAGCATACAAGAGGCTCCAACCCCGCTGCAGTGGCCCCCTCTTGAGCCTTGCGGTTCATATGGTAGTCCAGCTGACACCTACTCCCCGCACCATCCAACACACCCATACTACGCCGGGGATACACCTAATTAATTGGCCAAGCTGCCCCGTCTCAGCATGTGGTTGGCACGGTAAAGCCAGGTTACATGCTCCATGAACCAGTCCTTAGGATCCAGGCAAGTACTAAACACAAACCCGAGTCTCGTGCACCCAGCACACAACCAAAACATCCAACTTGCCTTGATCCCTACCTCTACATAACTCACAATATCTCATTTAAGAGTATGGTAAAATAAACTGATGATCTTATATCCCAAATATCCCATTCTAAGCATGGCTAAGCATATGCATAATAATAAATGACATGATAAAATAAATCCCAGCCCAAGCTACAAGGAAACAAGGTAATGCAATCCTATGGAAACTTCCTATCATGGGTTTCATATTTCAATTGACAATGCAAATAATTCTAGCTACACATCCTAGCATAGGATCAAAGTGGTCAAGGACACTTGCCTCCTTCCTGCTGCTCTTGAAATGGGTAGTCCTGATCTTGGAAAGGAATAACTTGCTCTTGAGCAGGTTCTACATCATACCATCACACATAGCAAAAGAAAAACAACAATCCATAAGACATAGTTCACACTTCCACTTCATACAAACCACACATTCATATTTATGAAAGTCATTCACCATTATGTGTGTTGTGGTTACTCTAGGTGTGTTGATTTGTGGCTTGCATGCACTTTTAATCATGTGTATATGATTCCTACTTTTGTGTTCACATTTATACTTAAATACTATATATATGAGTTTCCATTTTAAATAAATTCCTTATATTCAATTACTACACCTTTTAGCTACCAAGTATGCATGAAAGGTATTTTCCTTCTCCATATGTGTCTTCAGAATTTCTACCAACCCTAAACTGAATTCTTTGGATTTTAGAAACTCCATTTATCATTTACTAGTTGCTATATTTTCAAATTTATTTCCTGTGCCTAAATGTGAACTTTATTATGAAAATAACAAGACACATCACCTAAACAGAATAGGTTCTGATCTAAAATATTTACTAATATATTTTTGACCTTTTCCTCTGATGTAAACTATTTTACAATTATTTTCCCTATTTTCCAGAACTATTCTTTACTTAAAAATGTGTCCCTAAATGTGAATAATAAATTAAACAGATTCATTTCAATATTTTTATCTCACTCCAAAGTTTTCTAAATACCGAGAAAGTTTTTAATTTAATTTTGACAATATGTTTGTCCCACTTTTTAAATTTTAAACACTAGCCACATATTCAATTTCCAAAATTAAATATTAAACAGGGCTAAAAAGGTAAACCCACCCCACTACAGGGTCTATAATATTATTTTAACAACTTTCAGGGGTCTAGCTATACATAACAGAGGAGTTTTTCCTAATTTTTATTAAGTCTAGGGGCTAAAACTGATTTTAAATGAATTTACATGATTTTCTGAAGTTCCAGGGGCTAGATCAGAAGTTTCTGGGGCTAGCTCTTATTTCCCGAGAACACCAGGGGTAGCACGTAAGATTTCCAGTCTTTATAACGCGGGGCTGACGTGGACCGTCCGATTTAAAAAAAACGGCTGAGATTATAACGCCGAACCGGTACGCGGGGATTTGAAGTCTACCGTGCGATTTAAAATAGACGGCGCACAAGCGGCCACGTCGCTCTGATCGAGCGCGGGCGGCGCTGCCCGGCGGCGGGAGGCGGCGATCTCGCCGTAGAGTTTCGGATCTTCGGGAATTCTTCCTAGAACTGTGATTTTATGGCATAGATCGGTGGAGCGGAGGTCGGGGATCTCACCTCGGGGGTTTTCTCGAGCTCGGAGGTCCTGGAAGGCGGTTGGCGACGAGGTCCGAATTGAAACCACGGCGAGGCTCGTCGGCGCTGTGTTTGAACCGCAAGACACCGAGTTTTTTGCACTTGCAGGGTTCCCCGGAGGCGGTGGATCAAGACTAGCGAGTTAGATCAGAATTTCCGAGCTTAGATCGGCTAGAATTCGCCGGAGAAGGCTCGGGCTCTCACCGGAGTAAAAATGGCGGATCGCGTGGGAAAAACAGAACGAGGTCGGGGTTTTTATAGACGGGGGAGGGCGGCGGAGTGGTTTAGATCGAGTTTGCGTCACCCCCGATCAAAATTCGGCTGGGATTCGCAGAAATCCGGGTCGGTTTGGATTCGGGGTGAGAGAGTCCCAGCACGGGCGCAAGGTAGAAGAAGGGCTGGCGGGCCCCACCTGTCAGTGGGAAAGAGGGGGGGCGCGGCTGCGGGCTGGCGCGGGAACAAATGGGCCGGCTGGTGGGTTTCGGCCCACTGGCCGGTTTTTTTTCTATTTTCCTTTTTCTTTTTCTATTTCTTTTCTGTTTTGATTTTAAATTGAATTCCAGTTTGAATCTAAATTGTTGCAAAACATGCAACACATCCAAAAATTTTTAAATTCCCCCTCTTAACAGGATTTAGGGTCTTAACAAGATTTTTGGGGTGTTACATCTCTACCCCCCTTAAAAGAAATCTCGTCCTCGAGATTGGTGGTTCTAAGAAAACAATTCCGGAAATTGTGCCTTGAGCTCATCTTCCCGCTCCCAGGTGGCTTCCTCTTCTGAGTGATGCTTCCACTGCACCTTGCACATCCGGATTCTTTTATTTCTGGTGAGGCGTTCCATTGTCTCCAAAATCTTGTATGGTTGCTCGGCATAAGACAAATCCTCAGCTACGTCCACTTCATTCATGGGTAACACCTCCTCAGGCGTCCTCGGGCATTTCTTGAGTTGTGACACATGGAATACATCGTGCACATCCGATAGACGAGCCGGTAATTCCAGTTGATACGCCACTTCGCCTTTCCTCTCCAGAACTTTAAAGGGTCCGATGTATCGAGGTGGCAACTTCCCTTTCACCTTTAACCGACGAAGTCCTCTGATAGGGGACACCTTGAGATAGACATAGTCTCCCACGTTGAAAACGAGCTCTCTTCTTCGTACATCGGCATAGCTCTTTTGGCATGTCTGTGCTATCCTCAAATTGTTGCGAATTTCCCTCACCTTCGCCTCGGCTTCTTGTAGTACTTCTGGACCAAACACTTTACTTTCCCCTGTTTGGTTCCAAAATAGGGGAGTTCTGCACTTCCTCTCGTACAAGGCTTCAAACGGTGACATCTTCATACTAGCTTGATAGCTGTTTTTATAGGAAAACTCCGCATACGGTAAGTTCTTGTCCAACTCCTATTGTTTTTGAGTGCACATGCCCTCAGCATATCTTCAAGGATCTGATTGGTTCTCTCCGTCTGCCCGTCAGTTTGGGGATGATAGGCAGAGCTGAAATTTAGATGGGTTCCCATGGTTTCATGCAACTTCTGCCAAAACCTCGAGGTGAACTGTGTCCCTCGGTCCGACACTATCTTCTTCGGCACTCCATGGTAACACACGATCCTTGACATGTATAACTCCGCCAATTTGGATCCACTGTAGCTTTCCTTTACGGGGATGAAGTGAGCTACCATGGTTAGCCTATCAATGATGACCCATATCGAATCATACCCTGATTGGGTCCTAGGCAATCCCATGATGAAATCCATGCTGATTTCTTCCCATTTCCATTCAGGCACTTTGAGTGGTTGCAATAATCCCGCGGGTCGTTGATGTTCTGCTTTCACCAACTGACATGTGTCACATAGGGCAACATGTTCCACGACATCGCGCTTCATGCCATACCACCAATACCTGCTCTTGAGGTCCTGGTACATCTTCGTACTCCCAGGATGAATTGAATAGCTAGAATCATGAGCCTCCTTCAAAATCAATTCACAGATCTCCTTTACTTCTGGCACACAGATTCTTTTCCCGTGCCACACCGTTCCTTGTTCATCCTCTCTTAAACCAGGAGCTTTATTTTCCTTGATGAGTTGCCTGATCTCTCGTATCTTCTCGTCATTCTTTTGACCCTCGCGTATGTCTCGCTCGAGTGTGGAATCCACTTCCATGGTGATGGCTTCACCACTATTTACCAGGCATAGATTGAGCCTTATAACCTCGTCCTTCAACTCTGCAGGCATGTCCTTCAAGCTCAAATTATTGACCTGCACTTTCCGACTTAAAGCATCGGCCACGACGTTTGCTTTCCCAGGATGATAGTTGAAGCCTACATCAAAGTCATTGATTAGCTCTAACCATCTCCTTTGTCTGAGGTTGAGGTCTGGCTGTGTGAATATGTACTTCAAACTCTTATGATCCGTATATATCTCGGTCCTCTTCCCCATCAAATAGTGCCGCCAAATTTTCAACGCGTGTACCACTGCGGCTAGTTCTAGGTCATGTGTAGGATAGTTCTTCTCGTGCTTCCGAAGCTGTCGGGATGCATATGCCACGACATGCCCTTCTTGCATGAGAACACATCCCAACCCGTTTCCAGAGGCATCGCAGTACACTGTGAAATTCTTCTGCATATCTGGCATAACCAACACTGGGGCTGTTGTCAATCTTTTCTTTAGCTCCTGAAAACTCGTCTCGCACTGTGGCGTCCATGTGAATGTGATTCCCTTCTCCAACAGTTTGGTGAGGGGTCTCGAGATTTTAGATAATCCCTCAATAAACCATCGATAGTATCCAGCCAATCCCAAAAAGCTTCGAACTTCCCCGACATTTTCAGGAGTCTTCCACTTCTGTATATCCTTGATTTTGGCAGGATCCACGGAGATTCCTCCCTCCGAGATTATATGTCCTAAGAAGGAAACTCTCTTCAGCCAAAACTCACACTTGCTCAACTTGGCATATAGTTGGTGTTCTCTCAGCCTCTGCAACACCAACCTTAGATGTTTCTCATGTTCTTCTTCATCTTTGGAGAAGACGAGAATGTCATCTATGAAAACCACCACAAATTTGTCCAGATATTCCATGAATACCTTGTTCATGAGATACATGAAGTACGTCGGGGCATTAGTTAGCCCGAAAGGCATGACAGTGTATTCATACAGTCCGTACCGAGATACGAAAGCTGTCTTGGGAATATCAGATTGCCTTATCTTGAGTTGGTGGTATCCCGACCTGAGATCAATTTTTGAGAACACACAAGCTCCCCTCAACTGATCAAACAAGTCTTCAATGCGGGGTAATGGGTACTTGTTCTTGATGGTTACCTCATTCAAGGCACGGTAATCCATGCATAACCTTTGGGTTCCGTCCTTCTTGGGCACAAATATCACCGGAGCTCCGCATGGTGAGGAACTAGGGCGAATATACCCCTTCTCCGTCAATTCTATCAAATGATCCTTGAGTTCTTCTAGCTGCTTGGAGTCCATCCGATAAGGTCTCTTGTATATCGGGGCTGTTCCAGGCACTAGCTCAATTGCAAATTCCACTTCACGATCGGGAGGCATACCTGGCAACTCCTCCGGAAAAACATCTGGATATTCCCTGATGGTCCTGATCTCGTCCACTTTCACCTCAACTTGATTTAATTTAATGTTCCTCCTAGGCTCGTGTATTGTTATGAACTTTACTCTTGTGCCACTAGGGTGAGTTAGTTCCACCGTTCTGGTCGAACAATGGATGATTCCTTTATGTTTTGTCAACCAATCCATACCCAAGATAATATCTATCCCTTGTGAATCTATCACTATGAGGTTAGCAGTAAATACCACCCCATTAATGTCTAGGTTCACTTTGGGACACACTTGTCTTGTCCTTATTTCTCCACCTGGAGAGTTTACGGCTAGCATATGGTTCATTTGTGTTGTTGCTAGGTCATGCTTCTCAACAAACCCTTGAGCAATGAACGCGTGGGTAGCACCAGAATCAAACAGCAGGGTTGCAAGGTGTAAATTGGCAGGAAACTTACCAACTACCACGTCGGGTGCCTCTTGCGCTTCCTCCATAGTGACGTGGTTCACCCGTCCTCGCATCACATTCTGCTGTTGTGGCTGTGCGGGCTTCTTCTTTGGGCATTTATGGGCGTAGTGCCCCACTTCCCCGCAGCTAAAACATTGCACCCCAACCTTAGGTGCCTGGCCTTTGTTGTCTTGGGGTTGGTTTGGAGGTCCCTGTACTGCTGGTCGAGGTGGATATGCGGGGCGAGGCTGCTGTACAAACTGACGTTGTGGCTGTGCTGGTGCTGCGGGAGGCCTGTAGTTCGGGTTGTACCCTCTTGGTGCTGAGTAAGGTACCGCAGCACGGTTCGTCTGCCCTGCAGGTTGCTGCATCAGACGTGGGCGGGTGTTGCTCCCTGAGGCTTGGTGTGACCACCCGGCCTTCCTCTTGTTCTCATTTTCCAAGGCCTTCAGCTTCCTTTCCACCACAAATGCTCTGTCCACCATCTTTTGGAATCTTTCATACTCATTTGAGGACATCGCACACTGCATTTCTGCGGTAAGTCCCTCCACGAAACAGTCTTGTTTCTGCTCATCAGTCTCTATGTCCCGTGGGGCATAACGGGATAGTTGAGTAAATTTAGTGAGGTATTCCCTCACCGTCATGTTTCCCTGCTGCAGTCCCAAAAACTCCTTCCTCTTGTTTTTGAGTTCACCTCTTGGGATGTAATGGTTGCGGAAGCCACGCTTGAACTCTTCCCATGTGATGTTCTCAGGGTCATGATGGGCAGCCACGTAGGCGGTCCACCAATCAGCACCAGGTCCATGCAATTGATGAGAGGCAAACAACACCCTCTCATGCCCTTGGCACTGTATGATGCTCATCTTGCTCTCAATGGTCTTAAGCCAATCATCTGCATCCAGAGGTTCAGCAGCACTTGCAAACTTTGGAGGTTGAGTTCCTAGAAACTCACTCAACCTTGGTTGGCGTGGTGCAGCTTGTGGAGGTGGAACTTGATGCAAGTTGGCCACCACTTGAGTCAAGTTCTGGATGAGCTGATTCTGATTCTCCAACATTTGGTGGAGGGGATCAACACCTTCACGGCGACCACCCCGGTCCTGGCCTCCAGAAAGATGAGGGTTGCATGCCTCATCGTTGTTGTTGGCGGGGTTGGCAGCACGTCCTTTTCCTCTTCCGGCCATCTGACAGAATCAACCAATGTTAATTTGAAAGCATTTAGTATCATCTTACTACTTTCATTTGTTTGTACTTCGAAGTGTTGAGGCTTTGTTATACTTTTCTGAGGGTTCATTTCTCACACCAAAAATAAATGCAATATTATTTCATGTGGGTTCACACACCAAAGCAAAACAATATAAAGACGAGGCTGTGGACAATTGCTCATGGCTTCCACAACTCACGTGACACACCAAGCATTAACACACCATTAACGTAACGACTCGACTATGCGACATCTTGCTAGCTAAGGGAAGGATTCTACACTACTTGTTTTCTTGAGCAGGCTCCTCGGGATCTTCCTCATCATTTCGGCTGCCTTCTGACTCTGCTTTGGGCGGGGAGGCTGCTGGTGGAGAAGTGCGACGACGCCTGATCGCTCGGCGATCCGGGGAGTCAGGAGTCCATGTATCATTCACGGTGACACACAGTTCATTCCCATCTCCTCTTTCTCTCGCCCTTAAGCAGGCTCGCGGCAACGCCTCCGTTTCCTTCAGGGTGTCCCGGACATCCTGAATCTCTTGCTGACACTCCTGCAGTCGAGTGCTGAGCATAGCAGCATCCTCCAAGCACAAGTCCATGTGCTCATGGGAAGTCCCTTGCTGCACTGGTGGGTACATGTACACCGTGGTACCACTCTCACGCTGGAGGACATACATGTACTCAGTCCTGTCCAGGTGGCGACGATAGATGTGACTCTGGCGGGTGATGGCCTCCCAGGTGACATCCTTCTCCGCATCGACCTGTGTCGCTCTACAAGCTGGAGAGTGGTGGATCTTAAGCAGCCGATTTTCGTGTATAATTCTCATCTCTGAACTCCATTCTTCCCTCTTCTCACGGATGGTCCTGGTGGAGTTATAGTGGATGATTAGCTTGCTCGTATTGCCGGCGGCTTCGAGCATACGTCGAAGACGGCGCTACAAGCCTCCTACTGCCAATCCGTAGGAAAGGTACGTCACCGGACGGCTCTCCTCTCTTTCGGCAAGGGCAACTATGGGAACTCTCCCTCCTGTGGACTTGTGAGCGGTGCAAATCATGCTAACCATCTAAAACAGAAAGCATTTAAACTTAGGTTAGATAACTTTTAAACAAAAATCCTATTTTGAATGAAAGTTGGGGTAAGATGAAGAAAGTGACTCATTAAATAACACTTTTCAACACACACCTTGTAAAATAGTTTTTAAGAAAATAGGGCCCTTAAATACGTCCATTTCCACCTAGGTCCACGTTTCTATGGGCAACATTGGCTCTGATACCACTTCTGTCACACCCGGTTTTTCTGAAGAACAACCAAGTGAATATCACATGTATGCCAGGATCATTTTCTCATACATGTGATTACAAATAGTGAAGCACCATTTATAACAAGCCAGGTGTCAAATATAAATAAGTCTTACATAGCAAATGTCTCGGTGGACAATGATAAGTTCATCACAAGTAAATAAACTAGCAGCGGAATATTATTCTTGAGGGCTCCGTCACAGGCGTTGCCCGGGGGTCTCCATGAACCTAGAAACCTTCTTCGGGTCCAAAGTCTTGGTCATTATACACCACCTCATTATCTTGACCTGAGCAGCAATATAAACCAACAAAATATGCAAGGTTGAGTACCAATGGTACTCAGCAAGTGTCGGAAAATTATATCATGCATGGCTAGAACAAGGAGAGGTTGAACTCATGGTTAAAGCACTACGCAATTAATACCTATCACCTTAGCTTATTAAGCACCTACATTACTACACAGGTGAAATGGTCCCAGTCTCCCATCCCATCATCATAATCCAATAACCATAACATCATTTCCAATGTTAAGCTCCCCGCTTAACATCCACAACTTCCAAAACCATCAATCCTCTAATCATGAATAAGTCCAAGCCGCTCTTGACCGTGAGCACGGCTGTCATGACAGTTTTGACTCTGCAGAGTTTGCACCATTGTACCCACATGTAGTGATTTCATCCCCCGTTGCCGGGTGGACTAAAAGAACCTCCATTATGCCAGTGGCCATGAACCACATTCACACTTCCCAGGTGTGTAGCCAGGAGATCACTACGAAGCCTTTACAAAGGGATTCCCGACGAGCGTGGGCCCACTGAGGTTTCACCCCTAACAGCATACAAGAGGCTCCAACCCCGCTGCAGTGGCCCCCTCTTGAGCCTTGCGGTTCATATGGTAGTCCAGCTGACACCTACTCCCCGCACCATCCAACACACCCATACTACGCCGGGGATACACCTAATTAATTGGCCAAGCTGCCCCATCTCAGCATGTGGTTGGCACGGTAAAGCCAGGTTACATGCTCCATGAACCGGTCCTTAGGATCCAGGCAAGTACTAAACACAAACCCGAGTCTCGTGCACCTAGGACACAACCAAAACATCCAACTTGCCTTGATCCCTACCTCTACATAACTCACAATATCTCATTTAAGAGTATGGTAAAATAAACTGATGATCTTATATCCCAAATATCCCATTCTAAGCATGGCTAAGCATATGCATAATAATAAATGACATGATAAAATAAATCCTAACCCAAGCTACAAGGAAACAAGGTAATGCAATCCTATGGAAACTTCCTAGCATGGGTTTCATATTTCAATTGACAATACAAATAATTCTAGCTACACATCCTAGCATAGGATCAAAGTGGTCAAGGACACTTGCCTCCTTCCTGCTGCTCTTGAAATGGGTAGTCCTGATCTTGGAAAGGAATAACTTGCTCTTGAGCAGGTTCTACATCATACCATCACACATAGCAAAAGAAAAACAACAATCCATAAGACATAGTTCACACTTCCACTTCATACAAACCACACATTCATATTTATGAAAGTAATTCACCATTATGTGTGTTGTGGTTACTCTAGGTGTGTTGATTTGTGGCTTGCATGCACTTTTAATCATGTGTATATGATTCCTACTTTTGTGTTCACATTTATACTTACATACTATATATATATGAGTTTCCAATTTAAATAAATTCCTTATATTCAATTACTACACCTTTTAGCTACCAAGTATGCATGAAAGGTATTTTCCTTCTCCATATGTGTCTTCAGAATTTCTACCAACCCTGAACTGAATTCTTTGGATTTTAGAAACTCCATTTATCATTTACTAGTTGCTATATTTTCAGATTTATTTCCTGTGCCTAAATGTGAACTTTATTATGAAAATAACAAGACACATCATCTAAACAGAATAGGTTCTGATCTAAAATATTTACTAATATATTTTTGACCTTTTCCTCTGATGTAAACTATTTTACAATTATTTTCCCTATTTTCCAGAACTATTCTTTACTTAAAAATGTGTCCCTAAATGTGAATAATAAATTAAACAGATTCATTTCAGCCCAAAATATATTTTTATCTCACTCCAAAGTTTTCTAAATACTGAGAAAGTTTTTAATTTAATTTTGACAATATGTTTGTCCCACTTTTTAAATTTGAAACACTAGCCACATATTCAATTTCCAAAATTAAATATTAAACAGGGCTAAAAAGGTAAACTCACCCCACTACAGGGTCTATAATATTATTTTAACAACTTTCAGGGGTCTAGCTATACATAACAGAGGAGTTTTTCCTAATTTTTATTAAGTCCAGGGGCTAAAACTGATTTTTAAATGAATTTACATGATTTTCTGAAGTTCCAGGGGCTAGATCAGAAGTTTCTGGGGCTAGCTCTTATTTCCCGAGAACCCCAGGGGGTAGCACGTAAGATTTCCAGTCTTTATAACGCGGGGCTGACGTGGACCGTCCGATTTAAAACAAACGGCTGAGATTATAACGCCGAACCGGTACGCGGGGATTTGAAGTCTACCGTGCGATTTAAAATAGACGGCGCATAAGCGGTCGCTCTGATCGAGCGCGGGCGGTGCTGCCCGACGGCGCACGGTGGCGGGAGGCGGCGATCTAGCCGGAGAGTTTCGGATCTTCGGGAATTCTTCCTAGAACTGTGATTTTATGGCATAGATCGGTGGAGGGGAGGTCGGGGATCTCACCTCGGGGGTTTTCTCGAGCTCGGAGGTCCTGGAAGGCGGTCGGCGATGAGGTCCGAATTGAAACCACAGCGAGGCTCGTCGGCGCTGTGTTTGAACCGCAAGTCACCGAGTTTTCTGCACTTGCAGGGTTCCCCGGAGGCGGTGGATCAAGACCAGCGAGTTAGATCATAATTTCCGAGCTTAGATCGGCTAGAATTCGCCGGAGAAGGCTCGGGCTCTCACCGGAGTAAAAACGGCGGATCGCGTGGGAAAAACAGAACGAGGTCGGGGTTTTTATAGACGGGGGAGGGCGGCGGGGTGGTTTAGATCGAGTTTGCGTCACCCCCTATCAAAATTCGGCTGGGATTCGCAGAAATCCGGGTCGGTTTGGATTCGGGGTGAGAGAGTCCCGGCGCGGGCGCGAGGTAGAAGAAGGGCTGGCGGGCCCCGCCTGTCAGTGGGAAAGAGGGGGGGGCGCGGCTGCGGGCTGGCGCGGGAACAAATGGGCCGGCTGGTGGGTTTCGGCCCACTGGCCGGTTTTTTTCTATTTTCCTTTTTCTTTTTCTATTTCTTTTCTGTTTTGAGTTTAAATTGAATTCCAGTTTGAATTTAAATTGTTGCAAAACATGCAACACGTCCAAAAAATTTTAAATTCTCCTCTTAACAGGATTTAGGGTCTTAACAAGATTTTTGGGGTGTTACAGATTGGGCGGCTTTTAGGTTCGCTTGAATCAGTCGAACCTTCTCTTCCGCGTTGTTGGCAAGGTCAATCCCGAAGGTAACCCTTTCGCCAGACTCACACCAATTCAATGGTGTGCGGCACTTCCTGCCGTATAGCGCCTCGTAAGGTGCCATCTTGATGCTGGCTTGGTACCTATTATTGTACGAGAACACGGCTAACGGCAAGTGATCATCTCAATCCTTGCCGTGGTTGATAGCGCAAGCTCGTAGCATGTCTTCTAAGATTTGGTTTACCCGCTCGGTTTGACCATCCGTTTGCGGGTGGTATGCTGAACTACGGATCAGCTTCGTCCCCAAGGCAGCGTGTAGCTGCTCCCAAAAACGGGACACAAATAAAGTACCCCGATCCGATATGATAGTACGGGGTACGCCGTACAAACATAGGATCCGTGAGATATACAGTTCAGCATACTTCTTGGCGTTGTAGTTGGTGTTGACCGGGATGAAATGGGCAACTTTGGTGAGTCGATCGACGATCACCCACACAGAATCATGTTTCTGCAAGGAGGTGGGTAAACCGATGATGAAGTCCATGCTCACATCCTCCCACTTCCAGGCAGGAAAGCCCAGTGGTTGCAGCAGTCCCGGTTTCCGCATGTGGTCTGCCTTTATCCTTCGACATGTATCACACTCGGAAACGTATTTTGCAGTCTCTCGCTTCATCCGTGTCCACCAAAACTTGCTTCTGAGTTCTTGATACATCTTGTTGGTGCCGGGGTGAATAGAAAACTTTGACAAGTGAGCCTCATCAAAGATCTTCTTCCGTAATTCCGGGTTACGGGGTACGACGATCCGGTCCTTGAACCATAGGACGCCGTCTCCATCCTTCCGGAAACATTTCAGCTCCCCACTGTCTACACGTCTCCGCAAATGTGACATGCCCTTGTCATTCTTCTGGGCTGCCGCTATCTCTTCACGGATGGTGGGGATCAAAGCTAGGTTGTAGAGAGCTCTGTGTGGAATCACATGTAGTGGTGGTTCGCTCTCTTCCAACGGTGTGGTGGTCAAATTATTGACGTGTGACTTGAGGCTCAGCGCATCTGCCACTACGTTTGCCTTGCCCAGATGATAATGGATCTCTATTTCGTAATCCTTTATCAGTTCTAACCAACTTCGTTGCCTCATGTTCAGCTCCTTCTGAGTGAATATGTACTTGAGGCTTTTGTGGTCGGTATATAAATGTACGAGGTTACCGAGTAGGTAGTGCCTCCACATTTTTAGTGCAAGTACCACGGCAGCGAGCTCCAAATCGTGGGTTGGATAATTCTGCTCATGGTTTCTAAGCTGCCGTGATCCATACGCGACCACTCTTCGGTCTTGCATCAGCACACATCCGATCCCAATGCCGGATGCATCGCAGTACACATCGAACGGTTTTGTTGTGTCTGGCTGCGCCAAAACCGGTGCTGATGTCAGGTGCTTGACTAAAGCCTTGAATGCTGCTTCACATGCCGGACTCCAAACATATTTGGTAGCCTTCTTTAGCAGCTCTGTCATTGGCTTGGCAACCTTCGAGAAGTTCAGAATGAACCTCCGATAATATCCCGCGAGTCCGAGGAAACTCCGTACCTCGTGAACATTTCTCGGGGATTTCCAATTCAGCACTTGAGTGATCTTGCTCGGGTCCACAGCGATACCCTCCACTGAGATGATATGCCCGAGGAAAGGCACTTGTGATATCCAAAACTCACATTTGCTGAATTTGCGTATAACTTGTGATCCCACAGCCGTTGCAAGACTATATGCAGATGCTTCTTGTGATCTTCCTCTGACTTGGAATATACAAGGATGTCGTCGATGAAGACCACGACAAACTTGTCCAGCTCCGGCATGAATACCGAGTTCATCAAGTACATGAAATGAGCTGGAGCATTGGTGAGGCCGAAGGACATGACCAGGTACTCATAAAGTCCGTACCTCATCGAGAAAGCTGTCTTTGGAATGTCCTCCGCCCTTATCTTAGTCTGATGGTACCCGGATCTTAAGTCCATCTTGGAAAAGATCTTCGCTTCGACCAACTGATCAAACAACATGTCGATCCGTGGCAACGGATACTTGTTCTTAATGGTTACGGCATTTAATGGACGATAGTCCATGCAAAGCCGCAACGTCTCATCCTTCTTCTTGACAAATAATGCCGAACCACCCCATAGCGAGGAGCTCGGCCTAATAAAACCCTTCTCCAGAAGGTCCGTGAGCTGAGTCTTCAGTTCAGCCAACTCCTTGGGCGCCATCTTGTACGGCCTTCGGGATATTGGCATGGTTCCCGGTGCCAGTTCAATCTTGAACTCCACCTCTCTATCGGGTGGCATCCCCGGCAAATCGTCCGGGAATACATCAGGGAACTCTCGGACCACTGGAATATCTTCCAATCTGATGGTTGTGGCTTGATAGACACTTGGAAGTTTTATTTCTGGACTGTCCATAAATAATGAGTGAGACTCGTGCACTTCTGAATTTAAGTGCACAACTCGAAGGACGGTGTCTAAAACAGCGCCATGGCGGGTTAACCATGACATCCCTAAGATGACATCGACCTTTTGTCCCTCTAAAATTATGAGACGTAGGGTAAACTCTACCCTCTAAGCACAATGGCGCTTTTGGGACCATCATGCTTGCTGAAATTTTCCCACCCGGTGAACAGATCACATAAGGATTAGCGGTGGGTAGTATTTGCAAGCTATATTTATCAATGAAAGCTTGGCTACTGAAGCTATGCGTGGCGCATGAATCAAATAGTACTATAGCGGGATGCTGGTGGAGTTGGAACATACCCGCAAGGATTGGCTCGCCCTCCGGCACGTCCTCAATGGCCAGCTGGTGGACGGTGCTGGGCCTAGGGTTTGCCCGCCACGCATTAGTAGGGTTCCGGGGTTGATTCCTCCCCGGAAACTGCGGTGCCACTCCGCCGCCTTGCCTCTCCGGGCAACTGCTCGCGAAGTGTCCTGGTCGACCACACTTGTAACATGTGGCCGCTGCTGGTGTAGTGCTCAGGGGATGTCACACCCGGTTTTTCCGAAGAACAACCAAGTGAATACCACATGTATGCCAGGATCATTTTCTCATACATGTGATGACAAATAGTGAAGCATCATTTATTACAAGCCAGGTGTCGAATATAAATAAGTCTTACATCACAAATGTCTCAATGAACACTAATGCTTCATCACAAGTAAATAAACTAGCAGCGGAATATTATTCTTTAGGGCTCCATCACAGGTGTTGCCCGGGGGTCTTCATGAACCTAGAAACCTTCCTCGGGTCCAAAATCTTGGTCATTATACACCACCTCATTATCTTGACCTGAGCAGCAATATGAACCAACAAATATGCAAGGTTGAGTACCAATGGTACTCAGCAAGTGTGGGAAAATTATATCATGCATGGCTAGAACAAGGAGAGGTTGAACTCATGGTTAAAGCACTACGCAATTAATACCTATCACCTTAGCTTATTAAGCACCTACATTACTACACAGGTGAAATGATCCAAATCTCCCATCCCATCATCATAAACCAATAACCATAATCATCATTTCCAATGTTAAGCTCCCCGCTTAACTTCCAAAACCATCAATTCTCTAATCATGAATAAGTCGAGGCCGCTCTTAACCGTGAGCACGGCTGTCAAGACAGTTTTGACTCTGCAGAGTTTGTACCACTGTACCCACAAGTAGTGATTTCATCCCCCGTTGCCGGGTGGACTAAAAGAACCTCCATTATGCCAGTGGCTACGAACCACATTCACACTTCCCAGGTGTGTGGCCAAGAGATCACTACGAAGCCTTTACAAAGGGATTCCCGACGAGCGTGGGCCCACTGAGGTTTCACCCCTAACAGCATACAAGAGGCTCCAACCCCGCTGCAGTGGCCCCCTCTTGAGCCTTGCGGTTCATATGGCAGTCCAGCTGACTCCTATTCCCCGCACCATCCAACACACCCATACTACGCCGGGGATACACCTAATTAATTGGCTAAGCTGCCCCATCTCAGCATGTGGTTGGCACTGTAAAGCCGGGTTACATGCTCCATGAACCGGTCCTTAGGATCCAGGCAAGTACTAAACACAAACCCAAGTCTCGTGCACCCAGCACACAACCAAAACATCCAACTTGCCTTGATCCCTACCTCTACATAACTCACAATATCTCATTCAAGAGTATGGTAACATAAACTGATGATTTCATGTCCCAAACATCCCATTCTAAACATGGCTAAGCATATGCATGGACATAAATGACATGACAAAATAAATCCCAACCCAAGCTACAAGGAAACAAGGTAATGCAATTCTAGGGAAACTTCCTAGCATGGGTTTCATATTTCATTTGACAATGCAAATAATTCTATCTACACATCCTAGCATAGGATCAAAGTGGTCAAGGACACTTGCCTCCTTCTTGCTGCTCCTGACATGGGTAGTCCTGATCTTGGAAACTGATAGCTTGCTCTTGAACAGGTTCTACTTCATACCATCACACATAGCAAAAGAAAAACAACAATCATAAGACATAGTTCACACTTCTACTTCATACAAACCACACATTCACATTTATGAAAGTTTCTTTACCATTTTATGTGTTGTGGATACTCTATGTGTGTTGATTTGGGGCTTGCATACACTTTCATTTACATGTGTAGGATTCCTACTTTGGTGTTCATATTTATACTCACATACTATATATATATATACATGTATATATGTGTGTTTCAGTTTTAAATAAATTCCTTATATATTAAACTACCAAGTATGTATGAAAAGTATTTTTCTTCTCCATATGTGCCCTCATAATTTCTATCAACCCTAAACTGAATTCTTTGTACTTTAGAAACTCCATTTATCATTTACTAGTTTCTATATTTTCAGATTTATATTCTTATGCATAATTGTGCATTTTATTATTAAATTAGTAATACACACTACCTAAACAGATTAGGTTCTGGTCCTAAATAATTTAAGATCATATTTTGACCTTGGCTTCTGATGTATACTATTTCATAATTATTTTCCCTATTTTTCTTTAACTATTCTTTACTTAAAAATGTGTCCCTATACTATTAAATGTGAATAATAGATGAAACAGATTTATTTCAGCCCCAAAAATATATTTTTATCTCACTCCAAAGTTTTCTGAGTACTGAGAAAGTTTTTAATAATTTTTACAATTAGGTTTGTCCCCTTTTTAATATTTAAACACTAGTTACATATTCAATTTTCTAAATTAAATACTAAACAGGGCTAAAATAATGAATTCACCCCATTACAGGGTCTATAATATTATTTTCATAATTTCCAGGGGTCTAGCTACACTTTTCAGAGGTGTTTTTCTTAATTTCTATTAAGTCTAGGGGCTAAAACTGATTTTTAAATGAATTTACATGATTTTCTGGAGTTCCAGGGGCTAGATCTGAAGTTTCCGGGGCTAGCTCTCAATTCCAGAGAACCCCAGGGGGTAGCACGTAAGAATTCCAGTCTTTATAACGCGGGGCTGACGTGGACCGTCTGATTTTAAACCGACGGCTGAGATTATAACATCGAACCGGTACGCGGGGTTTTAAAGTCTACCGTGCGATTTAAAATAAACGGCGCACAAACGGCCACGTCGCTCTGATCGAGCGCGGGCGGCGCTGCCGGCGGCGCACGGCGGCGGGAAGCGGCGATCTCGCCGGAAACTTTCGGATCCTCGAGAATTCTGCCTAGAACTGTGATCTTATGGCCTAGATCGGTAGAGGGGAGGTCAGGGATCTCACCTCGGGGGTTTTCTCGAGCTCGGGGGTCCTGGAAAGTGCTCGGCGGCGAGGTCCGAGGCAAAACCACGGCGAAGCTCGTCGGAGCTGGATTTGCACCGTAAGTCTTCGGGTTTTCTGCACCTGCAAAGTTCCCCGGAGGCGGTGGATCAAGACCAACGAGTTAGATCAGAGTTTCCGAGCTTAGATCGGCCAGAATTCACCGGCGAAGTCTCGGTGCTCACCGGAGTGAAAATCGGCGATCGCGTGAGAAAAACTGATCGGATCGGTTGTTTTTATAGCCGGGGGAGGGCGGTGGTTCTGTTGTGATCGAGTTAGAGTCCTCAGGGTCCAGAATTCGGCTGCGGAACGCGGTTTCCCGATCGGTTGCGATCGCGCGCGCGGGGGAGAAGTCCGGGGTCGCGGGGTTAGGGATGACAGGCGGGTCCCACCCGTCAGCGAGGGGCAGCGCGGCGCGCGCGGGGGCGGGCTGCACGGGGGTTTGCTGGGCCGGCTGGGGTTTCGGCCCACTGGCCAGTTTTTTTCCGGTTTTCCTTTTTCTTTTTCCATTTCTTTTCTGTTTTGAGTCTAATTTGAATTCCAGTTTGAATTTGAATTTCTGCAAAACATGCAACACGTCCAAAAATTTCTAAATTCCCCTCTGAACATGGTTTATGGTTCTAAATCAAAATTTGAGTTTTGACTAAAAATTTGGGGTGTTACAGCTCTACCCCCCTTAAAAGAAATCTCGTCCTCGAGATTGGTGTTTCTAAGAAAACAATTCCGGAAATTGTGCCTTAATCTCATCTTCCCGTTCCCAGGTGGCTTCCTCTTCTGAGTGATGCTTCCACTGCACCTTGCACATCCTGATTCTCTTATTTCTGGTGAGGCGTTCCATTGTCTCCAAAATCTTGTATGGTTGCTCGGCATAAGACAAATCCTCAGCTACATCCACTTCATTCATGGGTAACACCTCCTCAGGCGTCCTCAGACATTTCTTGAGTTGCGACACATGGAACACATCGTGCACGTCCGACAGATGAACCGGCAACTCTAGTTGGTACGCCACTTCGCCTTTTCTTTCCAAAACTTGAAAGGGTCCGATGTATCGAGGTGACAACTTCCCTTTCACCTTGAACCGACGAAGTCCTCTGATAGGGGACACCTTGAGATAAACATAGTCTCCCACGTTGAAAACGAGCTCTCTTCTTCGTACATCAGCATAACTCTTCTGGCGTGTCTGTGCTATCCTCAAGTTGTTGCGAATCTCCCTCACCTTTGCCTCGGCTTCTTGTAGCACTTCTGGACCAAACACCTTACTTTCTCCTGTTTGGTTCCAAAATAGGGGAGTTCTGCATTTCCTTCCATACAAAGCTTCAAACGGTGACATCTTCATACTAGCTTGATAACTGTTGTTATAGGAAAACTCCGCATACGGTAGGTTCTTGTCCCAACTCCTATTGTTTTTGAGTGCACATGCCCTTAACATATCTTCAAGGATCTGATTGGTTCTCTCCGTCTGTCCGTCAGTTTGGGGATGATAGGCAGAACTGAAATTCAGATGGGTTCCCATGGTTTCATGCAACTTTTGCCAAAACCTCGAGGTGAACTGTGTCCCTCGGTCCGACACTATCTTCTTTGGCACTCCATGGTAACACACAATCCTTGACATGTACAATTCTGCCAATTTGGTTCCGCTGTAGCTTTCCTTCACCGGAATGAAATGAGCTACCTTGGTTAGCCTATCAATAATAACCCATATTGAATCATACCCGGACTGGGTCCTAGGCAATCCCACGACAAAATCCATGCTGATCTCTTCCCACTTCCATTCAGGCACTTTGAGTGGTTGCAGCAATCCCGCGGGTCGTTGATGTTCTGCTTTCACCAACTAACATGTGTCACATAGGGCAACATGTTCCGTGACATCTCGCTTCATGCCATACCACCAATACCTGCTTTTGAGGTCCTGATACATCTTCGTACTCCCAGGATGAATGGAATAGTCGGAATCGTGAGCCTCCTTCAAAATTAATTTACGAATCTCCTTTACTTCTGGCACACAGATCCTTTTCCCGTGCCACACCGTTCCTTGTTCATCCTCTCTAAAACCAGGAGCTTTATTTTCCTTGATGAGCTGTCTGATCTCTTGTATCTTCTCATCATTCTTTTGTCCCTCGCGTATATCTCGCTCAAGTGTGGAGTCCACTTCCATGGCGATGGCTTCACCACTATTTACTAGACATAGATTGAGCCTTATAACCTCGTCCTTCAATTCTGCAGGCATATCCTTCAAGCTCAACTTATTGACCTGCACTTTCCGACTCAAGGCATCGGCCACGACGTTTGCTTTCCCGGGATGATAGTTGATGCCTACATCAAAGTCATTGATTAGCTCTAACCATCTCCTTTGTCTAAGGTTGAGATCTGGCTGTGTGAATATGTACTTCAAACTCTTATGATCCATATATATCTCTGTCCTCTTCCCCATCAAATAGTGCCGCCAAATTTTCAACGCGTGTACCACTGCAGCTAGTTCTAAGTCATGTGTAGGATAGTTCTTCTCGTGCTTCCGAAGCTGCCGGGATGCATATGCCACGACATGTCCCTCTTGCATGAGAACACATCCCAACCCGTTTCCAGAGGGATCGCAGTACACCGTGAAATTCTTCTGCATATCTGGCATAACCAACACGGGGGCTGTTGTCAATCTCTTCTTTAGCTCCTGAAAGCTCGTATCGCACTGTGGCGTCCAGGTGAATGTGATTCCCTTTTCCAACAGTTTGGTGAGAGGTCTCGAGATCTTGGAGAATCCCTCAATAAACCGTCGATAGTATCCAGCCAATCCCAAAAAGCTTCGAACTTCCCCGACATTTTCAGGGGTTTTCCATTTCTGGATATCTTCGATTTTGGCGGGATCTACGGAGATTCCACCCTCCGAGATTATATGTCCTAAAAAGGGAACTCTCTTTAGCCAAAACTCACACTTGCTCAACTTGGCATATAGTTGGTGTTCTCTCAGCCTCTGTAACACCAACCTTAGATGTTTCTCATGTTCTTCTTCATCTTTGGAGAAGACGAGAATATCATCTATGAAAACCACCACAAATTTGTCCAGATATTCCATGAATACCTTGTTCATGAGGTACATGAAATATGCCGGGGCATTGGTTAGCCCGAAAGGCATGACAGTGTATTCATACAGTCCGTACCGAGATACGAAAGCTGTCTTGGGAATATCAGATTGCCTTATCTTGAGTTGGTGGTATCCCGACCTGAGATCAATTTTCGAGAACACGCAAGCTCCCCTCAACTGATCAAACAAGTCTTCAATGCGGGGTAATGGATACTTGTTCTTGATGGTCACCTCATTCAAGGCACGGTAATCCACGCATAACCTTTGAGTTCCATCTTTCTTAGGCACAAATATTACCGGAGCTCCCCATGGTGAGGAACTAGGGCGAACATACCCCTTTTCCGTCAATTCTCTCAAATGATCCTTGAGCTCTTCTAGCTGCTTGGAATCCATTCGATAAGGTCTCTTGTATATCGGGGCTGTTCCCGGTACTAGCTCGATTGCGAATTCCATGTCACGGTCGGGAGGCATTCCTGGCAACTCTTCCGGAAAAACATCTGGATATTCCCTGATAGTCCTGATTTCCTCAACCTTCACCTCCACTTGATTTAATTTAATGTCCCTCCTAGGCTCGTGTATCGTTATGAACTTTACTCTTGTGCCACTAGGGTGAGTTAGTTCCACCGTTCTGGTCGAACAATGGATGATTCCTTTATGTTTGGTCAACCAATCCATACCCAAAATAATATATATCCCTTGTGAATCGATCACTATGAGGTTAGCGGTAAATACTACCCCATTAATGTCTAGGTTCACTTTGGGACACACTTGTCTTGTCCTTATTTCTCCACCTGGAGAGTTTACCGCTAGCATATGGTTCATTTGTGTGGTTGCTAGGTCATGCTTCTTAACAAACCCTTGAGCAATGAACGAATGGGTAGCGCCAGAATCAAACAGCAGAGTTGCAAGGTGTAAATTGGCAGGAAACTTACCAACTACCACGTCGGGTGCCTCTTGTGCTTCCTCCATAGTGACGTGGTTCACCCGTCCTCTCATTACGTTCTGCTGCTGTGGCTGCGTGGGCTTCTTCTTTGGACACTTATGGGCGTAGTGCCCCACTTCACCACAGCTGAAACATTGCACCCCAATCTTAGATGCTTGGCCCTTGTTGTCTTGGGGTTGGTTTGGGGGTCCTTGCACTGCTGGTCGAGGTGGATATGCAGGGCGAGGCTGCTGCATAAACTGACGTTGCGGCTGTGCTGGTGCTGCGGGGGGCCTGTAGTTTGGGTTGTACCCTCTTGGTGCTGAATAGGGTACCGCAGCACGGCTTGTCTGCCCCGTAGGTTGCTGCATCATACGTGGGCGGGTGTTGCTCCCTGAGGCTTCATGTGACCACCCAGCCTTCCTCTTATTCTCATTTTCCAGGGCCTTTAGCTTTCTTTCCACCACAAACGCTCTGTCCACCATCTTTTGAAAGCTTTCATACTCATTGGAGGACATTGCACACTGCATCTCTGCGGTAAGTCCTTCCACGAAACAATCTTGTTTCTGCTCATCTGTCTCTATGTCTCGTGGAGCATAACGGGATAGTTGAGTGAATTTAGTGAGGTATTCCCTCACCGTCATGTTTCCCTGCTGCAGTCCCAAAAACTCTTTCCTCTTGTTTTTGAGTTCACCTCTTGGGATGTAATGGTTGCGGAAGCTACGCTTGAACTCTTCCCAAGTGATGCTCTCAGGGTCATGATGGGCGGCCACGTAGGCAGTCCACCAATCAGCAGCAGGTCCATGCAATTGATGAGAGGCAAACAGCACCCTCTCATACCCTTGGCATTGTATGATCCTCATCTTACTTTCAATGGTCTTCAGCCAATCATCTGCCTCCAGAGGTTCAGCAGCACTTGCAAACTTTGGAGGTTGAGTTCCTAGAAACTCACTCAACCTTGGTTGGCGTGGTGCAGCTTGTGGAGGTGGAACTTGATGCAAGTTGGCCACTACTTGAGTCAAGTTCTGGATGAGCTGATTTTGATTCTCCAGCATTTGGTGGAGAGGATCAACTTCTTCACGGCGACCACCCCGGTTCTGGTCTCCAGAAAGATGAGAGTTGCATGCCTCATCATGGTTGTTGGCGGGGTTGGCTGCACGTCTTTTTCCTCTTCCGGCCATCTGGTAGAATCAACAAATGTTAATTTGAAAGCATTTAGTATCATCTTACTACTTTCACTTGTTTGTACTTTGAAGTGTTGAAGTTTTGTTAAAATCTTACGAGAGTTTTATATCTCACACCCAATAAATGCACTATTATTTCCTGTGGGTTCACACACCAAAGCAAAACAATCTGAAGACGAGGCTGTGGACACTTGCTCATGGCTTCCACAACTCACGTCACACACCAAGCATTATCACACCATTAACTATGTAACGACTCGACTACTCGACCTCTTGCTAGCTAGGGGAAAGACTCTACACTACTCATCCTCTTGAGCTGGCTCCTCGGGATCTTCCTCCTCATTTCGGCTACCTTCTGACTCTGCTTTGGGTGGGGAGGCTGCTGGTGGAGAAGTGCGACGACGCCTGATCGCTCGGCGATCCGGGGAGTCAGGGGTCCATGGATCACTTACGGTGACACACAGTTCATTCCCATCTCCTCTTTCTCTCGCCTTTAAGCAAGCTCGCAGCAATGCCTCCGTCTCCTTCAGAGTATCTCGGACATCCTGAAGCTCTTGTTGACACTCCTGCAGTCGAGTGCTGAGCATAGCAGCATCCTCCAAGCACAAGTCCATGTGCTCATGGGAAGTCCCTTGCTGCACCGGTGGGTACTTGTACTCCGTGGTACCACTCTCACGTTGGAGGACATACATGTACTCAGTTTTGTCCAAGTGGCGACGATAGATGTGGCTCTGGCAGGTGATGGCCTCCCAAGTGACATCTCTCTCCGCGTCAACTTGTGTTGCTCGACAAGCTGGAGAGTGGTGGATCTTAAGCAGCTGATTCTCGTGTATAATCCTCATCTCCGATCTCCATTCTTCCCTCTTCTCACGGATGGTCCTGGTGGAGTTATAGTGGATGATGAGCTTGCCCGTATTGCCGGCGGCTTCGAGCATACGTCGAAGACGGCGCAGCAAATCTCCCACTGCCAATCCGTAGGAAAGGTACGTCACTGGACGACTCTCCTCTCTTTCAGCAAGGGCAACTACGGGAACTCTCCCTCCCGTGGATTTACGAGCGGTGCGAATCATGCGAACCATCTAAAACAAAAGAATTTAAAATTAGGTTAGATAAAATTTCAAACAAAAATCCTATTTTTGAATGAAAGTTGGGGTAAGATGAAGAAAATGACTCTTTTGATAACACTTTTTCACCCACACCTTGGAAAATATTTTTTTTTAGAAAATAGGGCCCTTAAATACGTCCATTCCTACCTAGGTCCACGTTCCTACGGGCAACCTTGGCTCTGATACCACCTCTGTCACACCCGGTTTTTCCGAAGAACAACCAAGTGAATACCACATGTATGCCAGGATCATTTTCTCACACATGTGATGACAAATAGTGAAGCATCATTTATTACAAGCCAGGTGTCGAATATAAATAAGTCTTACATCACAAATGTCTCAATGAACACTAATGCTTCATCACAAGTAAATAAACTAGCAGCGGAATATTATTCTTTAGGGCTCCATCACAGGTGTTGCCCGGGGGTCTTCATGAACCTAGAAACCTTCCTCGGGTCCAAAATCTTGGTCATTATACACCACCTCATTATCTTGACCTGAGCAGCAATATGAACCAACAAATATGCAAGGTTGAGTACCAATGGTACTCAGCAAGTGTGGGAAAATTATATCATGCATGGCTAGAACAAGGAGAGGTTGAACTCATGGTTAAAGTACTACGCAATTAATACCTATCACCTTAGCTTATTAAGCACCTACATTACTACACAGGTGAAATGATCCAAATCTCCCATCCCATCATCATAAACCAATAACCATAATCATCATTTCCAATGTTAAGCTCCCCGCTTAACTTCCAAAACCATCAATTCTCTAATCATGAATAAGTCCAGGCCGCTCTTAACCGTGAGCACGGCTGTCAAGACAGTTTTGACTCTGCAGAGTTTGTACCACTGTACCCACAAGTAGTGATTTCATCCCCCGTTGCCGGGTGGACTAAAAGAACCTCCATTATGCCAGTGGCTACGAACCACATTCACACTTCCCAGGTGTGTGGCCAAGAGATCACTACGAAGCCTTTACAAAGGGATTCCCGACGAGCGTGGGCCCACTGAGGTTTCACCCCTAACAGCATACAAGAGGCTCCAACCCCGCTGCAGTGGCCCCCTCTTGAGCCTTGCGGTTCATATGGCAGTCCAGCTGACTCCTATTCCCCGCACCATCCAACACACCCATACTACGCCGGGGATACACCTAATTAATTGGCTAAGCTGCCCCATCTCAGCATGTGGTTGGCACTGTAAAGCCGGGTTACATGCTCCATGAACCGGTCCTTAGGATCCAGGCAAGTACTAAACACAAACCCAAGTCTCGTGCACCCAGCACACAACCAAAACATCCAACTTGCCTTGATCCCTACCTCTACATAACTCACAATATCTCATTCAAGAGTATGGTAACATAAACTGATGATTTCTTGTCCCAAACATCCCATTCTAAACATGGCTAAGCATATGCATGGACATAAATGACATGACAAAATAAATCCCAACCCAAGCTACAAGGAAACAAGGTAATGCAATTCTAGGGAAACTTCCTAGCATGGGTTTCATATTTCATTTGACAATGCAAATAATTCTATCTACACATCCTAGCATAGGATCAAAGTGGTCAAGGACACTTGCCTCCTTCTTGCTGCTCCTGAAATGGGTAGTCCTGATCTTGGAAACTGATAGCTTGCTCTTGAACAGGTTCTACTTCATACCATCACACATAGCAAAAGAAAAACAACAATCATAAGACATAGTTCACACTTCTACTTCATACAAACCACACATTCACATTTATGAAAGTTTCTTTACCATTTTATGTGTTGTGGATACTCTATGTGTGTTGATTTGGGGCTTGCATACACTTTCATTTACATGTGTAGGATTCCTACTTTGGTGTTCATATTTATACTCACATACTATATATATATATACATGTATATATGTGTGTTTCAGTTTTAAATAAATTCCTTATATATTAAACTACCAAGTATGTATGAAAAGTATTTTTCTTCTCCATATGTGCCCTCATAATTTCTATCAACCCTAAACTGAATTCTTTGTACTTTAGAAACTCCATTTATCATTTACTAGTTTCTATATTTTCAGATTTATATTCTTATGCATAATTGTGCATTTTATTATTAAATTAGTAATACACACTACCTAAACAGATTAGGTTCTGGTCCTAAATAATTTAAGATCATATTTTGACCTTGGCTTCTGATGTATACTATTTCATAATTATTTTCCCTATTTTTCTTTAACTATTCTTTACTTAAAAATGTGTCCCTATACTATTAAATGTGAATAATAGATGAAACAGATTTATTTCAGCCCCAAAAATATATTTTTATCTCACTCCAAAGTTTTCTGAGTACTGAGAAAGTTTTTAATAATTTTGACAATTAGGTTTGTCCCCCTTTTTAATATTTAAACACTAGTTACATATTCAATTTTCTAAATTAAATACTAAACAGGGCTAAAATAATGAATTCACCCCATTACAGGGTCTATAATATTATTTTCATAATTTCCAGGGGTCTAGCTACACTTTTCAGAGGTGTTTTTCTTAATTTCTATTAAGTCTAGGGGCTAAAACTGATTTTTAAATGAATTTACATGATTTTCTGGAGTTCCAGGGGCTAGATCTGAAGTTTCCGGGGCTAGCTCTCAATTCCAGAGAACCCCAGGGGGTAGCACGTAAGAATTCCAGTCTTTATAACGCGGGGCTGACGTGGACCGTCTGATTTTAAACCGACGGCTGAGATTATAACATCGAACCGGTACGCGGGGTTTTAAAGTCTACCGTGCGATTTAAAATAAACGGCGCACAAACGGCCACGTCGCTCTGATCGAGCGCGGGCGGCTCTGCCGGCGGCGCACGGCGGCGGGAAGCGGCGATCTCGCCGGAAACTTTTGGATCCTCGAGAATTCTGCCTAGAACCGTGATCTTATGGCCTAGATCGGTAGAGGGGAGGTCAGGGATCTCACCTCGGGGGTTTTCTCGAGCTCGGGGGTCCTGGAAAGTGCTCGGCGGCGAGGTCCGAGGCAAAACCACGGCGAAGCTCGTCGGAGCTGGATTTGTACCGTAAGTCTTCGGGTTTTCTGCACCTGCAAAGTTCCCCGGAGGCGGTGGATCAAGACCAACGAGTTAGATCAGAGTTTCCGAGCTTAGATCGGCCAGAATTCACCGGCGAAGTCTCGGTGCTCACCGGAATGAAAATCGGCGATCGCGTGAGAAAAACTGATCGGATCGGTTGTTTTTATAGCCGGGGGAGGGCGGTGGTTCTGTTGTGATCGAGTTAGAGTCCTCAGGGTCCAGAATTCGGCTGCGGAACGCGGTTTCCCGATCGGTTGCGATCGCGCGCGCGGGGGAGAAGTCCGGGGTCGCGGGGTTAGGGATGACAGGCGGGTCCCACCCGTCAGCGAGGGGCAGCGCGGCGCGCGCGGGGGCGGGCTGCGCGGGGGTTTGCTGGGCCGGCTGGGGTTTCGGCCCACTGGCCAGTTTTTTTCCGGTTTTCCTTTTTCTTTTTCCATTTCTTTTCTGTTTTGAGTCTAATTTGAATTCCAGTTTGAATTTGAATTTCTGCAAAACATGCAACACGTCCAAAAATTTCTAAATTCCCCTCTGAACATGGTTTATGGTTCTAAATCAAAATTTGAGTTTTGACTAAAAATTTGGGTTGTTACAGGGGACGAAAGCCCGGCATGCGCTGCTGAGGTGCATACGCACGCGGCATCCCCCGCTGCTGCTGTTGTTGCGGAGGTGGTACTGGCAGTGCCGGCCTGAATGCCGGTGAAGAGTACGGCCGACTGCGGGACGGCATCTACCGCTGTGGTGGTTGCCAGCGTGCACCTGATGGTGGCGATTCACCATCTGAAACTTCTGAGAAGGACCGCTTCCTTCTCCGCTGCTTTGCGGCGCGCTTCGCTTTTGCTCCGCCGCTGCTAACTCCTTGCCGGAGTCCTCCTGAACAATCGCAGCATCAATGATGTCGTTGAGGCTGCCGCGATTGAACATCGCCAACTTGTCCTTCAGAGTGGGTTAAGCCCCTGGTAAAAGTGGTCCTGCCGCTTCTCGTCGATATCAGCATGATACGACGCATAAAGCGCGAGATCATTGAACGCCCTAGAATATTCCAGCGTGTTCTGGCTCCCTTGCTGCAGGTGCAGGAACTCCTGCGTCTTCCTCTTCATCAAACCTGGCGGTATATGATAGGCCCTGAAGGCCGTCCGGAACTCCGTCCAGGTCATCACTCGGTCGGTGGGCTGTGAAGCACAGAAGTTGGCCCACCACGCGCTCGTGGATCCTTGGAGCTGCTGGACCGCGAACTGAGTCTTGCGCTGCTCACTTATCTGGAGCAGTCCGAACTTCATCTCTATGGCGCGAAGCCAGTTGTCCACGTCAAGTGGTTCATCTGCCCTTGAAAATACCGGGGGATGAGTAGCCAGGAAGTCGGAGTAGGAGCTCTGTTGGTGCTCCTCACGATCTTGACGTCTCTCTGGGTGAGACGTATTGGCGATGAGAGTCTGCAGCAACTCTGTGTGCTGCTGGTGTGAACCCGCCATTGCCGCGACGATGTCGGCCAATGTAACTGTCGGTAGTGGCGCGGCGGTGTTTGCTGTTGCTGTTGCTGCTGTTGCTGTTGTCCCGAGGAGTCCTCGGGAGGCTGTTGGGAGGTCTCTCCCCCTTGAATGGTACCCCCAACGTCAGGGTTGGCACGAGTACGCGTCATTCTGAAATTCAAAACAGCAGCAATTAGCACATGTCTTACTTAAAAATTTCCATATGCAACAGTAGGTATTGAAGTGACACATGATTAATTTGCACAATATTCACATATATTGATAAAACATAAACTTTATACAAGATACATTATTCTCAGGTCTCCGAGAAGTCGTGATCATGCCGTCACTACCTATACATACGCTACTGTCTACACGACATGTCACTGATTACAAAAGTTGGGTTACACTACCCTGGCTGCCCTACATGGCAACTGTAACCCCCTACTCGGAGTAGAACTCGACCTCCTGTGGGTCGTCCTCCTCCGGTACCTCTGCTGGTGGCTCTGGATCTACCACCTCTTCTCCCATTCCGGGTTCTCCCATTGCTGGAAGACCCAAGACCACCGGTACGCCTAACACCGGAGGTACGAGGTCCTGTAATGCATGCACCTCGTCCATAGCCTGGTTGTCATCTTCTTCCCAGCCTTGCCCTTCCTCAATAGCGTCGTCCCGCTCTTGAGTAAGTTCCGCGTTCTTCTGGGTCAGATTTTGTACCAGTTCTTGAAACGCCGCGATGTCGACACGGCTTTTCCTCTTTGCCTTCTTCAGACGATGCAACATATTGTGTTGTTCATTCAGTCGCTTGATCGTCGGAAGGAGCACATTGCGGAGTGCGCTGTGAGCACTCTCGAAATGGTCTCCACGGCTCATGCTCTCCTTGAGCTTTGTGGCGAGACGCTCCGTATGAACGGCTTGGCTGTCTATCACGGCGTTTCCCGCCCTCATCTGGAGGCTGAGATTTGCCTCCGCGGGGTTGTACCTTGGGCAACTCGGGTCCTTTGCCTCCAGGTACCACTCTTTCCAGACATGCTGAGCCCGTCCCTCCATCGGAACGAGCGTGTATGGAGTGCCCTCCATAGCCTGCACATGTAGTTGGCAGAAACGTGACATGGTGTCACGGGCTGCCACTTGCCACATTCCTTCTGGTTGTCTTCCTCTCACCGTGACAGTGAAGGGCACCCAACCGGGTGGCGTAGGTCCTGCAGGGACCTCGACATGGATTGTCCACATCTTGTTCCCCTCTTCGCCTTCCTCCTTGGCGAAGTACTGCGGCATCTGGTTATATCCGAAATATTGAAGCATCTGTCTCAATGTTTCCGGATAGCCGCTGCGGTGAGAACAGTGGGAAACCACCCACCTGTTCTCCAACTGTTTATCTGCTGTCATCTGTAAAAATATATTTGAGAAATGTCAAATATTTATTTAAACAGTAAACCACTGAGTTATAACCTAAGACATGTCATTGAACCCATAAAACTTGGAAACATAGTTCAAATTTTAAACAAATTTGACTGCTGATCTGCTGTTCCCATGACAGCCCTGACCAGTTTCCATTTCAACCTGATTTAGGCCATGTTAAAGACAAAACTAGTTCTGGAGCTCAACATCAAAGTTAAAGCTAACTTCAATAGCTTTCCAGAAATTATTTGCTTGGCCTAAGATCTGTCTTGGTTCAAAAGTTATGAGACGTCAAATTTAGCAGAATTTCTGGAAATAATTGGACAGCACCTCCCTGCTATAGGTACTGATTAAATCCAAGAATTTCCAGTTAATTCTGTTCCAAATCTGACAAGACTTTCTGTTACAAAGTTGTAACCCATCTCATAATCTTTCCAGAACTACCTCATTTTCTATTTTTGGATTTTTAAGCAGGACGTTATGCTTAATTTACAGAGAGTTTACAGAGAGTCTTTACTCTGCCCTGTTTTCTGGACAGTTTGAACTCTACTGCACTTTTCGATTGGTTAAGGGA
Organism: Neostapfia colusana; assembly: GCA_030760725.1. Lineage (NCBI taxonomy): Eukaryota > Viridiplantae > Streptophyta > Magnoliopsida > Poales > Poaceae > Neostapfia > Neostapfia colusana. Next base: position 70,447,533 of record JASWHV010000013.1, on the reverse strand, counting down.
TGAAACACCTCTGGACCTCAACAGAAGAGTTGTAAAGCTCTTCCAAAGCTTTCCAGAAATGTATCGTATGACCCCAACTCCGAAAGAACTCAACCTCTAACCTCTGATTAACTTCAGCCTTGGTTCAGCTGAAAACAGAGTGCTCTGTCCTTAACAACCTATAAGTTGAAAACTTGTTAACTTTGAATATCCTGTTCAAGGGAAGGAGTTACATCAAGTTTCACTACTTTGGATCAAAACCTTCAAGTTTTAAATGAAGTTGTTCATTTAATGGGGTGTGACGTTGATGCGTCACCAGATTATGTCGGTACTACGTCCTCACAAACGAAAAACCTATATCGGACTTAGCTGGCTTCGTTATTTCAGTGGCACTAAACGTCACTCGCACACGGATGCCACACGTCTACCGTTTCGTGGTCAGGCTACCTGTAGAAACTCAAACAATCATCAGACTCGGCTGCACACCGAGCCCGGAATCCATACAGTTCGTACACCCGGCCGTCATCACTCGCCCGGATGTTCTCAAGCCAAACACGCCTTGAGATACGTGTTCACGTTTCAGACCATGTGACGGGGTCTCCCAAGTTGCACCACGCACGCCAGGGACAGACGTTGCTCGAATACCCCAAACGACATGAAGAGTCGTAGAGGATATCAAAGCGGGTCAGGTTACCTGCCACCAGTGGGGCTCCACCCTTCAGCTTGTGCGCACTGGTGGACAGCGCTTACGTGCACCCCCCAAGACATACACATCCCGAGATGCATGATTTTATGACATAGACAATTAGGTTAGTATGCCACTTTCTATATGCTAATAACATCCTTATACGGGCTACTAACTCGTTCCTCACTGGATTTTCGAAAAAGATGACCTTTGTACTGTGTTAAACCTCAAGCGAGCTCTGATACCACGCTGACACGACCCCAAAGGTCTTGTCGAGCCAGGATCACGCTGAGGGGTGCTGCGTTGCAAAACACCGGATAACACACGTCAAAGATACAAAGCGGAAGCGGAATTTTATTACATAAACAGGTTTATGAACATGTTTACATCAAAATAAGATTAGTCTACACTCGCGGGCGTAGACTACGCATCAAGTCCACGTTCAGCCCTCGAACGTGTCCTTGCTAGCACACACACACACTAACTCTGCGGCATGCACGACTCCCACTCGACGGGGTTCCCCACCTGGGATTCCGTCTCCTCTTCGGGAGTCCCTTCCTCATAGAACCCTGCAAAAGCTTCAAACACAAGCAGTGAGCACGAAGGCTCAGCAAGTCTGACCCGTCTCACCTAAACATGGAACTTCTACATGAGGGGTGATAGGTACATGAGGTAAAAATCATTTGCAAAGGACTCGCCTAATTAGTGGAACCTTACTTTCAAGTTCTGGCAGCAGGTTGTGGAGGACCTTACGCTAAGGCACATGAGAGAGCCGCAATCATACAAGAAACACATTTCTCTCATGTACATTGCCCAAAGTTGAAAGGAACTTTAGTTAGCTCTAAACTACAACAAACCATTAACAAGCAAAGTCCATCTTTCAATCAGCAACATGTTAACATGTAACTAGCCTGTTCTTTCTACGTCATGGTACAGTGAACAAGTGGTACTCACTGACCGCGAGGGACGGCGATTACAATCGATTTACACCTGCAGGGTTACCCGAACAACCCGTCACGTACGCCCGTACTCGATATTGCCTACAACAACCATCACGGACGCCGTACGCAACTACCTTTCACCCGTTAGCCAAATGTTGAACCGGTCCAATCGTCCCGAGCAAGAGGTCTCTGCACGCGCATCTCAGTGCCGCCAGCCGATTTATAACTCGAGCTCTCAACCTACCCTCTGAACGATCAGCTATGCCTCAACACCCAGCTACCCGAATTACATCGGTTTCCCGGTTCCCATATAGCCGGTAGGTCTTCGGTACTGTTCTAGCTTGTTCAACAGGCCCGCACACGGCTCGGTCCTCAATCGACACAAGCGGAGCTACAGCACACAGGCCCCAAAGTCCTGCTGCCCTTACCCTCCTCTTGGTCTCATTTTCTTGCCATGTGTTTGATGTGCTATCTCTACCCGAGTCGAGTGCCTCTAGCCTATGCTCGCGAGTAGTTCCAAATACTCGACTTGTACTGAATCCTACACTATCTTAGCATTGTAGTAGCTAACGGGGTTTGCAATCCTAAACCCAACTGATGGTTTTCTTGGCTATGCAATTGGGTTTCCAAACGAGACTCTAATGCGAAGAATCATAATAATCAAGTAAGTGCTCAAAACAATAAAAATTTGTAAAATGGTTAATGCAAACGGAGCTTGCCTTGCTGCTCTTGGTCGTAGGCTAGCTGCTCCTCCAGAGTAACGAAGTATAGGACTTCGGGTTCCTCCTCGACCTTAGCGACTACATGATAGAAGGAATACATGTATCAATTTAAATGCATTTGTATTAAGTTTGAAGTTGTGAAGTCTATAACCCTTTCTAGACAGACCCAATGACTGTGAAACTTTTACTGGGGCTTGGTTACAACCTAAACAGAGATTTGATCAAGTTTTAGTTGCAGTAAAGCTCATTTGAGCCCTCCACAATTAATCATGTACTTGACCTTAATTGAAGGCTTTTAGGGTGTTCTAAAGATTTTTATGAAACAAACTATGACTTTCTGAAAACTAGATTTTCAGAGGGTTCTAATGGAGTTGATCTCACTTAATTTGAAGGTTCCTAGCTAAAGTTATGAGCTAAACAATTTCAGAGAAAGTTCTGAAAATGTTTCTGAACATTTTCTATTTTCTTTGGAACAGTTCCACTAATCACACCATTAGGTGGATCAAATAAGCTCAAATAGATCTGAAATTTTTATGGTAGTTTAGGGATAGTTTGGTGAACATTCCAGCAAAATTTCAGGATTTTCCTCCACAGGACTCTCCAGTTAAATTCCAGACAGTTTAAACTTTGAGGAATTAATTCTGGAGAATTAAGGATTTTCATGAAGTGAAACTTGATTTGCTGGAAAGTGCTTAGAGAGCTGAATCCAACAAATTTGGTTCACTCGATTTGGAGCTTTCTAGCCAAAGTTATTAGGATTTGAAGTTTGAAGGAAATCTGAAAATCGGGGAAAAGTTTAAACTCGCGCGTGGGCCCCAGGGACACGCGTCGCACGCCGAGGCGACAGCACACCGCGGCCCACAAGGATTTTGCACGCCAGCACACCCGATCCCGGCCGCAGCCTGATCCCGATTCAAAATATCGGCCGCTGACAGCTGGGGTCCACCCCCTTCTTCAAACTCGCGACGCCCGCGCTCTGCCGCCGAGGGACCTCGCCGGAGAGCTCGCCGCCGGCTTCTGTACAGCTCCAAACTTCACAATTTTGCCCGCCCCTGCCTACTTTCACTCGGGGAACAGGATTCTGGGGTCAGCTACTCATGACAATGGCCGGTGCATGGTCGGCGACGAGCCGCCACCTCGGAAAGACTTCGGCCATGTCGGCTGACTTCCCTAGCACCCCAACTACTCGAGGAACCGGTCGGGAAGCATCAGTGGACCTCAGGGAAGGTTGACATGAGCTTGAGGCAGCTCGGGGAAGGCCCAAAGTAGGTCCTCACCGTGCGCCCGATGCCTCCCGTTTGTTCCACCGTTGGTAAACCTCGAATTACTCCGGGTACAGAGGTTATCCGGCCAAGGGTTGTGAAGGCAACTTGTGCGTTACCGTGTCTAGTTTGTGTGAGAGCGGATTGCGGCCCTCTAATCCTTTCTAGAGCACGAATTCGACGGAATTGCACCCGAAGGTCCTGCTGCACACAGAAAGGGGAAAACTGGAAATTCGCCGCCGGTGAGCAATCACTCGGGCTGTGGCTCGGGGATGAGCAGCACCGGCCACCAGCGCGTCCAAGGGTGCCTTGGCTCGGGCGTGACAACGCCCTGGTTGGGCTGTCCACGGAAGCCCGAGGTGTGGCGGTTCTAAGTCACCGAATTGATCTTTCGGCATAACCGATTTCAATCGGTCTCAACTGAATTCTAGCAGCGGGGAGGATGGAGGAAGGTCTCTAGTACCTTACCATGGCTCTGGAGGGAACGGAGGAAGCTGTGATCGGCGCTCTCCGATTGATTCCGAGCTGCGGAAATTGTTTGCCGGCGCTGAGTTCTTGCGGGGGAAGAAACGGGTGAAGCTTCGGCCGAGGAGGGGGGAAGGCGCCTTAAGAAAGCTCTGCACCGCCTCACGCCCGCGCGTGGCCAAGCAGCTGCTGGCGCGGCGGCTCCCCTCGGTGGCGATCGCAGCGGCGGCTCGGCTAACCGAGTGAGAAAGTCTCAGTCGGTTGATTTGGAGTAGTGGCTGACATGTGGGTCCCACTTCCAATTTTAACCTCTGAAATTTACTCCTAATCACTGTTGTAAACAGTGAGCCCCATAATACCCCTGGTAATTCAAATTATTCACCCATGAGCCATTTTAATTAGTTAGAATTCAAATGGGGTTTGGTTTGGATGAATTTCAGCACAAGTTCAGTTTGAAATTCAAATAAAGTTTGAATTTCCCCCACTTAGCTCATGTCAAGATCAACTCCAAATGGAGTGAAAATTGGTGTGTGAGCTCATAAAAATTTGCTGAGTAAGAATATGCCTCCCACTTTTAAATTCATGAGATAAAAACAGTTTGAATTTGAATGTGGTTTCAAACTGCCCTCTTTCTAGCTATACCCAAAATGACCTCAAAAAGGTTTTGAATTTGGGTGAAACTTGGCATGGACATCCTTAGCAATGTGTAGGAGTTTTCATATGTCAAGCCCCTCTATATCACATGTGGGAAATACCCCTTTTGCAATATGTGAGTTTGTTCTCTAATGAGCATGTTGATGGTGGTTACTTGCTCTTCATTTGTTTTCATCAACTTTCCTCAAATGAGGTGTGTGGTGTGGTGATGAACACTTCAATTATATGTCAAAAACTGAGGCCCTTACACGTACTCACTGTATGCATTACAATACATCCAGATATGTGCAGGTTCTGAGCGATGATGGAGAGGAAATAACTACAAAAGTACCGATCAAACAGCTTCGGTACATGCCTATCACGTCAAGGCTTAAACGGTTGTTTATGTCCCAAGAAACAGCGAAGCAGATGAAGTGGCATTCTAAAGGGATACGTGAGAGCTATGACAAAGATGTTATGGCGCATCCTTCGAAAGGTGAGGCTTTGAAATCTCTAGACCGTTTTGATCCGTAGTTTGCAAGAGATCCCAGAAACGTTCGTCTTGGGGTTGTAAACAGATGGTTTCTCTCCTTTCGGCACTAGTAACAACTCATACTCTTGTTGGCTTGTTTTTATCATGCCCTACAATCTCCGTCCCAACATGAGCCTGAAAGGAGACATATTCCTTGCAGCCATCATTCCTGGTCATAAATATCCAGGGAAGAAAATCAATGTGTTTATGCAGCCGTTGATTGAAGAGCTGAAGGAGCTACGGCAGGGGGTAAAGGCATATGATAGTAACCTGAAATATGAATTTAACTTACATGTCGCATATTTATGGTCAATCCATGATTTATTGGCATATGGCATCTGGCCTAGTTGGTGTGTCCATGGACAGTTGTGTTGCCCCATATGTATGGCTGACACTGATGCCATCAGGCTGAAATATGGAAAAAAAAAGTTAGTTTCTTTGATTGTCATCGACGATTCCTTTCCTTCAAACCATCCTTTCAGGAGCAATACACAATCATTCCGGAAAGGCAAAACGGTTACAAAAGGACCTCCTCATCGATTGACAGGCAAACAAAAAATGGCATGGCATGCAAAGTTCAAAGAGTCAGCAGAAGGTGGGTTCGAAGGGTATGATAAAGAACGCAACTGGACTCATATTTCTTTTCTTTGGAAGCTACCATATACAAAGGTGCTGCTTTTACCGCACGACATAGATTTGATGCACTAGGAGTGTAATGTCGCTGAAAGCATCATAAGCATGTGTTTTGATTTTACTGGTCAAAGCAAAGATAATTTGAATGCGAGGAAAGACTTAACTGATCTTTATGATCATCCTGGGATTGAGGTTAGAACAAATGCAAGTGGATATGAAAGTAGGCCAGAAGCTCCATACCGCGTCAAGCCAGAGGGGAAAAGGCAAATACTTAGTTGGTTGAGAAAATTGAAGTTTCCAGATCGCTATGCAGCAAACACAAGATGATGTGTTAATCTCAGCACCGGTAAACTCAACGGATTGAAGGGTCATGATTACCGTATTATGATGGAAAGACTTGTACCTGTAATGTTCCGTGGCTACTTCAAACCCGATTTGTGGAATATATTTGCCGAACTTAGCTACTTTTATAGGCAGATTTGTGCTAAGGAAGTGTCGAAGAAGATGATGTGGCAATGGGAGAAAGAAACCGTCGTGCTTGTATGTAAGATGGAAAAAGTCTTTCCGCCTGGATTTATGAATGTTATGCAACATTTGCTGGTGCATTTACCTTATGAATCGTTTGTGGCAGGACCTGCATAGTCAAGAAAGAGAATTGAAAATACTTAGAGCTACAGTGCGCAACAAGGCAAGAGTTAAGGGATGTATTGCAGAGGCATTTGCAGCTAAAGAGATTACAAACTTCTCTACCAAAAGTTTCTCATGTGCGAACAACGTGAATGCATCTATGACATGTTATCACAATGTAGAAGAGCAACCTACGACTAAGCTTAGGATTTTTCATTGGAAGGGTAAAGGTGTTGGGGCTGCCACTTCTCATTATATTACGGAGCAAGAGAGGAACTACACCATGCTTGAATAAGCTACATCAGCAAGGCATAAACGGTGGCCCAAGCTTCGTGAACTGGTTCCGTGGACATGTAATTTTTCTATCATTCCTTTGTTCTTCAATTATAGTTCACATGGTTATCACGTAGTTAATAACTTTGTCTATTGCTTTATATGTAGTGTATGAAGGATGTCAACATCTCTGATGACTTGTGGCAGATTTCGCATGGTCCATTTAAAGCAAGGGAATTTAACTGTTATGATATCAACGAATACCGTTTTCGAACGGCATGTTTAGAAGTGAACCGTCCACTTGCAGCCACATCAAGCAGTGGAGTATTGTTAACGGCCGCGGAGCGTAGTGGAGAAGTGAATGAATAGTATGGTGTTCTTTATAAAATAATTGAGTACACATTTGGTGGTTCGAAAGAACTAAAACTTGTGTTTTTTGACTATCATGGTTTGATCCAATATTGGGCATGCGAGTGGATGATTTTGGAATGGTGGAGGTCAACCACAACTCACGGTATATAGCCCATGACAACAATGTTGTACTTACGCATCAAGTGGAACAAATGTACTACTTAAGTTATCCACACCCAAGTTTGAAAAATAAGTGGGTTGTATGTAAAGTTAACCGTGAAGTACACCCTTGTCATTATGATGAGTACATAGAGAATCAGGAAGATAATGATGGTGTTGTGTATCAAGATGAAGTCGAGGAAGTAGAAATTTTAGGATATCTTGTGGGGTAGGACTCACAGAAATACCTAGTGGCCCTAGAATTAATGTTTGAAGAACAACCAGGCCCTTCAAGAAAATGTCTTCGGCAGTCACAAAGGATTATTGAAAAGCAGAAAAGAATTATTGAAGATCAAGAGGGATTTGGATAAGAGAGTGAAGGACAAGAGTGTAACGGCCCTAACTTTTGTGAAGTTCTATCTCAACTAATGAAGCAAAGTTAAGGGGGAAGAAAGCTTGAATTTGTGTTACATAAAATGATAAACATGCAATGGACCTGTGAGAGTTAAAAAATTTCTTTAACTCATGCTTAGCACCTGTTAACATGAGCAGGGGACTTCACTCCATAATTTGAAGAGGATGGAGGGAAATTTAAACACAATTTGAATCTTTTAAAAATGATTCATGTTCAGATTGTCCAAATGCATACATGTGAATTCACCAATGCACTCACCATGTAGACAAGAGCTTCTGGTCCAAATTTGGATAATTTTGGAGCTCATATACTATTTATTTCAAGGAATAATTAAGGGAGATTTCAAATTTAACCTTGAATTGGAATTCTGAACCAAACATGCTCCATTTTTAAATATGATTTCATGTTCAAATTCTTCACATCATTTTTGGCCTACCTTCCAATTTTGGTCGAATTTGGACAAAAGTGGTGCAGGAATCTTAAAGCACGGAGGGGAGAGAGTTTTAGGGGCTGTGGACCCACATGTCATACACACACTCAAACAACCGACTCCTTCAGTTACTTAGCGCGCACCACCGAGCAGAGCAGTGGCCGGCGAGCTGCTTGCCTGGGTGTTCTCCCGTTCGGTGCTCGCTCTTATGTACACGACGGTCAAATGAAGTTTTCCTCTTCCAGCTCGTGCTCTCCCTCTCTATGCTCTCGCGCGCGAAGAACAGCCCCGGTGCCGCACTTTGTTTTCCCGATCGCACACCGGCGCCCGGTCAGTGGTTGCTCCAGCTTCCAACATTGAAAAGGAGCGCAAGGGTGTGCACAAGATTTTCCCGAGCTCAACTTCGAAGCTCTGATCTGCTGTTGGCCGTAATTTGAAGATCCGCGCCAAGAACCGAACCGCACCCGGCGGACCTCTCTTCGGGTCACGTGGACAGCTCTGTCCGGGGCGGCTCGAGCTCAAACAAACGAACCTTGAGGTGCGCCTGAGTCCCCTAATACTTCTCTCCAAAGCTCAGCTCGATTGGTGCAGCATCAAGCAAGAATTTCCATGAATTCCTCTACTCGGTCAGAACTGATCTCAGGTACGAATCTTCAAAATTCTCCCAGCTCACTACAAATGTTGCAAATCTGTTTTAGCTTCGGGCTGTCTACCTCTGGGCACAACCATATGTCAATTTTCAGAGTGGATCATGGACTGTGGCCCTAGATATCGAGTTTTTCCCCATGGCCATGTGCAAAAGTGCGCCGGTGCACGGTGCGCCCTATGTTAGGCCGTGTTTATGTGAGGGCCCGGACCCGATCACGGGGCCGTGCCTCTCGCCCGGGAATCGCATTGGGTGGTGCCGTCCGATGCGGCACCCAACAGCACACATAATAAAGCATCATATTACATAAATCAAGCGTAATCTTACAAAGTCTGAATTTTACAATACTTCTCAAAATAATCTACAGCGGAAGACTAATACAACTCACGTCTCATATTTATGCTAAGCAAAAGAAAAGAAGTCCAACCCACGGACCCTTCTCACTAGCAACACGATCACAATATCAACGGCAGGGGTTGCCATGAGTTCACCACTCAGAGTGTTCCGAATCTCATCAGACAACCGTACATTTCAGCGTAGTGTTATTTACCTGCAAAACAACTCATGAAGTATCGTGAGCATGAAGCTCGGCAAGACTTAACCGTCACCTAGTCATGAAACTCTACATGCTGAAAATAGAAGGATGAATATAGAAGTTTGCACAAAGTATGAACTTGAGATAAAGGTGAGTCCTTACTTCAAGTTTTAAGCAACTCTTATAGCCCTCGCACAATTTACCTCGAGACTCCACAATCAAACAAGAAACGCTTCATCTCGATGTCACTTGCCGGAGGTGAAAGTAACTTTAGTGAGCTACCCTAGACCCATACAGAACTTGTGCCATCAACGTCGAGACTCCACAATCAAACAAGAAACGCTTTGCCTCGACGCTACTAGCCCAAGGTGGAAAATAAATTTAGTGAAAGTGTTGATCATTCCTCATATCCATTATGAGGATTACACACGAAGCATATTAAATTTTTCCCAGTTTATTACTACGTCATGACTCAGTGTACAAGTATGCTCACTACCGCGAGCGACGGTGATTGCAATCAAAAACATCCGGCTGACACGACACATACGCCCGTCCGAGACCAGTGATCAACCAATCCCATCAACGTTGTATGTGGCAACCTTTCACACGACACCCAAATGTCGAACCGGTCCCACCAACTTGGATTAAGTCGCATTACGGCAAACCCTCATAGAGCCGACTTCTCTATCCTTTCAGCATCTGCATAAGATGGTGTGGATTGCCTCTACACCTAGGTTAACATGTTACAACGGTTTCCTGGGTCCCATATTGCCAGTATGCATCTGGTACACAACTCAAACTTGTCTAGCGGGGCCGCACACGAGAACGGGCCTTAATCGACTCAGACATAGACTAGGTTCACATGACCACGTCCTGGAGCCTTCCATCCACTGCCCGGTCTCCATTACCAACTGTGAGGATCAATTCCCAACTCTTCCGATTGATCCCCCTTAATCCCGGTTCACGAGTAGGAAACTGCTTACTCGAGTTATGCCTCTTTTAATTCACTTATGTTAATTTGAGATTCGCAGTTAGAATCAAGTGATATCCTACTCTACATTAAACTCCAGGGTTTTCTGATCATGCATTTGGAGTGTCATACCATCTAGACTTAATGCAATAAACAAAATGCTAGACATTATAAAGTGAATACAAATAAAAACTTGTAAATTTTGATGCAAACCGGGGCTTGCCTTTGTTTTGCAGGGGACTTATATATAAGGTTCAGTTAGTGAAGACCACTTGGGGCTTGATCACTCGCTTTCCTCCTTTGATCTCCACTCCGATTGTTTCCAAATCTCCACGTAGATGCTACACGTGATGAATATGCATATGTATTCAATTATAAAGATTTTGCTTACAAGTTCTAATGACAATTTTAAAAATTGTAACTCTGTTTAAGAATTTAAAATGAGACTGGTGCTAAGGTTTGGGTTTGGGTTAATCAACATGATTAAGTGCTAAGTGTTTTCCCCACTCATGTTTTGAGTACCTAAGGAGGTTAAACAGAACAAGGGTGATCCAGAGCTCCAATGGAGCTGAAAATTTTCATGTGAGTTCCTAGTCACAAGAAAGTCATCTGGACTAAAAATTAGCTCTTTTCATTGAGCGGGTTGTCCAGAACAATTCTCTAAGCAATTAAGCAAAAGGAATTAATTCTGAAGTAACTCACATGTTCATCCCAAACTTAGTGAACTACAATTACAATTATAGTTCATAGGGCCTGCATGAATTTTACTAGGATTTTTGGAGCTAATAATTACCCAGAACTGAGTTTCCAAGTTTTGGAAATTCTCTGAAATTGTTTCTGTATCCAATTGAACACAGCAACTTAAAATTTGAATTCCTCCAATCAAATCAACTCCAAATGAGCTGAAATTTTTACAGGAGTTCACTAATATCCTAAAGAATATTCTGGTAAAATTTGAGGATTTTTGGAGTAGCGGAGTTAACGGTCGAGTAGCGGAGTTTACTTGCGAGAAGTTGATGATAGGAGCACCCTCATAAAAAGTGAGATGGGGACGGGGAGTTCCTATAGGATGGAGCGCTCAAGGTTGAATCGACTTGCGATGGCTGTGACAATGCTTAGGACCACATTGGGCCTGGGTCGGGTATGGTAAGGCCAATGTGGAAGTTGGGTATTAGCCCCCGTCCGTGTCGGTTAAGGACGGCACCATATGCGGCGCTGCTGGACAAATTTGAGCTGTACCGGGTATATAGTGGGGTATGGGACCCATGAAACCGATGTAACTCGATGGACCATGATATAGAAACTCATCCTTTGCGTGGGAATAGTGTTGGGAAGGCGGGAGGTGTAAATCCTTTAGCGGGCAACTTCGACGTGTCCGCGTAGAGGACCATCCTGCTCGGCGCGAAACATTTTTCTATGTTGGGGTGTCGTGTGAAAGGTTGCTTCATACAACGTAAGAAAAAACTCTTCTGTAAGTCTTTCAAGGCGGGTGTATGTGTCGTGTATTCCGGGTTGTTATTGATTCGAATCACCATCGCTCGCGGAAGAGGATCGAGCATACTTGCCCACTGCGCCGTGACGTAGTAAGAAGAGGAACTAAGTCTCTTAAGATGTTGTCATGGCTTAATTCATTGTATTGGAACATTGACTGAAGTAGATATAGTGCCAACTAATATTCTATTACACCTTAGGCTAGCAACATCGGGATAAGCGTTTCTTGTTTGATTGTGGACTTCCGGTGTTGTGAGGCATGAGGACCACTAAAATGAATGTTATAAGAATCTGAATATAAGGATAAAGTTTAGTCAAGATTCATTTTGCAAACTTCATATTCCTATCTTCTTACAACTCCTGTATGTAGAGTTACATGTTTAGGATTGAAGGTTAAGACTTGCTAAGCCTTAGTGCTCACGGTTGCTTCGTAGATGTTTTTGTAGGTAGCAGGATGACTGCTATGAAGATGATTGTTCGATGAGATGTCGAACCTCATGGTTCGTTTAACTCACGAAAAACCTAGCCGCTTCCTTACTTTGGTGAAGCTAGTAAGAAGCATTCACGAGCTGAACGACTTCTCTTCGGTGTAGTTAGGGCCGAGAGTGAGTAATTGTCCAGGTTTATTTTCTGCTGTGTGTTTACATTATGTTGTAAAAGATCCTCTCTTGAGAAATAAAAAAGTTTCGTATGTTCTTACCGTCTTTTTGTGCATGCTGTTGGGTGCCGCATCGCACGGCAGCACCCAGTGCGATTCCTGGAGCACGGACATTAGATGTCCCACGACAAAGAGTTTGAAGAAGAGCTGGAAGAACAAGAGAGACGTGAACATCTTCATGCACGTGTGGCAGAAGCAGATTATAATGCTGATGATTTTGATTCTTATTCTTATTTTAAACAACTTTTAGTTTTTACCATTTATTCTTTATTATCATATATTCTCGTATACTAATCATTATTCTCAAATTTGTGCAGATGTGGAAGCATTCTAGCTTAATTAGTAAGGTGACTGGAAGGGGGAAGAGGCGCAGTGGTAGTTCGTCCTCCACGTCTCAACCGAGTAGTGGTTCGGACCAAGCAGCCTTGTTTCAGGTACTTGTTTATTTTTATGTACATTTCAATATTAGAATTAGCTATCTAATATTTGTAACATGTTTATTTGCATTTGCAGGGCACTACCAGGAATGCGCAGAGACAGAGGCAACTCCTTGAGTGTGTCACAGAGCAGGCATCGGGCCAACCAGCACAGGTGGCAGATCGTTGCCCGATGTACGAGGTGTTGTACGAGGAGACGGAGACTGTCAGGCAGCCGCCAGAGCAGGGAGGAGCCTCAGAAGCAGGCAGGAGAGAATGGATGATGGAGGTTTTTGGGTGGTCCTCCTCTGAGGGTGGTTCTGAGGCAGATGACCAGGACGGCAATGATGAGGGCGATAACCCCACGCGAGATGCAAGGTTGGCAAGAGAGGCAAAGATAGCTAAGACAGGACAGGGGCAAACTGGTCGATGCCCCTTCAGTTAGTCTTTCGGATTATTTGAGAAGCTATCTACATTGTTGGTTTCTTGTCAACTAACTAATATTATTTTTGTACAGGTTGCCGAGGCACCTTTTATGTAATCCAAGTAAAAGCTTGGACGAGTGGACAATTATAAGGCCCAGGGGTACTAGGTGTTGGATCGAGCCTGGTTGAAGTGGTAAGGGCCATTGACGAGTAGTCAACACGGAGTTGGGAACGCCATCAGTTTTTGCTTCCCCGGGATGGTTCTAGCCGGCGGCCAACAAATTGCTGTGCATAATGGGGATCACTATGCGCTGAAATCGTATGGCAATTCGGGTACTTGTCGGGACAGAGTTTGGGAGATGTTTTGGGTAAGTTTGTTTTGAAATTTTAGATTATATCACATCTTTCTTTTGTTGACATTAATTGTTGCTTATATGCAGAGTTTATTTCGCTTGGAGGATTGTGCGAGCGAACCATATGCAAGGTTGGTTTTCCAAAATTCAGCGAGAAGACGTACGAAGGACTCCTTCCCTGATGTACGGATCAAAGCTGTGACCATGTTCTACAAGATCAAGTTGTTGCTTCCCATGACCAACAAGGAAGCATCCAATATTCACTTGTGGAAGGAGGAGTACTTGCAGAGCTGTGTGGATTGGGTTTGTGCAGATATGGAAGCTTGGGAAAGGCTATGCGATTACTGGGCGTCGGATGAGTTCAACATGTTTCCAATAGAAACAGACAAAATCGAAGGAGCAAGCCTGGAAAGCACCGCTATGGGCCAGATGAACATACGCGGATGGAACAAAGAATGTTATGAATTATTACAATCAGTTTTAAATTGTTTCAAAAAAATGTATTGATTGAACTAATGGATTTTGGTATTGCAGCCAGCTGAAACTGGTGCCACTCCTTTCTTCGAGGTTTACCAGGGAACACAGAGGCACAGACCGAAATCCCCTGGAGCAGTTGTGTGACGAGGCGGCAACACAGAAAGTAGTATGTATGTTGAGAGTTTGTTACATCTATTGATGCGGCCCCACGGCCTCGTCGAGCCAGGATCACGCTGAGGGGTGCTGCGTTGCACAACACCGGATAACGCACATCAAAGATACAAAGCGGAAGCAAAGTTTTATTAGAAAAACGAGTTTATGAACATTTCTACAACAAAATACGTTCAGTCTACACTCACAGGCGTAGACTACGCATCGAGTTCACGTTCAGCCTGTGAACGTGTCCCCGCTAGCACACACGCATACTAACACGGTGACGTGCACGACTCCCACTCGACAGTGTTTTTCTCTTGGTGTTCTGTCTCCTCCTCAGGAGTCCCTTCCTCATAAACCCCTGCAAAAGCTTCAAACACAAGCAGTGAGCACGATGGCTCAGCAAGTCTGACCCGTCTCTCCTATACATGAAACTTCTAGATGAAGGGTTTTAGGGTACATGAGGTAAATAAGTTGCAAAGGACTCGCCTCATTATTTGAACCTTACTTTCAAGTTTTAGCAGCAGGTTGTGGAGAACCTCACGCTAAGGCACATGAGAGAGCCGCAATCAAACAACAAACGCATTTATCTCATGTACTTTGCCCAAGGTCGAAAAGAACTTTAATTAGCTCTAAACTACAGCAAGTCATTAACAATCAATGTACAACATTCAAATAAGCAAACTTTTAACATGTATCTAGCCTGTTCTTTCTACGTCATGGAACAGTGAAAAAGTGGTACTCACTGACCGCGAGGGACGGCGATTATAATTGATTTACACCTGCAGGGTTACCCGAATAACCCGTCAAGTACGCCCGTACTCGACGTTGCCTACAGCAACCATCACGGACGTCATACGCAACCACCTTTCACCCGTCAGCCAAATATTGAACCGGTCCTATCGTCCCGAGCAAGAGGTCTCTGTGCGCGCATCTGCAGTGCCGCCAGCCGATTTACACCTCAAGCTCTCAACCTACCCTCTGGACGACAAGCAATGCCTCAATACCCTGCTCCCCGAGTTATATCGGTTTCCCGGTTCCCATATATCCGGTAGGTCTTCGGTACTGTTCTAGCTTGTTCAACAGGCCCGCACACGGCTTGGTCCTCAATCGATACAAGCGGAGCTATGGCACCCAGGCCCCAAAGTCCTGCTGCCCTTACTCTCCGCTCGGTCTCATTTTTCTTGCCATGTGTTTCATTTGCTATCTTTACCCGAGTAGAGTGCCTCTAGCCTATTCTCGTGAGTAGTTCCAACTACTCGACTTGTACCGAATCCTACACTATCTTAGCATTGCAGTAGCTAAATGAGGTTTACAAACCTAATCCCAACCAGGGTTTTCTTGGCTATGCATTTGGGTTCTCAAACAAGACTCTAATGCAAAAATCAAGTGGGTGCTCAAAGTAAGTTCTCAAAACAGTAAAATTTATAAAAATGGTTAATGCAAACCGTAGCTTGCCTTGCTGCTGTCAGTTGTAGGCTAGCTGCTCTTCAGGGGTGATGAAGTCTAAGACTTCGGGCTCCTCCTCAACCTTAGCGACTACATGAGATAAATACATATGTGTGTCAATTTAAATGCATTTGAATTGAAGTTGAATTTGTGAAGACTATAAGTCTTGCTAGACAGGCCCAATGACTCTGAAATTTTTACTGTGGTTTGGATACAACCTAAACAGAGACTTGGCCAAGTTTTATTTGCAGCAAAGCTCATTTGAGCTCTCCACAAATAATTATGTACTTAGCCTTAATTAAAGCTTTTAGGGTGTTCTACGGATTTTCATGGAGCAAGCCATGACTTTCAGAAAACTAAATTTTAAGAGGGTTCTAATGGAGTTGGTTTCACTTAATTTGAATGTTCCTAGCTAAAGGTATGAGCTAAAAAATTTCAGAGAAATTCTGAAAACGTTTCTATATATTTTCCATTTTCTCTGGAATAGTTTTATTAATCACACCATTAGGTGGACAAATGAGCTCAAATAGATCTGATTTTTTTATGGTAGCTCAGGGATATTTTGGCGAACAGCCTGACCAAATTTCAGAATTTTCCTCCAAAGGGTTATCCAGTTAAAATTCTAAACAGTTTAAAATTTGAATAATTAATTCTGGAGAGATAAGGATTTTCATAAAGTGAAACTATATTTGTTGGAAATTACTCAGAGAGCTGAATCCAACAGAATTTGGTTCACTCGATTTGGAGTTTCCTAGCCAAATTTATGTGGGTTCAAAGTTTGAACCAATTCTAAAAATTGGGGAAAAGTTTAAATCGCTGTGCATGGGACCGGGGCTACGTGTCAACTCCTCAGCAGCCGCCACACGGGGCTAGGGAGTGCTTCGCACGCAGCCACAGCAAATCCGGTGCCACAGCTGATCCCTGGTTTAAATCACCAGCCGCTGACACGTGGGACCGGGAGTTTCATCTACCTCCCGATCTCCCGCGCTCGGCCGCCGCCCTCCTCGCCGGAGGGGCTTTGCCGTGTGCCAAACTCCACGATTTTTTCCGCCTCTGCCTAATCCCACACGGAGAACATGGTACTGGACGTAGCTCGACGTGACAATCATTGGAACATGGCCGGCGACAAGCGGCGGCTTCGGAAGAACTTTGGTCGTGTCGGCCGGACTTCCTAGCACCCCAAAAGATCGAGCTATCGGTCGTAGAGCTATCGGCCGTAGGGAAGATTGGCATGGGCTGAAGGCAGCTCGGAAGAGGTCCTAGGTGAGCTCTCACGGTGCACCCGACGACTTCCGCCATTAGCGCCGGTAGAAAAGCTAGAAATCGCCAGTCTACCAGGGTGTTCTTGCTAGGACTGCGAAGGAAAGTTGCTCGCTACCAAGCCTAGCTCGTGTAGGTGCAGTTTGAGGATCTCTAAACAACTATGGAACGCGAATTTGGCGGATCCGCAACCGAAGGTCGGTCTGCGCCGAATGGAAAGGAAAAATGAAATTCGTCGCCAGTGATCAACCACTCGGGCTGTGGTTCGGGGGTAAGAAACACGACACCCTAACACGTTCGGGGATGCCTTAACTTGGACGTCACATTTTCCCGTTTAGGCTGTCCACGGGAGCCCGAGGTGCGGCAAAGCTTAGGTCACCGGAAAACTTTTTGTATGGGCGAGAGCAACCGAACTCGGCTGGTTCCTTCGATGGAAAAGGATGAGGAGAGTCTCTAGTACCGTTTTGCAGCATGGAGGGAGTGGGGAGGCTGTGGTTGCTGGCTCTCCGATCAAATCCAAGAGAGCGGTGGCGAGGCAACATTTTCTTGCGCGAGGAGCAAAGAACTGGTCGGTGCTGCCTCTGGCCGGCTCGCCTGCGGAGATAAGAGGGAGGCAACGTCGGCTGAACACGGCGCAGGCCGAGCAGGAGCTGGCAGCGGCGATCAGCTCGGTGGCGACCGCAGCTCTGGCCCGAGTGTGACACCCTCATTTTTGGGTTCCAGCATATATTCCTGTTTATGAAGAGAAAACATTTTAAGAGAAGTAGGAACACCATCAAAAGGATAGCCAAAATGAGCCGAATCCAGTTCACAGAGAGCGCCGAAGACAACTTCCGCGGCTCGCTGGCCACGTGGCATGTTAGGAGCTCATCCCTTCGAAGTGGGGAGAGGTCCGCCGCTAAACTCACTACGTGGCAGGATCGGGGCTCATCTCCGCTAATAGGGAGAGGTCTGACCCTGAGGAACACGTGTTGCTCGGAGCTAGCCTCTGCAGAAGAGGCAAAGGCATTTCCGCAGGACACATGTCACTTTCGGAGCTAGCCACCATGGAAATCAGAGGACAGGTCACGTGGGATACGTGTCGATCTCGGAGCTCACCTCCGAGAGGTCCGGTTCCATTGAACACATGTCGCCACCGGAGCTTATCTCTGGGAGGTCCGTCACTGTTGGACACGTGTCGACCTCGGAGCTTGTCTCTGAGAAGAGAGGAAAGGTCCGGCACTGACACGTGGCGTGTGCGGAGCCCACCTCCGTAGGATAGGAAGGTCTTGCTCGCTTGACACGCGGCACAACCAGAGCTCATCTCTGCGGAAAAGGAGAGACCAGGCCTTGATGGACACGTGGAGCTTCCAGAGCTCATCACCGAAGAGGTAACGAGTTCTGGAGCGGTTTTGGATTCTGTACGCGTAGAAATATTGGTACGGAGAAGAAACCGACCTGAATTCCACAATGTTACCGTACCAAATCGACTAAAGATAAGATGTTAAGATTTAACGACGATCTGAATAGGGCTCTTATTCGAAGTCCAATCAGATTAGGACTCTTCTTCTCCTGATTATAAATAGAACCCAGAACCCTTGGCCGAAACCACGAACTTCTTTTCCAACTCCTAAGCCGACGACTTAGAGCCCTAGCCCCAACTCGCCGAGAAAGCTATCGACGGAGTTCAGAAGGGAAGATCGCCGAAGAGAGCCCAACGATCTGAGAAGGACCCGAGACCGAGAAGAACGTAAGGTAGGTCTCCGATACCACCTTATGACATCGTTGTGTTTTCTTTGCATCTGTTCTTCGATTCCTTTCGAACAGAAGCATTCTCGTGGACAGATCACTCGTTGATCGGGTTGATCTAAAGACAAGGTCATCGCCACGTCCACATTTGATCCGAACACCTCTGTTCATCATAAAACCATGCAAGAACACGTATAAACCAACCTAATAAAACTAAACTGCATTATAGGATAGCATGCATACGCATCATCGCATCTAGTTTAAAGTTTGTGCATGGTATTGATTGTTATGAATCTTGTATGTGCGCGATCCTGTATAGCAGGACAAGCTCAGGGAGCTGTTTACGACGAGCTGCAACAACAAGGTTTCGAGATCCAAGAACAACCAGAACCGCAAGAACAAGGCAAGTGCTCCTTGACCATATTGATCCTATATTTTGGGAAAAATTGTTTGTTTTGTGAAAAGGTGTGTGTGCTGAGTCAAACATGATGGGAAAACCTTTTATGGGAGTTTACTAGCTTTGGTTAAACCATCCTTGTCACTAGGTATGTTTATGAGTCGGGTATGGGTTTTGTTTTACGCTTCGCTGAGTCCATGGGATTGCGAAGCGAGATAGATGTGTCTAGCTAATTGCACTCGTAATGATAATGAGAAACTGATGTTGTTAAGAAACATGGATCGGAGGGAGATCTAGACAATCCTGGGTTTGTGAATGAGGTAGCATGAGATGGTGGTTTACTTGCCGTAGATCTAAGGACCGGTTCATGCATGCACATGCCAGGATAACAGTGCCACCATAAGGCCAAGTATGGGTGTGGCTTAGCTGAGTAATTAGGTAAGTTGCTAGATTGTTATGGACTGTGGAAGGCGCGGGGAATGGGAGTCGAGTGAGGACTGCCCTGGGAACTGCATGGCACAAGAGGGGGCCCGTGGGTGGGAGAATTGGAGATTCTAGCCTGCCGGTGAAACCTTAGTGAGTCCACACATCTAGTAACCCCTTTGTAAAGGCTATTTTGTGATCTCTTGGCCATACACCGACGGTTGTGTACTGGTATAATGGAGGTTCTGCAGTCGCCGACGGGTGACGAAATCACAAACTTGTGGGTAAAGAGGTATAAACTCTGCAGGGTTCTTAAAACTATCATGATAGTCGAGCTTACGGTCACAAGCGCCTGGCCAACTTCCATGATTAGTTGGGATGGTTATTGGTTATGGTTATTGGATATGGTTTGATTATGGTTTGAATTTTGGGACTGTTGAGTCTTGGTGATAAGACGGGTTGCATGACTGTTGGGTCATGGCAACGAGATTAGTCTCGGTGTGAGACGAAGTTATTTATGAGGTGAGATGGTAGCGAATACGATATGGTATTCGTTAGATAATAGCAAATACGAGGAGGTATTTGTGAGCAAGAATGAAGTTGGTTAATGTTCGGGTGGAACATGGAAAGTGATGGAGGTATGTTGGTAATTTAATACATGCTGGGATTACATTCACCTAAAGGTTTAGTTGCTGTTTTATTATGGTTTCAATAAATAACTTAGCTTTCTGCAAATGAGCCTTTTTATACCTACCTTGTTATGATCTACATATCATATTTTTCCCGCACTTGCTGAGTACATCATTGTACTCAAACTTGCATTATTATTTCATCATCAGCAGCAGAAGAAGATTTCATCATTAGGCGCGTAATCTGTTCTCAACCTTGCCTGTGGGGGGAGTAGAGATGGAGCCACTTCTGCTTAGATTTGCTTCCGCATTAGTCAGATTGCTTCCGCATTAGAATAAAGACTTCCGCTGCATAAAAATAAGACTTCCGCTGTGAGCATGAGTCCAAGACTCATAAGACATTGTAATAAACTCTGTTATTCGTGGTAAATATATTCTGAATTCAGTTTGTGGATCATATGTGTATGTGTGATGAACATCCTGGGCACACATATACATCAGTTCTCGGTTCCGTGGTTTTTCCACAGAATTGAGGGTGTCACAGATTGGCATCAGAGCCACGGGTTGACAGTAGGTTACACGCCTAGATAAAAATCTCAGATTGATATTAGAGCCACGGTTGACGGTGAGTTACACGTCTAAATAGGAAATACAGATTGGTATCAAAAGCCACAAATCGGGGTAGATTACACACCTAGGTACAATCACAGATTAGTATTAGACACAGATTGGTAGCTAAGCCACGCTGACCAAAAGAAGCACTCTAGGATGCATAGATTGGCCTTAAAACTACCTTGACATAGGAAAACCAGCCTTGAATAGGAGTTGTATTAGCCCTTGTGATGATTGTTTGTGAATTGTGTGCTTAGTGTGAGTCATGGGACGTCTCAAGACGTTGTCCATATCCACACATAAGTAAAAAGTGGTGTGAGATGCTTCGACACTTGTTCACATCCTCATATGGGCTAATATATATAGTCCAACCCACCTTGATGCATATAGTTGAAGGGACCTACCTAACCTTCTAACCTTCTACTCCCACCGTTCTGAATTAATTGACGTTTAAGACAGCTAATCTAGTTTAATTTGAACTAAATTTTTTGTCCTAAACGTCAATTAATTCAGAACGGAGGGAGTATTCTATTTCGTTCTCTCTCACAGATGGTGAGGGGAAACGCCGGCCGAAGGAACGTCCGTGATAACCAAGGGATGACCGCGATGAAGTTCCTGTTAACCCCGGAGCTGGTGAGAACAACCTGGAAAGGTTGATGGCTATGCAGAATCAGCTTATGCAAACCATGATCCAAACTTTGGGTCAGTTGCAGACCAACAACAACCCCGTTCCGGCACCACCGCCACCACCACCGCCAGCTCACAACAGACTGGGAGAGTTCATGAGGACTCGACCACCCACCTTTGCTCAAGCTAGTGATCCCATGGAGGCCAATGATTGGTTAAAATCCATGGAGAAGAAGCTTGCCATTGTACAGTGCAATGACCGAGAGAAGGTTCTCTTTTCATCGCATCAACTTATGGGAGCTGCCGCTGACTGGTGGGATGCCCTATGCAACACTCATGTTGACCCGGAGACAATCGCTTGGACTGAGTTCAAGGAGAGTTTCCGCTCTCATTACATCCCTGCTGGTGTAATGATACTCAAAAGACAGGAGTTTGAAGGTCTCCGCCAAGGACAGAAAAGCGTGAATGAGTATCTCAACAAGTTCACACAACTGTCCCGGTATGCCCCCGACGATGTCAACTCAGACCAGAGGAAGCAGTACCTGTTCATGAGAGGGTTGAACAATGAGATCCAGGTTCAGCTCCTCAACAATGACTACGTGAGCTTCCAGAAGCTGGTAGACAAGGCTATAGTGGTTGAAAACAAGATCCAAGAGATCGAGCGAGAGTGCAAGAGGAAGATGCCATACCAGCGCAAAGGAAGCAACGTACGACCTCGGTACATGCCCCCAGCTGCACCGCAGTATGGATCGACCACTCCTGCATACCGCCCTAGTCAGCCACCACAGCAACAACCCGTTGCACCAGCACCTCGTGTGCCCATACCTCCTGTGCCCCGACCTAACATGGGCGCTCCTGTTCAAAACCCCCGCCCCAACGTACCTGCTGCCGTGGGCAACAGGGCATGTTTTGCATGCGGGGAAATAGGACACTTCGTGAACCAGTGCCCGAGGAGAGGTCCTAGACAGCAAGGCAGTGTGCCCAAGCAGAACCCACGACCGAACGGAGGGGACAATCAAGGAAACTGTGGACAGCAGAGCTATGCTCGCGGCAACCTGAACCATGTCTCTGCTGAGGAAGCACAACAGGCTGAGGACGTCGTAATTGGTATGTTACTTGCCAACTCCAACCCGGCCACCATCTTATTTGATTCTGGAGCATCAAATTCCTTCATATCATCCAAGTATGTTGCCAAACATGTAACACCCCAAAATCCTGTTAAGAGGGGAATTTAAAATTTTTTGGACGTATTGCATGGGCTGCAGAAATTCAAACTTAGTTGGAATTCAAATTTAAATTCAAATCAGAAAAGAAATGGAAAAAGAAAAACAGAAAAAAACCGGCCAGTGGGCCGAAACCCACCAGCCGGCCCACCCCATCCCGCACCAGCCCGCAGCCGCGCCCCACCCTTCTTCCCACTGATACGTGGGGCCCGCCAACCTTTCTTCCTCCTCGCGCTCGCGCCCGCGCTCGGCCGGACTCTTCTCACCCCGAATCAAAACTGACTCGGATCCTCGCGTATCCCAGCCGAATTTAACTCGATCACAACCGAACGCCGCCCTCCCCCGTCTATAAAAACCCCGGCATCGTCCCTTTTTTTCTCACGATCCGCCCATTTTCTCTCCGGTGAGAAACCGAGCCCCTCCGGCGAATTCTGCTCGATCTACGCTCGGGACTTCTGATCTAACTCGCTGGTCTTGATCCACCGCCTCCGGGGAACCTTGCAGGTGCAGATAACTCGGTGATTGGCGGTTCAAACACAGCGCCGACGAGCCTCGCCGTGAATTCACCTCGGACCTCATCGCCGATCGCTTTTCGGGGCTCCGAGCTCAAGAAAACCCCCGAGGTGAGATCCCCGACCTCCCCTCTACCGATCTATGCCATAAAATCACAGTTCTAGAAAGAATTTACGAAGATCCAAAACTCTTCGGCGAGATCGCCGCCCCCCCCCCCCCCCGCCGCCGTGCACCGCCGGGCAGCGCCGCCCACGCTCAATCAGAGCGACGTGGCCGCTTGTGCGCCGTTTATTTTAAATCGCACGGTAGAGTTTAAATCCCCGCGTACCGGTTCGATGTTATAATCTCAGCCGTCTGTTTTAAATCGGACGGTCCACGTCAGCCCCGCGTTATAAAGACTGGAATTCTTACGCGCTACCCCCTGGGGTTCTCGGAAAATAAGAGCTAGCCCAGGAAACTTCTGATCTAGCCCCTGGAACTTCAGAAAATCATGTAAATTCATTTAAAAATCAGTTTTAGCCCCTGGACTTAATAAAAATTAGGAAAAACCCCTCTGTTAAGTATAGCTAGACCCCTGGGAATTCTTAAAATAATATAATGGACCCTGTAGTGGGGTGAGTTTACCTTTTTAACCCTATTTGATATTAAAGTTAGGAATTTGAATATGTGGCTAGTATTTAAAATTTAAAAGGTGGGACAATCATATTGTCAAATTGAAATTAAAAACTTTTCCAGTACTTAGAAAACCTTGGAGTGAGATAAAAATAGATTTTTGGCTGAAATGAATCTGTTTAATTGATTATTCACATTTATTAGTTATAGGGACACATTTTTAATTAGAGAATAATTCTCAAAACTAGAAAAATAAATGTAAAATAGTTTACATCAGAGGAAAATATCGAAAATATATTATTAAATATTTTGGATCAGAACCTATTCTGTTTAGATGATGTGTCTTACTATTTTCATAATAAAGTTCACATTTAGGCATAGGAAAATAAATCTGAAAATATAGCAAGCTAGGTATGAATAACTAGAAAATGATAAATGAAGTTTCTAAAATCCAAAGAATTTAGTTTGGGGTTGGTAGAAGGACTAAAGACACATATGGAATAGGAAAAATACCTTTCATGCATACTTGGTAGCTAAAAGGTGTAGTAATTGAATATAAGGAATTTATTTAAATTGGAAACCCACATATAATATGCAAACATAAATGTGAATACAAAAGTAGAAATCTTATACACATTATTAAAAGTGCATGTAAGCCAAAAATCAACACACATAGAGTAACCACAACACATATAATTGTGAATGACTTTTATAAATGTGAATGTGTGGTTTGTATGAAGTGGAAGTGTGAACTATGTCTTATGACTTGTTGTTTTCTTTTGCTATGTGTGATGGTATGAGTAGAACCTACTCCAGAGCAAGTTCTCCCTTTCCAAGATCAGGACTACCCATTTCAAGAGCAGCAGGAAGGAGGCAAGTGTCCTTGACCACTTTGACCCTATGCTAGGATTTGTAGATAGAGTTATTTGCATTGTCAAATGAAATATGAAACCCATGCTAGGAAGTTTCCCTAGAATTGCATTACCTTGTTTCCTTATAGCTTGGGTTGGGATTCATTTTATCATGTCATCTATTATTATGCATATGCTTAGCCATGCTTAGAATGGGATATTTGGGATATGAGATCATCAGTTTATTTTACCATACTCTTGAATGAGATAATATGAGTTATGTAGAGGTAGGGATCAAGGCAAGTTTGATGTTTTGGTTGGTGCTGGGTGCACGAGACTCGGGTTTGTGTTTAGTACTTGCCTGGATCCTAAGGACCGGTTCATGGAGCATGTAACCTGGCTTTACCGTGCCAACCACATGCTGAGATGGGGCAGCTTGGCCAATTAATTAGGTGTATCCCCGGCGTAGTATGGGTGTGTTGGATGGTGCGGGGAATAGGTGTCAGCTGGACTACCATATGAACCGCAAGGCTCAAGAGGGGGCCACTGCAGCGGGGTTGGAGCCTCTTGTATGCTGTTAGGGGTGAAACCTCAGTGGGCCCACGCTCGTCGGGAATCCCTTTGTAAAGGCTTCGTAGTGATCTCCTGGCTACACACCTGGGAAGTGTGAATGTGGTTCGTAGCCACTGGCATAATCGAGGTTCTTTTAGTCCACCCGGCAATGGGGGATGAAATCACTACATGTGGGTACAGTGGTGCAAACTCTGCAGAGTCAAAACTGTCATGACAGCCGTGCTCACGGTCAAGAGCGGCTTGGACTTATTCATGATTAGAGTATGATGGCCTTGGAGGGTGTGAATGTTAAGCGGGGAGCTAAACATTGGAACTGATGTTATGGTTATTTGATTATGATGATGGGTTGGGAGATTGGGACCATTTCACTTGTGTAGTAATGTAGGTGCTTAATAAGCTAAGGTGGTAGGCCATAATTGCTTAGTGCTTTAACCCTGAGTTCAATCTCTCCTTGTTCTAGCCATGCATGACATAACTTTCCCACACTTGCTGAGTACCATCGGTACTCAACCTTGCATATTTGTTGGTTTATATTGCTGCTCAGGTCAAGATAATGAAGTGGTGTTTACTGATCAAGACTTTGCACCCGAAGAAGGTTTCTAGGTTCATGGAGTCCCCCGGGCAACGCCTGTGACGGAGCCCACGAGAATAATATTCCGCTGCTATTTTATTTACTTGTTATGAACTTATTATCGTCCGTCGAGACATATGTTATGTAAGACTTATTTATATTCGACACCTGGCTTGTAATAAATGATGCTTCACTATTTGTCATCACATGTATGGGAAAATGATCCTGGCATACATGTGATATTCACTCGGTTGTTCTTCAGAGAAACCGGGTGTGACTGAAGTGGTATCAGAGCCAAGGTTGCCAGTAGGAACGTAGACCTAGGTAGAAATGGACGTATTTAAGGGCCCTATTTTCTTAAAAACTATTTTACAAGGTGTGTGTTGAAAAGTGTTATTTAATGAGGCACTTTCTTCATCTTACCCCAACTTTCATTCAAAATAGGATTTCTGTTTAAAAAGTTTATCTAACCTATGTTTAAATGCTTTCTGTTTTAGATGGTTCGCATGATTCGCACCGCTCGCAAGTCCACAGGAGGGAGAGTTCCCGTAGTTGCCCTTGCCCAAAGAGAGGAGAGCCGTCCGGTGACGTACCTTTCCTACGGATTGGCAGTAGGAGGCTTGTTGCGCCGTCTTCGACGTATGCTCCAAGCCACCGGCAATACGGGCAAGCTAATCATACACTATAGCTCCACAAGGACGATCCGTGAGAAGAGGGAAGAATGGAGTTCAGAGATGAGGATTATCCACGAAAATTAGCTGCTCAAAATCCACCGCTCTCCAGCTTGTCGAGCGACACAGGTCGATGCGGAGAAGGATGTCACCTGGGAGGCCATCACATGCCAGAGTCACATATATCGTCGACACCTGGACAGAACTGAGTACATGTATGTCCTCCAGCGCGAGAGTGGTACAACGGAGTATAAGTACCCGCCAGTGCAGCAAGGGACTTCCCATGAGCACATGGACCTGTGCTTGGAGGATGCTGCTATGCTCAGCACTCGACTGCAGGAGTGTCAGTAGGAGCTTCAAGATGTTCGGGACACCGTGAAGGAAACCAAGGCATTGCTTCGAGCCTGCTTGAGGGCGAGAGAAGGAGGAGATGGGAATGAACTGTGTGTCACCGTGAATGATACATGGACTCCTGACTCCCCAGATCGCCGGGCGATCAGGAATCGTCGCACTTCTCCACCAGCAGCCTCCCCACCCAAAGCAAAGTCAGAAGGCAGCCGCAATAATGAGGAAGATCCCGAGGAGCCCGCTCAGTGATACGAGTAGTGTAGAGTCCTTCCCTTAGTTTAGCAGGATGTCGAGTAGTCGAATCGTTATCTTAGTTAATGGTGTGTGACGTGAGTTGTGGAAGCCATGAGCAATTGTCCACAGCCTCGTCTTCAGATTGTTTTGCTTTGGTGTGTGAACCCACATGAAATAATAGTGCATTTATTTTTGTATGAGACATGAACCCCCAAAAAGTATAACAAAGCCTCAACACTTCAAAGTAAAAACAAGTGAAAGTAGTAAGATGATACGTAATGCTTTAAATTAACATTGGTTGATCATGCCAGATGGCCGGAAGAGGAAAGGGTCGTGCTACCAACCCCGCCAACAACAACGATGAGGCCTGCAACCCTCATCTTTCTGGAGGCCAAGACAGGGGTGGTCGCCGTGAAGGAGTTGATCCCCTCCACCAAATGCTTGAGAATCAAAATCAGCTCATCCAAAACTTGACTCAAGTGGTGGCCAACTTGCGTCAAGTTCCACCTCGACAAGCTGCACCACGCCAACCAAGGTTGAGTGAGTTTCTAGGAACTCAACCTCCAAAGTTTGCAAGTGCTGCTGAACCTCTGGAGGCAGATGATTGGCTAAAGACCATTCAGAGCAAGATGAGGATCATACAGTGCCAAGGGTATGAAAGGGTGCTGTTTCCCTCTCATCAATTGCATGGACCTGCTGCTGATTGGTGGACCGCGTACGTGGCCGCCCATCATGACCCTGAGAACATCACTTGGGAAGAGTTCAAGCGTAGCTTCCGCAACCATTACATCCCAAGGGGTGAACTCAAAAACAAGAGGAAGGAGTTTTTGGGGTTGCAGCAAGGTAACATGACTGTGAGGGAATACCTCACTAAATTTACTCAACTTTCCCGTTATGCCCCATGGGACATAGAGACTGATGAGCAGAAACAAGATTGTTTCATGGAAGGACTTACCGCAGAAATGCAGTGTGCAATGTCCTCCAATGAGTATGAAAGCTGCCAAAAGATGGTGGACAGAGCGTTTGTGGTAGAAAGGAAGCTGAAGGCCTTGGAAAATGAGAACAAGAGGAAGGTCGGGTGGTCACATCAGGCCTCAGGGAGCAACACCCGCCCACGTCTGATGCAGCAACCCGCGGAGCAGACGAACCGTGCTGCGGTACTCTACTCAGCACCAAGAGGGTACAACCCGAACTACAGGCCTCCGGCAGCACCAATACAGCCACAACGTCAGTTCGTACAACAGCCTCGCGCTACATATCAACCTCGACCAGCAGTGCAAGGACCCCCAAACCAACCCCAAGACAGCAAAGGCCAGGCACCTAAGGTTGGGGTGCAATGTTTCAACTGTAGTGAAGTGGGACACTACGCCCATAAGTGCCCAAAGAAGAAGCCCACGCAGCCACAACAGCAGAATGTAATGAGAGGACGGGTGAACCACGTCACCATGGAGGAAGCGCAAGAGGCACCTGACGTGGTAGTTGGTAAGTTTCCTGCCAATTTACACATTGCAACCCTGTTGTTTGATTCTGGTGCTACCCACTCGTTCATTGCCCAAGGGTTTGTTAAGAAGCATGACCTAGCAACAACACAAATGAACCATATGCTAGCAGTAAACTCTCCAGGTGGAGAAATAAGGACAAGACAAGTGTGTCCCAAAGCGAACCTAGACATTAATGGGGTAGTATTTACTGCTAACCTCATAGTGCTAGATTCACAAGGGATAGATATTATTTTGGGCATGGATTGGTTGACCAAACATAAAGGAATCATCCATTGTTCGACCAGAACGGTGGAACTAACTCACCCTAGTGGCACAAAAGTAAAGTTCATAACAATACACGAGCCTAGGAGGGACATTAAATTAAATCATGTTGAGGTGAAAGTTGAGGAGATCAGGACCATCAGGGAATATCCAGATGTTTTTCCGGAGAAGTTGCCAGGTATGCCTCCTGATCGTAAAGTGGAATTCGCAATTGAGCTAGTGCCGGGAACAGCCCCGATATACAAGAGACCTTATCGGATGGACTCCAAGCAGCTGGGGGAACTCAAGGATCATTTGAGAGAATTTACGTAGAAGGGGTATATTCGTCCTAGTTTCTCACCATGGGGAGCCCCAGTGATATTTGTGCCCAAGAAGGACGGAACCCAAACATTATGCGTGGACTACCGTGACTTGAATGAGGTAACCATCAAGAACAAGTACCCATTACCCCGCATTGAAGACTTGTTTGATCAGTTGAGGGGAGCTTGTGTGTTCTCAAAGATTGATCTCAGGTCGGGGTACCACCAACTTAAGATAAGGCAAGCCGATATTCCAAAGACAGCTTTCATATCTCGCTACGGACTGTATGAATACACCGTCATTCCTTTCGGGCTAACTAATGCCCCGGCATACTTAATGTATCTCATGAACAAGGTATTCATGGAATATTTGGACAAATTTGTGGTGGTTTTCATAGATGACATCCTCGTTTTCTCCAAAGATGAAGAGGAACATGAGAAACATCTAAGGTTGGTGTTGCAGAGGCTGAGAGAACACTAACTATATGCCAAGTTGAGCAAGTGTGAGTTTTGGCTGAAGAGAGTTCCCTTCTTAGGACATATAATCTCGGAGGGAGGAATCTCCGTGGATCCCGCCAAAATCGAGGATATACAGAAGTGGAAGACCCCTGAAAATGTCGGGGAAGTTCGAAGCTTCTTGAGATTGGCTGGATACTATCGACGGTTTATTGAGGGATTCTCGAAGATCTCGAGACCCCTCACCAAACTGTTGGAGAAGGGAATCACATTCACATGGACGCCGCAGTGCGAGACGAGTTTTCAGGAGTTAAAGAAAAGATTGACAACGGCCCCAGTGCTGGTTATGCCAGATATGCAGAAGAACTTTACGGTGTACTGCGATGCCTTTGGAAACGGGTTGGGATGTGTTCTCATGCAAGACGGGCATGTCGTGGCTTATGCATCCCTACAGCTTCGGAAGCACGAGAAGAACTATCCTACACATGACATAGAGCTAGCCGCAGTGGTGCACGCATTGAAAATTTGGCGGCATTACTTGATGGGGAAGAGGACAGAGATATATACGGATCATAAGAGTTTAAAGTACATTTTCACACAGCCAGATCTCAACCTCAGACAAAGGAGATGGTTAGAGCTAATCAATGACTTTGATGTGGGCATCAACTATCATCCTGGAAAAGCAAACGTCGTGGCCGATGCTTTAAGTCGGAAAGTGCAGGTCAATAAGTTGAGCTTGAAGGACATGCCTGCCGAATTGAAGGACGAGGTTATAAGGCTCAATCTATGCCTTGTGAATAGTGGTAAAGCCATCGCCATGGAAGTGAACTCCACACTAGAGCAAGACATACGCAAGGGTCAAAAGAACGACGAGAAGATACAAGAAATCAGGCAACTCATCAAGGAAAATAAAGCCCCCGGTTTCAGAGAGGATGAACAAGGTACGTTGTGGCACGGGAAAAGAATCTGTGTGCCTGAAGTAAAGGAGATCCGTGAGGTGATTTTGAAGGAGGCTCACGATTCCGACTATTCCATTCATCCTGGGAGTACGAAGATGTACCAGGACCTCAAGAGCAGGTATTGGTGGTATGGCATGAAGCGAGATGTCGCGGAACATGTTGTCCTATGTGACACATGTCAGTTGGTGAAAGCAGAACATCAACGACCCGCGGGATTATTGCAACCACTCAAAGTGCCTGAGTGGAAATGGGAAGAAATCGGTATGGATTTCATAGTGGGATTGCCTAGGACCCAATCAGGATATGATTCAATATGGGTCATCATCGACAGGCTAACCAAGGTAGCTCACTTCATCCCTATGAAGGAAAGCTACAGCGGATCCAAATTGGCGGAGTTGTACATTTCAAGGATCGTGTGTTACCATGGAGTGCCGAAGAAGATAGTGTCGGATCGAGGGACACAGTTCACCTCGAGGTTCTGACAGAAGTTGCACGAAACCATGGGAACCCATCTGAACTTTAGTTCTGCCTATCATCCCCAAACCGGCTGGCAGGCGGAAAGAACCAATCAGATTCTTGAGGATATGCTGAGAGCGTGTGCACTCAAAAACAATCGGAGTTGGGATAAGAACTTACCGTATGCGGAGTTCTCCTATAACAACAGCTATCAAGCTAGTATGAAGATGTCACCGTTCGAAGCTTTGTATGGGAGGAAGTGCAGAACTCCCCTATTTTGGAACCAAACAGGGGAAATTAAAGTGTTTGGTCCCGAAGTACTACAAGAAGCCGAGGCGAAAGTGAGGGAAGTTCGTAACAACTTGAGGATAGCATAGACACGGCAAAAGAGCTATGCCGATGTACGGAGAAGAGAGCTCGTTTTCAACGTGGGAGACTATGTCTATCTCAAGGTGTCCCCTATCCGAGGACTTCGTCGATTCAAGGTGAGAGGGAAGTTGTCACCTCGATACATCGGACCCTTTCAAGTGCTGGAGAGGAAAGGCGAAGTGGCGTATCAACTAGAATTACCGGCTCGCCTATCGGATGTGCACGATGTATTCCATGTGTCACAGCTCAAGAAATGTCTGAGAACGCCTGAAGAGGTGTTACCCATGAGTGAAGTGGACGTAGCTGAGGATTTGTCTTATGCCGAGCAACCATCCAAGATTTTGGAGACAATGGAACGCCTCACCAGAAATAAAAGAATCCGGATGTGCAAGGTGCAGTGGAAGCATCACTCGGAAGAGGAGGCCACAGGGGAGCGAGAAGATGAGCTTAAGGCACAATTTCCGGAATGGTTTTCTTAGAAACACCAATCTCGAGGACGAGATTTCTTTTAAGGGGGGTAGAGCTGTAACACCCCAAAATCCTATTAAGAGGGGAATTTAAAATTTTTTGGACGTATTGCATGGGCTGCAGAAATTCAAACTTAGTTGGAATTCAAATTTAAATTCAAACCAGAAAAGAAATGGAAAAAGAAAAAGAAAAACAGAAAAAAACCGTCCAGTGGGCCGAAACCCACCAGCCGGCCCATCCCATCCCGCGCCAGGCCGCAGCCGCGCCCCCCCCCTTCTTCCCACTGACACGCGGGGCCCGCCAACCTTTCTTCCTCCTCGCGCTCGCGCCCGCGCTCGGCCGGACTCTTCTCACCCCGAATCAAAACCGACCCGGATCCTCGCGTATCCCAGACGAATTTCGTTCGTGGGCGACGCAAACTCGATCACAACCGAACGCCACCCTCCCCCGTCTATAAAAACCCCGGCATCGTCCTGTTTTTTCCCACGATCCGCCGATTTTCTCTCCGGTGAGAAACCGAGCCCCTCCGGCAAATTCTGCTTGATCTACGCTCTGGAATTCTGATCTAACTCGCTGGTCTTGATCCACCGCCTTCGGGGAACCTTGCAGGTGCAGAAAACTCGGTGATTTGCGGTTCAAACACAGCGCCGACGAGCCTCGCCGTGAATTCACCTCGGACCTCATCGCCGATCGCTTTTCAGGACCTCCGAGCTCAAGAAAACCCCCGAGGTGAGATCCCCGACCTCCCCTCTACCAATCTATGCCATAAAATCACAGTTCTAGGAAGAATTTACGAAGATCCGAAACTCTCCGGCGAGATCGCTGCCTCCCGCCGCCG
Source organism: Neostapfia colusana (assembly GCA_030760725.1). Lineage (NCBI taxonomy): Eukaryota > Viridiplantae > Streptophyta > Magnoliopsida > Poales > Poaceae > Neostapfia > Neostapfia colusana. The sequence goes on along the minus strand of JASWHV010000013.1, from coordinate 70,414,973 downwards.
TGCGGCCGCCGGGCAGCACCGCCCGCGCTCGATCAGAGCGACGTGGCCGCTTGTGCGCCGTTTATTTTAAATCGCACGGTAGAGTTTAAATCCCCGCGTACCGGTTCGATGTTATAATCTCAGCCGTCTGTTTTAAATCGGACGGTCCACGTCAGCCCCGCGTTATAAAGACTGGAATTCTTACGCGCTACCCCCTGGGGTTCTCGGAAAATAAGAGCTAGCCCAGAAACTTCTGATCTAGCCCCTGGAACTTCAGAAAATCATATAAATTCATTTAAAAATCAGTTTTAGCCCCTGGACTTAATAAAAATTAGGAAAAACCCCTCTGTTAAGTGTAGCTAGACCCCTAGGAATTCTTAAAATAATATAATGGACCCTGTAGTGGGGTGAGTTTACCTTTTTAACCCTATTTGATATTAAAGTTAGGAATTTGAATATGTGGCTAGTATTTAAAATTTAAAAGGTGGGACAATCATATTGTCAAATTCAAATTTAAACTTTTCCAGTACTTAGAAAACCTTGGAGTGAGATAAAAATAGATTTTTGGCTGAAATGAATCTGTTTAATTGATTATTCACATTTATTAGTTATAGGGACACATTTTTAAGTAGAGAATAATTCTCAAAACTATAAAAATAAATGTAAAATAGTTTAAATCAGAGGAAAAGATCAAAAATATATTATTAAATATTTTGGATCAGAACCTATTCTGTTTAGATGATGTGTCTTACTATTTTCATAATAAAGTTCACATTTAGGCATAGGAAAATAAATCTGAAAATATAGCAAGCTAGGTATGAATAACTAGAAAATGATAAATGAAGTTTCTAAAATCCAAAGAATTTAGTTTGGGGTTGGTAGAAGGACTAAAGACACATATGGAATAGGAAAAATACCTTTCATGCATACTTGGTAGCTAAAAGGTGTAGTAATTGAATATAAGGAATTTATTTAAATTGGAAACCCATATATAATATGCAAACATAAATGTGAATACAAAAGTAGTAATCTTATACACATTATTAAAAGTGCATGTAAGCCAAAAATCAACACACATAGAGTAACCACAACACATATAATTGTGAATGACTTTTATAAATGTGAATGTGTGGTTTGTATGAAGTGGAAGTGTGAACTATGTCTTATGACTTGTTGTTTTCTTTTGCTATGTGTGATGGTATGAGTAGAACCTACTCCAGAGCAAATTCTCCCTTTCCAAGATCAGGACTACCCATTTCAAGAGCAGCAGGAAGGAGGCAAGTGTCCTTGACCACTTTGACCCTATGCTAGGATTTGTAGATAGAGTTATTTGCATTGTCAAATGAAATATGAAACCCATGCTAGGAAGTTTCCCTAGAATTGCATTACCTTGTTTCCTTGTAGCTTGGGTTGGGATTCATTTTATCATGTCATTTATTATTATGCATATGCTTAGCCATGCTTAGAATGGGATATTTGGGATATGAGATCATCAGTTTATTTTACCATACTCTTGAATGAGATAATATGAGTTATGTAGAGGTAGGGATCAAGGCAAGTTGGATGTTTTGGTTGGTGCTGGGTGCACGAGACTCGGGTTTGTGTTTAGTACTTGCCTGGATCCTAAGGACCGGTTCATGGAGCATGTAACCTGGCTTTACCGTGCCAACCACATGCTGAGATGGGGCAGCTTGGCCAATTAATTAGGTGTATCCCCGGCGTAGTATGGGTGTGTTGGATGGTGCGGGGAACAGGTGTCAGCTAGACTACCATATGAACCGCAAGGCTCAAGAGGGGGCCACTGCAGCGGGGTTGGAGCCTCTTGTATGCTGTTAGGGGTGAAACCTCAGTGGGCCCACGCTCGTCGGGAATCCCTTTGTAAAGGCTTCGTAGTGATCTCCTGGCTACACACCTAGGAAGTGTGAATGTGGTTCGTAGCCACTGGCATAATGGAGGTTCTTTTAGTCCACCTGGCAACGGGGGATGAAATCACTACATGTGGGTACAGTGGTGCAAACTCTGCAGAGTAAAAACTGTCATGACAGCCGTGCTCACGGTCAAGAGCGGCTTGGACTTATTCATGATTAGAGTATGATGGCCTTGGAGGGTGTGAATGTTAAGCGGGGAGCTTAATATTGGAAATGATGTTATGGTTATTTGATTATGATGATGGGTTGGGAGATTGGGACCATTTCACCTGTGTAGTAATGTAGGTGCTTAATAAGCTAAGGTGGTAGGCCATAATTGCGTAGTGCTTTAACCCTGAGTTCAATCTCTCCTTGTTCTAGCCATGCATGACATAACTTTCCCACACTTGCTGAGTACCATCGGTACTCAACCTTGCATATTTGTTGGTTTATATTGCTGCTCAGGTCAAGATAATGAAGTGGTGTTTAATGATCAAGACTTTGGACCCGAAGAAGGTTTCTAGGTTCATGGAGTCCCCCGGGCAACGCCTGTGATGGAGCCTACGAGAATAATATTCCGCTACTATTTTATTTACTTGTTATGAACTTATTATCATCCGTCGAGACATATGTTATGTAAGACTTATTTATATTCGACACCTGGCTTGTAATAAATGATGCTTCACTATTTGTCATCACATGTATGGGAAAATGATCCTGGCATACATGTGATATTCACTCGGTTGTTCTTCGGAGAAACCGGATGTGACAAAACATCATCTGCCTGTATCCCACTTAGAATGTGCTATGTTAGTTAATTCTCCCAGGGGAGAAATGAGGACTAATATAGTGTGTCCTAAAGTAAGCCTTAAAATAAGGGGGGTAGACTTCCTTGCCAACCTTGTTGTCTTGGACTCCCAAGGGATTGACATAATACTCGGGATGGATTGGTTTAGCAAGCACAACGGGGTAATCCAATGTGCTGAAAGGAGCGTGCAGTTCACAAATGAGCACGGTATTCGTGTCGAGTTTGAGTCAGTCCAACAAACAACCGAAAAGGCAATCTTAAACCACATCAAAGGAGTAACATTGGACAGCATTCCAGTGGTTCAGGAATTCTCGGACGTGTTCCTGGAAGAGCTTCCAGGTATGCCCCCTGACCGGGACATTGAGTTTGCCATTGACTTGGTACCCGGCACTGCACCCATGTCACACCCGGTTTTTCCGAAGAACAACCAAGTGAATATCACATGTATGCCAGGATCATTTTCTCATACATGTGACGACAAATAGTGAAGCATCATTTATTACAAGCCAGGTGTCGAATATAAGTAAGTCTTACATAGTAAATGTCTCGATGGACAATAATAGGTTTATCACAAGTAAATAAACTAGCAGCGGAATATTATTCTTGAGGGCTCCGTCACAGGCATTGCCCGGGGGTCTCCATGAACCTAGAAACCTTCTTCGGGTCCAAAGTCTTGGTCATTATACACCACCTCATTTTCTTGACCTGAGCAGCAATATAAACCAACAAAATATGCAAGGTTGAGTACCGATGGTACTCAGCAAGTGTGGGAAAAATTATGGCATGCATGGCTAGAACAAGGGAGGTTGAACTCATGGTTAAAGCACTATGCCATAAATACCTATTACCTTAGCTTATTAAGCACCTACATTACTACACAGGTGAAATGGTCCCAATCTCCCATACCATCATCATAATCAAATAACCATAACATCATTTCCAATGTTAAGCTCTCCGCTTAACATTCACACCCTCCAAGGCCATCATACTCTAATCATGAATAAGTCTAAGCCGCTCTTGACCGTGAGCACGGCTGTCATGACAGTTTTGACTCTGCAGAGTTTGTTCCACTGTACCCACATGTAGTGATTTCATCCCCCGTTGTCGGGTGGACTAAAAGAACCTCCATTATGCCAGTGGCTACGAACCACATTCACACTTCCCAGGTGTGTAGCCAGGAGATCACTACGAAGCCTTTACAAAGGGATTCCCGACGAGCGTGGGCCCACTGAGGTTTCACCCCTAACAGCATACAAGAGGCTCCAACCCCGCTGCAGTGGCCCCGTCTTGAGCCTTGCGGTTCATATGGTAGTCCAGCTGACACCTATTCTCCGCACCATCCAACACACCCATACTACGCCGGGGATACACCTAATTAATTGGCCAAGCTGCCCCATCTCAGCATGTGGTTGGCACGGTAAAGCCAGGTTACATGCTCCATGAACCGGTCCTTAGGATCCAGGCAAGTACTAAACACAAACCCGAGTCTCGTGCACCCAGCACACAACCAAAACATCCAACTTGCCTTGATCCCTACCTCTACATAACTCACAATATCTCATTCAAGAGTATGGTAAAATAAACTGATGATCTCATATCCCAAATATCCCATTCTAAGCATGGCTAAGCATATGCATAATAATAAATGACATGATAAAATAAATCCCAACCCAAGCTACAAGGAAACAAGGTAATGCAATTCTAGGGAAACTTCCTAGCATGGGTTTCATATTTCATTTGCCAATGCAAATAATTCTATCTATACATCCATCAAAGTGGTCAAGGACACTTGCCTCCTTCATGCTGCTCTTGAAATGGGTAGTCCTGATCTTGGAAAGGAATAACTTGCTCTTGAGCAGGTTCTACATCATACCATCACACATAGCAAAAGAAAAACAACAATCCATAAGACATAGTTCACACTTCCACTTCATACAAACCACACATTCATATTTATGAAAGTCATTCACCATTATATGTGTTGTGGTTACTCTATGTGTGTTGATTTGTGGCTTGCATGCACTTTTGATCATATGTATATGATTCCTACTTTTGTGTTCACATTTATACTTACATACTATATATATGAGTTTCCAATTTAAATAAATTCCTTATATTCAATTACTACACCTTTTAGCTACCTAGTATGCATGAAAGGTATTTTCCTTCTCCATATGTGTCTTCATAACTTCTACCAACACTAAACTGAATTCTTTGGATTTTAGAACTCCATTTATCATTTACTATTTGCTATATTTTCAGATTTATTTCCTATGCCTAAATGTGAACTTTTTTATAAAAATAACAAGACACATCATCTAAACAGAATAGGTTCTGATCTAAAATGTTTGCTAATATATTTTTGACCTTTTCCTCTGATGTAAACTATTTTACAATTATTTCCCTATTTTCCAGAACTATTCTTTACTTAAAAATGTGTCCCTAAATGTGAATAATAAATTAAACAGATTCACTTCAGCCCAAAATATGTTTTATCTCACTCTAAAGTTTTCTAAATACTGAGAAAGTTTTTGATTTAATTTTGACAATATGTTTGTCCCACTTTTTAAATTTTAAACACTAGCTACATATTCAATTTCCTAAATTAAATATTAAACAGGGCTAAAAAGGTAAACTCACCCCACTACAGGGTCTATACTATTATTTTAAGAATTCTCAGGGGTCTAGCTACTCATAACAGAGGAGTTTTTCCTAATTTTTATTAAGTCCAGGGGCTAAAACTGATTTTTAAATGAATTTACATGATTTTCTGAAGTTCCAGGGGCTAGATCAGAAGTTTACGGGGCTTGCTCTTATTTCCTGAGAACCCCAGGGGGTAGCACGTAAGATTTCCAGTCTTTATAACGCGGGGCTGATGTGGACCGTCCGATTTTAAACCGACGGCTGAGATTATAACGTCGAACCGGTACGCTGGGATTTAAACCCTACCGTGCGATTTAAAATAAACGGCGCACAAGCGGCCACGTCGCTCTGATCGAGAGCGGGCGGCGCTGCCGGCGGCGCACGGCGGCGGGAAGCAGCGATCTCGCCGGAGACTTTCGGATCTTCAAAAATTCTTCCTAGAACTGTGATCTTATGGCATAGATCGGTGGAGGAGAGGTCGGGGATCTCACCTCGGGGGTTTTCTTGAGCTCGGAGGTCCTGGAAGGTGATCGGCGACGAGGTCCGAGGTGAATTCACGGCGAGGCTCGTCGGCGCTGTGTTTACACCGCAAGTCACCGAGTTTTCTGCACCTGCAAGATTCCCTAGAGGCGGTGGATCAAGACCAGCGAGTTATATCGGAATTTCCGAGCGTAGATCGACCAGAATTCGCCAGAGAAGGCTCGGGTTCTCACCGGAGGAAAAACAGCAGATCGCGTGGGAAAAACAGAACGAGGCCGGGGTTGTTATAGACGGGGGAGGGCGGCGGGGTGGTTTAGATCGAGTTCGCGTCGCCCCCGAGCGAAATTCGGCTGGGATTCGCAGAAATCCGGATCGGTTTGGATCCGGGGTGAGAGAGTCCGGCGCGGGCTCGAGGTAGACGAAGAACTGGCGGGCCCCGCCTGTCAGTGGGAGGAAAGGGACACGCGCGGCTGCGGGCTGGCGCGGGTTCTGGTTGGGCCGGCTGGTGGGTTGCGGCCCACTGGCCGGTTTTTTTTCTGTTTTCTTTTTTCTTTTTCTATTTCTTTTCTGATTTGAGTTTAATTTGAATTCCAGTTTGAATTTGAATTTTTGCAAAACATGCAACACGTCCAAAAAAATTTAAATTCCCCTCTTAACATGATTTAGGGTCTTAACAAGATTTTTGGGGTGTTACAGCTCTACCCCCCTTAAAAGAAATCTCGTCCTCGAGATTGGTGGTTCTAAGAAAACAATTCCGGAAATTGTGCCTTTAGCTCATCTTCCCGCTCCCAGGTGGCTTCCTCTTCTGAGTGATGCTTCCACTGCACCTTGCACATCCGGATTCTTTTATTTCTGGTGAGGCGTTCCATTGTCTCCAAAATCTTGTATGGTTGCTCGGCATAAGAAAAATCCTCAGCTACGTTCACTTCATTCATGGGTAACACCTCTTCAGGCATCCTCAGGCATTTCTTGAGTTGTGACACATGGAATACATCGTGCACATCCGATAGATGAGCCGGTAACTCTAGTTGATACACCACTTCGCCTTTCCTTTCCAGAACTTGAAAGGGTGTGATGTATCTAGGTGACAACTTCCCTTTCACCTTGAACCGGCGAAGTCCTTTGATTGGGGACACCTTGAGATAGACATAGTCTCCCACGTTGAAAACGAGCTCTCTTCTTCGTACATCGGCGTAGCTCTTTTGGCGTGTCTGTGCTATCCTCAAGTTGTTGCGAATTTCCCTCACCTTCGCCTCGGCTTCTTGTAGTACTTCTGGACCAAACACTTTACTTTCCCCCGTTTGGTTCCAAAATAGGGGAGTTCTGCACTTCCTCCCGTACAAGGCCTCAAACGGTGACATCTTCATACTAGCTTGATAGCTGTTGTTATAGGAAAACTCCGCATACGGTAAGTTTTTATCCCAACTCCGATTGTTTTTGAGTGCACATGCCCTCAGCATATCTTCAATAATCTGATTGGTTCTTTCCGTCTGCCCATCAGTTTGGGAATGATAGGCAGAACTAAAGTTCAGATGGGTTCCCATGGTTTCGTGCAACTTCTGCCAGAACCTTGAGGTGAACTGTGTCCCTCGATCCAACACAATCTTCTTTGGCACTCCATGGTAACACATGATACTTGACATGTACAACTCTGCCAATTTGGATCCGCTGTAGCTTTCCTTCACGGGGATGAAGTGAGCTACCTTGGTTAGCCTATCAATGATGACCCATATCGAATCATATCCTGATTGGGTCCTAGGCAATCCCACGATGAAATCCATGCTGATTTTTTCCCATTTCCATTTAGGCACTTTGAGTGGTTGCAATAATCCCGCGGGTCGTTGATGTTCTGCTTTCACCAACTGACATGTGTCACATAGGGCAACATGTTCCGTGACATCTCGCTTCATGCCATACCACCAATACCTGCTCTTAAGGTCCTGGTACATTTTCGTACTCCCAGGATGAATGGAATAGTCAGAATCATGAGCCTCCTTCAAAATCAATTCACGGATCTCCTTTACTTCTGGCACACAGATTCTTTTCCCGTGCCACACCGTTCCTTGTTCATCCTCTCTAAAATCCGGAGCATTGTTTTCCTAGATGAGTTGTCTGATCCTTGTATCTTCTCATCATTCTTTTGACCCTCGCGTATGTCTTGCTCTAGTGTGGAGTCCACTTCCATGGCAATGGCTTCACCACTATTTACTAGACATAGATTGAGCCTTATAACCTCGTCCTTCAATTCTGCAGGCATGTCCTTCAAGCTCAACTTATTGACCTGAACTTTCCGACTCAAAGCATCGGCCACGACGTTTGCTTTCCCGGGATGATAGTTTATGCCCACATCAAAGTCATTGATTAGCTCTAACCATCTCCTTTGTCTGAGGTTGAGGTCTGGCTGTGTGAAAATGTACTTCAAACTCTTATGATCCGTATATATCTCGGTCCTCTTTCCCATCAAATAGTGCCGCCAAATTTTCAACGCGTGTACCACTGCGGCTAGTTCTAAGTCATGTGGGGGATAGTTTTTTCTCGTGCTTCCGAAGCTGCCGGGATGCATATGCCACGACATGCCCTTCTTTGTTGAGAACACATCCCAACCCGTTTCCAGAGGCATCGCAGTACACTGTGAAATTCTTCTGCATATCTGGCATAACCAACACTGGGCCTGTTGTCAATCTTTTCTTTAGCTCCTGAAAACTCGTCTCACACTGTGGCGTCCATGTGAATGTGATTCCCTTCTCCAACAGTTTGGTGAGAGGTCTCGAGATCTTGGAGAATCCCTTAATAAACCGTCGATAGTATCCAGCCAATCCCAAGAAGCTTCGAACTTCCCCGACATTTTCAGGGGTCTTCCACTTCTGTATATCCTCGATTTTGGCAGGATCCACGGAGATTCCTCCCTCCGAGATTATATGTCCTAAGAAGGGAACTCTCTTCAGCCAAAACTCACACTTGCTCAACTTGGCATATAGTTGGTGTTCTCTTAGCCTCTGCAACACCAATCTTAGATGTTTCTCATGTTCTTCTTCATCTTTGGAGAAGACGAGAATGTCATCTATGAAAACCACCACAAATTTGTCCAGATATTCCATGAATACCTTGTTCATGAGATACATGAAGTATGCCGGGGCATTAGTTAGCCTGAAAGGCATGACGGTGTATTCATACAGTCTGTACCGAGATACAAAAGCTGTCTTGGGAATATCAGTTTGCCTTATCTTGAGTTGGTGGTATCCCGACCCGAGATCAATTTTCGAGAACACACAAGCGCCCCTCAACTGATCAAACAAGTCTTCAATGCTGGGTAATGGGTACTTGTTCTTGATGGTTACCTCATTCAAGGCATGGTAATCCATGCATAACCTTTGGGTTCCGTCCTTCTTGGGCACAAATATCATCGGAGCTCCCCATGGTGAGGAACTAGGGCGAATATACCCCTTCTCCGTCAATTCTCTCAAATGATCCTTGAGTTCTTCTAGCTGCTTGGAGTCCATCCGATAAGGTCTTTTGTAAATCGGGGCTGTTCCAGGTACTAGCTCAGTTGCGAATTCCACTTCACGATCGAGAGGCATACCTGGCAACTCCTCCGGAAAAACATCTGGATATTCCCTGATGGTCCTAATTTCCTCAACTTTCACCTCAAGTTGATTTAATTTCATGTCCCTCCTAGGCTCGTGTATTTTTATGAACTTTACTCTTGTGCCACTATGGTGAGTTAGTTCCACCGTTCTAGTCGAACAATGAATGATTCTCTTATGTTTGGTCAACCAATCCATGCCCAAAATAATATCGATCCCTCGGGAATCTATCACGATGAGGTTAGCAGTAAACACTACCCCATTAATGTCTAGATTCACCTTGGGACACACTTTTCTTGTCCTTATTTCTCCACCTGGAGAGTTTACTGCTAGTATATAGTTCATTTGTGTTGTTGCTAGATCATGCTTCTTAACAAACCCTTGAGCAATGAACGAGTGGGTAGCACCAGAATCAAACAGCAGGGTTGCAAGGTGTAAATTGGCAGGAAACTTACCAACTACCACGTCGGGTGCCTCTTGCGCTTCCTCCATAGTGACGTGGTTCACCCGTCCTCGCATCACATTCTGCTGTTGTGGCTGTGCGGGCTTCTTCTTTGGGCATTTATGGGCGTAGTGCCCCACTTCACCGCAGCTAAAACATTGCACCCCAACCTTAGGTGCCTGGCCTTTGTTGTCTTGGGGTTGGTTTGGAGGTCCCTGTACTGCTGGTCGAGGTGGATATGCAGGGCGAGGCTGCTGTACAAACTGACGTTGTGGCTGTGCTGGTGCTGTCGGAGGCCTGTAGTTCGGGTTGTACCCTCTTGGTGCTGAGTAGGGTACCGCAGCACGGTTCGTCTGCCCTGTAGGTTGCTGCATCAGACGTGGGCGGGTGTTGCTCCCTGAGGCTTGATGTGACCACCCGGCCTTCCTCTTATTCTCATTTTCCAAGGCCTTCCGTTTCCTTTCCACCACAAACGCTCTGTCCACCATCTTTTGGAAGCTTTCATACTCATTTGAGGACATTGCAATCTGCATCTCCGCGGTAAGTCCCTCCACGAAACAATCTTGTTTCTGCTCATCAATCTCTATGTCCCGTGGGGCATAACGGGATAGTTGAGTAAATTTAGTGAGGTATTCCCTCACCGTCATGTTCCCCTGCTGCAGTCCCAAAAACTCATTCCTCTTGTTTTTGAGTTCACCTCTTGGGATGTAATGGTTGCGGAAGCTACGCTTGAACTCTTCCCAAGTGATGTTCTCAGGGTCATGATGGGCAGCCACGTAGGCGGTCCACCAATCAGCAGCAGGTCCATGCAATTGATGAGAGGCAAACAGTACCCTCTCATACCCTTGGCACTGGATGATCCTCATCTTGCTTTCAATGGTCTTTAGCCAATCATCTGCCTCCAGAGGTTCAGCAGCACTTGCAAAATTTGGAGGTTGAGTTCCTAGAAACTCACTCAACCTTGGTTGGCGTGGTGCAGCTTGTGGAGGTGGAACTTGATGCAAGTTGGCCACCACTTGAGTCAAGTTCTGGATGAGCTGATTTTGATTCTCCAGCATTTGGTGGAGGGGATCAACTCCTTCACGGCGACCACCCCGGTCCTGGCCTCCAGAAAGATGAGGGTTGCATGCCTCATCGTTGTTGTTGGCGGGGTTGGCATCACGTCCTTTTCCTCTTCCGGCCATCTGGCAGAATCAACCAATGTTAATTTTGAAAGCATTTAGTATCATCTTACTACTTTCACTTGTTTGTACTTTGAAGTGTTGAGGCTTTGTTATATTTTTTTTCTGAGGGTTCATTTCTCACACAAAAATAAATGCAATATTATTTCATGTGGGTTCACACACCAAAGCAAAACAATCTAAAGACGAGGTTGTGGACAATTGCTCATGGCTTCCACAACTCACGTCACACACCAAGCATTAACACCCCATTAACTTAACGTAACGACTCGACTATTCGACATCTTGCTAACTAAGGGAAGGTCTCTACACTACTCGTTTTCTTGAGCTGGCTCCTCGGGATCTTCCTCATCATTTCGGCTGCCTTCTGACTCTGCTTTGGGTGGGGAGGCTGCTGGTGGAGAAGTGCGACGACGCCTGATCGCTCGGCGATCCGGGGAGTCAGGAGTCCATGTATCATTCACAGTGACACACAGTTCATTCCCATCTCCTCTTTCTCTCGCCCTTAAGCAGGCTCGCAGCAACGCCTCCATTTCCTTCAGGGTGTCCCGGACATCCTGAAGCTCTTGTTGACACTCCTGCAGTCGAGTGCTGAGCATAGCAGCATCCTCCAAGCACAAGTCCATGTGCTCATGGGAAGTCCCTTGCTGCACCGGCGGGTACTTGTACTTCGTGGTACCACTCTCACGCTGGAGGACATACATGTACTCAGTCCTGTCCAGGTGGCGACGATAGATGTGACTCTAGCAGGTGATGGCCTCCCAGGTGACATCCTTCTCCACATCGACCTGTGTCACTCTACAAGCTGGAGAGCGGTGGATCTTCAGCAGCCGATTTTCGCGTATAATCCTCATCTCTGAACTCCATTCTTCCCTCTTCTCACGGATGGTCCTGGTGGAGTTACAGTGGATGATTAACTTGCCCGTATTGCCGGAGGCTTCGAGCATACGTCGAAGACGGCGCAACAAACCTCCTACTGCCAATCCGTAGGAAAGGTACGTCACCGGACGGCTCTCCTCTCTCTCGGCAAGGGCAACTACGGGAACTCTCCCTCCTGTGGACTTGCGGGCGGTGCGAATCATGCGGACCATCTAAAACAAAAAGCATTTAAACTTAGGTTAGATAAACTTTTAAACAAAAATCCTATTTTGAATGAAAATTGGGGTAAGATGAAGAAAGTGACTCATTAAATAACACTTTTCAACACACACCTTGTAAAAATAGTTTTTAAGAAAATAGGACCCTTAAATACGTCCATTTCTGCCTAGGTCCATGTTCCTACGGGCAACCTTGGCTCTGATACCACTTTCTGTCACACCCGGTTTTTCCGAAGAACAACCAAGTGAATATCACATGTAGACCAGGATCATTTTCTCATACATGTGACTACAAATAGTGAAGCATCATTTATTACAAGCCAGGTGTCGAATATAAGTAAGTCTTACATAGTAAATGTCTCGATGGACAACAATAAGTTCATCACAAGTAAATAAACTAGCAGCGGAATATTATTCTTGAGGGCTCCGTCCCAGGCGTTGCCCGGGGGTCTCCATGAACCTAGAAACCTTCTTCGGGTCCAAAGTCTTGGTCATTATACACCACCTCATTTTCTTGACCTGAGCAGCAATATAAACCAACAAAATATGCAAGGTTGAGTACCGATGGTACTCAGCAAGTGTGGGAAAAATTATGTCATGCATGGCTAGAACAAGGGAGGTTGAACTCATGGTTAAAGCACTATGCCATAAATACCTATTACCTTAGCTTATTAAGCACCTACATTACAACACAGGTGAAATGGTCCCAATCTCCCATACCATCATCATAATCAAATAACCATAACATCATTTCCAATGTTAAGCTCCCCGCTCAACATTCACACCCTCCAAGGCCATCATACTCTAATCATGAATAAGTCCAAGCCGCTCTTGACCGTGAGCACGGCTGTCATGACAGTTTTGACTCTGCAGAGTTTGTACCACTGTACCCACATGTAGTGATTTCATCCCCCGTTGCCGGGTGGACTAAAAGAACCTCCATTATGCCAGTGGCTACGAACCACATTCACACTTCCCAGGTGTGTAGCCAGGAGATCACTACGAAGCCTTTACAAAGGGATTTCCGACAAGCGTGGGCCCACTGAGGTTTCACCCCTAACAGCATACAAGAGGCTCCAACCCCGCTGCAGTAGCCCCCTCTTGAGCCTTGCGGTTCATATGGTAGTCCAGCTGACACCTATTCCTGCACCATCCAACACACCCAAACTACGCCGGGGATACACCTAATTAATTGGCCAAGCTGCCCCATCTCAGCATGTGGTTGGCACGGTAAAGCCAGGTTACATGCTCCATGAACCGGTCCTTAGGATCCAGGCAAGTACTAAACACAAACCCGAGTCTCGTGCACCCAGCACACAACCAAAACATCCAACTTGCCTTGATCCCTACCTCTACATAACTCACAATATCTCATTCAAGAGTATGGTAAAATAAACTGATGATCTCATATCCCAAATATCCCACTCTAAGCATGGCTAAGCATATGCATAATAATAAATGACATGATAAAATAAATCCCAACCCAAGCTACAAGAAAACAAGGTAATGCAATTCTAGGGAAACTTCCTAGCATGGGTTTCATATTTCATTTGACAATGCAAATAATTCTATCTACACATCCTAGTATAGGATCAAAGTGGTCATGGACACTTGCCTCCTTCCTGCTGCTCTTGAAATGGGTAGTCCTGATCTTGGAAAGGAATAACTTGCTCTTGAGCAGGTTCTACATCATACCATCACACATGGCAAAAGAAAAACAACAATCCATAAGACATAGTTCACACTTCCACTTCATACAAACCACACATTCATATTTATGAAAGTCATTCACCATTATATGTGTTGTGGTTACTCTATGTGTGTTGATTTGTGGCTTGCATGCACTTTTGATCATATGTATATGATTCCTACTTTTGTGTTCACATTTATACTTAGATACTATATATATGAGTTTCCAATTTAAATAAATTCCTTGTATTCAATTACTACACCTTTTAGCTACCTAGTATGCATGAAAGGTATTTTCCTTCTCCATATGTGTCTTCATAATTTCTACCAACACTAAACTGAATTCTATGGATTTTAGAACTCCATTTATCATTTACTATTTGCTATATTTTCAGATTTATTTCCTATGCCTAAATGTGAACTTTATTATAAAAATAACAAGACACATCATCTAAACAGAATAGGTTCTGATCTAAAATGTTTGCTAATATATTTTTGACCTTTTCCTATGATGTATACTATTTTACAATTATTTTACCTATTTTCCAGAACTATTCTTTATTTAAAAATGTGTCCCTAAATGTGAATAATAAATTAAACAGATTCACTTCAGCCCAAAATATGTTTTTATCTCACTCTAAAGTTTTCTAAATACTGAGAAGTTTTTAATTTAATTTTGACAATATGTTTGTCCCACTTTTTAAATTTTAAACACTAGCTACATATTCAATTTCCTAAATTAAATATTAAACAGGGCTAAAAAGGTAAACTCACCCCACTACAGGGTCTATACTATTATTTTAAGAATTCTCAGTGGTCTAGCTACTCATAACAGAGGAGTTTTTCCTAATTTTTATTAAGTCCAGAGGCTAAAACTGATTTTTAAATGAATTTACATGATTTTCTGAAGTTCCAGGGGCTAGATCAGTAGTTTCCGAGGCTAGCTCTTATTTCCCGAGAACCCCAGGGGGTAGCACGTAAGATTTCCAGTCTTTATAACGTGGGGCTGACGTGGACCGTCCGATTTTAAAACGACGGCTGAGATTATAACGTCGAACCGGTACGCGGGGATTTAAACCCTACCGTGCGATTTAAAATAAACGGCGCACAAGCGGCCACGTCGCTCTGATCGAGAGCGAGCGGCGCTGCCGGCGGCGCACGGCGGCGGGAAGCGGCGATCTCGTCGGAGACTTTCGGATCTTCAAAAATTCTTCCTAGAACTGTGATCTTATGGCATAGATCGGTGGAGGAGAGGTCGGGGATCTCACCTCGGGGGTTTTCTTGAGCTCGGAGGTCCTGGAAGGTGATCGGCGACGAGGTCCGAGGTGAATTCACGGCGAGGCTCGTCGGCGCTGTGTTTACACCGCAAGTCACCGAGTTTTCTGCACCTGCAAGGTTCCCCGGAGGCGGTGGATCAAGACCAGCGAGTTAGATCGGAATTTCCGAGCGTAGATCGGCCAGAATTCGCCGGAGAGGGCTCGGGTTCTCACCGGAGGAAAAACAGCAGATCGCGTGGGAAAAACAGAACGAGGCCGGGGTTTTTATAGACGGGGGAGGGCGGCGGGGTGGTTTAGATCGAGTTCGCGTCGCCCCCGAGCGAAATTCGGCTGGGATTCGCAGAAATCCGGATCGGTTTGGATTCGGGGTGAGAGAGTCCGGCGCGGGCTCGAGGTAGACGAAGAACTGGCGGGCCCTGCCTGTCAGTGGGAGGAAAGGGGCGCGCGCGGCTGCGGGCTGGCGTGGGTTCTGGTCGGGCCGGCTGGTGGGTTGCGGCCCACTGGCCGGTTTTTTTTTCTGTCTTTTTTTTTTCTTTTTCTACTTCTTTTCTGATTTGAGTTTAATTTGAATTCCAGTTTGAATTTGAATTTTTGCAAAACATGCAACACGTCCAAAATTTTTTGAATTCCCCTCTTAACATGATTTAGTGTCTTAAAAAGATTTTTGGGGTGTTACAACCCATAGCCAAGAGACCCTATAGGATGCCCGTCAATGAACTAGTAGAACTCAAGAAGCAAATTCAAGAGCAGTTGGAGAAGGGTTTTATACGTCCAAGCTCATCACCATGGGGAGCCCCCGTGCTCTTCGTAGACAAGAAGGATGGAACCCAAAGGATGTGCGTGGACTATAGATCTCTCAACAAGGTGACAATCAAGAACAAATACCCTATGCCCCGTGTAGAGGACCTATTCAACCAAATGAAAGGAGCCCGAGTGTTCTCCAAGATTGATCTTCGGTCGGGATATTTCCAGCTGAAGATTAAGCCCTCTGATATGCCCAAGACTGCCTTTCGAACACGGTATGGATCGTATGAATATACCGTCATGTCTTTTGGGTTAACAAATGCACCTGCATACTTCATGTACCTTATGAACAAGGTTTTCATGGAGTACTTGGATAAGTTCGTCGTGGTTTTCATCAACAACATTATGGTGTATTCAAAAAGTGAGGAGGAGCATGAAGAACATTTGAAATTGACCTTGCAGAAATTGCGTGAGCATCAATTGTATGCCAAGCTTAACAAGTGTCAATTTTGGCTAAAGGAGATATCGTTCCTAGGCCACATTATCTCCAAGGAAGGAGTATCGGTTGATCCCAGAAAAGTGGGAGATGTTCTGAAGTGAAACCAACCACAAAACATGAGGGATATTCGGAGTTTCCTTGGGATGGTTGGATACTATCGACGCTTCATTAAATACTTCTCTAAGATAGCAAAGCCTATGACGGAGTTG
The DNA here is from genome assembly GCA_030760725.1 of Neostapfia colusana. Lineage (NCBI taxonomy): Eukaryota > Viridiplantae > Streptophyta > Magnoliopsida > Poales > Poaceae > Neostapfia > Neostapfia colusana. Next base: position 70,398,434 of record JASWHV010000013.1, on the reverse strand, counting down.
CTAATGAAGGGAGAAGTCTTCCAATGGACACCAGCATGCCAAGGAAGTTTTGAGGAACTCAAGAAAAGGCTAACCACAGCGCCGGTCCTGGTATTGCCGGATGTAAGCAAGAGCTTTGACATATATTGTGACACATCCAGACAGGGGCTCGGATGTGTGCTCATGCAAAAGGGACAAGTGGTAGCCTATGCCTCACGAAAATTAAAGAAGCACGAGCTTAATTATCCCACACATGACATGGAGCTAGCAGCAGTAGTGCATGCATTGAAGATTTGGAGACATTATATCCTTGGTCATTGATGTGAGATCTATACAGATCATAAAAGCCTCAAGTACATATTTACACAAACGGACTTGAATTTGACGATGGCTGGAACTCATCAAGGATTTCGATGTAGGAATCAACTACCACTCTGGGAAGGCCAATGTAGTAGCTGATGCATTGAGCCGGAAGGGAGCCTATCATCAACTCACAATTTGGGAGCTACCACCCGAACTACGTAAGGAGTTCGAACGGTTACACCTCAGATTCCTGAATAACATGGGAGTAATGGAGATCCACTCCTCATTGGAGCAAGAGATAAGATATGGCCAAGCAACAGACGAGGAGATCAAGGAGATCAAAGAAAGGATCCAACAAGGAACGGAGAAGGATTTCAAGGAGGATGAGAAGGGTACGCTTTGGCTAGGAAAAAGGATTTGTGTGCCTAACGTAAAGCACATCCGTGACATGATACTAAAAGAGGCACATGATTCACCCTATTCCATACATCCCGGAAGTACCAAAATGTACAAGGACTTGAAGACTTGTTATTGGTGGGATGGTATGAAAAGGGACATAGCCGAATATGTTGCCCTATGCGACACATGCTAACGGGTGAAGGTCGAACATCAAAGACCCGCTGGATTGTTGCAACCTCTGAAGGTACCCGAATGGAAGTGGGAGGACATCAGTATGGATTTCATCATCGGATTGCCACGTACTCAGTCAGGTTATGACTCCATCTGGGTTATCGTGGACTGATTGACAAAAACTGCCCATTTTCTCCCTATAAGGGCCAATTACAACATGGCACAATTGGCCAAGTTGTACATGGAGCAGATCGTGTGCCGTCATGGAGTCCCGAAAAGGATAGTCTCTGATCGAGGTTCTCAGTTTACCTCTAGATTCTGGAGGAAGCTACAGAAAGCTATGGGTACACGACTGGATTCTAGCTCCACCTATCACCCACAAACTGATGGACAAACCGAAAGGACAAACCAAATTTTGGAGGACATGTTGAGAGCTTGCGCCTTGAAACGTGGGCGTTGTTGGGATAGGAGTTTACCGTATGCCGAATTCTCCTATAACAACAGCTATCAAGCTAGCTTGAAGATGTCGCCTTTCGAAGCATTATACGGACGACGGTGTAGAACACCATTGTTCTGGAATGAAACCGGAGAAAACCAGGTGTTTGGACCCGAAGTGCTACAAGAAGAGGAAAAGCAAGTCCAAACGGTACGGGAGAACTTAAAGGCTGCTCAGTCACGACAAAAGGCTATGCGGACAATAGGCGAAGGAAGTTTGAAAGCATCTAGGCCCCCGTGAGATATGGTTTCGGTGATTAATGACAACTGTTCATAATTACTAATGAGTTCGTGGATGCAAGGTTTCACGTACATCACATCAAACATTAAATGAACTATCTATTCACACCATCTACTGCTCATTGGATACAAATGGAGACCCCTCAACGATCCATTCTAAGGGGTTATTCGATACTCATGAAAACTAAATGAAGAAATCATACAACGACTCTACTTTATCAAAATTGGCAACACAAGGAGCTCACACTTCATCGTAATATCATTTCAAACAAGTGTCAAAGAGGTCACTCAAGAAGATTCTAAAAGATCAACTCAAAACAACTCGAAGCAAATAAGTTGCATTCACCGGATCATCCGATGTCTTGCAAAATGACTACATCGGTCGAATTTGAGTTGGCAGAAGAAGAAGACCTCAGAGCCCAGTACACACCGGATCATCCGATGTGAAGGAAGTGGCACATCGGTTGATTTCAACAGAAGGATAATTTATGAGTAATTCTGAAGATCAACTCACCGGATCATCCGATGATAAAGTAAGTGAACATCGGTCAATTTCAACCGAAACATTATTTCTGAACCAATTCTGAAGATCAACTCACCAGATCATCCGATGATGAGTTAAAGTAACATCGGTCGATTAAAAGATCCAACGGTTATATCCAACGGTCACATCTGACACATGACATCAGCTAATTTGGAATTCGACCGATGATCATATAAAGGGGTGCATCGGAGGATCCGATGTTAACTGACAAAAGTCTGCCCACTTTTCCAACGGCTATCTCGTGTGGGCTGGCTATAAATACCCCTCCAACCGGCCATTTCGACAAGTCTTGATCACCAGAGCCTCTCTAGACATTCTCAAGCATTCAAGACCAAGAGCTACCACTTCCACACTTCAAAACCTCTTGCACTCCAACTATAGGTTATATCTAGCGAGAGAGAAGCTTGTGTGCGTCCATTCTTGGTGATTGGAATCTCTAGGCTAGTGGGAGAGAGTGTCTTGGTGACTTCTCTCACCTTGTAAACGTTGGAGGAAGAAGAGATCACTCCGGAGCTTACCAAGGTGTTTGTGGAAGCCCGGAAGATCACCGTTGTACAAGGCTTGAGCTCCACCTTGCCGGTGAAGGCGAACGGAGAAAGAATAGTGGATTCCCTCGTCTTGGTGACTTGGGAGTGGCTATACCCTTTGGTGGGTGCCACAACGTGGACGTAGGAAGATTTTTGTGATCTTACCGAACCACGGGAAAAATCGTCGTGTCTCCGAGTCTCCGCGGGAGTTTGCATTCTTCTCCTCACCCCTTACTATTACGCTTTTACTATTCCGCACTTAACTCTCTTGCTTGCGTAGTTAGTTTGCATAGGGAATTGGGCTTCAACCATTAAAGTTTTAAATTGCGCTAAAATTTTAAAAAGCCCAATTCACCCCCCCTCTTGGGCGTTTCGATCCTTACAATTGGTATCAGAGCCAGGTTGCTCATTGGATCATTCTAGCTTCACCGCTAGGGAGCGAAAATGGCCAAGAATGGGGGTTCGGTTCCTACCTTCGAGGGCAAGAATTTTGCTTATTGGAAAGCACGCATGCGCGCTTACCTTGAGGCAATTGCTCCCGAAGTGTGGGAAGCGACCCATGCGGGGTTTGGAAATCTTGACTATGTTGGTGACCAATTAAAATGGGATGCTAAGGCTAGAAATGCCATATATGAATGCATTAGTCAAGATGTCTTTGCTAGGATTGCTAGTAAAGAAAAAGCGTGTGAAATTTGGGCATGTCTAATTGAAATACATGAGGGCTCATCTCGGGTTAAAGAACTCAAATATCACATGCTTAAATCAAAATATGATGAATTTAAGATGTTTCCTCATGAGAATGTTAACCAAATGTTTTCTCGTCTAAATGTGCTCATTGAGGAAATTAACGCACTTGACATTGCTTCTCTTGGCAAGGGACTTATCAATCGCAAGATCCTCATGCTTCTACCCAAGCCCAAGTACAACATTATCAATTCAATGCTCCAAAAGGAGTCACTAGACAACATGGAAGTTTCGGAGCTCATTGGAGAAATTCATGCTCATGAGATGAGCGTACTTGGAATGATGGAGGAGTCATCATCAAAAACCATTGCTCTCAAGGCTTCAACCAAGAAGACAACTTCCAAGAAGAAGAAAGTGGTTGAGCCTAGCTCAAGTGAAGAAGAGCAAGAAACAAGCGAAGATGATGATGATGAACTTGCTTTGATGATGAGGAAATTCTCACGCCTCAACTCCAAGATTGCAAAGAAGGGATACTCTTTTGATCCTAAAAAGAAAGCCTTCTTGCCAAGAAAAGATGAAAACAAAACGTGCTACAATTGTGGTGATCTAGGCCACATATCATATGATTGTCCAAGACCGGACAAAAGGAAGGAAAATGGGAAGCATTACAAGCTAGAAGAAAGTGATGATGAAGAGGAGGTTAAGCCCAAACGTTCTTTTGGAAAGAAGAAATATGACAAAGGCAAGAAAACCAAGCTCTTTCCAAAGAAGAGAAAAGGGCCTCAAAAGGTCTTCATGTGTGAAGCCAATGAGTGGATCACGGATGAAGAATCAAGTGATGAAGATAGTGAAGATGAAGAAAACTTGGCGGGCCTCGCCGTCGTCAACAAGGATGACTCACCTCTTCGTCCACCTCCCATGTGCCTAATGGCGAAAGGTAACTCAAAGGTATGTGAAGATTCTAGCGATGATGATGATGAGCTTTCACCCGATGAATTAGCATCTATGATTAATGAATATCATGCCATTATAAAAAGGGAAAAGGCTAAGGTTAAGGCTCTTGAGCTAGCTCGAGCTAAGCTTGAAAGTGCCAACCTCGATTTGCATGATAAGTATGTAACCATACTTAAAGAGCATGACACGCTCAAATCAAATGTTAAGCAAATCGAGGAGGAGAATGCTCAAATCAAGCTTAAGTATCATGAGCTTGACTTAGCTAACTTAGCACTCTTGGCAAAGCACAATGAGTTGGTTCAAGAACATGAAGTGCTTAACCTTGCTGATGAAGCGATTGAACTTAAAGTGAAAAACACAAAGAAAGAAACCCTTGATGGCAAAATATCACCTAATTCACATGCCACTAATATTTTGGATGAGTCTTTGCCTTTGAAAGCAAGCCCTAGGGAGAAGGAGCTAATGGACGAAATTGAAAGTCTTCGCACTAGTGTGGCAAGACTTTCTAAGGGGGAGGACAAGCACAAGGAAATCCTCTACCAACAAGCTAAAGGCTTCCACAAGAGGGGACTTGGATCCTTCCCGGTGCCCAACAAAGGAAAGGTGCCCTCACCGGAGCTTAGGACAAGCTTCATCAAGGAAGTTGGTTCCTATTGCCAACATTGTGAGGTCACCGGACATCACACGAGGGAGTGTCCTCTTCCCAACCGTCCTTCTACCAAATTGCCTCCCAACTATAAATCTACGTTCAATGATTATCACTATCTATTGAGCAAAGTAGGTGGAAAAGTGAAGGCAAGGTTCATCGGCAAAGACATCAAGGGCATGAAGGGGAAGCTCCCCAAGCAACTTTGGGTTCCAAAAACACTTGTATCACACATACAAGGACCTAAGTTGGCTTGGGTTCCTAAACTCAAAAACTAACTTCATGTGTGTAGGTGAACTACAAAGCCGGAGGAAAGCATTGGGTACTCGATAGTGGGTGCACTCAACATATTACCGGTAATGATGGTATGTTCACCTCCATGGAAAACCCCGGCAATCATGAACAAGTCACCTTTGGTGATAACTCAAAGGGGAAGGTGATTGGTTTGGGTAAAATTGCTATTTCTCACGATTTGTCTATCTCTAATGTGCTTTACGTTAAGTCTCTTAGTTTTAATTTACTTTCTATTGCACAATTATGTGATCTTGGACTAACATGCACATTTGACAAGAATGGTGTTGTGGTGACTAGTGATTCAAGCAAAGAATTAATATTCAAAGGTTTTCGGCATGGACATCTCTACTTGGTGGACTTCTCCAACAAGGATGCTAACTTGACCACTTGTCTTTTCACCAAGACAAGTTTGGGATGGCTATGGCATCGGCGCATTGCTCACATTGGGATGAGCAAGCTCAAGAAGTTATTCAAGCTTGGGATGGTAACCGGCGTGAAGGATGTCACATTCGAAAAGAACAAGCTTTGTAGCGCATGTCAAGCCGGGAAGCAAGTTGCCTCACACCATCCGATGAAGACAATGGTGTCAACCTCCAAGCCACTTGAACTACTTCACATGGACCTCTTCGGACCGTCCACATACCAAAGCCTTGGCGGTAACCTTTATTGTCTTGTCATTGTTGATGACTACTCTCGGTATGCTTGGACACTGTTTCTAGGTGACAAGGGTGAAACTCCGGAAATCTTCAAGACCTTCGCTAAACGAGCGCAAAGGGAATTTCAACTTCCTATCATCAAGGTCCGGAGTGACAACGGCACCGAGTTCAAGAACTACAACATTGGGGAGTGGTGTGATCGTGAAGGCGTGAAGCACGAGTTTTCGGCCACATACACCCCTCATCAAAATGGTGTCGTTGAAAGGAAGAACAAGACTCTCATCACCCTAGCAAGAGCAATGCTTGATGACTATGGCACGTCGGAAAAGTTTTGGGCCGAAGCAATCAACACAGCGTGCCATGCCGCAAATAGGATCTACCTTCATCGACTACTTCAAAAGACCCCATATGAGCTCCTCATTGGGAGAAAGCCCAACATCTCCTACTTCCGAGTCTTCGGGTGCAAGTGCTACATCTACCGCAAGAAAAGGCTCGGTAAGTTCGAAAGAAGGTGTGATGTTGGCATCTTTCTAGGTTATGCGTCAAACTCAAAAGCATATCGAGTATTCAACCAAACCTCCGGGTTAGTTGAAGAAAGCTGTGATGTTGAGTTTGATGAGACTAATGGCTCCCAAGAGGAGAGTTTTGGTCATGATGATATAGATGATGAGCCTCTACGAGAAGCTATGAAGAACATGACCATAGGAGACATCAAGCCCGAAGTTGGGGAGAGCCATGATCAAGGGGGAGCCTCAAGTTCCAACATCAATACCTCCATGGCGCCTCAAATTGATGAAGAAGATAAGAAAAAAGATCCATTGCCAATGCAAGATTCACATGCCACACAACACCAAGAAGAAGAAGAAGTCCAAGGTCAAGTCCAACCACAAGACGAGCAAGATGCCTCACCACCACCAAGTGCCTCACAACCTCTTATGAGGCATGGGCGCATCTCCAAGGCACATCCGATGGATCAAATCATCGGAAGTCCGTCACGGGGAGTAAGTACTCGTTCTCGCCATGTTGCTTCATTTTGTGAGCACTACTCTTTTGTTTCGTGTGTAGAACCCACAAATATTGAGGAAGCACTCCAAGATCCCAATTGGGTGATGGCTATGCAAGAAGAACTCAACAACTTCACCCGAAATGAAGTTTGGGTATTGGAGGAGCGACCCAAGAACAAGAACGTCATCGGAACAAAGTGGGTGTACCGCAACAAGCAAGACGAGAATGGCGTGGTGGTCCGCAACAAGGCAAGGCTTGTGGCCAAGGGTTTTTCACAAGTAGAAGGACTAGATTTTGGGGATACCTTTGCCCCGGTCGCACGGTTAGAAGCTATTCGCATACTCCTTGCTTTTGCTTCACATCACAATATTATGCTTTATCAAATGGATGTGAAAAGTGCCTTCCTCAATGGTTATATTAACGAGCTTGTTTTCGTTGAGCAACCTCCCGGGTTTGAAGATCCGAGGAATCCTAACCATGTGTATAGGTTACACAAGGCGCTCTACGGGCTCAAGCAAGCACCTAGGGCATGGTATGAACGTCTTAGGGACTTCCTAGTCATGCAAGGATTCAAGATCGGGAGGGTGGACACCACACTTTTCACCAAGGACATCAACGGGGATTTATTTCTTTGTCAAATTTACGTTGATGACATTATTTTTGGCTCAACTAACAAATCTCTTAGTCTTGAGTTTGGCACCATGATGTCTAGGGAGTTCGAGATGTCAATGATTGGAGAACTCAATTTCTTCCTAGGATTCCAAATCAAGCAACTTCAAGAGGGGACTTTCATCTACCAAGAAAAGTACACCAAAGACCTCTTGAAGAAGTTTGAAATGGAAGATTGCAGCTCAAGAAGTACTCCAATGGCAACAAATTGTCATCTTGACGCGGACATGGACGGTAAACCTATTGATCAATCTCATTACCGTTCCATGATTGGTTCATTATTATATCTTACCGCATCTAGGCCCGATATCATGTTTAGTGTGTGCTTGTGTGCTCGCTTTCAAGCGGCACCTAAAGAATCGCATCGTAAGGCGGTCTTTAGGATACTTAGGTATCTCAAGCATACCCCAAGTGTAGGTTTGTGGTACCCCAAGAACGCTAGTTTTTATCTCTTGGGTTACTCGGATTCGGACTTTGCCGGATGCCGTGTGGATCGCAAGAGTACCTCCGGTGGGTGCCACTTACTTGGGCGTTCCCTAGTATCTTGGTCGAGCAAAAAGCAAAACTCCGTGGCTTTGTCCACCGCGGAGGCAGAATATATAGCGGCCGGTGCATGTTGTGCTCAAATTCTATATATGAAGCAAACCCTTTTGGACTTTGGAATTAAGTTTGATTGCGTGCCTCTCCTTTGTGACAATGAAAGTGCGGTTAAGATAGCTAGAAACCCCGTTCAACACTCCTGCACTAAGCACATAGATATTCGCCATCACTTCTTACGGGACCATGAGGCTAAAGGAGACATCTCTTTGCAAGGTGTTAGATCTGAAGAACAATTGGCGGATATCTTCACTAAACCACTTGATGAGAAAACTTTTTCTAGACTAAGAAGTGAATTAAATGTGCTAGATGCATCTAACGTCATGTAAGTTGCCATGTTCATGTAAGGTTGCATATCAAATAGGTCTTGTCTAACTCCCAAAGGATAGGGGCAAGCTAGAAATAGCTTTTCCTGAGGAAGCCTTTGGCAGGTTTAAACTTGGCAAGATAGATTTACATTACGCCTTGCATGATTCCTGCCATATAGACTTGCACTCATTCAATATCTTGCATCATTTTGGTTGGCATTGCATACGGTAGATTGTCACAAAGGGGAACCCACATCATGAGAAGGAGACTTGTTCAAAATGCAATATCTCAACTCATATGATGTGGATAGAGCAAAATTCTAAAGGTACATGCTTTAAAGAGATAGAAGTTTTCTATACTCTAGCTCACAAAGCATGGGCCTTACATTTTCATGGTTTCACTCCTAACCTTGTGTGTTCTCTTTGCTTAAGGGCTTAGCCAATATGTGGCGCTATATTTAAAGCCTTATATTAGAGGTTAGGAGTTGCCCAAAAAGTCCGAGGACCCATCCTTATCTTTGTGTTTAAGTCCAAGGACACATATGGGCAGTCTTAGATTTTCTGTAGTCATCGGATTATCCGATGCCAGGGCCAGCAGATCATCGGATCAATTGGTGCTTCAGTTCAAATCAGATGTCACAAATCAACCGATGAGTTCATTTCAGAAGACATCGGAGCATCCGGTGTTCAGTTTTCCTGGTGCCCTGCAGAAATCGACCGATGATCGCCACCTCAACGTCGGTCCAACCGGTGTTCAAAGAGAGTTTTTGGAACAACTCTCTGTTGAACTCGACCGATGCATCCTCCGATGATCATCGGTTCATCCGGTGTTTTATGCGCGGCTAGGGTTTGCCCGTGCAGTTTAAAAGGCGGTTCGGCCGCCCTTCGTTTTTTTTTCTTTTCCTTTCCCCGAGCTCCGCCGCCGCCCGACGCTCTCGCCGCCGTCCTCACGCCCCCCAAGCACCGCCGCCGCCGCCCTCCCTCAGGCGTCGCCGCCGCCGCCTCTCCTGCGCCACCGCCTTCCAGCAGCCGCCGCCACCACCTCTCCCGCGCCGCGCCGCCTCCCAGCCGCCGCGCCACCTCCCAGCCGCCTCCACCGCCTTCCAGCAGCCGCCACCGCCGCCTCTTCCGCGCACGCCGGCTCCAGGCGCCACCGTCAGCCCGTGCCAGCGCAGCCGCCGTTCCACCGCGCCACCGCAGATCGCCTTCCTCGCCGTCTCCCCTCCACCACTCGCCGCCGGCACGCATCACCCTCGCCGCTAGGGTTTCGCCGTACTTCGCCGTTCGTCGCTAAGATGGGTCGCGATCGCAAAGGAAAGGGGAAGGCTATTGAGGAGCCCGCCGCGAAGAAGCGCAAGATGTCCAAAGACGCGCGTCGTGCGGAGTTGGCCGCTCGCGCTGCCGAGGAGCGTGAGCGCGGCCATCGCGGTTCCTTACGGATCCGCGAGTCCCGGCAGAGGCAGGAGCAGCCTCCGATCCAGCCGGTGCCTCCCGAGGGCTCCGATGAGGAGGAGAGCGAGGTGCCGCCTCTCATCCGTCGGCGCACCCCGAGGACTCGTGGGGGTGGACAGACTCCTACGGCGAGTCGGCGCCCCTCTGCAGCTGACCGCGCCGAGGACAGAGAGGCCGAAAGGGCCATCCACCTGATGGACACAGCAGTCCGAGTCGCCGAAGACGTCAGACTCACTGACTACAGGAAGATGAAGGCAAGGCAACTAAAGAAGCTCAGATGGTCAGCGCTGATTGAGGAGTGGTTCCCGCGGCCTTGGGATGCTCGAGTTGACTCCCGGTTTTGGACCCTGACACAGGCGTCACTGTACGAGACTTACAGGCGTCGGGGTCACAAGCTATTCCAGCATAACAGCATTGACTGGGATCAGCTTGCAGTGGCAGCAGGACACGGGATCAGACCCCTTTTTGAGAGATACAGAGGACTAGCGGACTTGCTCTCACACCCGAGGAGTGCTTACGTCGAGGAGTGGGTTAGGGTGTTCTACGCGACACTCTACGTCTCTGAGGGTCGTCGCTCGATTCACTTCATGTTCATGGGGCGAATCCACGACGTATCTCGAGACCTGATGGGCAGACTGCTTGGTGTGGAGCTCTCCACTACGTGCCTGCACCAGATAGTCTACGGAGATGCAGATCCGCCGAGGAGGCCACTGACTGGAGGAGTGGCACCGCCCCTCGAGGAGATCAGAGGTCTGTTCACACAGCCGTTCACACCTGACCAGCCGAGAGTGCCAGCGCTTCTCACCCCAGCAGCTCGGACAGTTCACCACGTCCTCAGGCGTACCCTGCTACCGAGGTCCGGCTACTTGGAGGGATTCACGAGCCTTCAGCAGACCATCCTGTTCTATGTGATGAACGGGATGGAGTTCGACATAGTAGACATTCTGATCTGCGAGATGGAGGACGTGATCACCGACGGAGTTGGGATGCTTCGACAGCTGGTCTTTGGTCACTGGATCGGTCACCTTCTTCACCAGCTGGTTCCAGAGGACACTCTAGGAGTCTCTCAGCTGACGGAGATGCACGTGACCCGGTTCAGCCACTACCGAGTCCCCACTCCGGGAGACCGCCGCCTTGGACGACCCGTCGAGCGTGAGGTTCGAGCCAGACTATCAGAGGAGGACTGGGCAGAGCTGACTCAGGAGGACGCCGAGCTGGCACAGGCAGAGGCTCAGGGAGGAGACCTACAGCACGTATGGTCGGATAGCGACACTAGTGACAGTGTCGAGGAGTACTTCCCTCCTGCTCCTCCCTCACCGAGGCAGCACGACGCAGAGGCAGGAGGCTCAGCTGCTCCACCACCTACACCTCCTCCAGTGTCAGAGGCTCAGGTGACTCAGCCATCAGAGCTCACCACCTTACTTCAGCGGATGGCTCAGCAGCAGGAGCTGCAAGCAGCTCGACAGGAGCAGCTTCAGAGGCAGCAGCAGGAGATGCAGCTGGAGATCGCCCGTCAGAGGCGAGAGGACACCGACAGGTTCACCAACCTTGTGGATCAGATGACACGACGCACTCTGGACCAGCAGCAGCAGACTCAGCAGATGCTGTTGGGCATCCTGGGGTTGGTCACCAACCTCTACCAGCAGACTGGAGTGGCTCTTCCACCTCAGCACTTGGGACTCAGTCAAGCTCCAGGTGCACCCCCACTGGCACCAGCTCCAGTACTGCCACCGACGTCGCTCCAGTCCTCACCTCTTCCGGCAGTACCTCCACCGGCGTCAGCAGTCTCAGCGGATCCCCCAGCAGCTCCAGCTCCAGCCCCCACAGCAGCTCCAGCTCCTCCCGCTCCAGCTCCAGCACCAGCGACCTCCACCTCCAGCAGCTCCGGCGACAGCACCGTCGACGCCGACCATTTCACCATCGCCAGGAGCGCGCCTGAGTCGTAGTCACTCGACTTTCCTTTTTGGTGCCTTGATGCCAAAGGGGAAGAAGAGTTAGAGTCAGGGGGAGGTTAGAGGGGAGGTTAGCTTAGTTCTAGGGGGAGTACCAGGTTCTAGGGGGAGTGTCTATCCCTTTTTGCTACTTTATTGGAGATTATTATTATTTGCTATTATTGTACTCCGGGTACTACTCTGTGCTCTTACGCTTTATTAATTATTATTTGAGCCTTCGAGTCACTTGTGCTGCAATTTGTACTTGTTATGTTTCCTTTTTGAGCATTGCGTTTTAATTTCATACTCTACTCGTTGTGTTGTCATCAATCACCAAAAAGGGGGAGATTGAAAGCATCTAGGCCCCCGTGAGATATGGTTTCGGTGATTAATGACAACTGTTCGTAATTACTAATGAGTTCGTGGATGCAAGGTTTCACGTACATCACATCAAACATTAAATGAACTATCTATTCACACCATCTACTGCTCATTGGATACAAATGGAGACCCCTCAACGATCCATTCTAAGGGGTTATTCGATACTCATGAAAACTAAATGAAGAAATCATACAACGACTCTACTTTATCAAAATTGGCAACACAAGGAGCTCACACTTCATCGTAATATCATTTCAAACAAGTGTCAAAGAGGTCACTCAAGAAGATTTTAAAAGATCAACTCAAAACAACTCGAAGCAAACAAGTTGCATTCACCGGATCATCCGATGTCTTGCAAAATGACTACATCGGTCGAATTTGAGTTGGCAGAAGAAGAAGACCTCAGAGCCCAGTACACACCGGATCATCCGATGTGAAGGAAGTGGCACATCGGTTGATTTCAACAGAAGGATAATTTATGAGTAATTATGAAGATCAACTCACCGGATCATCCGATGATAAAGTAAGTGAACATCGGTCAATTTCAACCGAAACATTATTTCTGAACCAATTCTGAAGATCAACTCACCGGATCATCCGATGATGAGTTAAAGTAACATCGGTCGATTAAAAGATCCAACGGTTATATCCAACGGTCACATCTGACACATGACATCAGCTAATTTGGAATTCGACCGATGATCATATAAAGGGGTGCATCGGAGGATCCGATGTTAACTGACAAAAGTCTGCCCACTTTTCCAACGGCTATCTCGTGTGGGCTGGCTATAAATACCCCTCCAACCGGCCATTTCGACAAGTCTTGATCACCAGAGCCTCTCTAGACATTCTCAAGCATTCAAGACCAAGAGCTACCACTTCCACACTTCAAAACCTCTTGCACTCCAACTATAGGTTATATCTAGCGAGAGAGAAGCTTGTGTGCGTCCATTCTTGGTGATTGGAATCTCTAGGCTAGTGGGAGAGAGTGTCTTGGTGACTTCTCTCACCTTGTAAACGTTGGAGGAAGAAGAGATCACTCCGGAGCTTACCAAGGTGTTTGTGGAAGCCCGGAAGATCACCGTTGTACAAGGCTTGAGCTCCACCTTGCCGGTGAAGGCGAACGGAGAAAGAATAGTGGATTCCCTCGTCTTGGTGACTTGGGAGTGGCTATACCCTTTGGTGGGTGCCACAACATGGACGTAGGAAGATTTTTGTGATCTTACCGAACCACGGGAAAAATCGCCGTGTCTCCGAGTCTCCGCGGGAGTTTGCATTCTTCTCCTCACCCCTTACTATTACGCTTTTACTATTCCGCACTTAACTCTCTTGCTTGCGTAGTTAGTTTGCATAGGGAATTGGGCTTCAACCATTAAAGTTTTAAATTGCGCTAAAATTTTAAAAAGCCCAATTCACCCCCCACTTGGGCGTTTCGATCCTTACAAAGTTGACTTTCAAAGTAGGAGACTTCGTATACCTTAAGGTATCGCCTATCCGAGGCCAACAACGTTTCAACATCAAAGGCAAGCTAGCACCTCGCTACATAGGACCATTTAAGATTTTGGACAAGCGAGGAGAAGTAGCCTATCAACTAGAGCTCCCAACGCACCTCTCCGACATACATGACGTGTTTCATGTATCCCAGCTCAAGAAGTGCTTAAGAGTACCAGAGGAGCAAATACCAATGGAAGAGCTTGAACTTCAAAAGGACCTGACTTATGCAGAACACCCTGTCCAAATTTTGGACGTAAAAGAAACGGTCACCAGGAACAAAGTGATCCGATGGTGCAAAGTACAATGGAGCCATCACACCGAAGCTGAAGCCACATGGGAGCGTGAAGAAGACATCAAGACAGAATTTCTCCATCTGTTCTCGACTAACGAACCTCGAGGGCGAGATTCAATTTAAGGGGGATAGATTTGTGACACCCTCATTTTTGGGTTTCAGCATATATTCCTGTTTATGAAGAGAAAACATTTTAAGAGAAGTTGGAACACCATCAAAAGAATAGCCAAAAAGAGCCAAATCCAGTTCACAGAGAACACCGAAGACAACTTCCGCGGCTCGCTGGCCACGTGGCGTGTTCGGAGCTCATCCCTGCAAAGTGGGGAGAGGTCCGCCGCTAAACTGACTACGTGGCAGGATCGGGGCTCATCTCCGCTAAGAGGGAGAGCTCCGACCCTGAGGAACACGTGTTGCTCGGAGCTAGCCTCTGCGGAAGAAGCAAAGGCATTTCCGCAGGACATATGTCACTTTCAAAGCTAGCCACCATGGAAATCAGAGGACCAGTCGCGCGGGATACGTGTCGATCTCGGAGCTCACCTCTGAGAGGTCCGGTTCCATTGAACACATGTCGCCACCGGAGCTTATCTCTGGGAGGTCCGTCACAGTTGGACACGTGTCGACCTCGGAGCTTGTCTCTGAGAAGAGAGGAAAGGTCCGGCACTGACAGTGGCATGTGCGGAGCCCACCTCCGAAGGAGAGGGAGGTCTTGCTCGCTTGACACGCGGCACAACCGGAGCTCGTCTCTGCAGAAAAGGAGAGACCAGGCCCCGATGGACATGTGGAGCTTCCGGAGCTCATCACCGAAGAGGTAACGAGTTCTGGAGCGGTTTTGGATTCTGTACGCGTAGAAATATTGGTACGGAGAAGAAACCGACCTGAATTCCACAATGTTACCGTACCAAATCCACTAAAGATAAGATGTTAAGATTTAACGACGATCTAAATAGAGCTCTTATTCAAAGTCCAATCAGATTAGGACTCTTCTTCTCCTGATTATAAATAAAACCCAGAACCCTTGGCCGAAACCACGAACTTATTTTCCAACTCCTAAGACGACGACTTAGAGCCCTAGCCCCAACTCACCGAGAAGGCCATCGACGGAGTTCAGCAAGGAAGATCGGCGGAAGAGAGCCCAACGATCTGAGAAGGACCCGAGACCGAGAAGAACGTAAGGTAGGTCTCCGATACCACCTCACGACATCGTTGTGTTTTCTTTGCATCTGTTCTTCGATTCCTTTTGAACAGAAGCATTCTCGTGGACAGATCACTTGTTGATCGGGTTGATCTAAAGACAAGGTCATCGCCACATCCACATTTGATGCGAACATGTCACACCCGGTTTTTCCGAAGAACAACCAAGTGAATATCACATGTATGCCAGGATCATTTTCTCATACATGTGATGACAAATAGTGAAGCATCATTTATTACAAGCCAGGTGTCGAATATAAGTAAGTCTTACATCACAAATGTCTCAATGGACACTAATGCTTCATCACAAGTAAATAAACTAGCAGCGGAATATTATTCTTTAGGGCTCCATCACAGGCGTTGCCCGGGGGTCTTCATGAACCTAAAAACCTTCTTCGGGTCCAAAGTCTTGGTCATTATACACCACCTCATTATCTTGACCTGAGCAGCAATATAAACCAACAAATATGCAAGGTTGAGTACCAATGGTACTCAGCAAGTGTGGGAAAAATTATATCATGCATGGCTAGAACAAGGAGAGGTTGAACTCATGGTTAAAGCACTACGCAATTAATACCTATCACCTTAGCTTATTAAGCACCTACATTACTACACAGGTGAAATGGTTCCAATCTCCCATCCCATCATCATAATCCAATAACCATAACATCATTTCCAATGTTAAGCTCCCCGCTTAACATTCACAACCATCAGTCCTCTAATCATGAATAAGTCCAGGCCGCTCTTAACCGTGAGCACGGCTGTCAAGACAGTTTTGACTCTGCAGAGTTTGTACCACTGTACCCACAAGTAGTGATTTCATCCCCCGTTGCCGGGTGGACTAAAAGAACCTCCATTATGCCAGTGGCTACGAACCACATTCACACTTCCCAGGTGTGTGGCCAAGAGATCACTACGAAGGCTTTACAAAGGGATTCCCGACGAGCGTGGGCCCACTGAGGTTTCACCCCTAACAGCATACAAGAGGCTCCAACCCCGCTGCAGTGGCCCCCTCTTGAGCCTTGCGGTTCATATGGCAGTTCAGCTGACTCCTATTCCCCGCACCATCCAACACACCCATACTACGCCAGGGATACACCTAATTAATTGGCTAAGCTGCCCCATCTCAGCATGTGGTTGGCACTGTAAAGCCGGGTTACATGCTCCATGAACCGGTCCTTAGGATCCAGGCAAGTACTAAACACAAACCCAAGTCTCGTGCACCCAGCACACAACCAAAACATCCAACTTGCCTTGATCCCTACCTCTACATAACTCACAATAGCTCATTCAAGAGTATGGTAATATAAACTGATGATCTCATATCCCAAATATCCCATTCTAAGCATGGCTAAGCATATGCATGTAAACAAATAACATGACAAAACAAATCCCAACCCAAGCTTCAAGGAAACAAGGTAATGCAATTCTAGGGAAAACTTTCCTAGCATGGGTTTCATATTTCATTTGACAATGCAAATAATTCTATCTACACATCCTAGCATAGGATCAAAGTGGTCAAGGACACTTGCCTCCTTCTTGCTGCTCTTGAAATGGGTAGTCCTGATCTTGGAAACTGATAGCTTGCTCTTGAACAGGTTCTACTTCATACCATCACACATAGCAAAAGAAAAACAACAATCATAAGACATAGTTCACACTTCTACTTCATACAAACCACACATTCACATTTATGAAAGTTTCTTTACCATTTTATGTGTTGTGGATACTCTATGTGTGTTGATTTGGGGCTTGCATACACTTTTATTTACATGTGTATGATTCCTACTTTGGTGTTCATATTTATACTCACATACTATATATATATATACATGTATATATGTGTGTTTCAGTTTTAAATAAATTCCTTATATATTAAACTACCAAGTATGTATGAAAAGTATTTTTCTTCTCCATATGTGCCTTCATAATTTCTGTCAACCCTAAACTGAATTCTTTGTATTTTAGAAACTCCATTTATCATTTACTAGTTTCTATATTTTTAGATTTATATTCTTATGCATAATTGTGCATTTTATTATTAAATTAGTAATACACACTACCTAAAAAGATTAGGTTCTGGTCCTAAATAATTTAAGATCATATTTTGACCTTGGCTTCTGATGTATACTATTTCATAATTATTTTCCCTATTTTTCTTTAACTATTCTTTACTTAAAAATGTGTCCCTATACTATTAAATGTGAATAATAGACGAAACAGATTTATTTCAGCCCAAAATATATTTTTATCTCACTCCAAAGTTTTCTAAGTACTGAGAAAGTTTTTAATAATTTTGACAATTATGTTTGTCCCCCTTTTTAATATTTAACACTAGTTACATATTCAATTTTCTAAATTAAATACTAAACAGGGCTAAAATAATGAATTCACCCCAATACAGGGTCTATAATATTATTTTCATAATTTCCAGGGGTCTAGCTACACTTTTCAGAGGTGTTTTTCTTAATTTCTATTAAGTCTAGGGGCTAAAACTGATTTTTAAATGAATTTACATGATTTTCTGGAGTTCCAGGGGCTAGATCTGAAGTTTCCGGGGCTAGCTCTCAATTCCAGAGAACCCCAGGGGGTAGCACGTAAGAATTCCAGTCTTTATAACGCGGGGCTGACGTGGACCGTCTGATTTTAAACCGACGGCTGAGATTATAAGATCGAACCGGTACGCGGGGTTTTAAAGTCTACCGTGCGATTTAAAATAAACGGCGCACAAGCGGCCACGTCGCTCTGATTGAGCGCGGGCGGCGCTGCCGGCGGCGCACGGCGGCGGGAAGCGGCGATTTCGCCGGAAACTTTCGGATCCTCGAGAATTCTGCCTAGAACTGTGATCTTATGGCCTAGATCGGTAGAGGGGAGGTCAGGGATCTCACCTCGGGGGTTTTCTCGAGCTCGGGGGTCCTGGAAAATGCTCGGCGGCGAGGTCCGAGGCAAAACCACGGCGAAGCTCGTCGGAGCTGGATTTGCACCGTAAGTCTTCGGGTTTTCTGCACCTGCAAAGTTCCCCGGAGGCGGTGGATCAAGACCAACGAGTTAGATCAGATTTTCCGAGCTTAGATCGGCCGGAATTCACCGGCGAAGTCTCGGTGCTCACCGGCGTGAAAATCGGCGATCGCGTGAGAAAAACTGATCGGATCGGTGGTTTTTATAGCCGGGGGAGGGCGGTGGTTCTGTTGTGATCGAGTTAGAGTCCTCAGGGTCCAGAATTCGGCTGCGGGACACGGTTTCCCGATCGGTTGCGATCGCGCGCGCGGGGGAGAAGTCCGGGGTCGCGGGGTTAGGGATGACAGGCGGGTCCCACCCGTCAGCGAGGGGCAGCGCGGCGCGCGCGGGGGCGGGCTGCGCGGGGGTTTGCTGGGCCGGCTGGGGTTTCGGCCCACTGGCCAGTTTTTTTCCGGTTTTCCTTTTTCTTTTTCCATTTCTTTTCTGTTTTGAGTCTAATTTGAATTCCAGTTTGAATTTGAATTTTTGCAAAACATGCAACACGTCCAAAAATTTCTAAATTCCCCTCTGAACATGGTTTATGGTTCTAAATCAAAATTTGAGTTTTGACTAAAAATTTGGGGTGTTACAGCTCTACCCCCCTTAAAAGAAATCTCGTCCTCGAGATTGGTGTTTCTAAGAAAACAATTCCGGAAATTGTGCCTTAAGCTCATCTTCCCGTTCCCAGGTGGCTTCCTCTTCTGAGTGATGCTTCCACTGCACCTTGCACATCCTGATTCTCTTATTTCTGGTGAGGCGTTCCGTTGTCTCCAAAATCTTGTATGGTTGCTCGGCATAAGACAAATCCTCAGCTACATCCACTTCATTCATGGGTAACACCTCCTCAGGCGTCCTCAGACATTTCTTGAGTTGCGACACATGGAACACATCGTGCACGTCCGACAGATGAACCGGCAACTCTAGTTGGTACGCCACTTCGCCTTTTCTTTCCAAAACTTGAAAGGGTCCGATGTATCGAGGTGACAACTTCCCTTTCACCTTGAATCGACGAAGTCCTCTGATAGGGGACACCTTGAGATAAACATAGTCTCCCACGTTGAAAACGAGCTCTCTTCTTCGTACATCAGCATAACTCTTCTGGCGTGTCTGTGCTATCCTCAAGTTGTTGCGAATCTCCCTCACCTTTGCCTCGGCTTCTTGTAGCACTTCTGGACCAAACACTTTACTTTCTCCTGTTTGGTTCCAAAATAGGGGAGTTCTGCATTTCCTCCCATACAAAGCTTCAAACGGTGACATCTTCATACTAGCTTGATAACTGTTGTTATAGGAAAACTCCGCATACGGTAGGTTCTTGTCCAGACTCCTATTGTTTTTGAGTGCACATGCCCTCAACATATCTTCAAGGATCTGATTGGTTCTCTCCGTCTGTCCGTCAGTTTGGGGATGATAGGCAGAACTGAAATTCAGATGGGTTCCCATGGTTTCATGCAACTTTTGCCAAAACCTCGAGGTGAACTGTGTCCCTCGTTCCGACACTATCTTCTTTGGCACTCCATGGCAACACACAATCCTTGACATGTACAATTCTGCCAATTTGGATCCGCTGTAGCTTTCTTTCACCGGAACGAAATGAGCTACTTTGGTTAGCCTATCAATAATGACCCATATTGAATCATACCCGGATTGGGTCCTAGGCAATCCCACGACAAAATCCATGCTGATTTCTTCCCACTTCCATTCAGGCACTTTGAGTGGTTGCAGCAATCCCGCGGGTCGTTGATGTTCTGCTTTCACCAACTGACATGTGTCACATAGGGCAACATGTTCCGCGACATCTCGCTTCATGCCATACCACCAATACCTGCTTTTAAGGTCCTGGTACATCTTCGTACTCCCAGGATGAATGGAATAGTCGGAATCGTGAGCCTCCTTCAAAATTAATTTACGAATCTCCTTTACTTCTGGCACACAGATCCTTTTCCCGTGCCACACCGTTCCTTGTTCATCCTCTATAAAACCAGGAGCTTTATTTTCCTTGATGAGTTGTCTGATCTCTTGTATCTTCTCATCATTCTTTTGTCCCTCGCGTATGTCTCGCTCAAGTGTGGAGTCCACTTCCATGGCGATGGCTTCACCACTATTTACTAGACATAGATTGAGCCTTATAACCTCGTCTTTCAATTCTGCAGGCATGTCCTTCAAGCTCAACTTATTGACCTGCACTTTCCGACTCAAAGCATCGGCCACGACGTTTGCTTTCCCGGGATGATAGTTGATGCCTACATCAAAGTCATTGATTAGCTCTAACCATCTCCTTTGTCTAAGGTTGAGATCTGGCTGTGTGAATATGTACTTCAAACTCTTATGATCCGTATATATCTCTGTCCTCTTCCCCATCAAATAGTGCCGCCAAATTTTCAACGCGTGTACCACTGCAGCTAGTTCTAAGTCATGTGTAGGATAGTTCTTCTCGTGCTTCCGAAGCTGCCGGGATGCATATGCCACGACATGTCCCTCTTGCATGAGAACACATCCCAACCCGTTTCCAGAGGCATCGCAGTACACCGTGAAATTCTTCTGCATATCTGGCATAACCAACACGGGGGCTGTTGTCAATCTCTTCTTTAGCTCCTGAAAGCTTGTATCGCACTGTGGCGTCCAGGTGAATGTGATTCCCTTTTCCAACAGTTTGGTGAGAGGTCTCGAGATCTTGGAGAATCCCTCAATAAACCGTCGATAGTATCCAGCCAATCCCAAAAAGCTTCGAACTTCCCCGACATTTTCAGGGGTTTTCCACTTCTGGATATCTTCGATTTTGGCAAGATCTACGGAGATTCCTCCCTCCGAGATTATATGTCCTAAAAAGGGAACTCTCTTCAGCCAAAACTCACACTTGCTCAACTTAGCATATAGTTGGTGTTTTCTCAGCCTCTGTAATACCAACCTTAGATGTTTCTCATGTTCTTCTTCATCTTTGGAGAAGACGAGAATATCATCTATGAAAACCACCACAAATTTGTCCAGATATTCCATGAATACCTTGTTCATGAGGTACATGAAATATGCCGGGGCATTGGTTAGCCCGAAAGGCATGACAGTGTATTCATACAGTCCGTACCGAGATACGAAAGCTGTATTGGGAATATCAGATTGCCTTATCTTGAGTTGGTGGTATCCCGACCTGAGATCAATTTTCGAGAACACACAAGCTCCCCTCAACTGATCAAACAAGTCTTCAATGCGGGGTAATGGGTACTTGTTCTTGATGGTTACCTCATTCAAGGCACGGTAATCCACGCATAACCTTTGGGTTCCATCTTTCTTAGGCACAAATATCACCGGAGCTCCCCATGGTGAGGAACTAGGGCGAACATACCCCTTTTCCGTCAATTCTCTCAAATGATCCTTGAGCTCTTCTAGCTGCTTGGAGTCCATTCGATAAGGTCTCTTGTATATCGGGGCTGTTCCCGGTACTAGCTCAATCGCGAATTCCACGTCACGGTCGGGAGGCATTCCTGGCAACTCCTCCGGAAAAACATCTGGATATTCCCTGATAGTCCTGATTTCCTCAACTTTCACCTCCACTTGATTTAATTTAATGTCCCTCCTAGGCTCGTGTATCGTTATGAACTTTACTCTTGTGCCACTAGGGTGAGTTAGTTCCACCGTTCTGGTCGAACAATGGATGATTCCATTATGTTTGGTCAACCAATCCATACCCAAAATAATATCTATCCCTTGTGAATCGATCACTATGAGGTTAGCGGTAAATACTACCCCATTAATGTCTAGGTTCACTTTGGGACACACTTGTCTTGTCCTTATTTCTCCACCTGGAGAATTTACCGCTAGCATATGGTTCATTTGTGTGGTTGCTAGGTCATGCTTCTTAACAAACCCTTGAGCAATGAACGAATGGGTAGCACCAGAATCAAACAGCAGAGTTGCAAGGTGTAAATTGGCAGGAAACTTACCAACTACCACGTCGGGTGCCTCTTGTGCTTCCTCCATAGTGACGTGGTTCACCCGTCCTCTCATTACGTTCTGCTGCTGTGGCTGCGTGGGCTTCTTCTTTGGACACTTATGGGCGTAGTGCCCCACTTCACCACAGCTGAAACATTGCACCCCAATCTTAGATGCTTGGCCCTTGTTGTCTTGGGGTTGGTTTGGGGGTCCTTGCACTGCTGGTCGAGGTGGATATGAGGGGCGAGGCTGCTGTACAAACTGACGTTGCGGCTGTGCTGGTGCTGCGGGAGGCCTTTAGTTTGGGTTGTACCCTCTTGGTGCTGAATAGGGTACCGCAGCACGGCTCGTCTGCCCCATAGGTTGCTGCATCATACGTGGGCGGGTGTTGCTCCCTGAGGCTTGATGTGACCACCCAGCCTTCCTCTTATTCTCATTTTCAAGGGCCTTCAACTTCCTTTCCACCACAAATGCTCTGTCCACCATCTTTTGAAAGCTCTCATACTCATTTGAGGACATTGCACACTGCATCTCTGCGGTAAGTCCTTCCACGAAACAATCTTGCTTCTGCTCATCAGTCTCTATGTCTCATGGAGCATAACGGGATAGTTGAGTAAATTTAGTGAGGTATTCCCTCACCGTCATGTTTCCCTGCTGCAGTCCCAAAAACTCCTTCCTCTTGTTTTTGAGTTCACCTCTTGGGATGTAATGGTTGCGGAAGCTACGCTTGAACTCTTCCCAAGTGATGCTCTCCGGGTCATGATGGGCGGCCACGTAGGCGGTCCACCAATCAGCAGCAGGTCCTTGCAATTGATGAGAGGCAAACAGCACCCTCTCATACCCTTGGCATTGTATGATCCTCATCTTACTTTCAATGGTCTTCAGCCAATCATCTGCCTCCAGAGGTTCAGCAGCACTTGCAAACTTTGGAGGTTGAGTTCCTAGAAACTCACTCAACCTTGGTTGGCGTGGTGCAGCTTGTGGAGGTGGAACTTGATGCAAGTTGGCCACTACTTGAGTCAAGTTCTGGATGAGCTGATTTTGATTCTCCAGCATTTGGTGGAGAGGATCAACTTCTTCACGGCGACCACCCCGGTTCTGGCCTCCAGAAAGATGAGAGTTGCATGCCTCATCATTGTTGTTGGCGGGGTTGGCAGCACGTCCTTTTCCTCTTCCGGCCATCTGGCAGAATCAACAAATGTTAATTTGAAAGCATTTAGTATCATCTTACTACTTTCACTTGTTTGTACTTTGAAGTGTTGAAGTTTTGTTAAAATCTTACGTGGGTTTTATATCTCACACCCAATAAATGCACTATTATTTCCTGTGGGTTCACACACCAAAGCAAAACAATCTGAAGACGAGGCTGTGGACACTTGCTCATGGCTTCCACAACTCACGTCACACACCAAGCATTATCACACCATTAACTACGTAACGACTCGACTACTCGACCTCTTGCTAGCTAGGGGAAAGACTCTACACTACACATCCTCTTGAGCTGGCTCCTCGGGATCTTCCTCTTCATTTCGGCTACCTTCTGACTCTGCTTTGGGTGGGGAGGCTGCTGGTGGAGAAGTGCGACGACGCCTGATCGCTCAGCGATCCGGGGAGTCAGGGGTCCATGGATCACTTACGGTGACACACAGTTCATTCCCATCTCCTCTTTCTCTCGCCTTTAAGCAAGCTCGCAGCAATGCCTCCGTCTCCTTCAGGGTATCTCGGACATCCTGAAGCTCTTGTTGACACTCCTGCAGTCGAGTGCTGAGCATAGCAGCATCCTCCAAGCACAAGTCCATGTGCTCATGGGAAGTCCCTTGCTGCACCGGTGGGTACTTGTACTCCGTGGTACCACTCTCACGTTGGAGGACATACACGTACTCAGTTTTGTCCAAGTGGCGACGATAGATGTGGCTCTGGCAGGTGATGGCCTCCCAAGTGACATCTCTCTCCGCGTCAACTTGTGTTGCTCGACAAGCTGGAGAGTGGTGGATCTTAAGCAGCTGATTCTCGTGTATAATCCTCATCTCCGATCTCCATTCTTCCCTCTTCTCACGGATGGTCCTGGTGGAGTTATAGTGGATGATGAGCTTGCCTGTATTGCCGGCGGCTTCGAGCATACGTCGAAGACGGCGCAACAAATCTCCCACTGCCAATCCGTAGGAAAGGTACGTCACTGGACGACTCTCCTCTCTTTCAGCAAGGGCAACTACGGGAACTCTCCCTCCCGTGGATTTACGAGCGGTGCGAATCATGCGAACCATCTAAAACAAAAGAATTTAAAATTAGGTTAGATAAAATTTCAAACAAAAATCCTATTTTTTTGAATGAAAGTTGGGGTAAGATGAAGAAAATGATTCTTTTGATAACACTTTTTCACCCACACCTTGGAAAATAGTTTTTAAGAAAATAGGGCCCTTAAATACGTCCATTCCTACCTAGGTCCACGTTCCTACGGGCAACCTTGGCTCTGATACCACCTCTGTCACACCCGGTTTTTCCGAAGAACAACCAACTGAATATCACATGTATGCCAGGATCATTTTCTCATACATGTGATGACAAATAGTGAAGCATCATTTATTACAAGCCAGGTGTCGAATATAAGTAAGTCTTACATCACAAATGTCTCAATGGACACTAATGCTTCATCACAAGTAAATAAACTAGCAGCGGAATATTATTCTTTAGGGCTCCATCACAGGCGTTGCCCGGGGGTATTCATGAACCTAAAAACCTTCTTCGGGTCCAAAGTCTTGGTCATTATACACCACCTCATTATCTTGACCTGAGCAGCAATATAAACCAACAAATATGCAAGGTTGAGTACCAATGGTACTCAGCAAGTGTGGGAAAAATTATATCATGCATGGCTAGAACAAGGAGAGGTTGAACTCATGGTTAAAGCACTACGCAATTAATACCTATCACCTTAGCTTATTAAGCACCTACATTACTACACAGGTGAAATGGTTCCAATCTCCCATCCCATCATCATAATCCAATAACCATAACATCATTTCCAATGTTAAGCTCCCCGCTTAACATTCACAACCATCAGTCCTCTAATCATGAATAAGTCCAGGCCGCTCTTAACCGTGAGCACGACTGTCAAGACAGTTTTGACTCTGCAGAGTTTGTACCACTGTACCCACAAGTAGTGATTTCATCCCCCGTTGCCGGGTGGACTAAAAGAACCTCCATTATGCCAGTGGCTACGAACCACATTCACACTTCCCAGGTGTGTGGCCAAGAGATCACTACGAAGCCTTTACAAAGGGATTCCCGACGAGCGTGGGCCCACTGAGGTTTCACCCCTAACAGCATACAAGAGGCTCCAACCCCGCTGCAGTGGCCCCCTCTTGAGCCTTGCGGTTCATATGGCAGTTCAGCTGACTCCTATTCCCCGCACCATCCAACACACCCATACTACGCCAGGGATACACCTAATTAATTGGCTAAGCTGCCCCATCTCAGCATGTGGTTGGCACTGTAAAGCCGGGTTACATGCTCCATGAACCGGTCCTTAGGATCCAGGCAAGTACTAAACACAAACCCAAGTCTCGTGCACCCAGCACACAACCAAAACATCCAACTTGCCTTGATCCCTACCTCTACATAACTCACAATAGCTCATTCAAGAGTATGGTAATATAAACTGATGATCTCATATCCCAAATATCCCATTCTAAGCATGGCTAAGCATATGCATGTAAACAAATAACATGACAAAACAAATCCCAACCCAAGCTTCAAGGAAACAAGGAAATGCAATTCTAGGGAAAACTTTCCTAGCATGGGTTTCATATTTCATTTGACAATGCAAATAATTCTATCTACACATCCTAGCATAGGATCAAAGTGGTCAAGGACACTTGCCTCCTTCTTGCTGCTCTTGAAATGGGTAGTCCTGATCTTGGAAACTGATAGCTTGCTCTTGAACAGGTTCTACTTCATACCATCACACATAGCAAAAGAAAAACAACAATCATAAGACATAGTTCACACTTCTACTTCATACAAACCACACATTCACATTTATGAAAGTTTCTTTACCATTTTATGTGTTGTGGATACTCTATGTGTGTTGATTTGGGGCTTGCATACACTTTTATTTACATGTGTATGATTCCTACTTTGGTGTTCATATTTATACTCACATACTATATATATATACATGTATATATGTGTGTTTCAGTTTTAAATAAATTCCTTATATATTAAACTACCAAGTATGTATGAAAAGTATTTTTCTTCTCCATATGTGCCTTCATAATTTCTATCAACCCTAAACTGAATTCTTTGTATTTTAGAAACTCCATTTATCATTTACTAGTTTCTATATTTTTAGATTTATATTCTTATGCATAATTGTGCATTTTATTATTAAATTAGTAATACACACTACCTAAACAGATTAGGTTCTGGTCCTAAATAATTTAAGATCATATTTTGACCTTGGCTTCTGATGTATACTATTTCATAATTATTTTCCCTATTTTTCTTTAACTATTCTTTACTTAAAAATGTGTCCCTATACTATTAAATGTGAATAATAGACGAAACAGATTTATTTCAGCCCAAAATATATTTTTATCTCACTCCAAAGTTTTCTAAGTACTGAGAAAGTTTTTAATAATTTTGACAATTATGTTTGTCCCCCTTTTTAATATTTAACACTAGTTACATATTCAATTTTCTAAATTAAATACTAAACAGGGCTAAAATAATGAATTCACCCCATTACAGGGTCTATAATATTATTTTCATAATTTCCAGGGGTCTAGCTACACTTTTCAGAGGTGTTTTTCTTAATTTCTATTAAGTCTAGGGGCTAAAACTGATTTTTAAATGAATTTACATGATTTTCTGGAGTTCCAGGGGCTAGATCTGAAGTTTCCGGGGCTAGCTCTCAATTCCAGAGAACCCCAGGGGGTAGCACGTAAGAATTCCAGTCTTTATAACGCGGGGCTGACGTGGACCGTCTGATTTTAAACCGACGGCTGAGATTATAAGATCGAACCGGTACGCGGGGTTTTAAAGTCTACCGTGCGATTTAAAATAAACGGCGCACAAGCGGCCACGTCGCTCTGATCGAGCGCGGGCGGCGCTGCCGGCGGCGCACGGCGGCGGGAAGCGGCGATTTCGCCGGAAACTTTCGGATCCTCGAGAATTCTGCCTAGAACTGTGATCTTATGGCCTAGATCGGTAGAGGGGAGGTCAGGGATCTCACCTCGGGGGTTTTCTCGAGCTCGGGGGTCCTGGAAAGTGCTCGGCGGCGAGGTCCGAGGCAAAACCACGGCGAAGCTCGTCGGAGCTGGATTTGCACCGTAAGTCTTCGGGTTTTCTGCACCTGCAAAGTTCCCCGGAGGCGGTGGATCAAGACCAACGAGTTAGATCAGAGTTTCCGAGCTTAGATCGGCCAGAATTCACCGGCGAAGTCTCGGTGCTCACCGGCGTGAAAATCGGCGATCGCGTGAGAAAAACTGATCGGATCGGTGGTTTTTATAGCCGGGGGAGGGCGGTGGTTCTGTTGTGATCGAGTTAGAGTCCTCAGGGTCCAGAATTCGGCTGCGGGACACGGTTTCCCGATCGGTTGCTATCGCGCGCGCGGGGGAGAAGTCCGGGGTCGCGGGGTTAGGGATGACAGGCGGGTCCCACCCGTCAGCGAGGGGCAGCGCGGCGCGCGCGGGGGCGGGCTGCGCGGGGGTTTGCTGGGCCGGCTGGGGTTTCGGCCCACTGGCCAGTTTTTTTCCGGTTTTCCTTTTTCTTTTTCCATTTCTTTTCTGTTTTGAGTCTAATTTGAATTCCAGTTTGAATTTGAATTTTTGCAAAACATGCAACACGTCCAAAATTTTCTAAATTCCCCTCTGAACATGGTTTATGGTTCTAAATCAAAATTTGAGTTTTGACTAAAAATTTGGGGTGTTACACAACAGATCTAGCTTCAAATTTATCAAGATTACCATGTTTCTTAACAAAGCATTTGCAACCAAAGACCCTAAAGTGTGTGACACTAGGTCTATGTCCAAACCTGAGCTCATATGGTGTTTTACCTAGCTTAGCACGCAAGAAAACAAGATTTGAGACATAACAAGAGGTTGCAATTGCATCAGCCCAAAATTTCCTAGGAGTTTGATATTCATCAAGCATAGTCCTAGCCATCTCAACTAAGTTTCTGTTCTTTATCTCTACACCACCGTTTTGTTGCGGTACATATGGTGAAGAAAATTGATGATTTATTGCATTTTCAGCACAAAAGTGATCAAACGATTGATTTTTAAAATCGGTTCCATTATCACTTCTAGTTGCTCTTAAAGATCCTGGGTGATCAATTGATAATATAAGAAGTAAAGTTCTAAAGAGACTAAAAGCTTCATTCTTAGATGCCATAAAGTAAACCCAAGAGTATCTAGAATAGTCATCAACAATCACAAGAACATACCATTTTCCTCCAAAGGATTGAACACGTGAAGGTCCTACGGTGTCAAGGTGTAAAAGTTGACCCGGTTCAGTTGTCATGGTCATTGTGAGAGGAGCATGTGAACTTGCAACCATCTTAGCATGTCTACAAGAAGAGCACACAATTTCTTTGTCCACTTTAAGCTTAGGCAGCCCAGGCATGCGATCAAGAGCACTAACACGCATGAGATGATCAAAGCCTACGTGACCAAGTCTACGATGCCAAAAATATAAATCTTTGGAATCATTTGCAACTAGACATCTATGCTTAGAGGAAGATATGTCAAAATCAGCTTTAAAAACTCTTCCAAACCGAGACATGTTAAAGATAAGCTCACTATTTGAACCTACAATTTTGTAGCAGTTTTTATTGAGAATAATTTCCAGATTTTCATCTAGCAATTGTGAAACAGAAAGCAAGTTGTATTTCAAATTTTTGACAAGTGCCACATCCTTCAAAGTGTAGTGATCATTTACTCTAACCGAACCCTTAGCAATTATAGGAGTTGAAGAATTATCGGCAAAAGTAACATTCTCTACACGTGACACAAAAGAGAGAGAGGAGAACCATTCTTTGTTACCGGTCATGTGGCGTGAGCAACCTGAATCCACAATCCAAATGTTCTCCTTTTTCAAGCGTGTAACCTACATAGAAGCACAATACGTCGATGACTCAATACTGGGGTTAGTTAAAAGGCATTTAGGAATCCAGTACTGAGTCACACGACGTCCAGCAGGAATAACATGCGAAAGCTGAGATAAAACAGCAGGTTTGTGAGTCAAAGTTTGAGATTTTTTGTTCTTAACTACTGACCTATGAGGTGTTACTTGTGTAGCACTAAAATCAGTAGCTCCGGAGGCAAAAGCTGAACCTCCCAAGGTAAACTTTGAATATTTCTGACTCATAACAGCAAGTTGCATGTTCCTGGCATTCGATTTAGTATGTGCAGCAAATTTTGCATGAGAGTTATAAGATGTAGCTTGCATTCTTTCCTTTTTATGTTGTTTAGCTAGTCTATAACAAAAATCTATGACATGACCATGTCTACAACGATAGGTACAATGAAATTTAACTTTGTGTTCATGTCTAGATGAGCATGTAATATGCTTATTTGAATCCGAATGTGATAACACTCCTGCAGATTTAAAAACCACTTCTTTTTGTTTAGAAACTGTTTGAATCAAACCATTTCCTAATTATTTTACAATTTTAGGTGGATGTTCCTTAGCATGAGCATGTGAATCAAAACCTAAACCAGTTTAATCTTTGCAAGACTTGGAAGAATTCAGCAGCAAGTTTAGGTTCTTATTCCCATTACAAAACCGATCTAATGTCCTATGCATGTTATCAAGTTTATTTGATAGATCAAGGCAATTTTCACATGAAGTTTTTCCTTTTAATTTGCAATTGGAACAATATTTAACTTCATGAGAATGTAAAGCATTGTTCAATATAGAAATTTCTTTCATAGAATCTTGTAGTTTCTTATCAAGATCATCGCAAGTAGAACAATGCAAATCAATTGTAGAACAACAAGCATCTTTCAAGTTTTTATCATTAAGTGCAGCAAGCTTTTTGTTCTTTTCGATTTCAAGTTCAAGTTTATCAAGTGTGGAGGTGTGTGCACTTCTTAGAGAGGACAATTGTTCATATATTAAATCACATGAGGAACAAGAATCATCACTAGGAATCAAGGATTTTAAACGATTAATTTCAGATTCTAGTGACTCAATTTTAACAGCATTGTCCATAAGCCTTTTGTCCTTTTTCTTAACAATAATAGTGGCACGAGAAAAAGCATCACACATTTCTTCACAAGTAAGACATACATCTTCGTTGTCACTATTGTGTTCTGCATCATCCATAGTTGATTTTTATTTGGCCGCCATGAAGCACAAGTTTGCCAGATCATATTCATCTTCATCACTTCCAATGTCTACATCACTCGAGCCAAGTTCTTGAAGTGCGGTGATGAAACTGTTTATCAGTTTGCATCCTGTAAAATCCTTCTTTTTCTTGTTGGTGTTGCCAAAAGAGGACTTGACTTTATTCTTCTTTTCATCACGGTTAGAAGGACCTGAAAGGTTAGCGCAATCTGTATGAAAGTGTCCTGTCTTACCACATTCAAAGCATCGTTGAGGTCTGAAGCATCCTCTCCTTCTGGTTCTCACATTCTGCAATGCTTTTGAGAACCTAGTAGAAAGAAGTACTAGCTCCTCCTCTGGAAACTCCTCAATCTGTTCCAGGGTTAGTGAAGACAGCAAAGCAAATGTATTGCTAGATGATTGGCCGGAGCTAGGCATATCACGTTGTGAGACAAATGCAATAGTCTTATTTGGGTTCTTACGTGATATAATGTCAATTTCATGAGTTTTTAGCTTAGAATAAAGCACGTCTAATGTAAGAGTACTTATGACAGTGGATTCACGTATGGATGTTACTTTCATCTTTCAAATTCACATGTCTAATGCACTTAGTAATTTCCTAGCATTTTCAGCATCTGAAAAATAAACATTGACGCTACGCAAGTTGCTGAGAATTTTATTAAAGCGAGCAAAGAGGTCATCAATGGACTCGCCGGGTTGCATCTCAAAGCGCATGTATTCTTTCTTGAACATATCCTGTCTTACCTCCATGATCATGTTGGATCCTTTGTGATAGTCACAAAGTGCTCTCCACACATCGTACGCCGAGCAGAGGTGTGCAACACGGTCGAAGTCGCTCTGAGTTAGTCCTTGTATGATCAAGTTCCGAGCCTTGTTGTTGTTGTCGACATCTCTCATGTTTGTAGCCGTGACTTGATCGTTTGAAGGCACATCGTAAGGATTGTACACCTTTTCCCATATTGCAAAGCCTTGCGCCTGAATGAAAGCTTCCATGCGTGCCTTCCAAACCTGAAAATCAATACTACTAAACACACAAGGTTTGGCGGAGTATTTCTCCATGATGATTAGTCAAAACACATACAAATCAAAAAGATTAGAGCAACCTGGCTCTGATACCAATTGTAGGATCGAAGTACACGTGTAAAGCTACCAGAGGGGGGTTAATGGTAGATAAAAACTTTTCAGCGGAAGCAACAAAACACCCCTCAGCAGAAAACCGATCTGTTAAAGAAACCGTGTCTGCGACTAATATAAACGTGTTCAACTGTGACAAAACTAGTATAGATTATATAGAATCAAGTCACGAAGACGTCAAAACAAGAATCATGAAAATCAGTTGAGAGAAACTCAAGTTACGATCGAAAGAGCGAACAAAGGTCAATCTGTCCTACGCGAGAAAAACAGTTCTGAAATACTGCAAAGAAACTGGTGTAGATCAGAAACCAAAAATTCAATGAACGTGACATTTTCAAAGATGATAGATAATCAAGTTGTGAAGACAACCCAAAAAGAATCACATCAATTGGATCTGTAAAACTCGAGTTATGATAAAACCACCGAAGCAAGGTAATGCTGAACAGAAACTCGACGAGAAAAACTTGTCTGAAACAAGTCGGACGAACAAGGCACAAAAGTTCCTTTAGAATACGAATTTTATTTGTTAAAACACAAGAGGAACAGCCCCAAAGTCGTGCACCCACGAGACTTGGCCTCTCTTGCTTATATAACCAGCCCTAAGGCCAACCCAATTCAAACTAGGACTCCTACTTCTACTTGGATTCAATCTGTAACTTTCCAATACTGCTCAAGACTCTTCTACACGCAGATAGAAGCTATCTTAAGACTTCCAAACACCTTAGTAACATCCCAAACATTTTTAAAACAACTCAAATTCGTGACCCACACGAAATCCTATCATAACCAACTCAAAAATTTTCATATTTGAGTCAAACACGACTCAGCCGCAGCCTGAGTCCATAACCTAGTCGGTTGGACCTTTCCGACCAATTCTTTACGTCCACATCTCTTCATCACGCCTTGGAACCATGCAGCCACGTCCATGCACTCCTTGCACACGTGCAAACATCTTCCAATGACGTCCAAGATACCTTCATATGCATTGTTCTTGATTCAAACATACTGCGTAACCTCCCGATCAACTCAACCACAATTCCCCCTGAACATGGTTGTTGAACCTCATCTTCTCCCTAAGACTAGTTCAATGGATCCCGTCGCCAGCCATGTCTTGAACTCAAGCAACACCTGCACATGAATAAACAACCAATACTTCCGAGCACAAGTCCTCGACTTGACTCTCGTTAGTTCCGAAACTACAACATCTTACGTGAGCACCTCACATAAGCATGTTGTAAACCATAGCAAAATGATATCAGCCATAACCACCAAAACACACCAAAAACATAGTAAAATAATACTAAGGAAACTTTCCATAAGAGTAAAGCAAGTTTGAAACATTGCAAGTTAAAAGCAAAACCATTGCAATCAAGCTCCGAACCTTACCAAAGCTAACCGGAACTTGAACCGGAGCTTACCAAAGCTAGTCGGACCTAGCGCCGGAGCATACTAAAGCTTAGTCGGACCTAGCACGGAACTTACCAAAGCTAGTCGGACCTATCACCGGAGCTAGCAAAAACAAGTCGGACCTAGCCAAAATAAGTCAGACCTAGACAAAGCAAGTCAGACCTTACGTCGGACCTTGCCGGAGGTACCCAAAACAAGTCGGACCTATCGTCGGACCTTGCAGGAGCTCGGACCTAGAGTCGGACCTTGTTAAAAAGGTGTTTTGGTAGTATTCAAAACTTTTATCGTCAAAGCCAATGTATTCAGCACACATAGATCTCACAGGGGGGTCTAACTCGGCGAGTTGGGGGCTAGGGCCTCTAAGTCGCCGACTTGGGAGCGGGGAAAAAAGGAAAGGGGTTGCGGCCAAGGGGGGTTTTGGGTTCTATTTATAAGGGGAGGGGGGAAGAGTCCTACTCCAATTGGAGCTCAAATAAGAGTCCTATTCAATTTGTTTTGGATCTTAACAAATATATCTCCAATTGATTTGAAGCGGCAGCAATATGGGGGAATTTAGAAATTTTTGAGGAGATTGTGTCAGTACCCTTAGTACTGTGTACCCCCGCGCACAGGAGAGAAAATCCGCCTAAGCGCCTGGCCTCCTCCGCAGGGGCGAGTGTAACACCCTCAAATTCACCTCCATGCATTGCATACATTTTCATATAGAGAAACATTATAAATGAAGTAGAAATGGAGAAGAATTATAAAAAAAGATGGGGAATGGGAAAATGATAGCTGAGATGCGCCAATTCAAATTTGTCAAAGTGCGCTGTCAACACGTCCCCTGGCCCGCTGGACGCGTGGCACCTCCGGAGCTCACCCCTGCTGAAGAGGAAGAGGTCCGGCACTGCTGGTGACGTGGCACCTTCGGAGCTCATCCCTGCGGAAAGGGGTGAGGTCCCACCGAAGGAGACGTGGGACCTTCGGAGCTCATCCCTGCAGAAAGGGGTGAGGTCCTGTCAAAGGACACGTGGCGCCTTCGGAGCACATCCCTGCTGAACGGGTGAGGTCCGGCCGAAGGACACGTGGCGCCTTCGGAGGTCATCCCTGCGGAAGGGGTGAGGTCCAGCCGCTGGACACGTGTCGCCCTCGGAGTTCGTCTCTGAAGAGGGAGGTCCGGCCCTGTAACACCCCAAAATTTGTTAAAAAGGTGAATTTAAATTTTTTGGACGTAATGCATGTGGAGAAAAATTCAAAATCAAACTGGAATTCAAATTTGAATCAAAACAGAAAAAGAAAAAGGAAAGAGAAAAAGAAAAATGGCCAATGGGCCGAAACCCACCTCAGCCAGCCCAGCAACCCACGGCTGTTTTCCCCTCCCTCTCTCTCCGCCGCGCGGGGCCCACGTGTCATCCCTTTCCCCCGTTTCCCTCCCCCCCCCAACCGCCACTGATCCTCCCGCGCCGATCGCCGCTACCTCGTCTGAATTCCTGCCACGAGCCAAGATCTTCGGCCAAGCGGTGCTACACCATCTAAACCGACCCCGCCGCCTCTCCTCGTGCCTTTAAACTCAAGAAAACCACGTAGGTTTCCCCTCACCGCTGCGTTTTCGTCTCCGGTGAGAACCGAGGCATCCTCGGCCATTTTCTTCCAATCCCCGTCCGGTCTTTCTGATCTAACACGCCTGGCATGCCCCACCGCCACCGGGGGGGGGGGGGGGTCCTGCAGGTGAAGGAAACAACGTGTCTTGCGCTCCGACGAGCACCGAGTGCCATTGCCGGACTTCGACACCGCCGACCGACATCCAGGGCCTCCGAGTGCAGGAAAATCCCTAGGTGAGCTTCCCCTACTCCTTCGCAGTTGATCCGTGCAAAAAGATGTGAGTTCTAACGCATAGCGGCAAAAACCGAGGCTGCGCCGGCAAGATCACCGCCCCCCGCCGCCGCGCGACGCCGCACGTGCGGGCTGGCTCTGGCCAGGGCGACGTGGCCCCCCTGTGGCCCGTCCGTTTTAAATCGTGCGGTCCCGAATAGATTTAACCCGTACCGCTTCACGATCTAATATCAGCCCTCCGTTTTAAATCCAACGGTCAACATCAGCTCAGCATATTAAACCCCGAGAAACTTACATGCTACCCCCTGGGGATCTTGGAAAACACGAGCTAGCCCCGGAAACTTCTGATCTAGCCACTAGAACCTCAGAAATTCATGTAAATGCATTTAAAAATCAGTTTTCGCCCCTGGACTTAATAAGAGTTAGGATGACCTCCCTGTTTTGCACACTTAGACCCCTGAAAATTTAGAAAATGAGAAATGGGGCCCCACAGCAGTGTGGATTTGCACATCAGCCCCTGAGGGTTATTAATTTCAGGAAATTGAATATGTGAATAAGATTTAAATTCAAACATAGGTATCTGTTCACTTTAATTATTCTAAACCTGTTTGAGATTTGTAGAACCATATGAAGTCTAAATTTAGAGGGGAAATAAACTGTTAATCTAAATAAGGTTGCAGTTTTGTGATTTATCCCTGAAATACACCCTTTAGGCATAAAACAAATTTAAATATGGAAAAATGAATCTAAGTCACCAAAAAGGGGTAGGGAAAAATTCATAAAGGTTCTGTTTAGGTAATTGGAACAGTAAAAATTTTTGTGTGAATTTAGGTTGCTGTTTTATGGCTGGAAATTCATTTTTAGGCTAGAAAATAATTCTGAAAATGGGTAAAAATAAATTTAAATTGATCCCCATCAGAGAGGAAGTCAAAATATATTTTATTGGACATTTTAGATCAGAACATATTCTGTTTAGGTGATATGTCTTGCTATTTTAATATTAAAGTTCACTTTTAGGTATGGAAAATAAATCTGAAAATATAGGAAAATAGGTATGCATAATTAGAAAATGTTAAATGAGGTCCCCAAAATCCAAAACTTCAAATCGAGATTTTGTAGAAGATCTAAAAACCTATTTGGAGTTGGAAATTTATCTTTTATGCAAATTTTGTGGCTAAGAAGTGTATTACCCAATATAGAAAATCTGTTCAAATTGGAAATTCATATATTGTGCACTTAGAAATCTAAATATTAAAGCTAGAGATAATATATATGTTTAAGAGTGCATGTGTGCTTAGAATCAACATATCTTGGGTAAACACAACACTTAAATATGTGTATGACTTTACTATGTATGTATGTGTGGTTTGCATGAGTGGAAATGTGGACTATGGCTTATGGAATGTTGTTTTCTTTTTGCTATGTGTATTGGCATGAGTAGAACCAGCCAAAGTGCATGTTCTCACCTTTCAAGATCAAGACTTTCCATTCCCAGAGCAGCAGGAAGAAGTCAAGTGTCCTTGACCACTTTGATCCTATTCTAGGATGTGTAGTTAAAATTTAATTGCATTGTCAATTTGGAATATGACACCCAAGCTAGGAAGTTTTCCTAGAATTGCATTGTCTTGTTTCCTTGTAGCCTTGGGTTGGGAGTTATGTTATTATGTCATTCATTTACACTACTCATGCTTAGCCATGCTTAGAATGGGATAAATGGGATATGAGATCATCAATTTGTTTACTTTACCCTTGAATGAGATATTATGAATTATGTAGAGGTAGGGATCTAGACAAGTTGGATGCTTTGGTTGGTGCTGCGTGCACGAGACTCGGGTTTGTGTATAGTACTTGACTGGATTCTAAGGACCGGTTCATGGAGCATGTAACCTGGCTTTACCGTGACAACCACATGCTGAGATGGGGCAGCTTGCCCAGTTAATTAGGCGTATCTCCGGCGTAGCATGGGTGTTTGGATTGTGCGGGAAGTAGGTGTCTGCTGGACTACTATATGAACCGCAAGGCTCAAGAGGGGGCCACTGCAGCGGGGTTGGAGCCTCTTGTATGCTGTTAGGGGTGAAACCTCACTGGGCCCACGCTCGTCGGAAATCCCTTTGTAAAGGCCTCGTAGTGATCTCCTGGCTACACACCTCGGAAGTGTGAATGTGGTTCGCGGCCACTAGCATAATGGAGGTTCTTTTAGTCCATCCGGCAACGGGGGATGAAATCACTACATGAGGGTACAGTGGTGCAAACTCTGCAGAGTCAAAACTGCCATGACAGCCGTCCTCACGGTCAATAGCGGCTTGGACTTATTCATGATTAGAGGATGATGAATTGGGAAGCTGAGGATGTTAAGCGGGGAGCTTAACATTGGAAATGATGTTATGGTTACTTGATATTGATGATGGTTTAGGGGAATTGGGACCGTTTGACCTATGTAGTAATGTAGGTGCTTAATAAGCTAAGGTGATAGGTATTGGTTGCGTAGTGCTTAACCATGAGTTCAGCCTTTCCTTGTTCTAGCCATGCATGACATAACTTTCCCACACTTGCTGAGTACCAACGGTACTCAAGCTTGCTTTTCTGTTGGTTTAAATTGCTGCTCAGGCCAAGGGAATGACGTGGTGTTCAATGACCAAGACTTCGTACCTGAAGAAGGATTCTAGGTTCACAGAGTCCCCCGGGCAACGCCTGTGATGAAGCCCACAAGACTTATTTTCCGCTGCTGTTTTATTTACATGTTATGAACATATTATCGTCCATCGAGACGTTATGCTATGTAAGACTTATTTATATTTCGAATACTTGTCTTGTAATATAATGATGCTTCACTATTTGTCGTCACATGTATGACAAAATGATCCTGGCATACATGTGATATTCACTCGGTCGTTCTTCGGAGACCCGGGTGTGACAGGCCCGCTGGACACGTGTTGCCACCGGAGCTCGCCTCTCAGGAGAGGAGAGGCCCCGGCTCGCTGGACACGTGTCGCCACCGGAGCTCGTCTCTGAGGAGGAGGAAGGCCAGCCCGCTGGACACGTGTTGCAACCGGAGATCGCCTCTGAGGAGAGGATAGGCCCCGGCTCGCTGGACACGTGTCGCCATCGGAGCTCATCTCTGAGGAGAGGAGAGGCCCCGGCCCGCTGGACACATGTCGCCACCGGAGCTCACCTCTGAGGAGAAGGGAGGTCCGGCCCTGCTGGACACGTGGCATCCCTAGAGCTCGCCTCTGAGGAGAGGAGTGGCCCGGCCCCGCTGGACACGTGGTGCCTTCGGAGCTCACCCTGGCAGTGGCCACGTGGCAGGTCTGGAGCTTGCCTCTGAAGGGAAGCAAGGACCGGCCCCCGCTGGACACGTGGCGCCTCCGGAGCTCACCCTGACAGAGATACGAGGCCCTTAGGCGGATTTTTCCTCCTGTGCGCGGGAATATCCAGTACTGAGGGTACCGACACAATCTTCCCAATAATTTTCTAAATTTCCTCATATTGCTGCCGCACCAAATCAATTGGAGATAAGTTTGTTGAGATCCAAAGTTGAGTTGGACTCTGATTTGAGCTCCAATTTGAGTAGGACTCCTCTTTCTCCCCTTATAAATAGAACCAGAAAACCCCCTTGGCCGTAACACCTTTTTCTTCTTCCTCCTCCCAAGTCGGTGACTTAGAGGCCCTAGCTCCCAACTCGCCGAGTTAGACCCCTCACCGGAGTTCAGTCACCGGTGAGCCCCCGCTGCTGCCATTGCAAGGAGGAAGGCCCTGTCATCAAAGGGAAGCGAGGTAGGTTTTCGTTAACCATCTTACGACACGGTAGCTGTTTCTACGCATCCATTTTCTTTGCTCCCTTCGAACCAAAACTTTTTTGTATGAACAGACCATGTTTTGATCGGTTTTTGACGGTGGAATTGATCGAGATCTTGAGTCAAGATCATTGCCACGTCCACACTTGATCCCTACACCCTTGTTCATCATAAACCCCATGAAAACCATTAAAACATGCAAGAACACGTACAAACTGGTTTAATAATACAGCACCATAGGATTTGCATCCATCTACCCCATTGCTGTGGCGGACCGGAATCCGCCCATCCAGGATCGCAGAGGGTGGTGCCGCACGATGCGACATCCGACAGCACACGTCATAAGGACATATTATATTACATGGGAAAAACAACTGAACTGTACAAACAGGTACAATACTCAGTTACAAACTATTGTCTTTATTATACAGCGGAAGTCTACTTTTCTAAACTCACGCCCACCTATCTAGCAAAAGTCGGTTGCCCAGCCCTAGGGCAACCCACACTAGCTGCACGTCTCAGCTCAGCGCGGCATGTACGGCTCCCACTCAGCCGTGGTTCCCGACGGAGGGTAACCCTCGCCGGTGGACTCGTACTCCGAGTCCGTGGGTGGCTCCTCACCTGAAAAAAACACTTAAGCAGCAACCGTGAGCACGATGGCTCAACAAGGCTTAACCGACTCACCTAAGCATGAAACTCTACATGAGGTGTACAATGACATAGGGTAGTAATATTGCAGCAATTAGACACGCCTACATGTTCATCCTTAGTTCATCTTTTAGCAACAAGTTAACAGTTCGGAAATCTGAAATTTAGTATGCAATATTTGGTGGCACACATGTAGAAATACAATTATAACATAACAGCAAGATTGAATCATAACATTTCATACATTAGTCTACGTTACGACGCAGTGAACAAGCGGTACTCATCACCGCGAGGGACGGCGAATCGACTTGATATACACCTGCAGGGAAACCCAAAGAGCACGTCACGTACGCCCACCCGTGGAGCTGCACAGCACGCTCACTCGATGTCGTACGGGACAACCTTTCACCCAACAGCCCAAACGTCGAACCGGTCGCACCGAAACGAGCAGGAGGTTCCCCACACGGAGCATCTCTCTATGCCCGTTGGCAGACTTCCACCTTGCTGCCCTCAACCTACACCTATAAATCGGTGTGCTATGCCTCGACGCCCGGAGGTTTAGGCTACATCGGTTTATCAGGGCCCATATATCCGATATGCCTTCGGTACGTTCAATACTTGCTCAGCAGGGCCGCACACAGATCGGTCCTCAATTGACACGGACAGGGCTACGCACACAAGACTTCCTCTTGCTGCGCCCTAGCCCCTGCCTAGTCTCATTTTCATTACTAAAGTGATCTCACATCACTCGAACCAATCCCGTGTGTCCCAAGCCTAATTCGCGAGTAGATTCCAACTACCCGACTTGTACCGAAGTCCTATGAATCATTAAGCATAGCCTGTCTACTCGAGGTCTTAGACACTACCCTCACTCTTATGGAAAATTTCTGGTCATGCAAGTGGGGTTCCATCCATCCTACACCTAATGTACATTCATACATCACCCTAAATATGTGAACAAAGCAAAACTTGATAAAAGAGTTAATGCAAACCGGCGCTTGCCTTGTTGCTGCTGGTCAGGGGTTAGTTCTTCTTCTGGAAGGAGGAAGTCGAGTACCTCCGGAGCCTCCTCGCCTTCAACAACTACACGTTAATAAAATACTACATGTTAATGAATATGCACATGAGTTTAGGGTAATACTTCTGCTATTAGTTCTAATAACCAGTCTCTAACAACTGGAACTCTGTTTAAGAATTTAAAGATGAACTGGGTGTGGGTGGTTTGGGCTTAGACCTAAGCACATGGTTAAGTGCTAAGTGGTTTTTCCCCTTTTTCCATATTAATCCCTCAAGTGGTTAAACAGGACAGGGGTGATCCAGAGCTCCAATGGAGCTGAGAATATTTGTGTGAATTCCTTGTCACAAGAAAACCCTCTGGACCAAACATTAGCACTTTTCATTGAGTGGTTTGCTCAGAATAATTCTCTTAGCAAATAAACAAAGTATTAATTCTGAGGTAACACACCTGTTTATGCCCAACTTAGTGAACTACAATTTCAATTATAGCTCATAGAGTTTGCATGAATTTTCCTATCATTTTTGGAGCTAAGATTTGCCCAGAACTGAATTTCCAAGCTTTGGAAATTCTCTGAAAATGTTTCTGTATTCAAATGAACACAGCACCTTCAAATTTGAATTTCTCTGATCAAATCAACTCCAAATGGTCTGAAACTTTTACAGGGGTTCACTAACATCCTAGAGAACACTCTGGCAAAATTTGGGGATTTTTGGATGAACCAAACTCCCTGTAAAATTCTTTTGCTGAAAAGCTTTAAAGAATTTTCCAGAATTAACTAATAGGTTTCTACAACTTGGGTTGCTTATTTGGATAGATCTATGCAAGATGAATCCAACCCAATTTGAATCACTAAATTTGGAGCTTCCTAGCGAAAGTTATGGGGTTCTAAAGTTTGAACTAAACCTGAAATCCTAAATAAACAGGGGAAAAATTTAAACTCTTACCTTGGGCCCGGCCCACACGTGTCACCGCTGGAGCTGAGCCACACGGGGCTACAGACCCCTTCCCGCGCAGTCACACTTGATCCCGGGGGCCGCAGTAGATCAGGGTTTTAAACTTCCTGTCGCTGACACGTGGGGCCCGCGGGTCGTCTTCCTCCTCGCGTTCCCGCGCCCGCGCGCCGCCGGGCTCGCCGGAGACACGCTGATACTTGCCGCCCGGACGACTCTCGAGCTCTCCCTCGCCACGAGGGACTAGTTTCGTGCGCTGAACACGATGGCACCGACTTCTCCGGCCGGCGGTGGCCCTAACCTGGCCGGCGACGGTGCAGCGGCTCGGACTCACTTCGGTTATGTCACCCGGCCAACTCAGCCCGCCAAAACCTCGGTGGAAGGGTTCTACAGCACCGGGGAATCTCAGAGAAGGTCGAAAAGGCCATGTCAGGGCTCGGGAAGAGCTCTAACCTAGCCGTCACCGTGAGCCCGACCCTTCCCGCCATAACCGCAGTTGGAAAACTGGGAAATACGCCGGCTATAGACAAAATTAAGCTAGGGTTGCGAAGCAAACTTGTGCGCCGTCCAGTCTAGCTCCTGTGAGTGCAGTTTGATAAACTCTAAGCAAGTATATGTTGGGAATTTGTGGTTTTCTTACCCGAAGGTAGTTCTGCACCGGC
This sequence comes from Neostapfia colusana, assembly GCA_030760725.1. Lineage (NCBI taxonomy): Eukaryota > Viridiplantae > Streptophyta > Magnoliopsida > Poales > Poaceae > Neostapfia > Neostapfia colusana. Next base: position 70,356,527 of record JASWHV010000013.1, on the reverse strand, counting down.
TGGAAGTGCTTTGCGAAATTCGCCGGTGATGATTGGTCACTGGTTCTAGGCTTTGGGGTCGAGAAGGGTGGAGCCTAGGCGCGTCCAAAACCACTCCTTCTTTGTCGTGACAAGTCCTCTGCCGAGCTGTCCACGGGAGCACCTTTGCTCGGTTCTTCCCGGCCGCCGCGAAGAATACCGTTCTCTTGGCTTAGCTCGACTGGAACTGGTGCGGGGAGGGCGTGGGAGGTCTGGGGGTGCTGGTTTGCTGAGTTGCCGACGTTCGTAGCGAGAGACGATCGCCCCCGAGTGACTGGATCACAGCGGCGGATCCTCGGCGTTCTGTCGTGCGAGAGGGCGGTGGCTGGGGATCGGCTCGTTGTTGTGGCGAGCTGGTGCATGGCTGGGAGTTACTGCGCCCCCACGAGGAGCTCACCAGCACGCGAGGGGAGAGCAGGAGGTGGCGCCCGCCGTTTCTCGGCGTGTCACGGTGGAGCCTCGGCTCTGTTCCGAGTGCAACACTTAGCCCCTAAGGCTATTGATCCTTGTGCATTCTTAACCTCCCCAATGACATGTGGGACCCACTTGTTAGTGCTCCCCCACCCCTCAAAAGATCTTCAAAACTTGGCAAGGGATGAATTCAAATGTTTGGAGTTTCAAACTGACCTACATTTGTATGGTTGGGCAAATTTCACCCAAATTCAAATGTATATTTGAATTCTTTGCACATTTGGATCCTTTTTGGAAAAATGGGTAGCAAACCTTTTCAAAAATTATTGAAACTTTGCCTCCCCACTGATTTGGACCTAAGGAATCCAAATATGCACTTTGATCCTTGTGTTAGCTGCTGCAACCATGAATTTGAATGCTACAGTTTTGAATCACTCTCTCATGTGTTATCATATGTGTAGAAAGTTTGAACTAATACCCTCTTGATGGAGGTTACTTGCTCTTCACAATTCTTCACAAGATATTCACCACAAAACTGTGGTGTTGTGAGGTGATGAAAAGTTTTTGCAAGTCCCTTTTCTTGGGCTTTTACATCTCTCCCCCCTTAAAAGAATCTCGTCCCGAGATTACAAAAGAAGAGATAGCGATGTAATAGGGACTTACCCGTGCTGAGATGCCATGAACTCCGTGTAATTTGAGCGAAGGAATTCCTCGCTCTCCCACGTTGCTTCTTCGGCGGTGTGGTTGCTCCAGAGTATTTTGTAGAACCACAACGTTCTGCTACGCGTGGTTCTGGCTTTCTCATCAAGGATTTCTACCGGATACTCATCATATGTCAGATCTGGTTTCAGCTCGCCGATGTCTTTGGTAGTAACAACAGCGGTATGGTTCAGACATTTTCTCAGCTGAGAGACATGGAAAATGTCATGGACACCAGCAAGAGGTGCCGGTAGCTCCAGTCTATACGCCGCTGGTCCACACTTCTCGGTGATAGCATAGGGTCCAATGAAACAGGGAGCGAGCTTCCCCTTTACACCGAACCGGTGCACGCCTTTCATCGGAGACACGCGGAGGTACACGTGTTCACCGATGTCAAAGTGCAACGGTCTACGCCTCTTATCAGCGTAGCTCTTCTGTCGGGATTGAGCGGCCTTCAAGTTAGCTTGAATTGCACGAACGCGCTCTTCCGCGTCGTTGACCACATCAACCCCAAATGTGACCCTTTCACCGGACTCACACCAATTTAATGGGGTGCGGCATTTGCGACCGTAGAGAGCTTCATAGGGTGCCATCTTGATACTCGCCTGATAGCCGTTGTTGTACGAGAACTCCGCCAATGGTAGGTGATCATCCCAGTTCCTACCGTGGTGGATGGCACATGCTCTCAACATGTCTTCTAATACTTGGTTCACCCTCTCTGTTTGCCCATCTGTCTGAGGGTGATAGGCGGAGCTCCTGATCAACTTAGTACCCAATGCAGCGTGTAGCTGCTCCCAAAAGCGAGATACATATAATGCACCTCGATCTGAGACGATGGTCTTGGGTACCCCGTACAAACACAGAATCTTTGCTATGTATAGCTCCGCATATTTGCCGGCATTGTAACGTGTATTCACCGGAATGAAGTGAGCCGTCTTGGTCAACCGATCAACGATTACCCAAATGGAATCATGTTTGTTGGCAGTTAGGGGCAATCCCACAATGAAATCCATGCTCACATCTTCCCATTTCCATGCCGGGATCTTCAGGGGTTGCAACAGCCCTGATTTCTTCATGTGATCAGCTTTCACTCGTCGGCACGTATCGCACTCGTATACGTACTTCGCTACCTCCCGCTTCATCCGTGTCCACCAAAATTTCTTTTTCAAATCTTGGTACATCTTGTTGCTGCCTGCATGAATGGAGTACTTAGACAAGTGAGCTTCATCGAGGATTTTCTTCCTCAGCTCCATATCCCGGGGTACGACTATGCGGTCATTGAACCACAGCGTCCCCTCATCATCTTTCCAGAAACATTTGATCTCTCCATTGTCTATCCGTCTCCGGATATGTGCCATGCCTTTATCATCTTTATGAGCTGCGATGATGTCCTCCCTAATAGTAGGGATGAGGGCAAGGATGTACAGCGATCCATAAGGAACCAAGTATAAACTCGGCTCTTCCTCCTCCACCGGTGTAATGGTGAGGTGATGGACATGTGATTTCCGACTCAGCGCGTCGGCAACCACATTCGCCTTGCTGGGGTGGTAATGAATCTCAATTTCATAATCTTTGATCAATTCTAACCACCTCCTTTGCCTCATGTTCAGCTCCTTCTGGGTGAAAATGTATTTAAAGCTCTTGTGGTTGGTGTAGAGATGCACCAGATTCCCCAGGAGATAGTGCCTCCACATTTTTAGCGCCAAAACCACTGCAGCAAGCTCAAGATCATGAGTCGGATAGTGCTGCTCATCGTTCCGAAATTGGCGTGAGCCATATGCGACCACACGTCCTTCCTGCATCAACACGCAGCCGAGCCCAATACCAGACGCATCACAATACACGTCGAAGGGCTTTGTTGTATCCGGCTGAGCTACAACCGGGGCGGTGGTGACATGCTTCACCAATGCTTGGAACGCTCCTTCACACGCCATGTTCCAAACATATTTTGTTCCCTTGTTCAGCAATTATGTCATCGGTTTAGCGAGCTTGGAGGAGCTTGGAGTGAATCTCCGATACTATCTCGCTAACCCGAGGAAGCTTCTGACTTCATGAACTGAAGTGGGAGCTTTCCATTTCAGCACTTGCTCTATCTTGCTTTGGTCAACCGCGATGCCTTCAGCTGAGATGATATGTCCTAAGAATGGCACTTGGCTGATCCAAAACTCGCATTTGCTGAACTTGGCATAGAGCTTATGGTCTCGCATTCATTGAAGAACGATCCACAAGTGTTCGGCATGTTCGGCTTCTGTCTTGGAGTAAACCAAGATATCATCGATGAACACTACCACGAACTTGTCCAGCTCCGGCATGAATACCGAGTTCATGAGATACATGAAATGGGCTGGAACATTTGTGAGACCAAAGGACATGACAAGATATTCATATAATCCGTATCTCGTCGAGAAAGGCGTCTTCGGGATATCCTCTGCACAGATCTTTATCTGATGATATCCAGAGCGAAGGTCCATCTTGGAGAATACACTTGCACCCACAAGTTGATCAAACAGTATGTCAATGCGGGGCAGTGGGTACTTATTCTTGATGGTGACGGCGTTGAGTGGCCGGTAATCCACACACAGCCTTAGGGTTTCATCCTTCTTCTTTACAAACAGCGCCGAGCATCCCCAAGGCGAGGAACTCGGCCTAATGAAACCCTTCCTCAACAGATCATTGAGCTGTTCCTTCAGTTCAGCCAGCTCATTTGGAGCCATTTTATATGGTCTCCGTGATATGGGCGTAGTGCCGGGTGCAAGTTCAATCTTGAACTCGACGTCCCGCTCAGGTGGCATGCCCGGAAGATCATCCGGGAACACGTCGGGGTACTCCTGCACTACGAAGATGTCCTCTAACTTGAGAGCTTCAGCATTGTTGATTGCTGAAATTTCCTGAACTGGCGTGTCTAACACCATGGAATGCGGGCGGTGAAATGGAGAGTTTAAATGAACCGTACGTGTCCGAGTCTCCAGGACAGCGCCATGGTATTGTAGCCATGACATCCCTAAGATTGCATCAATCTTTTGCCCCATAAGGATTATCAAGGTAGTGGGATATAGTTTCCCACCTAAGCAGAGAGGTGCTTTTGGAATCATCATATTAGCTGAGATCTTCCCTCCCGGTGAGCAGATCATATAAGTGCAGTCGGTTGGGAAGACTTGCATTTGATGCTTAGCCACATAGGATGCACTTATAAAGCTGCGGGTTGCACCAGAATCAAACAGTATGATGATAGCTTGATTGTTGAGAGTAAACGTACCCGCCAGCATGTTGTCTCCCTCCGGGGCATCCTCATTGTCGAGGTTGCGGACGCCCCCAGTCCGCTGACCAACCTTCTTCACCGGAGGTCGGCCTCGAGCACCGCCCTGGAACTGGTCTTTCCCGCTGCTCTGCTGCCCCTGGGGACAGTCCTTCGCGAAGTGGCCCGCCTGGCCACACGTGAAGCAGGTGAAACGGGGCGGTCCCCCGCTGATTGGTGGACGGAAACCCGGGGCGCGTTGTGACGGTGGAAACGCCCGGGGTGCCGTCTGCTGCTGCTGTCTTGGTGGTGGCATCGATGGACGGAACGGAGGTGACTGAAAAGGACGTCCCCCGAACCGTTGAGGTCGCGTCGGTGGTTGCCACTGCTGCCCGGATGGCGTCCGATACATCATGCGGTACTTCTGGGGAGCGCCACCCCCACTGCTAGGTGGAGCGCTGCGCTTCCTCTGCTCCGCCGCCAACTCCTGCTGAGCGTCCTCTTGCATGATCGCGGCATTGACTAGGTCGTTGAATGTGCCGCGATTCCACTGAACGAGATGTGTCTTCATCTCGGGGTGTAGCCCCTGATAGAAGTGCTCCCACTTTTTCTCCTCAGTAGAGATGTAGTCCGACGCATATTGCGCCAGATGGTTGAAGGCACGGGAGTAGTCATGGGCACTCCTCCCGCCCTGCTTCAGTTCCAAAAATTCTTGGAACTTCCTCTTCATGATCCCGTGAGGAATATGATAGGCGCGGAACGCCTCCTGGAACTCCGCTCATTCCACGGCGTGGCCAGCTGGACGTGAGGCGACATAGTTCGCCCACCACGCACCAGCGGCACCGTGGAGTTGCTGCGCTGCAAACAGAGTCTTCTGCCGCTCCGTACATTGGAGCAGCCCGAACTTGGACTCAATGGTCCGCAGCCAATTGTCAGCCTCCAGTGGTTCTTCAGCTTCGGTGAACACAGGAGGGTGCGTACTCATGAAATCCGAGTACAACACTTCAAGGGGCTCACGAGGCCCTCTGTCTTGACGCCCCCCCTGGGACGTATTCTGCACGATCGTGCGGAGCAGGTCGGTCTGCACCCACCAGTGCCGCAATCACATCCGCTAGAGTAAGCGGAGGCGGCGGTGGTGGCTGCTGCTGCGGGGTGCTGTCGTAGGCCGGTGGCTGGGAGTCATCGCCTCCCTGTTGGCTAGAGCCACCAACCTCGTGCGTGGTCCTAGTACGAACCATCTGCAACTATACGACAATAGACATCAGTCCCGCAACATATTGCATGCAGTCCAATAAAAATAGGTGTAAAAACATAATGACAATGAAACATGCGATACATCTCGTATGTAGATAATGTAATAACTTTGCACAAGCTACACTATTACCATACCAAATACAAGCTAGTTTAATCCAACTTGATGAACCTCCTCTTTGGAAGCTCACCATAACTAGGTTTGGTCACTATGAGATATTACTATCGCTTTGTCATCACGTAAACCACCCTTAGGGTACAACACCCTCTCCAATGAGTTCAACTGTCACTCCTCTGTCAGAATGACCAGTTTCTACCTATTCCAAGTTTTGATATGGTTTTGGGCATTTTCATGACTCAAGCTGAATACCAAAGTTAAAGTAAACTTCAGTATCTTTCCAACGAGTACTTATTGGCCCTCAGATCAGCTCGGGTTAAAAATTCATGGTCATTCAAAGTCAACAGAATTCCTGGAAAAACTTCAACAGCACCTCCTTTGGGGAAGTTGCTGTTTTCAACTCTAATTTCCACTGAAACCTGTGCTGGAATTTCAGACACTTTGAATTACAAAAAGGTAACAAATCTTCTACCCTCTCTAAGGATGTATCATATGAAAAATTTTGATTTTTCTACTGGGAGTTATGTTTGAAAAACAGAACAGTTCAGAGAGGGTTTAACCCTAACCTGGTTCTGGACAGTTTACATCCCTCTGGGTTTTAAGCCATCTTAAGGTGCGTTTTTGACACGACCCCACGGCCTTGTCGAGCCAGGATCACGCTGAGGGGTGCTGCGTTGCACAGCACCGTATAGCACACGTCAAAGGTACAAAGCGGAAGCGAAATTTTATTACATAAACAAGTTTATGAACATGTTTACATCAAAATAAGTTCAGTCTACACTCACGGGCGTAGACTACGCATCAAGTGCACGTTCAGCCCTTGAACGTGTCCTTGCTAGCACACACGCACACTAACTCTGCGGCGTGCACGACTCCCACTCGACGGGGTTCCCCTCCTAGGGTTCCGTCTCCTCTTCGGGAGTCCCTACTCATAGAACCCTGCAAAAGCTTCAAACACAAGCAGTGAGCACGAAGGCTCAGCAAGTCTGACCCGTCTCTCCGAAACATGGAACTTCTACATGAGGAGTGATGGGACATGAGGAAAAATCATTTGCAAAGGACTCGCCTAATTAGTGGAACCTTACTTTCAAGTTTTAGCAGCAGGTTGTGGAGAACCTTACGCTAAGGCACATGAGAGAGCCGCAATCAAACAAAGAAACACATTTCTCTCATGTACTTTGCCCAAAGTTGAAAAGAACTTTAGTTAGCTCTAGACTACAGCAAATCATTAACAATCAAGTCCATCTTTCAATCAGCAATATTTTAACATGTAACTAGCCTGTTCTTTCTACGTCACGGTACAGTGAACAAGTGGTACTCACTGACCGCGAGGGACGGCGATTATAATCGATTTACACCTGCAGGGTTACCCGAACAACCCGTCACGTACGCCCGTACTCGATGTTGCCTACAACAACCATCACAGACGCCGTACGCAACTACCTTTCACCTGTTAGCCAAATGTTGAGCCCTCCACAACTAATTATGTCCTTGACCTTAATTGAAGGCTCTTAGGGTGTTCTAAGGATTTTCATTAAATAAACTATGACTTTCTAAAAACTAGATTTTCAGAGGGTTCTAATGGAGTTGGTCTCACTTAGTTTGAAGGTTCCTAGCCAAAGATATGAGCTAAACAATTTCAGAGAAAATTCTGAAAATGTTTCTGAACATTTTATATTTTCTCTGGAACAGTTTCACTAATCACACCATTAGGTGGATTAAATGAGCTCAAATGGGTCTGAAATTTTTATGGTAGTTCAGGGATATTTTGGTGAACATCCCAGCAAAATTTCAAGATTTTCCTCCAAAGGATTCTCCAGTTAAAATTCCTAACAGTTTAAATTTTGAGGAATTAATTCTGGAGAAATAAGGGTTTTCATGAAGTGAAACTTGATTTGCTGGAAAGTGCTCAGAGAGCTGAATCCAACAAAATTTGCTTCACTCGATTTTAAGCTTTCTAGCCAAAGTTATGAGGATTTGAAGTTTGGAAGAATTCTGAAAATCGGGGAAAAGTTTAAACTTACGGGGGCCCGCGGGGACACGTGTTGAGCGCGGAGGTGTCCGGCACACTGAGGCCCACAGGGCATTTGCGCACCAGCACAGCCGATCCCGGCCACACCCGATCCCGATTTAAATTCTTCAGCCGCTGACACATGGGCCAGCCAGCTTCGTTTTCCTCCCGCTGCTCTCTCGCGCCCGTGCCGCCGACCTCGCCGGAGCAGACCCGGAGCTCGCCGGCTCGCCGCTGCCGGACCTCCCATGGTCTAAAACTCGCCGCCAGGGGGTTGTCGACGTCGAGGAACACGTCGGTGGTGTCAGGTCGGGCTGGGGGTGACCGGAAATAGCCCGGCGACGTGCCGCGACCTCGGTTGAGGTTCGGCGCCGTCGACCGTGGGTTCTAACCCGCCAACACCTCGAACAAACGGTCCTACAGCATCAGTGTACCTCTAGGAAGCTCGACAAGGTGTCAAAAGGGTTCAGGGATGGTGGCAAGTCGGTCGGCACCGTGTGACCGATCATGCCCGCCATGACAGCCCTTGATCGAGCTCGAAATTCGTCACTCCTAGACAGTTTCACGCCACGGATGCAGAAAAGAACTTGATTGCCGGCTAGTCCAGCGTCTATGTGCAAGATTTGATAACCAACGAAAGATCATAGAGCGAGAATTTGAAGAATCCGTACCGGAAGCTCGGTTTACGGTCGCCGGAGCAAAAACTAGAAATTCTCTGTGGATTCTTCACGGTTTGCTTCCAAACTTGGAGGAGAGCAGCACGGTGGTCGCGCGCTCCTGTTGCCTCTCTTGCTGGACCGTGAAAACACCTGTGGAACGCTGTCCACGGGCGTCTGAATCTCGGCTGAGGCTAGGTCACCGCGGTGGCGATCGTTTTCGGGCAAAGGAGGTCGGAGCTCAGGGTTTCTGGCATTGGGGAGGTGGAGTGCGAGCTCAGATTGCTGTCTAGCAGCTCAGGGATGAAGGAGGAGATTGTTTGCCGGTTTTTCTTGATTGAGCAGAGAGCTGCGGCGAGAAACAATACCGCTGCTCGGGTTTGCACGCGAGGAGATAAAGCCGGCCGACTCCTGCTCGGCTGAGGCGGTGCCGGTCGCGTGGGGGCGCAAGCAAGCCGCCCTGGGCGCCAGCGCGCGTAGAGGGGAAGCAGCTGGTGGCGCCGGTGGCTGCTCGGTGGCACAGCCGACAGCTGCTCGGTGGAATTTCCCACCGAGGCTGTGACTTTGTGTGCAAGTTTTGCCTCCTTCTCTCTATGACATGTGGGTCCCACCCGGGGTTTTAACCTCTGAAATTTACTCCTAATCATTGTTGTAAACAGTGAGCCCCATAATACCCCTGGTGATTCAAATTATTCACCCATGAGCCATTTGAATTGATTAGAATTGAAATTGGGTTTGGTTTGAATGAATTTCAGCACAAGTTCAGTTTTGATTTCAAATAAAGTTTGAATTTGCCCCACTTAGCTCATGTCAAGATCAACTCCAAATGGAGTGAAAAAGGGTGTGTGAGCTCACAAAAATGTGCTGAATAAGAATATGACTCCCACTTTTAAATTCATGGGATAAAAACAGTTTGAATTTGAATATCGTTTCAAACTGCCCTCTTTCTAACAATACACAAAATGACCTCAAAAGGTTTTGAATTTGGACGAAACTTGTCATGGACATCCTTAGCAATGTGTAGGAGTTTTCATATGTCCTGCCCACCTATATCACATGTGGGAAATACCACTTTTGCAATATGTGAGTTTGTTCTCTAATGAGCATGTTGATGGTGGTTACTTGCTCTTCATTTGTGTTCATCATCTTTCCTAAAATGAGGTGTGTGTGTGTATGGTGATGAACACTTCAACTACATGTCAAAAACTGAGGCCCTTACGTTCCTCCCCCCTTAAAAGAATCTCGTCCCGAGATTATAAGGTGAAAATGAGAGAGAGGACGGTGGAAAATTACCGGATATGCGATGTGAAAAAGTTGGGGTAGTTAGCGCGAAGAAATTCTTCACTCTCCCATGTCACTTTGTCCACGGAGTGATTACTCCATAGAACCTTGTAGAACCCAACGTACGGTTGCATGTGGTTCGGGCCTTTTCATCAATAATCTGCACCGGTTCCTCCCGATAGGTGAGATCCAGTTGCAGTTCTTCAATATCTTCCAGCTGAACGGTAGTTGATAGCTTGAGACACTTCCTCAGCTGGGAAATGTGAAAGACGTCGTGCACACCGGAAAGTGCTTCTGGTAATTTCAACCGGTATGCCACTGATCCACATCTTTCGGTAATCTGGAATGGACCGATGAATCGGGGTGCCAACTTTCCTCTCACCCCAAATCTGTTTACGCCCTTCATTGGAGACACCAGTAGATATACGTGATCTCCAACTTCGAATTGTAATGGGCGTCTCCTCCGGTCCGCATACTGCTTCTGACGGGATTTGGGCGGCTTTTAGGTTCGCTTGAATTAGTCGAACCTTTTCTTCCGCGTTGTTGACAAGGTCAATCCCGATGGTAACCCTTTCGCCAGACTCACACCAGTTCAATGGTGTGCGGCATTTCTGCCCGTATAGCGCTTCGTAGGGTGCCATCTTTATGCTGGCTTGGTACCCATTGTTGTACGAGAACTCGGCTAACGGCAAGTGATCATCCCAATTCTTTCCGTGGTTGATAGCGCAAGCTCGTAGCATGTCTTCTAGGATCTGATTTACCCGCTCGGTTTGCCCATCCGTCTGCGGGTGGTATGCTGAACTACGGATCAGCTTCGTCCCCAAGGCAGCGTGTAGCTGCTCCCAAAAACGGGACACAAATAAAGTGCCCCGATCCGATATGATGGTACGGGGTACGCTGTACAAGCATAGGATCCGTGAGATGTACAGTTCAGCGTACTTCTTGGCGTTGTAATTTGTGTTGACCGGGATGAAATGGGCAACTCTGGTGAGCCGGTCGACGATCACCCACACAGAATCATGCTTCCGAAGAGTGGTGGGTAAACCGACAATGAAGTCCATGCTCACATCCTCCCACTTCCAGGCAGGAATGCCCAGTGGTTGCAGCAGTCTCGGTTTCCGCATATGTTATGCCTTCACCCTTCCACATGTATCACACTCGGACACGTATTTTGCAGTCTCACGCTTCATCCGTGTCCACCGAAACTTGATTCTGAGTTCTTGATACATCTTGTTGCTGCCAGGGTGAATAGAAAATTTTGATAAGTGAGCCACATCAAAAATTTTCTTCCGTAACTCCGGGTTTCGGGGTACGACGATCCGGATCTTGAACCATAGGACGCCGTCTCCGTCCTTCCGGAAACATTTCAGCTCCCCACTGTCTACACGTCTCCGCAAATGCGACATGCCCTTGTCAGGTTTCTGAGGTGCCGCTATTTCTTCATGGATGGTTGGTATCAAAGCTAGGTTGTAGAGAGCTCCATGTGGAATCACATGTAGTGGTGGTTCGCTCTCTTCCAACTGTGTGATGGTCAGATTGTTGACGTGTGACTTGCGGCTCAGCGCATCTGCCACTACGTTTGCCTTGCCCGGATGATAATGGATCTCTATTTCGTAATCCTTTATCAGTTCTAACCATCTTCGTTGCCTCATGTTCAGCTCCTTCTGAGTGAATATGTACTTGAGGATTTTGTGGTCGGTATACAAATGTACGAGGTTACCGAGTAGGTAGTGCCTCCACATTTTCAGTGCAAGTACCATGGCAGCGAGCTCCAAGTCGTGGGTTGGATAATTCTGCTCATGATTTCTAAGCTGCCGTGATCCATACGCGACCACTCTTCGGTCTTGCATCAGCACAAATCCGAGCCCAATGCCGGATGCATCGCAGTACACATCGAACGGTTTTGTTGTGTCTGGCTGCGCCAAAACCGGTGCTGATGTCAGGTGCTTGACTAAAGCCTTGAATGCTGCTTCACATGTTGGACTCCAAACATATTTGGTAGCCTTCTTTAGCAGCTCCATCATAGGCTTGGCAATCTTCGAGAAGTTCTGAATGAACCTCCGATAATATCCCGCGAGTCCGAGGAAACTCCGTACCTCGTGAACAGTTCTCGGGGATTTCCAATTCAGCACTTGAGTGATCTTGCTCGGGTCTACAGCGATACCCTCCGCTGAGATTGTAACACCCCAAAATCCTGTCAAGAGGGGAATTTAAAAAATTTTGGACGTGTTGCATGTGTTGCAAAAATTCAAATTCAAACTGGAATTCAAATTAAACTCAAAACAGAAATGAAAAAGAAAAAGAAAAAGAAAAAAACAAATCTTCCCGGCCAGTGGGCTGAAATCCACCAGCCGGCCCACCTAACTCCCGCGCCAGCCCGCTGCCGCCCGCGCCCCCTCTCGCAGACAGGTGGGACCCACCTGTCATCCCTAACCCCCGATCGTCCGAAACCCGGACTGTTCCCCCGCGCGCGCGATCGCAACCAACCGGAAAATTGTAAGTGCATCTAGGATATCCCTTGTGGGTTTATGCTAATTGATGACGAACATATGAGATCCTAATGAAACTATTAAGATGATTGCAGGATAAACAAAGTGAACTGGCTCGGCACACACAAAAAGGTGAAAAATAGAGTGGTGCCCGAAAAGGAAGATGTTAGTGGAATTTAGAGGAGCAAAGTAGATATAAATGTATAGGTTGTGTGTGATAGAGACACATCCCAAGAGCTCATGACTTTGCGTAAGGGTAAGGGGTTTAAAAATCAACTAAAATCCACTGAAAACTGGACTAGTCCGTTCACGGACCAGACTAGTCCGTTTAACTTTCTGGAAGACGCAAACATAGTGCACCGGACTAGTCCGCCTTGTGAACCGGACTAGTCCGGTCAGCTCACTGGAATGCAACCGGACAAGTCAGGTGTTAGAACGGACTAGTCCGGTAATGTCTCTGTTGTCCTCTTTAGAGGACTGCGTACTAATCCATCCAAGCGACAGGACTAGTCCGCTGAAGTTTCTGAAACCCCATCTCACAGAGCACCGAACAAGTCCGGTTTGTGGACCGGACTAGTCTGGTTAACCCACTGGAAGTAGACCAGACAAGTCCGATCATATACCGGACTAGTCCGGTAGTAGGTTTAACAACGGTAACTTTTTGGGAAAGCCTATAAAAAGAGGTCCTTCGTCTTTTCCCAAATAGAACACGATACATACTGTCAAAAGCTTGAACCCTAGTGCCGCCACCTGACCCAAGAGCCCAAAAACACATCTCTCCATACATCTAAGGTGCAAAAAGGCCAAGATCAATCAAATACTTGGATTTGGGACTGAGAGATCGTCGTTCTTTCGTTGTGAGCTCTTGGGGTTTGATTTCTCTACACTCATATTCTGCATTGTAATCTTTTTGAGTGTATTTGATCACCTTCTCACTGTAATTCTTGTGGGATCCCTCAACGTGTGAGGTTGCCCCACAAACTCGGTGATTACCCGTGATAGTGGAGTCAAGTCGGCCTTTGTGGTGACTTGAAGAGGGAAAGGGTTGGGAACCCGGCTCTGTGTGAGCTTCCTCAACGAGGACGTAGATCTCTTGGTGAGATCAAACCTCGGTAAAAATTCGTGTCTTTTATCTCTCATTTGTTTTACATCTTGACACATTAGATCACTAGTTTGCTAGTCATCGTTTGAGTTCCTTACAAGTTTGCACGTGCATCAATACAATAAATTTAATTTATAAAAAATGTTGTTCTCATTCCGTTGCTATAAGATTAAATTTGTGAGACACACTTAATTAACTCAAATAATTCAGCACACCGGACTAGTCCGCCCACACAACCGGACTAGTCCGGTCAGTCAAGTTTCTGATAACTTTATTAAGTGTGCAGGAATTCTTTAAAGGCCTATTCACCCCCCTCTAGGCCACATTCAATTGGTATCAGAGCCAAGTTCTCCACCAACGAGACTCACATCTCGGAGAGATCAATGGCCTCTGAGAAGAACAACGATATCCCGAAGACGAACAACAACGATGAGGAGCAAGAAGCCAAAGCCTTCGATATGCTGAAAGAAAATCCACATGACGATGATGAAGTGAGACAGCTAAAGACATTACTGAGAAAGAAGTTAATGGCACAAAAGGGAAAAGAGGAAGAAAAGACGATGGGGAGTGGTCATCACGACTACTCCCGGTATCCTTACAACTACAACCGTCTCAATTCAAATAATCATTATCTCTCTATTCCTATGGGAAGGCCCCCACAGTTTGACGGAAGTGACTACACCATGTGGAAGTACAACATGAAGATGCATCTGATATCCCTGAACCCTAGTCTGTGGCACATTGTTGGCACAGGCATCGATATTCCGGACACGGATGATGAACTCACTCCAGAACAAGAACAAGAGATTCACAGAAACGCACAAGCCGTCGCCGTGATCACATCATCAATAAGCAGAGAGGAATTCACCAAGATCGATGGGTTAGAAAGTGCAAAAGAAATCTGGGATACCCTCACGACAGCTCACGAAGGAAATAGGTCAGTTCGTGAAGCCAAAATTGAAATGCTTGAAGGAGAGTTGGGGAGATTTGCTATTGAAGAAGTCGAATCACCTCAAGACATGTACAACCAGATGAAAGCACTCATCAACAAAATTCGTGCTTATGGAAGTAAGAAATGGACAGATCACGAAGTGGTCAAAAGAATGATTAGAGCCTTCATGCCAAGAAATGTCACACTTTGCTCATTGATTAGAGAAAGCCCCGGGTTTCACAAAATGACTCCTGATGAGTTATTGGGAAAGATCATAAATCATGAAATGATGGAGAAAGAGGCTCAATACGTCAAAGACTTAGCCGAGCTCACCTCTTCTAAAAAGAAAGAAGTTGCTCTCAAAGCAACGTGCAGACCCAAACTCAAAGAAACTCGTGAAGACCAAGACGACGGAGATACTAGCGACGAAAGCACCGATCTTGATGACGAAGAAATGGTACTCTTCATCAAAAAGTTCAAACGCATGATGAAGAGAAGACACGGCAACAATTCACATGAAGGCAAAAGCAAGGATAAAGGAAAATCCAAGGCTCGACGCACTTGCTACAACTGCGGAGAGTATGGTCACTTCATGGTGGACTGTACTTTTGAAGAAAACAAAAAGAAGGAGGAAACAAGATCTCAAGAAAAGAAAATTTTCAGAAAAAGAAGACAAGCCCATCAAGCTCACATTGGGAAGGAGTGGGACTCAAACGACGAGTCCTCCTCTGATGAAGAAGAAGAGATGGCCACTTTCGCAGTCAAGAAACCAACTATGAGAGCCACACTCTTTCCGAACATGGGAGGACGGGACATGAACAACCACACTTGTCTTATGGCTAAGGAAGGCAAGAAAAAGGTTCGACTTACTCCTCCTGTGCTAAATTCCTCCATTGATGACTTTGATAGCTCTAGTGATAATGAAGAATTGTTTAGAGGGCTAAGTAAAATTGCTTTAAAGAAAATGGAAATGTTGTCAAACGAAATCTTTGAAAAGGAGGAACTTGTCAACCGACAAGAAGATATGCTCATCCGTGAGAGGAAGAGATATCAAGAAGTTGAAAAGCTTCTTGAGCTTGAAAGAGAGAAGAATGAGTCACTTGAGTTAGAGCTAGCCTTGAGTAAGGAAACTTACTCAAAGTTAGAGGACTCGCACATTGCAATCAATGAAGAACTTGCTAACTTGTCAAAAGTTAACAAAATCCTTGAGGTACAAGTTGAGTCGCTCAAACAAAGTGACTCCTCTTCCTCCAAGAGCTCTTCCTCCAAAGACATGAGCTCGACAACAGTAAGAACCTGCACTTGCTCTAGTAAGAAGAATGTAATTTCTAATGCTTCAACCCCACATGACATGCATTCTTCTCAAAACGGCATCTTTGATAAGGAGAAGATCAAATATGCACGAAGTGCATATATGATGACTAGACCTCCCAATGTCAAAGATGGTCTTGGCTTTGACAGGAATAAACACATGTCTACTTCTAATCATGCTAAGAATAGGATCATTTTTGTTAAAGAAAAATCCCATGAATCTGAGCTACAAACGCTGTTCCATACATTTGATGCTTCTTATGTTCTCATGAAAAACAAGTATGGAAAAGTCATTGCTAAATATACAGGGCCACGCCACAAGAACTTGAAAACTTGTGTGTGGGTGCCCAAGACTCTTGTGACTAACCTGAGAGGACCCAAGCAAGCTTGGGTACCTAAAACCCAGAAGTAATTCTATTTTGCAGGCTTACTCCTCCGGTGGATCTAAGTGGGTGCTAGATAGCGGATGCACAAATCATATGACCGGAGAGAGAGGTATGTTTGTGGAATACGAGTGCAACAAGGATCCAAGTGAAGGTATATACTTTGGAGACAACAGCCAAGGAAAGGTCCTTGGTAGTGGTAACATTGAAATATCCTCTCAACACACCTTATCTAATGTTTTACATGTAGACTCTCTAGATTATAATCTTTTATCAATATCTCAACTATGCGACAAAGGTTACAACTGTTTATTCACTAATGAGGGTGTGACCATCTTTAGAAGAAGCGATGGCTCGATTGCATTCAAGGGATTGTTGAAGGGAAAGCTTTATCTTGTTGACTTTAACAAAGATAAAGCCGAACTCAACACTTTCTTGGTTGCTAAGACCAACATGGGATGGCTGTGGCATAGACGGCTAGCCCATGTTGGAATGAGAAATCTACAGAAACTTCTAAAAGGTGGTCACATCTGTGGTCTTAAGGATGTGGTTTTTGAAAAAGACAGGCCGTGCAGCGCTTGTTAAGCAGGAAAACAGGTTGGAGCACCACACCCCGCCAAGAATGTGATGACCACCGCTAGACCGCTAGAACTTCTCCACATGGATCTCTTTGGTCCAATTGCGTACATCAGCATCGGTGGTAACAAATACGGTTTAGTAATTGTTGATGATTTTTCAAGATTTACCTGGATATTTTTCTTGTATAATAAATCAGAAACTCAGGGAATCCTCAAGAAGTTCTTGAAAAGAGCTCAAAATGAATTCTCATCAACCGTAAAGAATATCAGAAGTGACAATGGGACAGAATTCAAGAACACCCAAGTTGAAGAATATCTCAATGAAGAAGGTATAAAGCATGAATTCTCAGCACCCTACTCTCCTCAACAAAATGGTGTGGCTGAAACGAAGAACAGAACATTGATCGAAATGGCGAGAACAATGTTGGATGAATACAAGACGTCAGACCGATTTTGGGCAGAAGCGGTGAACACCGCTTGTCATGCCACAAATCGGTTGTACCTTCATCGACTACTGAAGAAAACTCCATATGAGCTTCTCACGGGTAAAAAGCCTAACATTTCCTATTTCAAAGTTTTTGGTTGCAAATGTTTTATTCTGAAAAAGAAACCAAGGGCCTCGAAGTTTGCTTCGAAGTCCGATGATGGATTCTTGCTCGGATATGAATCGAATGCCTACGCCTATCGTGTCTTCAACAAGGTGTCCGGCCTTGTTGAAGTAGCGCGTGACGTAGTGTTCGATGAAACTAACGGCTCACAAGTGGAGCAAGTCGATAAGTCTATGCTAGATAAGGAGGAAGCTCCATGTGAAGCGCTGAAGAAAATGGCACTTGGTGATATCCCACCATGAGAGGAGACACAAGATGAATTTCAACAAGGAAGCAATGATCGAGGGGGAGCTCCTACACAAGATCAGGTTGAGGAAGATCAAGAAAATCAAGATGATCATGGAAGCAATGATCTAGGGGGAGACATGACACATGAAGACAATGAAGAACAAGCAACTACACAAATTCCACACCCAAGAGTACATCAGTGTGTGCAAAGGGATCATCCTGTCAACAATATCATTGGAGATATTGCTAAGGGAGTAACTACAAGATCTCAAATTGCAAATTTTTGTGAACACTATTCTTTTGTGTATTTTTTGGAGCCATACAGGGTAGAAGAAGCCTTAAGGGATCCAGACTGGGTGATTGCGATGCAAGAGGAGCTGAACAACTTCAAAAGAAATGATGTGTGGGAGCTGGTGGAAAGACCAAGGGCGAACATCGTTGGAACCAAATGGGTCTTTCGGAACAAGCAAGATGAACATGGAGTAGTGACAATAAATAAAGCGAGGTTGGTGGCCAAAGGTTATTCTCAAGTGGAAGGTTTGGATTTCGATGAAACCTTCGCTCCTGTAGCTAGACTTGAGTCCATTCGCATTTTATTGGCATATGCTACTCACCATAATTTTAAGTTGTATCAAATGGACGTCAAGAGTGCCTTTCTCAATGGTCCGATAAAGGAGGAAGTCTATGTGGAGCAGCCACCGTGGTTCGAAGATCAGAAGTATCCCAACCACGTCTATAAACTGCGTAAGGCTCTCTATGGCCTCAAACAGGCTCCTCGAGCCTGGTATGAGTGCCTTAGAGATTTTCTGATTCAAAATGGATTCAAAATTGGTAAAGCTGACTATACACTCTTTACTAAACATTTTGATGATCATTTATTCGTATGTCAAATTTATGTTGATGACATTATCTTTGGATCCACTAACAAGTCCTTCTGTGAAGAATTTAGCAAAATAATGACAGACAGGTTCGAGATGTCAATGATGGGTGAATTGAAGTTCTTCTTGGGATTTCAAGTGAAGCAAGTGAGAGAAGGTACATTTATAAGCCAAACTAAATATACACAAGACATTCTCAAGAGATTCAATATGGACAAAGCCAAGCCCATCAAAACACCCATGGCCATCAACGGACATCTCGACCTCAATGAAGACGGTCCAAATGTGGACCGAAAGGTATATCGGTCCATGATTGGCTCCTTACTATACTTATGTGCATCTAGGCCAGATATTATGCTTAGCATTTGCATGTGTGCAAGGTTTCAAGCCGCACATAAAGAGTGTCACTTAATTGCTGTAAAAAGAATCCTAAGGTACCTTGTGCACACACCCAACTTGGGCCTTTGGTATCCCAAAGGATCCAAGTTTACCTTGATAGGGTATTCCGACGCCGACTATGCAGGATGCAAAGTCGATAGAAAGAGCACGTCAGGGACTTGTCAATTTCTTGGTAGGTCCCTAGTTTCTTGGTCATCTAAAAAGCAAAACTCCATTGCTCTTTCCACAGCGGAAGCAGAGTATGTTGCAGCCGGTAGTTGCTGTACGCAACTGCTTTGGATGCAACAAACTCTTAGGGACTACGGCTACAATCTAAGTGATATCCCGCTTCTATGCGATAATGAAAGTGCTATAAAGATTGCACACAACCCTATAGAGCACTCAAGAACTAAGCACATAGACATCCGTCATCACTTTCTTAGAGATCATTCATTAAAAGGTGACATAGCTATTTCACATGTTAGGACTGAAAAACTACTTGCAGATATTTTTACCAAACCATTAGATGAGAAAAGGTTCTGTGAACTAAGAAATGAGCTAAACATTCTTGACTCTCGAAATGTGGCTTGAAACATTGCATACCTGGTTGCAACTTAAATTGTTCCTCCGTATTGTCAAAAATGCCCCTCCTCTCCTTTCTACTCAGAAAACTATTTTTAATGAAGAAATCTTGTGGATTATGACCATTGTTCGATTGCTGATTGCCTACTGGTCGTAATCACCAAGACTACTTGCAAAATTGTTGTCCTTGGATCACTATTAGTTATCTATATATGTATCAAGTCTGTTGGAAACGGACTAGTCTGATTTCCAACCGGACTAGTCCGGACAAACAACAATTAGGTTAACTCAGGGGTACCGGACTAGTCCGGTCAGTCGCATATAGAAGCAGTTGGCTGGACCAAACGCCTCCCTCTCCACTCATAAGCACTTTGTCTCACCCTCTCTCCTAAACCCTAGCTCCCAAAGTGATTTTCGAGTTGAGCCCTCAAACTCGGAGTTTTCTCCGTGGAAAAGCCTCTTCTCGACGAGGGGATCCTACTTTCCGGACTCATCCGGATAGAGTCTTGCTCCTTCAACGCGAATCTTCAAATCTTGGTAAATCCCCCCCTAAAACCAAAATCTCAATTTTTCTAGCTCTAGCTAGTTTCCTTTGATTTCAAAAGGATGTACATTGCATAAATAGATGTATTCCTACCACTTTCCTACCCTTGTGTCCTTAGATAGGAGATTTGTTTCAAATGAAACATTCAATTTAGGGTTCTTATGCTAGGCCGGACTAGTCCGGCGCTCAGATGCGGACAAGTCCGGTCCACCGGACTAGTCCGCACTCTGAAACCGGACAAGTCCGGTCTCTGATAGTTGAACCCCTACACTTCCATTTGAAGTCAATAATGCGTCGGTTTGCATCTAATCCTTAAACTCCTTATCAGGCATCATGTCTTCAGGATCAGATGACGGCTCATTTCACATTGAAGAAGAAGTTCAACGTGAAAGAGTGAGGAGAGCTAAGGAGGGAGTGATGAAGAAGAGACATGATGTCAATGCTCACTCTCCACCCTCCGACGACAATCTACCTAAGAAGAGGAAAGTCATTGTCAAAAGGCCTCAAAGGAAAGATGCTGCTGAGGGCTCGTCAGGGCCAAGAAGAGTTCTCAATAAAGGGAAGGGACTTGCTAGTGGCCCCATTGGGCCTCTGAAAATGAAAAATCCCGTTCACCGCAACAGGCAGCCTTCAAGTGAGGATTTCACTGGAAAAGGGAATGAGCTAGCTGATAACTTCAGGAAGATTGAAGTGTATGACCGACCTAAACAATGTTCTGATCCAAGGTTCTGGAGCAACTTCCATGCAGACTACTACGAGCATGTGTACATGAAGATGAAGAACCCTGTAGTAGAGAGTCAATGGCTAAATGATGAATATCTGAAGTCAAAGAGGTATCCTGCCTTTCGTGAGATGGTGGAAGCGTTAGAGAGGCACAGTCTGACGGACCTGCTATCCTTTGAGTATGACTGGAACAATGAAGTAATTACCCAGTTTTACTCCACTCTCTACTTTGCTCGGGATGATGGAGACAGTCTTACTTGGATGACTCATGGTTCAAGGTATAGTGTCACGTATGATGAATTTGCTAGGATTCTTCACCTCCAAAACACTTTGGATCATGAACTGGTCATTCATAATCTGAAACCCCTGGAGAAGGAGGAACTTGAATTTCTCTATGACACAAGGATGCCATATGTTCCTCCCACCATCAAATATCTAAAGCCCTTCTTTGTGGTCTAAATAGAGTCTTGAGAAAGACGATAGCTCCGAAGGATGGAGATGCAGGAACTATACAAGGAACCTTGAGGACTCTCATGAAGGTCATTAGTGGGAGGGGACCATTCAATGTCTTTGAGTATATCTACAACGACATTGTGAACATCTCAATTACCCCCAATAGGTCCTGTGGATACGCACCGTATATCATGTACATGATTGAGAAAGTGACAGGACTCGAGTTTGTCAAGGATGTCAAGCATACGGGGTTGAAGCCGCAAAAACCCATCGAGTACACTCTCCCTCCGGCTCCAACTGCCCCGTCCTATCCACCAGTGGAGAGGAGATCAAAGCAAGCTCATGATGACACTAGGTCTGCAGCTGCTCCTCCTGGTTCTCCACCTGCCCAAGAATCATCTAGCGGCATCCTCAAGATGCTCTCCTCCATCTTTGCCTGCTGCCGTAAGATCGAAGACAGGCAACGCAAAGAAAAGCTTGTAAGGAAGAAACATCAACAGTACGTCAATGCCAATATCAAGCCTATCTGTGCAAAGCTTGAGATTGAGCCCGTTGGATCACCGCCCGCCTCCGAGGACTCAGAGGAAGATCCTGCTCCCATGGATGCTGAAGATGAAGATCAGACTGAGACTGACGGAGGAGGCAGCGATGAGTGGTTCCCCTCAATTTTTCCCTTTTTGGTGCCTTGATGCCAAAGGGGGAGAGATTGAGATGGAAGATTGAGATTAGACTTGGACTATTTCTATCTAGTATTAGTTATTAAGATCTTTTGTGATCAAGGACATGTACCTATTTTTAAAATCTTGTAATGCACTATTTCTTTTCTTATGTGTGATGTACTATGCTCTAATGCCCACTTACATGTTCACTACTGTTTGTCTTTAATTTATCACACTTTGTTTATCACACACCTGAGAGGCACCCCACCATAAGGTGTGTGCATATGTGAGAAGCTTTTTCTAGAATTCTTTATTATTCTCATATGTGCACACTTTATGAAAATCAACTTTTTATTCTCAATTGTGATATCTCAAATGGTTGTCATCAATCACCAAAAAGGGGGAGATTGTAAGTGCATCTAGGATATCCCTTGTGGGTTTTGGCTAATTGATGACGAACATATGAGATCCTAATGAAACTATTAAGATGATTGCAGGATAAACAAAGTGAACTGGCTCGGCACACACAAAAAGGTGAAAAATAGAGTGGTGCCCGAAAAGGAAGACGTTAGTAGAATTTAGAGGAGCAAAGTAGATATAAATGTATAGGTTGTGTGTGAGAGAGACACATCCCAAGAGCTCATGACTTTGCGTAAGGGTAAGGGGTTTAAAAATCAACTAAAATCCACTGAAAACCGGACTAGTCCGTTCACGGACCGGACTAGTCCGTTTAACTTTCTGGAAGACGCAAACATAGTGCACCGGACTAGTCCGCCTTGTGAACCGGACTAGTCCGGTCAGCTTACGGGAATGCAACCGGACAAGTCCGGTTTTAGACCGGACTAGTCCGGTCATGTCTCTGTTGTCCTCTTTAGAGGACTGCGGACTAGTCCATCCAAGCGACAGGACTAGTCCGCTGAAGTTTCTGAAACCCCATCTCACATAGCACCGGACAAGTCCGGTTTGTGGACCGGACTAGTCCGGTTAACCCACTGGAAGTAGACCGGACAAGTCCGATCATATACCGGACTAGTCCGGTAGTAGGTTTAACAATGGTAACTTTTTGGGAAAGCCTATAAAAAGAGGTCCTTCATCTTTTCCCAAATAGAACACGATACATATTGTCAAAAGCTTGAACCCCAGCGCCGCCACCTGACACAAGAGCCCAAAAAACACATCTCTCCATACATCTAAGGTGCAAAAAGGCCAAGATCAATCAAATACTTGGATTTGGGACTGAGAGATCGTCGTTCTTTCGTTGTGAGCTCTTGGGGTTTGATTTCTCTACACTCATATTCTGCATTGTAATCTTTTTGAGTGTATTTGATCACCTTCTCACTGTAATTCTTGTGGGAGCCCTCAACGTGTGAGGTTGCCCCACAAACTCGGTGATTACCCGTGATAGTGGAGTCAAGTCGGCCTTTGTGGTGACTTGAAGTGGGAAAGGGTTGGGAACCCGGCTCTGTGTGAGCTTCCTCAACGAGGACGTAGATCTCTTGGTGAGATCGAACCTCGGTAAAAATTCGTGTCTTTTGTCTCTCATTTGTTTTACATCTTGACACATTAGATCACTAGTTTTCTAGCCATCGTTTGAGTTCCTTACAAGTTTGCACGTGCATCCATACAATAAATTTAATTTATAAAAACTGTTGTTCTCATTCCGCTGCTATAAGATTAAATTTGTGAGACACATTTAATTAACTCAAATAATTCAGCACACCGGACTAGTCCGCCCACACAACCGGACTAGTCCGGTCAGTCAAGTTTCTGATAACTTTATTAAGTGTGCAGGAATTCTTTAAAGGCCTATTCACCCCCCTCTAGGCCACATTCAAAAATCCCGCGTTCCCAGCCGACTTCAGGACCCCGAAGACTCCAGCTCGATCTAAACCAACCCGCCGCCCTCCCCGGTCTATAAAAACCCCGGCATCGTCCTGTTTTTCCCCATGATCCGCCGATTTTCCTCCCGGTGAGAACCCGAGCTTCTCCGGCGAATTCTGCTCGATCTACGCTCGGGAATTCTGATCTAACTCGCTGGTATTGATCCACCGCCTCCGGGGAACCACGCAGGTGCAGAAAACTCGGTGGTTTGCGTTTCAAACACAGCGCCGACGAGCCTCGCCGTGAATTCACCTCGGACCTCATCACCGATCGCTTTCCAGGACCTCCGAGCTCAAGAAAACCCCCAAGGTGAGATCCCCGACCTCCCCTCTACCGATCTATGCCATAAAATCACAGTTTTAGGGAGAATTGACGAAGATCCCAAACTCTCCGGCGAGATCGCCGCTTCCCGCCGCCGTGCGCCGCCGGGCAGCGCCACCCGCGCTCGATCAGAGCGACGTGGCCGCTTGTGCGCCGTCTATTTTAAATCGCACGGTAGAATTTAAATCCCCGCGTACCGGTTCGACGTTGTAATCTCAGCCGTCTGTTTTAAATCGGACGGTCCACGTCAGCCCCGCGTTATAAAGGCCGGGATTCTTACGTGCTACCCCCTGGTGTTCTCGGAAAATAAGAGCTAGCCCCGGAAACTTCTGATCTAGCCCCTGGAACTTCAGAAAATCATTTAAATTCATTTAAAAATCAGTTTTAACCCCTGGACTTAATAAAACTTAGGAAAATCCCTATGTTATGTGTAGTTAGATCCCTGGAAATTCCTAAAATAATATAATAGACCCTGTAGTGGGGTGAATTTACCCTTTTAACCCTATGTGATATTAAATTTAGGAATTTGACTATGTGTTTAGTATTTAAAATTCAAAACATGGGACAAACACATTGCAAATTCAGATTAAAAACTTTCCTAGTACTTGGAAAACTATGGAGTGAGATAAAAAAATAGATTTTTGGCTGAAATGAATCTGTTTAATTGATTATTGACATTTATTAGTTTAGGGACATATTTTTAAGTAGAGAATAAGCTGAAAATTAGTAAAATAAATGTAAAATAGTTCACATCAGAGGAGAAGTTCAAAAATATATTATTATATATTTTAGACCCAAAACCTATTCTGTTTGGTTGAGATGTCTTACTATTTTCATAATAAAGTGCACATTTAGGCATAGGAAATAAATCTGAAAATATAGCAAGTTAAGGATAAATAACTAGAAAATGATAAATGAAGTTTCCAAAATCCAAAGAATTCAGTTTAGGGTTGGTAGAAGGTCTAAAGACACATATGAAGTAGGAAAATACCTTTCATGCATACTTGGTAGCTAAAATGTGTATCAGTTAAATATAAGTGATTTATTTAATTTAGAAATACATATATAGTATGCCAACATGAATATGAATACAAAAGTAGAAATCATATGTACATGTTTAAAAGTGCATGTAAGCCAAAATCAACACACATAGAGTAACCACAACACATAGAATTATGAATGGCTTTCATAAATGTGAATGTGTGGTTTGTATGGAGTGGAAGTGTGAACTATGTCTTATGACTTGTTGTTTTCTTTTGCTATGTGTGATGGTATGAGTAGAACCTGCTCCAGAGCAAGTTCTTCCTTTCCAAGATCAGGACTACCCATTCCAAGAGCAGCAGGAAGGAGGCAAGTGTCCTTGACCACTTTAATCCTATACTAGGATGAGTGGATAGAATTATTTGCATTGTCAATTGAAATATGAAACCCATGCTAGGAAGTTTACCTAGAATTGCATTACCTTGTTTCCTTGTAGCTTGGGTTGGGATTTATTTTATCATGTCATTTATTATTATGCATATGCTTAGCCATGCTTAGAGTGGGATATTTGGGATATGAGATCATCAGTTTATTTTACCATACTCTTGAATGAGATATTGTGAGTTATGTAGAGGTAGGGATTAAGGAAAGTTGGATGTTTTTGGTTGGTGCTGGGTGCACGAGACTTGGGTTTGTGTTTAGTACTTGCCTGGAGCCTAAGGACCGGTTCTTGGAGCATGTAACCTGGCTTTACCGTGCCAACCACATGCTGAGATGGGGCAGCTTGGCCAATTAATTAGGTGTATCCCCGGCGTAGTATGGGTGTGTTGGATGGTGCGGGGAGTAGGTGTCAGCTGGACTACCTTATAAACCGCAAGGCTCAAGAGGAGGCCACTGCAGCGGGGTTGGAGCCTCTTGTATGCTGTTAGGGGTGAAACCTAAGTGGGCCCACACTTGTCGGGAATCACTTTGTAAAGGCTTCGTAGTGATCTCCTGGCTACACACCTGGGAAGTGTGAATGTGGTTCGTAGCCACTGGCATAATGGAGGTTCTTTTAGTCCACCCGGCAACGGGGGATGAAATCACTACATGTGGGTACAGTGGTGCAAACTCTGCAGAGTCAAAACTGTCATGACAGCCGTGCTCACGGTCAAGAGCGGCTTGGACTTATACATGATTAGAGGAGTGATGGTTTTGGAAGTTAAGAATGTTAAGCGGGGAGCTTAACATTTGAAATGATGTTATGGTTATTTGATTATGACGATGAGATGTGAGTTTGGGACCATTTCACCTGTGTAGTAATGTAGGTTCTTAATAAGCTAAGGTGATAGGTATTAATTACGTAGTGCTTTAACCATGAGTTCAACCTCTCCTTGATCTAGCCATGCATGACATAACTTTCCCACACTTGCTGAGTACCATCGGTACTCAACCTTGCATATTTGTTGGTTTATATTGCTGCTCAGGTCAAGATAATGAAGTGGTGTTTAATGATCAAGACTTTGGACCCGAAGAAGGATTCTAGGTTCATGGAGTCCGCCGGGCAACGCCTGTGACGGAGCCCACAAGAATAATTATTCCGCTGCTAGTTTATTTACTTGTGATGAACTTATTATTGTCCATCGAGACATTTGCTATGTAAGACTTATTTATATTCGACACCTGGCTTGTAATAAATGATGCTTTACTATTTGTCATCACATGTATGAGAAAATGATCCTGGCATACATGTGACATTCACTTGGTTGTTCTTCAGAAAAACCGGGTGTGACAGAAGTGGTATCAGAGCCAAGGTTGCCTGTAGGAACGTGGACCTAGGTAGAAATGGACGTATTTAAGGGCCCTATTTTCTTAAAAACTATTTTACAAGGTGTGTGTTGAAAAACGTTATATAATGGAGTCACTTTCTTCATCTTACCCCAACTTTCATTCAAAATAGGATTTTTGTTTGAAAGTTTATCTAACCTAAGTTTTAATGCTTTTTGTTTTAGATGGTTCACATGATTCGCACCGCTCGCAAGTCCACAGGAGGGAGAGTTCCCGTAGTTGCCCTTGCCCAAAGAGAGGAGAGCCGTCCGGTGACGTACCTTTCCTACGGATTGGCAGTATGAGGCTTGTTGCGCCGTCTTTGACGTATGCTCCAAGCCACCGGCAATACGGGCAAGCTAATCATACACTATAGCTCCACCAGAACCATCCGTGAGAAGAGGGAAGAATGAAGTTCAGAGATGAGGATTATCCATGAAAATCAGCTGCTCAAGATCCACCGCTCTCCAGCTTGTCGAGCGACAAAGGTCGATGCGGAGAAGAATGTCACCTGGGAGGCCATCACCTGCCAGAGTCACATCTATCATCGACACCTGGACAGGACCGAGTACATGTATGTCCTCCAGCGCGAGAGTGGTACAACGGAGTATAAGTACCCGCCAGTGCAGCGAGGGACTTCCCATGAGCACGTGGACTTGTGCTTGGAGGATGCTGCTATGCTTAGCACTCGATTGCAGGAGTGTCAGCAGGAGCTTCAGGATGTTCGGGACACCCTGAAGGAAACCCAGGCGTTGCTTCGAGCCTGCTTGAGGGCGAGAGAGAGAGGAGATGGGAATGAACTGTGTGTCACCGTGAATGACACATGGATCCTGACTCCCCAGATCGCCGGGCGATCAGGCGTCGTCTCACTTCTCCACCAGCAGCCTCCCCACCCAAAGCAAAGTCAGAAGGCAGCCGCAATAATGAGGAAGATCCTGAGGAGCCAGCTCAGTGATACGAGTAGTGTAGAGTCCTTCCCTTAGTTTAGCAGGATGTCGAGTAGTCGAGTCGTTATCTTAGTTAATGGTGTGTTTATGCTTGGTGTGTGACGTGAGTTGTGGAAGCCATGAGCAATTGTCCACAGCCTCGTCTTCAGGTTGTTTTGCTTTGGTGTGTGAACCCACATGAAATAATAGTGCATTTATTTTTGTGTGAGACATGAACCCTCAGAAAAGTATAACAAAGCCTCAACACTTCAAAGTACAAACAAGTGAAAGTAGTAAGATAATACGTAATGCTTTAAATTAACATTTGGTTGATCATGCTAGATGGCTGGAAGAGGAAAAGGTCGTGCTGCCAACCCCGCCAACAACAACAATGAGGCCTGCAACCCTCATCTTTCTGGAGGCCAAGACAGGGGTGGTCGCCGTGAAGGAGTTGATCCCCTCCACCAAATGCTTGAGAATCAAAATCAGCTCATCCAGAACTTGACTCAAGTGGTGGCCAACTTGCATCAAGTTTCACCTCCACAAGCTGCACCACGCCAACCAAGGTTGAGTGAGTTTCTAGGAACTCAACCTCCAAAGTTTGCAAGTGCTTCTGAACCTCTGGAGGCAGACGATTGGCTAAAGATCATTGAGAGCAAGATGAGGATCATACAGTGCCAAGGGTATGAGAGGGTGTTGTTTGCCTCTCATCAGTTGCATGGACCTGCTGCTGATTGGTGGACCGCCTACGTGGCCGCCCATCATGACCCTGAGAACATCACTTGGGAAGAGTTCAAGCGTAGCTTCCGCAACCGTTACATACCAAGGGGTGAACTAAAAAACAAGAGGAAGGAGTTCCTGGGGTTGCAGGAAGGTAACTTGACTGTGAGGGAATACCTCACTAAATTTACTCAACTCTCCCGTTATGCTCCACGGGACATAGAGACTGATGAGCAGAAACAGGATTGTTTTGTGGAAGGACTTACCACAGAAATGCAGTGTGCAATGTCCTCCAACGAGTATGAAAGCTTCCAAAAGATGGTAGACAGAGCGTTTGTGGTAGAAAGGAAGCTGAAGGCCTTGGAAAATGAGAACAAGAGGAAGGCCGGGTGGTCACACCAAGCCTCAGGGAGCAACACCCGCCCATGTCTGATGCAGCAACCCGCATGGCAGACGAACCGTGCTTCGGTACCCTACTAAGCACCAAGAGGGTACAACCCGAACTACAGGCCTCCGGCAGCATCAATACAGCCACAACGTCAGTTCGTACAGCAGCCTCGCCCTACATATCAACCTCGACCAGCAGTACAAGGACCCCCAAACCAACCCCAAGACAACAAATGCCAGGCACCCAAGGTTGGGGTGCAATGTTTTAACTGTGGTGAAGTGGGGCACTGCGCCCATAAGTGCCCAAAGAAGAAGTCCACGCAGCCGCAACAGCAGAATGTAATGAAAGGACGGGTGAACCACGTCACCATGGAGGAAGCGCAAGAGGCACCTGACATGGTAGTTGGTAAGTTTCCTACCAATTTACACATTGCAACCCTGCTGTTTGATTCTGGTGCTACCCACTCGTTCATTGCTCAAGGGTTTGTTAAGAAGCATGATCTAGCAACAACACAAATGAACCATATGCTAGCAGTAAACTCTCCAGGTGGAGAAATAAGGACAAGACAAGTGTGTCCCAAGGTGAATCTATACATTAATGGGGTAGTATTTACTGCCAACCTCATAGTGATAGATTCCCAAGGGATCGATATTATTTTGGGCATGGACTGGTTGACCAAACATAAGGGAATCATCCATTGTTCGACCAGAACGGTGGAACTAACGCACCCTAGTGGCACAAAAGTAAAGTTTATAACAATACAAGAGCCTAGGAGGGACGTTAAATTAAATCAAGTTGAGGTGAAAGTGGAAGAGATCAGGATTATCAAGGAATATCCAGATGTTTTTCTGGAGGAGTTGCCAGGTATGCCTCCTGATCGAGAAGTGGAATTCGCAATTGAGCTAGTGCCGGGAACAGCCCCGATATACAAGAGACCTTATCGGATGGACTCCAAGCAGCTGGGAGAACTCAAGGATCATTCGAGAGAATTGACGGAGAAGGGGTATATTCATCCTAGTTCCTCACCTTGGGGAGCCCCGGTCATATTTGTGCCCAAGAAGGACGGAACCCAAAGGTTATGCGTGGACTACCGTGCCTTGAATGAGGTAACCATCAAGAATAAGTACCCATTACCCCGCATTGAAGACTTGTTTGATCAGTTGAAGGGAGCTTGTGTGTTCTCGAAAATTGATCTCAGGTCGGGATACCACCAACTTAAGATAAGGCAATCTGATATTCCCAAGACAGCTTTCGTATCTCGGTACGGACTGTATGAATACACCGTCATGCCTTTCAGGCTAACTAATGCCCCGGCATACTTCATGTAGCTCATGAACAAGGTATTCATGGAATATCTGGACAAATTTGTGGTGGTTTTCATAGATGACATTCTCGTCTTCTCCAAAGATGAAGAAGAACATGAGAAACATCTAAGGTTGGTGTTGCAGAGGCTGAGAGAACACCAACTATATGCCAAGTTGAGCAAGTGTGAGTTTTGGCTGAAGAGGGTTCCCTTCTTAGGACA
This sequence comes from Neostapfia colusana, assembly GCA_030760725.1. NCBI lineage: Eukaryota > Viridiplantae > Streptophyta > Magnoliopsida > Poales > Poaceae > Neostapfia > Neostapfia colusana. Next base: position 70,326,452 of record JASWHV010000013.1, on the reverse strand, counting down.
TATAATCTCGGAGGGAGGAATATCCATGGATCCCGCCAAAATCGAGGATATACAGAAGTGGAAGACCCCTGAAAATGTCGGGGAAGTTCGAAGCTTCTTGGGATTGGCAGGATACTATCGACGGTTTATTGAGGGATTCTCTAAGATCTCGAGACCCCTCACCAAACTGTTGGAGAAGGGAATCACATTCACATGGACGCCGCAGTGCGAGACGAGTTTTCAGGAGTTAAAGGAGAGATTGACAACAGCCCCAGTGCTCGTTATGCCAGATATGCAGAAGAACTTTACGATGTACTACGATGCCTCTGGAAACGGGTTGGGATGTGTTCTCATGCAAGAAGGGCATGTCGTGGCTTATGCATCCCGGCAGCTCCGGAAGCATGAGAAGAACTATCCTACACATGACCTAGAACTAGCCGCAGTGGTACACGCGTTGAAAATTTGGCGGCATTACTTGATGGGGAAGAGGACAGAGATATATATGGATCATAAGAGTTTAAAGTACATTTTCACACAGCCAGATCTCAACCTCAGAAAAAGGAGATGGTTAGAGCTAATCAATGACTTTGATGTGGGCATCAACTATCATCCTGGCAAAGCAAACGTCATGGCAGATGCTTTAAGTCGGAAAGTGCAGGTCAATAAGTTGAGCTTGAAGGACATGCCTGTAGAGTTGAAGGACGAGATTATAAGACTCAATCTATGCCTGGTAAATAGTGGTGAAGCCATCGCCATGGAAGTGGACTCCACACTAGAGCAAGACATAAGCGAGAGTCAAAAGAACGACGAGAAGATACAAGAAATCAGACAACTCATCAAGGAAAATAAAGCCCCTGGTTTCAGAGAGGATGAACAAGGAACGGTGTGGCACGGGAAAAGAATCTGTGTGCCTGAAGTAAAGGAGATCCGTGAATTGATTTTGAAGGAGGCTCACGATTCTGACTATTCCATTCATCCTGGGAGTACGAAGATGTACCAGGACCTCAAGAGCAGGTATTGGTGGTATGGCATGAAGCGAGATGTTGCAGAACATGTTGCCCTATGTGACACATGTCAGTTGGTAAAAGCAGAACATCAATGACCCGTGGGATTATTGGAACCACTCAAAGTGCCTGAATGGAAATGGGAAGAAATCGGTATGGATTTTGTAGTAGGACTGCCCAGAACCCAATCAGGATATGATTCAATATGGGTCATCATCGACAGGCTAATCAAGGTAGCTCATTTCATCCCCGTGAAAGAAAGCTACAGCGGATCCAAATTGGCGGAGTTGTACATGTCAAGGATCGTGTGTTACCATGGAGTGCGAAAGAAGATAGTGTCGGATCGAGGGACACAGTTCACGTCAAGGTTCTGGCAGAAGTTGCATGAAACCATGGGAACCCATCTGAATTTCAGCTCTGCCTATCATCCCCAAACTGACGGGCAGACGGAAAGAACCAATCAGATTCTTGAGGATACGCTGAGGGCATGTGCACTAAAAAACAATCGGAGTTGGGACAAGAACTTACCGTATGCGGAATTCTCCTATAACAACAGCTATCAGGCTAGTATGAAGATGTCACCTTTTGAAGCTTTGTACGGGAGGAAGTGTAGAACTCCACTGTTTTGGAACCAAACAGGGGAAAGTAAAGTGTTTGGTCCCGAAGTACTACAAGAAGCCGAGGCGAAAGTGATGGAAATTCGTAACAACTTGAGGATAGCACAAACACGGCAAAAGAGCTATGCCGATGTACGGAGAAGAGAGCTCGTTTTCAACGTGGGAGACTATGTCTATCTCAAGGTGTCCCCTATCCGAGGACTTCGTCGGTTCAAGGTGAAAGGGAAGTTGTCACCTCGATACATGAGACCCTTTCAAGTTCTCGAGAGGAAAGGCGAAGTGGCGTATCAGCTAGAATTACCGGCTCGCCTATCAGATGTGCACGATGTATTCCATGTGTCACAGCTCAAGAAATGTCTAAGAACGCCTGAAGAGGTGTTACCATGAATGAGGTTGACATAGCGGAGGATCTGTCTTATGCCGAGCAACCATTCAAAATTTTGGAGACAGTGGAACGCCTCACAAGAAATAAAAGAATCCGGATGTGCAAGGTGCAGTGGAAGCATCACTCAAAAGAGGAAGCCACCTGGGAGCGAGAAGATGAGCTTAAGGCACAATTTCCGGAATTGTTTTCTTAGAATCACCAATCTCGAGGACGAGATTTCTTTTAAGGGGGGTAGAGCTGTAACACCCCAAAATCATGTCAAGAGGGGAATTTAGAAATTTTTGGACGTGTTGCATGTGTTGCAAAAATTCAAATTCAAACTGGAATTCAAATTAAACTCAAAACAGAAATGAAAAAGAAAAAGAAAAAAAAAACAAATCTTCCCGGCCAGTGGGCCGAAACCCACCAGCCGGCCCACCTAACTCCCATGACAGCCCGCTGGCACGCGCCCGCGCCCCCTATCGCAGACAGGCAGGACCCACCTGTCATCCCTAACCCCCGATCGTCCGAAACCCGGACTGTTCCCCCGCGCGCGCGCGATCGCAACCGACCGGAAAATCCCGCGTTCCCGCCGACTTCCGGATCCCGAAGACTCCAGCTCGATCTAAACCAACCCGCCACCCTCCCCCGTCTATAAAAACCCCGACATCGTCCTGTTTTTCCCCACGATCCGCCGATTTTCCTCCCGGTGAGAACCCGAGCATCTCCGGCGAATTCTGCTCGATCTACGCTCGGGAATTCTGATCTAACTCGCTGGTCTTGATCCACCGCCTCTGGGGAACCTCGCAGGTGGAGAAAACTCGGTGGTTTGCGGTTCAAACACAGCGCCGACGAGCCTCGCCATGAATTCACCTCGGACCTCGTCGCCGATCGCTTTCCAGGACCTCCGAGCTCAAGAAAACCCCCGAGGTGAGATCCCCGACCTCCCCTCTACCGATCTATGCCATAAAATCACAGTTTTAGGGAGAATTGACGAAGATCCGAAACTCTCCGGCGAGATCGCCGCCTCCAGACGCCGTGCGCCGCCGGGCAGCGCCGCCCGTGCTCGATCAGAGCGACGTGGCCGCTTGTGCGCCGTCTATTTTAAATCGTACGGTAGAATTTAAATCCCCGCGTACCGGTATGACGTTATAATCTCAGACGTCTATTTTAAATCGGACGGTCCACATCAGCCCCACGTTATAAAGGCTGGGATTCTTACGTGCTACCCCCTGGGGTTCTCGGAAAATAAGAGCTAGCCCCGGAAACTTCAGATCTAGCCCCTGGAACTTCAGAAAATCATGTAAATTCATTTAAAAATCAGTTTTAGCCCCTGGACTTAATAAAAATTAGGAAAACCCCTATGTTATGTGTAGTTATACCCCTGGAAATTCCTAAAATAATATAATAGACCCTGTAGTGGGGTGAATTTACCCTTTTAACCCTATGTGATATTAAATTTAGGAATTTGACTATGTGTTTAGTATTTAAAATTCAAAAGATGGGACAAACACATTGCAAATTCAAATTAAAAACTTTCCTAGTACTTGGAAAACTTTGGAGTGAGATAAAAAAAATAGATTTTTGGCCGAAATGAATCTGTTTCTTTGATTATTCACATTTATTAGTTTTAGGGACATATTTTTATGTAGAGAATAATTCTGAAAATTAGTAAAATAAATGTAAAATAGTTCACATCAGAGGAGAAGTTAAAAAATATATTATATATTTAGACCCAAAACCTATTCTGTTTGGATGAGATGTCTTATTATTTTCATAATAAAGTGCACATTTAGGCATAGGAAATAAATCTAAAAATATAGCAAGTTAAGGATAAATAACTAGAAAATGATAAATGAAGTTTCCAAAATCCAAAGAATTCGGTTTAGGTCTGGTAGGTCTGAAGACACATATGAAGTAGGAAAATACCTTTCATGCATACTTGGTAGCTAAAATGTGTATCAATTAAAAATAAGGGATTTATTTAAATTAGAAATACAAATATATTATGCCAACATGAATATGAATACAAAAGTAGAAATCATATGTACATGTTTAAAAGTGCATGTAAGCCAAAATCAACACACATAGAGTAACCACAACACATAGAATTATGAATGGCTTTCATAAATGTGAATGTGTGGTTTGTATGAAGTGGAAGTGTGAACTATGTCTTATGACTTGTTGTTTTCTTTTGCTATGTGTGATGGTATGAGTAGAACCTGCTCCAGAGCAAGTTCTTCCATTCCAAGATCAGGACTACCCATTCCAAGAGCAGCAGGAAGGAGGCAAGTGTCCTTGACCACTTTGATCCTATACTAGGATGAGTAGATAGAATTATTTTCATTGTCAATTGAAATATGAAACCCGTGCTAGGAAGTTTCCCTAGAATTGCATTACCTTGTTTCCTTGTAGCTTGGGTTGGGATTTATTTTATCATGTCATTTATTATTATGCATATGCTTACCCATGCTTAGAGTGGGATATTTGGGATATGAGATCATCAGTTTATTTTACCATACTCTTGAATGAGCTATTGTGAGTTATGTAGAGGTAGGGATCAAGGAAAGTTGGATGTTTTTGGTTGGTGCTGGGTGCACGAGACTTGGGTTTGTGTTTAGTACTTGCCTGGATCCTAAGGACCGGTTCATGGAGCATGTAACCTGGCTTTACCGTGCCAACCACATGCTGAGATGGGGCAGCTTGGCCAATTAATTAGGTGTATCCCCGGCGTAGTATGGGTGTGTTGGATTGTGCGGGGAGTAGGTGTCAGCTGGACTACCTTATAAACCGCAAGGCTCAAGAGGGGGCCACTGCAGCGGGGTTGGAGCCTCTTGTATGCTGTTAGGGGTGAAACCTCAGTGGGCCCACACTCGTCGGGAATCCCTTTGTAAAGGCTTCGTAGTGATCTCCTGGCTACACACCTGGGAAGTGTGAATGTGGTTCGTAGCCACTGGCATAATGGAGGTTCTTTTAGTCCACCCGGCAACGGGGGATGAAATCACTACATGTGGGTACAGTGGTGCAAACACTGCAGAGTCAAAACTGTCATGACAGCCGTGCTCACGGTCAAGAGCGGCTTGGACTTATTCATGATTAGAGGAGTGATGGTTTTGGAAGTTAAGAATGTTAAGCGGGGAGCTTAACATTGGAAATGATGTTATGGTTATTTGATTATGATGATGAGATGGGAGTTTGGGACCATTTCACCTGTATAGTAGTGTAGGTGCTTAATAAGCTAAGGTGATAGGTATTAATTGCGTAGTGCTTTAACCATGAGTTCAACCTCTCCTTGCTCTAGCCATGCATGACATAACTTTCCCACACTTGCTGAGTACCATCGGTACTCAACCTTGCATATTTGTTGGTTTATATTGCAGCTCAGGTCAAGATAATGAAGTGGTGTTTAATGATCAAGACTTTGGACCTGAAGAAGGATTCTAGGTTCATGGAGTCCCCCGGGCAACGCCTGTGACGGAGCCCACAAGAATAATTATTCCGCTGCTAGTTTATTTACTTGTGATGAACTTATTATTGTCCATCGAGACATTTGCTATGTATGACTTATTTATATTCGACACCTGGCTTGTAATAAATGATGCTTCACTATTTGTCATCACATGTATGAGAAAATGATCCTGGCATATATGTGACATTCACTTGGTTGTTCTTCGGAAAAACCGGGTGTGACAGAGATGATATGCCCGAGGAAAGGCACTTGCGATATCCAAAACTCGCATTTGCTGAATTTCGCGTATAACTTGTGATCCCGCAGCCGTTGCAAGACTATACGCAGATGTTTCTTGTGATCTTCCTCCGATTTGGAATAGACCAGGATGTCGTCGATGAAGACCACGACAAACTTGTCCAGCTCCGCCATGAATACTGAGTTCATCAAGTACATGAAGTGAGCTGGAGTATTGGTGAGGCCGAAGGACATGACCAGGTACTCATAAAGTCCGTACCTTGTCGAGAAAGCTGTCTTTGGAATTTCCTCAGCCCTTATCTTAATCTGATGGTACCCGGATCTTAAATCCATCTTGGAAAAGATCTTTGCTTCGACCAACTGATCAAACAACATGTCGATCCGTGGCAACGGGTACTTGTTCTTGATGGTTACGGCATTTAATGGACGATAGTCCACGCAAAGCCGTAACGTCTCATCCTTCTTCTTCACAAATAATGCCGAACAGCCCCATGGTGAGGAGCTCGGCCTAATAAAACCCTTTTCCAGGAGGTCCGTGAGCTGAGTCTTCAGTTCAGCCAGCTCCTTGGGCGCCATCTTGTACGGCCTTCGGGATTTTGGCATGGTTCCCGGTGCAAGTTCAATCTTGAACTCCACCTCTCTATCAGGTGGCATCCCCGGCAAATCATCCGGGAATACATCAGGGAACTCTTGGACCACTAGAATATCTTCCAATCTGATGGTTGTGGCTTGATAGACACTTGGAAGTTTTATTTCTGGACTGTCCAGAAATAAGGAGTGAGACTCGTGCACTTCTGAGTTCAAGTGCACAACTCAAAAGACGGTGTCTAAAACAGTGCCGTGGCGGGTTAACCACGACATTCCTAAGATGACATCGACCTTTTGTCCCTCTAAGATTATGAGAGACGTAGGGTAGACTCTACCCTCTAAGCACAATGGCGCTTTTGGGACCATCATGCTTGCTGAAATTTTCCCACCCGGTGAACAAATCAAGTATGGACTATCGGTGGGTAGTATTTGCAAGCTGTATTAAGCAATAAAAGCTTGGCTAATGAAGCTATGCGTGGCGCCTGAATCAAATAGTACTATGGCGGGATGCTGGTGGAGTTGGAACATACCCGCAAGGATTGGCTCACCCTCCGGCACGTCCTCTATGGCAAGCTGGTGGACGGTGCCGGGCCTAGGGTTTGCCCGCCGCGCATTGTAGGGTTCCGGGGTTGATTCCTCCCCGGAAACTGCAGTGCCACTCCGCCGCCTTGCCTCTCCGGGCAACTGCTCGCGAAGTGTCCTGGACGACCACACTTGTAACATGTGGCCGCTGCTGGTGTAGTGCTCAGGGGACGAAAGCCCGGCATGCGCTGCTGAGGTGCATACGCACGCGGCATCGCCCGCTGCTGCTGTTGTTGCGGAGGTGGTACTGGCAGTGCCGGCCTGAATGCCGGTGAAGAGTACGGCCGACTGCGGAACGGCATCAACCGCTGTGGTGGCTGCCAGCATGGACCTGATGGTGGGCGATTCACCATCCAAAACATCTGAGAAGGACCACCTCCTTCTCCGCTGCTTTGCGGCGTGCTTCGCTTTCTCTCCGCCGCCACTAACTCCTTGCCGGAGTCCTCCTGAACAATCGCAGCATCAATGATGTCGTTGAGGCTGTCGTGATTGAACATCGCCAACTTGTCTTTCAGGAGCGGGTTAAGCCCCTGGTAAAAGTGGTCCCGCCGCTTCTCGTCGGTATCTGCGTGATACGATGCGTAGAGCGCGAGATCGTTGAACGCTCTGGAGTATTCCAGCGCGTTCCTGCTCCCTTGTTGCAGGTGTAGGAATTCCTGCGTCTTCCTCTTCATCAAACCTGGCGGTATATGATAGGCTCTGAAGGCCGTGCGAAACTCCATCCAGGTCATCACTCGGTCGGTGGGCTGTGAAGCACAGAAGTTGGCCCACCACGCGCTCGCGGATCCTTAGAGCTGCCGGACCGCGTACTGAGTCTTGCGCTGCTCGCTTATCTGGAGCAGCCCGAACTTCATCTCTATCGCGTGGAGTAAGTTGTCCGCGTCAAGAGGTTCATCCGCCCTTGAGAATACAGGGGGATGAGTCGCCAGGAAGTCGGAGTAGGAGCTCTGTTGACGCTCCTCACGATCTTGAGGTCTCTCTGGGCGAGACGTATTAGCGATGAGGGTCTGCAGCAACTCCGTGTGCTGCTGGTGTGAACCCGCCATTGCCGCGACGATGTCGGTCAGTGTAACCGTTGGCAGTGGCGGTGGCGGTGTTTGCTGTTGCTGTTGCTGCTGCTGTCCTGAGGAGTCCTCGGGAGGCTGTTGGGAGGTCTCTCCCCCTTGGCTAGTACCCCCAACATCAGGGTTGGCACGAGTACGCGTCATTCTGAATTTAAAACAGCAGCGATTAGCACATGTCTTACTTAAAATTCCATATGCAACAGTAGGTATTGAAGTGACACATGAATAATTTGCACAACATTCACATATATTGATAAATCATAAACTTTATACAAGATACATTATTCTCGGGTCTCCGAGAAGTCATGCTCATGTCGTCACTACCTATACATACACTACTGTCTACCCGACATGTCACCGATTACAAAATTTGGGCTAAACTACCCTAGCTGCCCTACATGGCAACTGTAACCCCCTACTCGAAGTATAACTCGACCTCCTGTGGGTCGTCCTCCTCCGGTACCTCTGCTGGTGGCTCTGGATCTACCACCTCTTCTCCCATCCCAGGTTCTCCCATTGCTGGAAGGCCCAAGACCACCGGTATGCCCAATACCGGAGGTACGAGGTCCAGCAAAGCATGCACCTCGTCCATAGCCTGGTTGTAGTCCTCTTCCCAGCCTTGACCTTCCTCAAAAGCGTCGTCTCGCTCTTGAGCAAGGTCCTCGTTCTGCTGGGTCAGATTCTGTACCAGTTCCTGTAACGCCGCAATGTCGACACGGCTCTTCTTCTTTGCCTTCTTCAGACGATGCAACTGATTGTGTTGTTCATTCAGTCGCTTGATCATCGGAAGGAGCACATTGCAGAGTGCGCTGTGAGCACTCTCAAAATGGTCTCCACGGCTCATGCTCTCCTTGAGCTTTGTGGCGAGATGCTCCGTATGAACAGCTTGGGTGTTCATCACGGCGTTTCCCGCCCTCATCTGGAGGCTGAGATTTGCCTCCGCGGGGTTGTACCTTGGGCAACTCGGGTCCGTTGCCTCCAGGTACCTCTCTTCCCACACATGCTGAGCCCGTCCCTCCACCGGAACGAGCACGTATGGAGTGCCCTCCATAGCCTGCACGTGTAGTTGGCAGAAACGTGACATGGTGTCATGGGCTGCCACTTGCCACATCCCTTCCGGTTGCCTGCCTCTCACCGTGACGGTGAACAGCACCCAGCCGGGTGGTTTAGGTCCTGCAGGGACCTCGACATGGATCATCCACGTCTTTTTCCCCTCTTCACCTTCTTCCTTGGCGAAGTACTGCGGCATCTGTTTTTACCCGAAATATTGGAGCATTTGCCACAATGCTTCCGGGTAGCCGCTACGGTGAGAACAGTGGGACACCACCCACCCGTTCTCCAACTGTTTATCTGCTGTCATCTGTAAAAATATATTTGATAAATGTCAAATATTTATTTAAACAGTAAACCACTGAGTTATAACATAAGACATGTCATTGAACCCATAAAATTTGGAAACAGCTCAAATTTTAAGCAAACTTGACTGCTGATCTGCTGTTCAACATGACAGCCCTGACCAGTTTCCATTTCAACCTGATTTAGGCCATGTTAAATGCAAAACTAGTTATGGAGCTCCACATCAAAGTTAAAGCTAACTTCAATAGCTTTCCAGAAAGTATTTGCTTGGCCTAAGATCTGTCCTGGTTCAAAAGTTATGAGATGTCAAAGTTAACAGAATTTCTGGAGAAAATTGGACAGCACCTCCCTGCTTTAGGTACTGATTTGATCCAAGAATCCCAGTTAATTCTGTTCCTAATCTGTCAAAACTTTCTGTTACAAAGTTGTAACCCATCTCATAAGATTTCCAGAACTACCTCATTTTCTATTTTTGGATTTTTATGCAGGAAGTTATACTCAATTTACAGAGAGTTTACAGAGAGTGTTTGCTCTGCCCTGTTTCCTGGACAGTTTCAACTCTACTGCATTTTTCGAGTGGTTAAGGGATGAAACACCTCTGGACCTCAAAATAAAAGTTGTAACGCTCTTCCAAAGCTTTCCAGAAATGTATCATATGACCCCAACCTCGGAAGAACTCAACCTCTAACCTCTGATTAACTTCAGCCTTGATTCAGCTGAAAACAGAGTGCTCTGTCCGTAGCAACCTCTAAGTTGAAAACTAGTTAACTTTGAATATCCTGTTCAAGGGAAGGAGTTACATAAAGTTTTACTACTTTAGATCAAAACCTTCAAGTTTTCAATTAAGTTGTTCATTTTAATGGGGTGTGACATCGATGCGTCACCAGATTATGTCGGTACTACGTCCTCACAAGGAAAAACCTATACCGGACTTAGCCGGCTTCATTAATTCAGTGGCACTAAACGTCACTCGCACACGGATGCTACACGTCTACCGTTTCATGGTCAGGCTACCTGCAGAAACTCAAGCAATCGTCAGACTCGGCTGCACGCCGAGCCTGGAATCCATACAGTTCGTACACCCGGCCGTCATCACTCGCCCGGATGTTCTCAAGCCAAACACGCCTTGAGTTACGTGTTCACGTTTCAGACCACGTGACAGGGTCTCCCAAGTTGCACCACGCACGCCAGGGACATACGTTGCTCGTATACCCCAAATGACATGAAGAGTCGTAGAGGATACCAAAGCGGGTCGGGTTACCTGCCACCCGTGGGGCTCCACCCTTCAGCTTGTGGGCACTGGTGGACAGCGCTTACGTGCACCCCCCAAGACATAAACGTCCTGAGATGAACAATTTTCCGACATAGACAAATAGGTTAGTATGCCACTTTCTATATGCTAATAACATCCTTATACGGGCTACTAACTCGTTCCTCACTGGATTTTTGAAAAAGATGACCTTTGTAGTGCGTTAAACCTCAAGCGAGCTCTGATACCAGCTGACACGACCCCACGGTCTTGCTGAGGGGTGCTGCGTTGCACAGCACCGTATAACACACGTCAAAGATACAAAGCGGAAGCGAAATTTTATTACATAAACAAGTTTATGAACATGTTTACATCAAAATAAAGTTCAGTCTACACTCATGGGCGTAGACTACGCATCAAGTGCACGTTCAGCCCTTGAACGTGTCCTTGCTAGCACACACGCACACTAACTCTGCGGCGTGCACGACTCCCACTCGACGGGGTGTAAAAGCCCAAGAAATGGGACTTGCAAAAACTTTTCTTCACTTCACCACACCTCAGCTCTTGTTGTGGATGGCTGGTAAGGGATGGGAGGAGCAAGTAACCTTTATCAAAGAAGTGGTTAGAGGGGAAACTTACACTCTCACAACATGGGAAAAATTATACACATGTGATCACACATGAGAGTGTGTTTCCAAACTGTTGCATTCAAACTCAGGATTTCAGCAGCTAAACCACGTATCAAAGTGCATAATTGGATTTCTCAGGTCCAAATTAGTGGGGAGGCAAAGTTCAGAAATTTTCAAAAAGATGTGCTACCCATTTTTCCAAAAAGGGTCCAAATATGCCAAGAATTCAAATATTTATTTGAATTTGGGGGAAATGAGCTCAACCATACAAATGTAGGTCAGTTTCAAACTCCAAATATTTGGATTCATCTCTGGCTAAGCTTTGGAGATCTTTTGAGGGGTGGGGGAGCACTGACAAGTGGGTCCCACATGTCATTGGGAGGGTTAAAATGGCACAATAGTCAACAGCCTTAGGGGCTAAGTATTGCACTCGGAACAGAGCCGAGGCTCCACGCGACACGCCGTGAAAACGCCGGACGCCACCTCCTGCTCGCCCCTCGCGCGCTGGCGAGCTCCTTGTGCGGGCGCAGTAACTCCCAGCCGTGCCCCAGCTCGCCACGACCACAGGCCGACCCCCAGTCACCGCCCTCTCGCACGACAAAACGCCGAGGAGCCGCCGCTGTGATCGACTCACTCAGGAGCGATCGTCCCTCGTGTACCAACGCCGGCAGCGCAGCAAACATATATCCTCAGACCTCCCACGCACTACCCGCATCACTTCCGGTCAAGTGAACCACTACCCACCGAGAGAAACCACGTTTTCGTGGCCGCCGGTGAGAACCGAGCAAAGGTGCTCCCGTGGGCAGCTCACACCAACCAGTTTCACGACTGAGCAAGAGCGCCCCAAGGTGCGCCAACTCCCTGCGCTGCTCCTCTCCAAATTCCAGAGCAATCCGTGCGACGTAGCTTCGGAATTTCAAGTTTTCCCCTCGGACGAGGAAAACCGGACCGCGGGTAAGAACTGTGGAAATTTACGCTCAATTCTCGGTTAAAGTTGTTCATTTTGCGCACACCAGAACTAGAGAGGATAGGGAACCTTTTCCCTCCACAACCCTAGCTAGAAACGCCGTAGTTACAGCTAATTTCGAGCTTTTCGGTCGGCGGCCATGGCGGGAACACGCGGGCGCACGGTGACAACCGGTTTGCCGTCGTTTCCGAGCCAGGTTGAGGCCACGCCGAGATTTCCTGACCTCCACTGATGCTTTAGAGCGGATCCGCCGAGCTTTTGGCGGGCTGATGTGCTCGGGCGGCGGTGCCGATCATCACCGAAGGCCGCGGCTCGTCGCCAGCCTACTTCCGGCCACCGGCAGCCCGAGCCAACCCCATAGACTTGTTCCCCGACCCTGAAAACCCCCAGGCGGCGAGTCTCCGGCCGAGAGGTGGCCGGGAAGCTGAGTCCGGCGAGCTCCAGTACAGCGCCGGCGAGGGGGAGGCGCGGGAGCGAGAGGAGGAAGAAGACCCACCGGGCCCACGTGTCAGCAGCTGAAGATTAAAACCCCGGATCAGCTGTGGCGTGTGATTCCATGTGGTGGCGCGGGAAGGGGTCTGTGGCCCCCGTGTGGCGCGAGTCCGGCGGTTGACACGTGTAGGGTGGACCCACAGGCAGAGTTTGAACTTTTCCCGAATTAATTTGAATTCCAGAATTGGTTCAAACTTTGGAACTGCATAACTTTTGCTAGGAAGCTCCAAAATTAGTGATTCAAATTGGGTTGGATTCATCTTGCATAGCTCTGTCCAGAGATACAACCCAATTTGTATGAAACCCATTAATTAATTCTGGAAAATTCTTTAAAGCTTTTCAGCAAAAGAATTTTAGAGGGAGTTTGGTTCATCCAAAAATTCCCAAATTTTGCCAGAATGTTCTTTAAGACATTAGTAAACCCCTGTAATAGTTTCAGACCATTTGGAGTTGAATTGGTCAGAGCAATTCAAATTTGAAGGTGCTGTGTTCATTTGAATGCAGAAACATTTTCAGAGAATTTCCAAAACTTGGAAATTCAATTCTGGGCAAACCTTGACTCCAAAAATGCTAGGAAAATTCATGCAAACTCTATGAGCTATAATAGAAATTGTAGTTCATTAAGTTGAGCATGAACAGGGGTATTACCTCAGAATTAATTCTTCCTTGCTGATTTGCCAAGAGAATTATTCTGAGCAAACCACTCCATGAAAAGTGCTAATGTTTGGTCCAGAGAGTTTTCTTGTGACAAGGAACTCACACAAAAATTCTCAGCTCCATTGGAGCTCTAGATCACCCCTGTCCTGTTTACCCACTTAAGGGACTAAGATGGAAAAAGGGGGAAAACCACTTAGCATTTGACCATGTGATTAAGTCCAAGCCAAACCACCAACACCAGTTCATATTTAAATTCTTAAACAAAGTTCCAGGTATTAGAGGCTGGTTATTAGAACTAATAGTAGAAGTCTTACTCTAGACTCACTTTTGCATATAAATTAACATGTAGTATTTCATTAACGTGTAGCCGTTGAAGAAGAGACTCCGGAAGTGCTGGACTTCCTCCTTCCGGACGAAGAACTAACTCCTGACCAGCAGCAACAAGGCAAGCCCCGGTTTGCATTAACCCTTTTTAAAAGTTTTACTTTGTTTACATGTGTCATGTGAAGTATGATTGTGCATTAGGTATAGGGTGAATGAAACCCCACTTGCATAACCAAAGGTTCCTAAAAGAGTGAGGGTAGTGTCAAGGACCTCGAGTAGACAGGCTATGCTTAATGAGTCATAGGACTTCGGTACAAGTCGAGTAGTTGGAATCTACTCGCGAGATAGGCTTGGGACACACGGGTTCGGTTGAGTGATGTGAGATCACTTTAGTAATGAAAATGAGACTAGGCAGGGGCTAGGGCGCAGCAAGAGAGAGTCTTGTGTGCGCAGCCCTGCCCGTGTCGATTGAGGACCGATCCGTGTGCGGCCCTGCTGAACAAGTATTGAACGTACCGAAGGCATATCGGATATATGGGCCCCGATAAACCGATGTAGCCTAAACCTCCGGGCGTCGAGGCATAGCACACCGATTTATAGGTGTAGGTTGAGGGCAGCAAGGTGGAAATCTGCCAACGGGCATAGAGAGATGCTCCGTGTGGGGAACCTCCTGCTCGTTTCGGTGCGACCGGTTCGACGTTTGGGCTGTTGGGTGAAAGGTTGTCCCGTACGACATCGAGTGAGCGTGCTGTGCAGCTCCACGGGTGGGCGTACGTGACGTGCTCTTTGGGTTTTCCCTGCAGGTGTATATCGAGTCGATTCGCCGTCCCTCGCGGTGACGAGTACTGCTTGTTCACTGCGTCGTAACGTAGACTAATGGATGAAATATGTTGATTCAATGATGCTGATTGATATAATTGTATTGCTACATAAGTGCCACCAAACACTGCGTACTAAATTTCAGATTTCATGAACTGTTAACTTGTTGCTAAAAGATGAACTAAGGATGAACTTGTAGGCGTGTCGTTTTGCTGAAATGCTACCAACCTATGTCTTGGTATACCTCATGTAGAGTTTCATGCTTAGGTGAGTCGGTTAAGCCTTGCTGAGCCTTCGTGCTCACGGTTGCTGCTTAAGTGTTTTTCAGGTGAGGAGCCACCCACGGACTCGGAGTACGAGTCCACCGGCGAGGGTTACCCTCCGTCGGGGACCACGGCTGAGTGGGAGCCGTACACGCCGCGCTGAGCTGAGACGTGCAGCTAGTGTGGGTTGCCCTAGGGCTGGGCAACCGACTTTTGCTAAATAGGCGGGCGTGAGTTGTATAGTGTAGTCTTCCGCTGTGTAATAGAACAATAGTTGTAACTGAAGTTTGTACCTGTTTGTACAGTCTCAGCTGTTTTTCCCATGTAATATATTGCGTTCTTATGACGTGTGCTGTCGGGTGTCGCATCGCGCGGCACCACCCTCTGCGATCCTGGATGAGCGGATTCCGGTCCGCCACAGCCTGGTATCAGAGCTGCAGTGGGGATAGCACAGTACTAAAGGACTGCATTATGGGAAAAAAACTTAGGTGTACGGTGAGGAATCGGTAGTTGCCCAAGTAAGGACTATATTAGACTAGTTACTTAAAGTGGCAAAGACTAACTTATATGTTATAATTCTGAATTTCAATTATGTAACGACGCACCTACGCTCTGGTAAGTATGGTAAGGAACGCCACCGAAAGCGGTTCAATTTCGGTTAGCTCTCCCTGACGAGGAACATGGTTCAGGGATTGATCTCACAGCTTGGTGTGAGATGTCAATATGAATCTCTTGGACTCTTCATGTCCCTGAGTTCATATGAAACGCTGATCCCTAGCGTGCATTAGGCAAGTAAGCGGAGACCCCATCGCGTGGTCAGTAACGCGAAAGTGTGTTCGTCTGGAAATAGCCCAGGAGGACATACACAGCGCTTGCCATCGGCGTGCCCTGCAGGGCAGTAGGTGGTATCTGTTGGGTTGATGACATTCCCAACCGTGACGACCCGTTCATGACATACTCGGGTTCCCCGTCGTGTGGTGTTGAAACACGATCACGTACCTTGAGACGTGACCTAACTCAAGGACGGCCGTATGACAATGATACGGGCGTTTGTATTTACTTTCAAATATGGAACTGCCTGAAATGAATAACCATTGAGTGCACCATTATTGTGTGGTTTTCTGCAGGTACTAACCACGTATGTATCCGTGTAGAAAACGTGTGCGAGAGACCGTTTAGTGCCACATTTGAGACGTATATGCCGGTATGATCCGGGTAGGATTTTCTTTTGTGAGGAACGTAGTACCGAGATATGGTAGGCATATGCATGAGAATAATGATAACAAAGAATTAAAATCTATAGGTTCAACATTTAGGACCCTGGTTGGGTATAAGAATGGGATAGTGGAGCAGTATAGCCAAAAGTATGAAAAGCAGAGTGCTCTGTTTTGGGCAGCACGTTTGCTGATCCTCAACAGGGCATAACTCACAGGTCTTTTAGCCCAGGGAGGTGTGCTATATAGTTTTGGAAAGGTATTCAAGTCCTCTACAACTTTGTTGTAGACTTCCAGAGCTGAAACTCGCCTTAAGATGGCTGAAATCCCAGAGGAATGTAAACTGTCCAGAACCAGGGCAGAGTAAAACATCCTCTGAACTGATCTGTTTTTCAAATATAACTCCCAGTAGAAAAATCTAAAATTGTCATATAATCCATCCTTAGAAAGAGTAGAAGATGTTTGACATCTTTGCAATTCAAAGTTTCTGAAGTTTCAGCACAGAATTTAGTGGAAATCAGGATTGGAAACAGCCACTTCCAAGGGAGGTGCTGTTAAAATTCTTCCAGAAATTCTGCTAACTTTGAATTAACATAACTTTTTAATCAAAGCTGATCTGGGGGCAAATGAGTACTCGTTGGAAAGATACTGAAGTTAACTTGAACTTTGGTATTCGACTTGAGTCATGAAAATGCCCAGAACCAGATCAAAACTTGGAATAGGTAGCAACTGGTCATTCTGACAGAAGAATGACAGTTGAACTCATTGAAAAGGGTGTTGTACCCTAAGGGTGTTATACGTGATGACAACGCAATAATAATGTCTCGTAGAGACCAAACCCAGTTATGGTGAGCTTCCAAAGAGGGGGTTCATCAAGTTGGATTAAACTAACTTGTGTTTGGTCTGGTAATGGTGTAGCTTGTGCAAAGTTATTACATTATCCACTTACGAGATATTTCGCACGTTTGGTTGTCATAATGTTTTTACGCCCAGTTCTATTGGACTGCATGCAAAATGTTGCGGAACTGATGGTTAATGTCGTATGGTTGCAGATGGTTCGTACTAGGACCACGCACGAGGTTGGTGGCTCTAGCCAAGGTGGAGGCGATGACTCCCAGCCACCGGCCTACGACAGCACCCCGCAGCAGCAGCCACCACCGCCGCCTCCGCTTACTCTAGCGGATGTGATAGCGGCATTGGTGGGAGGTCGTGAGGAGCAGACCGACCTGCTCCGCACGATCGTGCAGAATACGTCCCAGGCGGGAGGACGTCAAGAGCGAGGGCCTCGTGAGCCCCGCGAAGTGTCGTACTCGGATTTCATGAGTACGCACCCTCCAGTGTTCACCGAAGCTGAAGAACCACTGGAGGCGGACAACTGGCTGCGGACTATCGAGTCCAAGTTCGGGCTGCTCCAGTGTACGGAGCGGCAGAAGACGCTGTTCGCAGCACAGCAGCTCCACGGTGCTGCTGGTGCGTGGTGGGCGAATTATGTCGCCTCACGTCCGGCTGGTCATGCCGTGGAATGGCAAGAGTTCCGGGAGGCGTTCCGCGCCTATCACATTCCTCCCGGGATCATGAAGAGAAAGTTCCAAGAATTTTTGGAACTAAAACAGGGCGGGAGGAGTGCCCACGACTACTCCCGTGCCTTCAACCATCTGGCGCAGTATGCGTCAGACTACATCTCCACGGAGGAGAAGAAGAGGGAGCACTTCTATCGGGGGTTACATCCCGAAATGAAGACCCACCTCGTACAATGGAACCGCGGCACATTCAACGACCTAGTCAATGCCGCCATCATGCAAGAGGACGCTCAGCGGGAGTTAGCAGCTGAGCAGAGGAAGCGTAGCGCTCCACCTAGCAGCGGTGGGAGTGGCGCTCCCCAGAAGTACCGTATGGTGTATCGGACACCATCCGGGCAGCAGTGGCAACCACCGGCGCGACCGCAACGGTTCGGGGGACGTCCCTTTCAAGCACCTCCGTTCCGTCCGCCGATGCCACCACCAAGACAGCAGCAGCAGCAGACGGTACCCCGGGCGTTTCCACCGCCACAACGCGCCCCAGGTTTCCGTCCACCGATCAGCGGGGGACCGCCCCGTTTCACCTGCTTCACGTGTGGCCAAGCGGGCCACTTTGCGAAGGACTGTCCCCAGGGGCAGCAGAGCAGCGGGCAAGCCCAGCTCCAGGGCGGTGCTCGAGGCCGACCTCCGGTGAAGAAGGTTGGTCAGCGGACTGGAGGCGTCCGCAATCTCGACAATGAGGACGCCCCAGAGGGAGACAACGTGCTGGCGGGTACGTTTACTCTCAACCATCAAGCCATAGTCATATTATTTGATTCGGGTGCAACCCACAGCTTTATAAGTGCATCCTATGTGGCTAAACATCAACTGCAAGTCTTCCCAACCGACTGCACTTATATGATATGCTCACCGGGAGGGAAGATTTCAGCTAATATGATGATTCCAAAGGCACCTTTGTGCTTAGGTGGGAAGCTATATCCCACCACCTTGATAATCCTTATGGGACAGAAGATTGATGTAATCTTAGGGATGTCATGGCTGCAATACCATGGCGCTGTCCTAGAGACTCGGACACGGACGATTCACTTAAATTCTCCATTCCACCGTCCGCATTCCATGGTGTTAGACATGCCAGTCCGGGAAGTTTTAGCAATTAATAGTGCTGAAGTTCTCAAGTTAGAAGACATCCCCGTAGTCCGGGAGTATCCCGACGTGTTCCCGGATGATCTTCCGGGCATGCCACCTGAGCGGGATGTCGAGTTCAAGATTGAACTTGCACCCGGGACTACGCCCATATCACGGAGACCATACAAGATGGCTCCAAATGAGCTGGCTGAATTAAAAGAACAGCTCAATGATTTGTTGAGCAAGGGTTTCATTAGGCCGAGTTCCTCGCCTTGGGGATGCTCAGCGCTGTTCGTGAAGAAGAAGGATGAGACCCTGAGGCTGTGTGTGGATTACCGGCCGCTCAACGCTGTCACCATCAAGAATAAGTACCCACTGCCCCGTATTGACATCTTGTTTGATCAACTTGTGGGGGCAAGTGTATTCTCAAAGATGGACCTTCGCTCTGGATATCACCAGATCAAGATCCGGGCGGAGGATATCCCGAAGACGGCATTCTCGACGAGATACGGCTTATACGAATATCTCGTCATGTCCTTTGGTCTCACAAATGCTCCAGCCCATTTCATGTATCTCATGAACTCGGTGTTCATGCCGGAGCTGGACAAGTTCGTGGTAGTGTTCATCGACGATATCTTGGTTTACTCCAAGACAGAAGCCGAGCATGCCGAACACTTACGGATCGTTCTTCAGCGATTGCGAGACCACAAGCTCTACGCCAAGTTCAGCAAATGCGAATTTTGGATCAGCCAAGTGCCATTTTTGGGACATATCATCTCAGCTGAAGGCATTGCGGTTGACCCAAGTAAAATCAAGCAAGTGTTGAAATGGAAAGCTCCCACTTCAGTCCATGAAGTCAGAAGCTTCCTCGGGTTAGCGGGATACTACCGGAGATTCATTCCAAGCTTCTCCAAGCTCGCTAAGCCGATGACAGAGTTGCTGAAAAAAGGGACAAAATATGTTTGGAACACCGCGTGTGAAGGAGCGTTCCGAACATTGGTGAAGCATCTCACCACAGCCCCGGTGTTAGCTCAGCCGGATACAACAAAGCCCTTCGACGTGTATTGTGACGCGTCCGGTATTGGGCTTGGCTGCGTGTTGATGCAGGAAAGACGTGTGGTCGCTTATGGCTCACGCCAACTCCGGAACCATGAGCAGCACTACCCGACTCACGATCTTGAACTTGCTGCCGTGGTGTTGGCGCTGAAAATGTGGAGGCACTATCTCCTGGGGAACTTGGTGCATCTTTACACCGACCACAAGAGCTTGAAATACATTTTCACCCAGAAGGAGCTGAACATGAGGCAGAGGAGGTGGTTAGAACTGATCAAAGATTATGAGATTGAGATCCATTACCACCCCGGCAAGGCGAATGTGGTTGCCGACGCGCTGAGTCGGAAATCACATGTCCATCACCTCACCATTACACCGGTGGAGGAGGAAGAGCCAAGTTTATACTTGGTTCCTTATGGATCACTGTACAACCTTGCCCTCATCCCTACTATTAGGGAGGACATCATTGCAGCTCAGAAAACGGATAAAGGCATGGCACATCTCCGGAGACGGATAGACAATGGAGAAATTAAATGTTTCCGGAAAGATGATGAGGGGACTCTGTGGTTCAATGACCGCATAGTCGTACCCCGGGATATGGAGTTGAGGAAAAAGATCCTCGATGAAGCTCACTTGTCCAAATACTCCATTCATCCGGGCAGCAACAAAATGTACCAAGATTTGAAAAAGAAATTTTGGTGGACGCGGATGAAGCGGGAGGTAGCTAAGTACGTATCCGAGTGCGATACGTGTAGACGAGTGAAAGCTGATCATATGAAGAAATCAGGGCTGCTGCAACCCCTGAAGATCCCGGCATGGAAATGGGAAGATGTGAGCATGGATTTCATTGTGGGATTACCCCTAACAGCCAACAAACATGATTCCATATGGGTAATCGTTGATCGGTTAACCAAGACGGCTCACTTCATTCCGGTGAATACACGTTACAATGCCGGCAAATATGCGGAGCTATACATAGCGAAGATTCTATGCCTATACGGGGTACCCAAGACCATTGTCTCAGATCGAGGTGCATTATTTGTATCTCGCTTTTGGGAGCAGCTACACGCTGCATTGGGTACTAAGTTGATCAGGAGCTCCGCCTATCACCCTCAGACCGATGGTCAGACAGAAAGGGTGAATCAAGTCCTGGAAGACATGTTGAGAGCATGTGCCATCCACCATGGTAGGAACTGGGATGATCACCTACCATTGGCGGAATTCTCGTACAACAACGGTTATCAGGCAAGTATCAAGATGGCACCTTACGAAGCTCTCTACGGTCGTAAATGCCGCACCCCATTAAATTGGTGCGAGTCCGGTGAAAGGGTCACATTCGGAGTTGATGTGGTGAACGACGCCGAAGAGCGCGTTCGGACAATTCGAGCCAATTTGAAGGCCGCTCAATCCCGACAGAAGAGCTACGCTGATAAGAGGCGTAAGCCGTTGCACTTTGACGTTGGGGAACACGTGTACCTCCGCGTGTCTCCAATGAAGGGCGTGCACCGATTCGGTGTGAAGGGGAAGCTCGCTCCCCGTTTCATTGGACCCTACGCTATCACCGAGAAGTGTGGACCAGCAGCGTATCGATTGGAACTACCGGCATCTCTGGCTGGTGTCCATGATATTTTCCATGTTTCGCAACTGCGAAAATGCTTGAAGCATACAACTGCTGTTCCTACCGAAGACATCGGCGAGCTGAAGCCGGATTTAACATATGATGAATATCCGGTGGGAATTCTTGATGAGAAAGCCAGGACCACGCGTAGCAGAACGTTGTGGTTCTACAAAATACTCTGGAGTAACCACACCGCCGAAGAAGCGACGTGGGAGAACGAGGAGTTCCTTCGCTCAAATTACCCGGAGTTCATGGCTTCTCAACACGGGTAAGTCCCTATTACATCGCTATCTCTTCTTTTATAATCTCGGGACGAGATTCTTTTAAGGGGGGAGGGATGTAAAAGCCCAAGAAATGGGACTTGCAAAAACTTTTCTTCACTTCACCACACCTCAGCTCTTGTTGTGGATGGCTGGTAAGGGATGGGAGGAGCAAGTAACCTTTATCAAAGAAGTGGTTAGAGGGGAAACTTACACTCTCACAACATGGGAAAAATTATACACATGTGATCACACATGAGAGTGTGTTTCCAAACTGTTGCATTCAAACTCAGGATTTCAGCAGCTAAACCAAGTATCAAAGTGCATAATTGGATTTCTCAGGTCCAAATTAGTGGGGAGGCAAAGTTCAGAAATTTTCAAAAAGATGTGCTACCCATTTTTCCAAAAAGGGTCCAAATATGCCAAGAATTCAAATATTTATTTGAATTTGGGGGAAATGAGCTCAACCATACAAATGTAGGTCAGTTTCAAACTCCAAATATTTGGATTCATCTCTGGCTAAGCTTTGGAGATCTTTTGAGGGGTGGGGGAGCACTGACAAGTGGGTCCCACATGTCATTGGGAGGGTTAAAATGGCACAATAGTCAACAGCCTTAGGGGCTAAGTATTGCACTCGGAACAGAGCCGAGGCTCCACGCGACACGCCGTGAAAACGCCGGACGCCACCTCCTGCTCGCCCCTCGCGCGCTGGCGAGCTCCTTGTGCGGGCGCAGTAACTCCCAGCCGTGCCCCAGCTCGCCACGACCACGGGCCGACCCCCAGTCACCGCCCTCTCGCACGACAAAACGCCGAGGAGCCGCCGCTGTGATCGACTCACTCAGGAGCGATCGTCCCTCGTGTACCAACGCCGGCAGCGCAGCAAACATATATCCTCAGACCTCCCACGCACTACCCGCATCACTTCCGGTCAAGTGAACCACTACCCACCGAGAGAAACCACGTTTTCGTGGCCGCCGGTGAGAACCGAGCAAAGGTGCTCCCGTGGGCAGCTCACACCAACCAGTTTCACGACTGAGCAAGAGCGCCCCAAGGTGCGCCAACTCCCTGCGCTGCTCCTCTCCAAATTCCAGAGCAATCCGTGCGACGTAGCTTCGGAATTTCAAGTTTTCCCCTCGGACGAGGAAAACCGGACCGCGGGTAAGAACTGTGGAAATTTACGCTCAATTCTCGGTTAAAGTTGTTCATTTTGCGCACACCAGAACTAGAGAGGATAGGGAACCTTTTCCCTCCACAACCCTAGCTAGAAACGCCGTAGTTACAGCTAATTTCGAGCTTTTCGGTCGGCGGCCATGGCGGGAACACGCGGGCGCACGGTGACAACCGGTTTGCCGTCGTTTCCGAGCCAGGTTGAGGCCACGCCGAGATTTCCTGACCTCCACTGATGCTTTAGAGCGGATCCGCCGAGCTTTTGGCGGGCTGATGTGCTCGGGCGGCGGTGCCGATCATCACCGAAGGCCGCGGCTCGTCGCCAGCCTACTTCCGGCCACCGGCAGCCCGAGCCAACCCCATAGACTTGTTCCCCGACCCTGAAAACCCCCAGGCGGCGAGTCTCCGGCCGAGAGGTGGCCGGGAAGCTGAGTCCGGCGAGCTCCAGTACAGCGCCGGCGAGGGGGAGGCGCGGGAGCGAGAGGAGGAAGAAGACCCACCGGGCCCACGTGTCAGCAGCTGAAGATTAAAACCCCGGATCAGCTGTGGCGTGTGATTCCATGTGGTGGCGCGGGAAGGGGTCTGTGGCCCCCGTGTGGCGCGAGTCCGGCGGTTGACACGTGTAGGGTGGACCCACAGGCAGAGTTTGAACTTTTCCCGAATTAATTTGAATTCCAGAATTGGTTCAAACTTTGGAACTGCATAACTTTTGCTAGGAAGCTCCAAAATTAGTGATTCAAATTGGGTTGGATTAATCTTGCATAGCTCTGTCCAGAGATACAACCCAATTTGTATGAAACCCATTAATTAATTCTGGAAAATTCTTTAAAGCTTTTCAGCAAAAGAATTTTAGAGGGAGTTTGGTTCATCCAAAAATTCCCAAATTTTGCCAGAATGTTCTTTAAGACATTAGTAAACCCCTGTAATAGTTTCAGACCATTTGGAGTTGAATTGGTCAGAGCAATTCAAATTTGAAGGTGCTGTGTTCATTTGAATGCAGAAACATTTTCAGAGAATTTCCAAAACTTGGAAATTCAATTCTGGGCAAACCTTGACTCCAAAAATGCTAGGAAAATTCATGCAAACTCTATGAGCTATAATAGAAATTGTAGTTCATTAAGTTGAGCATGAACAGGGGTATTACCTCAGAATTAATTCTTCCTTGCTGATTTGCCAAGAGAATTATTCTGAGCAAACCACTCCATGAAAAGTGCTAATGTTTGGTCCAGAGAGTTTTCTTGTGACAAGGAACTCACACAAAAATTCTCAGCTCCATTGGAGCTCTAGATCACCCCTGTCCTGTTTACCCACTTAAGGGACTAAGATGGAAAAAGGGGGAAAACCACTTAGCATTTGACCATGTGATTAAGTCCAAGCCAAACCACCAACACCAGTTCATATTTAAATTCTTAAACAAAGTTCCAGGTATTAGAGGCTGGTTATTAGAACTAATAGTAGAAGTCTTACTCTAGACTCACTTTTGCATATAAATTAACATGTAGTATTTCATTAACGTGTAGCCGTTGAAGAAGAGACTCCGGAAGTGCTGGACTTCCTCCTTCCGGACGAAGAACTAACTCCTGACCAGCAGCAACAAGGCAAGCCCCGGTTTGCATTAACCCTTTTTAAAAGTTTTACTTTGTTTACATGTGTCATGTGAAGTATGATTGTGCATTAGGTATAGGGTGAATGAAACCCCACTTGCATAACCAAAGGTTCCTAAAAGAGTGAGGGTAGTGTCAAGGACCTCGAGTAGACAGGCTATGCTTAATGAGTCATAGGACTTCGGTACAAGTCGAGTAGTTGGAATCTACTCGCGAGATAGGCTTGGGACACACGGGTTCGGTTGAGTGATGTGAGATCACTTTAGTAATGAAAATGAGACTAGGCAGGGGCTAGGGCGCAGCAAGAGAGAGTCTTGTGTGCGCAGCCCTGCCCGTGTCGATTGAGGACCGATCCGTGTGCGGCCCTGCTGAACAAGTATTGAACGTACCGAAGGCATATCGGATATATGGGCCCCGATAAACCGATGTAGCCTAAACCTCCGGGCGTCGAGGCATAGCACACCGATTTATAGGTGTAGGTTGAGGGCAGCAAGGTGGAAATCTGCCAACGGGCATAGAGAGATGCTCCGTGTGGGGAACCTCCTGCTCGTTTCGGTGCGACCGGTTCGACGTTTGGGCTGTTGGGTGAAAGGTTGTCCCGTACGACATCGAGTGAGCGTGCTGTGCAGCTCCACGGGTGGGCGTACGTGACGTGCTCTTTGGGTTTTCCCTGCAGGTGTATATCGAGTCGATTCGCCGTCCCTCGCGGTGACGAGTACTGCTTGTTCACTGCGTCGTAACGTAGACTAATGGATGAAATATGTTGATTCAATGATGCTGATTGATATAATTGTATTGCTACATAAGTGCCACCAAACACTGCGTACTAAATTTCAGATTTCATGAACTGTTAACTTGTTGCTAAAAGATGAACTAAGGATGAACTTGTAGGCGTGTCGTTTTGCTGAAATGCTACCAACCTATGTCTTGGTATACCTCATGTAGAGTTTCATGCTTAGGTGAGTCGGTTAAGCCTTGCTGAGCCTTCGTGCTCACGGTTGCTGCTTAAGTGTTTTTCAGGTGAGGAGCCACCCACGGACTCGGAGTACGAGTCCACCGGCGAGGGTTACCCTCCGTCGGGGACCACGGCTGAGTGGGAGCCGTACACGCCGCGCTGAGCTGAGACGTGCAGCTAGTGTGGGTTGCCCTAGGGCTGGGCAACCGACTTTTGCTAAATAGGCGGGCGTGAGTTGTATAGTGTAGTCTTCCGCTGTGTAATAGAACAATAGTTGTAACTGAAGTTTGTACCTGTTTGTACAGTCTCAGCTGTTTTTCCCATGTAATATATTGCGTTCTTATGACGTGTGCTGTCGGGTGTCGCATCGCGCGGCACCACCCTCTGCGATCCTGGATGAGCGGATTCCGGTCCGCCACACGGGGTTCCCCTCCTGGGGTTCCGTCTCCTCTTCGGAGTCCCTTCCTCGTAGAACCCTGCAAAAGCTTCAAACACAAGCAGTGAGCATGAAGGCTCAGCAAGTATGACCCGTCTCTCCTAAACATGGAACTTCTACTTGAGGGGAGGGGTGATGGGTACATGAGGAAAAATCATTTGCAAAGGACTCACCTAATTAGTGGAACCTTAATTTCAAGTTTTAGCAGCAGGTTGTGGAGAACCTTACGCTAAGGCACATGAGAGAGCCGCAATTAAACAAGAAACATATTTCTCTCATGTACTTTGCCCAAAGTTGAAAAGACATTTAGTTAGCTCTAGACTACAGCAAATCATTAACAATCAAGTCCATCTTTCAATCAGCAACATTTTAACATGTAACTAGCCTGTTCTTTCTACGTCACGGTACAATGAACAAGTGGTACTCACTGACTGCTAGGGACGGCGATTATAATCGATTTACACCAGCAGGGTTACCTGAACAACCCATCACGTACGCCCGTACTCGATGTTGCCTACAACAACCATCACGGACGCCGTACGCAACTACGTTTCACCCGTTAGCCAAATGTTGAACCGGTCCAATCGTCCCGAGCAAGAGGTCTCTGCACGCGCTTCTCAGTGCCGCCAGCCGATTTACACCTCGAGCTCTCAACCTACCCTCTGAACGACCAGCTATGCCTAAACACCCAGCTACCCGAGTTACATCGGTTTCCCGGTTCCCATATAGCCGGTAGGTCTTCGGTACTGTTCTAGCTTGTTCAACAGGCCCGCACACGGCTTGGTCCTCAATCGACACAAGCGGAGCTACAGCACACAGGCCCCAAAGTCCTGCTGCCCTTACTCTCCGCTCGGTCTCATATTTCTTGCCATGTGTATCATGTGCTATCTCTACCCGAGCGATGTGCCTCTAGCCTATTCTCGCGAGTAGTTCCAACTACTCGACTTGTATCGAATCCTACTATATCTTAGCATTGCAGTAGCTAACAGGGTTGGTAAATCCTAAACCCAATCCATGGTTTTCTTGGCTATGCAGTTGGGTTTCCACACAAGACTCTAATGCAAAGAATCATAATACTCAAGTAAGTGCTCAAAACAATAAAAATTTGTAAAAACGGTTAATGCAAACTGGTGCTTGCCTTGCTGCTCTTGGTCGTAGGCTAGCTGCTCCTCTGGAGTAACGAAGTCTAGGACTTCGGGTTACTCCTCGACCTTAGCGACTACATGATAGAAGAAGTACGTGTATCAATTTAAATGCATTTGTATTGAGTTTGAAGTTGTGAAGTCTATAACTCTCACTAGACAGACCCAATGACTGTGAAACTTTTACTGTGGCTTGGTTACAACCTAAACAGAGATTTGGTCAAGTTTCAGTTGCAGCAAAGCTCAATTGAGTCCTCCACAACTAATTATGTCCTTGACCTTAATTGAAGGCTTTAGGGTGTTCTAAGGATTTTCATGAAACAAACTATGACTTTCTGAAAACTAGATTTTCAGAGGGTTCTAATGGAGTTGGTCTCACTTAGTTTGAAGGTTCCTAGCTAAAGATATGAGCTAAACAATTTCAGTTTCACTAATCACACCATTAGGTGGATTAAATGAGCTCAAATGGGTCTGAAATTTCTATGGTAGTTCAGGGATATTTTGGTGAACATCCCAGCAAAATTTCAGGATTTTCCTCCAAAGGATTCTCCAGTTAAAATTCCTAACAGTTTAAATTTTGAGGAATTAATTCTGGAGAAATAAGGGTTTTCATGAAGTGAAACTTGATTTTCTGGAAAGTGCTCAGAGAGCTGAATCCAACAAAATTTGGTTCACTCGATTTGGAGCTTTCTAGCCAAAGTTATGAGGATTTGAAGTTTGGAAGAATTCTGAAAATCGGGGAAAAGTTCAAACTTGCGGGGGCCTGCTGGGACACGTGTTGAGCGCGGAGGTGTCCGGCACACTGAGGCCCACAGGGTATTTGCGCGCCAGCACAGCCGATCCCGACCACATCCGATCCTGATTTAAATTCTTCAGCCGCTGACACGTGGGCCAGCCGGCTTCGTCTTCCTCCCGCCGCTATCTCGCGCCCGCGCCGCCGACCTCGCCGGAGCAGACCCGGAGCTCGCCAGCTCGCCGCTGCCGGACCTCCCATGGTCTGAAACTCGCCGCCAGATGGTTGTCGACGTCGAGGAACACGTCGGTGGTGTCAGGTCGGGCTGGGGGTGACCGGAAATAGCCCGGCGACGTGCCGTGGCCTCGGTTGAGGTTTGGCGCCGTCGACCGTGGGTTCTAACCCGCCAACACCTCAAACAAACGGTCCTACAGCATCAGTGTACCTCTAGGAAGCTCGACAAGGTGTCAAAAGGGTTCAGGGATGGCGGCAAGTCGGTCGGCACCGTGTGACCGATCATGCCCGCCATGACAGCCCTTGATCGAGCTCAAAATTCGTCACTCCTAGACAGTTTCACGCCACAGATGCAGAAAAGAACTTGATCGCCGGCTAGTCCAGCGTCTATGTGCAAGATTTGATAACCAACGAAAGATCATAGAGCGAGAATTTGAAGAATCCGTACCGGAAGCTCGGTTTACGGTCGCCGGAGCAAAAACTAGAAATTCTCTGTGGATTCTTCACGGTTTGCTTCCAAACTTGGAGGAGAGCAGCACGGTGGTCGCGCGCTCCTGTTGCCTCTCTTGCTGGACCATGAAAACGCCTGTGGAACGCTGTCCATGGGCGCCTGAATCTCGGCTGAGCCTAGGTCGCCGCGGTGGCGATCGTTTTCGGGCAAAGGAGGTCGGAGCTCGAGGTTTCTGGCGTTGGGGAGGTGGAGTGCGAGCTCAGATTGCTGTCTAGCAGCTCAGGGACGAAGGAGGAGATTGTTTGCCAGTTTTCCCCGATTGAGCATAGAGCTTCGGCGAGAAACAATGCCGCTGCTCGGGTTTGCACGCGAGGAGATAAAGCCGGCAGACTCCTGCTCGGCTGAGGAGGTGCCGGTCGCATGGGGGCGCGAGCAAGCCGCCCTGGGCGCCAGCGCACGTAGAGGGGAAGCAGCTGGTGGCGCCGGTGGCTGCTCGGTGGCACAGCCGACAGCTGCTCGGTGGAATTTCCCACCGAGGCTGTGACTTTGTGTGCAAGTTTTGCCTCCTTCTCTCTATGACATGTGGGTCCCACCCGGGGTTTTAACCTCTGAAATTTACTCCTAATCACTGTTGTAAACAGTGAGCCCCATAATACCCCTGGTGATTCAAATTATTCACCCATGAGCCATTTGAATTGATTAGAATTCAAATTGGGTTTGGTTTGAATGAATTTCAGCACAAGTTCAGTTTTGAATTCAAATAACGTTTGAATTTGCCCCACTTAGCTCATGTCAAGATCAACTCCAAATGGAGTGAAAATTGGTGTGTGAGCTCACAAAATTGTACTGAATAAGAATATGCCTCCCACTTTTAAATTCATGGGATAAAACAGTTTGAATTCGAATATGGTTTCAAACTGCCCTCTTTCTAACTATACCCAAAATGACCTCAAAAAGGTTTTGAATTTGGGTGAAACTTGGCATGGACATCCTTAGCAATGTGTAGGAGTTTTCATATGTCCAGCCCACCTATATCACATGTGGGAAATACCACTTTTGCAATATGTGAGTTTGTTCTCTAATGAGCATGTTGATGGTGGTTACTTGCTCTTCATTTGTGTTCATCATCTTTCCTCATATGAGGTGTGTGTGTATGGTGATGAACACTTCAACTATGTGTCAAAAACTGAGGCCCTTACATTTAGTCCTGGAAGTCTACAACAAAGCTGTAGGATACTCAAATACCTTTCTAGAACTATATACCACACCTCCCTGGGCTAAAAGACCTGTAAGTTAGGCCCCGTTGAAGATCAGCAACTTGCTGCCCAAAACAGAGCACTCTGTTTTTCAGTCTTTTGGAACTACACTCATCACTATCCAATTTGTCTACCAAACCAGGGTCCTAAATGTCGAGCCTAATGATTTTAATTCCTGGTTATCCTTATTTTGCATGCATATGCCTACAATATCTCGGTACTACGTTCCTCACAAAAGAAAATCCTAACTGGATTATACCGGCATATACGTCTGAAGTGTGGCACTAAACGGTCTCTCGCACACGTTTTCTACACGGATACATACGTGGTTAGTACCTGCAGAAGACCACACAATAATGATGCACACAGTGATTTTTCATTTCAGGCAGGACCATAATTAAAAGTAAATACAAACGCCCATATCATTGTCATACAGCCGTCCTTGAGTTAGGTCACGTCTCAAGGTACGTGATCATGTTTCAACATCACACGACGGGGAACCCGAGTATGTCATGAACGGGTCGTCATGGTTGGGAATGTTATCAACCCAACAGATACCACCTACTGCCCTGTAGGTCACGCCGATGGCAAGCGCTGCGTAAGTCCCCCTGGGCTACTTCCAGACGAACACACTCTCGCGTTACTGACCACGCGATGGGGTCTCCACTTACTTGCCTAATGCATGCTAGGGATCAATGTTTCATATGAACTCAGGAACATGAAGAGTCCAAGAGTTTCATATTGACGTCTCACACCAAGCTGTGAGACCTATCCCTGAACCACGTTCCTCGTCAGGGGAGCTAACCGAAATTGAACCACTTTCGGTGGCGTTCCTTACCATGCTTACCAAGCGTAGGTGCATCGTTACATAATGAAAATTCAGAATTATAACACATAGGTTAGTCTTTGCCACTTTAAGTAACTATGCTAATATAGTCCTTACATGGGCAACTACCGAATCCTCATCGTAAATCTAAATTTTCCCGTAATACAGTCCTTAAGTACTGTGCTATCCCCAATGCAGCTCTGATACAAGGCTGTGGCGGACCGGAATCCGCCCATCCAGGATCGCAGAGGGTGGTGCCACACAATGCAACACCCGACAGCACACGTCATAAGGACATATTATATTACATGGGAAAAACAACTGAACTGTAGAAACAGGTACAATACTCAGTTACAAACTATTGTCTTTATTATACAGCGGAATTCTACTTTTCTACACTCATGCCCGCCTATCTAGCAAAAGTCGGTTGCCCAGCCCTAAGGCAACCCACACTAGCTGCACGTCTCAGCTCAGCACGGCGTGTACGGCTCCCACTCAGCCGTGGTCCCCGGCGGAGGGTAACCCTCGCCGGTGGACTCGTACTCCGAGTCCGTGGGTGGCTCGTCACCTGAAAAAAACACTTAAGCAGCAACCGTGAGCATGATGGCTCAACAAGGCTTAACCGACTCACCTAAGCATGAAACTCTACATGAGGTGTACAATGACATAGGGTAGTAATATTGCAGCAATTGGACACGCCTACAAGTTCATACTTAGTTCATCTTTTAGCAACAAGTTAACAGCTCGGAAATCTGAAATTTAGTACGAAATATTTGGTGGCACACATGTAGCAATACAATTATCACATAACAGCAAGATTGAATCATAACATTTCATACATTAGCCCACGTTACGACGCAGTGAACAAGCGGTACTCGTCACCGCGAGGGACGGCGAATCGACTCAATATACACCTGCAGGGAAACCCAAAGAGCACGTCGCGTACGCCCACCCGTGGAGCTGCACAGCACGCTCACTCGATGTTGTACGGGACAACCTTTCACCCAACAGCCCAAACGTCGAACCGGTCGCACCGAAACGAGCAGGAGGTTCCCCACACGGAGCATCTCTCTATCCGTTGGCAGATTTCCACCTTGCTGCCCTCAACCTACACCTATAAATCGGTGTGCTATGCCTCAACGCCCGGAGGTTTAGGCTACATCGGTTTATCGGGGCCCATATATCCGATATGCCTTCGGTACGTTCAATACTTGCTCAGCAGGGCTGCACATGGATCGGTCCTCAATCGACACGGACAGGGCTGCACACACAAGACTTCCTCTTGCTGCGCCCTAGCCCCTGTCTAGTCTCATTTTCATTACTAAAGTGATCTCACATCACTCGAACCAATCCCGTGTGTCCCAAGCCTAACTCGCGAGTAGATTCCAACTAATCGACTTGTACCGAAGTCCTATGAATCATTAAGCATAGCCTGTCTACTCGAGGTCTTAGACACTACCCTCACTCTTATGGAAAATTTCTGGTCATGCAAGTGGGGTTCCATCCATCCTACACCTAATGCACATTCATACATCACCCTAAATATGTGAACAAAGCAAAACTTGATAAAAGAGTTAATGCAAACCGGGGCTTGCCTTGTTGCTGCTGGTCAGGGGTTAGTTCTTCTTCTGGAAGAAGGAAGTCGAGTACCTCCGGAGCCTCCTCACCTTCAGCGACTACACGTTAATAAAATACTACATGTTAATGAATATGCACATGAGCTTAGGTTAATACTTCTGCTATTAGTTCTAATAACCAGTCTCTAACAACTGGAACTCTGTTTGAGAATTTAAAGATGAACTGGGTGTGGGTGGTTTGGGCTTAGACCTAAGCACATGGTTAAGTGCTAAGTGGTTTTCCCCTTTTTCCATATTAATCCCTCAAGTGGTTAAACAGGACAGGGGTGATCCAGAGCTCCAATGGAGCTGAGAATTTTTGGGTGAATTCCTTGTACCAAGAAAACCCTATGGACCAAACATTAGCTCTTTTCATTGAGTGGTTTGCTCAGAATAATTCTCTTAGCAAATAAGCAAAGAAGAATTAATTCTGAGGTAACACCCCAGTTCATGCTCAACTTAGTGAACTACAATTTCAATTATAGCTCATAGAGTTTGCATGAATTTTCCTAGCATTTTTGGAGCTAAGATTTGCCCAGAAATTAATTTCCAAGTTTTAGAAATTCCCTGAAAATGTTTCTGTATTCAAATGAACAAAGCACCTTCAGATTTGAATTGCTCTGATCAAATCAACTCCAAATGGTCTGAAACTTTTACAGGTGTTCACTAACATCCTAGACAACACTATGGAAAAATTTGGGGATTTTTGGATGAACCAAACTCCCTCTAAAATTCTTTTGCTGAAAAGCTTTAAAGAATTTTCCAAATTAACTAATAGGTTTCATAAAACTTGGGTTGCATATTTGTATAGAGCTATGCAATACGAATCCAACCCAATTTGAATCACTAAATTTGGAGCTTCCTAGCAAAAGTTATGGGGTTCTAAAGTTTGAACTAAATCTGAAATCCTAAATAAACCGGGGAAAATTTAAACTCTGACCGTGGGCCCGGCCCACACGTGTCACCGCTGGAGCTGAGCCACACGGGGCTACAGACCCCTTCTCGCGCAGTCAAACTTGATCCCGGGGGCCGCAGTAGATCTGGGTTTTAAACTTCCCGTCACTGACACGTGGGGCCCGCGGGTCGTCTTCCTCCTCGCGTTCCCGCGCCCGCGCGCCGCCGGGCTCGCCGGAGACACGCTGATACATGCCGCCCGGCCGACTCTCAAGCTCTCCCTCACCGTCAGGGCCTAGTTTCGTGCGCTGAACACGATGGCACCGACTGCTCCGGCCGGCGGTGGCCCTAACCTAGCCGGCAACGGTGCAGCGGCTCGGAATCACTTCGGTTATGCCACCCGGCCAACTCAGCCCGCCAAAACCTCGGTGGAAGGGTTCTACAGCACCGGGGAATCTCAGAGAAGGTCGACAAGGCCATGTCAGGGCTCGGGAAGAGCTCTAACCTAGCCGTCACCGTGAGCCTGACCCTTCCCGCCATAACTGCGGTTGGAAAACCGGGAAATACGCCGGCTACAGCCAAAATTAAGGTAGGGTTGCGAAGAAAACTTGTGCGCCGTCCAGTCTAGCTCCTGTGAGTGCAGTTTGATAAACTCTAAGCAAGTATATGTTGGGAATTTGTGGTTTTCTTACCCGAAGGTAGTTCTGCACCGGCTGGAAGTGCTTTGCGAAATTCGCCGGCGATGATCGGTCACTGGTTCTAGTCTTTGGGGTCGAGCAGCGTGGAGCCTAGGCGCATCGAAAACCACTCCTTTGTCGTGACAAGTCCTCTGCTGATCTGCCCACGGGAGCACCTTTGCTCGGTTCTTCCCGGCCGCCGCGAAGAACACCGTTCTCTTGGCTTAGCTCGACTGGAACTGGTGCGGGGAGGGCGTGGGAGGTCTGGGGGTGCTGGTTTGCTGAGTTGCTGACGTTGGTACGCGAGAGACGATCGCTCCCGAGTGAGTGGATCACAGCGGTGGCTCCTCGGCGTTCTGTCGTGCGAGATGGCGGTGGCTGGGGATCGGCTCGTTGTTGTGGCGAGCTGGTGCACGGCTGGGAGTTACTGCACCCCCACGAGGAGCTCGCTAGCACGCGAGGGGAGAGCAGGAGGTGGCGCCCGGCGTTTCTCGGTGTGTCATGGTGGAGCCTCGGCTCTGTTCTGAGTGCAACACTTAGCCCCTAAGGCTATTGATCCTTGTGCATTCTTAACCTTCCCAATGACATGTGGGACCCACTTGTCAGTGCTCCCCCACCCCTCAAAAGATCTCCAAAACTTGGCAAGGGATGAATTCAAATGTTTGGAGTTTCAAACTGACCTACATTTGTATGGTTGGGCAAATTTCCCCCAAATTCAAATGTATATTTGAATTCTTTGCACATTTGGATCCTTTTTGGAAAAATGGGTAACAAACCTTTTCAAAAATTATTGAAACTTTGCCTCCCCACTGATTTGGATCTATGGAATCCAAATATGCACTTTGATCCTTGTGTTAGCTGCTGCAACCATGAATTTGAATGCAACAGTTTTGAATCACCCTCTCATGTGTTATCATATGTGTAGAAAGTTTGAACTAATACCCTCTTGATGGAGGTTACTTGCTCTTCACAATTCTTCACAAGATATTCACCACAAAACTGTGGTGTTGTGAGGTGATGAAAAGTTTTTGCAAGTCCCTTTTCTTGGGCTTTTACAATTGCATCTTGAGTAAAGTTGTTCATGATGATTGATTGCTGTAAACTTTGTATGTGTGTGGTCGTTGAGTAGAAGGACAAGCTCAAGGGGTCATCTACGAAGAACTACAGCGCCAAGACTTCGAGACACTTGAGCAACAAGAGCCACGGGAGCAAGGCAAGTGCCCCTTGACCATATTGATCCTATGTTTTGAAACTGTTTTGTTTGCGAAAACGTGTATGCTTGAGTCAACTTGATGGGACACCCTTTAATAGGAGTTTACTAGTTTTGTTAACCATCCTTGTTGCGGGGAAAGTTTATGAGTCGGGTATGGTCGTTTTTCCTTTTTGCTTCGCTTAATCTATGGGATATGGGAAGCTTAATTAAAACATAGTTAGCTTCTGCACTCATATGAATAATGATAATGAGAACTTGATGTCGATAATGAGCATGGAATCTGGGGGAGATCCAGGCAAGCTTGGTTTGTGGATGTTGCTGAATGAGATGGTGGTTTACTTAGCGTAGATCTAAGGACCGGTTCATGCCAGCACATGCCAGGAAAATAGTGCCACTACAAGGCCAAATATGGGTGCGGCTTAGCTGACTAATTATGTGTGTTGCTAGTTTGTTATGGACGGTGGAAGGCACGGGGAATGGGAGTCGAGAGAGGACTGCCCTAGGAACTGCATGGCACAAGAGGGGGACCGTAGGTGGGAGAATGGTGATTCGAGCCTGCTGGTGAAACCTTAGTGAGTCAATACATCTAGTAGCCCCTTTGTAAAGGCTATTTTGTGATCTCTTGGCCATACACCGATGGTTGTGTACTGGTATAATGGAGGTTCTGCAGTCACCGACGGGTGACGAAATCACAAACTTATGGGTAAAGTGGTGCCACCTCTGCAGAGTGTAAAACTATTATGATAGCCAAGCTTACGGTCATAAGCGCCTGGCCAACTCACATGATTAGAGGGAAAACATGGGATGGTTATTTGGTTTTGTTATGGTATGGTCATTGGGATTGGTTTCGGGACTGTTTGAGTCTTGACAAAGAGTTTGCTTTTGGCGATATAAATATGAGATGGTTATGAATATTGTAAGCATGAGATGAGTATGAGAAAGATTAATGACTGGTTGAGACTTGAGAAAAGGTGATTTATGATAAAAGAATGTTGCTGTTTTACTTGGTTATATTGGAATTAAATTCATCTAGACTTAGTTACTGTTTTTGTCATGTTTGTGAAATAAAATTTGCTTTCTGCAAAGAGCCTTTTTATTCCTACCTTGTTGTAAGCTACATGTCATACTTTTCCCGCACTTTCTGAGTACGACATGTACTCACCCTTGCATTATCACATAAACATCAGAGACAGGAGAAGAGTACTTCGAGGATCAGGTGGAGTACTAGGCGTGTGAACTACCGTCAACTTGCCTGTGATGTTAAAGATGGAGCCGCTGCTGTTTAGTTGTTTCCGCTATCGTTTAGAGACTTACGCTGCAAGAATAAGATAGATAATCAAGAGTGAGACAATTAGTCGATGTAATAAAGTACTTAAACACTATTTATTCGTGGTTATATTCTGAATTCAGCTTGTGGATTACAAGTGTATGTGTGATGAACATCCTGGGCACACATATGCATTAGCTCGGTTCCGTGTTCTACGAGACCGGGTGTCACAGGTTGGTATCAGAGCCACGTTGACCGTAGGACACAAGCCTAGGTAGATTGGACCCTCTAAAACACATAGGCACACCCCTCTAAACTGCTATTTTCGAAAATTGTTTGCTGCTGCACTTTTCTTGTCAATTCAGCCACCACAAAGTGCTATTTTTAGCCCCTCTTTTCTCTTCTTTTGGACAACAACACTTTTGCTTCATAGCTTCTGAAGTGTTGAAGTATTTTCTTCCTTCTCTAAAGTTTTTCATGTCCTATTATTAAATGCCGATGATCAGGAGCACAACACGCATAAGTACTCGTTCACCACCATGTGGGAGTGCACTTAACCCCATTGAGGTGTCCGATAGACCACCCCCGTGACACGGCGGGAAAAGCACTAGTTCACATGATTAAGTTAGGATTCCCATTGAATAATCTGTAATAGGAACGTTTAAATCGTAGTAGCGTGAATAGGAGTGGTGTGCGAACTTTTGTGATGACTTCTTGTGTTTGTGTGCTGGTGTGAGTTGTGGGAGGCTTCGGCGAATATCCACATCCACACATAGTAGAGAGATGTGATGTGCTTCGGCATGTGTTCACATCCTCACATAGGCTGAACTTAATGAAAGAAGATATTTAAGTTCATACACCTTGATGCATATAGTTGGGAGGATCAATCCAAACTTCTCTTTTCTATTCTACCCAAATCTCTCTCTCAGATGGTGAGGAAAAACGCCAGCCGTCAAAGGAGGAACGTTCGTGGCAACCATGAACCACAAGAGGATGGCCACGTTGAAGTTCCTGAGAATGACAACCCAGGGGCTGGTGCAAACAACCTTGAACGTTTGATGGCTATGCAGAACCAGCTCATGCAAACCATGATACAAACTTTGGGACAGATGCAAGCCAACGACCACAACAATCCTAACTCCGTTCCTGCACCCCCACCACCACCACCGCCACCACCGCCGGCTCACAACAGATTGGGAGAGTTCATGAGGACTCGACCGCCTACTTTTGCACAAGCTAATGATCCCATGGAGGCTGATGATTGGTTGAAATCCATGGAGAAAAAGCTTGCTATTGTTCAGTGCAATGATCGGGAGAAAGTTCTCTTAGCATCGCACCAACTTATGGGAGCAGCCGCTAACTGGTGGGATGGTCATCGCAATGCTCATGACAACCAGGAGACTATCACTTGGATTGAATTCAAGGAGAGTTTCCGCTCTCATTACATCCCTGCTGGAGTCATGATGCTTAAAAGGCAAGAGTTCGAAGGTCTCTGCCAAGAAAATAAGAGCGTGAATGAGTATCTCAACAAGTTCACGCAGCTGTCAAGGTATGCTCCCGAAGACGTCAACTCGGATCAAAGGAAGCAATACTTCTTCATGAGAGGATTGAACAATGAGATCCAAGTACAACTGCTCAACAACGATTATACAAGCTTCCAGAAGCTTGTTGACAAAGCTATAGTGGTTGAGAGCAAGATCCGTGAGATCGAGCAAGAGGGCAAGAGGAAGATGCCATACCAGCCACAAGGGAGCAATGCACGTCCCCGTTTCACGCCCTCAGCTGCACCACAATATGGCTCGTCCGTTTCTACTTTACGCCTGCAAACCCACCTCGCCCTAATCAACCACCCCAGCAACGTCCTGTTGTGTAAGCACCTCGTATGCCCTTCCCTCCTGCGCCCCATGCCAACATGGGCGCCTATGCTTAAAACCAACCTCGCCCTAACGTTCCTGCTGTTTTGGGCAACAAAGCATGTTTTTCATGTGGAGAGCGCGGGACACTTTGCAAGTCAATGCCTGAGGAAAGGCCTTGGACAACCGACCAACGCATCAAAACAGAACCCACGGCCAAGTGGAGGAGCTACGCAAGGTAACCGTGGACAGCAGAGCTATGCTCGTGGAAACGTGAATCATGTCTCCGCTGAGGAAGCGCAACAAGCTGAGGACGTCGTGATTGGTATGTTCCTTGCCAACTCCAACCCAGCCACTGTTTTATTTTATTCTGGAGCATCGCATTCATTCATATCATCCAAGTATGTTGCCAAGTATAATCTGCCCATATCACACATGAAATATACTATGTTGGTTAACTCTCCCAATGGAGAGATGAGGACTAATATAGTATGTTTGAAAGTAAACCTTAAAATAAGGGGGTAGACTTTCTTGCCAACCTTATTGTCTTGGATTCCCAAGGGATTGATATAATACTTGGGATGGATTGGTTAAGCAAGCACAACGGAGTAATCCAATGTGCTAAGAGGAGTGTGCAGTTGACAAATGAGCACGGTGCTCGTATTGAGTTCGAGTCAGCCCAACCGGCAACCGAGAAGGCATCGTTGAACCACATCGAAGAAACAACATTGGAAAGCATTCCGGTGGTTCAAGAATTTTCAGATGTGTTCCTGGAAGAACTTCCTGGTATGCCACCTGACCAGGACATTGAATTTGCCATTGATTTAGTACTTGGAACTGCACCTATAGCAAAAAGGCCATATAGGATGCCCGTTAATGAACTAGTGGAACTTAAGAAGCAAATTCAGAAGCAGCTAGAAAAGGGTTTTATACGCCCAAGCTCGTCACCGTGGGGAGCCCCCGTACTCTTCGTAGACAAGAAGGATGGGACCCAAAGGATGTGTGTGGATTATAGGTCTCTCAATGAGGTGACGATCAAGAATAAATACCCGCTGCCCCGTATAGAGGACCTGTTCGACCAAATGAAAGGTGCCCGAATTTTCTCCAAGATTGATCTTCGGTCGGGATATTTCCAGCTGAAGATTAAGCCATCTGACATACCCAAGACTGCTCTTCAAACACGGTATGGTTCGTATGAATACCGTTATGTCTTTTGGGTTAACGAATGCACCCACATATTTTATGTACTTCATGAATAAGGTCTTCTTGGAGCACTTGGACAAGTTCGTCGTGGTTTTCATCGACGATATCATGGTGTATTCAAAAATCAAGGAAGAACATTAAGAACATTTGAGATTGACATTGCAGAAACTGCGAGAGCATCAATTGTATGCCAAGTACAGCAAGTGTCAATTTTGGCTAAAGGAGATATCATTCCTAGGCCACATCATCTCCGAGAGAGGAGTATCGGTTGATCCCGGAAAAGTGGGAGATGTTCTGAAGTGGAACCAACCGCAGAATGTGAGAGATATTCAGAGTTTCCTTTGGATGCCCGGATACTACCGACGGTTCATCAAGGAGTTCTCCAAAATAGTGAAGCCTATGACTGAATTGCTCATGAAGGGAAAAGCATTTCAGTGCGCACCAGTGTGCCAAGAAAGCTTTGAGGAGCTCAAGAAAAGTCTAACCACAGCGCCGTTTTTGGTATTGCCGGATGTGAGCAAGAGTTTCTATATATATTGTGACGCATCAAGACAAGGGCTTGGATGTGTGCACATGCAAGAAGGACAAGTGGTAGCCTATGTGTCGAGACAACTAAAGAAAAACAAGCTGAATTACCCCACGCATGACTTGGAACTTGCAGCCGTGGTACATGCATTGAAGATTTGGAGACATTATATCCTTGGCCACCAATGTGAGATCTATAGGGATCACAAAAGCCTCAAGTACATATTCACGCAAACGGATCTGAATTTGAGGCAACGTCGATGGTTGGAACTCATCAAGGATTATGATGTTGGAATCAATTATCACTCCGGAAAGGCCAATGTAGTTGCTGATGCGTTGAGCCGAAAGGGGGCATGTCACCAACTCATGGTTTGGGAGCTACTGCCTGAGCTGCGCAAGGAGTTCGAATGGTTACATCTCGGGTTCATGAACGAGATGGAAGTGATAGAAATCAACTCTTCG
The DNA here is from genome assembly GCA_030760725.1 of Neostapfia colusana. Classification (NCBI taxonomy): domain Eukaryota; kingdom Viridiplantae; phylum Streptophyta; class Magnoliopsida; order Poales; family Poaceae; genus Neostapfia; species Neostapfia colusana. The sequence continues at coordinate 70,286,491 of JASWHV010000013.1, read as the reverse complement.
CTGGAACAAGAGATACGAGATGGCCAAGCAACGGATGAGGAAATCAAGGAAAGAATCCGACAAGGCATAGATTTGATTTCAAGGAAGACGAGAAGGGCACGTTTTGGTTAGGAAAAAATATGTGTGTGCCTAACGTGAAGCAGATCCGCAACACAATATTAAAAGAGGCACATGACTCACCTTATTCCATACATCCCGGCTGTACAAAGTTGTACAAGGACCTGAAAACTTGCTATTGGTGGGATGGTATGAAAAAGGACATATATGAATATGTTGCCTTATGCGACACGTGCCAACGGGTGAAGGCCGAACATAAAAGACCCGCTGGACTGTTGCAACGATTGAAAGTGACCGAGTGGAAGTGGGAAGACATCAGCATGGATTTCTTCGTCGAATTACCACGTACTCGGTCGGGTTATGACTCCATTTGGGTTATTGTGGACCAATTGACGAAAACAGCCCATTTCCTTCCTGTTAGAACCACGTACCGCGTCGCAGAACTAGCCGAGCTGTATATGGAGCAAATTGTGTATCGCCATGGAGTTCCGAAGAGGATAGTTTCAGATCGGGGTTCTCAATTTACCTCTAGGTTCTGGAAGATGCTGCATGAAGCCATGGGTACACCGCTGAATTTCAGCTCTGCTTATCACCCGCAAACTGACGGGCAAACCGAGAGGACAAATCAAATTTTGGAAGACATGTTGAGAGCTTGCACCTTGAAACATGGGCATAGTTGGGATAGGAGCTTGCCGTATGCTGAATTCTCATACAACAACAGCTACCAAACCAGCTTGAAGATGTCACCTTTCGAAGAATTGTATGGTAGACGGCGTAGAACGCCGCTGTTCTGGAATGAGGCCGGAGAGAGCCAAGTGTTTGGACCTGAAGTGCTGCAAGACACCGAAAAGCAAGTCCAAACGATACGAGAAAATTTGAAGGCAGCTCAGTCACGACAAAAAGGTTAGGCGGACAATATGCGAAGAAGAACCTTCGAAGTAGGAGACTTCGTGTACTTTAAGGTATCGCCTATCCGAGGCCAAAGACGATTCAACATCAAGGGCAAATTAGCACCTCACTACATCGAGCCATTTAAGATTTTGGGCAAGCGAGGAGAAGTAGCCTATCAACTAGAGCTGCCAACGCACCTCTCCGACATGCACAGCGTGTTTCACATATCCCAACTCAAGAAGTGCTTAAGAGTACCGGAAGAACAAGTACCGATGGATGAGCTCGAGCTTCATGAAGATCAGACCTATGTGGAGCATCCCATCCAAATTTTGGACGTGAAGCAAAGGGTCACGAGGAACAAAGTGATCCGTTGGTGCAAGGTACAGTAGAGCCATCACACAGGAGCCGAAACTACATGGGAGCGTGAGAAAGACCTCAAGGCAAAATTCCCTCATCTATTCTCTACTCTATCGAATCTTGAGGGCGAGATTCAGTTTAAGGGGGGTAGGTTTGTAACACCCTCGAATTCACCTCCATGCATTGCATACATTTTCATATAGAGAAACATTATAAAAGAAGTAGAAATGGAGAAGAATCATAAAAAAAGATGGGGAATGGGAAAAAGATAGCTGAGATGAGCCAATTCAAATTTGTCGAAGTGCGCTGTCAACACGTCCCCTGGCCCACTGGACGCGTGGCACCTCCTGAGGTCAACCCTGCGGAAGGGGAAGAGGTACGGCACTGCTTGTGACGTGGCACCTTCGGAGCTCATCCCTGTGGAAAGGGGTAATGTCCCGCCGAAGGACACGTGGCACCTTCGGAGCTCATCCCTGCGGAAAGGGGTGAGGTCCCGCCGAACGACACGTGGCGCCTTCGGAGCTCATCCCTGCGGAACGGGTGAGGTCCGGCCGAAGGACACATGGCGCCTTCGGAGCTCATCCCAGCGGAAAGGGGTGAGGTCCCGCCAAACGACACGTGGCGCCTTCGGAGCTCATCCCTGCAGAAGGGGTGAGGTCCGGCCGAAGGACACGTGGCGCCTTCGGAGCTCATCCCTGTGGAAGGGGTGAGGTCCAGCCACTGGACACGTGTCACCCTCGGAGCTCGTCTCTGAGGAGGAGGGAGGTCCGGCCTGATGGACACGTGTTGCCACCGGAGCTCGCCTCTAAGGAGAGGAGAGGCCCCGGCTCGCTGGACACGTGTCGCCACCGGAGCTCGTCTCTGAGGAGGAGGGAGGTCCAGCCCGCTGGACACATGTTGCCACCGGAGCTCGCCTTTAAGGAGAGGAGAGGCCCCGGCTCGCTGGACACGTGTCGCCACCGGAGCTCGTCTCTGAGGAGAGGAGAGGCCCCGGCCTGCTGGACACGTGTTGCCACCGGAGCTTGCCTCTGAGGAGAAGGGAGGTCCGGCCCCGCTGGATACGTGGCGTCCCCGGAGCTCGCCTCTGAGGAGAGGGGAGGCCCGTCCCTGCTGGACACGCGGTGCCTTCGGAGCTCACCCTGACAGTGGCCACATGGCAGGTCCGGAGCTCGCCTCTGAAGGGAAGCAAGGACCGGACCCCGCTGGACATGTGGCGCCTCCGGAGCTCACCCTGATGGAGATACAAGGCCCTTAGGAGGATTTTTCCTTCTGTGCATGGGAATACCTGGTGCTGAGGGTACCGACACAATATCCCCAAAAATTTCTAAATTTCCTCATATTGCTGCTGCACCAAATCAATTGGAAATAAGTTTGTTGAGATCCAAAGTTGAGTTGGACTCTGATTTGAGCTCCGATTTGAGTAGGACTCGTCTTTCTCCCCTTATAAATAGAACTCAAAAACCCCCTAAGCCGTAACACCTTTATCTTTTTCCTCCAACCAAAACAGTGACTTAGAGGCCCTAGCCCCCAACTCGCCGAGTTAGACCCCTCGCGGGAGTTCAGTCGCCGGTGAGCCCCCACTGCTGCCATTGCTAGGAGGAAGGCCATGTCATCAAAGGGAAGCGAGGTAGGTCTTCGTTAACCATCTTACGACACCGTAGCTGTTCCTACGCATTCGTTTTCTTTGCTCCCTTCGAACCAAAACTTTTTCATGTGAACAGATCATGTTTTGATCGGTTGTTGATGGTGGAATTGATATAGATCTTGAGTCAAGATCATCGCCACGTCCGCACTTGATCCCTACACCCTTGTTCATCATAAAACCCCATGAAAACCGTTAAAACATGCAAGAACACGTAAAAACTGGTTTAATAAAACAGCACCATAGGATTTGCATCCATCTACCGCATTGCATCTTGAGTAAAGTTGTGCATGATGATTGATTGCTGTAAACTTTGTATGTGTGTGGTCGTTGAGTAGAAGGACAAGCTCAAGGGGTCATCTACGAAGAACTACAGTGCCAAGACTTCGAGACACTTGAGCAACAAGAGCCACCGGAGAAAGGAAAGTGCCCCTTGACCATATTGATCCTATGTTTTGAAACTGTTTTGTTTGCAAAAACGTGTATGCTTGAGTCAACTTGATGGGTCACCCTTTTATAGGAGTTTACTAGTATTGTTAACCATCCTTGTCGCCGGGAAAGTTGATGAGTCGGTTATGGTTGTTTTTCCTTTTTGCTTCGCTAAATCTATGGGATATGGGAAGCTGAATTAAAACATGGTTAGCTGCTGCACTCAGATGAATAATGATAATGAGAACTTGATGTTGATAATGAGCATGGAATCGGGGGAGGGGGGAGATCTAGGCAACCTTGGTTCGTGGATGTTGCTGAATGAGATGGTGGTTTACTTGCCGTAGATCTAAGGACCGGTTCATGCCAGCACATGCCAGGAAAACAGTGCCACCACAAGGCCAAATATGGGTGCGGCTTAGCTAACTAATTACTTGTGTTGCTAGTTTGTTATGGACCGTGGATGGCACGGGGAATGGGAGTCGAGAGAGGACTGCCCTGGGAACTGCATGGCACAAGAGGGGGCCCGCAGGTGGGAGAATGGTGATTCGAGCCTGTAGGTGAAACCTTAGTGAGCCCATACATCTAGTAGCCCCTTTGTAAAGGCTATTTTGTGATCTCTTGGCCATACACTGACGGTTGTGTACTGGTATAATGGATGTTCTGCAGTCGTCGACGTGTCACGAAATCACAAACTTGTGGGTAAAGTGGTTCCACCTCCGCAGAGTGTAAAACTATGATGATAGCCGAGCTTACGGTCACAAGTGCTTGGCCAACTCACATGATTAGAGGGAAAACTTGGGATGGTTATTCGATATGGTTATGGTATGGTCATTGGGATTGGTTTCGGGACTGTTTCAGTCATGACAAAGAGTTTGGTTTTTGCGATATAAATATGAGATGGTTGTGAATATTATGAGCATGAGATGAGTATGAGAAAGATTAATGGCTGGTTGAGACTTGAGAAAAGGTGATTTATGATAAAAGAATGTTGCTGTTTTACTTGGTTATATTGGGATTAAATTCATCTAGACTTAGTTACTGTTTTTATCATGTTTGTGAAATAAAATTTGCTTGCTGGAAAGAGCCTTTTTATTCCTAGTTGTAAGCTACATGTCATACTTTTCCCGTACTTGCTGAGTACAACATGTACTCACACTTGCATTATCATATAAACATCAGCAACAGGAGAAGAGTACTTCAAGGATCAGGTGGAGTACTAGGCGTGTGAACTACCGTCAACTTGCTTGTGGTGTTGAAGATGGAGCCGCTGCTGTTTAGTTGTTTCCGCTATCGTTTAGAGACTTCTGCTGCAAGAATAAGATATATAATCATGAGTGAGACAATTAGTCGACATAACAATGTACTTAAACACTACTTAATTCGTGGTTATATTCTGAATTCAGTTCGTGGATTACATGTGTATGTGTGATGAACATCCTGGTCACACATATGCATTAGCTCGGTTCCGTGTTCTATGGGACCGGGTGTCACAGCGGGCTCCGAGGGTGCCATGTGTCCAGCGGGGCCAGGCCTCCCCTCTCCTCAGAGGTGAGCTCCGAGGGTGCCGTGTGTCCAGTGTGGCCGGGTCTCCCTTCTCCTCAGCGGCAAGCTCCGAGGGCACCATGTGTCCATCGGGACCAGGCCTCCCTTCTCCTCAGAGACGAGCTCCAAGGGCGCCACGTGTCCATCAGGGCCGGGCCTCCCTTCTCCTCAGAGGCGAGCTCCGAGGGCGACACGTGTACAGGAGGGCCGAGCCTCCCTTCTATTCAGAGGCGAGCTCCGAGGGCGACACATGTCCAGCGGGGCCGAGCCTCCCTTCTCCTCAGAGGAGAGCTCCGAGTGCAACACGTGTCCATCGGCCGGACCTCAACGCTTCTGCAGGGATGAGCTACGAAGGCGCCACGTGTCCAGCGGCTGGTCCTCATCCCTTCTGCAGGGATGAGCTCCGAAGGCGCCACGTGTCCATCGGCCGGACCTCACCCCTTCTGCAGGGATGAGCTCTGAAGGCGCCACGTGTCCGGCGAGGCCGGACCTGACCCCTTCCTCAGGGATGAGCTTCGAAGGCGCCAGCCGGGGGACGTGTCGACAGTGCACTTCGACAAATTGGAATTGGCTCATTTCGGCTATCTTTTTCCCATTCCCCACCATTTTTATGATTCCTTCTCCATTTTTACGGTTCCTTCCTCCATTTATACGGTTTTTTTGACCATTCTACTTCCTTTATAATGTTTCTCTATATGAAAAATGTATGCAATGCATGGAAATGAATTTGAGGGTGTTACAACTACTCTCTCATCCTAACTAAGCAAAAGTGTAGCTGTTCAGCCCGGGGACGCTACACACTAGCAACATCAAACCGGAGATCACGGCGGCGTGCAGAGATCCAGCTCGGTCGTGTACCCCGATCGGGGCATCGCCTCGTCCTCGAACCCCTCCTCATAGCTCTCACCTGCACACAGCTCAAATATTGCAACCATAAGCACGATGGCTCAGCAAGGCTTAACCGACAACCCTAGTCATGGAACATTACATACAGGGATGTATAAAATAGGATAAAGTCATTGCAAGAAAGACACGCCTACTTGTTAATCCTCACTTTCAGTTTTATAGCAGTAGTTTAATGAGCCTTAGGCAGCCCTCGCATCGGAAGTCCACAATCAAACAAGAAACGCTTTCCTCCGATGTGCTAATGCCCAAAGTGGAATATAAACTTATTTAGCTTTACAGCTACAGCATACAAGGTTTCAAGACATTAATAATTCACTGCAGTATATTCGGTTGGCTTATTTCACTTCTTACTACGTCACAGTGCAGTGAACAAGCGGTACTCAAATAACTGCGAGGGACGGTGATTGTAATCAGGAGACACCCAGATTCCTACTCTGTTGTATGCAACAACCTCTCAAAGGCAACCCAAATAACGAACCGGTCCATCCGTAATGGGCGGGAGGTTCCCCCGTGGAGCGTGTCTGTGCCCACTGACAGATTTACACCTTGCTACCCTCAACCCACTCCTATAAAATGGTTGGGTATGCCTCGGCACCCAGGTTAACCAATTACATCGGTTTCCTGGTTCCCATATGCCAGTATGCATCCGGTATTGTTCGATACTTGTCCAGCAGGGCCGCACACGGCTCGGTCCTCAATAGACACCAACAGGGCTACGCACGTGAGACCTCCGCTTACTGCATCCTATCCCCCCTGCTGTGTCTCAGTTTCACAACTTAAGCCATTCTCTACCTGTTCTCATCCCGTGTGATAAATTCTTATGTTGAGAGTAGATTGCATCCACTCGACTTCTACCGAGATCCTAAGAACATTAGCATGGAATTCTCTACTCATCGAGTCTGTAAACAACCCAACCCTTCATAGGATTTAAAAGGCTATGCAAGTGGAGTTTCAATCATCCTAACTCTAATGCAAGCATTTCACCCTAAACATAAGTGATACAAATAAAGAATTTGCAAAAGTACTTAAATGCAAACCGGGGCTTGCCTGGTTGCGAGTCAAAGGAGAAGTTAGCGTCGGGTGGGAGGACATCCAATGGCTCTGGTGCGTCCTCAACTTCGGTCACTAAATGAAATGTAGCAAAATATATGTATAAGTGTTAAGGACTTATAAGAATTAAACTTCTATTCATAGCTACTACTATGTAGGATCCTTAATTAGATTTGGTATTTTTCTAATGGATACAAGACTCTATAAGGATGATCTGAGCAAAATTTGGAGATATTTCATTGCACCTTCTGGTCTCTAAAATTCCCACAAGTACAAGCCTTCTCTAAATTTTGAGCCCAAATCTGGAGTTTTAACATGGCCAACAGTGGAAGATCTACTTCGGGTAGGTCTCCATGGTTCTAACAAAATTTGTTTCACCATTTTTTGAGCTACCAACAGAGAGATATGAATTTTTGAAGTTGGACAGGAGTTCTGAAAAGTTTCTGTTTAGAATTTGAATTTTCAAATAAAGGCTGAACATTGGAAGGCAATTTAGCCTATCAAATGAACTACAATGAAGCTCAAATTTTTACTGGAGATCAGTAACTATGAAAAGAATTAGCTTCCCAAATTTGGGAATGTTTCATAAAGAATTGCTCCTGAAATAAATCTCAAAAAGATTTAATAAAAACAATTCTACAGAATTTCGTGGGTATTTTCATAGCAAGCAATTTGTTCCTCTGTGAAGTACTCATCATAAGGATTCCAACAAAATTTGTCTCACCCTTTTTGGAGTTCTCTAGACAAAGTTATGGATTTTTCAAATTTGAATAACTTTCTGTTTGAAGTTTACACAGAGAACTCAAAGGGGGCCCACGGATCAGATGTTTCTTCAACCTCCCGCCAGAGAACGCGCGTGCACAACGGCACAGATCGTGGCGCGGCTCGTTCTCCCTCATTTCTCCCCAGTTTTCGCTCCGGTTTCGCCCTAAACGACCGTGGGAACGTGGTGCAGCTGACGGGCAAGGTCTCACCTCATGAAAACAGCCGAAAACAGGTCGGCACCATCGGCGGCGCTCGGCGGCGCGGCATCGACACATTCCGGCGTGTCCCAAGATTCTCCCGACGATATAAGTTGCCCTAAAGCATCTCTAGTGGTCTGGGAACATGGAACGCATGCCAAACCTTGCAGCAAACGGCCGGAAAAGGGGGTTCACCGAAGGACCGACCCGTTTCTGCCGCCGCCGGCAAATTCTCGTCGACCGGGGCGTTGGATGGACGGTTTGCTTTGGTATTCAGTGTGGTGGGCGCCAGGATATCAAGTAGCTGAGGTTTGAATTGTAGAACGGATGATCAAGCGTGTGGAGAGAATTTCCCGATTTGATTTTGATCAGTTCTTCACGTGCACCGGTGCCAAAACCATAATTCCGGCCAGCCAGCAGCGGGGATGGGCAAGGGGAGGTCGGGAGCATGATCTACACACCATGGTGCACCTTAGGGTGGTGTTGGTCGTGCGGGAGAGGCGCTGGAGCGGCCGGAAGGCAAAGAGTAGTGAGGTGCGGCGTGGTATGGACCCGAGGAAGAAGAAGACGTCGTAGCAGTGTCGGAGGAAGCAGAACACGAACTGGTGATGCTTTGGGTACGTGTAGGAGTGATGGACACATCTCTCAGGTGGCTCAACCGAGCGCTAGGGTGGCCGGAGGCTGAGCAGCAATGATGACAGAAGCGGGCGCACTGTGCACTGTTTTCTCGAGTGAGGGCACGAGAGGCTGAGGAAGACTTCAGTTTAATGTGGAGAAGCGAAGTTGAGTTGTGCCTGCTTTCTAGCGATCACACACGCACGAAAAACTGCCTTCGGGAGCAAGTTTTCGCAGGCTGCTCGGTGGAAGGCAGAGCACAGCTTAGTGGCGCACCGAGATGAAAACAGTCGGTTTGCAATTTGTGTGGCTGACCACTGGGTCCCACCACCTCAATTCTCCATCAAATTTTCCACAGATCTTTTCACCACAGCTACTCAGACTTGATTGCTTTACTTCACCTCAAAGTCATGGTTTGAATTTGCTGAATTCAATTGATTTGTATTCCGGTGTGAAGTTTGAACTAAGTTTGATGATTTGAATTTGAAATAGAATTTGAATTATTCAATTGCATTGTTCCAAAACATAGCAAACCAACTCCAATATCTCTGAATCTTGGCATGGCTGCTATTTTAAATGTGGAGAACACATTTGTGGAATTAAATTTGCAAATTGAGGAAATTGGAATTTGAAACTGAATTTGAAAATTCAGATTAGAGGGCTTCCTCTTTTAATCCCAAACAAATACTAAAACCCCTCCAAAGGAGCTGAAATTTGGATGGTTGAATATTTGAAATATGAAGACCCAAGTTATGAATTTAGATCTCCATGTTTGGAAGTTTTTGGGAAGTTTGAATCCTCACTTTGAACTTACACCGTTATAATTCAAAGTTTTAATTCCCCTCACTTTTCCTAAGTGTACATGTGCTGAATTTCTTGCTACCACTTTTTGGGGATTTTACATCCCTCCCCCCTTAAAAAGAATCTCGGTCTGAGATTCCAAAGAAAAGTACAGGTGGGGAAACTTTACTGGGTATACGATTATAGCAAGTCCGGATAATTTGTTCATAGATAGTCTTCGCTTTCCACGTCGCCTAATCAGTGGTATAGTTACTCCACAAGACTTTGTAAAACCATAAGGTTCGGTTTCTTGTGGTGCGAGTCTTTTCATCGATAATCCGGATTGGATATTTTGCGTATGTGAGGTCCGGGAGAAGAACTTCTATGTCTTCTGTGCGGATTTCAGCCAAGGGTTTGAGGCACTTCCTCACCTGAGAGATATGGAAGACGTTGTGAATTCCTGCAAGTGACGCCAGTATCTCCAGGTGATAGGCCATGGGTCCGCATTTTTCAATGACGGCGAATGGACCGATGAATCACGGTGCAAGTTTGCCCTTCACACAGAAACGATGAACTCCCTTCATCGGAGACACCCGGAAATAAACATGGTCCCCGATGTCGAAGTGGAGAGGGCGGCGTCTTTTATTCGCATAGCTCTTCTGACGAGATTGAGCAGCCTTGAGGTTGGCTTGTATTACTCGCACTCGTTCTTCAGTCTCATTCACAAGTTCAATGCCGTAGATAACTCGCTCACCGGACTCACACCAGTTGAGTGGTGTGCGACGTTTCCGGCCGTAGAAAGCTTCATACGGCGCCATCTTGATGCCCAGATTGATAGCCATTGTTGTAAGAAAAATCTGCCAACGGCAAATGATCGTCCCAATTTTTGTCGTGGTGGATGGCACAAGCGCGTAGCATGTCTTCAAGCACTTGATTCACCCGTTCAGTTTGACCATCCGTCTGCGGGTGATACGCGGAGCATCGGATCAGTTTGGTTCCCAATGATGCGTGCAGCTGTTCCCAAAACCCAGCGATGAACAGCGCACCACGATCTGAAATAATGGATTGGGGAACACCGTGCAAGCACAAGATCCTTGTGATATACAACTCCGCATACTGCTTGGCCACGTACTTTGTATGTACGGGGATAAAATGAGCCGACATGGTTAGTCGATCGACTATTACCCAAATCGAGTCATGCTTGTGAGACGTGAGAGGTAACCCGACTATGAAGTCCATGCTGATATCCTCCCACTTCCACGCTGGAATGTTCAATGGTTGCAGTTGTCCGTCTTTACGCATATGATCGGCTTTCATACGCCGACACGTATCACATTCGGATACGTACTTCGTGATTTCTCTTTTTATCCGTGTCCACCAAAACCTGGTTTTCAGATCCTTGTACATCTTGTTGCTGCCCGGATGAATAGAATACCTGGACAAATGAGCTTCGTCCAAGATTTTCTTCTGAAGCTTCATGTCACAGGGTACCACTATACTGTCTTTAAACCATAGAGTGTCGTGTTCATCTCTTCGGAAGCATTTCATTTTGCCATTCTTCATCCTGCTCCAAATGTGCGACATTCCCACATATTTCTTCTGAGCTTCCAAAATCTCCTATCGTATGGTAGGGACGAGAGCAAGATTATATAATGCCCCATATGGAACCAATTACAAACTCGGCTCCTCTTCTTCAAGTGGGGCGATGGATGGATGGTTGACGTGAGATTTGCGGCTTAAGGCGTCGGCAACCACATTTGCCTTACTGGGATGGTAGTGAATCTCGATCTCATAGTCTTTGATCAGCCGTAGCCATCTCCGTTGCCGCATATTCAACTCCTTTTGAGTGATTATATATTTTAAGCTCTTGTGGTCGGTGTAGAGATGCACTAAGTTCCCAAGTAAATAGTGCCTCCACATTTTCAAGGCCAACACCACAGCAGCGAGATCAAGATCGTGAGTCAAATAGTGCTGCTCGTGGTTACGAAGTTGACGTGAGCCATAAGCGACCACTCTGCCTCCTTGCATCAATACACAGCCAAGCCCGATGTCGGATGCATCACAATATACGTCAAAGGGCTTGGTTGTATCCGGTTGAGCTAACACCGGGGCTGTTGTAAGATGCTTCACAATGCTTGGAAAGCTCCTTCACAAGCTGAACTCAACACATATTTGATCCCCTTCTTCAACAGTTCAGTCATTGGTTTAGCAAGCTTGGAGAAGTTCGGTATGAACCTCCGATAATATCCTGCTAAACCAAGAAAGCTCCTGACCTCATGGACAGATGTAGGGGACTTCCATTTCAGCACTTGTTCGATTTTGCTTGGATCAACTGCAATGCCTTCCGCAGAAATAATATGACCAAGAAATGGCACTTGGCTGATCCAAAACTCGCACTTGCTGAAATTTGCATAAAGCATATGGTCTCGCAATCGTTGAAGCACGATATGCAAGTGTTCGGCGTGTTCTTCTTCAGACTTGGAGTAAACCAAGATGTCGTCGATAAACACCACCACGAACTTGTCCAACTCCGGCATGAACACTGTGTTCATGAGATACATGAAATGTGCCGGGGCGTTGGTGAGACCAAAGGACATGATGAGGTACTCATACAGTCCGTATCTCGTCGAGAAGGCCGTCTTCGGAATATCCTCCGCTCGGATCTTGATTTGGTGATATCCGGAGCGAAGATCCATCTTCGACAATACACTCGCACCCACAAGTTGATCGAAGAGAATATCGATGCGTGGCAGTAGATATTTATTCTTGATGGTGAAGGCGTTGAGAGGTCGGTAGTCCACACACAACCTCAAGGTTTCATCCAGACTATACAATAATAGTGCGAGAATGGAACAAATAATACGCACAACAATCACACATATGGATAAAGTATAAACTTTATACAACATATACATCACTGGACCATGTCACAGATCGAGTTCCAAAGTAATGAACTTTATAGATTAAAAGTTCATTTCGACCATCGTGGGTCACCACGGGATGTTAAGTGTGTTAGCCTGCGTAAATCCTCGCTATTATACTGGATCCTAACATGTCCTCGCTCGAAGTTATATCTGGAATGCATAAACTTCTCGGCTCCACTCGATGTTTTACAACAGCCGATGGCTATCGAAGTGTGAAACTAATTGTTCTGCTTGAAAGACGTCAACATGGTGTTCTCTGTACAGCTTCTGGTCCAGCAGACAAGTTGGAAGAATTTAACTGTTTTGGCCACATTGGAGGCAAAACCTTGACTAGAGTTCCACAAAAAAATTGTAGTAGATTCAAAAAGGAATCCAGATTGTATTTATTTGCCTCCATAGCCTTCCTAGTTTATGAGTTATGATTCCTACAAGTTGACAGAATTTACTCAGGAATTTTGACAGCACCGCCTTTGCAAGTAGCTGTTTTGTTCACAAAATTCCCACTATTTCTGCCCTCCAACCAGGAAAATACTGAACTACAAAGTTGTAGCAAATTTCCTATACTTTCCAACGGTGTCTTACCTGACCCTTAGAAATTTTTCTACAGAAAATGGTGGTCGATATACAGAATATTCCATAGAGCATTTTTGGTCTGCCCTGTTTCTGGACAGTGCCTACTCATATGAGATTTCCATCAATTTGGAGGGAGATTTTGTTCTGGAGTTCTACATAAATATTGTAGAAGACTTCAAAACCTTTCCAGAATGGTATCCCACACCTCCATTGGTTCAACCAATCCTATGTTATGTACTGTTTAAGTTCAGTAAAGTTTCTGCAAACAGGGAAGGTTGTTCCTAAGTCTTTGAAATTGAATCTATACTCCCAATTGACTCTCAGCTCAATATGGGAGTTCAATAACCCCTAAATGGAATCCTAAACTTCATTTTAACTCTTTTCTTTGAAAATATACTTTTATGAAAATCATCTCGATACTACGTCTCCTCACCAAAGAAAAATCCTAAGTCGGTATTCTGGCATGTACGTGTCAAATGGTGGAACTAAGAACGTCACTCACAAACGGTTTCTAAACGTCATGCACTAACATGTTAACGTACCTGCAGAAGAACACACAATAATGGTGCACACAATGGTTTTTAACATTTCAGGTAGTTCCATATCATAGTAAAAACATACGGTTCGTATCATTGCCATACGGATCGTCCTTGAGTCAAGCCACGTCTCAAGGTACATAGTTGTATTTTCACTCCACACGACGGGAAACCCGAGTAGAGCGCGAACAGGTCATCAAGGATGGGAATTTTATCAACCCAACAGATACCACCTACTGCCTCATAACCGTTGAGGCACACCGATGGCGAGCGCTGTTTATGGCCCTTTGAAATTGAACGTTCAAGAGTTGCATACTATCGTGTTGCTTACCACAAGAAATTCAGCATACAGGGTTTCAAGACATTAATAATTCACTGCATCATATTTGGTTGGCTTATTTCACTTCCTTCTACATAACAGCACAGTGAACAAGCGGTACTCAAATAACCGTGAGGGACAGTGATTGCAATCAGGAGACACTCGGATAACAGGTCACATACACCCACTTTCAGAAGTGTGGTGCTTCACACCATCCTACTCTGTTGTATGCAACAACCTTTCAAAGGCATCCCAAATGCCGAACCGGTCCATCCGTAACTGGCAGGAGGTCCCCGCGTGGAGCGTGTCTGTGCCCACCAGCCGATTTGCACCTTGCTACCCTCAACCCACTCTTATAAAATGGTTGGGTAAGCCTCGACACCCAGGTTAACCAATTACATCGGTTTTCTGGTTCCCATATGCTAGTATGCATCCTGTACTGTTCAATACTTGTCCAGCAGGGCCGCACACGGCTCGGTCCGCAGTCGACACCAACAAGGCTACGCACGTGAGACATCCGCTCACTGCATCCTATCCCCGCTGCTGGGTCTCAGTTTCACAACTTAAGCCATTCTCTACCTCTTCTCATCCCGTGTGATAAATTCTTATCTCGAGAGTAGATTCCAACCACTCGACTTCTACCGAGATCCTAAGAACATTAGTATGGCATTCTCTACTCGTCGAGTCTGTAAACTACCCAACCCTTCATAGGATTTAAAAGGCTATGCAAGTGGGGTTTCAATCATCCTAACTCTAACGCAAGCATTTCACCCTAAACATAAGTGATACAAATAAAGAATTTGCAAAAGTACTTAAATGCAAGCCGGGGCTTGCCTGGTTGCGAGTCAAAGGAGAAGTTAGCGTCAGGTGGGAGGACGTCCAATGGCTCCAATGTGTCCTCAACTTCGGTCACTAAATGAAATGTAGCAAAATAAATGTATAAGTGTTAAGGACTTATAAGAATTAAACTTCTATTCATAGCTACTAGTAAGTAGGATCCTTAATTGGCTTTGGGATTTTTTCTAATGGATACTATCATCTCTAAGGATGATCTGAGCAAAATTTGGAGAAATTTCATTGCACCTTGTTCCCACATTTGTACAAGGATGATCTAAAATTCCCACAAGTACAAGGCTTCTCTGAATTTTAAGCCCAAATCTGGAGTTTTAACATGTCTAACAGTGGAAGATCTAATTAGGGTAGGTCTCCATGGTTCTAACAAAATTTGTTTCACCATTTGTGGAGCTACCAACAGGTAGATATGAATTTTTGAAGTTGGACAGGAGTTCTGAAAAGTTTCTGTTTAGAATTTGAATTTTCAAATAAAGGCTAAACATTGGAAGGCAATTTAGCCTAGCAAATGAACTCCAATGAAGCTCAAATTTTTACTGGAGATCAGTAACTATCAAAAGGATTAGCTTTCCAAATTTGGGAATGTTTCATAAAGAATTGCTCCTGAAATAAATCTCTAAAAGATTTAATAAAAACAATTCTACAGAAATTCCTTCGCATTTTTGTAGCAAGCAATTTATTCCTCTGTCAAGTAATCCTCATGAAGATCCCAACAAAATTGGTCTCACCCTTTTTGGAGTTCTCTACACAAAGTTATGGATTTTTTCAAATTTGAATAACTTTCTGTTTGAAGTTTACACAGAGAACTCAAAGGGGGGCCCACGGGTCAGATGTTTCTTCAACCTCCCACCAGAGAACGCGCCTGCACACCGGCACAGATCATGGCGCGGCTCGTTCTCCCTCATTTCTCCACCGTTTTTGCTCCCGTTTTGGCCTACACGACTGTGGGAACGTGGCGCAGCTGCCGGGCAAGGTCTCACCTCATGAAAACAGCCAAAAAAAGGTCGGCACCGTCGGCGGCGCTCAGCGGCGTGGCATCAACACGTTTTAACGTGTCCCAAGCTTCTCCGGACAAGATAAGTTGCCATAAAGAATCCCTAGTGGTCGGGGAGCATGGAACGCATGCCAAACCTTGCAGCAAACGGCCCGAAAAGGGGGTTCACCGGAGGACCGACCCGTTTTGGCCGCTGCCGGCGAATTCTCATCGCCCGGGGCATTTGATGGATGGTTTTCTTTGGTATTCGGTTTGGGAGGGCGCTAGGATCTATAGTAGCTGAGGTTTGAATTGTAGAATGGATGATCAAGCGTGTGGGGAGAATTTCCCGATTTGGTTTTGATCAGTTCTTCACGTGCACCGGTGCCAAAACCAAAATTCCGGCCAGCCAGCAGTGGGGACGGCCAAGGGGAGGTCAGGAGCATGATCTACACACCTTGGCGCACCTTAGAGAGGTGTTGGTCGTGTGGGAGAGGCGCTGGAGCGGCCGGAAGGCAAGGAGCAGTGAGGTGCGGCGTGGTATGGACACGAGGAAGAAGAAGACGTCGTAGCAGTGTCGGAGGAAGCAGAAAACGAACTGGTGATTCTTTGGGGACGTGTAGGAGTGATGGGCGCAGCTCTCAGGTGGCTTAACTGAGCGCTAGGGTGGCCAGAGGCTGAGCAGCCACGATGACAGAAGCGGGCGCACGGTGCACTGTTTTCTCGAGAGAGCGCACGAGGTGCTGAGGAAGACTTCAGTTTAACGTGGAGAAGCGAAGTTGAGTTGTGCCTGCTTTCTAGCGATCACACACGCATGAAAAAAGGCCTTCGGGAGGAAGTTTTCACAGGCTGCTCGGTGGCAGGCAGAGCACAGCTCAGTGGCACGCCGAGATGAAAACAGTCAGTTTACAATTTGTGTGGCTGACCACTGGGTCTCACCACCTCAATTCTCCATCAAATTTTCCACAGATATTTTCACCACAGCTACTCAGACTTGATTGCTTTACTTCACCTCAAAGTCATGGTTTGAATTTGCTGAATTCAAATGATTTGAATTCTGGTCTGAAGTTTGAACTAAGTTTGATGATTTGAATTTGAAATATTTAATTGCATTGTTCCAAAACATAGCAAACCAACTCCAATATCTCTGAATTTTGGCATGGTTGCTAATTCAAATGTGGAGAACACATTTGTGGAACCAAATTTGCAAATTGAGGAAATTGGAATTCGAAACTGAATTTGAAAATTCAGATTAGAGGGCTTCCTCTTTTAATCCCAAACAAATACTAAAACCCCTCCAAAGGAGCTGAAATTTGGAAGGTTGAATATTTAAAATATGAAGACCCAAGTTATGAATTTAGATCTCCATGTTTGGAAGTTTTTAGGAAGTTTGAATACTCACTTTGAACTTACACCATTATAATTCAAAGTTTTAATTCCCCTCACTTTTCCTACGTGTACATGTGCTGAATTTCTTGATACCACTTTTTGGGGATTTTACACGAAATACTATCATAACCAACTCAAATATTTCTATATTTGAGCCATAACCGACTCTGCCGCAGCCTGAGTCCATAATTCAGCCGGTTGGACCTTTCCTACAAATTCTTTACGTCCACATCTCTTCATCACGCCTTGGAACCATGTTGCTACGTCCATGGACTCCTTGCACACGTGCAAACACTTTCCAACAACGTCCACGATACCTTGGTATGCATTGTTCTTGATCCAAACATGCTACGCGACCTCCCGATCAACTCAACCATAATTCCTCCCGAACTTGGTTGTTGAACCTCATCTTCTCCCTAAGACTAGTTCTATGGATCCCATCACCAGCCATATCTTGATGAACTCAACCAACACCTGCACATGAATAAACAACCAATACTTTTGAGCACAAGTCCGCGACTTGACTCACGTTAGTTCCGAAAACCACAACACCTTACGTGAACACCTCACATAAGCATGTTGCAAACCATAGCAAAATGTTAACCACCGTAAACAGCCATAACACTTCAAAAACTTAGTAAAATAATACTAAGCAAACTTTCCATAGATGTAAAGCAAGTTTGAAACATTTGCATGGTAAAAAGAGAACCATTGTGATTTAGCTCCGGACATTGCCAAAGCTAACCGGACCTTGAGCTGGAGCTTACCAAAGCTAGCAGAACCTAGCACCGAACTTACCAAAGCTAGTCGGACATACTGCCGGAGCTAACCAAACACATGTCGGACCTAGCCATAGCAAGTCGTACTTTACGTCGGACCTTGTCAGAGCCCGTACCTAGAGTCGGACCTTGACAAAAAGAGTGTTTTGGCAGAATTCAAAACTTTTATCGTCATAGCCAATGGATTCAACACATATAGGTCTCACAATCTCCCCCTTGATGAATGCATTGACAACAACACTTAAAATCCGAACATTGTCTTATTCACATGAAAAGTTTTGAAAACAATCAAATGAGAAAGAAATTTCGAAACAAAAATTTCTCCCCATATACATATTTCTCCCCCTTTTGTAAATAAGAAATAAAATGAGAAGAAAAATAAAAATTCCCCCCCTGAGAACAATCGTGCCAAAACACTTGTGAATCGTGCAATGTATGATCAATTTCTCCCCCTTTGACAATGTATTCAGCAAGGTTCAAAAGAGAAATATACATATAAAACAAAGCTCATCCAAGCCATACTATCAAGTAACTAACACTATCACATCAATGAGATACATAAAGTAGTGTAAGCCATGCTAGAGATCAAGTGTAATTTTCAATTTAAGCATGTCATGATCTCACAAACTTAACTATGTCAAGACCTGAAAGCATGACACTTGTTTCTACCTTTTAATTATTTTTCAAAGCACAGATTCTGATCATATGACATTTGCAATAGATTATATGCCGCATTAGTCTTATTCTAACCAACCAAGCCAAACCTATGTCATTTGAAATCAGAAGATTAAGGACATGGTTTTAGTGATACACAACTTGTTCCAAGTTCATATCTAAGTGTAATGATAAGCCATCTCAAAACAAGAAGTGCGATGCATGCATATTCTCTTGATCTTTTTCTTAGTTTTTCATTTGAACATAAAAGCTCAACATGTGAATAGTTGATTGATTATTTTTTCATTATTAAAAGCACCTGTGAGCATGCAACAAGTTTAAAACAGCAAGAAAGTTTGATCATGACCATATTTAGTGTAAAAAATTATTCCAATTACTAGTCATGGCAAAGACTACAAAATGTATAACATGATTAATGTAGTAAGAACTTTCAGCATATAAAAGGAATCACAAAGTCATATATGTATGAAATACTATGCTCATATTATTTCAAATTCAGATTCACACATAGACTTCCCAAGTTTCAAAACTCCCCCTCAATTTAAGCCATGAGAATGCATAACCCCTATTTCACTATGAATGAAACAAAAACGAGTGAAATCCAAAGGTTCTGTAAAAAATTCAGCCAATTGTTTTTCGGTATCTACATGGTGAAGCACAATGTTTCCTTTTTTCAACATTATCACGGAAAAAGTGATACATAATGTCAACGTGCTTTGTTCTTGAATGTTGCACAGGGTTTTTAGCAATGCAAATGGCACTAGTATTATCACAAAATAGTGGAACACTATCTAGATCAACCCCATAGTCCTTAAGTGTTGGAACAATCCAAAGAATTTGTGAGCAAGCGCTAGCAGCAGCTACATTCAGATTCGGCTGTGGGTTGTGCAACTGAACTTTGTTTTCTAGAGGACCAAGCAACAAGTGAATTACCAAGAAAATGACAAGCACCCAAAGTACTTTTCCTATCAATTCTACAACCCCCAAAATAAGCATCCGAAAAAGCTTTCAAAGTAACAGTTGAGGAAGAAGGAAGAAAAATTCCAAATCCCTGAGTTCCATATAAGTAACTGAGAATTCTTTTGACGGCTTGACGATGTGAAACACGTGGGGAAGCTTGAAATCGTGCACAAAGACATATGCTGAATTGTATGTCCGGTCTTGATGCTGTGAGGTACAAAAGTGATCCATTCATACTTATATATTCTTTTTGATCCACGGGTTCACCATCTTCATCAAGTTAAAGTGTCGTTGACCTCATAAGTCTCCACAATTTTGTTAGTATCATGTAAATGCACACGGTAGCCTCTAGTATGAGATGGTTAACTAAGAAACATGCCATCAACGGACCTAGGTTCAAATTTATCAAGATTACCATGTTTCTTAACAAAGCATTTGCAACCAAAGACTCGAAAGTGTGTGACACTAGGCCTATGTTCAAACCGAAGTTCATATGGTATTTTACCTAGCTTAGCACGCAAGAAAACATGATTTAGACATAACAAGCAGTTGCAAATGCATCAGCCCAAAATTTTCTAGCAGTTTGATATTCATCAAGCATAGTCCTAGCCATCTCAACTAAGGTTCTGTTCTTTCTCTCTACAACACCGTTTTGTTGAGGTACATATGGTGAACAAAATTGATGATCTATTCCATTTTCAACACAAAAGTGATCAAATGATTGATTTTTAAGTTCGGTTCCGTTATCACATCGATTTGCTTTTAAAGATCTTGGGTGATCAATTAATAATCTAAGAAATAAGGTTCTAAAGTGACTAAAAGTTTCATTCTTAGATGCCATAAAATAAACCCATGAGTATCTAGAATAGTCATCAACAATCACAAGAACATACCGTTTAGCTCCGAAGGATTCAACACGTGAAGGTCCTAAGGTGTCAAGGTGCAAAAGTTGACCCAGTTCAGTTGTCATGGTCATTGTGAGAGGAGCATGTTAACATGCAACTATCTTAGCATGTCTACAAGAACAGCACACAATTTCTTTGTCCCCTTTAAGCTTAGGCAGCCCACGTATGCGATTAAGAGCACTAACACGTATGAGATGATCAAAGCCTACGTGACCAAGTCTACGATGCAAAAAATATAAGTCTTTTGAATCATTTGCAACTAGACATCTATGCTTAGAGGATGATGACATGTAAAAGTCAGTTTTAAAAACTCTTCCAAACCGAGACATATTAAAAATGAGCTCACTATTTGAATCTACAACCTTGCAACAATTTTTAATGAAAATAACTTCCAGATTTTCATCTAGCAATTGTGAAACAGAAAGCAAGTTGTATTTCAAATTTTTAACAAGTGCCACATCTTTTAAAATGTAGTGATTATTTACTCTAACCGAACCTTTAGAAACTATAGGAGTTGAAGAACTATCGGCAAAAGTAACATATTCTACATGTGACACAAAAGAGAAGGAGGAGAACCATTCTTTGTTACCTGTGGCGTGAGCATACTGAATCCACAATCCGAATGTTCTTCTTTCTCAAGCGTGTAACCTACATAGAAGTACAATACGTCGATTGACTTAATACTGGGGTTAGTCAAAAGGCATTTTGGAATCTAGTTCTGAGTCACACGACGTCCAGCAGAAGTAACACGCAAAGGCTGAGACAAAACTACAGGTTTATGAGCCAAAGTTTGAGGATTTTTGTACCCAACTACTGAACTACGAGGTGTTACATGAGTAGCACTAAAAACAGTAGGTCCAGAAGCAAACTTTGCATGTTTTTGACTCATTACAGCAGGTTGCATATTCCTAACATTCGGTTCAGCACACGCAACAGGTTTTGCACAGTTGTTATGTGATCTAGCAATCATTATTTCCTTTTTCTGTTGCTTAGCTAGTCTATAACAAAAATCTATGACATGACCATCTCTACCACAGTAGGTACAATGAAATTTAACTTTATGTTCATGTCTAGATGAGCAGACAACATGTTTATCTGAAACCGAATGAGAGAACACTACTGCAAATTTAAAAAAACACTTCTTTTTGTTTAGGAACTATTTTAATCAAAGCAATTCTTAATGACTTTACAATTTTAGGTGGATGTGCTTGAGAATGAGCATGGGAATCAAAACCTAAACCAGTTTTATCATTGTAAGATTTAGAAGAATTCAACAACGAGTTCAGACTCTTATTCACATTATAAAACTGCTCTAGTGTCCTATTCATGTCATCAAGTTTCTTAGAAATGTCTAGGCAGTTTTGACATGAAGTTTTTCCTTTTAGTTTGCAATTGCAACAATACTTAATTTCATGAGAATGTAAAGCATTGTTCAATATAGAAATTTCAGTCATAGCATCTTATAGTTTCTTATTAAGGTCATCACAAGTAGAACAATGAAAATCAATTGTAGAACAACAAGCATCTTTCAAGTTTTTATCATTAAGTACAGCAAGCTCTCTGTTCTTTTCAATCTCTAACTCAAGTTTATCAAGTGTGGAGGTATGTTCACTTCTTAGAGAGGACAATTGTACATATATTAAATCACATGAGGAACAAGAATCATCACTAGGAATCAAAGATTTCAAACGATTAATTTCAGATTCTAGTGGCTCAATTTTAACAGCATTGTCCCTAAGCTTTTTGTCCTTTTCTTAACTATAACAGTGGCACGAGAAATAGCATCACACATTTCTTCGCAAGTAGGACATACCTCTTTATTGTCGCTGTTGTGTTCTGCCTCCTCCATACTTGAACATGACTTGCCCACCATGAAGCATAAGTTTGCCAAATCATCTTCATCACTTCTGATGTCCACATCGCTCGAGCCAGGTTCTTGAAGTGTGGAGATAAAACTATTTACCAATTGACGTCCTATAAAACCCTTCTTCTTTTTCTTATCATTTGCAGAGGAATGCTTTGTCCTAGTTTGCATTTAATCACGGGAAGTAGGACCTAAAAGGTTAGGGAAATCCATACGAAAATGTCCTATCTTACCACATTCGAAGCATCGTTGAGGTCCGACACTTCTTCTCCTTCTAGTTCTCACATTTTGCAATGCTTTTCAGAACCGAGTAGAGATGAGTGCAAGTTCTTCCTCTAGAAACTCTTCAATCTGTTCAAGAGTTAGAGAGGACAACAAAGAAAGTGTACCAAAAGATGAAGATTGACTAGAGCTAGGCATGTCACGTTGTGAAACAAATGCAAGAGACTTGTTGGGGTTCTTACGTGATATTATGTCAATTTCATGAGTTTTTAACTTAGAATATAGCACATATAATGTAAGTGTACTCAAGACAATAGATTCACGAATAGGTGTAACTTTCATCTCCAAAATTGACATGTCTAATGCACTTAGTAATTGCCTAGCATTTTAAGCATCTGAGAAATTAACGTTGACACTACGCAAGTTGCCGAGAATTTTATTGAAGCAAGAAAAGAGGTCATCGATTGACTCACTGGGTTGCATCTTGAAGCGTATGTATTCTTTCTTGAATATATCTTGTCTTACCTCCTTGATAGTGTTGGATCCTTCGTGGTAGTCACAAAGTGCTTTCCACACATCGTATGCAGATCGGAGGTGTGCAACACGGTCGAAGTCACTTTGAGTTAATCCTTGTATGATCAAGTTCCGTGTTTTGTTGTTGTCGACATCTCTCATCTTGGTAGTTGTGACTTGACTGTTTGGCGGCACGTCATAAGGCGTGTACACCTTTTCCCATATTGTGAGGCCTTGCGCCTGGATGAAAGCCTCCAAACGTGCCTTCCAAACCTGAAAATCAATGCCACTGAACGCACGAGGTTTTGCAGAGTATTTCTCCATGATTATTAGTCAAAACACGTACAAATCATAAAGATTAGAGCACTGTGGCTCTGATACCAATTTTAGGAATGAAGAGCACGTGAAAAGCTACCAGAGGGGGGTGAATGGTAGATTTAAACTTTTTAGCAGAAACAACAAAAAATCCCTCGGCGGAAAATTGATCTGTTAAAGAAACCGTGTATGCGACTGATCTAAACATGTTCAACCGTGACAAAAGTGGTATATATTATAGAGAATCAAGTCACGAAGACACAAAAGCAAGAATCACGGAAATCTGAAAAAAACTCAAGTTATGATCGAAAGATCAAACAAGGGTCAATCTGTTCTACTTGAGTAAAAACCAGATCTGCAATACTACAAATAAACTCGTGTAGATCAGAAACTACAAATCCAATGACCGTGAAATTTTTACATATGATAGATAATCATGTTGTGAAGACAACCCATAAAGAATCACGTCAATTGGATCTGTAAAATTTGAGTTACGATCAAAACACCGAAGCACTGTCGTGCTGTCCAGAAACTCCATGAGAAAGACTTGACAAAAACAAGTCGGATGAACAAGGCACAAAAGCTCCTTTAAATGACAAATTATATTGATGAAGACATAAGAGGAACAGACCAAAGTCATCTTCCGACAAGCTCTGGCCTCCCTTGCTTATATAACCAGCCCGGAGGCCAACCCAATTCAAAGAAGGACTCTAGTCCTACTCAGTTTCTGAATCAAAACTTCCAATAACAGCTCAAGACTCTTCTATATGCAGATAGAAGCAATGTTAAGACTTCCAAACACCTTAGGAATGTATCCCACATTTCTAAAACAACTCAACTTCGTGTACCATAAGAAATGCTATTATAACCAATTCAAATCTTTCCATATTTGAGCCATAACCGACTCAGCCGCAGTCTGAGTCCATAATCCAGCTGGTTGGACTTTCCTACCAATTCTTTACGTCCACATCTCTTCATCACGCCTTGGAACAATGTTGGCACGTCCATGCAGTCTTTGCACACGTGAAAAAACCTTCCAACGATATCCACGATACTTTCATATGCATTGTTCTTGATCCAAACATGCTGGGCGACCTCCCGATCAACTCAACCACAATTCCTCCCAAACTTGGTTGTTGAACCTCATCTTCTCGCAAAGACTAGTTCAATGGATCCCGTCACCAGCCATATCTTGAACTCAAGCAACACCTGCACATGAATAAACAACCAATACATTCGAGCACAAGTCCCCGACTTGACTCACGTTAGTTCCGAAAACCACAATACCTTACGTGAACACCTCACATAAGCATGTTACAAACCATAGCAAAATGTTAACCACCATAAACAGCCATAACACTTAAAAGACATAGTAAAAAATACTAAGCAAACTTTCCATAGATGTAAAACAAGTTCGAAACTTGCATGGTAAAAACAGAACCATTGCGATTTAGCTCTGGACCTTGCCAAAGCTAACCGGATCTTAAGCCGGAGCTTACCAAAGCTAGCAGAACCTAGCACCGGAACTTACCAAAGCTAGTCGGACCTACCTCCGGAGCTAACCAAACACATGTCGGGCCTAGCCATAGCAAGTCGGACCTTACGTTAAATCTTGTCGAAGCTCGGACCTAGAGTCGGACCATGACAAAAAGAGTGTTTTGGCAGAATTCAAAACTTTTATCGTCATAGCAATGTATTCAGCACACATAGGTCTCACAGAGGGAAAACTGAGTCGGTTGTGAAGAGTGTGTGGCTGACAGATGGGTCCCACCCCCTCATTTCTTAATCAATTTTCGCACTGATATTTTCCCCACAGCTATTCACAGTTAAAAGCCATACTTCCATACCAAGTCATGTTTTGAATTTTTGAAATTGAAATGGACTTAGTTCTGGTGTGGGATTTGAAATGTATCTGGCTCTTTGAATTTGAATTGGGATTTGAATCTTCCCTTTTGTATTGTTCCAAAAGAATAGCAAACCAACTCAATTATTTCTGAATTTTGGCATGGCTGCTAATTCCAATGTAGAGAACACAGTTGTGGAACCAAATTTGCAAAATGAGGAAGTTGGGATTTGAAACTGAAATTTAAATTCAGATTTGAGGGCTTCCTCTTTTAATCCCAAACAAACATTAGAACCCCTCCAAAAGAGCTAAAATCTGGGAGGTTGAATTTTTGACATATGAAGACCCAAGTTATGAATTTAGATCTCCATGTTGGAAGTTTTTTGGGAGGTTTGAATCATCACTTTGAACACCCACAGTTATAATTCAAAGTTTTAATTCCCCTCATTATTCCTAAGTGTAAACGTGCTGAATTTCTTGCTACCACTTTTGGAGATTTTACAGTTCACTCTGACTTCAGTCATTGACAGTGGGTCCTTCTCCCCTCTCATTTCTTTTCATTTTTTTCAACTGATTTTCTCTCACCTACTCACAATTGAATGGTAGACTTCACACCCATTTCATGAGCCAAATTCAAATTCCTCAGATTGGAGTTGGTTTGGCTAAATTTGATTCACACTTGAATCTGAATTTCAAATTCAGTTTTGAATTAATTCAAATTTAGATCCCGACAAGATCAACTCCACTGGACATGAAAATTGGTGGAGTAACTCAGAAAAATGTGCTAAGTATGAATCTGACTCCACCTTTTGAACTCAGATGATGAAAGTAGCTGGAATTTGAATTTACATTCAAACTATGCGGTGATTGAACCATAGCGTCCCATCTTCATCCTTCCAGAAACATTTGATATTACCCCTGTCTATTCGTTTCCGGAGATGTGTTATGCCTTTGTCAATCATTTGAGTTGCAATAATATCCTCCCTAATAGTAGGGATGAGAGCAAGGTTGTAGAGTGATCCATATGGAACCAAGTATAAACTCGTTTCTTCCTCTTTTATCGTTGTAATAGTAAGGTTATGGACATGTGATTTCTGACTCAGCGCGTCAGCAACCACATTTTCCTTGCCGGGGTGGTAATGAATCTCAATTTCATAGTCTTTGATTAATTCTAACCAACTCTTTTGCCTCATACTCAGCTCCTTCTGGGTGAAAATATACTTTAAGCTCTTGTGGTCGGTGTAGAGATGCACCAATTTCCCAAGAAGATAGTGTCTCCACATTTTCAGTGCCAATACCACAACAGCAAGCTCAAGATCATGTGTCTGATAGTGCTGCTTGTGGTTTCGAACTTGGCGTGAGCCATACGCGACCACCCGTCCTTCTTGCATCAACACGCAGCCATGCCCGATACAGGACACATCACACATATGTCGAAAGGCTTGGTCATATCCGGTTAAGCTAAGACTGGGGCTGTTGTGAGATGCTTCACCAATGCTTGGTACGCTCCTTCACATGCTGAGTCCCAAACATATTTCGTCCCCTTCTTCAATAATTCAGTCATCAGTTTAGCGAGCTTGGAGAAACTCGGGATGAACCTCCGGTAGTATCCCTCTGAACTGAGGAAGCGTCTGATTTCATGGACAGAAGTGGAGGTTTTCCATTTTAGCACCTGTTCAATCTTGTTTCGATCAACCGCAATGCCTTCCGCTGAGATGATATGTCCCAAAAATGGCACTTGGCTGATCCAAAACTTACATTTGCTGAACTTGGCATAGAGTTGAAGGACGATATGCAAGTGTTTGGCGTGTTCTTCTTCAGACTTGGAATAAACCAAGATGTCATCTATGAACCACCACGAACTTGTCCAACTCCGGAATGAACACTGATTTCATGAGGTACATGAAATGTGCTGGAGCATTGGTGAGACCAAAAGATATGACGAGATATTCATATAGTCTATATCTCATCGAGAATGCCGTCTTTCGAATATTCTCTGACCGGATTTTTATTTGATGATACCCAGAGTGAATGTCAATCTTTGAAAACACACATGCACCCACAAGTTGATCAAACAGGATATCAATACGGGGCAGCGGATATTTTTTTTTATGGTGACAGCGTTGAGCGGACGGTAATCAACACACAACCTCAAGGTTTCATCTTTTTTCTTTATGAACAACACTGAGCATCCCCATGGAGAGGAACTCGGTCGAATGAAACCTTTACTCAACAAGTCATTGAGATGTTCCTTCAATTTAGCCAGCTCATTCGGAGCAATCTTATACAGTCTCCGCGATATTGCTGCTATCCCGGGTGCAAGTTCAATCTTGAACTCAACATCCCGTTCAGGTGGCATGCCTGGAAGATTCCGGAAACACATCGGGGTATTCTCGGACTACGGCGATGTCATCCAACTTGGGAGCTTCAGTATGATAGGCTGCGGAAACTTCCGGGACGAGGCTGTCTAATAAGATTGAATGCGGATGGTGAAATAGAGAATTCAGATGAACCGTCCGTGATAGAGTTTCCAGGACAGCGCCATGGTAGCTTAGCCATGACATTTCTAAGACTGCATCAATCTTTTGTCCCTCAAGGATAATCATAGTAGTGGGATATATCTTCCCACCCAAGCACAGTGGTGCTTTTGGAATCATCATATTCGCTGAAATCTTCCATCCCGGTGAGCAAATCATATATGAGCAATCGGTTGGGAAGACTTGTAGTTGATGCTTAGACACATATATCACACTTATGAAACTGTGGGTTGCACCCGAATCCAATAAAATGATGATTGCACGATCGTTGAGAGTGAACGTACCCGCCAGCACGGTCTCTCCTTCCGGGATGTTCTCATTGTCGAGGTAATGAATGTTCCCGGGTCGCTGACCTCCATTCTTGGCCGGTGGTCAGCCCCGAGCACTGCCCTGATATTGGGCTTGCCCGCTGCTTTGCTTCCCCTGTGGGCAGTCTTTGGAGAAATCGCCAGACTGGCCACACGTGAAGCATGTGTAGCGAGACGGTCCTCCGCTGACCGGTGGAAGGAATCCCCGAGCACGTTGTTGCTTTGGAAATGCCCGGGGTACTATCTGCTGCTTTTGCTGCTGTTGCGGTCACGGTGGTGGCATCAGCGGTCGTGCCGGTGGATGCCACTGTTGGCCGAATGGTGTCTGATACACCATTCAGTATTTTTGGGGAGCTCCACCCTCTGCTGTTCTGTGGAGCACTGCATTTCCTCTGCTCAGAAGAGAACTCTCGCTGAGCATCCTCTTGTAAAAGCCCAAGATTTTACTTGCTAGAGTTTCCATCACATCACCACAACCCAGCTCAATTGTGGAGATCCCAAAACACATGTTAAGAGCAAGTAACTACCATCAATAGGTTGATTAGAGGAAAAACTCACAAATCCAAAAATAGGATTTACCACATGTAAACATGAGGGGCTGAGCTCACAATTAGTCTCTAAACATTCTTAGGAATGCTCATGCCAAGTTTCATGCAAATCCCAAACCTTTTTAAGGCATTTTTGTATACAATTGTAAAACAGGCTAATTTGAATGCAAATTCAAATTTCAGCTCCATTCATCACCAAAAGGTGACTTCACATTCAAATTCAGAACATTTTTATGAGATCACACACCAATTTTCACTCCAATTGGAGTTGACCTTGACATGAGCTATATTGAGAAAATTCAAACCCAATTTGAATTTAAACCCCACATGTGCTGCAAATTCAGTCAAACCAAATCACACTTTGAATCATTCGAATTCAGAGGCCCAAAAATGTGGTTTGATCAAATTACAAAGGTCAGGGTGGTCACATTATTTAAGAGCAGTAGGAATTCAATTTCTGAGGACAATTTGGAGCAGTGGGGCCCTCCTGTCAGCCACACAGGGCTCTAAACCGACTGAACCCCGTTTCCTCTGTTTCTTGAGCCGAAGGTGAGGTCGCCACGAAGACAAATGCCGGCGCCACCTCCTGCTCCTATCGGATGTCACGCTGGAGACCTGCTCCGGCTGTCTTCAGCTCCCGATGGGATCGTTGCTCACCCACACCGACTCAACTATGCATTCACTTCCTCGTGAGCTAGAACCGAGAACAGAGCCGCCGCCACTTCAGTGATTGTCTGGAGCCAGATAAACCTTGCACACACCACCCCTCCAAGCTGCAAAACGGCACCAGTTTATCAATCCACTCCTCCTTGGTGCGAAAACCAGCAAGGTACGTCCTTCCTCACCCGAGAGCACCGTGTTCACGCGTCAGCCGAAAACAACCGAGGAGAGTGCTCCCGTGGACAGATCAACCTAGAGGTTGTCACGGCCAAGCAACAGCACCCTTGGACGCGCCAAGACCCTGTGCTGCTCTCTTCCAACTCTTAACCCGAACCGTGGCTTGCCGACGACGAATTTTGGATTCTTCCTCCGGCGGGTGCAAACCAAGTAACCGGTACGAAATCTCCAAATTATCGTTCAACCTTTATTCTTAGGTCACAAAATCTTGCACACAGGATCTAAATTAGTCGGCGTCCAAATTCTATTTTCAAGACTAGCTTGAATCCGATGGGAGACGGCTTATTTCTATGTTTTCCGAGCGCTTCTATGGCGGCATCAACCAGGCGCACGGTGACATCGTAGCTAGGGCCCTCTCCGAGCTAGTTAGCGTCCATGTCAATCATCCTCGAGGTCCACTGGTTCTGTAGCACCGTTTTCCCGAGCTTTTGGCAGGCTAGGACGACGGGCCGACGGCGCCGAACCTCTCCCGAGGCCGCCACACATCGCGGGCCTATTTCTGGCCACCGGCAGCTGTAGCTCACACCAGCAGTATATTTCCCGACCTTCCAAACGCACGGGAGGCGAGTCTCCGGCAGGGAGATGGCCAGAAACGAGTCGCCGGCGAGCCCCTGCCTCGGTCCGGCGAGGGGGCGGCGCGCGCGAGAGAAGAGGGCTGGAGGACGAAGAAGGGCACCGGGCCCAGCGGTCAGTGACTGGAATTTAAAAATTTGGATCGGACTCGGATCTGGTGTGACTGCACAGATGGAACCCAGTAGCCTCGGTGTGGCCGAATTCTAGTGGCTGCTATTTAAAATGTTGGCCCAAGTCGATTTCCAATATAAATTTAATTCTAGCTTTAGCCAAAACTTTGGTAATTCATAACTTTGTGTAGAAGTGTACAAATTTAGTGAACCAAATTTTTTTGGATTCAGCTCTCTGAGCACTTTCCAGGAAAACAGTTTGCATCCTTTGAAAGTCTTTAGTTTTCCAGAATTAATTCCCTAAACTTTAAACTGTTGGGAATTTTCCCTGGAGCTCCACTTCGTGGAAAATTCTCAAATTTTCTAGGATGTCTAGTTTAATTTCTTTGAGTCTCATGCCAAATTTCAGATCCATCAGAGTTTATTATGTCCATCTAATGGTGTGATTAAGTGAACTGCCCTAAGAAAAAAGAAATATATAAAGAAACATTTTTCAGAATTTTCTCAAATCTCGATTAGGGCATAACTTTATCTAGGATTCTCCAAATTACACGAACCCAACTCCATTAGAACCATCTGAAACTCTAGTTTCTAGAAAGTAATGGTTTGATCCATGAAAATCCCTAGAAAACCTTAGAATCTTTAGGAATGGCCATTTAGACATTTATTTGTGCAGGACTCAAATGAGCTTTGTTTCGAATGAAATTTGGCCCAGTCTTTGGTTAGATTCTCAGCAAGCCACAGTAAAAATTTCAGAGCCAAAAATTGATGTCTAATAGAGTTGTGGTCTTTATAATTGCCATTTTAATCCATGTGCATTAGGTTTTATACATGTCGTTAATTTAATTACGTGTAGTCGTCGAAGGCGAGGAGACCCCGGAGATCTTGGACTTCATAACTCCGGAGGAACATCTAACCCATGACCAGCAGCAACAAGGCAAGCCCCCGTTTGCATTTAACAAATTTCATCAAGTTTTTTTTATATTCACTTAGCGTGAAGTATGTATGTGCACTAGGTGTAGGATGATTGAAACTCTAATTTCATATCCATATTTTCCTAAAGACAGTGAGGGTAATGTCTATGTCATCGCGTAGCATATGCCTTTCTTAATATTTACAGACTTCGCTACAAGTCGAGTATTTGAAATCTAGTCTCCAGTATAGGATTTGCCACATACAGGATTGGTTCGAGATGTGAGATAACTTTAGTAAGAAAAATGAGACTGGGCAGGGGCGTAGGACGCAGAAAGAGGAAGTCTTGTGCATGTAGCCCTGCCCATGTCGATTGAGGACTGATCCGTGTGCGACCCACGCTGATCAAGTTTGAATGTACCAAAGGCATATCGGATATATGGGGTCCCATAAACTGATGTAACCTATACCTCTGGGTATCGAGGCATAACACACCAATTTATAGGTGTAGGTTGAGGGCCTCAAGTTAGCAATCCGCCAATGGGCATAGAGAGATGCTCCGTGTAGGGAATCTCCTTCTTGTTTCGGTGCGACCGGTTCGATGTTTGGGCTGTTTGGTGAAAGGTTGTCCCGTACGACATCGGTTGAGCGTGCTGTGAAGCTCCGAGGATGGGCATACTTGACGTGCTATTCGGGTTCCCTGCAGGTGTATATCGAGTCGATTCGCCATCCCTCGCGGTAATGAGTACCACTTGGTCTTTGAGTCGTGATGTAGGTAAAAATATGGAATGGTTGTGATATATTACTGCTGATATGAATAACTTGCATTGCTACATGTGTGCCACCAAATATTGCTCACTAAATTTCAGATTTGTGAACCGTTATCTTATGGCTAAAAGATGAACTAAGGATGAACTTGTAGACGTGTCTTTTTGCTGCAAACTTTCATTCTATATTCGAGTATGACTTGCATGTAGCATTTCATGTGTAGGAGAGTCAGTTAAGACTTGCTGAGCCATCGTGCTCACGGTTGCTGCAATGAGTGTTTGCAGGTGAGGAGTACCCCACAGACTCAGAGTATGGGTTCACCAGCATGGGCTATCCTCCATCAGGGACTACGGCTGTCTGGGAGCCGTACACGCTGTAGTGATGCTGAGTGGAGCTAGTGTGGGTTGTCCGTAGGGCTGGGCAATCAACTTTTGCTAGTTAGGAGTAGGCGTGAGTTGTATAAATAAATTCCGCTGCAGTAAACTCTGTACAGTAGTTGTAAACTGAAGGTTGTACTACTTTTGTAGAAACTTAGTAAGTTTGAATGTAATACTATGTTTTCCTTATTGTGTGTGCTGTCGGGTGTCGCATCGTGTGGCACCACCCTCTGTGATCCTGGATGGTACGGATTTCGGTCCGTCACAGGCTGGCATCAGAGCTGCGTAGGGGATAGCACACTAAATAAGGATAGTATTACGGGAAAACTTAGGATTACAGTGAGGAATCGCTAGTATGCCCAAATAAGGACTATAGTAGTATAGTTACTTAAAGTGGCATGACTAACTTACTTGTTATGATTCTATATTTGAATTATGTAACGATGCACCTACGCTCCGGTAAGCATGGTAAGGAACTCCACCAAAAGCAGATCAATTTCGGTTAGATCACTCATGCGAGGAATGTGGCATGAGATGTTCCGTTCAGCAATGGACAAAAAATAAATATGTTTTCTAAGACTCTTCATGTTTTAGAGACATATGAACGGCACTAGCCTCCATTGTGCAAACCTCGGGGCAAGAGGAGGAGACCCCATCATGTGGTTTGTAACACGAAGTATCTACTCAAGGACTTTTATGTTCTATGTCCATACGAGAACGCTGGTCCACCGGTGTGCTTAATTGCAAAGGTGTGGAGCCCTCCTTCGGGTGGTGAATAACCTGACAATGTTCCTTGAGACGTGGCTTCACTCAAAGACGGTCGTATGGCAATGATACGGGCATATATATTTACATTCAAATATGGACCTGCCTGAAATGAAAAACTATCTGAGTGAATCATTATTGAGTGTTCTTATGCAGGTGCTAACCAGGTACATATCTCGTGTAGAGCACGTTTGCGAGAGACCGTTTTAGTGCCACGGTTGAGTCGTATATGCCGGTATAATCCGGTTAGGATTTTCCATTTGGTGAGGAACGTAGTACCGACATATAAGAATCTTGTTTGCATTAAAAAAAACTTTGCAAAGGAACTAAGATAACCATGTTTACTTCTTAGGATTCTGGTTTTGAAGAGAAAGTCCAATAATTTAGTAATGCAGCTTAAAGAACTTAAAAAACAGAGTGCTCTGTTTTTTGTATCAAGTTTGCTGAACTTTAACAGAGCATAACTCACATGTTACTTAGCCAATGGAGGTGTGGGATATTGTTCTGTAAAGATGAGGAAGTGTTCTACAACTTTGTTGTAGATCCCAGAACAGAATCACACATCAAACTGGTTGAAGTTCCAGAGGAGTGTAAATTGTTCAGAACCAGGACAGACTTAGAAACTATCCTGGACTGTTCTGTTTTTCAATCATAACTTGCTGTAAAAGAACAAAAATAGTCGTAGGATACATTATTGGAAAGGTTAGCAGATGTGTTACACTAATTCAAAGTTTGTACAGCTGCGGTACAGGATTCAGTGGAATTTTAAGTTGAAAACAGCTACTTTCAAAGGATGTGCTGTTGAAATTCTTCCAATAATTCTGTCAACTTTGAATTATTATAACGTTTTACTCAGAGATGATATGGGGGAAAATAAATACTAGTTGGAAATATGCTGAAGTTAAATTTAACATTGGTATTCAACTTGAGTTATGAAAATGCCAAGTACCAGGTCCAAATCTGGGATAAGTAGAAACTGGTCATTCTGGGCAGAAGAATAAACAGCTGAACTCATTTGAGGGATTGTTGTACCTATTGGGATTTTATTACACCCAATGGTATAGGACATACTCATGAGTTGTTATCTTCAACTAGTGAGGAATTTGAGTACTTTAACCACTCCAGTTCCTTTTACTAGATAACATGTTTGTGTCGTATTGAAGATAAAGTGTAGTATACATCATGACAAAGCGATATTAACGTCTCGTAGTGACCAAATCTAGTTGAGATGAACTACCAAAGGGGAAGCCCATCAATTTGGATTTCACTATTATGTGTTTGGTCTGGTAATGGTGTAGCTTGTGTAAAGTTATTACATTATCCTTGTACGAGATGTATCACATGTTTACCGTCATTAAGTTTTACTACTATTTTACGGACTGCATGGAATATGCTGTGGGACTGATTGGATTGTCATTATGGTTGCAGATGGTTCATACCCGGGCAAAGAATGAGGTCGGGGGCTCGAGTCAGCAAGGGGGTGATGACTCCCAGGCACCTGCCTATGACAACACCCTGCAGCAACGACCACCGCCACCGCCTCCACTTACATTAGCGGATGTGATATCGGTGCTGGTTGGCTCTCATGAGGAGCAGACGGACCTGCTCTGCAGGATTGTCCAGAATACGCCCAAGGCGAGGATGCATCAAGAAAGGGGGCCTCGTGATCCCCACGTCACTACGTACTCGGATTTCATGAGTATGCATCCTCCGGTGTTCACCAAAGCGGCAGAACCACTGGAGGCCGACAACTGGCTGCGGACTATCGAGTCCAAGTTTGGGCTGCTCCACTGCACGGAGCGGCAGAAGACTCTCTTCGTGGCGCAGCAGCTTCACAGTGCTGCCGGTGCATGGTTCGAGAATTATCTTGCCTCACTACCTGCTGGCCACGCCGTGGAAGGGAAAGAATTCCGGGAGGCGTTCCACGCCCATCACATACCTCCTGGTATGATGAAGAGGAAGTTCCAAGAGTTCTTGGAACTGAAACAAGGCGGGAGGAATTCCCATGACTACTCCCGTGTTTTAAACCATCTGGCGCAGTACGCGTCGGACTACATCTCCACTGAGGAGAGGAAGTGCGAGCACTTCTATCAGGGTTGAAATCCCGAGATGAAGACTCACCTTGCGCAATGCAATCACGGCACCTTCAACGACCTCGTCAATGCCGTGATTCTTCAGGAGGATGCTCAGCGGGAATTCGTTGCTGAGCAGAGGTAACACGGCGCTCCACCGAGCAGCCGGGTTGGAGCTCCTCAAAAATACCAAAAGGTGTATGAGACACCATCCAGTCAGCAGTGGCATCAACCGGCACGAACACAACGGTTTGGGGGTCATCCATATCAGCCATCCCCATCCGACCGCTGATGCTACCACTACGACCGCAGCAGCAGCAACAGCAGCAGATGGTACCCCAGGCGTTCCCACAGCCACAAAGCGCCCCGGGATTCCATCCACCAGTCAGCGGAGGACCATCTCGCTACACATGCTAGACGTGTGGCCAGGCCGGTCATTTCTCTAAGGACTGCCCATAGGGGCAGCAAAGCAGCGGGCAAGCCCAATATCAGGGCGGTGATCGAGCCCAACCACCGGCTAAGAAGGGAGGTCAGTGACCCGGGGGCGTTCGTTACCTTGACATGGAGGACGCCCCGGATGGACAGAACGTGCTGGTGGGTATGTTCACTCTAAATGATCGCGCAATCATCATTTTATTTGATTCAGGTGCAACCCACAACTTCATAAGTGCATCATATGTTGCTAAGAATTAATTGCATGTCTTTCCAACCGAGTGCTCATATATGATTTGCTCACCGGGAGGGAAGATTTCAGCAAATGTGATGATTCCAAAAGCACCACTGTGCTTTGGTGGGAGGATATATCCCACTACTATGATTATCCTTGACGGACAGAAGATTGATGCAATATTAGGAATGTCATGACTAAGTTACCATGGCGCTGTGCTAGAAACTTTATCACGGACGGTTCACCTCAACTCTCCACTCCACCGTCTGCATTCACTCGTATTAGACAACCCTGTCCCGGAAGTTTCAGCAGCCTATCATACTGAAGCTCTCAAGTTGGTGGACATCCCCGTAGTCCAAGAATACCCTGATGTGTTCCTGGATGATCCTCCGGGCATTCCACTTGAACGGGATATTTAGTTCAAGATTGAGCTTGCACCTGGGACAACGCCAATATCACGGAGACCGTACAAGATGGCTTTGAATGAGCTGGCTGAGTTGAAGGAACAGCTCAATGACTTGTTGAGTAAAGGTATCATTCGACTGAGTTCCTCGCCATGGGGATGCTCGGCGCTGTTTGTGAAGAAGAAAGATGAAACCTTGAGGTTGTGTGTTAATTACCGACCGCTCAATGCCGTCAACATCAAAAATTAATATCCACTGCCCCGCATTGATATCCTGTTCGATCAACATGTGGGTGGAAGTGTGTTTTCCAAGATGGACCTTCGCTTCAGGTATCATCAAATAAAGATCTGGGCGGAGGATATTCCGAAGACGGCATTCTCGATGAGATATAGACTATATGAATATCCCTTCATGTCTTTTGGTCTCACCAACGCCCCAACACATTTCATGTGCCTCATTAAGTCGGTGTTTATGCTAGAGTTGGACAAGTTCGTGGTGTTGTTCATGAATGTCATATTGGTTTATTCCAAGTCGGAAGAAGAACACTTCGAACACTTGCGTATCGTCCTTCAATGATTGTGGTACCATAAGCTTTATGCCAAGTTCAGAAAATGCGAGTGTTGGATCAGCCAAGTACCATTTTTAGGACATATCATCTCAGAGAAAGGCATTGCGGTTGATCCAAGCAAAATTGAACAGGTGCTGAAATGGAAATCCCCCACTTCTGTCCATGAAGTCAGAAGCTTCCCCGGTTTAGCGGGATATTACCAGAGGTTCATACCGAGCTTCTCCAAGATTGCTAAGCCAATGACTGAATTATTGAAGAAGGGGATGAAATATGTTTGGAATTCAGCATGTGAAGGAGCGTTCCAAGCATTGGTGAAACATCTCACAACAGCTCCGGTATTAGCTCAACCGGATATGACCAAGCCTTTTGACGTATATTGTGATGTGCCCAGTATCGGGCTTGGCTGCGTGTTCATGCAAGAAGGAAGGGTGGTCGCGTATAGCTCGCATCAACTTCGAAACCACGAGCAGCACTATCCGACTCATGATCTTGAGCTCGCTGCTGTGGTATTGGCGTTAAAAATATGGAGGCACTATCTTCTTGGTAATTTGGTGCATCTCTACACCGACCACAAGAGCTTAAAATACATCTTCACCTAAAAGGAGCTGAATATGAGACAAAGGAGGTGGTTAGAATTAATCAAAGACTATGAGATTTATATTCATTACCACCCCAGCAAGGCAAATGTGGTTGCCGACGTGCTGAGTCAGAAATCACATGTACATAACCTCACTATTACATGATGGAAAAGGAAGAACCGAGTTTATACTTGGTTCCATATGGGTCACTTTACAACCTTGATCTCATCCGTACCATTAGGGAGGATATTGTTGCAGCTCAGAAAATTGACAAAGGCATAGCACATCTCTGGAACCGGACAGACAGCGGTGATATCAAATGTTTCCGGAAGGATAAAGAGGGGACGCTATGATTCAATGACCGCATAATCGTACCCCGGAATATGGAGCTGAGGAAGAAAATATTAGATGAAGCTCACTTTTCTAAGTTCTCCATTCATCCCGGCAGCAATAAAATGTACCAAGAGTTGAAGAGTAAATTTTGGTGGACACGGATGAAGCGGGAAATTGCAAAGTACGTCCAAATGTGATACGTGTAGACAAGTGAAGGCTGATTATATGAGGAAATCAGGGCTGCTGCAACCCCTGAAAATGTCAGTATGGAAATGGGAAGATGTGAGCATGGATTTCATTGTGGGATTATCCCTGACTTTTCACAAGCATGATTCTATTTGGGCAATCGTGGACCGGTTAACCAAGTCGGCTCACTTCATTCCCGTGCATACACATTTTCATGCCAGCAAGTATGCGGAGTTGTACATTGCAAAAATCTTATGCTTGCACGGGGTACCCAAGACTATAATTTCAGATCGAGGTGCACTGTTTGTGGCTCGTTTCTGGGAACAGTTGCACACTGCATTGGGTACCAAGCTGATTAGAAGCTCCGCATATCACCCTCAGACAGATGGACAACTGAGAGGGTGAATCAAGTGTCAGAAGACATGCTGAGAGCGTGTGCCGTCCACCATGGTAACAATTGGGATCATCATCTACCGTTGGCGGAATTCTCGTATAACAACGGCTATCAAGCGAGTATAAAGATGGCACCCTATGAGGCTCTCTATTGATCGAAATGTCGCACCCCGTTGAATTGGTGTGAATCCAGTGAAAGGGTAACGTTCGGGGTCGATCTAGTGAACGACACCGAAGAGCGAGTTCGGGTACTTCAAGCAGACTTGAAAGCCGCCCAATCCCGACAGAAGAGTTACGCTGATAAGAGGCGTAGGCCATTGCACTTCGACGTCAGAGAACACGTTTACCTCCGTGTGTCTCTGATGAAGGGCGTGCACCGATTTGGTGTGAAGGGGAAACTCGCTCTCCGATTTATTGGACCCTATGACGTCACCGAGAAATGTGGACCAGTGGCATATAAACTAGAACTACTGGCATCTCTCGTCGGCGTTCATGACGTTTTCCATATCTCACAACTTCGGAAATGTCTAAAGTATACAGCTGCTGTTCCCACTGAAGACATTGGCACATTGCAACTGGATTTAACCTACGCTGAATATCCGGTTGAAATTAATGATGAGAAGGCTAGGACCACATGTAACCAAACGCTGTGGTTCTACAAGATCATGTGGAGCAACCACCGCTGAGGAAGCGACGTGGGAGAGTGAAGATTTCCTTCGCTCAAACTATCCGGATTTCATGGCGTCTCATCTCGGGTAGTTCCTCTTACATCTTCGTCTTTTCTTTTTATAATATCGGGACGAGATATTTTAAGGGTGGAGGGATGTAAAATCCTAAGTTTTTACTTGCTAGAGTGTATATCACATCACCACAACCGAGCTCATTTGTGGAGATCTCATGAACACATGTTAAGGGCAAGTAACTACCATCAATAGGTTTATTAGAGCAAAAACTCACAAATCCAAAAATAGGATTTACCACATGTATACATCAGGGGCTGAGCTCACAATTAGGCCCTAAAAATTCTTAGGAATGCTCATGCCAAGTTTCATGCAAATCCCAAACCTTTTTTAGGCATTTTCGTATACAATTGTAAAAAGGGCTAATTTTAATGCAAATTCAAATTTCAGCTACTTTCATCACTTGGATTCAAAAGTTGACTTCACATTCAAATTCAACACATTTTTATGAGCTCACACACCAATTTTCATTCCGTTTGGAGTTTGTCTTAATTTGAGATATTTTGAGCAAATTCAAACCCAATTTGAATTTCAACCTCACACATGTGCTGCAAATTCAGTCAAACCAAATCACACATTCAATCATTCAAATTCAGAGGCCCAAAAATATGGTTTGATCAAATTACCAATGACAGGGTGGTCACATTATTTAAGAGCAGTAGGAATTAAATTCTTTAGGACAATTTAGAGCTGTGCGGCCCTCCTGTCAGCCACATAGGGCTCTAGACCGACTGAACCCCGTTTCCTCTGTTTCTTGAGCTGAACGTGCGGTTGCCACCAAGACAAACGTGGCGCCACCACCTGCTCCGATCGGATGTCACGCTGGATACTTGCTCGGGCTGTCTTCAGCTCATGAGGGGATCATTGCTCACCCACACCGACTCAACTCCACATTCGCTTCCTCCTCATGAGCAAGAACCAAGAACAGAGCCGCCGCCATTTTGGTGATCGTTGGGAGCTGGCTAAACCTCACACACACCACCCTTCAAGCTGCAAAAATGGCACCGGTTGATCACTCCACAACTTCTCGGCGCGAAAACCAGCAAGGTTCGGCCTTCCTCACCCGACAGCACCGTGTTCACGCGTCGGCCGAAAACAACCGAGGAGAGGTGCTCCCGTGGACAGCTCAACCTAGAGCTTTTCACGGACAAGCAATGGCACCCTTGGACGGGCCAAGACCCCGTGCTGCTCTCCTCCAACTCTTAACCTGAACCGTGGCTCACCGACGACGAATTTTGGATTCTTCCTCCGGCCGGTGCAAACCGAATAACCTGTACAAAATCTCCAATTGTTTGTTCAACCTTCATTCTTAGGTCACCAAATATTGCGCACAGGAGCTAGAGTAGTCAGTGAACAAATTCTCTTTTCAATCCTAGCTTGAAACTGACAGGAGACGGCTTATTTCGATGTTTTCGGAGTGCTTCCATGGCGGCATCAATCGGGCACATGGTGACATCGTAGTTAGGGCCCTCCACGAGCTAGTTAACGTCCACGTCGATCTTCCTCAAGGTCCACTGGTGCTGTAGCGCCATTTACCCAAGCTTTTGGTGGGATAGGACGACCGGCCGATGGCGCTGAACCTCTCCC
Source organism: Neostapfia colusana (assembly GCA_030760725.1). Lineage (NCBI taxonomy): Eukaryota > Viridiplantae > Streptophyta > Magnoliopsida > Poales > Poaceae > Neostapfia > Neostapfia colusana. Next base: position 70,246,292 of record JASWHV010000013.1, on the reverse strand, counting down.
GAGGCCGCTGCACGTCGCCGACCTATTTCCGGCCACCGGCAGCTGTAGCTCACACCACCAGTAGATTCCGCCGACCTTCCAAACGCACGGATGGCGAGTCTCCGGCCGGTAGACAGCCAGAAATGAGTGCGAGAGAAGAGGAAGGGAGGAGGAAGAAGGGCACCGGGCCCAGCGGTCAGTGACTGGAATTTAAAAATTCAGATCGGCTGTGGCTCTTTGATCCGGTGTGACTGCATGCATGGAACCCAGTAAACTCGGTGTGGCCTGAATTCTAGCGGCTGCTGTTTAAACGTGGGCCCATGTCGATTTCCATTAGAAATTTAATTCCAGCTTTAGCCACAACTTTGGAAATTCATAACTTTGTGTAGAAGTGTCCAAATTTAGTGAACCAAATTTTTTTTTTGATTCATCTCTCTGAGTACTTTCCAGCAAAATAGGTTTCATCCTTTGAAAGTCTTTAGTTTTCCAGAATTAATTTCCTAATGTTTAAAATGTTGGGAATTTTCCCTGGAGCTCCACTTTGCAAAAAATTCTCAAATTGTTCAGTTTAACGTCTTTGAGTCTCATGCCAAATTTCAGATCCATCTGAGTTCATTAAGTCCACCTAATGGTGTGATTAAGTGAACTGCTCGGAGAAATTAGAAAAATGTATAGAAATATTTTTCAGAATTTTCTCAAATTTTGATTAGGGCATAACTTTCTCTTGGATTCTCCAAATTACATGAACCCAACTCCATTAGAATCATCTCAAGCCCTAGTTTCCAGAAAGGAATGGTTTGATCCATGAAAATCCCTAGAAATCAATAGAAGCTTTAGGAATGGCCATTTAGAGATTTATTTGTGCAGGGCTCAAATGAGCTTTATTTCAAATGAAATTTGGCAAAGTCTTTGATTAGGTTCTCAACAAGCCACAGTAAAAATTTCAGAGCCAAAAGGGGTGTCTAGATAGAGTTGTGGTCTTTATAATTGCCAATTTAATCCATGTGCATTAAGTTTGATACATGTCGTTAATTTAATTACGTGTAGTCGTTGAAGGTGAGGAGACCCCAGAGATCTTGGACTTCATAACTCCGGAGGAGCATCTAACCCCTGACAAGCAGCAACAAGGCAAGCCCCGGTTTGCATTTAACAAATTTCATCAAGTTTTTGCTTTATATTCACTTAGCGTGAAGTATGTATGTGCATTAGGTGTAGGATGATTGAAACTCTAATTGCATATCTGGATTCTCCTGAAGAGAGTAAGGGTAGTGTCTAAGTCATCGCGTAGCATATGCCATGCTTAATGTTTATAGACTTCGGTACAAGTCGAGTAGTTGGAATCTACTCGTGAGTCTAGGATCGCCACATACGGGATTGGTTCGAGATTTGAGATAACTTTAGTATGAAAAATGAGACTAGGCAGGGTCGTAGGATGCGGAAAGAGGAAGTCTTTGGTGTGTAGCCCTTCCCGTGTCGATTGAGGACCAATTCATGTGCAGCCCATGCTGATGAAGTTGGAATGTACCGAGGCATATCGGATATATGGGGTCCGATAAACTGATGTAACCTATACCTCCGGACGTCGAGGCATAACTAACCAATTCATAGGTGTAGGTTGAGGGCAGCAAGGTGGAAATCCTCTAATGGGCATAGAGAGATGCTCCATGTAGAGAACTTCCTGCTCGTTTCGGTGTGACTGGTTCGCTGTTTGGGCTGTTTGGTGAAAGGTTGTCCCGTACGACATTGGTTGAGCATGTTGTGCAGCTCCGAGGATGGGTGTACATGACGTGCTATTCGGGTATCCCTGCAGGTGTATATCAAGTCGATTCGCCGTCCCTCACTGTAATGAGTACCACTTGGTCACTGAGTCGTGGCGTAGGTAATTACATGGAATGGTTGTGATGTATTACTGCTGTCATGAATAACTTGTATTGATACATGTGTGCCACAAAATATTGCTCACTAAATTTAAGATTTCTGAACCGTTAACTTGTGCCTAAAAGATGAATTAAGGATGAACTTGTAGGTATGTCCTTTCCTGCAATCTGCCATCCTATTTTGGAGTATGACTTACATGTAGGGTTTCATGTTTAGGAGAGTCGGTTAAGACTTGCTGAGCCATCGTGCTCACGGTTGCTGCTATGATTGTTTGCAGGTGAGGAGTACCCCATGGACTCGGAGTACGGGTTCACCGGCGAGAGCTATCCTCCATCGGGGACTATGGCTGTGTGGGAGCCGTAAACACCGCAGTGAAGCTGAGTGGAGCTAGTGTGGGTTGTCTGTAGGGCTGGACAACCAACTTTTGCTAGTTAGAAGTAGGCGTGAGTTGTATGAATAATTTCCGCTGCAGTAAACTCTGTAAAGTAGTTGTAAACTGAAGGTTGTAATACTTTTGTACAAATTCAGTAAGTTTGAATGATGTTTCCTTATCGTGTGTGCTGTCAGGTATTGCATCGTGCAGAATCACCCTCTGTGATCCTGGATTGTACGGATTTTAGGTCCGTCACAATGGGATCCACTTCCCCTCCCTTATCTTAATCCTTTCAAATAATATAGCAAAACGGATCCGTAAGTGCTGGAAATTTGTAGGTAGACTAAATGGAACACTTTGAAACCATAATTGCTTGAATTTTGTAGGTAGACTAAATGGAAATCCATAAGTGCCAACACGCGCCAGCACCCGGCTGACAGCGGCTCAGACCTTGTCGCGGCCGCCAAACACCGTGAGGGCAAGAGACCAGCCGCGGCGCTGATGGACGACTTCGAGAGGCTCATCGAGAAGCCGTGCACCGACCACACCTACCCAGTAAGGCACGATCTCAAGAACTGCTGCGTAGAATTAAGAATACCGCCCTCTCCAAGAAGCTTATATAGGTTTCACGGTAACTGGCACCCTTTCTTCATTCATTAAGGGGCTAGCAACCATCGCTGCGACCGTTTGGCAACCGTTCCCTTTGGAGACACGCCAACAGCCCATTTTGGGCCGCGCTCGCCCTCCTCTCCGGAGCCCCCAAAACGGTAACAGCCTTGGAAAATGGCAGTTGCCCCACATCTCAGTAGCAACCGCGACATAGGCCCAATGGGACGAGTAGGTAAGGTAAGTTTCTGGGCCACTTTTGGGGTCATCAAAAGTTTTGGGTTTGAAGGCTGGCCCGTTGGGCTCCGAGGCTGCCCGGAAAGAGGGGGCCTACGGAAGGCGTGCTTAAGGAAATTGAATGCCCTCGACCTCTCAAAGCTCACGTCCTAGTCCAAGCTTTGCAACGCTACAGTAGCTGCTCGAAGGGTCAGCATTGAGCTGCCCGGTCCCTCGGAGGCCCAAAATCTGCATGAGGATTTTGAGCCAGGGTCTAACAAAATGCGGGCATCGAGCCTCGACCAGGATGTTCACCGAATGTGATGAATAGTTCTGTGTACAAGTCCCAAAAATGTGAATGCAAATAACATGAAGTTTGAACACCAATTGGTTTCAACTTTATGAAAATTGGGACTTCCAAAAACTTTCTACATGTGATGATGCACATGGATGTCCAACCACCCAAGTTAAATTGTTTATTTGAATACTTGAAAATCAAGTTGATTTAAACCCCATGTGTGAAGTTCTCATATGTAAGAGAATGTTATATTTAGCTTTTGAACTCATTGTTCACTTAAATTCAAAAGTGGCCATTTCAAAATAAGAATACAAACTGTTGGTTCAAAATTCTTATTTGCAGTGGTCAACTTAAAAATCAGGTTTCATATTTGAATTCCTCAGGTCCAAATTAGTGGGGATGCAATGTTTGATGAATTTTGGAGGTAATTTGCTAATCTTTCAAAAGAGGACTATAAATTGCTAGGGAATTCAATTTTAGATTTGAATTTGGATGAAACTTGCTCAATTATCCAAATGAATTCCAGATTCAAACTCCACATGTTTGAATTGTGTCAGCTGCCAAAATTGGAGATCTTTTAGAGGGATAAGGAGGTCGGGAATTAGTGGACCCCACATGTCATTGAGTTATTTAGACTTGCAACAGAAGTCTTTGTCTCTATTTCACTCGAAGCCACCGAGAGCACACCTGGCGACACTGAGGACAACGTCGAGGAAACCTCCCAGCTATTCTTTTCGCGCTTGCGACCTGCTTGGTGTCCTTATCACTCCTTGGTGTGTCAATTATGCCCATAACACCGAAGCTGGCAACCTGTTTTCTCCCTCGCACAGGAACTGAGCCAAAACACTGTCGCCACTCCTTGGTCGATCGGGAACCGGTGATTTTCATGCGACCATAGCCCCTTTGAGTAGCAAAATGGCACCGTGGATGCTCCCTCGACCTCCTCGACACAAAATCGAGTGGTGATCGGTGTCCGCAACCCTAGAACCCCTCCTTCTCGCGGCGGCCGCACAAGACTGAAGGTGGAGTCTCACGTGGACAGCTTCACCCAGACACTTTCATGGCCGAGCAAAGGCACCCAGAGGCACGCCGAACACCCTTGCTGCTCCTCCCCGAACCTCAGCACGAGCCGTTTATTATCGCCGGCAAATTTCAGGTTTTGCTTCCGGCCGGTGCAAACCTACCGTCAGGTAAGAAACCACAAAATTCCTGATCGGTATTCGTTTATGGTTCACTAAGTTGTGCACATGAGCTAGACTAGATAGGGAGTGATTCCTCTTCGCAACCCTAGATGAAACCACATGTAGCCGGCCCATTTCAAGCTTTTCCGAAGGCTAACCGTGGTTACACCATCGGGCGCACGGTGATAGTCTACTTAGAGCCTTCTTCAATCGAGTTTGCATACACTTCGAGCTCCTATGTGCTCCACTGGTGATGTAGGACCAAAGCTCCTCGAGTTTAGGGTCTAGACAAGGATTCCGACGTCGCCGGAGTTAGACCGAGCCGCCACACCGGCGTGAGCTAGGTTAGAGGCGTCGCCGGCCTGGGGAAACCACTCCAGCATGTTCAGGATGTGGGTTTAGGGGCTAGTGGCCACATTTGACATGGGATATGGCCGGGGAACCGAGTACCAAGGAGCTCCAGCGAGGTGCGGGCGCGGGCACGCGGGAGCTAGCAGGAGGAAGAAGGAGACCGTGGATGCCACGTGTCAGCCACTGTTTTGAACTGAGCCGGATCTTCTGTGACCCCGGATCAAATTGTGGGCGTGCACATTAAATCCGTAACCCCGTGTGTCCTGCTCTATGACAGTGCCACGTCACCCTGGGCCTAGCGTCAGACATTTAAACATTTCCTAAGTTTATTTGAATTCCAGATTTCCTTCAAGCTTTAGAAGCCCATAACTTTTGCTATGAAACTCCAAATTGGGTCGTTCAAATTGAGGTAGATTCAGATTTATAAACTCTATCTAAATGTGCAATCCAATTTGTATGAAAGTCAATAATAAATTCTGGAAAATTCTTTAAATAGTTTCAGTAAAAGAATTGTTGAGGGAGTTTGGTTCATCCAAAATTTCCCAAATTTTGCAAGAATATTCCTTTGGATATTATTGGACTCCTGTTAAAATTTCAGCTAAATTTGGGTTGATTTGAGTAGGAGAATTAAGAATACAAACTGCTGTATTCAAATGAATACACAAAAATTTTCAGAAGAAGTCCCAACTTGGAAAATCAGTTCTGGGCAATTCATAGCTCCAAAAATCCTATAAAATTTTCATTGTTCAGGTTGTCCCATCACTATACATGTTCTGATTTTCCTCACAGACCGCACTACCTCGAGTCTGACGCCGCTCGCCTCTAACACCGCCTCTTCGGACGCCTTGACCGCTGCCTCTGCACCGTGCAGGTAACCATACATTGCTCTTACCACTTGGTCTAAGCATGCTATAGGAAAATGATAGTTTCATCAAATTATATTTTTGTTTGATTAAAACTTAATTTTCAAGAGATTATTTAACGTTTTGATATAGTTTTAGTTTGAAGTATTTTAATAGTTTGTTGCATAAATATAAAGTTAGCATGTATGCATCTTTTACTTAGCAAGGAATTATGTAACACTATGTATTAGTCTTATTGAATCTATAAACTTCGAAATAATCTAACAGTCAATTGTGCACTACAACGGCCACTCAGAACTTGGTATGTCATATAAGTAAAAATAATTATTAATCAATATAATTGTTGTATAGTAGCTTTGTAGTTACTTTTAATGTAGGAGAAATAAGGTGAAGAGATGGTTTGACGTCATGGAGATGATTACAATTGGAGAAAGGAAGACGTCGACGTAGTTGCTTTATATGAATCCAGTGGAGAAAAGCGTCACAGAAGGTGAACTTACTACTCTCAAATTTATATATTCACATAATTCAATTTTTCCAAGTGTCACCTTATAGTTATGACATATCACTATTGCAGGTATTCGATGTTCAATGGTGTAATGAACACATATGTGGTTCTCTCACAGTCACGGTCAACACAGAGCGGACAGAGTTCTTCTCGACGTACTCATACAGGAAATGAGTCCAGGTTAAAACAAATGGAGGAGAGGCTGCATTAAGAGACCACTTGAGACTACAAGAAGACCGCATCAAACGACAAGAAGAGTTTATAAAAGCACAAAATGACTACTTCTCGAATCTAGCAGCGTGGAAACAATCGATGTAAGTACATTAATATAAGAGTTCAAATATTTATATTAAACAAGAGATGCATGCATATTTATAGTAGAATGAAGCTAAATATTTCAAAATGATTTTAGTTATACTTTTCTCAACTTGGGCTGCCTGCCGCTATGCCACCGCTACCGCAGCCTCCGCAGCTACCTATGTATTCACCGCTACCGGTGCCTCCACAGCCTTTTCATGTTGGAACACAGGTACATATTAACGTTATGCTCTCTTTCATTTTTATGAACTGTTAGTATACTTGTAACATGTATTATTGTTTATCTAGGGATCATCCTCAAGGGCACAAAATTTTCATAGTCCTCCTGTTACAAATTTGCGAGCATGTTCTTCAGAGGGACAGGGTGGAGGGGACGGCTTTGTCAATCAAATCTTCGCTCCTGGTGGTAGCAATTAGGTATGTTTTTTGTTTTCATCTGCATCATATATTATGTATGTTAATTTTAAACGGAGCTCGTGTATAATAAGCCATAGATTCAAATATGTTGTTGCTTTTTATTTCACTCTATTAGTCATGTACTCCACTTTGGCTTCATACAGGAAAGCGGCGAAACGGAGAGCAAAATGGTGTCGGAGCAATTAGTTGGTTTGTTGGAAAGCTCAATGTGACCATGTGATATGATTTGCTTTGACAAAAATGTTGTATGAATAATACACATGTGTGGAAAATGTAATGGACTATTTGTTAGGACGATGTAATGGATAGTTGAATTTATTGCATTTGTTATGACGTGTCATGTGTTTTGTGTGTTTCACTATTTTGTTATTTTATGTGGTTGGATCTGAGAAATATACATAAAATTGTGAATAATCTTATATATTTTCGTGAGCCAAGAAGTGGCCAACGAAAATAGTGCAATATTATTTTCGTGGTCCAAGGAGTGGCCCACGAAAATGGTGCCAAATTATTTTCGTGAGCCACCTGATGGCCCACGGAAATAACCAGCCAATATTTTTGTGGGCTAGAATGTGGCCCACGAAAACAACACGACTTTATTTTCGTGGGTCAAAATGTGGCCCACGCCCAAAAAAATAATATTTTCGTGGGACGTATCTGGCCGACGAAAATAAACTTATTTTCGTGAGCCGCCGACGAAATTAAATTTATTTTCGATGGGTTATTTTCGTGGGCCGAGGACCCACGAAAATATGTCATTTTCCTGCAGTGTACTAGGCGTGCGAACTACCGTCAAATTGCCTGTGGTGTTGAAGATGGAGCCGCTGCTGTTTGGTTGTTTCCGCTATCGTATTGAGATTACTGCTGCTAGAATAAGTTTGAGACTTCCGCTGCAAGAATAAGTTAGAGATTGATGTAACAAAGTATGTAACACCCCAAAATCCTGTCAAGAGGGGAATTTAAAAATTTTTTGGACGTGTTGCATGTATTGCAAAAATTTAAATTCAAACTGGAATTCAATTCAAACTCAAAACAGAAAAGAAATAGAAAAAAATGGAAAACAGAAAAAAACCGGCCAGTGGGCCAAAACCCACCAGCCGGCCCACCCCGCCCCCGCGCCAGCCCGCAGCCGCGCCCGCGCTCCCTCTCGCAGACAGGTGGGACCCACCTGTCATCCCTAACCTCCGATCGTCCGAAACCCGGACTATTCCCCCCGCACGCGCGCGATCGCAACCGACCGAATTGCCGGCCGAATTCTGGTTCCGGAGGACTCCAAATCGATCTAAACAAACCCGCCGCCCTCCCCCGTCTATAAAAACCCCGGCCTCGTCCCGTTTTTCCCACGCGATCCGCCGTTTTTACTCCGGTGAGAACCCGAGCCCCTCCGGCGAATTCTGGCCGATCTACGCTCGGAAATTCCGATCTAACTCGCTGGTCTTGATCCATCGCCTCTGGGGAACTTCGCAGGTGCAGAAAACTCGGTGGTTTGCGGTTCAAACACAGCGCCGACGAGCCTCGCCGTGAATTCACCTCGGACCTCGTCGCCGACCGCGTTCCAGGACCTCCGAGCTCAAGAAAACCCCCGAGGTGAGATCCCCGACATCCCCTCTACCGATCTATGCCATAAAATCACAGTTCTAGGAAGAATTGACGAAGATCCAAAACTCAACGGCAAGATCGCCGCCTCCCGCCGCCGTGCGCCACCGGGCAGCGCCGCCCGCGCTCGATCAGAGCGACGTGGCCACTTGTGCGCCGTTTATTTTAAATCGCACGGTAGAGTTTAAATCCCCGCGTACCGGTTCGTCGTTATAATCTCAGCCGTCTGTTTTAAATCGGACGGTCCACATCAGCCCCGCGTTATAAAGACTGGAATTCTTACGCGCTACCCCCTGGGGTTCTCGGGAAATAAGAGCTAGCCCCGGAAACTTATGATCTAGCCCCTGGAACTTCAGAAAATCATGTAAATTCATTTAAAAATCAGTTTTAGCCCCTGTACTTAATAAAAATTAGGAAAAACCCCTCTGTTATGTGTAGCTAGACCCCTGAAAATTCTTAAAATAATATTATAGACCCCGTAGTGGCGTGAGTTTACCTTTTTGATCCTATTTGATATTAAATTTAGGAAATTGAATATGTGGTTAGTATTTAAAATTTAAAAGGTGGGACAAACATATTGTCTAATTCAAATTAAAAACTTTCCCAGTACTTAGAAAACCTTGGAGTGAGATAAAAATAGATTTTTGGCTGAAATGAATCTGTTTAATTTATTATTCACATTTATTAGTTATACGGACACATTTTTAGGTAGAGAATAATTCTGAAAATTAGAAAAAAAAATAAATGTAAAATAGTTTACATCAGAGGAAAAGATCAAAAAAATATTATTAACTATTTTGGATCAGAACCTATTCTGTTTAGATGATGTGTCTTACTATTTTCATAATAAAGTACACATTTAGGCATAGGAAGTAAATTTGAAAATATAGCAAGCTAGGTATAAACAATTAGAAAATGATAAATGAAGATTCTAAAATCCAAAGAATTCAGTTTAGGGTTGGTAGAAGGGTGAAGACGCATATGGGGTAGGAAAATACCTTTCATGCATACTTGATAGCTAAAAGGTATGTAATTGAATATAAGGAATTTATTTAAATTGGAAACTCATATATATAGTATGCAAGCATAAATGTGAATACAAAAGTAGGAATCATATATACATGATTAAAAGTGCATGTAAGCCACAAATCAACACACATAGAGTAACCACAACACATATAATTGTGAGTGACTTTCATAAATGTGAATGTGTGGTTTGTATGAAGTGGAAGTGTGAACTATGTCTTATGGATTGTTGTTTTTCTTTTGCTATGTGTGATGGTATGATGTAGAACCTGCTCCAGAGCAAGTTCTTCCTTTCCAAGATCAGGACTACCCATTTCAAGAGCAGCAGGAAGGAGGCAAGTGTCCTTGACCACTTTGATCCTATACTAGGATGTGTAGAAAGAATTATTTGCATTGTCAAATGAAATATGAAAGCCATGCTAGGAAGTTTCCCTAGAATTGCATTACCTTGTTTCCTTGTAGCTTGTGTTGGGATTTATTTTATCATGTCATTTATTATTATGCATATGCTTAGCCATGCTTAGAATGGGATATTTGGGATATGAGATCATCAGTTTATTTTACCATACTCTTGAATGAGATATTGTGAGTTATGTAGAGATAGGGATCAAGGCAAGTTGAATGTTTTGGTTGTGTGCTGGGTGCACGAGACTCGGGTTTGTGTTTAGTACTTGCCTGGATCCTAAGGACCGGTTCATGGAGCATGTAACCTGGCTTTACCGTGCCAACCACATGCTGAGATGGGGCAGCTTGGCCAATTAATTAGGTGTATCCCCGGCGTAGTATGGGTGTGTTGGATGGTGCGGGGAGTAGGTGTCAGCTGGACTACAATATGAACCGCAAGGCTTAAGAGGGGGCCACTGCAGCGGGGTTGGAGCCTCTTGTATGCTGTTAGGGGTGAAATCTCAGTGGGCCCACGCTCGTCGGGAATCCCTTTGTAAAGGCTTCGTAGTGATCTCCTGGCTACACACCTGGAAAGTGTGAATGTGGTTCATAGCCACTCGCATAATGGAGGTTCTTTTAGTCCACCCGGCAACGGGGGATGAAATCACTACATGTGGGTACAGTGGTGCAAACTCTGCAGAGTCAAAACTATCATGACAGCCATTCTCACGGTCAAGAGCGGCTTGGACTTATTCATGATTAGAGTATGATGGCCTTGGTGGGTGTGAATGTTAAGCGGGGAGCTTAACATTGGAAATGATGTTATGGTTATTTGATTATGATGATGGGTTGGGAGATCGGGACCATTTCACCTGTGTAGTAATGTAGGTGCTTAATAAGCTAAGGTGGTAGGCAATATTTGCGTAGTGCTTCAACCATGAGTTTAACCTCTCCTTGTTTTAGCCATGCATGACATAACTTTCCCATACTTGCTGAGTACCATTGGTACTCAACCTTGCATATTTGTTGGTTTATATTGCTGCTCAGGTCAAGATAATGAGGTGGTGTACAATGATCAAGACTTTGGACCCGAAGAAGGTTTCTGGGTTCATGGAGTCCCCTGGGCAACGCCTGTGACGGAGCCCACAAGAATAATTATTCCGCTGCTAGTTTATTTACTTGTGATGAACTTATTATTGTCCATCGAGACATTTGCTATGTAAGACTTATTTATATTCGACACCTGGCTTGTAATAAATGATGCTTCACTATTTGTCATCACATGTATGAGAAAATGATCCTGGCATACATGTGATATTCACTTGGTTGTTCTTCGGAAAAACCGGGTGTGACAGATGTGGTATCAGAGCCAAGGTTGCCCGTAGGAACGTGGACCTAGGTAGAAATGGACGTATTTAAGGGCCCTATTTGTTAAAAACTATTTTACAAGGTGTGTGTTGAAAAGTGTTATTTAACGGAGTCACTTTCTTCATCTTACCCCAACTTTCATTGAAAATAGGATTTTTGTTTAAAAGTTTATCTAACCTAAGTTTAAATGCTTTCTATTTTAGATGGTTCGCATGATTCGCACCGCTCGCAAGTCCACAGGAGGGAGAGTTCCCGTAGTTGCCCTTGCACAAAGAGAGGAGAGCCGTCCGGTGACGTACCTTTCCTACGAATTGGCAGTAGGAGGCTTGTTACGCCGTCTTCGACGTATGCTCCAAGCCGCCGGCAATACGGGCAAGCTAATCATACACTATAGCTCCACCAGGACAATCCGTGAGAAGCAGGAAGAATGGAGTTCAGAAATGAGGATTATCCATGAAAATCAGCTGCTTAAGATCCACCGCTCTCCAGCTTGTCGAGCAACACAGGTCGATGCAGAGAAGGATGTCACCTAGGAGGCCATCACCTGCCAGAATCACATCTATCGTCGCCACCTGGACAGGACTGAGTACATGTATGTCCTCCAGCGTGAGAGTGGTACCACGGAGTACAAGTACCCGCCAATGCAGCAAGGGACTTCCCATGAGCACATGGACCTGTGCTTGGAGGATGCTGCTATGCTCAGCACTCGACTGCAGGAGTGTCAGCAAGAGCTTCAGGATGTTCGGGACACCCTGAAGGAAATGGAGGCGTTGCTGCGAGCCTGCTTGAGGGCGAGAGAAAGAGGATATGGGAATGAACTGTGTGTCACCGTGAATGATACATGGACTCCTGACTCCCCAGATCGCCGGGCGATCAGGCGTCGTCGCACTTCTCCACCAGCAGCCTCCCCACCCAAAGCGGAGTCAGAAGGCAGCCGCAATAATGAGGAAGATCCCGAGGAGCCAGCTCAGTGAATATGAGTAGTGTAGAGTCCTTCCCTTAGTTTAGCAGGATGTCGAGTAGTCGAGTCGTTATCTTAGTTAATGGTGTGATTAGTGCTTGGTGTGTGACGTGAGTTGTGGAAGCCATGAGCAACTGTCCACAGCCTCGTCTTCAGATTGTTTTGCTTTGGTGTGTGAACCCACATGAAATAATATTTCATTTATTTTTGTGTGAGATATGAACACTTAGAAAAGCATAACAAAGCTTCAACACTTCAAAGTACAAACAAGTGAAAGTAGTGAGATAATACGTAATACTTTGAATTAACATTTGGTTGATCATGCTAGATGGCCGGAAGAGGAAAAGGTCGCGCTGCCAACCCCGCCACCAACAACGATGAGGCCTGCAACCCTAATCTTTCAGGAGGCCAAGAAAGGGGTGGTCGCCGTGAAGGAGTTGATCCCCTCCACCAAATGCTTGAGAATAAAAATCAGCTCATCCAGAACTTGACTCAAGTGGTGGCCAACTTGCATCAAGTTCCACCTCCACAAGCTGCACCACGCCAACCAAGGTTGAGTGAGTTTCTAGGAACTCAACCTCCGAAGTTTGCAAGTGCTGCTGAACCTCTGGAGGCAGATGATTGGCTAAAGGCCATTGAAAGCAAGATGAGGATCATACAGTGCCAAGGGTATGAGAGGGTGCTGTTTGCCTCTCATCAATTGCATGGACCTGCTGCTGATTGGTGGACCGCCTACGTGGCCGCCCATCATGACCCTGAGAACATCACTTGGGAAGAGTTCAAGCGTAGCTTCCGCAACCCTTACATCCCAAGGGGTGAACTCAAAATCAAGAGGAAGGAGTTTTTGGGGTTGCAGCAAGGAAACATGACGGTGAGGGAATACCTCACTAAATTCACCCAACTATCCCGTTATGCCCCACGGGACATAGAGACTGATGAGCAGAAACATGATTGTTTCGTGGAAGGGCTTACCGCAGAAATGCAGTGTGCAATGTCCTCCAATGAGTATGAAAGCTTCCAAAAGATGGCGGACAGAGCGTTTGTGGTAGAAAGGAAGCTGAAGGCCTTGGAAAATGAGAATAAGAGGAAGGCCGGGTGGTCACATCAAGCCTCAGGGAGCAACACTCGTCCACGTCTAATGCAGCAACCCGCAGGGCAGACGAACCGTGCTACGGTACCCTACTCAGCACCAAGAGGGTACAACCTGAACTACAGGCCTCCGGCAGCACCAATAGAGCCACAACGTCAGTTCGTACAGCAGCCTCGCCCTGCATATCCACCTCGACAAGCAGTACAGGGACCTCCAAACCAACCCCAGGACAACAAAGGCCAGGCACCTAAGGTTGGGGTGCAATGTTTTAGCTGCGGTGAAGTGGGGCACTAGGCCCATAAATGCCCAAAGAAGAAGCCTGCGCAGCCACAACAGCAGAATGTAATGAGAGGACGGGTGAACCACGTCACTGTGGAGGAAGCGCAAGAGGCACCCGACATGGTAGTTGGTATGTTTCCTGCCAATTTACACATTGCAACCCTGCTGTTTGATTCTGGTGCTACCCACTCGTTCATTGCTCAAGGGTTTGTTAAGAAGCATGACCTACCAACCACACAAATGAACCATATGCTAGCCGTAAACTCTCCAGGTGGAGAAATAAGGACAAGAAAAGTGTGTCCCAAAGTGAACCTAGACATTAATGGGGTAGTATTTACTGCTAACCTCATAGTGATAGATTCACGAGGGATAGCTATTATCTTGGGTATGGATTGGTTGACCAAACATAAAGGAATCATCCATTGTTCGACCAGAACGGTGGAACTAACTCACCCTAGTGGCACAAGAGTAAAGTTCATAACAATATACGAGCCTAGGAGGGACATTAAATTAAATCAAGTTGAGGTGAAAGTTGAGGAGATCAGGATTATCAGGGAATATCCAGATGTTTTTCCGGAGGAGTTGCCAGGTATGCCTCCCGATCGTGAAGTGGAATTCGCAATTGAGCTAGTTCCGGGAACAACCCCGATATACAAGAGACCTTATCGGATGGACTCCAAGCAGCTGGGAGAACTCAAGGATCATTTAAGAGAATTGACGGAGAAGGGGTATGTTCGTCCTAGTTCCTCACCATGGGGAGCTCCAGTGATATCTGTGCCCAAGAAGGACGGAACCCAAAGGTTATGCGTAGACTACCGTGCCTTGAATGAAGTAACCATCAAGAATAAGTACCCATTACCCCGCATTGAAGACTTGTTTGATCAGTTGAGGGGAGCTTGTGCGTTCTCGAAAATTGATCTCAGGTCAGGATACCACCAACTTAAGATAAGGCAATCTGATATTCCCAAGACAGCTTTCGTATCTCAGTACGGACTGTATGAATACACTGTTATGCCTTTCGGGCTAACTAATGCCCGGCATACTTCATGTATCTCATGAACAAGGTATTCATGGAATATCTGGACAAATTTGTGGTGGTTTTCATAGATGACATTCTCGTCTTCTCCAAAGATGAAGAAGAACATGAGAAACATCTAAGGTTGGTGTTGCAGAGGCTGAGGGAACACCAACTATATGCCAAGTTGAGCAAGTGTGAGTTTTGGCTGAAGAGAGTTCCCTTCTTAGGACATATAATCTCGGAAGGAGGAATCTCCATAGATCCCGCCAAAATCAAGGATATACAGAAGTGGAAGACCCCTGAAAATGTCAGGGAAGTTCCAAGCTTCTTGGGATTGGCAGGATACTATCGACGGTTTATTGAGGGATTCTCTAAAATCTCGAGACCCCTCACCAAACTGTTGGAGAAGGGAATCACATTCACATGGACGCCACAGTGAGAGACGAGTTTCAGGAGTTAAAGAAAAGATTGACAACAACCCCAGTGCTGGTTATGCCAGATATGCAAAAGAACTTTACGGTGTACTGCGATGCCTCTGGAAACAGGTTGGGATGTGTTCTCATGCAAGAAGGGCATGTCGTGGCTTATGCATCCCGACAGCTTCGGAAGCACGAGAAGAACTATCCTACACATGACCTAGAACTATCCGTAGTGGTACACGCATTGAAAATTTGGTGACACTATTTGATGGGGAAGAGGACAGAGATATATACGGATCATAAGAGTTTGAAGTACATTTTCACACAGCCAGATCTCAACCTCAGACAAAGGATATGGTTAGAGCTAATCAATGACTTTGATGTGGGCATCAACTATCATCCTGGGAAAGCAAACGTCGTGGCCGATGCTTTAAGTCGGAAAGTGCAGGTCAATAAGTTGAGCTTGAAGGACATGCCTGCAGAATTGAAGGACGAGATTATAAGGCTCAATCTATGCCTTGTGAATAATGGTGAAGCCATCGCCATGGAAGTGGACTCCACACTAGAGCAGGACATACGCGATGGTCAAAAGGATGACGAGAAGATAAAAGAAATCAGGCAACTCATCAAGGAAAATAAAGCCCCTGGTTTCAGAGAGGATGAACAGGGAACGGTGTGGCACGGGAAAAGAATCTGTGTGCCAGAAGTAAAGGAGATACGTGAATTGATTTTGAAGGAGGCTCACGATTCTGACTACTCCATTCATCCTGGGAGTACGAAGATGTACCAGGACCTCAAGAGCAGGTATTGGTGGTATGGTATGAAGCGAGATGTCGCGGAACATGTTGACCTATGTGACACATGTCAGTTGGTGAAAGCAGAACATCAATGACCCGCGGGATTATTGCAACCACTCAAAGTGCC
This sequence comes from Neostapfia colusana, assembly GCA_030760725.1. NCBI lineage: Eukaryota > Viridiplantae > Streptophyta > Magnoliopsida > Poales > Poaceae > Neostapfia > Neostapfia colusana. The sequence goes on along the minus strand of JASWHV010000013.1, from coordinate 70,230,239 downwards.
TGAATGGAAATGGGAAGAAATCGGTATGGATTTCATAGTGGGATTGCCTAGGACCCAATCCGGATATGATTCAATATGGGTCATCATCGACAGGCTAACCAAGGTAGCTCACATCATCCCCGTGAAGGAAAGCTACAGCGGATCCAAATTGGCGGAGTTGTACATGTCAAGGATCGTGTGTTACCATGGGGTGCCGAAGAAGATAGTGTCGGATCGAGGAACACAGTTCACCTCGAGGTTCTGGCAGAAGTTGCACGAAACTATCAGAACCCACCTGAACTTTAGTTCTGCCTATCATCCCCAAACTGATGGGCAGACGGAAAGAACGAATCAGATTCTTGAGGATATGCTGAGAGCATGTGCACTCAAAAACAATCGGAGTTGGGACAAGAACTTACCGTATGAGGAATTCTCCTATAACAACAGCTATTAGGCTAGTATGAAGATGTCACCGTTCGAAGCTTTGTATGGGAGGAAGTGCAGAACTCCCCTATTTTGGAACCAAACAGGGGAAAGTAAAGTGTTTGGTCCCGAGGTACTACAAGAAGCTGAGGGGGCCCGACCTCCATCAAGGGGTCGTGCCGCCTTGCCCGAGGAATCGCATTGGTTGGTGCCGTGTTATGCGGCACCCAACAGCACACATATAAGGAACACAGTATTACATAAACCAAAGCGGGAGCTTACAACTGTTCTTTGTAAATAATTTACATAAAATAGCTACAGCGGAAGTCTATAAACGGCTCACGATGAATATCTAAGAAGCACTCGAGAAGAGATCCAGCCCGCGGACTCCTCTCGCTAGCAACACAAAGATATGGCAGCGGCTAGGTTCTCCAAGGGTGACATGACTCGGAAGTTTCCGAGTCTCACCGACAACCTTCTGTATAGCGTCGATGTTTACCTGCAAAACCACTTATATAGCAAGAGTGAGCACAAAGGCTCAGCAAGACTTAACCGTCTCTCCTAAAGCATGGAACTCTATATGAAAGTAACCTAGGACCTAAGCCTGTCCTTTGCGAAAAGACTCGCCTACGAGTTCATCCTTAACTTTCAGATTTTAACCATAATAGTAGTGACCTTGCGCCCAGCAACATTGGAACTCCACAATCAAACAAGAAACGCTTCATTCCAATGTTACTTGTCCCAAGGTGAAAAATAACTTTAGTTTGCTCTATCCCTACTTCAACAATGGTTTTCATGCAATTAGCATAACAGCATTTAAAACTTTGGCAAACTATTCCCACACAACTTGATTACTACGTCACAGCGCAGTGAGCAAGCGGTACTCATAACCGCGAGGGATGGTGATTCGAATCAAACACTACCCGGATAACTCGACACATACGCCCGCCTCTGAAGACCCAACTCTGGCGTCGTTTATTACGTCGAATGTGGCAACCTTTCTCAGGACACTAAACTGTAGAACCGGTCGCGCCGTCTCGGGCTCATAGGTCTAACGAGACGATGTGGTATGCCTCTACAATCCAGTGTACCCGGTACATCGGTTTCCTGGTTCCCATATATCAGTAACCATCCGGTACACAACTCAATACTTGCTCCCAGGGCCGCATACGCTTCGGTCCTTGACCGGCACGGGCAGAGCTACTCGACCAAGACCTCGTCTTGTCGCTGTCTAACCCCTCTGCCCGGTCTCATCTTTAGAAATGTAAACTTTAGTTTGCTACCTTTTCCAACCCCACTTATGTGGTCCTGGAACAAAGCTCGCGAGTAGATTCCAACTACTCGTCTTCTACCGGCTGTCCTAGCCTATTTAGCACGGCCTTATTCTACAGCGATGACACACTTCTACCCTTGACCTCAGGGTTCATGTTTGGTTATGCAAGTGGAGTATCAAACATCCTGGACCTAATGCACATACAAACCTCGACCAATAGTAATGAACAAAGGAAAAATTTTAAAAACAACTTAAGTGCAAACCGGGGCTTGCCTTGGTTTTGAAGGTGTCTAAAGTCAGATAAGATGAAGTTAGTTGCTGATGATGACTTGAAACTTAATCCCTGCCTTCTTGCCCCTTGATCAAATCTTCACTTATCCACGTTTAAGCACTACACGTTATGAACATGCACATCTTTAATTGTAAAACTTTTTGCTAACAAATGCTACAGACAAATTTAAAACTGGAACTTTGTTTAAGAATTTAAAATGACACTGGGGTGGTGGTTTGGATGTGTGTCTAAGCATTATCCTCAAGTGAGAAGTGAGGTTCATCACTTGGGTGGGGAGATCAACTAATGGTTGAACAGAACACTAATGATCCAGGACTCCAATGGAGCTGGGAATTTTCTTGGAAGTTCCTTGTCACAAGAAAGTTCTCTGGACCAAAATTCAGAACATTTCACTAAGTGGATCACCCAGAACAATTCCCTAAGCATTGAAGCATAAAGGAATTAATCCTGATTAAACTTGCACTTTCATGCAAATCTATGTGAAATATAATTTCATACATAGCTCAGGGAGTATGCATGAATATTCCTAGGATTTTTGGAGCTAAGGAATGACTAGAATTGAATTTCCATGTTTTGGAAATTTCCTGAAAATGTTTCTGTATTCATTTGAATACAGAAATTTAAAGCAGAATTACCCTAACTAAATCAACTCCAAATGAGTTGAAACTTTTACAGGAGTCTCCTAATATCCTACATAATATTCTGGCAAAATTTGGGAAATTTTGGATGAACCAAATTCCCTCTAAAATTCTTTTGCTGAAAAGCTTTAAAGAATTCTCCAGAATTTCCTATTGGTTTTCATGCAAATGGGGTTGCATACATGGATAGAGTTTTTCATACTGAATCCAACCCAATTTGAATCACTAAATTTGGAGCTCCCTAGCAAAAGTTATGGATTTCTAAACTTTGTTTGAAATCTGGAATTAATTTCTTACAGACAATCTAACTGGACCCACGGATTAAAAGGGCAGCCAATAGAATTTGAGGACACACGGGTCTACACAGTTATCCGCCCGTAGCCACAAACGATCAGCAGCCACAGGGGATCCTGTTTAAATTCTCGGCGGCTGACAGGTGGGACCACCACCTTCTTCAACCTCCCGCTCCCCCTCTTTCCCGCGCCCGCGCTCCCTCGCCGGCAGGAACATCCCCCACCCGGTCCCCCTGTTCCCCGGTCGTCTCCCGGCCCGAAGTCTGCCGCCTGGGGGTTTTTGAGGGCGGGAAAGCCATTCCCGGGGTTTGCGTGGGCTGTAGAGGACCGCAAGGGGTCAGGCGACGGGCAGCGGCCTCGGCCCTTGTCCGGCGACGTCGGACGGCCTCCCTACTGATCCAAATCCGCGGATTTCTTGCTCCAGAGCACCAGTGACTCATGGCCGAGGTCGTCATGCAAGCAACCGAGCTCGGAAACGCCCCCAACTACCAAGTCATCGTTCGCCCTAGCTTAAAAACGGGTGTCCGACGCAAAAACTCAAAGAACATCGTCGATACTCTATTATTCTTTCGGATTTTTGGTGTCAGTGACTCACAAGGTGGTCTCTAACCCATCCCATGATCAGCATGAGCCAAGAATAGCTGTTGATCACGAATTTTGGGAAATCCCCCAACCACGGCTTATGGACACCTCGTCGGTTTTTCTAGAAATTCCTGGGCTACCGTGGATGGATTGCTTAGGGTTTTTGGCAGCGTGAAGAGAAGAGAGTGGCGCACCTATTCACTGTTCAAACCGTGGTGTGACACGGCCTGTACCGCCAGGGCGTCGAGGAGGCGCGGCGGCGGCTTGAACCGAAGCTTCACGGCAAGTTCTTGTTGTGTACCGCGCACAAGGGCCGGTGGGATGGGTTTGGTAGCTCGAGGATGATCAGTGGGTTCTTGCGCATGTCTCCATGAGCTCAGATGGCCGTGCGAAGGATGAGCAGCGCCGAGCGAGGATCGGCGCTGAGTTTGGTCGAGCGGCGGCTCTCGGTGTTCGGCGCGGGACTAATAGGCCCGAGTGGGGGGTCGGCTGGGGCAAGAGATCATGCCGAGACATAATGACCGACTCAAGGAGGTCGCCAGCGCGAGGGGGGGTGAGGCGGTGGCCTCGGTGGCGCCCCGGTGTCGTTCGGGGGAAAGCCTCGGCCGCTCGGTAGAAACAGGAAGTTTTCTTCGAGGTTAAGTTTAAAGATTACTATGACATGTGGGGCCCACCGCCTTTCTTATCCCCAAAGCTTTCACAAAGACCTCCAACTCTTGGCACATGGCAAATTCAGCTATGAAGAGCTCAAATTCAAAGGCCAATTGGAAATTTGGAAATTTTTACTTCAGTTTCAAATTTGAATTCAAATTTCAATGACAATTCAAAAGTAGCTTTGATACACATATCAAGGCACCTCCAAATTTGCTCAAAATTTGCCTTCTCCATAATTTGAACCTGGGGAGTTTGAATATGCCCTCTGATCTATGAGTTGGTCATTGCAAATACAACTTTTTAAACCTCAGTTTGCATTTTCCTCTTTGGAGATGACCCCTCCTCTTTTGGAAGCGACCCTCTTAATTCAAACTGAATTCAAAGTTTTTATCGCTCATGCCAACACTTTCATGAGTAAACAAAAGTTTTTGTAAGTCCCATTTCTTGCATATAAACTCAACTTTATTCATAGCTCAAGTTTTCTATTCACAAGTTTTGGGACTTTTACATTCCTCCCCCCTTAAAAAGAATCTCGTCCCGAGATTCATGATTAAGGACAAGGTGGAGAGGACAGTTACTCAACATACGCCTCTAACAACTCCGGATGATTGCGTTGCAAATATTCCTCGCTTTCCCATGTAGCTTCGTCGGACCTGTGATTTTCCCATAGCACTTTGAAAAATCGCAGTGTCCGATTCCTGGTTTCGCGAGTCTTTTCATCAATTATCCGGGTTGGTCGCTCAACATATGTGAGGTCCGGCTTCAAATTTTCTATGTCTCCCGTGATAATCTCCGTTGGAACTTTTAAACACTTCCGCAACTGAGATATGTGGAAGACGTTATGTACTCCGGCTAAGGTTGCCGGCAACTCCAAACGGTATGCTACGGTTCCACATCTTTCAATGATGACGAAGGGACCGATAAAACGCGGAGCTAATTTTCCTTTCACTCCGAATCGGTGAATGCCCTTCATAGGAGATACGCGGAGGTATACGTGGTCCCCAACATGGAAATCCAGAGGACGACGTCTCTTATCCGCATAGCTCTTTTGTCTGGACTGAGCGGCTTTAAGATTTGCTTGAATAAGCCGTACCCGCTCTTCCGCTTCATTTACGAGATCAATCCCGTAAATAACTCTCTCGCCGGCTTCACACCAGTTCAAGGGTGTGCGGCACTTCCGGCCGTAGAGAGCTTCATAAGGCGCCATTTTGATACTTGATTGATACCCGTTGTTATAAGAGAACTCCGCCAATGGTAAGTGATCATCCCAGCTCTTACCGTGATGAATGGCACATGCTCTCAGCATATCTTCAAGTATTTGATTCACCCTCTCAGTTTGCCCATCGGTTTGAGGGTGATACGCGGAGCTTCGAATCAATTTAGTTCCCAAGGATGTGTGCAGCTGTTCCCAGAAGCGGGATACGAACAGCGATCCTCTGTCGGACACAATGGTACGGGGAACCCCATACAAGCAAAAGATTCGTGCTATGTACAACTCCGCATACTTTTTGGCGCTGTATTTGGTACGCACCGGAATGAAGCGTGCTGATTTGGTTAACCGATCCATGATTACCCAAATCGAATCATGCTTATTAGCCGTGAGAGGTAGTCCAACGATGAAGTCCATACTAATATCCTCCCACTTCCATGCCGGAACGCTTAACGGTTGTAAGGTTCCCGCTTTCTTCATGTGGTCGGCTTTAACTCGCCGGCACGTATCACATTCTGATACGTATTTAGCAACTTCTCTCCTCATCCGGGTCCACCAGAATTTAGTCCTCAATTCTTGGTACATCTTGTTGCTGCCCGAATGAATAGAAAATTTGGATAAGTGAGCCTCATCCAAAATTTTCTTCCGCAGCCTCATATCACGGGGTACGACTATCCGGTCCTTGAACCATAGAGTGTCTTCATCATCTAACCGGAAACATTTCATTTCCCCGTTCTTCAATCTCCTTCTGATATGAGCCATGCCCTTGTCTTTCTTTTGAGCTGCCATAACCTCCTCTTTTATTGTGGGTATGAGGGCTAGGTTATGTAGAGCTCCAAATGGAACCAAGTAAAGACTTGGTTCTTCCTCTTCTATCGGCGTGATGGTTAGGCTATGAATATGAGACTTTCAGCTGAGTGCATCGGCAACCACATTTGCCTTGCCCGGATGATAATGAATTTCAATCTCATAGTCCTTGATCAGCTCCAACCATCGCCGTTGCCGCATATTCAACTCCTTTTGAGTGAATATGTACTTCAAACTTTTGTGGTCGGTGTAGAGATGAACCGGATTTCCCATTAGGTAATGTCTCCACATCTTCAAAGCTAGTACCACGGCAGCAAGCTCGAGATCATGAGTTGGATAATGTTTCTCATGATTCCGTAATTGCCGTGATCCATATGCGACCACACGTCCTCCTTGCACGAGTACACAACCAAGCCCGATGCCGGATGCATCACAATAAACATCAAAAGGCTTGGTTGTATCCGGTTGAGCTAGAACCGGGGCTGTTGTGAGGTGTTTTACCAACGCTTGAAAAGCTTCCTCACATGGCTTGCTCCAATCATATTTGATGCCCTTCTTCAGTAGCTCCGTCATAGGTTTGGATATTTTTGAGAAGCTCGGGATGAACCTCCGATAATATCCAGCCAAACCCAAGAAGCTACGAACTTCATGGACTGATGTTGGAGACTTCCACTTCAGCACTTGTTCAATCTTGCTTGGATCAACAGAAATGCCTTCTGCTGAAATAATGTGCCCATGAAATGGCACTTGGTTGATCCAGAATTCACATTTACTAAACTTTGCATAAAGCTTGTGATCTCGCAGTCGTTGGAGCGCAATATGCAAATGTTTAGCGTGTTCCTCTTCAGATTTGGAATAGACCAAAATGTCGTCGATGAATACCACGACGAACTGATCCAGCTCCGGCATGAACACCGAGTTCATAAGGTACATAAAGTGGGCTGGATCATTGGTCAACCCAAATGACATGACAAGATATTCATAGAGCCCATATCTTATCGAGAATGCTGTTTTCGGGACATCTTCCGCGTGAATCTTGATTTGATGATATCCCGACCTTAAGTCCATCTTGGAGAAGACTTTAGCACCTACAAGTTGATCAAAGAGGATATCAATTCTTGGTAGTGGATACTTGTTCTTTATGGTCGCAGCATTTAAAGGACGATAATCGACGCATAGCCTCAGCGTCTCATCCTTCTTCTTCACAAACAAAGCTGAGCAACCCCATGGTGATGAACTTGGACGAATAAACCCCTTGTCCATCAGATCTTTGAGTTGCTCCTTCAGCTCGGCTAATAAATTCGGAGCCATTTTGTATGGCCTCCGAGAGATCGGCGTGGTTCCCGGTATTAACTCTATTTTGAACTCCACCTCGCGCTCAGGTGGTAGGCCTGGAAGATCTTCGGGAAACACGCCCGGATATTCACGGACTACCGGAATGTCTTCTAACTTGCACGCCTCGGCATTACATACTTCTGGGTCTTTAGAAATCGCTTCGCCGAGATACAAAGTTTGACGTCCGTGAAGTGGAGAGTCCAAGTGAACACTCCTGTTCTCGATGTCCAGGACAGCCTTATGGAAGGTCAACCATGATATTCCCAATATGGAATTGATTCCTTGGTCTTCGAGAATGATGAGGGTGGTAGGATAAATATTTCCACCCAAACAAAGTGGTGCTCGTGAAACGACTTCATTAGTTGATATGACTCCACCTGGCGAATGAATAAGGTAAGAACCTTTGGTGATAGTGGTGGAGATCTGATTCCGGATCACCGTTGCCCTGCTAATGAAGTTATGTGTCACACCAGAGTCGAATAAAATGACAACCGGCTTGTCATTTAAGGTGAACCTGCCGGCAAGAACAGGTCCTCCCTTGGGCAGATCATCGACTGACACATAATTGATTGTTCCCACTTTTGACATAGCTTTCCTGGGCTGCCCAAGATCACTTTTTTGGACTGGACCCGCAGACACAATTTTACTGCTCGGTTCAGTCGCTTCATTGACGTTGAGCTCGTTGTCAACATGAAGTGGGACAGCACTCGGTTCAACTGAGAAATCACCTTGTTCATCTTCAGCCTCTTGAGGGTAATAATATTCTAGTGCACCTTGTTGATACTGGGGTGCATAAGAAATATGTTGCTGCTGCGGTGGAGGTGAATAAGACCTCTGTGGAGTAGAAGAGTCGTCACACTCCCAGAATGATTGCACCTCTTGTGGAATCTCTCGACCGGAAGGTGAACGGATTACCAACCGATACTTCTGAGGTAGACGATTGTCTTCATCTTGTGATGAGTCCCTCTCCCTCTTTTCTTTGAGGTAGAGGTTGGAATAATATTCTTGAGCGATAGCACAGCTCACAAACTCATCAAAACTCTCTTGGCTAACTTGAGCCAATTCACATCGCAGCCTAGCGGTCAGCCCTCGATAAAAATGATAACCCTTCATGGCTGGTGACTTCACATAGTCAGGGACATATTGAGCTAAGCGATTGAATTCCTTCGCATACTCAATAACACTCCTGTCCCCTTGCTTCAGACTCCAGAACTCATCCAGACTGGTTTGCATTATGCCCGCAGGGATGAAACGAGCACGAAATACAGCCTGGAACTCCGCCCATGTGACACGATGTCCCGCTGGTTGAACAGCAAGGTACTCTGCCCACCATGCTCCAGCAAAGCCGTGAAGCTGTTGAGTGGAATATAGAGTCTTCGAGAATTTGTCACACCGGATCAACCCAAGCTTGGACTCAATGACACGTAACCAGTGATTTGCTTCACAATGGTCAGCCGCCTCGGAGAATACCGGCGGTTGTGTCGCCAAGAAATCCAGATACGTGCTCTGGGTTGGCATGTGATGTTGAGCTTCTCGATCTATGCCTTGTTGAACTAGAGTTTGGAGAGTTTCATTCATTTTGGCCATAATTTCAGCCAATCCGGTTGGCGATGGCTCTTGTGATGAAGTCGAGTCATTCCCACCTCGACTTGAACCTCCCATCTCCATTTGAGAATGTGTACGTACCATACTGCACGAAACAAAATTTTGAGTCAATCAAAATTCTATCTCAGTAGTAAGTAAAGATAAGTAATACATGAACATGTCATGAACTTTATGAAAGCATAACCACATTCATGTTTAAACAAATCTTATGTACACTAAGCTAATCAGCGGGACTACCCTGACCAGCTCACACAAACTCCAAATTTTACTCAAGTCATCAACAGATTCTAGACTTGAGTTCAATACCAAAGTTTTAGTAAACTTCAGTAGCTTTCCAACAAGTACTTATTTGCTCCTTAAGGATTTTTCTACAGGAAGTTATGGCTTAAAAACAGAAAGGTCCAGAGAGGTTTTTGCTACTGTCCTGGTTCTGAACAGTTTGCCTTCAACTGGACTTTTCACCCATGTAACATGTGATTATGCTCTGGAGGCCTACAAGAAAGTTGTAGAGCACTTGAAAATATTTCCAGAACTGTATCATACACCTTATTTGGGTCAAGATACTCAGAGTTATGCTCTGTTAAAGTCCAGCAAGAATTTCTGCCAGAAACAGAGCTCTCTGTTTTTGAAAACTTTGACACCTAGTTATACTCCCATTTGAATCTTAGCTCAAAATAAGGGTTCAATAACTAATATTTGTTTCAAACTTCCATTTTTAATTGTAAGTTATTCCATGAATCATTTCTTCACAGGGGAGAGGATTATATGTTTAGTACGGTGTCGATGCACCGTAAGAATCATGTCGGTACTACGTAGCCTCACCAAAGAATATCCTACGCCAGATCATACCGGCATATACGTATTATCAGTGGCACTAAGACGGTCTCTCGCACACGTGTACTACACGGGATACGTACGTGGTTAGTACCTGCAGAAGATCACTCAATAGTGGTGCAGTCAAAGGTTGTTTCATTACAGGCAGTTCCATATTTGAAAGTAAATACAAACGCCCGTATCATTGTCATACGGCCGTCCTTGAGTTAAGCCACGTCTCAAGGCACGTGATCGTGTTTCAACACCACACGACGGGGAACCCGAGTATGTCATGAACGGGTCGTCACGGTTGGGAATGTTATCAACCCAACGGATACCACCTACTGCCCTTCAGGGCACGCCGATGGCAAGCGCTGCGTATGTCCTCCTGGGCTACTTCCAGACGAACACACTATCGCGTTACTGACCACACGATGGGGTCTCCACTTACTTGCCTAATGCACGCTAGGGATCAGCGTTTCATATGAACTCAGGAACATGGAGAGTCCAAGAGTTCATATTGACGTCTCACACAAAGCTGTGAGACCTATCCCTGAACTACTTTCCTCGTCAGGGGAGCTAACCGAAATTGAACCGCTTTCGGTGGCGTTCCTTACCATTCTTACCTGAACGTAGGTGCGTCGTTACATAATGAAAATTCAGAATCAAAACACATATGTTAGTCTTGCCACTTTATGTAACTATACTACTATAGTCCTTATGTGGGCCTAATATCGTTTCCTCACCGTATCCTAAGTTTTTGTTGTAATACCATCCTCATTCCGTACGCTATTACCAATGCGGCTCTGATACCACGCTGAGGGGGCCCGACCTCCATCACGGGGTCGTGCCGCCTTGCCCGAGGAATCGCATTGGTTGGTGCCGTGTTATGCGGCACCCAACAGCACACATATAAGGAACACAGTATTACATAAACCAAAGCGGGAGCTTACAACTGTTCTTTGTAAATAATTTACATAAAATAGCTACAGCGGAAGTCTATAAACGGCTCACGATGAATATCTAAGAAGCACTCGAGAAGAGATCCAGCCCGCGGACTCCTCTCGCTAGCAACACGAAGACATGGCAGCGGCTAGGTTCTCCAAGGGTGACATGACTCGGAAGTTTCCGAGTCTCACCGGACAACCTTTTGTATAGCGTCGATGTTTACCTGCAAAACCACTTATATAGCAAGAGTGAGCACAAAGGCTCAGCAAGACTTAACCGTCTCTCATAAAGCATGGAACTCTATATGAAAGTAACCTAGGACCTAAGCCTGTCCTTTGCGAAAAGACTCGCCTACGAGTTCATCCTTAACTTTCAGATTTTAACCATAATAGTAGTGACCTTGCGCCCAGCAACATTGGAACTCCACAATCAAACAAGAAACGCTTCATTCCAATGTTACTTGTCCCAAGGTGAAAAATAACTTTAGTTTGCTCTATCCCTACTTCAACAATGGTTTTCATGCAATTAGCATAACAGCATTTAAAACTTTGGCAAACTATTCCCACACAACTTGATTACTACGTCACAGCGCAGTGAGCAAGCGATACTCATAACCGCGAGGGACGATGATTCGAATCAAACACTACCCAGATAACTCGACACATACGCCCGCCTCTGAAGACCCAACTCTGGCGTCCTTCATTACGTCGTATGTGGCAACCTTTCTCAGGCCACTAAACTGTAGAACCGGTCGCGCCGTCTCGGGCTCATAGGTCTAACGAGACGATGTGGTATGCCTCTACAATCCAGTGTACCCGGTACATCGGTTTCCTGGTTCCCATATATCAGTAAGCATCCGGTACACAACTCAATACTTGCTCCCAGGGCCGCATACGCTTCGGTCCTTGACCGACACGGGCAGAGCTACTCGACCAAGACCTCGTCTTGTCGCTGTCTAACCCCTCTGCCCGGTCTCATCTTTAGAAACGTAAACTTTAGTTTGCTACCATTTCCAACCCCACTTATGTGGTCCTGGAACAAAGCTCGCGAGTAGATTCCAACTACTCGTATTCTACCGGCTGTCCTAGCCTATTTAGCACGGCCTTATTCTACAGCGATGACACACTTCTACCCTTGACCTCAGGGTTCATGTTTGGTTATGCAAGTGGAGTATCAAACATCCTGGACCTAATGCACATACAAACCTCGACCAATAGTAGTGAACAAAGGAAAAATTTTAAAAACAACTTAAGTGCAAACCGGGGCTTGCCTTGGTTTTGCAGGTGTCTAAAGTCAGATAAGATGAAGTTAGTTGCTGATGATGACTTGAAACTTAATCCCTGCTTTCTTGCCCCTTGATCAAATCTTCACTTATCCACGTTTAAGCACTACACGTTATGAACATGCATATCTTTAATTGTAAAACTTTTTGCTAACAAATGCTACAGACAAATTTAAAACTGGAACTTTGTTTAAGAATTTAAAATGACACTGGGGTGGTGGTTTGGATGTGTGTCTAAGCATTATCCTCAAGTGAGAAGTGAGGTTCATCACTTGGGTGGGGAGATCAACTAATGGTTGAACAGAACACTAATGATCCAGGGCTCCAATGGAGCTGGGAATTTTCTTGGGAGTTCCTTGTCACAAGAAAGTTCTCTGGACCAAAATTCAGAACATTTCACTAAGTGGATCACCCAGAACAATTCCCTAAGCCTTGAAGCATAAAGGAATTAATCCTGATTAAACTTGCACTTTCATGCAAATCTAAGTGAAATATAATTTCATACATAGCTCAGGGAGTATGCATGAATATTCCTAGGATTTTTGGAGCTAAGGAATTACTAGAATTGAGTTTCCATGTTTTGGAAATTTCCTGAAAATGTTTCTGTATTCATTTGAATACAGAAACTTAAAAGCAGAATTACCCTAACTAAATCAACTCCAAATGAGTTGAAACTTTTACAGGAGTCTCCTAATATCCTACATAATATTCTGGCAAAATTTGGGAAATTTTGGATGAACCAAATTCCCTCTAAAATTCTTTTGCTGAAAAGCTTTAAAGAATTCTCCAGAATTTCCTATTGGTTTTCATGCAAATAGGGTTGCATACATGGATAGAGTTTTTCATACTGAATCCAACCCAATTTGAATCACTAAATTTGGAGCTCCCTAGCAAAAGTTATGAATTTCTAAACTTTGTTTGAAATCTGGAATTAATTTCTTACAGACAATCTAACTGGACCCACGGTTTAAAAGGGCAGCCAATAGAATTTGAGGACACACGGGTCTACACAGTTATCCGCCCGTAGCCACAAACGATCAGCAGCCACAGGGGATCCTGTTTAAATTCTCGGCGGCTGACAGGTGGGACCACCACCTTCTTCAACCTCCCGCTCCCCCTCTTTCCCGCGCCCGCGCTCCCTCGCCGGCAGGAACATCCCCCACCCGGTCCCCCTGTTCCCCGGTCGTCTCCCGGCCCGAAGTCTGCCGCCTGGGGGTTTTTGAGGGCGGGAAAGCCATTCCCGGGGTTTGCGTGGGCTGTAGAGGACCGCAAGGGGTCGGGCGACGGGCAGCGGCCTCGGCCCTTGTCCGGCGACGTCGGCCGGCCTCCCTACTGATCCAAATCCGCGAATTTCTTGCTCCAGAGAACCAGTGACTCATGGCCGAGGTCGTCATGCAAGCAACCGAGCTCGGAAACGCCCCCAACTACCAAGTCATCGTTCGCCCTAGCTTAAAAACGGGTGTCCGACGCAAAAACTCAAAGAACATCGTCGAAGCTCTATTATTCTTTTGGATTTTTGGTGTCAGTGACTCACAAGGTGGTCTCTAAACCATCCCATGATCAGCATGAGCCAAGAATAGCTGTTGATCACGAATTTTGGGAAATCCCCCAACCACGGCTTATGGACACCTCGTTGGTTTTTCTAGAAATTCCTGGGCTACCGTGGATGGATTGCTTAGGGTTTTTGGCAGCGTGAAGAGAAGAGAGTGGCGCACCTATTCGCTGTTCAAACCGTGGTGTGACACGGCCTGTACCGCCGGGGCGTCGAGGAGGCGCGGCGGCGGCTTGAACCGAAGCTTCACGGCAAGTTCTTGTTGTGTACCACGCACAAGGGCCGGTGGGATGGGTTTGGTAGCTCGAGGATGATCAGTGGATTCTTGCGCATGTCTCCATGAGCTCAGATGGCCGTGCGAAGGACGAGCAGCGCCAAGCGAGGATCGGCGCTGAGGTTTGGTCGAGCGGCGGCTCTCGGTGTTCGGTGCGGGACTAATAGGCCCGAGTGGTGGGTCGGCTGGGGCAAGAGATCACGCCGAGACGTAATGACCGACTCAAGGAGGTCGCCAGCGCGAGGGGGGGTGAGGCGGTGGCCTCGGTGGCGTCCCGGTGTCGTTCGGGGGAAAGCCTCGGCCGCTCGGTACAAACAGGAAGTTTTCTTCGAGGTTAAGTTTAAAGATTACTATGACATGTGGGGCCCACCCCCTTTCTTATCCCCAAAGCTTTCACAAAGACCTCCAACTCTTGGCAGATGGCAAATTCAGCTATGAAGAGCTCAAATTCAAAGGCCAATTGGAAATTTGGAAATTTTTACTTCAGTTTCAAATTCGAATTCAAATTTCAATTACAATTCACAAGTAGCTTTGATACACATATCAAGACACCTCCAAATTTGCTCAAAATTTGCCTTCTCCATAATTTGAACCTGGGGAGTTTGAATATGCTCTCTGATCTATGAGTTGGTCATTGCAAATACAACTTTTTAAACCTCAGTTTGCATTTTCCTCTTTGGAGATGGCCCCTCCTCTTTTGGAAGCGACCCTCTTAATTCAAACTGAATTCAAAGTTTTTATCGCTCATGCCAACACTTTCATGAGTAAACAAAAGTTTTTTGTAAGTCCCATTTCTTGCATATAAACTCAACTTTATTCATAGCTCAAGTTTTCTATTCACAAGTTTTGGGACTTTTACAGAAGCCGAGGCGAAGGTGAGGGAAATTTGCAACAACTTGAGGATAGCACAGACATGCCAAAAGAGCTATGCCGATGTACGAAGAAGAGAGCTCGTTTTCAACGTGGGAGACTATGTCTATCTCAAGGTGTCCCCTATCCGAGGACTTCATCGGTTCAAGGTGAAAGGGAAGTTGTCACCTCGATACATCGGACCCTTTCAAGTGCTGGAGAGGAAAGGAGAAGTGGCGTATCAACTAGAATTACCGGCTCGCCTATCGGATGTGCACGATGTATTCCATGTGTGACAGCTCAAGAAATGCCTGAGGACGCCTGAAGAGGTGTTACCCATGAATGAAGTGGACGTAGCTGAGGATTTGTCTTATGCCGAGCAACCATCCAAGATTTTGGAGACAATGGAACGCCTCACCAGAAATAAAAGAATCCGGATGTGCAAGGTGCAGCGGAAGCATCACTCAGAAGAGGAAGCCACCTGGGAGCGAGAAGATGAGCTTAAGGCAAAATTTCCGGAATTGTTTTCTTAGAACCACCAATCTCGAGGACGACATTTCTTTTAAGGGGGGTAGAGCTGTAACACCCCAAAATCCTGTCAAGAGGGGAATTTAAAATTTTTTGGACGTGTTGCATGTATTGCAAAAATTTAAATTCAAACTGGAATTCAATTTAAACTCAAAACAGAAAAGAAATAGAAAAAAGAAAAAAGGAAAACAGAAAAAAACCGGCCAGTGGGCCAAAACCCACCAGCCGGCCCACCCCGCCCCCGCGCCAGCCCGCAGCCGCGCGCCCGCGCTCCCTCTCGCAGACAGGTGGGACCCACCTGTCATTCCTAACCCCCGATCGTCCGAAACCCGGACTATTCCCCCGCGCGCGCGCGATCTCAACCGACCGAATTTCTTGCCGAATTCTGGTTCCGGAGGACTCCAACTCGATCTAAACAAACCCGCCTCCCTCCCCCGTCTATAAGAACCCCGGCATCGTCCCGTTTTTCCCACGCGATCCACCGTTTTTACTCCGGTGAGAACCCGAGCCCCTCCGGCGAATTCTGGCCGATCTACGCTCGGAAATTCCGATCTAACTCGCTGGTCTTGATCCACCGCCTCCGGGGAACCTCACAGGTGCATAAAACTCGGTGGTTTGAGGTTCAAACACGGCGCCGACGAGCCTCTCCGTGAATTCACCTCGGACCTCGTCGCCGACCGCGTTCCAGGACCTCCGAGCTCAAGAAAACCCCCGAGGTGAGATCCCCGACCTCCCCTCTACCTATCTATGCCATAAAATCACAGTTCTAGGAAGAATTGACGAAGATCCGAAACTCTGCGGCGAGATCGCCGCCTCCCGCCGCCGTGCGCCGCCGGGCAGCGCCGCCCGTGCTCGATCAGAGCGACGTGGCCGCTTGTGCGCGGTTTATTTTAAATCGCACGGTAGAGTTTAAATCCCCGCGTACCGGTTCGACGTTATAATCTCAGCTGTCTGTTTTAAATCGGACAGTCCACGTCAGCCCCGCGTTATAAAGACTGGAATTCTTACGCGCTACCCCCTGGGGTTCTCGGGAAATAAGAGCTAGCCCCGGAAACTTCTGATCTAGCCCCTGGAACTTCAGAAAATCATGTAAATTCATTTAAAAATCAGTTTTAGCCCCTGGACTTAATAAAAATTAGGAAAAACCCCTCTGTTATGTGTAGCTAGACCCCTGAAAATTCTTAAAATAATATTATGGACCCTGTAGTGGGGTGAGTTTAGCTTTTTGACCCTATTTGATATTAAATTTAGGAAATTGAATATGTGGTTAGTATTTAAAATTTAAAAGGTGGGACAAACATATTGTCTAATTCAAATTAAAAACTTTCCCATTTCTTAGAAAACCTTGGAGTGAGATAAAAATAGAATTTTGGCTGAAATGAATCTGTTTAATTTATTATTCACATTTATTAGTTATACGGACACATTTTTAGGTAGAGAATAATTCTGAAAATTAGAAAAAAATAAATGTAAAATAGTTTACATCAGAGGAAAAGATCAAAAATATATTATTAACTATTTTGGATTAGAACCTATTCTGTTTAGATGATGTGTCTTACTATTTTCATAATAAAGTACACATTTAGGCATAGGAAGTAAATTTGAAAATATAGCAAGCTAGGTATAAACAATTAGAAAATGATAAATGAAGATTCTAAAATCCAAAGAATTCAGTTTAGTGTTGGTAGAAGGGTGAAGACACATATGGGGTACGAAAATACCTTTCATGCATACTTGATAGCTAAAAGGTGTAGTAATTGAATATAAGGAATTTATTTAAATTGGAAACTCATATATATAGTATGCAAGCATAAATGTGAATACAAAAGTAGGAATCATATATACATGATTAAAAGTGCATGTAAGCCACAAATCAACACACATAGAGTAACCACAACACATATAATTGTGAGTGACTTTCATAAATGTGAATGTGTGGTTTGTATGAAGTGGAAATGTGAACTATGTCTTATGGATTGTTGTTTTTCTTTTGCTATGTGTGGTGGTATGATGTAGAACCTGCTCCAGAGCAAGTTCTTCCTTTCCAAGATCAGGACTACCCATTTCAAGAGCAGCACGAAGGAGGCAAGTGTCCTTGACCACTTTGATCCTATACTAGGATGTGTAGAAAGAATTATTTGCATTGTCAAATGAAATATGAAACCCATGCTAGGAAGTTTCCCTAGAATTGAATTACCTTGTTTCCTTGTAGCTTGGGTTGGGATTTATTTTATCATGTCATTTATTATTATGCATATGCTTAGCCATGCTTAGAATGGGATATTTGGGATATGAGATCATCAGTTTATTTTACCATACTCTTGAATGAGATATTGTGAGTTATGTAGAGGTAGGGATCAAGGCAAGTTGGATGTTTTGGTTGTGTGCTGGGTGCACGAGACTCGGGTTTGTGTTTAGTACTTGCCTGGATCCTAAGGACCGGTTCATGGAGCATGTAACTTGGCTTTACCGTGCCAACCACATGCTGAGATGGGGCAGCTTGGCCAATTAATTAGGTGTATCCCCGGCGTAGTATGGGTGTGTTGGATGGTGCGGGGAGTAGGTGTCAGCTGGACTACCATATGAACCGCAAGGCTCAAGAGGGGGCCACTGCAGCGGGGTTGGAGCCTCTTGTATGCTGTTAGGGGTGAAACCTCAGTGGGCCCACACTCGTCTAGAATCCCTTTGTAAAGGCTTCGTAGTGATCTCCTGGCTACACACCTGGGATGTGTGAATGTGGTTCGTAGCCACTGGCATAATGGAGGTTCTTTTAGTCCACCCGGCAACAGGGGATGAAATCACTACATGTGGGTACGGTGGTGCAAACTTTGCAGAGTCAAAACTGTCATGACAGCCGTGCTCACGGTCAAGAGCGGCTTGGACTTATTCATGATTAGAGTATGATGGCCTTGGAGGGTGTGAATGTTAAGCGGGGAGCTTAACATTGGAAATGATGTTATGGTTATTTGATTATGATGATGGGTTGGGAGATTGGGACCATTTCACCTGTGTAGTAATGTAGGTGCTTAATAAGCTAATGTGGTAGGCAATATTTGCGTAGTGCTTCAACCATGAGTTTAACCTCTCCTTGTTTTAGCCATGCATGACATAACTTTCCCACACTTGCTGAGTACCATTGGTACTCAACATTGCATATTTGTTGGTTTAAATTGCTGCTCAAGTCAAGATAATGAGGTGGTGTACAATGATCAAGACTTTGGACCCGAAGAAGGTTTCTAGGTTCATGGAGTCCCCCAGGCAACGCCTGTGACGGAGCCCACAAGAATAATTATTCCGCTGCTAGTTTATTTACTTGTGATGAACTTATTATTGTCCATCGAGACATTTGCTATGTAAGACTTATTTATATTCGACAACTGGCTTGTAATAAATGATGCTTCACTATTTGTCATCACATGTATGAGAAAATGATCCTGGCATACATGTGATATTCACTTGGTTGTTCTTCGGAAAAACCGGGTGTGACAAAGTACATAAACCCTATTTTCGTGCTTATATTCTGAATTCAGTTTGTGGATTACATGTGTATGTGTGATGAACATCCTGAGCACACATATGCATTAGCTGGTTCCGTGTTTTACGGGACCGGGCGCCACATCCGGCCTCACCGGACACGTGGCGCCTTCGGAGCTCATCCTTGCGGAAGCGGTGAGGTCCGGCCGATGGACACATGGCGCCTTCAGAGCTCAACCCTATGGAAGGGGTGAGGTCCAGCCACTGGACATGTGGCGCCTTCGGAGCTCATCCCAGCGGATGGGGTGAGGTCCGGCCGATGGACACGTGTCGCCCTCAGAGCTCGCCTTTGAGGAGAAGGGAGGCTCGGCCCCGCTGGACACGTGTCACCCTCGGAGCTCGCCTCTGAAGAGAAGAGAGGCTCGACCCTGATGGACACGTGTCGCCCTCAGAGCTCGCCTCTGAGGAGAAGGGAGGCCTGGCCCCGAGGGACACGTGGCTCCCTCGGAGCTCGCCCCTAAGGAGGAGGCGCGGCCCTTAGGTGGATTTCTCTCCTGTGCGCAGGGGTACCTGGTACTAAGGGTACCGACACAATCTCCTTCAAAAATTTTAAATTCCCGCATCAAATCAATTGGAGATAAGTTTGTTAAGATCCAAAACAAATTGAATAGGACTCTTATTTGAGCTCCAATTGGAGTATGACTCTCCCCCCCTTATAAATAGAACACAAACCCCCCCTTGACCGCAACCCCTTTCCTTTTTTCCCCCTCCCAAGTCGGCGACTTAGAGGCCCTAGCCTCCAACTCACCGAGTTAGACCCCCCCTTTGCCGGAGTTCAGTCGCCGGTGAGCCCGCCGACGAGCCCGTCACGCCTTGCAGGAAAAAAGAACTGACGGTCTGTCGCCCTAATTATCCATAGAAAAACTTCCCGCTACTTCCATCGCTATGAGGAAGGCCCTGCCAACAAGAGGAAGTGAGGTAGGTCTTCGTTACCCATCTTACAACGTCGTCGCTGTTTCTACGCATCCGTTTTCTTCGCTCCCTTCGAACAGAAACTTCTTCGTATGGACAGATCACGTTTTGATCGGTTTTTGACGGTGGAATTGATCTATATCTTGAGTCAAGATCATCACCACGTCCACACTTGATCCCTGCACCCTTGTTCATCATAAAACCCCATGAAAGCCCATTAAACACATGCAAGAACACGTACAAACTAGTCTAATAAAACAGCACCATAGGATATGCATTCATCTACACCATTGCATCTTGAGTAAAGTTTGTGCATGATGTTTGATTGCTGTAAATTTTGTATGTGCTTGGTTGTGAGTAGAAGGACAAGCTCAGGAAGCCATCTACGAAGAACTACAGCACCAAGACTTCGAGACGCTTGAGCAACAAGAGCCACGGGAGCAAGGCAATTGCCCCTTGACCATATTGATCCCATGTTTTGAAACTGTTTTATTTGCGAAAATGTGTATGCTTAAGTCAACTTGATGGGACAACCTTTTATAGGAGTTTACTAGTTTTGTTAACCATCCTTGTCGCCAGCAAAGTTGATGAGTCGGGTATGGTTGTTTTTCCTTTTTGCTTCGCTTAATCTACGGGATACAGGAAGCTGAATTAAAACATGGTTAGCTACTGCACTCATATGAATAATGATAATGAGAACTTTTTGATGATAATGAGCATGGAATCCGCGGAGATCTAGGCAATCTTGGTCCGTGGATGTTGCTGAATGAGATGGTGGTTTACTTGCCGTAGATCTAAGGACCGGTTCATGCTAGCACATGCCAGGAAAACAGTTCCACCACAAGGCCAAATATGGGTGCGGCTTAGCTGACTAATTAGGTGTCTTACTAGCTTGTTATGGACAGTGGATGGCGCGGGGAATGGGAGTCAAGAGAGGACTTCCCTGGGATCTGCATGGCACAAGAGGGGGCCCGTGGGTGGGAGAATGGTGATTCGAGCCTGCCAGTGAAACCTCAGTGAGTCCATACATCTAGTAGCCCCTTTGTAAAGGCTATTTCGTGATCTCTTGGCCATACACCGACGCTTGTGTACTGCTATAATGGAGGTTCTGCAGTCGCCGACGGGTGACAAAATCACAAACTTTTGGGTAAAGTGGTGCCACCTCTGCAGAGTGTAAAACTATCATAATAGACGTGCTTACGGTCACAAGCACCTGGCCAACTCACATGATGAGAGGGAAAACTTGGGATGGAAGTTCGGTATGGTTATGGTATGGTCATTGGGATTGGATTCCAGACTGTTTAAGTCTTGACAATGAGTTTAGTTTCGGTTATATGAATATGAGATGGTTATGAATATTTATGAGCATGAGATGAACTTGAGAAAGATTAATGGTTAGTTGAGGCTTGATAAATGGTGAATTATGATGGAGCAAGGATTCTGTTTTACTTGGATATATGTTGGGATTAAATTCACCTAGAAATAGTTGCTGTTTTCACCATGTTTATGAAATAAAATTTGCTTGCTGCAATGAGACTTTTTTATTCCATACCTTGTTGTAAGCTACACGTCATACTTTTCCCGCACTTGCTGAGTACGACATGTACTCACCCTTGCATTATCACATAAATATCAGATACAGGAGAAGAGTACTTCGAGGATCATGTGGAGTACTAGGCATGTGAACTA
Source organism: Neostapfia colusana (assembly GCA_030760725.1). Lineage (NCBI taxonomy): Eukaryota > Viridiplantae > Streptophyta > Magnoliopsida > Poales > Poaceae > Neostapfia > Neostapfia colusana. Next base: position 70,208,767 of record JASWHV010000013.1, on the reverse strand, counting down.
CCGTCAACATGCCTGTGGAGTTGAAGATGGAGCCGCTGCTATTTACTTATTTCCGCTGTCGTTTAGAGACTTCCGCTGAAAGAATAAGATAGACAATCATGACTGAGACAATTAGTCAATGTAATAAAGTACTTAAACACTATTTATTCGTGGTTATATTCTGAATTCAGTCTGTGGATTACATGTGTATGTGTGATGAACATTCTGGGCACACATGTGCATTAACTACGTTTTGTTCTCGAAACCGGGTGTCACAGTAGTTATAAAGAATACTTCCGCTGTATAATTATGTTTTGTAAAAGACTTCTTCTGTTTTTATATCAAATAAAAGTTTGTATGTTGTTCTTAATATTTTCTTATGTGATGTTGGGTGCCGTATCGCACGGCACCACCCTCTGCGATCCCGGAGTGGGTGAACCACGGGGTGGTCCTCACATTTCATGTGGGACACAAAGTTGAGTTGTTTTAGGAATGTGGCATACGTTCCTGAGGTGTTTGGAAGTCTTAAAATTGCTTCTATCTGCAAATAGAAGAGTCTTGAGCAGTTATGGAATGTTTCGATTCAGAAACTGAGTAGGGTTAGAGTCCTAGTTTGAATTGGGTTGGCCTCCGGGCTGGTTATATAAGCAAGGGAGGCCAAAGATCGTGGGCAATTAACTTTGGGCTGTTCCTCTTATGTTTTGATCAATAAAATTCGTAATTTAGAGGAGCTTTGGTGCCTTGTTTGTCCGACTTGTTTTTTTCAAGTCTTTCTCGTTGAGTTTCTGGACAGCACGACAGTACTTCGGTGTTTTGATCACAACTCTAGTTTTACAGATCCAATTGACGTGATTATTTTTGGGTTGTCTTCACAACTTGATTATCTATCATCTGTGAAAATTTCACGGTCATTGGATCTGTAGTTTCTGATCTACACGAGTTTCTTTGCAGTGCTGCAGATCTGGTTTTTACACGAGTAGAACAGATTGACCCTTGTTTGATCTTTCGATCATAACTGAGTTTTTTTGGATTTCCGTGATTCTTGTTGTAGTGTTTTCGTGACTTGATTCTCTACAATATATACCACTTTTGTCATGGTTGAACATGTTTAGATCAGTCGCATACACGGTTTCTTTAACCGATCGATTTTCTGCCGAGGGGGTTTTTGCTGCTTCCGCTAAAAAGTTTAATTCTACCAATCACCCCCTCTGGAAGCTTTTCACGTGCTCTTCGATCCTACACCCTCTCTGTTGCCCATGAGCTCACAGCGCACCGGTGCCACACCCCCGCCTGAGGCCTCAGGCGCCACCTCCTGTTCTCAGTCGGGTTGCTTCACTCTTATCCATCCCAGGTACGAGCACAACCTCTGTTTGTTCTCTCTCGCTCACTCGGCTCTCTGTTTCCCTCCCAAGAAGAACAGCCGGACGGTCTCGGTTTCTCCCAATCACACCATAGCAAACCGAGCTCGGTTGCTTGAGCTTTACACAGCAAAAGGCATCACCAATACGTGCTCTAGTCATCCACCATCCCTACTCCTTCGGTCTCTGCCTGTTGGAACTCGAAATTTCCGGAGTTGTAGCTGTGCTGCAGTGAACACTGAAGGTTTCCACTTTCGGTCACCGTGGGCAGCCCAAACCGAGGAAGATCAAGCTCAAGTGAGGTACTCCCTCAGTGCAGCCGTGAACTGAGCTGCTCACCCCCAAAACTCAGCCCAAGCCGTGAATCCTCGGAAGAAAATTTGGAAATTTCCCCCGGGTGGCGCAACTCGACCCCGAGGTAAAGATTTGCAAAATTCGTTGTTAATTCGTGTTGTTAAGGCTTCAAACTTTGCACAAAGCGTCCTCACTACCTAGCACACATCATCCCTCGATTCTAGGCCAGGAAATGAAGTGTATAGCAAGAAAATCGATGTTTTGTCCATGGTGCACCGCCGGACCACGTCGGGCGCACGGTGCCGATGGGTTTGGGGCGCACTACTGGCCGTTTAGACTCCATGTCCATGTTCTACACATTCCCCTTGTGCTTTAGAGCCTGAGAGCCAATTGCTTGGTGAAGAAATGAGCCGCTGCAACCTCTCCCAAAGCTCACCGGAAAATAGTGCGCACCGGTTACAGCCCTTGCTAGGGTTCCGGTGAGGTTGCGGCGGCTCATTTCTTCGCCAAACGATTGGCTCTCGGGATCTTGAGCACCAGGGGAACGTGTAGAACATGGATATGGAGTCTAAACGGCTAGTGGAGCACTCCAAACCCAACGGCACTGTGCGCCCGACGTAGTCCGGCGGTGCGCCATGGATAAAACATGGATTTTCTTGCTCTACACTTCATTTCCCGGCCTCGGGCTCGAGTTGCGCCGCCCGGGGGAAATTTTCCAAATTCTCCTCCGAGGAGTCATGGCTTGGGCTGAGTTTTGGGGGTGAGCAGCTCAGTTCACGGGTGCACCGAGGGAGTTGCTCACTTGAGCTTGATCTTCCTCGGTTCGGGCTGTCCACAGTGACCGAAAGTGGAAACCTTCGGTGTTCACTGCGGCACAGCTATAACTTCGGAAATTTCATGTTCCAACGGGCAGAGATCGAAGGAGTAGGGATGGTGGATGGCTAGAGCACGTATCGGTGATGCTTTTTTCTGTGTAAAGATCGAGCAAACGAGCTCGGTTTGCTATGGCGTGATTGGGAGAAACCGAGAACGGCCGGCTGCTCTTCTAGGGAGGGAAATAGAGATCCGAGTGAGCGAGAGAGAACAGACAGAGATTGTGCTCGTACCTGGGATGGATAGGAGCGAAGCAACCCGGCTGAGAGCAGGAGGTGGCAGCTGAGGCCTCGGGTGGGGGTGTGGCGCCGGCGCGCTGTGAGCTCGTGGGCGACAGAGAGGGAAAACTGAGTCAGTTGTGAAGAGTGTGTGGCTGACAGATGGGTCCCACCCCCCTCATTTCTTGATCAATTTTTTCACTGATATTTTCCCCACAGCTACTCACAGTAAAAGCCATACTTCCACACCAAGTCATGTTTCGAATTTTTGTAATTCAAGTGGACTTAATTCTGGTGTGGGATTTGAAATGTATTTGGCTCTTTGAATTTGAATTGGGATTTGAATCTTCCCTTTGTATTGTCCCAAAAGCATAGCAAACCAACTCGATTATTTCTGAATTTTGGCATGGCTTCTAATTCAAATGTGGAGAACACAGTTGTGGAACCAAATTTGCAAATTGAGGAAGTTGGGATTTGAAACTGAAATTTAAATTCAGATTCGAGGGCTTCCTCTTTTAATCCCAAACAAATATTAGAACCCCTCCAAAAGAGCTGAAACTTGGGAGATTGAATATTTGACATATGAAGACCCAAGTTATGAATTTAGATCTCCAAGTTAGAAGTTTTTTTGGGAGGTTTGAATCATCACTTTGAACTCCCACCATTATAATTCAAAGTTTAAGTTCCCCTCATTTTTCCTAAGTGTAAACATGCTGAATTTATTGCTACCACTTTTGGGGATTTTACATCCCTCCCCCCTTAAAAAGAATCTCGTCCTGAGATTCCAAAATTAAAGCAAAGTGGGGAAACTTTACTGGGTATACGATGATAGCAAGTCCGGATAATTTGCTCATAGATAGTCCTCGCTTTCCCATGTCACCTCATCAACAGTGTGGTTACTCCACAAGACCTTGTAAAACCATAAGGTCTGGTTTCTTGTGGTGCGAGTCTTTTCATCGATAATCCGGATCGGATACTCGGAGCACGTGAGGTCCGGTTGAAGAACTTCTATGTCTTCAGTGTGGATTTCAGTCGAGGGTTTGAGGCACTTCCTCAGCTGAGATATGTGGAAGAAGTTGTGAATTCCTGCGAGCGACGCCGGTAACTCCAAATGATAGGCCACGGGTCCACATTTTTCAATGACGGCAAACGGACCAATGAATTGCAGCGCAAGTTTGCCCTTCACTCCGAAACAATGAACTCCCTTCATTGGAGACACACGGACATAAACATGGTCCCCGATGTCGAAGTGGACAGGACGGCGTCTTTTATCCGCATAACTCTTCTGACGAGATTGAGCAGCGTTGAGATTGGCTTGTATTACTCGCACTGGATCTTCAGCCTCATTCACAAGTTCAATGCCGTATATCACTCGTTCGCCGGACTCACACCAGTTGAGTGGTGTGCGACATTTCGGGCCGTAGAGAGCTTCATATGGCGCCATCTTTATGCTAGCTTGATAGCCATTGTCATATGAAAACTCTACCAACGGCAAGTGATCGTCCCAGTTTTTACCGTGGTGGATGGAACAAGCACGTAGCATGTCTTCAAGCACTTGATTCACCCATTCAGTTTGACCATCTGTCTGCGGGTGATACGCAGAACATCGGATCAGTTTGGCCCCCAATGACGCGTGCAGCTGTTCCCAAAATTGAGCGACGAACAACGCACCATGATCTGAAATAACAGAGCGGGGAACACCGTGCAAGCACAAGATCCTTGCAATATACAGCTCCGCGCATTTCTTGGCCACGTAACCCGTATGTACGGGAATAAAATGTGCCGACTTGGTTAGTCGATCGACTATCACCCAAATCGAATCATGGTTGTGGGAGGTGAGAGGTAACCCGACTATGAAGTCCATGCTGATATCCTCCCACTTCCACGCCAGAATGTCCAAGGGTTACAGCTGTCCGTCTTTACTCATATGGTCGGCATTCACCCGCCGACACGTATCGCATCCGGATACGTATTTCGCGATTTCTCTTTTCATCCATGTCCACCAAAACCTGGTTTTCAGATCTTGGTACATCTTTTTTCTGCCCGGATCAATAGAATACTTGGACAAATGAGCTTCGTCCAAGATTTTCTTCCGAAGCTTCATGTCACGGGGTACCGCTACACGGTCTTTGAACCATAGAGTACCGTGTTCATCCCTTCGGAAGCATTTCATTTCGCCATTCTTCATTCTTCTCCGAATGTGCGACATTCCCAGGTCTTCCTTCTGAGCTTCAATAATCTCCTCTCGTATGGTAGGGACGAGAGCAAGATCATATAATGCCCCATATGGAACCATGTATAGACTCGGCTCCTCCTCTTCACGTGGAGTGATGGACAGATTGTTGACATGAGATTTGCGGCTTAAGGCGTCGGCAACCCCGTTTGCCTTACTGGGATGGTAGTGAATCTTTATCTCATAGTCTTTGATCAGCTCTAGCCATCTCGGCTGCCACATATTCAACTCGTTTTGAGTGAATATATATTTTGGACTCTTGTGGTCGGTGTAGAGGTGCACTAAGTTTCCAAGTAAATAGTGCCTCAACATTTTCAATGCCAACACCACGGCAGGGAGCTCAATATCATAAGTCGGATAGTGCTTCTCATGGTTACGAAGTTGACGTGAACCATAGGTGACCACTCTTACTCCTTGCATCAACACACAGCAAGCCCGATACTGCACGCATCACAGTATACGTCGAAGGGCTTGGTCATATCCGGTTGAGCTAGCACCGGGGATGTTGTAAGATGCTTCACGAATGCTTGGAAAGCTCCTTCACATGCTGAGCTCCAAACATACTTGATGTAACACCCTCAAATTCATTCCCATGCATTGCATACATTTTTCATGTAGATAAACATTATAAAAGAAGTAGAAATGGAGAAAGAACTATAGAAATGGAGAAAGAACTATAGAAATGGAGAAAGAACCATATAAATGGAGAAAAGAACCATAGAAATGGAGAAAGGACCATAGAAATGGAGGAAGGACCATAGAAATGGAGAAAGAACCATAGAAATGGAGGAAGGAACCATAGAAATGGAGGAAAAACCACAGAAATGGATAAGGTAATATAGAAATGAAGAATCGGGCATAGAAATGGAGAAGGGCAATGCAGAAATGGAGAATGGGACATAGAAATGGAGAGGGGAATGTAGAAATGGAGCAAGTGACATAGAAATGGTGAGGAATGGGAAAAATATAGCTGAAATAAGCCATTACCAAATTTCCCCCAAAATTTCCAAATTCCCCAATTCCCAAAAAGGGGAATTTTCCCCTCATTTTGGGGATAAAATCCTCAAGGCTGCCGCACCACAAGAGATAAGTTTGTTAAGATCCAAAAAAATTGAATAGGACTCTTATTTGAGCTCCTATTGGAGTAGGACTCTCCTTGTCCCCCTTATAAATATAACCCCCACCCCCTTGGCCGACCCCTCTCTCTTTTGGTCGTCCCCCCTGCTGCCAAGCCCCCTTCCTTGCTGCGAAGTCGCCAAGTTCCCCCCCTTGCCGGGATTTGGCCTCCATCGAGCCCCGCCGTCACTGGAGAAGAAGCCCAACGATCTGTCCTACCAAAATTTTCCATAGAAAAATTCCCCACTGCTGCCATTGCTAGGAGGAAGGCCCTTCCACCAAAAGGAAGTGAGGTAGGTCCCAATTACCCATCTTACAACGTCGCCGCTGTTTCTACGCATCCGTTTTCTTCGCCCCCTTTGAGCAGAAACTTTTACGTGTGGACGGATCGTGTTTTGATCGATTTTTGACGGTGGAATTAATCTAGATCTTGTGTCAAGATCATCACCACGTCCACACTTGATCCCTACACCATTGTTCATCATAAAACCCCATGAAAGCCCATTAACACATGCAAGAACAGGTACAAACTGGTTCTATAAAACTGCACTCTATGATTTGCATTCATCTACCGATTGCATCTTGAGTAAAGTTTGTGCATGATGATTGATTGCTGTAAATTTTGTATGTGCGTGATCGTGAGTAGAAGAACAAGCTCAAGAGGCCATCTACGAGGAACTTTAGCACCAAGACTTCGAGACGCTCGAACAACAAGAAGCACGGGAGCAAGGCAAGTGCCCCTTGACCATATTGATCCCATGTTTTGAAACTGTTTTGTTTGCGAAAACTAATATGCTTGATTCAACTTGATGGGATACCCTTTTATAGGAGTTTACTAGTTTTGTTAACCATCCTTGTCGCCGGGAATATTGATTAGTCGGGTATGGTCGTTTTTCCTTTTTACTTCGCTTAACATATGGGATACGGGAAGCTGAAATAAAACATGTCTAGCTACTGCACTCATATGAATAATGATGATGATAACTTGATGATGTTAATGAGCATGGAATTGGGGATATCTAGGCAAGCTTTGTTCGTGGATGTTGCTGAATGAGATGGTAGTTTACTTGCCATAGATCTAAGGACCGGTTCATGCCAGCACATGCCAGGAAAACAGTGCCACCACAAGGCCAAATATGGGTGCGGCTTAGCTGACTAATTAGGTGTGTTGCTAGCTTGTTATGGACCATGGACGGTGCGGGGAATGGGAGTCGAGGAGGACTGCCCTTGGAACTGCATGGCACAAGAGGGGGGTCGTGGGTGGGAGAATGGTGATTCGTGCCTGCCGGTGAAACCTCATTGACTCCATACATCTAGTACCCCTTTTGTAAAGGCTATTTTGTGATCTCTTGGCCGTACACCAGCGGTTGTGTTCTGGTATAATGGAGGTTCTGCAGTTGCCGACGGGTGACGAAATCATGAACTTGTGGGTAAAGTGGTGCCACCTCTGCATAGTGTAAAACTATCATGATAGCCGTGCTTCCGGTCACAAGCACCTGGCCAACTCACATTATTAGAGGGAAAACTTGGGATGGTTATTCGGTATGGTTATGGTATGGTCATTGGGATTGGCTTTGGGACTGTTTTGAGTCATGACATTGAGTTAGGTTTCAGTTATATGAATATGAGATGGTTATGAATATTTATGAGCATGAGATGAACTTAAGAAAGATTAATGGCTGATTGAGACTTGATAAATGGTGAATTATGGAAAAGGGATAATGATGAAAGAATGTTGCTGATTACTTGGTTATATTGGGATTAAATTCATCTAGACTTAGTTGCTGTTTTTATCATGTTTGTGAAATAAAATTTGCTTGCTGCAATGAGCCTTTTTATTCCATACCTTGTTATAAGCTACATGTCATACTTTTCCTGCACTTGCTGAGTATGACATGTACTCACCTTTGCATCATCACATAAACATCAGCAACAGGAGAAGAGTACTTCGAGGACCATGTGGAGTACTAGGCGTGCGAACTACCGTCAACATGCCTGTGGAGTCGAAGATGGAGTCTGCTGTCTTTAGTCACTTTCTGCTGTCGTTTAGAGTCTTCCGCTGCAAGAATAAGATAGACATTCATGAGTGAGACATTGAGTCATTGTAATAAAGTACTTAAACCCTATTTAATCGTGGTTATATTCTGAATTCAGTTTGTGGATTACATGTGTATGTGTGATGAACATCCTGGGCACACATATGCATTCACTTGGTTCTATTTTCGGAACCGGGTGTCACAGATTGGCACCAGAGCCACGTTGACCGTAGGACGCAAGCCTAGGTAGAATGGACACTCTAAAACACATAGGAACACCCCTCTAAACTTCTATTTTCGAAAATTGCTTGCTACTGCACTTTACGTGTCAATTCAGCCACTGCAAAGTGCTATTTTCAGCCACCCTTTTCTTCTTTCCTTGTGGGCAGCAACACTTTTGTTTGCTTGCTTCGTAGCTTCTGAAGTTTTGGAGTTATCTCTTCCTTCTCTAAAGCTTCTCATGTCTTATTTAAATATGCCGGTGATTAGGAGCACAGCACGCATAAGGACTCATCCACCACCACGTGGGAGTGCACTTAATCCCATTGAGGTGTCCGATGGACCATATTGGGAGGAAGTGAAGAAGGAACCTCATGATGAAGAGGAAGTGAACAGCTCTATGCATTAGGAAGAGGACCCTAAAGAGGTGGAACCATTCAAAGACGATATGGAGGATGATCCACAAGAACGGCATTGGTACGCACCTCAGGAGGAGTTTCATGCGGGCTTACACCCCATGGAGCCTCATGAAGCTATGTCGGGAGGACTAGAACCCAAGGAGGAGCCACTCCTTGCTGAGACCAATAATGAAGGTGATGAATGGGCCAACCATTCAGTTCAAGAATTTCGGTCCGACGGAATGGAAGGAGGACACATATCTAAGGAGCTCAAAGAATTTCTGGATTGCTGCAGCTTATACCCGGAATATCTTCTCAAGAAACTCCCTCGTCTCGGACATGAAGAGTGGAAGGCTGAAGTAACCATCCTATCTAACAGTAGGGTTGTCACTCAGCACATCACACCCACATGTAGAGCTACAAGGGCACAAGCTATCGATGACGCTTCATGGGAAGCACTCACCGGACTGTGCTACACCTTCCATGAGCAGCTTGAGGACAACTTTTTAGCTGCACCTGTTTCGGAAGAGTGGTACAAGGGAGATCATTGGACCCCATGTAACAGCTCTTTCCAACCCACAAGCTGCTGACAAGTCTCAGAGGTTGCTCGTGGAGTTAGGAAACCTCTATGCAAGCGCACAAGAAGAGATCTGTTACCTCCGCAAAAAGCTATATTTGCTGGAGAAACAAGAGGAGACTCATGCCAACGCGTGAGCAAATAGAGCACCAGCGTCATCTATCCCTACATGGACAGCCGACTCACCGTGGCGTGCACCCATGTATGGACCACCCCCATCACACGGCGAGAACAGCACCGGTTCTCACGATTAAGTTTAGGTTTCCATTGAATAAAGCTGTAATAGGAACGTTTAGATCGTAGTAGCTTGAATAAAAGTGGTGTGCTGAAATTTTTGTGATGATTGCTTGGTTTGTGTGCTGATGTGAGTTGTGGGACGCTTTGGCGGATGTCCACATCCACACATAGTGGAGAGATGTGAGATGCTTCGGCATATGTTCACATCCTCATATAGGCTGATATTAATAAAAGAAGATAATTAGTTCATACACCTTGATGCATATAGTTGGGAAATCGTCTTTCAATTCTGAATTCTATGTGAGAGTAAGCATTAAAATAAGGGGGGTAGACATTATTGCCAACCTTATTGTCTTGGATTCCCAAGGGATTGACATAATACATGGAATGGATTGGTTAAGCAAGCACAACAGAGTGATTCAATGTGCTGAGAGGATCGTGCAGTTGACAAGTGAGCACGGTACTCATATTGAGTTTGATTCATCCCAACCGGCAACCGAGAAGGCAGCGCTGAACCACGTCGAAGAAGCAACGTTGGAAAGCATTCCGGTGGTTCAAGAATATTCAGATGTGTTCCTGGAAGAACTTCCAGGTGTGCCACCTGACCGGGACATTGAATTTGCCATTGATTTTAGTACCTGGAACTGCACCTATAGCAAAGAGTCCGCATAGGATGCCCGCTATTGAACTAGTGGAGCTCAAGAAGCAAATTCAGGAGCAGCTAGAAAAGGGTTTTATATGCCCAAGCTCATCATGATGGGGAGCCCCCGTGCTCTTCGTATACAAGAAGGATGGGACCCAAAGGATGTGTGTGGATTATAGGTCTCTCAATGAGTTGACGATCAGAAATAAATACCCGCTGCCCCGTATAGAGGACCTGTTCGACCAAATGAAAGGTGCCCGAATTTTCTCCGAGATTAATCTTCGGTTGGGATATTTCCAGCTGAAGATTAAGCCCTCCGACATACCCTAGATTGCATTTCGGACACGGTATGGTTCGTATGAATATACCGTTATGTATTTTGGGTTAACGAATGCACCCGCATACTTTATGTACCTCATGAATAAGGTATTCATGGAGTACTTGGACAAGTTCATCATGGTTTTCATCGATGATGTCATGGTGTATTCCAGGAGCGAGGAAGAACACGAAGAACACTTGAGGTTGACATTGAAGAAACTGTGAGAGCATCAATTGTATGCCAAGTTCAGCAAGTGTCAAAATTTTGGCTAAAGGAGATATCGTTCCTAGGCCACATCATCTCCGAGGGAGGAGTATCGGTAGATCTCGGAAAAGTGGGAAATGTTCTGAAGTGGAACCAACCGCAGAATGTGAGAGATATTTGGTGTTTCCTTGGGATGGCTGGATACTACCGCCAGTTCATCAAGGTTTTCTCCAAAATAGCGAAGCCTATGACTGAATTGCTAATAAATGGGAAAGCATTTCAGTGGACATCAGCATGTAAATAATGCTTTGAGGAGCTAAAGAATAGATTAACCACAGTGCCGGTTTTGGTATTGCCGGACGTGAGCAAAAGCTTTGACACATATTGCGACGCATCAAGACAAGGGCTTGGATGTGTGCTTATGCAAGAAGGATAGGTGGTGGCCTATGCGTCGAGACAACTAAAGAAACATGAGCTAAATTACCCCACACATGACTTGGAACTTCCAGCCGTGGTACATGCCTTGAAGATTTGGAGGCATTATATCCTTGTCCACTGATGTGAGATCTATACGGATCACAAAATCCTAAAGTATATGTTCGCACAAACGGATCTGAATTTGAGGCAATGTCGATGGTTGGAACACATCAAGGATATTGATGTTGGAATCAACTATCACCCCAGAAAGGCCAATGTAGTAGCTGATGCGTTGAGCCAAAAGGGGGCATGTCACCAACTCATGGTTCGGGAGCTACCACCCAAGTTGTGCAGGGAGTTCGAACATGTGGGGACCACCCCGTGGTTCACACACTCCAGGATCGCATAGGGTGGTGCCGTACGATGCGGCACCCAACAGCACACACGCAAAGAATAAAGAACAACATACAAACTTTTATTTGATATAAAACGGCGGAAGTCTTTTTACAAAACCTATTCATACAGCGGAAGTAATATACATATATGGCCTCTCATCCTAGCTATGCAAAAGTGCAGCCGTCCAGCCCGGGGATGCTACACGCTAGCAGCAAGGAACCGAAGAATCACGGCGGCGTGCAGGGCTCCAGCTCGGCCGTGTACCCCGACGGGGGCAGCGCCTCGTCCTCGGAACCTTCGTCATAACTCTCACATGCACACAGCTCAAATATTGCAACCGTGAGCACGAAGGCTCAGCAAGTCTTAACTGTCAACCCTAGGCATGAAACTCTACGTGCAAGGATGTGTATGGTAGGAAAGGACTTTGCAATAAAGACACGCCTATAAGTTGATCCTTACTTTCAGTTTTTATAGCAGCAGATTCATGTGCCTTAGGCATCCCTCACATCGGAAGTCCACAATCAAACAAGAAACGCTTCCCTTCGATGTGGTGAAGCCCAAAGCGGAAAGTAAAATTAATTAGCTCTACATCTACAGCAAACATGGTTTTCAAAACATTAATATATCATCACAACATATTATCATTCCACTGGCTTACTTTAATTTTTACTATGTCACGAAACAGTGAACAAGCGGTACTCAAATAACCGCGAGGGACGGTGATTGTAATCAGGAGACACCCGGACAACACGTTGCATACACCCACTTTCAGAAGCGTGATTCCACACCCCTTCCTACTCTGTTGTATGCAACCACCTTTCAAAGGCAATCCAAATGCCGAACCGGTCCATCCGTAACGGGTAGGAGGTCCCCGCTTGGAGCGTGACTGTGCCACCGGCAGATTTACACCTTGCTACCCTCAACCCACTCCTGTTTACGGTTGGGTAAGCCTCGGCACCCAGGTTAACCATTTACATCGGTTTCCTGCTTATGTCAGTATGCCATCCGGTACTGTTCGATACTTGTTCAGCAGGCCCGCACACGACTCGGTCCTCAATCGACACCAACAGGGCTACGCACGTGAGACCTCCGCTCACTGCTTCCTATCCCCCCTGCTGGGTCTCATTTTTACCACTCTTAAGCCATTTTCTACTCTGACCAAACCGTGTGATAAACCTTACCTCGCGAGTAGATTCCAACTATTCGACTTCTACCGAGGTCCTAAGCATATTAGCAGGGCCTTGTCTACTCGTAGGCTCTGTAAGCTACCCAACCCTTCGTAGGATTTAAAAGGTTATGCAAGTGGGGTTTCAATTACCTTAACTCTAATGCAAACATTCACCCTAGACATAAGTGATACAAATAAAAAGCTTTATAAAAGGTACTTAAGTACAAACCGGGGCTTGCCTGGTTGCGAGTAAAAGGGGAATTCAGCTTCAGGTGGGAGGACGTCCAAAGGCTCCGGTGCGTCCTCAACTTCAGTCACTATAATGAAATGTAGTAAAATAGATGTATAAGTATTAAGGATTTATAAGAATTGAACTACTATTCATAGCTATTGCTATTTAGGGTCCTTAATTGGCTTTGGGATTTTTACAGAGTATACTAGACTCTCTAAGGATGATTGAAGCCAAATTCGGAGACATGTCATCGCACAATGTAGTCTTTAAAATTCCTACAAGTACAATTCTTCTCTGAATTTTGAGCCCAAATCAGAAGCTTTGACATAGCTAGTAATGGAAGATCTGATTAGGGTAAGTCTCCATGGTTCTAACAAAATTTGTTTCACCATTTTTGGAGCTACCATCAGAGATATATGAATTTTTGAACTTGGACAGGAGTTCTGAAAAAGCTTCTGTTTAAATTGGAATTTCTAATTAAGGCTGAACTTGGGAAGGTAGTTTAGCCTTGCAAATGAACTCCAATGAAGCCCAAATATTTACTGAAGATCAGTAACTATGTAAAGGATTTGCTGCCCAAATTTGGGACTATTTCATAAAGAGTTGCTCCTGTAGTAAATCCCTAAAGGACTTAATAAAACCAATTCTACAGAAATTCCTGGGCATTTTGATAGCCTAAAATTGGATTCTCTGGGAAGTACTCCTCATGAGGATTCGAACAAAATTGGTCTCACTCTTTTTGGAGTTTTCTACACAAAGTTATGGGCTCGCAAAGATCAGCTAATTCCTGGAATTATTTCCCTAATAGAAACTTCAAATAATTGGAACTGGGCCCACTGTTTTAAAGCGGACCAGTGAGATTTTGGCAACACTGGGGGCTACGGGGTTATTCCCGCGCAGCCGCACCGGATCCGGCGCCACAGGCCGATCCCCGCGCGCATACGGAGGCTGACCGGTGTGACCCGGCCCTCCTTCGTCTTCCTCGCGCTGCCCACGCCTCCCGCGGCGGTGCACGCCGGTGAGGCTCGCCGGGACGGGGTTCCCGTGGTCCAAACATCATCAAACTCACCGCCTGTGAGTCCTACACCGTGCTGAACACGATGGTGGGGTCGGGAGCCGATGACAACGGCCGGAAAGGTGCTTGCACCGGCGACCATGTCGAACCTTACTTCGGCGACCCCGCTCTCCCTCAACAGTCGGTCTTTCTGGCTAGGGTTTGCTCAAAAAGCACCAGTATCACATGGACAACATCGACCCATAGCTCGCTCTTCATGAAAACCACCGGAGAGGGGACCTCACCAGCGACCTGAGCCCGCAAAACTCCGGCCGCGACAAAAACTCGATACCCGGCATCTCTACTTGATCATTTGAGCTGCTAGGACTTTGGGGAGATGCGCAAGCATGTGCTGGAGCTACTCTAAGCTCATCTAGCGCGGAGCTACCCCGAGCACAACAAATTTCTTCGAAGGGTCCTCGGGTTTCTAAAGAACCGCCGGCACCAAACTTCAAAATACTCGGTACCGGAGCTAAGAAAGAAGGAACTGGTGGGAGGGAAGGAAAAAGGGTTCCTCACGCACCTCAGGGACCTTTTGGTTGATTGAAAGAGGTCGTGAATCCGTCGGGCGACGGTGTGGCATACAGACGATCAACACCGGAGCTCCGAAGGGAATTCCAGCTCGTAGGTGCCAACCGCCGGTGCTGGTGTTCACTTAAGGCTTCGGGGAGCAGGAGAGAGACCTGGCGCAAGGTTCCCGTGGCTCAGCCACGCGAGAGGCACGCCGAACTCGCCGGGCGTCGATGAGCCGAATGGTTCTTCCGCCGGGCAGGGTTCTGAGTTCGCGAGGCTCGAGCAGAGCGTGGAGAGGCTACGGGGTAATGGGGATAGGGCAGATACTGCACTCGGCTGCCGCTATAACCGGCCACGCACGTGAACCGATGTTGGGGGAAGCAGCTCGGTGGACAACGTCAGGCGACGGGCTGCCCGGGAGCTGGCGCACGGTGATCACCCGAGGAGGAAAACAGTCGATTGGTTTGCTTTGGGTGGCTGACAGTTGGGCCCCACTATTTTTAATTCTTATCCAATTTTCTCTGATATTTTACCCCAGCAACTCAACATTTAAGGCTAGACTTTCACACCAAGTTAAGGTTTGAATTTGCTGAAGTCAAATGGTTTGAATTCTGGTGTGAAATTTGGATGTGGTTTGATCATTTGAATTTGAAAATGAGTTTGAATTCCCCACTTTATATTGCCTCAAAAATATAGCAAACCAGCTCGAATGTTTCCAATTTTTGGCATGGCTGCTTATTAAAAGGAGGAGAACACATTTATGAAACCAAAATTTTGAAATTGAGGGCATTGGAATTTGAAACTGAATTTGAAATTCAGACTAGAGGGCTTTTCCTTTTAATCCCAAACAAATATTGAAACTACTCCAAATGAGCTGAAATTTGGAAGATTGAATATTTGAACTATGAAGATCCAAGTTATGAATTTAGATCTCCATGTTTGGAAGTTTTGGGAAGTCTAAACCCTCACTTTGAACTCACCCCCTTATAATTCAAAGTTTTAGTTCCCCTCATTTTTCATAAGTGTGTATATGAGCAAAATTTTCTTGCTACCACTTTTGGGGATTTTACATCCCTCCCCCCTTAAAAAGAATCTCGTCCCGAGATTCCAAAGATAAAGCAAAGTGGGGAAAACTTTACCGGGTATATGATGATAGCAAGTCCGGATAGTACATTCATAGATAGTCCTCGCTTTCCAATGTCGCTTCATCAGCGGTATGGTTACTCCACAAGACCTTGTAGAACCATAAGGTCCGGTTTCTTGTGGCACGAGTCTTTTCATCGATGATCCGGATTGGATACTCCGTGTACATGAGGTCCAGTTGAAGAACTTCTATGTCTTCAGTGCAGATTTCAGCTGAGGGTTTGAGGCATTTCCTCAGCTGAGAGATGTGGAAGACGTTGTGAATGCCCGCGAGCGACGCCGGTAACTCCAGGCGATAGGCCACGGGTCCGCATCTTTCAATGACGACGAATGGACCAATGAACCGCGGCGCAAGTTTACCCTTCACTCCGAAACGGTGAACTCCCTTCATCGGAGATACACGGAGGGCGGCGTCTTTTATCCGCATAGCTTTTCTGACGAGATTGAGCAGCCTTGAGATTGGCTTGTATCACTCGCCTTCGCTCTTCAGCTTCATTCACAAGTTCAATGCCATAGATAACTCGCTCGCCAGACTCGCACCAGTTGAGAGGTGTGCGACATTTCCGACCGTAGAGAGCTTCATACGGCGCCATCTTGATGCTAGCTTGATAGCCACTGTAATACGAAAACTCCGCCAACGGCAAATGATCGTCCCAATTCTTGCCGTGGTGGATGGCACAAGCGCGTAGCATGTCTTCAAGCACTTGATTCACCCGTTCAGTTTGACCATCCGTCTGCGGGTGATACGCGGAACTTCGGATCAGTTTGGTCCCCAATGACGCGTGCAGCTGTTCCCAAAACCGAGAAACGAACATCGCACCACGATCTGAAATAATGGAGCAGGGAACACCGTGCAAGCATAAAATTCTTGCAATGTAAAGTTCCGCATATTGCTTGGCCACGTAACTGGTATGTACGGGAATGAAATGAGCCGACTTGGTTAGTCGATTGACTATCACCCAAATCGAGTCATGTTTGTAAGACGTGAGAGGTAATCCGACTATGAAGTCCATACTGATATCCTCCCACTTCCACGCCGGAATGTTCAATGGTTGCAGCTGTCCGGCTTTACGCATATGGTCGGCTTTCACCCGCCGACACATATCACATTCGGATACGTACTTTGCAATTTCTCTTTTCATCCGTGTCCACCAAAACCTTGTTTTCAGATCTTGGTAAATCTTGTTGCTTCCCGGATGAATAGAATACTTGGACAAATGAGCTTCGTCCAATATTTTCCTCCGAAGCTTCATGTCACGGGGTACCACTATACGGTCTTTAAACCATAGTGTACCGTTATCATCTCTTCGGAAGCATTTCATTTTGCCATTCTTCATCCTTCTCAGAATGTGCGACATTCCCACGTCTTTCTCCTGCGCGTCCATAATCTCCTGTCGTATTGTAGGGACGAGGGCAAGATTATACAATGCCCCATATGGAACCAAGTACAGACTCGGCTCCTCCTTGTAAAAGCCCAAGAAAAGGGACTTGCAAAAAATTTTCATCACCTCACAACACCACAGTTTTTATTGTGGATATCTTAGGAAATGTTGTGAAGAGCAAGTATGAGACAGCCAGGACTTCGTCGGGTGGTGCCGTGTTATGCGGCACCCAACAGCACACGGGTCGATGAACACACCTCATATTACATAAATAGTTTAGCGGCAGCGTACCAGAATGTTTTACAAATAAGTATATCAGAGTAAACTACAGCGGAAGACTATCACTCTCACGATTCATATCTAAATTAGCAACAAAGAAACAGTCCTCCCGCGGACGTTTCTTACTAGCAACACGAAGATCAATCTGCAGCGGCGAGGATGCTCTTTGAGTAAACCCTCGGAGGTCCCCGAGTCTCATCGGCATCCCTTCTCATAAGCATCGAGTCAATTACCTGCAAAACAACTCGGATAGCATCCGTGAGCATAACGCTCAGCAAGACTTAACCGTCACCCTACGCATGAAACTCTAAGTGGGGTTATGAACCTAACATAGGATGGCATAACCCTAATTAAACTCGCCTAAAAGTGAATCCTTACTTTCAGGTATTAGTTGCAGCATTTTAAGTAACCCTAGGCACGCCACATCGGGAGTCCACAATCAAAGAAGAAACGCTTCCCCCCGATGTAAATTGCTCATGGCATAAAAGAATCGAGTTTGCACTAGCCTATTCATCAAGCTCCAATAAAAGGTAGGGTAATACTTCACATCAAGATGATTAGTTCCTTTATCATGCAAGTTCATACTACGTCACGACTGTGAGAACAAGTATGCTTGGTCCATTCCGTGAGCGACGGTGATTCGAATCAATAACACCCGGACTACACGACACGTACGCCCGTACTCGACGTTGCCTACAACAACCATCACTGACGTCGTACGTGGCAGCCTTTCCCCCGTTTCACCCCCGCTGAATCGATCAAGTCGCCCCATACAGTAGCTACTCTCATGGTGCACCTTCCGACGTGATATGTCATGAGAATATTCCCCACATACTGCACACCGGCCGTCCGCCTGAGGCGACCCGAAAAGTCCCAACGACAGCTTCCCGAGGTACATCGGTTTGCTGGGTCCCATATAGCCAGCATGAGTCCGGTACACAACTCAAACTTGTTCAACAGGGCCGCATACGGACCGGTCCTTTACCGACACGGACAGGTCTACAGCACCCAGGCACCTATGTCCTGCTGCCCCTACAACCTTCCGGTCTCAACTTTAACTTGCTAATTCATTTACGAACCAATCCCGTATGCCCCTGTTGTTCCTGAAACTGCGAGTAGCATATCACCACTCGACTTCTACCGAACCGTACTTAAGCATGGCAGTTCTACACGGTGAAATACACCTACCCAATACTCCATGGGTCATTTGGTTATGCAAGAGTATCAATCACTAGACCTAATGCACAGTTCTTGTCTTAACCGAAAGTGAATACAAAACAAAAACTTAACAGCTGTTAAATGCAAACTGGAGCTTGCCTGTTTTGTAGGGTAGTCGTATATAAGCAGTTAGTATCCTTGCAGATCCACCCTTGACTCTCTGGAGCTTGATCCACTTCGATGAATCACTCCTTTGAGTCCCCTTCGTTGTGGTTCCTATTGAGATGCATATGCACATGTTTTATAGAATGTAATGGAAAGAAGTTATAGAATTAATCTCTTAGTAACAGAGGTTGTGTGGAAAAGCCAAGCATGGCTTGGTTTGCCTCTGTTGTGCAAAGAACAGAAATAAACTAATTTGTCCTAAAGGCTTTAGCTATACACTAATCATGTTCCGTAATGAACATAATAGATAAGCTGAAAGGATTTGAGTGCAACTGAAGAACAAGAACTCCAATGGCCTCAAAACTTTTACAGCAGGTTCTATACTACCTAAGGATTTAGCTTGCCAAATTGCAGCTAATGTGGAGTCATATTGTGTCCTCCCCATAATTCTCACAACATCTCTTATGTATTCCCACATATACACAAGTATGGAGAATAAGAACAGGGAGTTCCAGGACTCATCTTGGTCTGATAATTTACATGTGAGTTCTTGATCATATGAGAGTCATCTGGTCCAAAATTCAGCCCTTTTACTTGGGTAGTTCTCCCAGAACAATTCTTTAAGCATTTGTACTCAACAGAATTAATTCTGTAGTAATGTGCATTTTCATGCCCAACTAAGTGATCTACAATTCCAAGTATGTCCCAGAGAGCTTGCCTAAATTTTCATATGATTTTTGGAGCTATGGATTGCTCAGAACAGATTTTTGAAGTGGGAAACATTTTCTGAAAATGTTTCTGGACTCTTATGAACACAGCAGATTGTTTTTAGCAAATTCCTGCTCAAATGATCTTCAAAGGAGCTGAAAATTTGCTAGAAGGTCAACAAGATGCTAAAGAATATTCTGGCTGAAATTTGGGTATTTTTGGATAACCCAAACTCCCTCAATAATTCTTTTTCAGAAAACCTTCCAAGAATTTCCCAGAATTAAATAATTCGTTTCATACAAATTGGGTTGTAGATTTGGACAGAGCTATTCAATATGAATCCAACCCAATTTGAATCACTAAATTTGGGGATTCCTAGCAAGAGTTATGAGGTTCTAAAGTTTGGGGAAAAATTCTGAAATTGACCTCTGTTTATTTTCCCATTTTCAGAGACATAAGGAATTAACACCAAATTTGGCCAAACAAATGAGGTCCAATGCTTCTGAAAATTTTACTGGAGTTCAAGTATTTTTGGAATACTCTCCTGCCCAAATATCGGGATTTTCCAATACATAGAACTCCTGGAAAAATTCCCACAAGATTTTCCTTCTATGAATTAATGAGCCAAAACCAGGGGTTTTCATAATTATTGGGTTGTACCTCTGGAAAGTACTCTCTTAGAGGAGTCCGACAAAATTTATCTCACTATTTCTGGAGCTCCCTACACCAAGTTATGCATTTTACAAGTTTGAACAACTCTCTGTTTGATTTTAAACAGAACAGTCGCACGTGGGGCCCACGGCTCAGGTGCTTCTTCAACCTCCCGCCAGAGCCCGCGGGTGCACACCGGCAGAAAACTTGGCATGGCTCGTTCTCTCTCATTTCTCCACCAAATGAGCTCCGGTTTTGCCCTACATGCTCCTGGGAACGTGGCGCAGCTGCCGGGCAAGGTTTCCCCGCGTGAAAACGGCTGTAGGTGGGTCGGCACCGGCGGGGCGGCTCGGGAGCTCGACATGGACGCGTTCCAGCGTGTCCAAGGCATCTCCCGGCGAGCTACGACGTCCTACAGCATCCCTATGGTTCTAGGAACATGGAACGGAGATCAGATCGTAAAGGAAGTGGCTGCAACCTAGTCGTCACCGTGGACCGTGGCAGTTTTGGCCGCCGGCGACGATTTCTCGTCGCCCGGGGCGTAGGAGGGTCGGTTTCCTTTGGTTTTTGGTGTGGGAGGGCGCTAGGGCATGTAGTTGCTGTGGTTTGAATTGTAGGAGGTATGATCAATCGGTTTGGGAGAATTTCATGAATTAAACACGGTCGGTTCTATACGTGCGCCGGTGCCAAAAATCGAATTCCGGCGAGCCGGCATCGGAGGAGAGCAGGAGGATGACTGGATGAGGATCATACCTCCTGGCGCACCTCTGTGGCCTCTTGATCCTGCCGGAGAGGCGCTGGGCTGGCCGGGAGACAAGGAGCAGTGGAGCAGCGCCGGTGAAGGAAAAACAGCGCCCGGAGTGGCTGCTGATCGTGAGGAGAGGATGCAACTGCTGTCGGCTTGGTCCGAGGAGGGAGAGATCACGTTGCTGAAGCGGTGAGAACCGACCCTGGGGTGCCAACGTGTGGAGGCCGGCAGCAGGAGCTGGCGCGGCAAGCTCCTCTGTGGCGCTCGTGAGATGTTCGGGAAAATTTCCCACCGAGAGCAAAACTTAGTGAGTAAGTCTCCTCTTTTAGCTCTATGACATGTGGGTCCCACTCCAAATGTACCTCCCAAATATCTGTTCAAGCTGATCTTTTCAATCCCCAGAATGCTAAAATTTAAAAAGGTGGGCTAGAATTTGAATTCTTCAAATTCAGTTTGAATTTGCAAGACTAAATCTGAATTTGGTTTAGAATTTGCAATTTCTTCTTTTTAGCTCTCTTTTGAGCCCACCCTACAAATGGAAAGTTGGTGAGCAAACTTTTCCCTATAATTCCAACTGTAGGGCTGCATGTTTATTCAATGTTTTTGGGTCACCATATGTGTGAACATTGAATTTCAAATCTGAATTTTAAACTTACATGCAAAGAGGTATTTAAATACTTATTGGTTCAACACTTTTAAATAAAAAGGTGAGCCTCATTTTCGATGATCATCCTACGTATTACTTTGCATGAAGAAAAGTTTTAGCAAGTCCCATTTTTCCTGTCATTGCCACACATATGAACTCAAACCATAGTTTTTATTCATACACATTTTTGGGACTTTTATATTCCTCCCCCCTTAAAAGAATCGCGTCCCGAGATTACAAAAGAGGAACGAGACGGGAGAGGTAATTACAAACTGTACAAAGATAAAAGTTCCGGGTAGTTGGTGCGGAGATAATCTTCACTTTCCCACGTCGCCTCTTCCGTGGTGTGATTACTCCACAGCACCTTGAAGAATCTGATCGTCCGGTTCCGGGTTACCCGAGTCTTTTCATCTAAAATCTGAACCGGTCGCTCGGTGTAGGTCAGGTCCGGTTTCAATTCGTCGATGTCCTCAGTGCGAACAGCAGCGGTGAATTTGAGGCACTTCCGCAGCTGTGAAACATGAAATACATCATGAACACCCGCTAGACTTGCCGGTAATTCCAGCCGGTAGGCTACGGGTCCGCACTTCTCCGTGATAGCAAAAGGACCAATAACACGGGGAGCGAGTTTCCCCTTTACACCGAACCGGTGAATTCCCTTCATCGGAGATACCCGAAGGTACACATGCTCTCCGACGTCAAAATGCAAAGGCCTACGCCATTGATCAGCGTAGCTCTTCTGTTGGGGTTGTGCAGCCTTTAAGTTCTCTTGTATCAACCGAACTCGGTCTTCGGCTTCGTTGACAAGATCAATCCCAAACAGAACTCTTTCGCCGGACTCACACCAATTCAGTGGTGTGCGACATTTCCGGCCATAGAGAGCTTCATAAGGTGCCATTTTAATACTCGCTTGATAACCGTTGTTGTATGAAAACTCCGCCAGCGGTAGGTGATCATCCCAATTCCTACCGTGGTGGATGGCACACGCTCTCAACATATCCTCAAGTACTTGATTCACCCTCTCAGTTTGTCCATCGGTTTGAGGGTGATATGCGGAGCTCCTAATCAGCTTAGTGCCCAACGAGGCGTGCAGCTGCTCCCAAAAACGAGCAACAAACAGCGCACCTCGATCTGAAATGATGGTCTTTGGGACACCATGTGAGCATATAATTCTGGAGATGAATAACTCCGCATATTGCCTTGCTCGATAATGAGTGTTCACTGGTATGAAATGAGCTGATTTCGTCAACCGGTCGACGATCACCCATATCGAGTCATGCTTCTTGGATGTGAGCGGTAATCCGACGATGAAGTCCATACTCACATCCTCCCATTTCCACGCCGGAATCTTCAAAGGTTGTAGCGGTCCGGCTTTCCGCATATGATCAGCCTTGACCCATCTACACATATCGCATTCGGATACGTATTTAGCAATCTCTCTCTTCATCCTCGTCCACCAAAATTTCTGTTTCAAATCTTGGTACATCTTGTTACTTCCGGGATGAATGGAAAACTTTGACAGGTGGGCTTCATCCAAGATCTTCTTCCGGAGTTTCATATTGCGCGGTACCACTATACGGTTGTTAAACCATATTGTACCGTTCTCATCCTTCCGGAAGCATTTCACCTCTCCGTTGTCCAGTCTTCTCCGTATGTGAGACATACCTCTGTCTCTTCTTTGAGCCTCAACAATCTATTCACGGATTGTTGGAATGAGCGCGAGATTATAAAGCGCGCCATACGGAATGACACGGAGGCTTGGTTCTTCATCTTCCAACTCCGCAGCCGCTAAGTTGTGAACGTGAGCTTTCCGACTAAGCGCGTCGGCAACCACGTTAGCTTTTCCCGGATGATAGTGGATCTCAATTTCATAATCTTTTATGAGCTCCAACCATCTCCGTTGTCTCATATTCAGCTCCTTCTGCGTGAAGATATACTTCAGGCTTTTATGGTCGGTGTAGAGGTGAACGAGATTACCAAGTAGGTAATGCCTCCACATCTTTAATGCCAACACCACTGCAGCAAGCTCAAGATCGTGAGTTCGATAATGCTGCTCGTGGTTTCGCAGTTGACGAGACCCATAGGCGACTACACACCCTTCTTGCATCAGAACGCAGCCGAGACCAATGCCGGATGCATCACAGTATACATCGAATGGCTTCGTCGTGTCCGGCTGAGCAAGAACTGGAGCCGTTGTGAGATGTTTCACCAATTTTTTGAATGCGGCTTCACATGCTGCATTCCACATGTATTTAGTGCCCTTCTTCAGCAGCTCCGTCATTGGTTTAGCAATCTTTGAGAAGCTCGGAATAAACCTCCGATAATACCCCGCTAAACCTAGGAAACTTCGGACCTCGTGGACTGATTTGGGAGATTCCCACTTCAGCACTTGTTCAATCTTGCTGGGGTCCACGGCGATACCTTCTGCTGAAATAATATGGCCTAGGAAAGGCACTTGATCAATCCAAAATTCGCACTTGCTGAACTTGGCATATAATTGGTGCTCCCGCAACCGTTGTAGCACAATGCGCAGATGTTCAGCGTGCTCTTCTTCAGATTTGGAGTAAGCCAATATGTCGTCGATGAATACCACGACGAACTTGTCTAACTCCAGCATGAATACAGAATTCATCAAATACATTAATTGTGCCGGAGCGTTGGTTAGCCCAAATGACATGACAAGGTACTCGTAGAGTCCGTATCTCGTCGAGAAAGCTGTCTTCAGTATGTCCTCCGGTCGGATCTTGATTTGATGATAGCCCGACCGAAGATCCATCTTCGAAAATACCTTTGCACCCACAAGTTGATCAAACAGGATGTCAATGCGGGGCAAAGGATACTTGTTCTTTCTTGTGAGAGCATTGAGAGGACGGTAATCAACACATAGCCGTAGTGTTTCATCCTTCTTCTTAACGAACAGTGCTGAGCAACCCCAAGGTGAAGAACTTGGTCGTATGAAACCCTTGCTCATAAGTTCATTCAGTTGCTCTTTCAATTCCGCTAGCTCGTTAGGTGCCATCTTGTAAGGCCTTCGTGAAATAGGCATCGTTACCGGTGCCAGTTCAATCTTGAACTCGACGTCCCACTCGGGCGGCATGCCCGGTAAGTCATCGGGAAATACGTCAAGATAATCTCGTACCACCGGAATATCTTCAAGTTTCAGCGCTTCCGTGTGGTAGGCCTCTACCAAATCTGGATCTTCGCTGTCTAAAACCAGTGTGTGCTGTCCGTTAATCGGCGAGTCAATCTGGATAGTCCGGTTACCGATATTGAGAACGGCACCGTGACGATTTAACCAAGACATCCCCAATATAATGTCTATCTTCTGCCTATCCAACATAATCAGCGATGTTGGGTATATTTTTCCGCCCAAACACAAAGCTGCTCGGGACACAATCTGATTGGCAGAGATATTTCCTCCCGGTGAACGTATAAGAAAACTCGTTGTGGGAGTATTGGTGGACAATTGGTGCTGATCCACGCATGTTTTGCTGATAAAATTGTGGGTTGCACCGGAATCAAAAAGTACCAGCACGAGCATGTTTTTGAGAGCAAACATGCCTGCTAACACCGGTGCTCCCTCCGTGACATCCTCAATAGCAAGATGTTGCACACTCCCAGATTGCAATGCTGTTATGTTGACTTGAGCAGGTGGCGGCATACCACCTGACGATGATGGCTCTCTGGTGTTCACCAACTTCTCCCAGCATTCCTGCCTAAAATGCCCAGAACGGTGGCAATAAGAACACGGAGGTTCCCCTGGTCCTTCGTTGACTTGTGGTTGAGAAGTTGATGTACTTGGCAGCAGCAATGATGCCACAGGTGTCATTTGTTGCTGCGGCAAGGGTGTTGCTTCAAGACATGATTCTTGAGCAGGAAATCTGTACGGAGTTGATCTCACTGGCGCTTGCCATCTTTCATCGGATGGTGTGTGATACACCACACGGTATTTGCGAGGAACAACTGGTGTGTCTTCTAGCACATCCTCCCGGTCCCTCTTTTCTGCTTGACACTCAAGTGTCGCTTGTTCTTGTAGCAGAGTAGCACTGATCAACTCAGTGTAACTGTCTTGATTTAATAAAGCTAACTTCTATTTTAGTATGGCACTCAAGCCATAGAAAAAGTAGTCACACATGGCAGCTTCGCTCTTTGCATAAGCAGGAGCATATTGTGCCAGAAGATTGAATCGTCTGACATAATCGAGGACACTCATGTCCCCCTGCTTCAAGTTTCTGAATTCCTGCTGCTGGTCCTTGATAAAACCCATAGGAATGTGACAAGCACGGAATGCTTCACGAAATTCCGTCCATTCCACTTGATGGCCTTCCGGAACAGTGGCAAGATAAGCGAACCACCAATTTCCGGCGGCTCCATGGAGCTGTTGAGCTGCAAAGGATGTCTTCTGACTTTCATCGCACTCAAACACTCCAAACTTGGACCCCATAACTCGAAGCCACTGATCAGCTTCCACTGGTTCATTGGCTTCCGTGAAGATTGGCGGTTGTGTCGCCAAGAAATCTAAATAGGCGTTCCGAGGTGGAACGTCCTGTTGCGCGTGTTGGAGTAAGCCCTGTTGTACCAAGGCTTCGAGTAGTCTGGTGTTCTCTTGACTTGACTCGACCATCTGAGCCATGACATCCGCCCATACCGTTGATGGCGGTGCCCCTGGTGGAGTCGAGTCATCACCGTCTTGGCGAGAACTATCAACCCTACTCGGAGAATGAGTACGCACCATACTGCACAAATATAATTTTTGAGGGGAGTCAAAACATGATCTCAGCAGTATGTGAAAGTATGTAAAACATGAACATGCTAAAACTTTATGAAAGTATAACCATACTTCATGTTTACACATCCTTCTAAAGCCAAAAATAGAACAATCCCTCTATTCTGTACAGAATCGACCTTTCTGTACTTAACCCAGATTTTGATCCAGTTACCAGCATTTTCATAACTCAAGATGAATACCAAAGTTAAAGTTAACTTCCGTATATTTCCAACGAGTACTGACATGCCTCTGGATCACCCCTTAACCAGAAGTTATGATTGTTCCAAGTTGACAGAATTTTCTGGCTAAATTTTGCCAGCACCTCCTTTGTATGTGGCTGTTTTCAGCACCGTTTTACATACAAATGGGGTACAATTCTGAACAAACTAAGAACTACAAAATCGTTGCAAGTTTCATAACCTTTCCAACGGTGTATGATATGACCCTTAGAAATTTTTCTACAGATTGTGACGGCTAATTTACAGCAACATCCCGAGAAGTTTGCAGCTGTTCTGTTTTCCGAACAGTTTGCATTCATCTGGACATTAGACCAAGTTGGTGTCGGATTTGGCTCTGGAGTTCTACAGAAAAGTTGTATAGCACTTAGTAACCTTTCCATAACGGTATCAAACACCTCCATTGGTTCAAGCTAATCAGAGTTACACTCTGTTAAAGTTCGGCAAAACTTCTGCCAGAACAGAGCACTCTGTTTTTGAGATCAAAAGAAGCCTAGTAATTCTCTTCTTTGAAACTTAGTTCAAATGAAGAGCTCAGTAACTAATATGTTCTTTATCACATCCATTTTTAGTTTGGAAGTTAGTCATGAATGATTTCTTCATAGGAAAGAATACTATCCAGTGTAGTACGGTGGCGATGCACCGTAAGACATATGACGGTACTACATTGCCTCACCAAAGAAAAACCTAACCGGATTACACCGGCATATACGTATCCTTAGGTGGCACTAAAACGGTCACTCGCAAACGTGTTCTACACGCACTAAGTTTTTCATGGTTAGCACCTACATAAGACACACTCAATCATCAGGTTTGGCTGCACACCGAACCCGGTATCCGTAACAGTTTGTACACCCGGCCGTCATCACTCGCCCAGGTGTTCTCAAGCCAAACACGTCTTGAGCTACGTGTTTACGTTACTGACCACGTGACGGGGTCTCCCAAATTGCACCATGCACGCCTGGGACAGACGTTGCTCGAATACCCCAAACGACATGAAGAGTCGTAGAGAATACTAAAGCGGGTCGGGTTACCTGCCACCCGTGAGGCTCCACTCTTCGGCTTGTGCGCACTGGTGGACAGCGCATACGTGCACCCCCCAAGACATAGACATCCCGAGATGCACGGTTTTCCGACATAAAAAATAGGTTAGCTTGTCACCTTCATAATACGCTAATAGTAGTCCTTATGTGGGACTAGTACCGTTATCTCACCGTATCCTAAGTTTTTGACATAATATGATGCTCAATCCGTGCTCTGTTCCCAACGCAGCTCTGATACAATGCTGAGACAGCCAGGACCTCATCGGGTGGTGCCGTGTTATGCGGCACCCAACAGCACACGGGTCGATGAACACACATCATATTACATAAATAGTTTAGCGGCAGCGTACCAGAATGTTTTACAAATAAGTATATCAGAGTAAACTACAGCGGAAGACTATCACTCTCACGATTCATATCTAAATTAGCAACAAAGAAACAGTCCAGCCCGCGGACGTTTCTTACTAGCAACACGAAGATCAATCTGCAGCGGCGAGGATGCTCTTTGAGTAAACCCTCGGAGGTCCCCGAGTCTCATCGGCATCCCTTCTCATAAGCATCAAGTCAATTACCTGCAAAACAACTCGGATAGCATCCGTGAGCATAACGCTCAGCAAGACTTAACCGTCACCCTACGCATGAAACTCTATGTGGGGTTATGAACCTAACATAGGATGGCATAAGCCTAATTAAACTCGCCTAAAAGTGAATCCTTACTTTCAGGTATTAGTTGCAGCATTTTAAGTAACCCTGGGCACGCCACATCGGGAGTCCACAATCAAAGAAGAAACGCTTTCCCCCGATGTAAATTGCTCATGGCATAAAAGAATCGAGTTTGCACTAGCCTATTCATCAAGTTCCAATAAAAGGTAGGGTAATACCTTACATCAAGATGATTAGTTCCTTTCTCATGCATGTTCTTACTACGTCACGACTGTGAGAACAAGTATGCTCGGTCCATTCCGCGAGCGACGGTGATTCGAATCAATAACACCCGGACTACACGACACGTACGCCCGTACTCGACGTTGCCTACAACAACCATCACTGACGTCGTACGTGGCAGCCTTTCCCCTGTTTCACCCCCGCTGAATCGATCAAGTCGCCCCGTACAGTAGCTACTCTCATGGTGCACCTTCCGACGTGAGATGTCATGAGAATATTCCCCACATACTGCACACCGGCCGTCCGCCTGAGGCGACCCGAAAAGTCCCAACGACAGCTTCGCGAGGTACATCGCTTTACTGGGTCCCATATAGCCAGCATGAGTCCGGTACACAACTCAAACTTGTTCAACAGGGCCGCATACGGATCGGTCCTTTACCGACACGGACAGGTCTACAGCACCCAGGCCCCTATGTCCTGCTGCCCCTACAACCTTTACGAATTCATTTACGAACCAATCCCGTATGCCCCTGTTGTTCCTGAAACTGCGAGTAGCATCTCACCATGAATGTGGCCTAGAGGGGGGGTGAATAGCCCTTTAAAGAATTCCTGCACACTTAATAAAGTTATCAGAAACTTGACTGACCGGACTAGTACGGTTGTGTGGGCGGACTAGTCCGGTGTGCTGAATTATTTGAGTTGATTAAGTGTGTCTCACAAATTTAATCTTATAGCAGCGGAATATGAACAACAGTTTTTATAACTTAAATTTATTGTATGGATGCACGTGCAAACTTGTAAGGAACTCAAACGATGACTAGCAAACTAGTGATCTAATGTGTCAAGATGTAAAACAAATGAGAGATAAAAGACACGAATTTTTACCGAGGTTCGATCTCACTAAGAGATCTACGTCCTCGTTGTGGAAGCTCACACAGAGCCGGGTTCCCAACCCTTTCCCTCTTCAAGTTACCACACAGGCCGACTTGACTTCACTATCAAGTGTAATCACCGTGTTTATGGGGCAACCTCACACGTTGAGGGCTCCCACAAGAATTACAATGAGAAGTTGATCAAATACACTCAAAAAGATTACCATGCAGAATATGAGTGTAGAGAGATCAAACCCCAAGAGCTCACAACGAAGGAACGACGATCTCCCAATCCCAAATCCAAGTATTTTATTGATCTTCACCTTTTTGCACCTTAGATGTGTGGGGAGACGTGTTTTTGGTCTCTTGGGACAGGTGGCGGCGCTTGGGTTTCAGTTTTTGACACTATGAGTCGTGTCTCCTTCGGGAAAAGACGAAGGACCTCTTTTTATAGGCTTTCCCAAAAAGTTACCGTTGTTAAACCTACTACCGGACTAGTTCGGTATATGATCGGACTTGTCCGGTCTACTTCCAGTGGGTTAACCGGACTAGTCCGGTCCACAAACCGGACTTGTCCGGTGCTATGTGAAATGGGGTTCCAGAAACTTCAGCGGACTAGTCCTGTCGCTTGGATGGACTAGTCAGCAGTCCTCTGAAGAGGACAACAGAGACATGACCGGATTAGTCCGGTCTGAAACCGGACTTGTCCGGTTGCATTCCAGTGAGCTGACCGGACTAGTCCGGTTCACAAGGCGGACTAGTCCGGTGCACTATGTTTGCGTCTTTCAGAAAGTTAAACGGACTAGACCGGTCCATGAACAGGCTAGTACGGTTTTTCAGTGGATTTTAGTTGATTTTTAAACCCCTTACCCTTACGCAAAGTCATGAGCCCTTGGGATGTGTCTCTCTCACACACAACCTATACATTTATATCTACTTTGCTCCTCTAAGTTCCACTAACGTCTTCCTTTTCGGGCACCACTCTATTTTTCACCTTTTTGTGTGCGCCGAGCCAGTTCACTTTGTTTATCCTGCAATCATGTTAATAGTTTCATTAGGATCTCATATGTTCGTCATCAATTAGCCAAAACCCACAAGGGATATCCTAGATGCACTTACAATCTCCCCCTTTTTGGTGATTGATGACAACCATTTGAGATATCACAATTGAGAATAAAAGGTTGATTTTCATAAGGTGTGCACATATGACAATAATAAGAAATTCACAAAAAGCTTCTCACATGTGCACACACCTTATGGTGGGGTGCCTCACAGGTGTGTGATAAACAAAATGTGATAAATTAAAGACAAACAGTAGTGAATATGTAAGTGGGCATTAGAGCATAGTACATCACACATAAGGAAAGAAATAGTGCATTACAAGATTTTAAAAATAGGTACATGTCCTTGATCACAAAAGATCTTAATGACTAATACTAGATAGAAAAAGTCCAAGTCTAATCTCATCTCAATCTCTGCCGCTTTGGCATCAAGACACCCAAAAGGGAAAAATTGAGCGGAATCACTCATTGCTGCCTCCTCCGTCAGTCTCAGTCTGATCTTCATCTTCAGCATCCACGGGAGCAGGATCTTCCTCTGAGTCCTCGGAGGCGGGCGGTGATCCAACAGGCTCAATCTCAAGCTTTGCACAGATAGACTTGATATTTGCATTGACGTACTATTGATGTCTCTTCCTTGCAAGCTTTTCTTTGTGTTGCCTGTCTTCGATCTTACGGCAGCAGGCAAAGATGGAGGAGAGCATCTTGAGGATGCCGCTAGATGATTCTTGGACAGGTGGAGAACCAGGAGGAGCAGCTGCAAACCTAGTGTCATCATGAGCTTGCTTTGATCTCCTCTCCACTGGTGGAGAGGACGGGGCAGTTGGAGCCGGAGGGAGAGTGTACTCGGTGGGTTTTTGCGGCTTCAACCCCGTATGCTTGACATCCTTGACAAACTCGAGTCCCGTCACTTTCTCAATCATGTACATGATATACGGTGCGTATCCATAGGACCTATTGGGGGTAATTGAGATGTTCACAATGTCGTTGTAGATATACTCAAAGACATTGAATGGTCTCCTCCCACTAATGACCTTCATGAGAGTCCTCAAGGTTCCTTGTATAGTTCCTGCATCTCCATCCTTCAGAGCTATCGTCTTTCTCAAGACTCTATTTAGGACCACAAAGAAGGGCTTTAGATATTTGATGGTGGGAGGAACATATGGCATCCTTATGTCATAGAGAAACTCAAGCTCTTCCTTCTCCAGGGGTTTCAGATTATGGATGACCAGTTCATGATCCAAAGTGTTTTGGAGGTGAAGAATCCTAGCAAATTCATCATACGTGACACTATACCTTGAACCATGAGTCATCCAAGTAAGACTGTCTCCATCATCCCGAGCAAAGTAGAGAGTGGAGTAAAACTGGGTAATGACTTCATTGTTCCAGTCATACTCAAAGGATAGCAGGTCCGTCAGACCGTGCCTCTCTAAGGCCTCCACCATCTCACGAAAGGCGGGATACTTCTTCGACTTCAGGTATTCAACATTTAGCCATTGACTCTCTACTACGGGATTCTTCATCTTCATGTACACATGCTCGTAGTAGTCTGCATGGAAGTTGCTCCAGAACCTAGGATCAGAACATTGTTTAGGTCGGCCATACACTTCAATCTTCCTGAAGTTATCAGCTAGCTCATTCCCTTTTCTAGTGAAATCCTCACTTGAAGGCTGCCTGTTGCGGTGAATGGGATTTTTCAATTTCAGAGGCCCAATGGGGCCACTAGCAAGTCCCTTCCCTTTATTGAGAACTCTTCTTGGCCCTGACGAGCCCTCAGCAGCATCTTTCCTTTGAGGCCTTTTGATAATGACTTTACTCTTCTTAGGTAGATTGTCGTCGGAGGGTGGAGAGTGAGCATTGACATCATGTCTCTTCTTCATCACTCCCTCCTTAGCTCTCCTCACTCTTTCACGTTGAACTTCTTCGTCAATGTGAAAAGAGCCGTCATCTGATCCTGAAGACATGATGCCTGATAAGGAGTTTAAGGATTAGATGCAAACGGACGCATTATTGACTTCAAATGGGAAGGTAGGAGTTCAGCTGTCAGAGACCGGACTTGTCCGGTTTCAGAGTGCGGACTAGTCCGGTGGACCGGACTTGTCCGCATCTGAGCGCCGGACTAGTCCGGCCTAGCATAAGAACCCTAAATTGTATGTTTCATTTGAGGCAAATCTCCTATCTAAGGACACAAGGATAGGAAAGTGGTAGGAATACATCTATTTATGCAATGTACATCCTTTTGAAATCAAAGGAAACTAGCTAGAGCTAGAAAAATTGAGATTTTGGTTTTTGGGGGGATTTACCAAGATTTGAAGATTCACGTTGAAGGAGTGGAAATCAGTCCGGATGAGTCCGGAAAGTAGGATCCCCTTGTCGAAAAAGTCTTTTTCACGGAGAAAACTCCGAGTTTGAGGGCTCAACTCGAAAATCACTTTGAGAGGTATGGTTTAGGAGAGAGGGTGAGACAAAGTGCTTATGAGTGGAGAGGGAGGCGTTTGGTCCGGCTAACTGCTTCTCTATGCGACTGACCGGACTAGTCCGGTCATGGTAGCGGACTAGTCCGGTACCCCTGAGTTAACCTAATTGTTGTATGTCTGGACTAGTCCGGTTGGAAATCGGACTAGTCCGTTTCCAACAGACTTGATACATATATAGATAATTAATAGTGATCCAAGGACAACAATTTTGCAAATAGTCTTGGTGATTACGACCAGTAGGCAATCAGCAATCGAACAATGGTCATAATCCACAAGATTTCTCCATTAAAAATAGTTTTCTGAGTAGAAAGAAGAGGAGGAGCATTTTTTGACAATACGGAGGAACAATTTAAGTTGCAACCAGGTATGCATGTTTCAAGCCACATTTCGAGAGTCAAAAATATTTAGCTCATTTCTTAGTTCACAGAACCTTTTCTCATCTAATGGTTTGGTAAAAATATCTGCAAGTTGTTTTTCAGTCCTAACATGTGAAATAGCTATGTCACCTTTTAATGAATGATCTCTAAGAAAGTGATGACGGATGTCTATGTGCTTAGTTCTTGAGTGCTCTACAGGTTTGTGTGCAATCTTTATAGCACTTTCATTATCGCATAGAAGCGGGATATGACTTAGATTGTAGCCGTAGTCCCTAAGAGTTTGTTGCATCCAAAGCAGTTGCGCACAGCAACTACCGGCTGCAACATACTCTGCTTCCGCTGTGGAAAGAGCAATGGAGTTTTGCTTTTTAGAAGACCAAGAAACTAGGGACCTACCAAGAAATTGACAAGTCCCTGACGTGCTCTTTCTATCGACTTTGCATCCTGCATAGTCGGCGTTGGAATACCCTATCAAGTTAAACTTGGATCCTTTGGGATACCAAAGGCCCAAGTTGGGTGTGTGCACAAGGTACCTTAGGATTCTTTTTACAGCAATTAAGTGACACTCTTTAGGTGCGGCTTGAAACCTTGCACACATGCAAACACTAAGCATAATATCTGGCCTAGATGCACATAAGTATAATAAGGAGCCAATCATGGACCGATATACATTTCGGTCCACATTTGGACCGTCTTCATTGAGGTCGAGATGTCCGTTGATGGCCATGGGTGTCTTGATGGGCTTGGCTTTGTCCATATTGAATTTCTTGAGAATGTCTTGTGTATATTTAGTTTGGCTTATAAATGTACCTTCTCTCAGTTGCTTCACTTGAAATCCTAAGAAGAACTTCAATTCACCCATCATTGACATCTCGAACCTGTCTGTCATTATTTTGCTAAATTCTTCACAGAAGGACTTGTTAGTGGATCCAAAGATAATGTCATCAACATAAATTTGACATACGAATAAATGATCATCAAAATGTTTAGTAAAGAATGTATAGTCTGCTTTACCAATTTTGAATCCATTTTGAATCAGAAAATCTCTAAGGCACTCATACCAGGCTCGAGGAGCCTGTTTGAGGCCATAGAGAGCCTTACGCAGTTTATAGACATGGTTGGGATACTTCTGATCTTCGAACCCCGGTGGCTGCTCCACATAGACTTCCTCCTTTATCGGACCATTCAGAAAGGCACTCTTGACGTCCATTTGATACAACTTAAAATTATGGTGAGTAGCATATGCCAATAAAATGCGAATGGACTTAAGTCTAGCTACAGGAGCGAAGGTTTCATCGAAATCCAAACCTTCCACTTGAGAATAACCATTGGCCACCAACCTTGCTTTATTTCTTGTCACTACTCCATGTTCATCTTGCTTGTTCCGAAAGACCCATTTGGTTCCAACGATGTTCGCCCTTGGTCTTTCCACCAGCTCCCACACTTCATTTCTTTTGAAGTTGTTCAGCTCCTCTTGCATCGCAATCACCCAGTCTGGATCCCTTAAGGCTTCTTCTACCCTGTATGGCTCCAGAAAAGACACAAAAGAATAATGTTCACAAAAATTTGCAATTTGAGATCTAGTAGTTACTCCCTTAGCAATATCTCCAATGATATTGTTGACCGGATGGTCCCTTTGCACACACTGATGTACTCTTGGGTGTGGAATTTGTATAGCTGTTTGTTCTTCATTGTCTTCATGTGTCATGTCTCCCCCTAGATCATTGCTTCCATGATCATCTTGATTTTCTTGATCTTCCTCAACTTAATCTTGTGTAGGAGCTCCCCCTTGATCATTGCTTCCTTGTTGAAATTCATCTTGTGTCTCCTCTCGTGGTAGGATATCACCAAGTGCCATTTTCTTCAGCGCTTCACATGGAGCTTCCTCCTTATCTAGCATAGACTTATCGACTTGCTCCACTTGTGAGCCGTTAGTTTCATCGAACACTACGTCACGCGCTACTTCAACAAGGCCGGACACCTTGTTGAAGACACGATAGGCGTAGGCGTTCGATTCATATCCGAGCAAGAATCCTTCATCGGACTTCGAAGCAAACTTCGAGGCCCTTGGTTTCTTGTTCAGAATAAAACATTTGCAACCAAAAACTTTGAAATAGGAAACGTTAGGCTTTTTACCCGTGAGAAGCTCATATGGAGTTTTCTTTAGAAGTCGATGAAGGTACAACCGATTTGTGGCATGACAAGAGGTGTTCACCGCTTCTACCCAAAATCGGTCTGACGTCTTGTATTCATCCAACATTGTTCTCGCCATTTCGATCAATGTTCTGTTCTTCCTTTCGGCCACCCCATTCTGTTGAGGAGAATAGGGTGCCGAGAATCCATGCTTTATACCTTCTTCATTGAGATATTCTTCAACTTGGGTGTTCTTGAATTCTGTCCCATTGTCACTTCTAATATTCTTTACGGTTGATGAGAATTCATTTTGAACTCTTTTCAAGAACTTCTTGAGGATTCCTTGAGTTTCTGATTTATCATACAAGAAAAATACCCAGGTGAATCTTGAAAAATCATCAACAATTACTAAACCGTATTTGTTACCGCCGATGCTGATGTACGCAATTGGACCAAAGAGATCCATGTGGAGAAGTTCCAGCGATTTAGCGGTGGTCATCACATTCTTGGCGGGGTGTGGTGCTCCAACCTGTTTTCCTGCTTGACAAGCGCTGCACGGCCTGTCTTTTTCAAAAACCACATCCTTAAGACCACGGATGTGACCACCTTTTAGAAGTTTCTGCAGATTTCTCATTCCAACATGGGCTAGCCGTCTATGCCACAACCATCCCATGTTGGTCTTAGCAACCAAGCAAGTGTTGAGTTCGGCTTTATCTTTGTTGAAGTCAACAAGATAAAGCTTTCCCTTCAACAATCCCTTGAATGCAATCGAGCCATCGCTTCTTCTAAAGACGGTCACACCCTCATTAGTGAATAAACAGTTGTAACCTTTGTCGCATAGTTGAGATATTGATAAGAGATTATAATCTAGAGAGTCTACATGTAAAACATTAGATAAGGTGTGTTGAGAGGATATTTCAATGTTACCACTACCAAGGACCTTTCCTTGGCTGTTATCTCCAAAGTATATACCTTCACTTGGATCCTTGTTGCACTCGTATTCCACAAACATACTTCTCTCTCCGGTCATATGATTTGTGCATCCGCTATCTAGCACCCACTTAGATCCACCGGAGGAGTAAGCCTGCAAAATAGAATTATTTCTGGGTTTTAGGTACCCAAGCTTGCTTGGGTCCTCTCAGGTTAGTCACAAGAGTCTTGGGCACCCACACACAAGTTTTCAAGTTCTTGTGGCGTGGCCCTGTATATTTAGCAATGACTTTTCCATACTTGTTTTTCATGAGAACATAAGAAGCATCAAATGTATGGAACAGTGTTTGTAGCTTAGATTCATGGGATTTTTCTTTAACAAAAATGATCCTATTCTTAGCATGATTAGAAGTAGACATGTGTTTATTCCTGTCGAAGCCAAGTCCATCTTTGACATTGGGAGGTCTAGTGATCATATATGCACTTCTTGCATATTTGATCTTCTCCTTATCAAAGATGCCGTTTTGAGAAGAATGCATGTCATGTGGGGTTAAAGCATTAGAAATTACATTCTTCTTACTAGAGCAAGTGCAGGTTCTTACTGTTGTCGAGCTCTTGGAGGAAGAGGAGTCACTTTGTTTGAGCGACTCAACTTGCACCTCAAGGATTTTGTTAACTTTTGACAAGTTAGCAAGTTCTTCCTTGATTGCAATCTGTGAGTCCTCTAACTTTGAGTAAGTTTCCTTACTCAAGGCCAGCTCTAACTCAAGTGACTCATTCTTCTCTCTTTCAAGCTCAAGAAGCTTTTTGACTTCTTGATATCTCTTCCTCTCACGGATGAGCATATCTTCTTGTCGGTTGACAAGTTCCTCCTTTTCAAAGATTTCGTTTGACAACATTTCCATTTTCTTTAAAGCAATTTTACTTAGCCCTCTGAACAATTCTTCATTATCACTAGAGCTATCAAACTCATCAATGGAGGAATTTAGCACAGGAGGAGTAAGTCGAACCTTTTTCTTGCCTTCCTTAGCCATAAGACAAGTGTGGTTGTTCATGTCCCATCCTCCCATGTTCGGAAAGAGTGTGGCTCTCATAGTTGGTTTCTTGACTGCGAAAGTGGCCATCTCTTCTTCTTCATCGGAGGAGGGCTCGTCGTTTGAGTCCCACTCCTTCCCAATGTGAGCTTGATGGGCTTGTCTTCTTTTTCTGAACTTTTTCTTTTCTTGAGATCTTGTTTCCTTCTTCTTTTTGTTTTCCTCATAAGTACAGTCCACCATGAAGTGACCATACTCTCCGCAGTTGTAGCAAGTGCGTCGAGCCTTGGATTTTCCTTTATCCTTGCCTTTGCCTTCATGTGAATTGTTGCCGTGTCTTCTCTTCATCATGCGTTTGAACTTTTAATGAAGAGTACCATTTCTTCGTCATCAAGATCGGTGCTTTTGTTGCTTGTATCTCCATCGTCTTGGTCTTCACGAGTTTCTTTGAGTTTGGGTCTGCACGTTGCTTTGAGGGCAACTTCTTTCTTTTTAGAAGAGGTGAGCTCGGCTAAGTCTTTGACGTATTGAGCCTCTTTCTCCATCATTTCATGATTTATGATCTTTCCCAATAACTCATCTGGAGTCATTTTGTGAAACCCGGGGCTTTCTCTAATCATTGAGCAAAGTGTGACGTTTCTTGGCATGAAGGCTCTAATCATTCTTTTGACCACTTCGTGATCTGTCCATTTCTTACTTCCATAAGCACGAATTCTGTTGATGAGTGCTTTCATCCGGTTGTACATGTCTTGAGGTGATTCGCCTTCTTCAATAGCAAATCTCCCCAACTCTCCTTCAAGCATTTCGATTTTGGCTTCACGAACTGACCTATTTCCTTCGTGAGCTGTCTTGAGGGTATCCCAGATTTCTTTTGCACTTTCTAACCCATTGATCTTGGTGAATTCCTCTCTGCTTAGTGATGATGTGATCACGGCGACGGCTTGTGCGTTTCTGTGAATCTCCTGTTCTTGTTCTGGGGTGAGTTCATCATCCGTGTCCGGAATATCGATGCCTGTGCAAACAATGTGCCACAGACTAGGGTTCAGGGATATCAGATGCATCTTCATGTTGTACTTCCACATGGTGTAGTCACTTCCGTCAAACTGTGGGGGCCTTCCCATAGGGATAGAGAGATAATGATTATTTGAATTGAGACGGTTGTAGTTGTAAGGATACCGGGAGTAGTCATGATGACCACTCCCCATCGTCTTTTCTTCCTCTTTTCCTTTTTGTGCCAGCAGTTTCTTTCTCAGGAGTGCTTTTAGCTGCCTCACTTCTTCATCGTCATGTGGACTTTCTTTTAGCACATCGAAGGCTTTGGCTTCTTGCTCCTCATCGTTGTTGCTCGTCTTCGAGATATCGTTGTTCTTCTGTGAGGCCATTGATCTCTCCGAGAAGTGAGTCTCGTTGATGGAGAACTTGGCTCTGATACCAATTGAATGTGGCCTAGAGGGGGGGTGAATAGGCCTTTAAAGAATTCCTGCACACTTAATAAAGTTATCAGAAACTAGACTGACCGGACTAGTCCGGTTGTGTGGGCGGACTAGTCCGGTGTTCTGAATTATTTGAGTTGATTAAGTGTGTCTCACAAATTTAATCTTATAGCAGCGGAATAAGAACAACAGTTTTTATAACTTAAATTTATTGTATGGATGCACGTGCAAACTTGTAAGGAACTCAAACGATGACTAGCAAACTAGTGATCTAATGTGTCAAGATGTAAAACAAATGAGAGACAAAAGACACGAATTTTTACCGAGGTTCGATCTCACCAAGAGATCTACGTCCTCGTTGAGGAAGCTCACACAGAGCCGGGTTCCCAACCCTTTCCCTCTTCAAGTCACCACACAGGACGACTTGACTTCACTATCAAGTGTAATCACCGTGTTTATGGGGCAACCTCAAACGTTGAGGGCTCCCACAAGAATTACAATGAGAAGTTGATCAAATACACTCAAAAAGATTACAATGCAGAATATGAGTGTAGAGATATCAAACCTCAAGAGCTCACAACGAAGGAACGACGATCTCCCAATCCCAAATCCAAGTATTTTATTGATCTTCACCTTTTTGCACCTTAGATGTGTGGGGAGACGTGTTTTTGGGCTCTTGGGACAGGTGGCGGCGCTAGGGTTTCAGTTTTTGATAGTATGAGTCGTCTCCTTCGGGAAAAGATGAAGGACCTCTTTTTATAGGCTTTCCCAAAAAGTTACCGTTGTTAAACCTACTACCGGACTAGTCCGGTATATGATCGGACTTGTCCGGTCTACTTCCAGTGGGTTAACCGGACTAGTCCGGTCCACAAACTGGACTTGTCCGGTGCTATGTGAAATGGGGTTCCAGAAACTTCAGCGGACTAGTCCTGTCGCTTGGATGGACTAGTCCGCAGTCCTCTAAAGAGGACAACAGAGACATGACCGGATTAGTCCGGTCTGAAACCGGACTTGTCCGGTTGCATTCCAGTGAGCTGACCGGACTAGTCCGGTTCACAAGGCGGACTAGTCCGGTGCACTATGTTTGCGTCTTTCAGAAAGTTAAACGGACTAGTCCGGTCCATGAACGGACTAGTCCGGTTTTTCAGTGGATTTTAGTTGATTTTTAAACCCCTTACCCTTACGCAAAGTCATGAGCCCTTGGGATGTGTCTCTCTCACACACAACCTATACATTTATATCTACTTTGCTCCTCTAAGTTCCACTAACGTCTTCCTTTTTAGGCACCACTCTATTTTTCACCATTTTGTGTGTGCTGAGCCAGTTCACTTTGTTTATCCTGCAATCATCTTAATAGTTTCATTAGAATCTCATATGTTCGTCATCAATTAGCCAAAACCCACAAGGGATATCCTAGATGCACTTACACACCACTCGACTTCTATCGAACCGTACTTAAGCATGGCAGTTCTACACGGTGAAAGACACCTACCCAATACTCCATGGGTCATTTGGTTATGCAAGAGGAGTATCAATCACTAGACCTAATGCACAGTTCATGTCTTAACCGAAAGTGAATACAAAACAAAAACTTAACAACTGTTAAATGCAAACCGGAGCTTATCTGTTTTGCAGGGTAGTCGTATATAAGCAGTTAGTATCCTTGCAGATCCACCCTTGACTCTCCGGAGCTTGATCCACTTCGATGAATCACTCCTTTGAGTCCCCTTCGTTGTATTTCCTATTGAGATGCATACACACATGTTTTATATAATGTAATGGAAAGAAGTTATAGAATTAATCTCTTAGTAACAGAGGTTGTGTGGAAAAGCCAAGCATGGCTTGGTTTGCCTCTATTATGCAAAGAACAGAAATAAACTAATTTGTCCTAAAGGATTTAGCTATACACTAATCATGTTCCGTAATGAACATAATAGATAAGCTGAAAGGATTTGAGTGCAACTGAAGAACAAGAACTCCAATGGCCTCAAAACTTTTACAGCAGGTTCTATACTACCTAAGGATTTAGCTTGCCAAATTGCAGCTAATGTGGAGTCATATTGTGTCCTCCCCATAATTCTCACAACATCTCTTATGTATTCCCACATATACACAAGTATGGAGAATAAGAACAGGGAGTTCCAGGACTCATCTTGGGCTGATAATTTACATGTGAGTTCTTGATCACATGAGAGTCATCTGGTCCAAAATTCAGCCCTTTTACTTGGGTAGTTCTCCCAGAACAATTGTTTAAGCATTTGTACTCAACAGAATTAATTCTGTAGTAATGCGCATTTTCATGCCCAACTAAGTGATCTACAATTCCAAGTATGTACCAGAGAGCTTGCCTAAATGTTCCTATGATTTTTGGAGCTATGGATTGCTCAGAACAGATTTTTGAAGTGGGAAACATTTTCTGAAAATGTTTCTGGACTCTTATGAACACAGCAGATTGTTTTTAGCAAATTCCTACTCAAATGATCTTCAAATGAGCTGAAAATTTGCTAGAAGGTCAACAATATGCTAAAGAATATTATGGAAAAATTTGGGTATTTTTGGATAATCCAAACTCCCTCAATAATTCTTTTTCAGAAAACCTTCCAAGAATTTTCCAGAATTAAATAATTCGTTTTATACAAATTGGGTTGTAGATTTGGACAGAGCTATTCAATATGAATCCAAACCAATTTGAATCACTAAATTTGGGGATTCCTAGCAAGAGTTATGAGGTTCTAAAGTTTGGGGAAAAATTCTGAAATTGACCTCTGTTTAT
The DNA here is from genome assembly GCA_030760725.1 of Neostapfia colusana. Taxonomy (NCBI): domain Eukaryota; kingdom Viridiplantae; phylum Streptophyta; class Magnoliopsida; order Poales; family Poaceae; genus Neostapfia; species Neostapfia colusana. Next base: position 70,167,384 of record JASWHV010000013.1, on the reverse strand, counting down.
TTTCCCATTTTCAGAGACATAAGGAATTAACACCACATTTGGCCAAGCAAATGAGGTCCAATGCTTCTGAAACTTTTACTGGAGTTCAAGTATTTTTGGAAGACTCTCCTGCCCAAATTTGGGGATTTTCCAATACAAGAACTCCTGGAAAAATTCCCACAAGCTTTTACTTCTATGAATTAATGAGTCAAAACCAGGGGTTTTCATAATTATTGGGTTGTACCTATGGATAGTACTCTCTTAGAGGAGTCCAACAAAATTTATCTCACTATTTCTGGAGCTCCCTACACCAAGTTATGCATTTTACAAGTTTGAACAACTCTCTGTTTGATTTTAAACAGAACAGTCGCACGTGGGGCCCACGGGTCAGGTGCTTCTTCAACCTCCCGCCAGAGCCCGCGGGTGCACACCGGCAGAAAACATGGCATGGCTCGTTCTCCCTCATTTCTCCACCAAATGAGCTCCGGTTTCGCCCTACATGCTCCTGGGAACGTGGCGCAGCTGCCGGGCAAGGTTTCCCCGCGTGAAAACGGCTGTAGATGGGTCGGCACCGGTGGGGCGGCTCAGGAGCTCGACATGGACGCGTTCCAGCATGTCCAAGGCATCTCCCGGCGAGCTACGATGTCCTACAGCATCCCTATGGTTCTAGGAACATGGAACGGAGATCAGATCGTGCAGGAAGTGGCTGCAACCTAGTCGTCACCGTGGACCGTGGTAGTTTTGGCCGCCGGCGACGATTTCTCGTCGCCCGGGGCATAGAACGGTCGGCTTCCTTTGGTTTTTGGCGTGGGAGGGCGCTAGGGCATCTAGTTGCTGTGGCTTGAATTGTAGGAGGTATGATCAATCGGTTTGGGAGAATTTCACGAATTAAACACGGTCGGTTCTATACGTGCGCCGGTGCCAAAAATCAAATTCCAGCGAGCCGGCGTCGGGGGAGAGCAGGAGGACGACGGGATGAGGATCAGTACCTCCTGGCGCACCTCTGTGGCCTCTTGAGCCTGCCGGAGAGGCGCTGGGCTGGTCGGGAGACAGGGAGCAGTGGAGCAGCGCCGGTGAAGGAAAAACAGCGCCCGGAGTGGCTGCTGATCGTGAGGAGAGGAAGCAACTGCTGTCGGCTTGGTCCGAGGAGGGAGAGATCACGTTGCTGAAGTGGTGAGAACCGACCCTGGGGTGCCAACGCGTGGAGGCCGGCAGCAGGAGCTGGCGCGGCAAGCTCCTCTGTGGCGCTCGCGAGATGTTCGGGAAAATTTCCCACCGAGAGCAAAACTTAGTGAGTAAGTCTCCTCTTTTAGCTCTATGACTTGTGGGTCCCACTCCACATGTACCTCCCAAATATCTGTTCAAGCTGATATTTTCAATCCCCAGAATGCTAAAATTTAAAAGGTGGGCTAGAATTTGAATTCTTCAAATTCAGTTTGAATTTGCAAGACTAAATCTGAATTTGGTTTAGAATTTGCAATTTCTTCTTTTTAGCTCTCTTTTGAGCCCACCCTACAAATGGAAAGTTGGTGAGCAAACTTTTCCCTATAATTCCAACTGTAGGGATGCATGTTTATTCAAAGTTTTTGGGTCACCATATGTGTGAACTTTGAATTTCAAATCTGAATTTTAAACTTACATGCAAAGAGGTATTTAACTCCTTATTGGTTCAACACTTTTAAATAAAAAGGTGAGCCTCATTTTGGATGATCATCCTACGTATTACTTTGCATGAAGAAAAGTTTTAGCAAGTCCCATTTTTCCTGTCATTGCCACACATATGAACTCAAAAAATAGTTTTTATTCATACACATTTTTGGGACTTTTACAAAGTAACCTCCATCAAAAGGGTAATTAGAGGGGAAAGCCTTCACTTTCACAAAGTAGGATTTCTACACATGAACATGAGAGGTTGAGCTCACCCCTAGAACTTGAAAAGTCTTGGGAAGGTTCAGTCCAAGTTTCATAGAAATCCAACACTTTTTGAGGCACTTTTGGAGGTATTTGAAAAAGAGGCCGATCTGAATGTAAATTCAAATTGTAGCAACTTTCATCACTCAAAATCAAAAGTTTGCTTCATATTCAAACTCAGCACATTATTCTGAGTAAGCCCACCAAATTTCATCCCCATTGGAATTCATCTTGTCGGGAGCCAAATTTGCAATAATTAAAAAACTGAATTTGAAATTCAGTTTAAATATGAAGCAAATTGGACCAACCAAATTTCAAATTGGAGGACTTAAATTTGAACCAAAACTTGGGGGCTAAGTCTCACATTAAATTGTGAGTAGCTGGTGGGATAATTAGCAAAAACCAGAAAAGAAATTTGGAAAAAGAAGAGAAGGGGAGACACACATGTCAGCTGCACACACGAGTACTCAGTCGGTTGTTGCAGTCGGGTCTCGGCTTCGCGCGCAAGGCAGGGAGCGATGGCGAGCCACCGAGGCAGCACACAGCCACCTCATGGTGCCAAAAACCGCGGCTCAAAGGCCAGCGCACAGCCCACGCCGCCTTCCTCCTGTTTCCCAAACAAGAACCCCCCCGACCGAGCTTCTTTCTCGATTCCGCGCGAGCACAGAAACGCCGCCCTCTCTGATCGCCGGCGTCCGGCCAGCACAGCCGCTCTCGTGCCCGACGAGCAACACAAGAAAGGACCGCCGTGAGGTACTGATCACAACCATACTGACCTCGCCCTCTATCTCGCACGATCGGCAAAGTATTTGGGGGATTAGCGCGTCGGGGTGTTTAGAACTGAACCGTGAGAAATCCAGAAATTCGGAGCAAGTAAGCCACCACTCCTTAGGCCCATCTAAATATATGATCTAGACTCACCCACGCTTCTCTGGGATCAGAAATCATCAAGTTTCATCGAGTAGGAGCGATGTTCTTCGGGCTTTTTGCATCGGCGCCGATTTCCGGTCTAGGTCACCGGTGAGGTCGTAGTTGCAGCTGTTTCCACAGAGGTCGGTGCCCATATCCGTGATCAGCGGGTGTCAGCGGAGCTCCCTGAGCAAACAGCATTGAAAAAGGTGTAGGGAACGTTGAGTTCGACGTTGCCGGTGAGCTCCTGGCCGCTGTTGCCGTCGGGAGCCCTGTTCCGGCTGTTGTCAAGCTCCGGTAAGGGCACCAGCGTGTTCTCCGAGTCGAGTTAGGCACAGGCAGCGAGAATCGGCAAGCTCCGAGGGCCGGAACTCCTCTCCGGCGAGAGCTCCGGCGAGCTCGGCGGCGGGGAGCCGCGGGAGCGCGAGGTGGAAGAAGCCTTGCGGGCCCCGCGTGTCAGTCACTGCTGAGGTCGCTCGGGATTTGCTGCGGCACCGGGATTCTGTGTGCTGCGCAGGTAATTCTGCGGGCTCCGGTCTGGGTTGGCTGAGAAGCGGACACGTAGCCGGGGGACCCACCCGGAGTTTAAATTTTATTCGAATTTCAAGTTTTAGTTCAAACTTCAAATGAATAGAACTTTGGCTAGGAAACTCCAAATTCGATGAACCAAATTTTGCTGAACTCAGGATTCTGAGTACTTTCCAGCAATACCAAATTCAGCTCATGAAAGTGAATAGTTTTCCAGAATTAAATCCCTAAAATTTAAACTGTTGGGAATTTTATCTGGAGAACTACTTTATGAAAAATTCTGAAATATGGCTGAGAGGTTCATTGGAAAATCCCTGAATCTCAGTAAAATTTTCAGACTCATCCAAGTTCATTTAGTTACCCTAATGGGGTGATTAAGAGAACTGCCCTGAGAAAATAGAAAAATGTACAGAAACATTTTTCAGATTTTCTCAAATCTTAAGTAGGGCATAACTTTCTGTAGAATTCTTCAAATGACATGAAACCAACTCCGTTAGAACCATATTAAAGTCTAGTTTCCAGAAAGTAATGGTTGGAGCCATGAAAACCCCTGGAATTATTCAGAGGCTCAAATAGTGACAAAATAGGCTTTTATTTGTACAAGGTTCAATTGAACTTTGTTTCAAATAAAACTTGGTCAGAACTCTGGTTCGGACCCTACCAATCCACCATAAAAATTTCAGAACCAAAGGGGAGGGCTAGCTAGAGTTATTAGCAATTATGTATTCAAGTTCACACATTGCATTTAAATTTACATGTCGTATTTCATTAAACGTGTAGTCACTAAAGAAGAGACTCCGGAAGTGCTGGACTTCCTCCTTCCGGAAGAAGAGCTAACTACTGACCAGCAGCAACAAGGCAAGCCCCGGTTTGCATTAACCCTTTTATAAGTTTTACTTTGTTTACATGAGTCATGTGAAGTATGATTGTGCATTAGGTGTAGGATGAATGGAACCCCACTTGTATAGCCAAAGGTTCCTAAAAGAGTGAGGGTAGTGTCTAAGACCTCGAGTAGCCAGGCTATGCTTAATGATTTATAGGACTTCGGTACAAGTCGAGTAGTTGGAATCTACTCGCGAGTTTAGGCTTGGGACACACGGGTTCAGTTGAGTGATGTGAGATCACATTAGTAATGAAAATGAGACTAGGCAGGGGCTAGGGTGCAGCAAGAGTCTTGTGTGCGCAGCCCTGTCCGTGTCGATTGAGGACCGATCCGTGTGCAGCCCACGCTGATCAAGTTTGAACGTACGAAGGCATATCGGATATATGGGCCCCGATAAACCGATGTAGCCTAAACCTCCAGGCGTCAAGGCATAGCACACTGATTTATAGGTGTAGGTTGAGGGCAGCATGGTGGAAATCTGCCAACGGGCATAGAGAGATGCTCCGTGTGGGGAACCTCCTGCCCGTTTCGGTGCGACCGGTTCGATGTTTGGGCTGTTGGGTGAAAGGTTTTCCCGTACAACATCGAGTGATCGTGCTGTGCAGCTCCACGTGTGGGCGTACATGACGTGCTCTTTGGGATTCCCTGCAGGTGTATATCGAGTCGATTCGCCGTCCCTCGCGGTGAAGAGTACCACTTGTTCACTGAGTCGTGACGTAGACTAATGTATGAAATATGGTGATGCAATACTGCTGATATGATATAATATTGTATTGCTACATGTTTGCCACCAAATATTGCTTACTAAATTTCAGCTTCTTGAACTGTTAACTTGTTGCTAAAAGTTGAACTAAGGATGAACTTGTAGGCGAGTCCATTTGTTGCAATATGACTATCCTATGTCATGGTACACCTTATGTAGAATTTCATGCTTAGGTGAGTCAGTTAAGCCTTCCTGAGCCTTCGTGCTCACGGTTGCTGCTTAAGTGTTTTTCAGGTGAGGAGCCACCCACGGACTCGGAGTACGAGTCCACCGGTGAGGGTTACCCTCCGTCGGGGACTACGACTGAGTGGGAGCCGTACACGCCGCGCTGAGCTGAGACGTGCAGCTAGTGTGGGTTGCCTAGGGCTGGGCAACCAACTTTTGCTAGATAGGCGGGCGTGAGTTGTACAAAAGAAACTTCCGCTGTGTAATAAAAGACCCTAGTTTGTAACTGAGAAGTGTACTACTTTGTACATTCAGTTTGTTTTTCCCATGTAATATAATGTGTTCTTATGACGTGTGCTGTCGGGTGTCGCATCGCGCGGCACCACCCTCCGCGATCCTGGATGAGCGGATTCCGGTCCGCCACAGCCTGGTATCAGAGCTTCATTGGGGATAGCACAGTACTTAAGGACTGCATTATGGGAAAACTTAGGTATACGGTGAGGATTCGGTAGCTGCCCAAGTAAGGACTATACTTGCATAGTTACTTAAAGTGGCAAAGACTAACTTATGTGTTATAATTCTGAATTTCAATTATGTAACGACGCACCTACGCTCTGGTAAGTATGGTAAGGAACGCCACCAAAAGCGGTTCAATTTCGGTTAGCTCCCCCTGACGAGGAACGCGGTTGAGGGATTGATCTCACAGCTTGGTGGGGACGTCAATATGAACCTCTTGGACTCTTCTTGTCCCTGAGTTCATATGCAACGCTGATCCCTAGCGTGCATTAGGCAAGTAAGTGGAGACCCCATGTGGCGGACCGGAATCCGCTCATCCAGGATCGCAGAGGGTGGTGCCGCGCGATGCAACACCCGACAGCACACGTCATAAGAACATAATATATTACATGGGAAAAACAACTGAAACTGTACAAACAGGTACAAACTTCAGTTACAACTATTGTTTATATTACACAGCGGAAGTCTACACTATACAACTCACGCCCGCCTATCTAGCAAAAGTTGGTTGCCCAGCCCAAGGGCAACCCACACTAGCTGCACTCCTCAGCTCAGCGCGTCGTGTACGGCTCCCACTCAGCCGTGGTCCCCGACGGAGGGTAACCCTCGCCGGTGGACTCATACCCCGAGTCCGTGGGTGGCTCCTCACCTGAAAAACACTTAAGCAGCAACCCTGAGCACGAAGGCTCAGCAAGGCTTAACCGACTCACCTAAGCATGAAACTCTAGATGAGGGGTACAATGGACATAGGATACTAACATTTCAGCAAAAGGACACGCCTACAACTTCATCCTTAGTTCATCTTTTAGCAACAAGTTAACAGTTCATGAAATCTGAAATTTAGTAAGCAGTATTTGGTGGCACACATGTAGCAATACAATTATATCAACCAGCAATATTGAATCAACATGTTTCATCCATTAATCTATGTCACGACTCAGTGACCAAGTGGTACTATTCACCGCGAGGGACGGCGAAACGACTCGATATACACCTGCAGGGAAACCCAAAGAGCACGTCACGTACGCCCACCCGTGGAGCTGCACAGCACGCTCACTCGATGTCGTACGGGACAACCTTTCACCCAACAGCCCAAACGTCGAACCGGTCGCACCGAAACGAGCAGGAGGTTCCCCACAAGGAGCATCTCTCTATTCCCGTTGGCAGATTTCCACCTTGCTGCCCTTAGACTACACCTATAAATCGGTGCGTTATGCCTCAGCGCCCGGAGGTTTAGGCTACATCGGTTTATCGGGGCCCATATATCCGATATGCCTTCGGTACGTTCAAACTTGATCAGCGTGGGCCGCGCACGGATCGGTCCTCAATTGACACGGACAGGGCTGCGCACACAAGACTCCCTCTTGCTGCGCCCTAGCCCCTGCCTAGTCTCATTTTCATTACTAAAGTGATCTCACATCACTCAACCGAACCCATGTGTCCCAAGCCTATCTCGCGAGTAGATTCCAACTACTCGACTTGTACCGAAGCCCTATGAATCTTTAAGCATAGCTTGTCTACACGAGGTCCTTGACACTACCCTCACTCTTTAAGGAACCTTTGGTTATGCAAGTGGGGTTTCATTCATCCTATACCTAATGCACATACATACTTCATATGACACATGTAAACAAAGGAAAAACTTACAAAAAGGTTAATGCAAACCGGGGCTTGCCTTGTTGCTGCTGGTCAGTAGTTAGTTCTTCGTCCGGGAGAAGGAAGTCCAGAACCTCCGGAGCTTCCTCGTCTTCAGCGACTACACGTTATTGAAATAATACATGTTAATGAATATGCAACAAGTTTGTTGTAATACTATTGCTATTAGTGCTAATAACCAGTCTCTAATACCTGGAACTCTGTTTAAGAATTTAAAGATGAACTGGTGTTGGTGGTTTGGCTTAGACTTAATCACATGGTTAAGTGTTAAGTGGTTTGCCCCCTTTTCCAATTTAATCCCTCAAGTGGTTAAACAGGACAGGGGTGATCCAGAGCTCCAATAGAGCTGAGAATTTTTGTGTGAGTTCCTTGTTGCAAGAAAAACTCTCTGGACCAAACACTAGCACTTTTCATCGAGTGGTTTGCTCAGAATAATTCTCTTAGCAATTAAGCAAAGAAGAATTAATTTTGAGGTAATACCCCTGTCCATGCTCAACTTAGTGAACTACAATTTCAATTATAGCTCATAGAGTTTGCATGAATTTTCCTAGCATTTTTGGAGCTAAGATTTGCCCAGAACTGAATTTCCAAGTTTTGGAAATTCTCTGAAAATGTTTCTGTATTCAAATGAACACAGCACCTTCCAATTTGAATTGCTCTGACCAAATCAACTCCAAATGGTCTGAAACTTTTACAGGGGTTCACTAATGTTCTATGGAACATTCTGGCAAAATTTGGGGATTTTTGGATAAACCCAACTCCCCCTAAAATTCTTTTGCTGAAAAGCTTTAAAGAATTTTCCAGAATTAATTAATGGGTTTCATACAAATTGGGTTATATATTTGGACAGATATAGGCAAGATGAATCCAACCCAATTTGAATCACTAAATTTGGAGCTTCCTAGCAAAAGTTATGGAGTTCTAAAGTTTGGGGAATTTCTGGAATTCGAATTAACCGGGAAAAGTTCAAATTTCTGACAGCGGGTCCGGCTCCCACGTGTCATCACCTCGGCTGCATCACACGGGGCCACAGAATTGTTTTCCACGTGTTCACAGCCGATCCGGTGTAACAGAAGATCCTCACACTGTGCCGCGAGGGACTGACGAGCGGGCCCGGCCGGCTCGTCTTCTTCCTCGCGCCCGCCCTTTTTCCCGCGCCGCCCCCTCGCCGGCACACCTCAGCAGCTCGCCGGACTTGACTTCCCGACCGCCTCCCGGCCGGAAACTCGCCGCCGGGGCCTACTTTCGGGCGCTGAACACGCTGGTACTCTCACCGGAGCTTGACAACGGCTGGAACTATGCCCGCGACAGTGACAGAGCTTCTCTCTACTCCGGCGACGTCGTAGGGCACTTTCCTGCCCCCAACCTGGCTCCGGTTAGCTCCTACAGTATCGCCATGACCTAAGGAGCAACGTACAGGGCTCTGATCTCGCGAGAAACGTCGGCAACTAAGGGCTCACCGTGCGACCTAGGGCGATTTTGGGGAAAACTGGAAAAACTCGAAGAACTGAGGTTTTCTTCGATGGTTCTTCCTAGTTCTTGATCCCACGTGCCCGCACGGATGTCTACAACTGGGTTTCTAGGTCTGGGGAAGAGTGGTTCGGTGTGTGAGGTGAATTTGCCGATTTACCCGAACCGGGCTATATCACATGCTTGCGCAAGAACTGAAATTCCGGCCAGCACGGTCCATGACACGCTGTCGGCGTGGTTGTGAAGCGAGAAGGGTTACTGGCGCACCTTTTTGCTTTTGCAACTTGATGGGAGAAGCTCTGGGGTGGCCGGGCGACGTGATCTTATCGCGGCGCTTTCTTCGGCGCTGTGGAGGAAGATCGGCTCGACGCCAACGTCCCGACGGAGCTAGCGCCCGGTTCTTGCTTCTGCCACACTAAAGGACGTCCGGAGGTGCTGTAGGGAAGCTTAGCGCGTCGTGCCACGGGGTGGAGCAGCCGGTTGGCGGTAAACCGACGGCGCGCCTCTGTGCGGTCGTGTTTATCACCGAGGAGACACGGGGATCGCTCAGCGTCGGCTGGGAGGCAGTGTGGGCGCTGAGCTCTCGGTGGAGGGGGTAAGAACGGAGAAACATCGATCTCCTAAACAGCTCGGGAGGTGCTTCCGGTCTTCGGTCGTCCGTGCGGTGGCAGCCCGTGGGAGAAAACAGCTCGCTCGGGTGTGAACTGTGGAACCGATTAACTTAAGCAGTAAGTTTCTCCCCTCCCCTCTCACTGACCATTGGGCCCCACAGCTCCCCTCTGCCCAAAAGATCTCCAAATTTTTGGCAAATGAGTAATTCAAATGTTTGAAGTCTCAAACTGAGCTACATTTGCATGATTGGAGAAGTTTCCCTCAAATTCAAATGTATATTTGAATTCTTGCCCATTTGGCTCCTTTTTGGACCATTGGGTAGCAAACCATTTCAAAAATTATTGAAACTTTGCCTCCCCACTAAATTGAACCTGAGGAATCCAATTATGCCCTTTGATCCTTGTTTCAGCTGCTGCAATCATGAATTTGAATGCAACAGTTTTGAATCACCCTCTCATGTGTGATCATATGTGTAGGATTCCCACTTTGTGAAAGTGTAGGCTTTCCCCTCTAACCACTCTTTTGATGGAGGTTACTTGCTCTTCACACTTTTTCACCAGCTATCCACAACAAGAACTGTGGTGTTGTGAAGTGAAGAAAAGTTTTTGCAAGTCCGTTTTCTTGGGCTTTTACACCCCATCGCGTGGTCAGTAACGCGAGAGTGTGTTCGTCTGGAAATAGCCCAGGAGGACATACACAGCGCTTGCCATCGGCGTGCCCTACATGGAAGTAGGTGGTATCTGTTCGGCTGATAACATTCCCAACCGTGACGACCCGTTCATGACATACTCGGGTTCCCCGTCGTGTGGTGTTGAAACACGATCACGTGCCTTAGCTCAAGGACGGCCGTATGGCAATGATACGGGCGTTTGTATTTACTTTTAAATATGATTCTGCCTGAAATGAAACCAACCATTGAGTGCACCATTATTGTGTGGTCTTCTGCAGGTACTAACCACGTATGTATCCGTGTAGTAAACGTGTGCGAGAGACCGTTTAGTGCCACATTTGAGACGTATATGCCGGTATAATCCGGTTAGGATTTTCTTTGGTGAGGAATGTAGTACCGAGATATGGTAGGCATATGCATGAAAATAATTATAACAAGGAATTAAAATCATTAGGTTCAACATTTAGGACCCTGGTTGGGTAGTTCCAAAAGACTGAAAAACAGAGTGCTCTGTTTTTGCCAGCAAGTGGCTGATCTTCAACAGGGCATAACTCACAGGTCTTTTAGCCCAGGGAGGTGTGGTACACAGTTCTGGAAAGGTATTTAAGTACCCTACAATTTTGTTGTAGACTTCCAGAGCTGAAACACACCTTAAGATGGCTGAAATCCCAGAGGAATGTAAACTGTCCCGAACCAGGACAGAGTGAAACATTCTCTGGATTGTTCTGTTTTTCAATGATAACTCCCAGCAGAAAAAACAAATTTTTTTCATATGATACCTCCTTAGAAAGAGCAGAAGATGTGTGACATCTTTGCAATTCAAAGTTTCTGAAATTTCAGCACAGAATTTAGTGGAAATCAGAGTTGAAAACAGCAACTTCCAAGGGAGGTGCTGTTAAAATTCTTCTAGAAATTCGGATACTTTGAATTACCATAACTTTTTCACCAGAGCTGATCTAAGGCCAAATAAGTACTCGTTGGAAAGATACTGAAGTTAACTTTAACTTTGGTGTTCGGCTTGAGTCATGAAAATGCCCAGAACCAGATCAAAACTTGGAATAGGTAGAAACTGGTCATTCTGACAGAAGAATGACAGTTGAACTCATTGGAGAGGGTGTTGTACCCTAAGGGTGGTATACGTGATGACAAAGCGATAGTAATATCTCGTAGTGACAAAACCTAGTTATGGTGAGCTTCCAAAGAGGAGGTTCATCAAGTTGGATTAAACTAGCTTGTGTTTGGTCTGGTAATGGTGTAGCTTGTGCAAAGTTATTACATTATCTACTTACGAGATATATCGCATGAATTATTGTCATTATGTTTTATGCCTATTTTATGGGACTGCATGCAAAATGTTGCGGGACTGATGATTATTGTCATGTGGTTGCAGATGGTTCGTACTAGGACCACGCACGAGGTTGGTGGCTCTAGCCAACAGGGAGGTGATGAATCCCAGCCACCGGCCTACGACAGCACCCCGCAGCAGCAGCCACCACCGCCGCCTCCGCTTACTCTAGCGGATGTGATAGCGGCACTGGTGGGAGGTCATGAGGAGCAGACCGACCTGCTCCGCACGATCGTGCAGAATACGTCCCAGGCGGGGGGGCGTCAAGAGCAAGGGCCTCGTGAGCCCCGTGAAGTGTCGTACTCGGATTTCATGAGTACGCACCCTCCAGTGTTCACCGAAGCCGAAGAACCACTGGAGGCGGACAACTGGCTGCGGACCATCGAGTCCAAGTTCGGGCTGCTCCAATGTATGGAGCGACAGAAGACTCTGTTTGCAGCACAGCAACTCCACGGTGCCGCTGGTGCGTGGTGGGCGAACTATGTTGCCTCACGTCCGGCTGGCCATGCCGTGGAATGGCAAGAGTTCCGGGAGGCGTTCCGCGCCTACCACATTCCTCCCGGGATCATGAAGAGGAAGTTCCAAGAATTTTTGGAACTGAAGCAGGGCGGGAGGAGTGCCCACGACTACTCCCGTGCCTTCAACCATCTGGCGCAATATGCGTCAGACTACATCTCCACCGAGGAGAAAAAGCAGGAGCACTTGTATCGGGGGTTACACCCTGAAATGAAGACCCATCTCGTTCAGTGGAATCGCGGCACATTCAACGACTTAGTCAATGCCGCGATCATGCAAGAGGATGCTCAGCGGGAGTTTGCAGCTGAGCAGCGGAAGCGCAGCGCTCCATCCAGCAGTGGGAGTGGCGCTCCCCAGAAGTACCGTATGGTGTATCGGACACCATCCGGGCAGCAGTGGCGTCCACCGGCGCGACCTCAACAGTTCGGGGGACGTTCGTTCCAAGCACCCCCGTTCCGTCCGCCGATGCCACCACCAAGACAGCAGCAGCAGCACCAGCAGACGGTACCCCGGGCGTTTCCACCGCCACAACGCACCACGGGATTCCGTCCACCGATCAGCGGGGGACCGCCCCGTTTCACCTGCTTCACGTGTGGCCAGGCGGGGCACTTCACGAAGGACTGTCCCCAGGGGCAGCAGAGCAGCGGGCAAGCCCAGTTCCAGGGCGGTGCTCGAGGCCGACCTCCGGTGAAGAAGGTTGGTCAGCGGACTGGGGGTGTCCGCAACCTCGACAATGAGGACGCCCCAGAGGGAGACAACGTGCTGGCGGGTACGTTTACTCTCAACCATCAAGCCATCATCATATTGTTTCATTCTGGTGCAACCCACAGATTTATAAGTGCATCCTATGTGGCTAAGCATCAAATGGAAGTCTTCCCAACCGACTGCACTTATATGATCTGCTCACTGGGAGGGAAGATTTCAGCTAATATGATGATTCCAAAGGCACCTCTGTGCTTAGGTGGGAAACTATATCCCACCACCTTGATAATCCTTATGGGACAAAAGATTGATGCAATCTTAGGAATGTCATGGCTACAATACAATGGCGCTGTCCTAGAGACTCGGATACGGACGGTTCACTTAAATTCTCCATTCCACCGTCCGCATTCCATGGTGTTAGACAATTCAGTCCGGGAAGTTTTAGCAGTTAATAATGCTGAAGCTCTCAAGTTAGAAGACATCCCCGTAGTCCAGGAGTATCCTGATGTGTTCCCGGATGATCTTCCGGGCATGCCACCTGAGCGGGATGTCGAGTTCAAGATTGAACTTGCACCCGGGACTACGCCCATATCACGGAGACCATACAAGATGTCTCCAAATGAGCTGGCTGAACTGAAAGAACAGCTCAATGATCTGTTGAGCAAGGGTTTCATTAGGCCGAGTTCCTCGCCTTGGGGATGCTCGGCGCTGTTTGTAAAGAAGAAGGATCAAACCCTAAGGCTGTGTGTGGATTACCGGCCGCTCAACGCCGTCACCATCAAGAATAAGTACCCACTGCCCCGCATCGACATATTGTTTGATCAACTTGTGGGTGCAAGTGTATTCTCCAAGATGGACCTTCGCTCTGGATATCACCAGATTAAAATCCGGGCGGAGGATATTCCGAAGACGGCCTTCTCGACGAGATATGGACTATATGAATATCTCGTCATGTCCTTTGGTCTCACAAATTCTCCAGCCCATTTCATGTATCTCATGAACTCGGTGTTCATGCCGGAGCTGGACAAGTTCGTGGTAGTGTTCATCGACGATATCTTGGTTTACTCCAAGACAGAAGCCGAACATGCCGAACACTTGCTGATCGTTCTTCAACGATTGCGAGACCACAAGCTCTACGCCAAGTTCAGCAAATGCGAATTTTGGATCAGCCAAGTGCCATTCTTGGGACATATCATCTCAGCGGAAGGCATTGTGGTGGACCAGAGCAAAATAGAGCAAGTGCTGAAATGGAAAGCTCCCACTTCAGTTCATGAAGTCAGAAGCTTCCTCGGGTTAGCGGGATAGTACCGGAGATTTATTCCAAGTTTCTCCAAGCTCGCTAAGCCGATGACAGAGTTGCTGAAGAAAGGGACGAAATATGTTTGGAACACGGCGTGTGAAGGAGCGTTCCGAGCATTGGTGAAGCATCTCACAACAGCCCCGGTCTTAGCTCAGCCGGATACAACAAAGCCCTTCGACGTGTACTGTGACGCGTCCGGTATTGGGCTCGGCTGCGTGTTGATGCAGGAGGGACGTGTGGTCGCATATGGCTCACGCCAACTTCGGAACCATGAGTAGCATTATCCGACTCATGATCTTGAGCTTGCTGCCGTGGTGTTGGCGCTAAAAATGTGGAGGCACTATCTCCTGGGGAACTTGGTGCATCTCTACACCGACCACAAGAGCTTAAAATACATTTTCACCGAGAAGGAGCTGAACATGAGGCAACGGAGGTGGTTAGAATTAATCAAGGACTATGAAATTGAGATCCACTACCACCGCAGCAAGGCGAATGTGGTTGTCGACGCGCTGAGTCGGAAATCACATGTCCATTACCTCACCATTACACCGGTGGAAGAGGAAGAGCCAAGTTTATACTTGGTTCCTTATGGATCGCTGTACAATCTTGCCCTCATCCCTACCATTAGGGAAGATATCATTGCAGCTCAGAAGACGGACAAAGGCATGGCACATCTCTGGAGACGGATAGACAATGGAGAGATCAAGTGTTTCCGGAAAGATGATGAGGGGACGCTGTGGTTCAATGACCGAATAGTCGTACCCCGAGATATGGAGTTGAGGAAAACGATCCTCGATGAAGCTCACTTGTCTAAGTACTCCATTCATCCGGGCAGCAACAAAATGTACCAAGATTTGAAGAAGAAATTTTGGTGGACACGGATGAAGCGGGAGGTAGCGAAGTACGTATCCGAGTGCGATACGTGCCGACGAGAGAAAGCCGATCACATGAAGAAGTCAGGGCTGCTACAACCCCTGAAAATTCCAGCATGGAAATGGGAAGATGTGAGCATGGATTTCATTGTGGGATTACCCTTAACATCCAACAAACATGATTCCATTTGGGTGATCGTTGACCGACTGACCAAGCCAGCTCACTTCATCCCCGTACACACACATTTCCATGCCAACAGATATGCGGAGTTATATATCGCCAGGATCCTATGTTTGCATGGCGTACCCAAGACCATAGTCTCAGACCGAGGTGCATTGTTTGTTTCTTGATTTTGGGAGCAGTTGCATGCTGCTTTGGGTACTAAACTGATTAGAAGCTCCGCCTACCACCCTCAGACAGATGGCCAAACAGAGAGGGTGAATCAAGTTCTAGAAGACATGTTGAGAGCATTTGCCATCCACCATGGTAGGAACTGGGATGATCACCTACCATTGGCGGAATTCTCGTACAACAACGGCTATCAGGCGAGTATCAAGATGGCACCCTACGAAGCTCTCTATGGTCGCAAATGCCGCACCCCATTGAATTGGTGTGAGTCCGGTGAGAGGGTCACATTCGGGGTTGATGTGGTGTACGACGTCGAAGAGCGCGTTCGGACGATTCAAGCTAACTTGAAGGCCGCTCAATCCCGGCAGAAGAGCTACGCTGATAAGAGGCGTAGACCGTTGCACTTCGACGTCGGTGAATACGTGTACCTCCGAGTGTCTCCGATGAAGGGTGTGCACCGGTTCGGCGTCAAGGGGAAGCTCGCTCCTCGTTTCATTGGACCCTATGCTATCACCGAGAAGTGCAGACCAGCGGCGTATCGATTGGAGTTATCGGCATCTCTTGCTGGTGTCCATGATGTTTTTCATGTTTCGCAACTGCGAAAATGTTTGAAGCATACGGCTGCTGTTTCTACCGAAGACATCAGCGAGCTGAAACCGGATTTGACCTATGATGAGTATCCGGTGGCCATTCTTGATGAAAAAGCCAGGACCACGCATAGCAGAACGTTGTGGTTCTACAAAATACTCTGGAGCAATCACACCGCCGAAGAAGCGACGTGGGAGAGCGAGGAATTCCTTCGCTCAAATTACCCGGAGTTCATGACTTCTCAACACGGGTAAGTCCCTATTACATCGCTATCTCTTCTTTTGTAATCTCGGGACGAGATTCTTTTAAGGGGGGAGGGATCTAAAAGCCCAAGAAAAGGGACTTGCAAAAATTTTTCTTCACCTCACAACACCACAGTTTTTTTTGTGGATATCTTAGGAAATGTTGTGAAGAGCAAGTAACCTCCATCAAAAGGGTAATTAGAGGGGAAGGCCTTCACTTTCACAAAGTAGGATTTCTACACATGAACATGAGAGGTTGAGCTCACCCCTAGAACTTGAAAAGTCTTGGGAAGGTTCAGTCGAAGTTTCATAGAAATCCAACACTTTTTGAGGCACTTTTGGAGGTATTTGAAAAAGAGGCCAATTTGAATGTAAATTCAAATTGTAGCAACTTTCATCACTCAAATTCAAAAGTTAGCTTCATATTCAAACTCAGCACATTTTTCTGAGTAAGCCCACCAAATTTCATCCCCATTGGAGTTCATCTTGTCGGGAGCCAAATTTGCAATAATTCAAAAACTGAATTTGAAATTCATTTTAAATATGAAGCAAATTGGACCAACCAAATTTCAAATTGGAGGACTTAAATTTGAACCAAAACTTGGGGGCTAAGTCTCACATTAAATTGTGAGTAGCTGGTGGGATAATTAGCAAAAACCAGAAAAGAAATTTGGAAAAAGAAGAGAAGGGGAGGTCCACATGTCAGCTGCACACATGATTACTCAGTCGGTTGTTGCAGCCGGGTCTCGGCTTCGCGCGCAAGGCAGGGAGCGACGGCGAGCCACCGAGGCCGCACACGGCCACCTCATGGTGCCAAAAACCGCAGCTCAAAGGCCAGCGCACAGCCCACGCCGCCTTCCTCCTGTTTCCCAACAAGAACCCCCCCGACCGAGCTTCTTTCTCGATTCCGCGCGAGCACAGAAACGCCGCCCTCTCTGATCGCCGGCGTCTGGCCAGCACAGCCGCACTCGTGCCCGACGAGCAACACAAGAAAGGACCGCCGCGAGGTACTGATCACAACCATACTGACCTCGCCCTCTATCTCGCACGATCGGCAAAGTATTTTGGGGATTAGCGCGTCGGGGTGTTTAGAACCGAACCGTGAGAAATCCAGAAATTCGGAGCAAGTAAGCCACCACTCCTTAGGCCGAGCTAAAGATATGATTTAGACTCGCCCATGCGTCTCTGGGATCAGAAATCATCGAGTTTCATCGAGTAGGGGCGATGTTCTTTGGGCTTTTTGCATCGGCGCCGATTTCCGGTCTAGGTCACCGGTGAGGTCGTAGTTGCAGCTGTTTCCACAGAGATCGGTGCCCATATCCATGATCAGCGGGTGTCAGCGGAGCTCCCCGAGCAAACAGCATTGAAAAAGGTGTAGGGAACGCTGAGTTCGACGTCGCCGGTGAGCTCCCGGCCGCTGTTGCTGTCAGGAGCCCTGTTCCGGCCGTTGTCAAGCTCCGGTGAGGGCACCAGCGTGTTCTCCGAGTCGAGTTAGGCACAGGCGGCGAGAATCGGCAAGCTCCGAGGGCCGGAACCCCTCTCCGGCGAGAGCTCCGGCGAGCTCGGCGACGGGGAGCCGCGGGAGCGCGAGGTGGAAGAAGCCTTGCGGGCCCCGCGTGTCAGTCGCTGCTGAGGGCGCTCGGGATTTGCTGCGGCACCGGGATTCCGTGTGGCTGCGCAGGTAATTCTGCAGGCTCCGGTGTGGGTTGGCTGAGAAGCGGACACGTAGCCGGGGGACCCACCCGCAGAGTTTAAATTTTATTCGAATTTCCAGTTTTAGTTCAAACTTCAAATGAATAGAACTTTGGCTAGGAAACTCCAATTTCGATGAACCAAATTTTGCTGAACTCAGAATTCTGAGTACTTTCCAGCAATACCAAATTCAGATCATGAAAGTGAATAGTTTTCTAGAATTAAATCCCTAAAATTTAAACTGTTGGGAATTTTATCTGGAGAACTACTTTATTAAAAATTCTGAAATTTGGCTGAGAGGTTCATTGGAAAATCCCTGAATCCCAGGAAAATTTTCAGACTCATCCAAGTTAATTTAGTTACCCTAATGGGGTGATTAAGAGAACTGCCCTGAGAAAATAGAAAAATGTACAGAAACATTTTTCAGATTTTCTCAAATCTTAAGTAGGGCATAACTTTCTGTAGAATTCTTCAAATGACATGAAACCAACTCCATTAGAACCATCTTAAAGTCTAGTTTCCAGAAAGTAATGGTTGGAGCCATGAAAACCCCTGGAATTATTCAGAGGCTCAAATAGTGACCAAATAGGCTTTTATTTGTACAAGGTTCAATTGAACTTTGTTTCAAATAAAACTTGGTCACAACTCTGGTTCGGACCCTACCAATCCACCATAAAAATTTCAGAACCAAAGGGGAGGGCTAGCTAGAGTTATTAGCAATTATGTATTCAAGTTCACACATTGCATTTAAATTTACATGTCGTATTTTATTAAACGTGTAGTCACTGAAGAAGAGACTGCGGAAGTGCTGGACTTCCTCCTTCCGGAAGAAGAGCTAACTACTGACCAGCAGCAACAAGGCAAGCCCCGGTTTGCATTAACCCTTTTATAAGTTTTACTTTGTTTACATAAGTCATGTGAAGTATGATTGTGCATTAGGTGTAGGATGAATGGAACCCCACTTGCATAGCCAACGGTTCCTAAAAGAGTGAGGGTAGTGTCTAAGACCTCGAGTAGCCAGGCTATGCTTAATGATTTATAGGACTTCAATACAAGTCGAGTAGTTGGAATCTACTCGCGAGTTTAGGCTCGGGACACACGGGTTCGGTTGAGTGATGTGAGATCACATTAGTAATGAAAATGAGACTAGGCAGGGGCTAGGGCGCAGCAAGAGGGAGTCTTGTGTGCGCAGCCCTATCCGTGTCGATTGAGGACCGATCCGTGTGCGGCCCACGCTGATCAAGTTTGAACGTACCGAAGGCTTATCGGATATATGGGCCCCGATAAACCGATGTAGGCTAAACCTCCGGGCGTCGAGGCATAGCACACCGATTTATAGGTGTAGGTTGAGGGCAGCAAGGTGGAAATCTGCCAACGGGCATAGAGAGATGCTCCGTGTGGGGAACCTCCTGCCCGTTTCGGTGCGACCGGTTCGACGTTTGGGCTGTTGGGTGAAAGGTTGTCCCGTACGACATCGAGTGAGCATGCTGTGCAGCTCCACGGGTGGGCGTACGTGATGTGCTCTTTGGGTTTCCCTGCAGGTGTATATCGAGTTGATTCACCGTCCCTCGTGGTGAAGATTACCACTTGGTCACTGAGTCGTGACGTAGACTAATGTATGAAATATGGTGATGCAATACTGCTGATATGATATAATATTCTATTGCTACATGTTTGCCACCAAATATTGCTTACTAAATTTCAGCTTCTTGAACTGTTAACTTGTTGCTAAAAGTTGAACTAAGGATGAACTTGTAGGCGAGTCCATTTGTTGCAATATGACTATCCTATGTCATTGTACACCTCATGTAGAGTTTCATGCTTAGGTAAGTCGGTTAAGCCTTGCTGAGCCTTCGTGCTCACGGTTGCTGCTTAAGTGTTTTTCAGGTGAGGAGCCACCCACGGACTCGGAGTACGAGTCCACCGGCGAGGGTTACCCTCCGTCGGGGACTATGGCTGAGTGGGAGCCGTACACGCCGCGCTGAGCTGAGACGTGCAGCTAGTGTGGGTTGCCTAGGGCTGGGCAACCAACTTTTGCTAGATAGACGGGCGTGAGTTGTACAAAAGAAACTTCCGCTGTGTAATAAAAGACCCTAGTTTGTAACTGAGAAGTGTACTACTTTGTACATTCAGTTTGTTTTTCCCATGTAATATAATGTGTTCTTATGACGTGTGCTGTCGGGTGTCGTATCGCGCGGCACCACCCTCTGCGATCCTGGATGAGCGGATTCCGGTCCGCCACACTCCTCTTCAAGTGGGGTGATGGACAGACTGTTGACATGGGATTTGCGGCTTAAGGCATCGGCAACCACGTTTGCCTTCCCGGGATGGTAGTGAATCTCGATCTCATAGTATTTGATCAGTTCTAGCCATCTCCGTTGCCGCATATTCAACTCCTTTTGAGTGAATATATATTTCAGACTTTTGTGGTCGGTGTAGAGGTGCACTAAGTTCCCAAGCAAATAGTGTCTCGACATATTCAATGCCAACACCACAGCAGCAAGCTCAAGGTCATGAGTTGGATAGTGCTGCTCGTGGTTACGAAGTTGACATGAGCCATAGGCGACCACTCTTCCTCCTTGCATCAATACACAGTCAAGCCCAATACCGGACGCATCACAATATACGTCGAAGGGATTGGTTGTATCCGGTTGAGCTAACACTGGGGCTGTTGTAAGATGCTTCACTAATGCTTGGAAAGCTTCTTCACAAGCTGAGCTCCAGACATATTTGATCCCCTTTTTTCAACAGTTCAGTCATCGGCTTAGCAAGCTTGGAGAAGTTGGGTATGAATCTCCGGTAATATCCTGCTAACCCGAGGAAACTTCTGACTTCATGGACTGATGTGGGGGATTTCCATTTCAGCACTTGTTCGATTTTGCTTGGATCAACTGCAATACCTTCTGCAGAAATAATGTGACCAAGGAATGGCACTTGGCTGATCCAAAACTCACACTTGCTGAACTTGGCATAAAGCTTATGGTCTCTTAATCGTTGAAGTACGATATGCATGTGTTTGGCATGTTCTTCATCAGACTTGGAGTAAACCAAGATGTCGTCTATGAACACTACCACAAACTTGTCTAACTCCGGCATGAACACTGAGTTCATGAGATACATGAAGTGTGCCGGGGCGTTGGTGATACCAAAGGACATGACGAGGTATTCATACAACCCATATCTCGACGAGAAGGCCGTCTTCGGAATATCTTCCGCTCGGATCTTGATTTGGTGATATCCAGAGCAAAGATCCATCTTTGAGAATACACTTGCACCCACAAGTTGATCGAAGAGAATATCGATGCGGGGCAGTGGATATTTATTCTTGATGGTGACAGCGTTGAGAGGTCGGTAGTCCACACACAACCTCAAGGTTTCATCCTTCTTCTTCACAAACAGCGCCGATCATCCCCATGGCGAGGAACTCGGTCGAATGAAACCCTTCTTCATTAGATCGTTGAGCTGCTCCTTCAGTTCCGCCAGCTCACTCGGAGCCATCTTGTACGGTCTCCGTGGTATCGTCGTCGTTCCAGGTACAAGTTCAATCTTGAACTCGACATCTCTTTTGGGTGGCATGCCCGAAAGATCATCCGGAAAGACATCCGGGTATTCCCGGACCACACGAATATCTTCAAGTTTCGTGGCTTCCGTGTTATATGTGGCTGGGGTTTCTTGAACCGAATGGTCAAGAATAAGAACATGTGGTTCATGAAGTGGAGAGTTTAAAAGAACCACACGTGGAATGATGTCAAGAACAGCACCATGGCGATGTATCCATGACATTCCTAAAATGACATCGAGTTTTTGACTCTCTAACATGATTAGAGACGTCGGATATAGGATCCCACCCAACTGTAATGGTGCTCTATAGACCATTCTATCATCTGTTATTTTCCCACCCGGAGAACATATCAAATATGAATTATTTGTGGGAATGATAGGCAGTTGATATTTAATAACATAAGACTGACTTATGAAATTATGGGTGGCGCCGGAGTCAAAAAGTATGACTACGGGATGATCTAGGTAAGAGAACGTACCCGCGAGGACGGGTTCGCCTTCCGGCACGTCTTCGATGGCTAAGTGGTGGACGTTGCCGGGTTTTGGTGCTGGTTTCTTGGGCTGGTTGCGGGGTTGATTAGCACCCTGATATGGGGCTGCACCCCTGCCCTGTCGCGGCTCGGGGCAGTCCCTTAAAATATGCCCGACACGGCCACACGTGTAGCATGTGTAAGGTGTCGGGGTCCCGCCGACTTGAGGACGGAATCCCAGTGCACGCTGTTGAAACTGGGATGCATGCGGGACCATCCTTTGCTGCTGCTGTTTCTGTGGTGGATACGTCGGTCGAAAGCCCGGCGCATTATATTGCCGACCGCGAAACTGAGGCGGTCGCGCCGGTGGCTGCCATCTCTGACAGGATGGTGAGCGATACACCACACGGTATTTCTGTGGCATTCCACCACTGCTGCTCGTCAGCACGCTGCGTTTTCTCTTGTCAGAACCGCGCTCGCGCTGAACATTTTCTTGTAGAATCGCGGCATTAACTAGATCGTCGAATGTGCCCCGATTGCTTTGGGCGAGGTGGACCTTCATCTTGGAATTCAGGCCCCGGAAGAAAGTGTTGCGCTTGTTGTCTTCTGTCCCCAGAAATCCTGGCGCATACTGCGCCAGCCGGTTGAATAACCTGGAGTACTCATGAGCACTCCTCTCGCCTTGTCGTAGCGCCAGGAACTCCTGGGGCTTCATTTCCATCACACCGGGAGGTATGTGATAGGCGTGGAATGCCTCCCGGAACTCCGTCCGCGTGACGGCATGGCCAGCCGGTAAGGAGGCGGTGTAGTTCGCCCACCAGGTACTGGCTTCTCCCTGAAGCTGTTGCGCTGCGTACAGCGCCTTCTGATGTTCGGTGCATCGTAGCAGCCCGAACTTTGCCTCCAGAGTGCGGATAAAGCTGTCCGCCTCCAAAGGTTCTTCGGCCTCCGTGAAGACCGGTGGATGGGTTGCCATGAATTCTGAATATGAACTTTGTTGGGGCTGGCGTTGCCCATTGTCTTGGCGTCCTCCCTGATGGGACGCATTCTGCTGCACCAACATCCGCAGCAGCTCGGTTTGCTCGTCGTGCGAGCCGAGCACTGCGGCGAGAACCTCCGCCAGGTTTCTTGGAAGTTCTGGCGGTGGAGGAGGTGGTTTCTGTTGCGTTGTGGTTTGCTCCGGAGGTGGAGACTCATCACCATGAACTTGACTCGGACCTCCCTCCTCTTGCGTTGAACGTGTCCGCACCATTCTGCATTCATACCACTAAAACGATCAGCACATGTGGGTTTATCTCATCCAGTCTATACAATAGTAATGCGAGAATGTGATAAACAATGCGCATGACAATCACACATATGGATAAAGTATAAACTTTATGCAACATATACATCCCTGGACCGTGTCACATGATCGAGTTCCAAAGTATTGAACTTTATGGTTTAAAAGTTCATTTCGACCATCGGGGTCACCACGGGATGTTAAGTGTGTTAGCATGCGTAATTCTTCGCTATTGTACTAGACCCAAACATGTACTCGCTCGAAATGATATGTCAAATGCATAAACTTTTCGACTCCAACTCGCTGTTTTACAACAGTCATTGGACATCGAGTTGTGAAACTAAGTGTTTTGGTTGAAATACAGAAAATTCCAGAGAGCATTTGGTCTGCCCTGTTTCTGGACAGTACCTACTCATCTGAGATTTTCATCCCTTTGAAGGGAGATTTTGTTCTGGAGCTCTACAGAAAAGTTTTAGAGGACTTCTAAACCTTTCCATGATAGTATCCCATACCTCCATTGGTTCAACCAATCTTAAGTTATGCCCTGTTCAAGATCCGCAAAATTTCTGCCGAAAACAGGGGAGATTATTCCTAAGTTTTTGAGACTGAATCTATACTCCCAATTGACTCATAGTTCAATATAGGAGTTTACTAACCTCTAAATGAAATCCTAAGCTTCATTGTGACTCTTTTATTTGAAAATATACTTTTATGCAGTCGGTACTACGTTTCCTCACCAAAGAAAAATTCCTAAACCGGTATTCCGGCATACACGTGTCAAATGGTGGAACTAAAGACGTCACTCACAAACGGTTTCTACACGTCATGCACTAACGTGGATAATGTACCTGCAGAAGAACACACAATAATTGTGCACCCAAAGGTTTTAACATTGCAGGCAATTCCATATCATAGTAAAAACATACGGTCCGTATCATTGCCATACGGATCGTCCATGAGTCAAGCCACATCTCAAGGTACATGATCGTGTTTTCACACCACACGACGGGGAACTCGAGTAGAGCGCGAACAGATCATCACGGTTGGGAATTTTATCAACACAACGGATACCACCTACTGCCTCATGACCGTTGAGGCACGCCGATGGCGAGCGCTGCGTATGGCCCTTTGAACATTGAACGTCCAAGAGTTTCATACTATCGTGTTGCTTACCACACGATGGGGTATTCTCACTTTTGCCTAAAGCACGCTGGAGATCAGCGTTTTCATATGCTCTCAGAACCATCAAGAGGTTCAGAGACTCATATTCACTACCGTCCCAAGCCACGGTATACCATTCCATATTATTGCTCGTATGGCGAGTTACCGCAATTGATCCGCCTGCGATGGCATACCTTACCTCTTACCTGACGTCGGAGCGTCGTTACAGAATGTATAACAAATATGTTAGCATTTCAACCTTAGTAACTAATACTATCATAGTCCTTATGTGGGCTTAGTGACTAATCCTCACTCGACTACTTCTAAGTTTTCAAAATAAGCTCTTTTCGAGTGTGCTATTCCCAATGCGGCTCTGATACCACGTCTGTGGGGACCACCCGTGGTTCACCCACTCCAGGATCGCATAGGGTGGTGCCGTACGATGCGGCACCCAACAGCACACACGAAAAGAATAAAGAACAACATACAAACTTTTTTTGATATAAAACAGCGGAAGTCTTTTTACAAAACCTATTCATACAGCGGAAGTAATATACATATACGGCCTCTCATCCTAGCTATGCAAAATTGCAGCCGTCCAGCCCGGGGACGCTACATGCTAGCAGCAAGGAACCGGAGAATCACGGCGGCGTGCAGGGCTCCAGCTCGGCCGTGTACCCCGACGGGGGCAGCGCCTCGTCCTCGGAACCTTCCTCATAACTCTCACCTGCACACAGCTCAAATATTGCAACCGTGAGCACGAAGGCTCAGCAAGTCTTAACCGTCAACCCTAGGCATGGAACTCTACGTGCAAGGATGTGTAAGGTAGGAAATGACTTTGCAATAAAGACACGCCTATAAGTTGATCCTTTCTTTCAGTTTTTATAGCAGCAGATTCATGTGCCTTAGGCAGCCCTCACATCGGAAGTCCACAATCAAACAAGAAACGCTTCCCTCCGATGTGGTGATGCCTAAAGCGGAAAGTAAACTTAATTAGCTCTACATCTACAGCAAACATGGTTTTCAAAACATTAATATATCATCACAGCATATTATCATTCCACTGCCTTACTTTACTTCTTACTACATCACGAAACAGTGAACAAGCGGTACTCAAATAACCGCGAGGGATGGTGATTGCAATCAGGAGACACCCGGACAACACGTTGCATACACCCATCTTCAGAAGCGAGATTCCACACCCCTTCCTACTCTGTTGTATGCAACCACCTTTCAAAGGCAATCCAAATGTCAAACCGGTCCATCCGTAACGGGTAAGAGGTCCCCGCGTGGAGCGTGACTGTGCCCACCGGCAGATTTACACCTTGCTACCCTCAACCCACTCCTGTTTACGGTTGGGTAAGCCTCGGCACCCAGGTTAACCATTTACATCGGTTCCCTGCTTATTTCAGTATGTCATCCGGTACTGTTTGATACTTGTTCAGCAGGCCCGCGCACGACTCGGTCCTCAATCGACACCAACAGGGCTACGCACGTGAGACCTCCGCTCACTGCTTCCTATCTCCCCTGCTGGGTCTCATTTTTACCACTCTTAAGACATTTTCTACTCTGACCAAACCGTGTGATAAACCTTACCTCGCGAGTAGATTCCAACTACTCAACTTCTACCGAGGTCCTAAGCATATTAGCAGGGCCTTGTCTACTCGTAGGCTTTGTAAGCTACCCAACCCTTCGTAGGATTTAAAAGGTTATGCAAGTGGGGTTTCAATCACCTTAACTCTAATGCAAACATTCACCCTAGACATAAGTGATACAAATAAAAAGCTTTATAAAAGGTACTTAAGTGCAAACCAGGGCTTGCCTGGTTGCGAGTAAAAGGGGAATTCAGCTTCAGGTGGGAGGACGTCCAAAGGCTCTGGTGCGTCCTCAACATCGGTCACTATTATGAAATGTAATAAAATAGATGTATAAGTATTAAGGATTTATAAGAATAGAACTACTATTCATAGCTATTGCTATTTAGGATCCTTAATTGGCTTTGGGATTTTTACAGAGGATACTAGACTCTCTAAGGATGATTTAAGCCAATTTTGGAGACATGTCATCGCACAATGTAGTCTTTAAAATTCCTACAAGTACAATGCTTCTCTGAATTTTGATACCAAATCAGAAGCTTTGACATAGCTAGTAATGGAAGATCTGATTAGGGTAAGTCTCCATGGTTCTAACAAAATTTGTTTCACCATTTTTGGAGCTACCATCAGAGATATATGAATTTTTGAACTTGGACAGGAGTTCTGAAAAAGCTCTAATTAAGGCTGAACTTGGGAAGGTAGTTTAGCCTAGCAAATGAACTCCAATGAAGCCCAAATTTTTACTGAAGATCAGTCACTATGGAAAGGATTTTCTGCTCAAATTTGGGACTATTTCATAAAGAGTTGCTCCTGTAGTAAATCCCTAAAGGATTTATTAAAACAATTCTACAGAAATTCATGGGCATTTTCATAGCCTAAAATTGGTTTCTCTGGGAAGTACTCCTCATGAGGATTCCAACAAAATTGCTCTCACTCTTTTTGGAGTTTTCTACACAAAGTTATGGGCTTGCAAAGATCAGCTAATTTCTGGAATTATTTCCCTAATAGAAACTTCAAATAATTGGAACTGGGCCCACTGTTTTAAAGCGGACCAGTGAGATTTCGGCAACACTGGGGGCTATGGGGTTATTCCCGCGCAGCCGCACCGGATCCGGCGCCACAGGCCGATCTCCACGCGCATATGTAGGCTGACCGGTGGGACCCGGCCCTCCTTCGTCTTCCTCGCGCTGCCCGCGCCTCCCGCGGCGGCGCACGCCGACGAGGCTCATCGGGACGGGGTTCCCGTGGTCCAAACTTCATCAAACTCGCCTGTGAGTTCTACACCGTGCTGAACACGATGGTGGGGTCGGGAGCCGATGACAACGGCCGGAAAGGTGATTGCACCGGCGACCATGTCGAACCTTACTTTGGCGACCCCGCTCTCCCTGAACTGTGGGTCTTTCGGGCTAGGGTTTGCTCCAAAAGCACCAGTGTCACATGGAAAACATCGACCCATAGCTCGCTCTTCATGAAAACCACAGGAGAGGGGACCTCACCGGTGACCCGAGCCCGCAAAACTCCGGCGGCAACAAAAACTCGGTACCCGGCATCTCTACTTGATCATTTGAGCTGCTAGGACTTCGGGGAGATGTGCAAGCATGTGCTGGAACTACTCTAAGCTCATCTAGCACGGAGCTACCCCGAGCACAATGAATTTCTTCGAAGGGTCCTCGGGTTTCTAAAGAACCGCCGGCGCCAAACTTCAAAATACTCGGTACCGGAGCTAAGAAAGCAGGAACTGGTGGGAGGGAAGGAAGAAGGGTTCCTCACGCACCTCAGGGACCTTTTGGTTGATCGGAAGAGGCTGTAAATCCGTCGGGCGACGGTGTGGCATACAGACGATCAACACCGGAGCTCCGAAGGGAATTCCAGCTCGTAGGCGCCAACCGCCGGTGCTGGTGTTCACTTGAGGATTCGGGGAGCAGGAGAGAGACCTGGCGCAAGGTTCCCGTGGCTCAGCCGCGTGAGAGGCATGCCGAGCTCGCCGGGCATCGATGAGCCGAATGGTTCTTCCGCCGGGCAGGGTTCTGAGTTCGTGAGGCTCGAGCAGAGCGTGGAGAGGCTACGGGGTAATGGGGATAGGGCAGATACTGCGCTCGGCTGACGCTATAACCGGCCACGCGTGTGAACCGACGTCGGGGAAGCAGCTCGGTGGACAACGTCGGGCGACGGGCTGCCCGGGAGCTGGCGCACGGTGATCACCTGAGGAGGAAAACAGTCGGTTGGTTTGCTTTGGGTGGCTGACAATTGGGCCCCACTATTTCTAATTCTTATCCAATTTTCTCAGATATTTTACCCCAGCAACTCAACATTTAAGGCTAGACTTTCACACCAAGTTAAGGTTTGAATTTGCTGAAGTCAAATGGTTTGAATTCTGGTATGAAATTTGGATGTGGTTTGATCATTTGAATTTGAAAATGAGTTTGAATTCCCCACTTTATATTGCCTCAAAAATATAGCAAACCAGCTCCAAAGTTTCCAATTTTTGGCATGGCAGCTTATTAAAAGGTGGAGAACACATTTGTGAAACCAAATTTTGAAATTGAGGGCATTGGAATTTGAAACTGAATTTGAAATTCAGATTAGAGGGCTTTTCCTTTTAATCCCAAACAAATATTGAAACTCCTCCAAATGAGCTGAAATTTGGAAGGTTGAATATTTGGACTATGAAGATCCAAGTTATGAATTTAGATCTCCATGTTTGGAAGTTTTGGGAAGTCTAAACCCACACTTTGAACTCACCCCCTTATAATTCAAAGTTTTAGTTCCCCTCATTTTTCATAAGTGTATATGAGCAAAATTTTCTTGCTACCACTTTTGGGGATTTTACAGAACGGTTACATCTCAGGTTCTTGAACGAGATGGAGGTGATGGAACTGAACTCCTCGCTGGAACAAAGAGATACGAGATGGCCAAGCAACAGATGAGAAAATCAAGGAAATCATGGAAAGAATCCAACAAGGCATAGAAAAGGATTTCAAGGAAGACGAGAAAGACACGCTTTGGTTAGGAAAAAGGATTTGTGTGCCTAATGTGAAGCACATCCGCGACACGATATTAAAGGAGGCACATGACTCACCTTATTCCATACACCCCGGTTATATAAAGATGTACAAGGACCTGAAAACCTTCTATTGGTGGCATGGTATGAAAAGGGACATAGCTGAATATGTTGCCTTATGCGACACGTGCCAAAGGGTGAAGGCCGAACATCAAAGACCCGCTGGACTGTTGCAGCCATTGAATGTACCCGAGTGGAAGTGGGAAGACATCAGCATGGATTTCATTGTCGGATTGCCACGTACTCGGTCTGTTTACGACTCCATTTGGGTTATTGTGGACCGATTGACGAAAACAGCCCATTTCGTTCATGTTAGAACCACGTACCGTGTCGCAGAACTAGCCGAGCTGTATATGGAGCAAATCGTGTGTGTCGCCATTGAGTTCCGAAGAGGATAGTGTCAGATCGGGGTACTCAATTTACCTCTAGGTTCTGTAAGAAGCTTCATGAAGCTATGGGTACACGACTGAATTTCAGCTCCTCTTATCACCCACAAACTGACGGGCAAACTGAGAGGACAAATCAAATTTTGGAAGACATTTTGAGAGCTTGCGACTTGAAACATGGGCATAGCTGGGATAGGAGCTTGCCGTATGCTGAATTCTCCTACAACAACAGCTACCAAGCCAGCTTGAAGATGTCACCTTTCGAAGCATTGTATGGTAGACGTTGTAGAACGCCTCTGTTGTGGAATGAGATCGGAGAGAGTCAAGTGTTTGGACCCGAAGTGCTACAAGACGCCGAGAAGCAAGTCCAAACGATACGAGAAAACTTGAAGGCTGCTCAGTCTTGACAAAAAGGTTATGTGGACAATAGGCGAAGAAAATTGACCTTTGAAGTGGGAGACTTCGTGTATCTTAAGGTATCGCCTATCGGAGGCCAACGACGGTTCAACATCAAAGGCAAGTTAGCACCTCGCTATATCGGGCCATTCAAGATTTTGGGCAAGCAAGGAGAAGTAGCCTATCAACTAGAGCTGCCAACGCACCTCTCCGACGTACACGACGTGTTTCACGTATCCCAACTCAAGAAGTGCTTAAGAGTACCGGAAGAACAAGTACCGATGGATGAGCTTGAGCTTCAAGAGGATCTGACCTACGCGGAGCACCCCATCAAAATTTTGGACGTGAAGGAAAGGGTCACGAGGAACAAAATGATCCGTTGGTGCAAGGTACAGTGGAGCCATCACACGGAAACCGAAACTACATGGAGCGTGAGGAAGACCTCAAGGAAGAATTCCCTCATCTATTCTCTACTCTACTGAATCTCGAGGGCAATATTCAGTTTAAGGGGGGTAAGTTTGTAACACCCTCAAATTCATTTCCATGCATTGCATACATTTTTCATGTAGAGAAACATTATAAAAGAAGTAGAAATGGAGAAAGAACTATAGAAATGGAGAAAGAACCATAGAAATGGAGAAAAGAACCATAGAAATGGAGAAAGGACCATAGAAATGGAGGAAGGACCATAGAAATTGAGAAATAACCATAGAAATGGAGAAAGAATCATAGAAATGGAGGAAGGAACCATAGAAATGGAGGAAAAACCACAGAATTAGAGAAGGGAATATAGAAATGGAGAATGGGGCATGGAAATGAAGAAGGGCAGTGTAGAAATGGAGAATGGGACATAGAAATGGAGAGGGGAATGTAGAAATGGAGCAAGTGACATAGAAATGGTGAGGAATGGGAAAAAGATAGCTGAAATAATCCATTGCCAAATTTCCCCCAAAATTTCCAAATTCCCCAATTCTTGAAAAGGGGAAATTTGCCCAAATTTTGGGGATAAAATCCTCAAGGCTGCCGGACCACAAGAGATAAGTTTGTTAAGATCCAAAAAAATTGAATAGGACTCTTATTTTAGCCCCAATGGAAGTAGGACTCTCCTTTTCCCCCTTATAAATATAACCCCCACCCCCTTGGCCGACCCCTCTCTCTTTTGGTCGTCCCCCCTGCTGCCAAGCCCCCTTCCTTGCTGCCTAGTCAGCAATCCTCCCCCTTGCTGGAATTTGGCAGCCGTCGAGCCCCGTCGAGCCCCACCGTCGCCGGAGAAGAAGCCCGACGATCTGTCCTACCAAAATTTTCCATAGAAAAATTCCCCACTGCTGCCATTGCTAGGAGGAAGGCCCTGCCACCAAAAGGAAGTGCGGTAGGTCCCCATTACCCATCTTACGACGTCGCCGCTGTTTCTATGCATCCGTTTTCTTCACCCCCTTCGAGCAGAAACTTTTACGTGTGGACAGTGTGGGGAACCCCTTCCAGGATCCACACTCCAGGATACACATTGGATGGTGCCGTGCGATGCGGCGCCCAACAGCATACACGAAAAGAACCATGAACATACAAAGTCTTTTATTTATCAACATTGTGTCTTTTACAAAATAATGTACCACGAGAGTACACGCAGCGGAATATACCTACACACTTATTCTCGGTCCTAACTAAGCGAAAGAGAAGATGTCCAGCCCGCAGACGCTTGTTACTAGCTTCCACAAATATGAGTGAAGCGGCAGGGTTTCCGATGAGTCTCCGATGGCTCACCGAACAACCATCTTCATAGCAAATTTTATAACCTGCAAAACACTAAAAATGCAACCGTGAACACGATGGCTCAGCAAGACTTCACCGACACTCCTAACCATGAAACTCTACATGCAGGGATTACTAACATAGGAAAAATATGATGCAACAACGACACGCCTAAATGTTGATCCTTACTTTCAGGTTTATAGCAGCAGATTATTATGCCTTAGGCAGCCCTCACATCGGAAGTCCACAATCAACCAAGAAACGCTTTCCTCCGATGTGGTGATGCCCAAAGTGGAAGATAAACTTAGTGAGCTCTACACTATAACACACATGGTTTGCAATACAATGAACTTAAGAACTTCATGACAGCAATGATTTATTTCACTTCATCTGGAAGTTGTTACTACGTCACAACGCAGTGAACAAGTGGTGCTCATATAACTGTGAGGGACGGTAATTGCAATCAGGACACACCTGGAATACACGACACAAACACCCGCCTCGAAAGACACACACGAGCTCTTTCTTATGTTGTATGCAGCAACCTTTCACCCGTCACTCCAATGCCGAACCAGTTCCGCTGACCCATCAGAAGGGCCACTACACGGAACATGTCGAAGTTGCTCCGCTAGTGGGTTTACAACTATGACACCAACCCCCAAAGGTCGGCCGTATAAGTTTCGACACGAGAGTACCCGATTTACATCGGTTTATCGGGTCCCATATATCCGATATGCATCCGGTACTGTTCAAACTTGCTCAGCAGGGCGGCATATGCATCGGGACTTAACCGACACAAACAGAGCTACAGCCACACAGGCCCAACGTCCTGTTGCTCCTAATCTCTGCTCGGTCTCATTTTCCATTCCATAACTTTCATTTTCTAGAATCATACCCCGCTGCACCAACATCCTAAACTCGCGAGTAGCTTTCCACTACCCGACTTGTACCGGATCCTATACAACTTAAGCCTATCAGAAAACTACACGAAGGTAACCTGTTCTACCCTGTAACTCCAAGGGTTTGTGGGTCATGCATTTGGAGTATCAATCACCTTGACCTAATGCACAGTACATACTAGACCCATAAAAGTGATACAAAGTAAAATTTAACTAGAAGCTGTTAAATGCAAATCCGGGCTTGCCTTATGTTGCTGCAGGTTTATTTGTATTTTTAAGTCAGTAGCTTTGCGATGAGTAAGGCTTCAACTTGTTGCTCCGAGTTGAGTTTTTCGTCGAACTCCTTCGTCGCATTTTCTACCGACACGAATATGCACAGTTTTATGTTACGAGTATATGAATTATAAAACAAATGTGTGTTATGACTTAAAAATGATTTAATCTAACTAAGACTCGAGATTTGGGTTCTGGTTATGTGTTGGACAGAGAAAGAATCATTTTGGATCAATGGAGGTCTTTGGAATAAAGTTCAAAGAAATAGCTATCAGACATAAATATGAAGCTGGACATAATTGGCAGAAAAATGGAGAAGATGATCTCAACTTGCTCTGAAATTTTTACAGTGGTCCATAGATAATACAGAGGTATGGCTTGTAAAATTTCCGAGAAAGTTGATGGAAGATGTGGCCTAGGGAATTTTCTTATTTTTTGGCTTCTCTGAAATCCTATGGCAATTATATTGTCTTGTCATGCTCCAAATTTGGTTTTTCAGAAACTTTAGAGTCTCATGAGTCCATAGGACTTGGTTTCACCATTTTTGGAGCTTCCTACACATAGATATGGAATTTAGAAGTTGGAGCTAGAAGCTGAAAACCATTCTGTTATTTTTCCTAATTTTCAGGGACATACAAGATTGAATCAACATTTGGACAAGCAAATGAAGTCCAATGACTCTGAAAATTTTACTGGAGTTTAAGGATTTTTGGAGGAGTGTCCTGCCGAAATTTGGGAATTTTCCAATAAACAGAACTCCTGTAAAATTCCTACCAGATGTTTTCTAAATGAATTAATGAGCCAAATACAGAGATTTTCATAAATATTGGGCTGCACCTCTGGATAGTACTCTTTGAGAGGAATCCAACAAAATGTATTTCACAATTTTTGAAGGTTCCTACACAAAGTTATGGCTCTCCAAAGTTTGAACTGAAATGGGAAAATCTGGAAAATGTTTAAATGCCGACAGTGGGTCCCACTCGTCAAACCTAACCTCCAGCCTCGCGCCAAACAGAGCAGTGGCGGCTCCCTCCGGCGAGGTCACCGGAAAGGCACTTCCCAGCCACCTCCGGACCCCCTGCTGGCCGCCCCCCAATTTTCCCCCAGGCTGAACACGTTGGTGAGGTCGCCGGCGGCTGAAACTCGCCAGAAAACAGGGCGCACCGGCAACAGAAAACCCTAGGGCTCCGGCGAGGTCGTGCACGGTGATTTCTCCACCAAATGGTCAGTTCTTGGGCTCTATAGCACCAGGGAATCATGTAAAAGACCGACATGAGATCTAAACAAGCCGGGGAGAGCTCCAAACCTATTGGCACCGTGCACCCGATATGGTCCAGCGGTATACCCTCGAAAAGAACTCGAATTCCTCGCTGTACACTCAATTTCTCGGTCTAAAATAGATGGAGGAGGTGTGCTAGGCAGTTAAGAACTTGTGTGCTGAGTTTGAAACACAACCAACACGAATTGAGGACGAATTTTGCAATTCCTTGCCTCAAGGTCAGTTTCGGCTGCCCGGTAGAAAAATTTGAAGTTCTCCCTCTGTGATCAATGGCTAGGGCTGAGCTTCGGAGGTGAGCAACTAGGCTTGTAGGTGCACCGATGGGGTGGCTTCCATGGGCGTGATCACTTCTGGTTTGGGCTTCCCACGGTGATCAGTTGCGGTTTTTTCAGCGTTTACCCGAGAGCTGCAGATTCTTTGCTAATTTCCGGTGCTAACGAGCTTGGGCCCGTGGAGGAAAGTTGCTGGCCAGCTAGAGCACGCATTGGCGCTGCTCTTTGCTGTTGGGGGCTCGAGCAAAATCAATTTGGTTTGTGGCTGTTGATCGGGAGAAGAACACGCGCTGTTTGCTTCGGTTCTGAGCGAGGCTGTGGAGGGGGTGGCTCACGTGGGGAGCAACATGCTGGATACTTCACACGTCGTGCTCAGCCACTGAGCAGGAGGTGGAGCTGTGCGGGAGTCGGTTTGTCTCCGGTGAGCAGGAGGTGGCGCTCTCCCGTGAACAGAGTCGGTTCACTCCCTCTACCGTATGACATGTGGGGTCCACCTCTCCCCATATCCCCAATTCCGTTTAAAATAGCAAACGAGCTCCAAATTTGATCAAACTTGGAGGGTAGGCCAAAAGAAATGTGAGCAACACAGTGGTGCACTCAAATTTGAATTTCGGTGATGTCAGAATTTGAAACTGAGATTTAAATTCAAACTCGAATATTTCTCCCGTTTAAATTCCAACAAATAGGAAATCCTTTTCAAAAGCTCTGAAAATTTGCCGGGCTATTATTGGATGTGTGGAGAACCAAATCATAGCTTTAGATCTCCGTGTTTGGAAATTTTTGCAAGTTCAAGTTTAGACTTGGAGCTCACACCTTTAAATTCAAAAGTTTAAATTCCCTCTCATTTTCTCGGTGTGATTTGCAGCTCCACTTGCTAGAATTTTTGGGATTTCACATCCCTCCCCCCTTCAAAAGAATCTCGTCCTGAGATTCATAAAGAAGAGATGAAGCGATTAGAAGGAATTACAGGATATAAGCGGACAGCAAGTCCGGATAGTTTGAACGGAGGTATTCCTCACTCTCCCATGTTGCTTCCTCCGCGGTATGATTTCTCCATAATATCTTATAGAATTGGAGCGTCCGATTCCTTGTCGACCGAGACTTTTCATCGATAATCTGGATTGGATGCTCGGTATAGGAGAGATCCAGTTGCAATGTCTTAAGATCTTCATTGCGGACAGCAGTGGTATTCTTGAGACATTTTCGAAGCTGAGAGACGTGAAATATATTATGCACCCCAGCAAGATTCGTCGGTAGCTCAAGCCGGTAGGCTACGTGTCCACATTTCTCCATGATAGCAAATGGACCGATGAACCGGGGAGCGAGCTTTCCTTTTACACCGAATCGGTGAACTCCCTTCATTGGAGATACGCCGAGATATACGTACTCTCCGATGTTGAAGTTCAGCGGTCGACGTCGCTGGTCTGCATAACTCTTCTGTCGAGATTGAGCAGCCTTTAAATTTGCTTGTATGACCTGAACTCGTTCTTCGGCGTCATTGACAAGGTCAATCCTGAATGTCACTCTTTCACCGGATTTGCACCAATTCAGCAGTGTGCGACATCTCCGGCCGTAGAGAGCCTCATACGGTGCCATCTTGACACTCGTTTGATAGCTGTTGTTGTACGAGAATTCCGCCAACGGTAGATAAGCATCCCAGTTCTTACCTTGGTGGATGGCACACGCTCTCAACATATCTTCCAAGACTTCATTCACCCTCTCGGTTTGTCCATCGGTTTGAGGGTGGTACGCGGAGCTTCTAAGCAATTTGGTTCCCAAAGATGCGTGCAGCTGTTCCCAGAAACAAGAGATGAACAGTGCACCATGATCTGAAACTATTGTTCTTGGAACTCCATGCTGACATAAGATTCGTTCAATGTATAACTCCGCATATTTCTTGGCGTTGAATCTCACATTCACCGGTATGAAGTGTGCTGACTTGGTTAATCGGTCAATGATTACCCAAACTGAATCATACTTTGGAGATGTGAGCGGCATTTCAACAATAAAATCCATACTCACATCCTCCCACTTCCATGCCGGAATATGGAGGGGCTGTAGCAAATCAGGTTTCTTCATGTGATCTGCTTTCACCCTTTGACACGTATCGCACTCGGATACGTCTTTAGCTATTTCCCGCTTCATCCATGTCCACCAAAACTTGTTTCTCAAATCTTGGTACATCTTGTTGCTTCCTGGATGAATGGAAAATTTTGATAGATGAGCCTCTTCTAATATTTTCTTACGAAGCTTCATGTTCCTCGGTACGACTATATGGTTTTTGAACCATAGTGTACCATTCTCCTCTTTCTAGAAGCACTTAGATTCTCCTTTGTCTATTCTCTTCCGGATATGGGCCATGCCCTTATCTTCTGTTGAGCCTCTACAATTTCATCACGAATTGTAGGAATGAGAGCAAGGTTAAACAATGACCCATAGGGAACTAAGCGCAGGCTCGGTTCTTCTTCTTCCATTGCAGCCATGGTTAGATTATGCACATGTGATTTCCGACTAAGTGCGTGGGCAACCACATTTGCTTTTCCAGGATGGTAATGAATCTCCAGTTCATAATCCTTGATTAACTCTAACCATCTTCGCTGCCTCATATTTAATTCCTTTTGTGTGAAGATGTACTTTAAACTCTTGTGGTCGGTGTAGAGGTGGACTAAGTTTCCAAGCAAATAGTGCCTCCACATCTTTAGAGAAAGAACCACATCAGCTAGCTCGAGATCATGTGTCGGATAATTCTGCTCATGATTCCGAAGCTGCCTGGATCCATATGCGACCACTCGCCCTTCTTGCATAAGCACGCAGCCGAGGCCGATGCCGGATGCATCGCAATACACATCAAAAGCTTTAGTCATATCGGGCTGCGCCAACACGGGAGCTGTTGTGAGGTGCTTTACCAATGCTTTGAATGCCTCCTCACATGCTTCACTCCACACATATTTGTCGCCTTTCTTCAGAAGTTCCGTCATCGGTTTAGAGACCTTGGAGAAATTCAGAATGAATCTCCGGTAGTAACCCGCTAAACCGAGAAAACTACGGACTTCGTGGACTGACTTTGGTGAACTCCAATTCAGCACTTGGACAATCTTTCTCGGATCAACTGCGATGCCCTCCGCAGAAATAATGTGCCCAAGAAATTGCACTTGGTTGATCCAGAACTCGCACTTGCTGAATTTTGCATATAGTTTGTGATCCCGTAGGCGTTGGAGCACAATATGCAGATGTTCGGCATGTTCTTCCTCTGACTTAGAATATACCAAGATATCATCGATGAAGACCACGACAAACTTGTCCAGCTCCGGCATGAAGACTGAATTCATCAAGTACATCAAATGGGCCGGAGCATTAGTGAGTCCGAATGACATGACGAGATACTCATATAACCCGTATCTCGTAGAGAATGCTGTCTTGGGTATGCCTTCCACCCGGATTTTTATCTGGTGATATCCAGACTGAAGATCCATCTTTGAGAAAACCTTAGCACCCACTAGTTGATTGAAAAGCATATCGATAAGTGGTAGTGGATACTTGTTCTTGATGGTTACGGAATTTAGCGGACGATAGTCCACACATAACCTCAGAATCTCGTCCTTTTTCTTGATGAACAGCACGGAGCATCCCCATGGTGATGAACTGGGTTGAATGAAGCTTTTGCTTAACAAATCATTAATCTGCTCCTTCAGCTC
This sequence comes from Neostapfia colusana, assembly GCA_030760725.1. Classification (NCBI taxonomy): domain Eukaryota; kingdom Viridiplantae; phylum Streptophyta; class Magnoliopsida; order Poales; family Poaceae; genus Neostapfia; species Neostapfia colusana. Next base: position 70,129,637 of record JASWHV010000013.1, on the reverse strand, counting down.
CGCGAGTTCCTTCGGTGCCATTTTATACGGCCTCCGAGATATGGGTGTGGTTCCCGGTGCTACTTCAATTTTGAACTCCACTTCATGATCGGGCGGCATGCCCGTTAGATCATCGGGAAACCCATCCGGATATTCCCGGACCACTGGAATGTCCTCCAGTTTCTTAGCTTCAACGGTGTGGACAGCAGTGACTTCCGGTGCAACATTTCTCAGAATCAACGTGTGTTGCCCGTGCTTCTTTGAATTTAGCTGCACCGTTCGTGAACTAATATCAAAGATAGCTTGGTGATGCGTCAACCAAGCCACTCCCAATATTATGTCAATCCGCAAGCCTTCCAGGATGATAAGAGTAATAGGATATATCCGCCCATCCAAACACATAGGTGCTCGAGCAACAATTCGGCCCGCTGTCCTACTACCTCCCGGTGAATTAATTTGATAAGATGCGGCCAAGGTGGTTGATGGTACTTGGTGCTTAACCACATAATCATTGCTGATAAAATCATGTGTAGCACCCGAGTCGAACAACACGAGCGTGGGCTGATCACATAGGTTGAACATGCCCGCCAACACGGGTTCTCCTACGGGAACGTCTTCAACTGCCATATAGTTTACGTTTCCCACTTTCAACGCTGTTCTCCTTGACCGACCATGGAATTTCTTTGCAGCTTGAGATGACAAATGACTGCTGCTTTGCTGGGTCAAGTTTGTCAAACTTTCCAACTAACAACAAGGAATGATGAAAGATAACTAATGACTATGTCATGGAACTTAGAGAAGTATAAAAACCTTCATGTCCACAACAAGTCTCAAGTTACATGGGCAATGAGCAATGCTCTGTTCAGAACGACCATTTGACTTTAATCCCAGAATTTGATTATGAAATGGCAGTTTCATACTCAAGTTGAATATCAAAGTTTTTAATAACTGCAATATCTTTCCAACGAGTATTTTTTGCCTTCATATCAATTCTGGATCAGGAGTTGTGATATTTCAAAGTTGACAGAAATCTGAAACAATTTTGACAGCACCTCCTCTGAAAGTGTCTGTTTTGTCCGGAAGATTTCATAAAGTTCTACACAAAATATGTAGAAACTCTGAACTACAAAGTCGTAGCACATATCACAAACTTTCCAACGGTGTATTACATGACCCTTATAAATTTTTCTACAGGAAGTTATGGTCGAAATACAGAAGATTCCAGAGAGTATTTTTGGTCTGCCCTGTTTTTGGACAGTTAACACTCATCTGAGATTTTCATCCATTTGGTGGGAGATTCTGTTCTGGAGTTCCACAGAAAAGTTGTAGAAGACATGAAAATATTTCCAGAAATGTATCCTTCACCTCCATTGGTTCAACCAATCAAAAGTTATGCCCTGTTCAGATTCAGCAAAAATTCTGCTGAAAACAGGGGAGGTTGTTTCTAGTGGTTTGAAATGGAACCTGTACTCCCAATTGACTCTTAGTTCAATATAGGAGTTCATTAACCCTAATGGAATCCTAGACTCCAAATTTACTCTTTTCTTTGAAAACTTTCTTTTTCATGCAGTTAAGAACATTTCACGGTACTACGTTTCCTCACCAAATCAAAATCCTAACCGGCGTCATACCGGCATATACGTCTCAAGTGGTGGCACTAAAACGATCACTCACAAACATTTTCTAAACGCAATGTTCTAACATGGTTAAGGTACCTGCAGAAAAACAATCAACAGGGATGCACACAATGGTTTTCCATTTCAGGCAGGTCCATATCATAGTAAAAACATACGCCCCATATCATTGCCATACGGGCCGTCCTTGAGTCAAGTCACGTCTCAAGGTACATGGTCGCGTTTTCACACCACACAACGGGGAACCCGAGTAGAGCGCGAACGGGTCGTCACGGATGTAAAGGCCTCAGTTTTTGACACATTCAAAGTGTTCAGCACCACACACACATACCTCATTTGAAGAAAGTTGATGAACACATTGGAAGAGCAAGTAACCATTATCAACATGCTCATTAGAGAATAAACTCACGAAATGAAAAAGTGGTATTTCCCACAGGCATCATCTAGGGGCTGGGCATATGAAAACTCCTACACCTTGCTAGGAATGTCAATGCCAAGTTTCACCCAAATTCAAAACCTTTTTGAGGTACTTTTGGGTATAGCTAGAAAGAGGGTGGTTTGAACTCAAATTCAAATTCAAACTGTTTTTATCCCATGAATTCAAAAACGGGAATCATATTCTCACTCAGCACATTTTTGTGAGCTCACACACCAATTTTCACTCCATTTGGAGTTGATCTTGACATGAGCTAAGTTTAGCAAATTCAAACTTTATTTGAATTTCAAACTGAATATGTGCTGAAATCTAGTCAAACCAAACCCAATTTGAATTCTAACCAATTCAAATGGCTCAGGGGTAGATAATTCAAATCACCATGGGCATTATGGGGATTACTGTTTACAACAGTAATATGGAGTTAAGTTCAGAGGTTAAAAGGGAAATGGGACCCACATGTCAGCCACTAGAGAGAATTCAACCAACTGAAGACTGAACTCGGTTACTCGCGCCCGATCGAGCCGCCACGGCAAAGAAACGGCGAGGACAGCAGCTGCTTGCCACCCACGGCCGATGAACCACCTCTCGGGGCCTTTATCTACGAGCCCGAGCGGTCGCTGGTGCATCTCACCGCTGCCCCGTCGTGTTCCCACCCAGAAAGCTGAAACTCCTCGCCTCTCGGTTGAGCTCTCGGTCCCTCATCGCCCGGGCGATCCAGTGATCCTCTCGGCGATCTGAGACCAGCACCGGGTGTGCCAAATCTTCCTGGACACCCTCGTGCCGATTCCAGGCCCGGAGCAGTCCTTCCCGAGCTTCCCCGCGACGATCTTTCATTTTCCGGTTCAGCTCGAGCCGCCACCGCGGGAACGATCCATCCGTCCACCACGGCCTACCGTTCGCCGAGCTGTGAACAGCAAAAAGGTTCACCTTCAATCCCTCTTTCATTACCGCAAGCTCCGGCGGCATGACATAGACTGCTCACGCTGGAATTTCATGATTTCGCGACGGTGTGCAAAAAGGGAGCTTGAACCGATTCGCAAAATTCATAGTCCACACCGCACCACTCATCCTCTCATGGAGGGGATCACTTCTAGGTGCCCGTACGAGTGCATAGGAACAGAAACCGCGAAGAACCGTGGAGGAAAACCACTGTTCTTTGAGTTTTAGGAAAAATCCCGATTTCTGGCCGAGGTCGCACGGTGACAGCCCAACACAAGCCTTCCCGAGCTCCGTGGAGCTCATGTCGACCTTTCCTAGGGTCCACTGGTGCTCGACGACCCTTAGCTCGATCGGTTGGGGTGCTAGGGAGGTCGGGCGACACGGCCGAAGTTCTCCCGAAGCTGCCGCTCGTCGCCGACCATGTGCCGGCCATTTTCATGATGAACTGAGCCCGGAATCATGTTCCCCAAGTGGAATTAGGTAGGGCGTCCAGAATCATGAAGTTTGGAGCACCACAGTGGCTGCCGGCGAGCTCTCCGACGAGGTGTCACGGCGGCCGAACACGGGCGTTGGGAGGTAGAAGAAGCCGGGTGGCCCACGTGTCAGCGGCTCGAATTTTAAATTGGGATCGGTCTGTGGCCCGTATCCGGTGTGCTGGCGCGCAAAAACTCCGTGGACCCCGCTGTGCCGTCGCTCCAGCGCCCAACACGTGTCCCCGTGGACCCACCGGCAGATTTAAACTTTTCCCGATTTTTCAGATTTCATTCAAATTTCAAATCCTCATAACTTTGGCTAGGAAACTCCAAATTGAGTGAACCAATTTTTGTTGGATTCATCTCTCTGAGTACTTTCCAGCAAATCATGTTTCACTTCATGAAAATCGTTATTTCTCCAGAATTAATTCATTAAAATCTAAACTGTTTAGAATTTCAACTGGAGAATCCTTTAGAGGAAAATTCTGAAATTTTAATGGGGTGTTCACCAAAATATCCCTGAGCTACAATAAAAATTTCAGATCCATTTGAGCTCATTTTATCCACCTAATTGTGTGATTACTAAAACTGTTCCAGAGAAAATAGAAAATGTCCAGAAACATCTTCAGAATTTCTCCGAAATTGTTTAGCTCATATCATTAGTTAGGAACCTTCAAATTAAATGAGACCAACTCCATTAGAAACCTCTGAAAATCTAGTTTTCAGAAAGTCATGGCTTACTCCATGAAAATTCCTAGAAAACCCTAAGAGATCCAATTAAGGTCAAGTACATAATTATTTGTGGAGGGCTCAAATGAGGTTTGCTACAACTAAAACTTGGCCAAGTCTCTGTTTAGGTTGTATCCAAACCACAGTAAAAATTTCACAGTCATTGGGTCTGTCTAGTAAGACTTATAAACTTCACAAATTTAAATTCAATTCAAATGCATTTAAATTAATACATGTACTTGTTATCTCATGTAGACGCTAAAGTCGGGGAGGAACCCGAAGTCTTAGGCTTCGTTACTCCAGAAGAGCAGCTAGCCTACAACCAAGAGCAGCAAGGCAAGCTCCGGTTTGCATTAACTTTTTTATAAATTTTATTGTTTTGAGAACTTACTTTGAGTACCATTACTTCTTGCATTAGAGTCTTGTTTGAAAACCCAAATGCATAGCCAAGAAATCCATGGTTTGGGATTAGGATTGAAAACCTCGTTAGTCACTACAATGCTAAAGATAGAGTAGGATTAAGATAGAGATAGCACATGATACACATGGCAAGAAAAAGGAGACCGAGCGGAGAGTAAGGGCAGCAGGACTTTGGGGCATGTGTGCTGTAGCTCCGCTTGTGTCAATTGAGGATCGAGCCATGTGCGGGCCTGTTGAACAAGCTAGAACAGTACCGAAGACCTACCGGCTATATGGGAACCGGGAAACTGATGTAACTCGGGTAGCTGGGTGTTGAGGCATAGCTGGTCGTTCAAAGGGTAGGTTGAGAGCTCGAGGTGTAAATCGTCTGGTGGCACTGAGATGCGCGTGCAGAGACCTCTTGCTCGGGACGATTGGACCGGTTCAACATTTGGCTGACGGGTGAAAGGTGGTTGCGTAGGGCGTCCGTGATGGTTGCTGTAGGCAACATCGAGTACGGGCGTACGTGACGGGTTATTCGGGTAACCCTGCAGGTGTAAATCGATTATAATCGCCGTCCCTCGCGGTCAGTGAGTACCACTTGTTCACTGTACCATGACGTAGAAAGAACAGGCCAGTTACATGTTAAAATGTTGCTGATTGAAAGATGGACTTTGATTGTTAATGATTGCTATAGTTTGAGCTAATTAAAGTTCCTTTCAACTTTGGGCAAAGTACATTGGGAAATGCGTTTCTTGTTTGATTGCGGCTCTATCATGTGCCTTAGCGTAAGGTTCCACTAATTAGGTGAGTCCTTGCATCTTGTTTTATCTTCTGTACCTATCACCCCTCATGTAGAAGTTTCCTGTATAGGAGAGACGGGTCAGTCTTGCTGAGCCTTCATGCTCACTGCTTGTGTTTGAAGCTTTTGCAGGGTTCTATGAGGAAGGGACTCTCGAGGAGGAGGTGGAACCCTAGGAGGGGAACCCCGTCGAGTGGGAGTCGTGCATGCCGCCATGTTAGTGTGCATGTGTGCTAGCAAGGACACGTTCACGGGCTGAACGAGAACTTGATGCGTAGTCTACGCCCATGAGTGTAGACCGAACATATTTTGTTGTACAACTGTTCATAAACCGTGTTATGTAATAAAACTTTGCTTCCGCTTTGTACCTTTGATGTGTGTTATTCGGTGCTGTGCAACGCAGTACCCCTCAGCGTGATCCTGGCTCAACAAGACCGTGGGGTAGTGTCAGCGTTGGTATCAGAGCTCGCTTGAGGTTTAACGCACTACAAAGGTCATCTTTTTCAAAAATTCAGTGAGGAACGAGTTAGTATCCCTTATAAGTATGTTATTTGTGTATAGAAAGTGGCATACTAACCTATTTGCTTATGTCGGAAAATCGTGCATCTCGGGACGCTTTATGTCTTGGGGGGTACACGTAAGCGCTGTCCACCAGCACGCACAAGCTGAAGGGTGGAGCCCCACGGGTGGCAGGTAGCCCGACCCGCTTTAATATTCTCTATGACTCTTCATGTCTTTTGGGGTATTCGAGCAACGTCTGTCTCGGGCGTGCGTGGTGCAATTTGGGAGACCCCGTCACGTGGTCGGTAACGTGAACACGTATCTCAAGGCGTGTTTGGCTTGAGAACATCTGGACGAGTGGTGACAGCCGGGTGTACGAACTGTATGGATACCGGGCTCGGTGTGCAGCCGAGTCTGATGATTGTGTGAGTTATCTGCAGGTAGGTTGACCACGAAACGGTAGACGTGTAGTATCCGTGTGCGAGAGACGTTTAGTGCCACTGAACTGACGAAGCCGGCTAAGTCCGGTATAGGTTTTTCTTTGTGAGGACGTAGTACCGACATGATCTGGTGACACATCGACGTCACACTCCACTAAATGAGCAACTTCATTATAAAACTTGAAGGTTTTAATCCAAAGCAGTAAAACTTGATGTAACTCCTTCCCTTAATTCGGATATTCAAAGTTAACAAGTTTTCAACTTTTAGGCTATTAAGGACAGAATCCCATGTTTTCAGCTGAATTAAGGCTGAAGTTAATCAGAGGTTAGAAGTTGAGTTCTTTCGAGGTTGGGGTCATATGATACATTTATGGAAAGATTTGGAAGAGCTTTACAACTTTTCTGTTGAGGTCTAGAGGTGTTTCATCCCTTAACCAATCGAAAAAAGCAGTAGAGTTGAAACTGTCCAGAAAACAGGGCAGAGCAAACACTCTCTGTAAACTCTCTGTAAATTGAGCATAACTTCGTGCATAAAAATCTAAAAATAGAAACTGAGGTAGTTCTGAAAATTTCATGAGATTGGTTACAACTTTGTAACATAAAGTATTGTCAGATTGGGAGCATAATTAACTGGAATTCGTGGATCAAATCAGTACCTAAAGCAGGGAGGTGCTGTCCAAATTTCGCAAGAAATTCTGTTAACTTTGAAATCTCATAACTGTTGAACCAAGACAGATCTTAGGCCAACCAAATACTTTCTGGAAAGATATTTAAGTTAACTTCAACTTTGATGTTGAGCTCCAAAATTGGTTTTTCATTTAGCATGGCCTAAATCAGGTTGAAATGGAAACTGGTCAGGGCTATCATGTTGGACAGCAGATCAGCAGTCAAATTTGTTTAAATTTGAACTATGATTCCAAGTCTTATGAGTTCAATGACATGTTTTATGTTATAACTCAATGGTTTACTGTTCAAATAAATATTTGACATTTCTCAAATATGTTTTAACAGATGACAGTGGATAGACAGTTAGAGAACGGGTGGGTGGTGTCCTACTGTTCTCATCGCAGCGGCTATCCGGAAACGTTGAGGCAAATGCTTCAATATTTCCGGTATGATAAGATGCCACAGTACATCGCCAAAGAATAAGGTGAGGAGGGGAACAAGACGTGGACAATCCATGTCGAGGTTCCTGCAGGACCTACGCCACCTGGTTGGGCGCCGTTCACCGTCACGGTGAGAGGTAGACAACCGGAGGGGATGTGGCAAGTGGCAGCCCGCGACACCATATCGCGCTTCTGCCAACTACACGTGAGGGCTATGGAGGGAACTCCATACGCGCTCGTTCCGGTGGAGGGACGAGCTCATCATGTGTGGGAAGGGAGGTATCGGGAGGCAACCGGTCCGGGTTGCCCAACGTACAACCCCACGGAGATAAACCTCAGCCTCCAGATGAGGGCGGGAAAGGCCGTGATGGACAGCCAAGCTGTTAATAAGGAGCATCTCGCCGCAAAGCTCAAAGAGAGCACAAGCCGGGGAGACCATTTTGAGAGTTCTCACAGCACACTCCGCAATGTGCTCCTCCCGACGATCAAGCGACTGAACGAACAGCATAATAAGTTGCATCGTCTGAAGAAGGCGAAAAAGAAAAGCCGCGTTGACATCACGGCGCTGCAAGAACAGGTGCAGACTCTGACGCAGCAGAATGAGATCCTTACTCAAGAGTGGAACGATGCTATTGAGGAAGGGCAAGGCTGGGAAGAAGACTACAACTAGGCCATGGACGAGGTGCACGCGTTGCAGGACCTCGTACCCCCGGTATTGGGCATACCGGTGGTCTTGGGTCTTCCGGCAATGGGAGAACTCGAGATGGGAGAGGAGGTTGTAGATCCGGAGCCACCAGCAGAGGTACCGGAGGAGGACGACCCACAAGAGGTCGAGTTCTACTGCGAGTAGGGGGTTACCGTTGCCAAGTAGGGCAACGAGAGTGGTGTAATCCAGACTTTTGTAACCAGTGACATGTCGTGTAGGCAGGAGCGTATGTATAGGTAGTGACGACATGAGAACGACTTCTCGGAGTCCCGAGAATAATGTATTTTGTATAAAGTCTATGCTTTATCAATATATGTGAATGTTGTGCAAATTATTCATGCGTCACTTCTTACCTACTGTTTCATATGGAATTTTTACGTATGACATGTGCTGATCGCTGCTGTTTTGAATTCCAGAATGACTCGTACTCGTGCCAACCTGGACGTTGGGGGTTCTAGTCAAGGGTGAGAAACCTCCCAACAGCCTCCCGAGGACTCCTCGGGACAGCAACAGCAGCAGCAGCCACAGCAACAGCCGCCACCGCCAATGGTTACTTTGGCGGATATTGTAGCAGCAATAGCGGGCTCTCATCACCAGCATACGGAGTTGCTGCAGACCCTCATTGCCAATACGTCTCGACCAGAGAGGCGTCAAGATCGTGAGGAGCGCCAACAGAGCTCCTACTCCGACTTTCTAGCGACTCATCCCCCGGTATTCTCAAGGGCGGATGAACCCCTCGATGCGGACAACTAGCTCCGCACGATGGAGATGAAGTTCGGGCTGCTCCAAGTGAGTGAGCAGCACAAGACTCAGTTCACGGTCCAGCAGCTCCAAGGATCCACGAGCGCATGGTGGGCGAACTACTGTGCTTCGCAGCCCACCGACTGAGTTATGACCTGGACGGAGTTCCGGACGGCCTTCAGGGCCTATCATATACCGCCAGATCTCATGAAGAGGAAGACGCAGGAGTTTCTACACCTGCAGCAAGAGAGCCGGAACGCGCTGGAATACTCCAGGGCGTTCAACGATCTCGCGCTTTATGCATCGTATCACGCTGATACTGACGAGAAGCGGCAGGACCACTGCTACTAGGGGCTTAACCCGCTCCTGAAGGACAAACTGACGATGTTCAATCGCGGCAGCCTCAATGACATAATTGATGCTGTGATTATTCAGGAGGACTCCGGCAAGGAGTTAGCGATAGCGGAAAGAAAGCGAAGCGCGCCGCAAAGCAGCGGAGAAGGAGGCGATCCTTCCCAGAAATTTCGGATGGTGAATCACCCACCATCATGTTCACACTGGCAGCCACCACAGAGGTCGATGCCATTCCTCAGTCGGCCCTATTCTTCACCGGCGTTCAGGCCGGCACTGCAAGCACCACCCCTGCAACCACAACAGCAACAACGGGTGATGCCGCGTGCGTATGCACCTCAGCAGCGCATGCCGGGCTTTCGTCCCCCAAGCACCGGACAAGTAGCGGACACATGTTACAAATGTGGTCGGCCAGGACACTTCGCCAGCAGTTGTCCGGAGAGGCAAGGCGGCGGAGTTGCACCACAACTTCCGGGGAAGAATCAACCCTGGAACCCCACTAATGCGCGGCAGGCAACCCCTAGGCCCGGCACTGTCCACCAACTTGCCATAGAGGACGTGCCGGAGGGAGAGCCGATCCTTGCGGGTATGTTCCAACTCCACCAGCATCCCGCCATAGTATTATTTGATTCAGGCGCCACGCATAGCTTTATTAGCCAAGCTTTCATTGCTAAATACAGCTTGCTAATACTATCCACCGATAGTCCATATTTGATTTGTTCACCGGCTGGGAAAATTTCAGCAAGCATGATGGTTCCAAAAGCACCATTCTGCTTAGAGGGTAGTGTATACCCTATGTCTCTCATGATTTTAGAGGGACAAAAGGTCAATGTCATGGGATGTCGTGGTTAACCCGCAACGGCGCTGTTTTAGACACCGTCCTCCGAATTGTGCACTTGAACTCAGAAGTGCATGAATCTCATTCCTTATTTCTAGACAGTACAGAAATGAAACTTCCAAGCGTCTATCAGTCAACAACCATCAGATTGGAAGATATTCCAGTGGTCCTAGAGTTCCCTGACGTGTTCCTGGATGATTTAGCCGGGATGCCGCCCGATAGAGAGGTGGAGTTAAAGATTGAACTTGCACCGGGAACCATGCCAATGTCCCGAAGGCCGTACAAGATGGCGCCCAAGGAATTGGCTGAACTGAAGACTCAGCTAACAGACCTGCTGGAGAAGGGTTTTATTAGGCCGAGCTCCTCGCCATGGGGCTGTTCGGCATTATTCGTGAAGAAGGATGAAACGTTGCGGCTTTGCCTGGACTATCATCCACTAAACACCGTAACCATCAAAAATAAGTACCCGTTGCCACGGATCAACATGTTGTTTAATCAGTTGGTCGAAGCAAAGATCTTCTCCAAGATGGACATAAGATCCGGGTACCATCAGCTTAATATACGGGCTGAGGATATTCCGAAGACGGCTTTCTCAACAAGGTACGGACATTATGAGTACCTGGTCATGTCCTTCGGCCTCACCAATGCTCCAGCTCACTTCATGTATTTGATGAACTCGGTATTCATGCCGGAGCTGGACAAGTTTGTCGTGGTCTTCATCGACGACATACTGGTATATTCCAAGTCAGAGGAAGATCACAAGAAGCATCTGCGTATAGTCTTGCAACGGCTGCGGGATCACAAGCTATACGCGAAATTCAGTAATGCGAGTTCTGGATATTGCAAGTGCCTTTTCTCGGGCATATCATCTCAGCAGAGGTCATCGCTGTAGACCCGAGTAAAATCACACAAGTGCTGAATTTGAAATCCCCGAGAACTGTTCATGAGGTACGGAGTTTCCTCGGACTCACGGGATATTATCGGAGGTTCATTCCGAACTTCTCGAAGATTGCCAAGCCTATGACAGAGCTGCTGAAGAAGGCTACCAAATATGTTTGGAGTCCAGCATGTGAAGCAGCATTCAAGGCATTAGTGAAGCACTTAACATCAGCACCGGTTTTGGCGCAGCCAGACACAACAAAACCGTTCGATGTGTACTGCGATGCATCCGGCATTGGGCTCGGATGTGTGCTGATGCAAGACCGAAGGGTGGTTGCGTATGGGTCACGGCAGCTTAGAAATCATGAGCAGAATTATCCAACTCACGACTTGGAGCTCGCTGCCGTGGTACTTGCACTTAAAATGTGGAGGCACTACCTACTCGGTAACCTCGTACATTTATATACCGACCACAAGAGCCTCAAGTACATATTCACTGAGAAGGAGCTGAACATGAGGCAGGGAAGATTGTTAGAATTGATAAAGGATTACGAAATAGAGATCCATTATCACCCCGGCAAAGCAAACGTAGTGGCGGATGCGTTGAGTCGCAAGTCACACTTCAACAACCTGACCATCACACCGTTGGAAGGGAGCGAACCACCACTGCATGTCACGGAGCTCTCTACAACCTAGCTTTGATCCCCACCATCCATGAAGAGATAGCGGCAGCTCAGAAACATGACAAGGGCATGTCGCATTTGCGGAGACGTGTAGACAGTGGGGAGCTGAAATATTTCCGGAAGGACAGAGACAGCGTCCTATGGTTCAAGGACCGGATCGTCATGCCCTGTAGCCCGGAATTACGGAAGAAAATATTTGATGAGGCTCACTTGTCAAAGTTTTCTATTCACCCCGGCAGCAACAAAATGTATCAAGAACTCAGAAGCAAGTTTTGGTGGACACGGATGAAGCGGGAGATCACAAAGTACGTGTCCGAGTGTGATACATGCCGAAGGGTGAAGGCAGATCATATGCGAAAACCGGGACTGCTACAACCGCTGGGCGTTCCTGCCTGGAAGTGGGAGGATGTGAGCATGGACTTCATCGTCGGTTTACCCACCACTTTTCAGAAGCATGATTCTGTGTGGGTGATCGTCGACCGGCTCACCAAAGTTGCCCATTTCATCCCGGTCAACACCAACTACAACGCCAAGAAGTACGCTGAACTGTACATCTCACAGATCCTATGTTTATACGGCGTACCCCGTACCATCATATCAGATCGGGGCACTTTATTTGTGTCCCGTTTTTGGGAGCAGCTACATGCTTCCTTGGGGACGAAGCTGATCCGTAGTTCAGCATACCACCCGCAGACGGATGGGCAAACCGAGCGGGTAAATCAGATTCTAGAAGATATGCTACGAGGTTGCGCTATCAACCACGGCAAGAATTGGGATGATCACTTGTCGTTGGCCGAGTTCTCGTACAACAATGGGTACCAAGCCAGCATCAAGATGGCGTCTTACGAGGCGTTATACGGGAGGAAATGCCGCACACCACTGAATTGGTGTGAGTCTGGCGAAAGGGTTACCTTCAGGATTGATCTTGTCAACAACGCGGAGGAAAATGTTCGACTGATTCAAGCGAACCTAAAAGCCGCACAATCCCGACAGAAACAATACGTGGACCGGAGAAGACGCCCATTACAGTTTGAAGTAGGGGATCACGTATACTTACGTGTGTCTCCAATGAAGGGCGTGAACAGATTCGGGGTGAGAGGAAAGTTGGCACCCCGATTCATCGGCCCATTCCAGATTATAGAAAGATGTGGATCAGTAGCATACCGGTTGAAATTACCAGAAGCACTTTCCGGTGTGCACGACGTCTTTCACATTTCCCAGCTGAGTAAGTGTCTCAAGCTATCAACTACCGTTCAGCTGGAGGATATTGAAGAACTGCAACCGGATCTCACATATCAGGAGGAACCGGTTCAGGTTTTTGATGAAAAAGCCCAAACCACACGCAATCATACGTTGTGGTTGTACAAAATTCTGTGGAGTAATCACTCCGTGAATGAAGCGACATGGGAGAGCGAAGGATTTCTTCGCGCTAACTACCCCGACTTTTTCACGTCGCATATCCGGTAATTTTTCACCGTCCTCTCTCTCATTTTCACCTTATAATCTCGGGATGAGATTCTTTTAGGGGGGGGGGAATGTAAAGGACTCAGTTTTTGACACATTCAAAGTGTTCAGCACCACACACACACAACACATTTGAAGAAAGTTGATGAACACATTTGAAGAGCAAGTAACCATTATCAACATGCTCATTAGAGAATAAACTCACAAAATGCAAAAGTGGTATTTCCCACAGGCATCATCTAGGGGCTGGGCATATGAAAACTCCTACACCTTGCTAGGAATGTACATGCCAAGTTTCACCCAAATTCAAAACCTTTTTGATGTACTTTTAGGTATAGCTAGAAAGAGGGTGGTTTGAACTCAAATTCAAATTCAAACTGTTTTTATCCCATGAATTCAAAAATGGGAAGCATATTCTCACTCAGCACATTTTTGTGAGCTCACACACCAATTTTCACTCCATTTGGAGTTCATCTTGACATGAGCTAAGTTTAGCAAATTCAAACTTTATTTGAATTTCAAACTGAATATGTGCTGAAATCTAGTCAAACCAAACCCAATTTGAATTGTAACCAATTCAAATGGCTCAGCGGTAGATAATTCAAATCACCATGGGCATTGTGGGGATTACTGTTTACAACAGTAATATGGAGTTAAGTTCAGAGGTTAAAAGGGTAATGGAACCCAAATGTCAGCCACTGGAGAGAATTCAACCAACTGAAGACTGAACTCGGTTACTCACGCCCGACCGAGCTGCCGACACGGCAAAGAAACGGCAAGGACAGCAGCTGCTTGCTGCCCTCGGCCGATGAACCGCCTCTCGGGGCCTTTATCTACGCGCCCGAGCGGTCGCCGGTGCATCTCACCGCTGCCCTGTCGTGTTCCCACCCAGAAAGCTGAAACTCCTCGCCGCTCAGTTGAGCTCTCGGTCCCTCATCGCCCGTCCAATCCAGTGATCCTCCCGGCGATGTGAGACAAGCACCGGGTGCGCCAAATCTTCCTGGATACCCTCGTGCCGATTCTAGGCCCGGAGCAGTCCTTCCCGAGCTTCCCCGCGATGATCTTTCATTTCCCGGTTCAGCTCGAGCCGCCACCGCGGGAACGATCCGTCCAGCCACCACAGCCTACCGTTCGCCGAGCTTTGAACAGCAAAAAGGTTCACCTTCAATCCCTCGTTCATTACCGCAAGCTCCGGTGGCATGACATAGACTGCTCACGCCGGAATTTCATGATTTTGCGACGGTATGCAAAAAGGGAGCTCGAACCGATTCACAAAATTTGTAGTCCACACCGCACCACTCATCGTCTCGTGAGGGGATCACTTCTAGGTGCCCGTACGAGTCCATAGGAACAGAAACCGCGAAGAACCGTGGAGGGAAACCGCTGTTCTTTGAGTTTTAGGAAAAATCCTGATTTCCGGCCAAGGTCGCATGGTGACAGCCCAACAAAACCCTTCCAAAGCTTCATGGAGCTCATGTAGACCTTTCCTAGGGTCCACTAGTGCTCAACGACCCTTAGCTCGATCGGTTGGGGTGCTAGGGAGGTCGGGCGACACAGCCGAAGTTCTCCCGAAGCTGCCGCTCGTCGCCGACCATGTGCCGGCCATTTTCATGACGAACTGAGCCCAGAATCATGTTCCCCGAGTGGAATTAGGCAGGGGCGGCCAGAATCATGAAGTTTGGAGCACCACAGTGGCTGCCGGCGAGCTCTCCGGCGAGGTGTCGCGGCGGCCGAACGTGGGCGTCGGGAGGTAGACGAAGCCGGGTGGCCCACGTGTCAGCGGCTCGAATTTTAAATTGGGATCGGTCTGCAGCCCGGATCTGGTGTGCTGGCGTGCAAAAACTCCATGGACCCAGGTGTGCCGTCGCTCCAGCGCCTAACACGTGTCCCTGTGGACCCACCGGCAGATTTAAACTTTTCCCTATTTTTCAGATTTCATTCAAACTTCAAATCCTTATAACTTTGGCTAGGAAACTCCAAATCGAGTGAACCAAATTTTTTTGATTCAGCTCTCTGAGTAATTTACAGCAAATCAAGTTTCACTTCATGAAAATCTTTATTTCTCCAGAATTAATTCTTCAAAATTTCAACTGTTTAGAATTTTAACTGGAGAATCCTTTAGAGGAAAATTCTGAAATTTTGCTAGGATGTTAACCAAAATATCCATGCGCCTACCATAAAAATTTCAGATCCATTTGAGCTCATTTGATCCACCTAATAGTGTGATTAATAAAACTGTTCCACAGAAAATAGAAAATGTCCAGAAACATTTTCAGAATTTCTCTGAAATTGTTTAGCTCATATCTTTAGTTAGGAACCTTCAAATTAAGTGAGACCAACTCCATTAGAAACCAATAAAAATCTAGTTTTCAGAAAGTCATGGCTTACTCCATGAAAATTCCTAGAAAACCCTAAGAGCTCCAATTAAGATCAAGTACATAATTATTTGTGGAGGGCTCAAATGAGCTTTGCTGCAACTAAAACTTGGCCAAATCTATGTTTAGGTTGTATCCAAACCACAATAAAAATTTCACGGTCATTGGGTCTGTCTAGTAAGACTTATAAACTTCACAAGTTTAAATTCAATTCAAATGCATTTAAATTAATACATGTGCTTGTTATCTCATGTAGTCACTAAGGTCGAGGAGGAACCCGAAGTCTTAGACTTCGTTACTCCGGAAGAGCAGTTAGCCTACGACCAAGAGCAGCAAGGAAAGCTACGGTTTGCATTAACCTTTTTATAAATTTTATTGTTTTGAGAACTTACTTTGAGTACCATTACTTCTTGCATTAGAGTCTTGTTTTAAAACCCAAATGCATAGCCAAGAAATCCATGGTTTGGGATTAGGATTGAAAATCTCGCTAGTCACTGCAATGCTAAAGATAGAGTAGGATTCGGTACAAGTCGAGTAGTTGGAACTATTCGCGAGAATAGGCTAGAGGCACTCAACTCGGGTAGAGATAGCACATGATAAACATGGCAAGAAAAAGGAGACCGAGCGGAGAGTAAGGTCAGCAGGACTTTGGGGCCTGTGTGCTGTAGCTCCGCTTGTGTCGATTGAGGACCGAGCCGTGTGCGGGCCTGTTGAACAAGCTAGAACAGTACCGAAGACCTACCGGCTATATGGGAACCGGGAAACTGATGTAACTCGGGTAGCTGGGTGTTGAGGCATAGCTGGTCGATCAGAGGGTAGGTTGAGAGCTCGAGGTGTAAATCGGTTAGCGGCACTGAGATGCACGTGCAGAGACCTCTTGCTTGGGATGATTGGACTGGTTCAACATTTGGCTGACGGGTGAAAGGTGGTTGCGTACGGCGTCCATGATGGTTGCTGTAGGAAACATCGAGTACGGGCGTACGTGGCGGTTTATTCGGGTAACCCTGCAGGTGTAAATCGATTATAATCGCCGTCCCTCACGGTCAGTGAGTACCACTTGTTCATTGTACCGTGACGTAGAAAGAACAGGTCAGTTACATGTTAAAATGTTGCTGTTTGAAAGATGGACTTTGATTGTTAATGTTTGCTGTAGTTTAGAGCTAATTAAAGTTCCTTTCAACTTTGGGCAAAGTACATGAGGGAAATGCGTTTCTTGTTTGATTGCGGCTCTCTCATGTACCTTAGTGTAAGGTTCTCCACAACCTTACCGTGACGTAGAAAGAACAGGTGAGTTACATGTTAAAATGTTGCTGATTGAAATATGGACTTTGATTGTTAATGATTGCTGTAGTTTAGAGCTAATTAATGTTCCTTTCAACTTTGGGTAAAGTACATGAGGGAAATGCGTTTCTTGTTTGATTGCGGCTCTCTCATGTGCCTTAGCGTAAGGTTCTCCACAACCTACTTCTATAATTTGAAATTAAGGTTCCACTAATTAGGCGAGTCCTTGCAACTTGTTTTATCTCCTGTACCTATCACCCCTCATGTAGAAGTTCACTGTTTAGGAGAGACGGGTCAGTCTTGCTGAGCCTTCGTGCTCACTGCTTGTGTTTGAAGCTTTTGCAGGGTTCTATAAGGAAGGGACTCCCGAGGAGGAGGCGGAACCCCAGGAGGGGAACCCCGTCGAGTGGGAGTCGTGCACGCCACCGTGTTAGCGTGTGTGTGAGCTAGCAAGGACATGTTCACGGGCCGAACATGAACTTGATGCGTAGTCTACACCCCTGAGTGTAGACCGAACATAGTTTGTTGTACAACTGTTCATAAACCTGTTTATGTAATAAAACTTTGCTTCCGCTTTGTACCTTTGATGTGTGTTATTCGGTGCTGTGCAATGCAGTACCCCTCAGCATGATCCTGGCTCGACAAGACCGTGGCATCGGGTCAACGGATGGGAATGTTATCAACCCAACGGATACCACCTACTGCCTCATGACCGTTGAGGCACGCCGATGGCGAGCGCTGCGTATGGCCCTTTGAACATTGAACATTCATGAGTTGCATACTATCGTGTTGCTTACCACACGATGGGGTATTCTCACTTTTGCCTAAAGCACGCTGGAGATCACCGTTTTCATATGCTCTCAGAACCATAGAGAGGTTCAGAGACTCATATTAACTACCATGCCAAGCCACGGTATACCATTCCATACTATTACTCGTATCGCGAGTTACCGTAATTGATCTGCCTGCCGTGGCATACCTTACCTCTTACCTCCACGTAGGTGCGTCGTTACAAAATTGAAATACTGAATGTAACACTCTGTTAGCTTGCCACCTTAAGTAACTATGCTAACAATAGTCCTTATGTGGGCATACTACACGTTCCTCACTCGTATACTTCGAAGTTTTTTAAAAATAAGCTCTTTTCATGCGTGCTATTCCCAATGCAGCTCTGATACCACTCATGTGGGGAACCCCTTCTGGGATCCACACTCCAGGACACACATTGGGTAGTGCCGTGCGATGCGGCACCCAACAGCATACACGAAAAGAACCATAAACGTACCAAGTCTTTTATTTATCAACATAGTGTCTTTTACAAAATAATGTACCACGAGGATACACGCAGCAGAATATACATACACACTTACTCTCGGTCCTAACTAAGCAAAAGAGAAGACATCCAGTCCGCGGACGCTTCATACTAGCTTCCACAAATATGAGTGCAGCGGCAGGGATTACTAACATAGGAAAAATATGATGCAACAACGACACACCTAAATGTTGATCCTTACTTTCAGGTTTATAGCAGCACATTATTATGCCTTAGGCAGCCCTCACATCGGAAGTCCACAATCAATCAAGAAACGCTTTCCTCCGATGTGGTGATGCCCAAAGTGGAAGATAAACTTAGTGAGCTTTACACTATAACATACATGGTTTGCAATACATTGAACTTAAGAACTTCACGACAGCAATGATTCATTTCACTTCATCTGGAAGTTGTTGCTACGTCACAACGCAGTGAACAAGTGGTACTCATATAACCGCGAGGGACTGTTATTGCAATCAGGACACACCCGGAATATACGACACATACACCCGCCTCGAAAGACTCACACGAGTTCTTTCTTACGTTGTATGCAGCAACATTTCACCCGTCACTCCAATGCCGAACCAGTTCCGCCGACCCATCAGAAGGGCCACTACACGGAACATGTCGATGTTGCTCCGCTAGCGGGTTTACACCTCTGACACCAACCCCCAAAGGACGGCCGTATGAGTTTCGACACGAGAGTACCCGAGTTACATCAGTTTATCGGGTCCCATATATCCGATATGCATCTGATACTGTTCAAACATGCTCAGCAGGGTGCCATACGCATCGGTCCTTAACCGACACAAACAGAGCTACAGCCACAAAGGCCCAACGTCCTGCTGCTCCAACTCTCTGCTCGGTCTCATTTTCCATTCCAGGACTTTCATTCTCTAGAATCATACCCCGCTGCACCAACATCCTAAACTCGCGAGTAGCTTCCCACTATCCGACTTGTACCGGATCCTATACAACTTAAGCCTACCAGAAAACTACACGAAGGTAACGTGTTCTACCCTGTAACTCCAAGGGTTTGTGGGTCATGCATTTGGAGTATCAATCACCTTGACCAAATGCACAATACATACTAGACCCATAAAAGTGATACAAAGTAAAATGTAACTAGAAGCCGTTAAATGCAAACCGGGGCTTGCCTTATGTTGCTGCAGGTTTATTTCTACTTTTAAGTCAGTAGCTTTGTGACGAGTAAGGCTTCAACTTGTTGCTCCAAGTTGAGTTCTTCGTCGAACTCCTTCGTCGTATTTCCTACCGACATGAATATGCACAGTTTTATGTTGCGAGTATATGAATTATAAAACAAATGTGTTTTATGACTTAAGAATGATTTAAACCAACTAAAACTCGAGATTTGGGTTCTGTTTATGTGTTGGACAGAGAAAGAATCATTTTGGATCAATTGAGGTCTTTGGAATAAAGTTCAAAGAAATAGCTATCGGACATAAATATGAAGCTGGACATAATTGTCAGAAAACAGGAGAAGATGATCTCAACTTGATATGAAATTTTTACAGTGGTCCATAGATCGTACAGAGGTATGTCTTGCAAAATTTCCGACAAAGTTGATGGAAGATGTAGCCTATGGAATTTTCTTACTATTTGGCTTCTCTGAAATTCTATGGCAATTATATTGTCTTGTAATGCTCCAAATTTGGTTTTTCAGAAACTTTAGAGTCTCATGAGTCCATCGCACTTGGTTTCACCATTTTTTGAGCTTCCTACACAGAGATATGGAATTTAGAAGTTGGAGCTAAAAGCTGAAAACCATTCTGTTATTTTTCCTAATTTTCAGGGACATACAAGATTGAATCAACATTTGAACAAGCAAATGAAGTCCAATAACTCTGAAAATTTTACTGGACTTCATGGATTTTCTGAAGAGTGTCCTGCCCAAATTTGGGAATTTTCCAATAAACAGAATTCCTGTAAAGTTCCTACCAAATTTTCCTTAAATGAATTAATGAGCCAAATCCAGAGATTTTAATAAATATTGGGATGCACCTCTGGATAGTACTCTTTGAGAGGAAAACAAAATTTATTTCACAATTTTTGGAGGTTCCTACACAAAGTTGTGGCTCTCCAAAGTTTGAACTGAAATGGGAAAATCTGAAAAATGTTTAAATGCCAACAGTGGGTCCCACTCGTCATCCCTAACCTCCAGCCTCGCGCCAAACAGAGTAGTGGCGGCTCCCTCCGGCGAGGTCACTGGAAAGTCACTTCCCAGCCACCTCTGGACCCCCTGCTGGCCGCCCCCCAATTTTCCCCCACGCTGAACACGTTGGTGAGGTCGCTGGCGGCTGAAACTCGCCGGAAAACAGGGCGCACCGGCAACAGCAAACCCTAGGGCTCCGGCGAGGTCGTGCACGGTGATTTCTCCACCAAATGGTCGGTTCTTGGGCTCTATAGCACCAGGGAATCATGTAGAAGACCAACATGAGGTCTAAACAAGCCGGGGAGAGCTCCAAACCTATCGGCACCATGCGCCCGATATGGTCCAGCGGTATACCCTCGAAAAGAACTCAAATTCCTCGCTCTACACTCAATTTCTCGGTCTAAAATTGATGGAGGAGGTGTGCTATGCAGTTAAGAACTGTGTGCGGAGTTTGAAACATAACCAACATGAATTGAGGACGAATTTTGCAATTCCTTACCACAAGGTCAGTTTCGGCCGCCCGGGAGAAAAACTTGAAATTCTCCCTCTGTGATCAATGGCTAGGGCTGAGCTTCGGAGGTGAGCAACTAGGATTTTAGGTGCACCGATGGGGTGGCTTGATTGGGCATGATCACTTCTGGTTTGGGCTTCCGACGGTGATCAGTTCCGGTTTTTTCAGCGTTTACCCGAGAGCTGCAGATTCTTTGCTGATTTCCGGTGCTAACGAGCTCGGGCCCGTGGAGGAAAGTTGCTGGCCGGCTAGAGCACGCGTTGGCACTGCTCTATGCTGTTGGGGGCTCGAGCAAAATCAATTTGGTTTGTGGCTGTTGATCAGGAGAAGAACACGCGCTGTTTGCTTCGGTTCTGAGCGAGGCTGTGGAGGGGGTGGCTCACGTGGGGGAGCAACATGCTGGATACATCACATGGCATGCTCAGCCACTGAGCAGGAGGTTGAGCGGTGCGGGAGTCGGTTTGCCTCCGGTGAGCAGGAGGTGCCGCTCTCCCGTGAACCGAGTCGGTTCACTCCCTCTACCGTATGACATGTGGGGTCCACCTCTCCCCCTTATCCCCAATTCCGTTTAAAATAGCAAACGAGCTACAAATTTGATCAAACTTGGAGGGTAGGCCAAAAGAAATGTGAGCAACACAATGGTGCACTCAAATTTGAATTTCGGTGAACTCGGAATCTGAAAATGAGATTTAAATTCAAACTCAAATTTTTCTCCCGTTTAAATTCCAACAAATAGGAAATCCTTTTCAAATGCTCTGAAAATTTGCCGGGCTATTATTGGATGTGTGGAGAACCAAATCATAGCTTTAGATCTCCGTGTTCGGGAATTTTTGCAAGTTCATGTTTAGACTTTGAGCTCACACCTTTAAATTCAAAAGTTTAAATTCCCTCTCATTTTCTCGGTGTGATTTGCATCTCCACTTGCTAGAATCTTCGGGATTACACAGACAGATCTTGTTTTGATCGATTTTGACGGTGGAATTGATCTAGATCTTGTGTCAAGATCATCACCACGTCCACACTTGATCCCTACACCCTTGTTCATCATAAAACCCCATGAAAGCTCATTAAAAAATGCAAGAACACGTACAAACTGGTTCTATAAAACTGCACTATAGGATTTGCATTCATCTACCCATTGCATCTTGAGTAAAGTTTGTGCATGATGATTGATTTCTGTAAATTTTGTATGTGCGTGATCGTGAGTAGAAGAACAATCTCAAGAGGCCATCTACGAGGAACTATGGCACCAAGACTTCGAGACGCTCGAACAACAAGAAGCACGGTAGCAAGGCAAGTGCCCCTTGTTCATATTGATCCCATGTTTTGAAACTGTTTTGTTTGCGAAAACTCGTATGCCTGAGTCAACTTGATGGGACACCCTTTTATAGGAGTTTACTAGTTTTGTTAACCATCCTTGTCGCCGGGAAAGTTGATGAGTCGGGTATGGTTGTTTTTCCTTTTTGCTTCTCTTAACTCACGGGATACGGGAAGCTGAAATAAAACATGTCTAGGTACTGCACTCATATGAATAATGATGATGAGAAGTTGATGATGTTAATGAGGATAGAATCAGTGAGATCTAGGCAAGCTTTGTTCGTGGATGTTGCTGAATGAGATGTTTGTTTACTTGCCATAGATCTAAGGACCGGTTCATGCCAGCACATGCCAGGAAAACAGTGCCACCGCAAGGCCAAATATGGGTGCAGCTTAGCTGACTAATTAGGTGTGTTGCTAGCTTGTTATGGACCGTGGATGGTGCGGGGAAAGGGAGTCGATGAGGACTGCCCTGGGAACTGCATGGCACAAGAGGGGGCCCGTGGGTGGGAGAATGGTGATTCGAGCCTGCCGGTGAAACCTTAGTGAGTCCATACATCTAGTAGCCCCTTTGTAAAGGCTATTTTGTGACCTCTTGTCCATACACCGACGGTTGTGTACTGGTATAATGGAGGTTCTGCAGTCACCGATGGGTGACGAAATCATGAACTTGTAGAGTGTAAAACTATCATGATAGCTGTGCTTCCTGTCACAAGCACCTGGCCAACTCACATGATTAGAGGGAAAACATGGGATGGTTATTCGTTATGGTTATGGTATGGTCATTGGGATTGGTTTTGGGGCTGTTTTGAGTCATGACATTGAGTTTGGTTTCGGTTATATGAATATGAGATGGTTATGAATATTTATGGGCATGAGATGAACTTGAGAAAGATTAATGGCTGATTTAGACTTGATAAATGGTGAATTATGGTGAAGGAATAATGATGAAAGAATGTTGCTGATTACTTGGTTATATTGGGATTAAATTCATCTAGACTTAGTTGTTGTTTTTATCATTTTTGTGAAATAAAATTTGCTTGCTGCAATGAGCCTTTTTATTCCATACCTTGTTATAAGCTACATGCCATACTTTTCCCGCACTTGCTGAGTACGACATGTACTCACCCTTGCATCATCACATAAACATCAGCAACAGGAGAAGAGTACTTCGAGGACCATGTTGAGTACTAGGCGTGAGAACTACCGTCAACATGCCTGTGGATTCGAAGATGGAGCCTGCTGTCTTTAGTCACTTTCCGCTGTCGTGTAGAGTCTTCCGCTGCAAGAATAAGATAGACATTCATGAGTGAGACATTGAGTCATTGTAATAAAGTACTTAAATGCTATTTAATCATGGTTATATTCTAAATTCAGTTTGTGGATTACATGTGTATGTGTGATGAACATCCTGGGCACACATATGCATTCACTTGGTTCTATTTTCGGAACCGGGTGTCACACTTGATCCCCTTCTTCAACAATTCAGTCATCGGCTTAGCAAGCTCGGAGAAGTTCGGTATGAATCTCCGATAATACCCCGCTAAACCGAGGAGACACCTGACTTCATGGACAGATGTGGGGGA
Organism: Neostapfia colusana; assembly: GCA_030760725.1. Classification (NCBI taxonomy): domain Eukaryota; kingdom Viridiplantae; phylum Streptophyta; class Magnoliopsida; order Poales; family Poaceae; genus Neostapfia; species Neostapfia colusana. The sequence goes on along the minus strand of JASWHV010000013.1, from coordinate 70,105,982 downwards.
CTTCCATTTCAGCGCTTGCTCAATCTTGCTCGGATCAACTGCAATGCATTCCGCAGAAATAATATGACCCAGAAATGGCACTTGGCTGATCCAAAACTCACACTTGCTGAACTTGGCATAAAGCTTATGGTCTCGCAATCATTGAAGCACGATATGCAAGTGTTCGGCGTGTTATTTTTCAGACATGGAATAAACCAAGATGTTGTCAATAAACACCACCACGAACTTGTCCAACTCCGGCATAAACACAGAGTTCATGAGATACATGAAATGTGATGGGCGTTGGTGAGACCAAAAGACATGACGAGGTATTCATACAGCCCATATCTCGTCGAGAAGGCTGTCTTTGGAATGTCCTCCACTCGGATCTTGATTTGATGATATCCGGAGCGAAGATCCATCTTCGAAAATACACTCGCACCCACAAGTTGACCAAAGAGAATGTCGATGCGGGCAGTGGATATTTATGCTTGATGGTGACGGTGTTGAGAGATCGGTAGTCCACACACAACCTCAAGGTTTCACCCTTCTTTTTCACAAACAGCGCCGAGCATCCACATGGCAAAGAACTCGGTCGAATGAAACCCTTACTCATCAGATCATTGAGCTGCTCCTTCAATTCAGCTAGCTCATTCGGAGCCATCTTATACGGTCTTCGTGATATCGGTGTCATCCCGGGTACAAGTTCGATCTTGAACTCGACATCCCTTTCGGGTGGCATGCCCGGAAGATCATCTGGAAAGACGTCCGGGTATTCACGGACCACACGAATATCCTCAAGATTTGTGGCCTCCGTGTTATATGTGGCTCAAACTTCTTGAACCGAACGGTCAAAAATAAGAACATGTGGTTCATGGAGTGGAGATTTTAAACGAACCACACGTGGAATGATGTCAAGAACAGCACCATGTCGATGTGGCCATGACATTCCTAAAATGACATCAAGTTTTTGACTCTCTAACATAATTATAGAAGTCGGGTATAGATTCCCACCATTCAAACGATAAGCACCTGTTTGATTACTTCATCCAGTCTATACAATAGTAGTGCGAGAATGGAACAATTAATACGCATAACATTCACACATATGTATAAACTTTATACAACATATACATCCCTGGACCATGTCACACGATCGAGTTCCAAAGTAATGAACTTTATGGATTAAAAGTTCATTTTGACCATCGTGGGTCGCCACGGGATGTTAAGTGCGTTAGTATGCGTAATTCCTCGCTATTGTACTGGACCCAAACATGTCCTCCCTCGAAGTGATATGTTGAATGCATAAGATTTTTTGACTCCATTCACTCTTTTACAACAGCCACTGGATATCGAAAAGTGAATCCAAGTGTTTTGATTGAAAACTTCAAACATGGTTTCTCTGTCCAGCTTCTGGTCCAACAGACGAGTTTGAAGAATTTAACTGTTTTGGCTACATTGGAGGTAGAATCTGGACTAGAGTTCAACAACAAAGTTGTAGTAGACTCATAAAGGAATCCAGATTGTATTTATTTGCCTCCATATACTTCCTCGTTTATGTGTTATGATTTCTACAAGTTGACAGAATTTTCTCAGGAATTTTGACAGCACCTCCTTTGCATGTGGCTGTTTTGTTCACAAAATTCAAACTATTTATGCCCTCAATCTAGGAAAACACTGAACTACAAAGTTTTAGCACATTTCCTACACTTTCCAACGGTATCTTATTTGACCCTTAGAAATTCTGTACAAGAAGTTGTGGCCGAAATACATAAAATTCTAGAAAGCATTTGTGGACTGCCCTGTTTCTGGACAGTGCATACTCATCTGAGATTATTATCCATTTGGAGGGATATTTTGTTCTGGAGCTCTACAGAAAAGTTGTAGAAGACTTGAAAAACTTTCCAGAATATTATCACACACCTCCATTGGTTCAACCAATCATAAGTTATACCCTGTTTAATTTCAGCAAAATTTCTGCCGAAAACAGGGAAGGTTTTTCCTAAGTCTTTGAAATTGAATCTATACTCCCCAATGACTCTCAGTTCAATATGGGAGTTCAATAAACCCTAAATGGAATCCTAAACTTCATTTTTACTCTTTTCTTTAAAATATCCTTTTTATGCAACTAATATCTTATCTCGGTACTACGTTTCGTCACCTAAGAAAAATCCTAAGCCGGTATTCCGGCATATACTTGTCAAATGGTGGAACTAAGAACGTCACTCACAAACGATTTCTAAACATCATGCTCTAACGTGGTTAATGTACCTGCAGAAAACCACATAATAATGGTGCACACAAGGGTTTTTGACATTTTAGGCAGTTCCATATCATAGTAAAAACATACGGTCTGTAGCATTGCCTTACGGATCGTCTTTTAGTCAAGCCACGTATCAAGGTACATGGTCGTGTTTTCACACCACAACGGGGAACCGGAGTAGAGCATGAACGGATCGTCACGGCTGGGAATTTTATCAACCCAACGGATACTACCTACTGCCTCATGACCGTTGAGGCACGCCGATGGCGAGCACTGTGTATGGCCCTCTGAACATTGAACGTTCAATAGTTGCATACTATCATGTTGCTTACCACACGATGGGGTATTCTCACTTTTGCCTAAAGCACACTCGAGATCAGCGTTTTCATATGCTCTCAGAACCATGAGAAGGTTCAGAGACTCATATTAACTATCGTGCCAAGCCACGGTAAACCATTCCATACTATTGCTCCTATGGCGAGCTTACCGCAATTGATCTGCTTGTGGTGGCGTACCATACCTCTTACCTGACGTCAGAGCATCGTTACAAATTAATAACAAGTGGGTTAGCATTTCCACCTTAGTAGCTACTACTATAATAGACCTTATGTGGGTGTAATGACTAATCCTCACTCAACTACTTCTAAGTTTTCAAAATAGGCTCTTTTTGAACATGCTATTCCCAATGCGGCTCTGATACCATGACTGGTGGGGACCACCCCGTGGTTCACCCACTCCAGGATCGCAGAGGGTGGTGCCGTGCGATGCGTCACCCAACAGCACACAAGAAAACATTAAGAGCAACATACAAACTTTTATTTTACATAAAAACAGCGGAAGTATTTTACAACCTTACTGTACAGCAGAAGTATTATACATACTACACTCTCCTACTAACTAAGCACAAAGTGTAGCCATCCAGCCCGGGGATGCTACACACTAGCAGCACTCAAACGAAGGTCACGGCGGCGTGCAGGGATCCAGCTCGGCCGTGTACCCTGATGGGGACATCGCCTCGTCCTCAGACCCCTCCTCATAACTCTCACCTGCACACAGCTCAAATATTGCAACCGTGAGCAAAATGGCTCAGCAAGGCTTTACCGACACACTAATCATGAAACTCTATTTGCAGTTATTAGTAATGTAGGAAAGACATTGCAGTAAAGACACGCCTACATGTTATCCTTACTTTCAGTTTTATAGCAGCAGCTTAATGTGCCTTAGGCAGCCCTCACATCGGAAGTCCACAATCAAACAAGAAACGATTTCCTCCGATGTGGTTATGCCCAAAGTGGAAGATAAACTTAATTAGCTCTACATATACAGCAGACATGGTTTCAAGACATTAATAGTTCAACACAGCATAATATCTTTCATCTGGCTTCTATCACTTCTTACTACGTCATAGAACAGTGAACAAGCGGTACTCAAATAACCGCGAGGGATGGTGATTGCAATCAGGAGACACCCGGACAACACATCACATACAATGACTTTCAGAAGTGTGGTGCCACATACCTTCCCTACTCTGTTGTATGCAACCACCTTTCAAAGGAAAACCAAATGCAGAACCGGTCCATCCGTAACGGGCAGGAGGTCCCTGCGTGGAAAGTGACTGTGCCCACTGGCAGTTTACACCTTGCTAACCTCAATCCACTCCTATAAAACGGTTGGGTAAGTCTCGGCACCCTGGTTAACCAATTACATCGGTTTCCTGCTTATGTCAGTATGCCATCCGGTACTGTTCGATAATTGTCCATCAGGCCCGCACACGACTCGGTCCTCAATCGACACCAACAGGGATACACACGTGAGACCTCCACTCACTGCATCCTATCCCCCCTGCTGGTTCTCAGTTTCACATTCTTAAGCCATTCTCTACTCATTTCCATACCGTGTGATAAAACCTTAGCTCTCAAGTAGATTCCAACTACTCGACTTCTACCGATATCCTAAGCACATTAGCATGGCATTGTCTACTCGGTGAGTCTGTAAACTACGCAACCCTTCATAGGATTTAAAGTCATGCAAGTGGGGTTTCAAACACCTTAACTCTAATGCTAACATTTCAACCTAGACGTAAGTGAAACAAACGAAAAACTTTGGAAAAGGAAATTAAATGCAAACCGGGGCTTGCCTGGTTGCGAGTTAAACAGAAAGTCAGCATCTGGTGGGAGGATGTCCAACGGCTCCGGTGTGTCCTCAACTTCGGTCACTATATGAAATGTAGCAAAATATATGTATAAGTGCTAGTGTTATATAAGAGATGAACTCCTGTTACTAGCTACTGCTGTTTAGGTTCCTTAATTTGACTTGGGATTTTTTCCAGTGGATACTAGACTCTCTAAGGATGATGTGATCAAAATTTGGAGAAATTTCATTGAACCTTGTGGTCCCCAAAATTCCCACAAGTATGAGGATTCTCTGAATTTTGAGCCCAAATCTGGAGTCTTGACATGTCTAACAGTGGAATATCTAATTAGGGTAGGTCTCCATGGTTCTAACAAAATTTGTTTCACCATTTTTGGAGCTACCAACAGGGAGATGTGGGTTTTTCATGTTTGGGTAAAAATCTAAAAATGCCTCTATTCATTTTTCCCATTTTTAAGAGACATAAAGGATTGACACCACATTTGGCCAAGCAAATGAGGTACAATGCCTCTGCAATTTTTACTGGAGTTCAATGATTTTTGGAAGAATGTCCTGCCAAAATTTTAGAAATTTTCCCATAAACAGATCTCATGTAATAATTCCTACAAATTTTCATTAAATGAATTAATGAGCCAAATCCAGGGGTTTTCGTAACCATTGGGCTGCACCCCTGGATAGTACTCTTTGAGAGGAATCCAACAAAATTTGTTTGAAATTTTTTGGAGATTCCTACACAAAGTTATGGCTCTTCAAAGTTTCAAATGAAATAGGAAAATCCTGGAAATGTTTAAACGCTGCTGGCAGGCCCCACACGTCAGCACTCTCTTCAACCTCGCGCTAAACAGAGGACCCGGCGGCGCCCTCCGGCGAGGATCACTGGAATCCACTTTGCGGCCACCTCCCGGCCTCCTAGTCGCAGCCACCCCCCATTTGCCAGCACGCTGAACACATACAGAGGGTCGCCGGTGGCCGAAGCTCACTGGAAAATAGTGCGCAACGGTCACAGCCCATGCTAGGGTTCCGGCAGGGTTGCGGCGGCTCATTTCTTCACCAAACGATCGGCTCTCGGGCTCTAGAGCACCAGGGGAAGGTGTAGAACATGGACATGGAGTCTAAACGGCCAGTGGAGCGCTCCAAACCCATCGGCACCGTGCGCCCGATGTGGTCCGGCGGTGCGCCATGGACAAAACATGGATTTTCTTGCTCTACACTTCATTTCCTGGCCTTGGGGTCGAGTTGTGCCACCCGGGGGAAAAATTTCAAATTCTTCTTCCGAGGAGTCACGGCTTGGGCTGAGTTTTGGTGGTGAGCAGCTCAGTTCACAGGTGCACCGAGGGAGTGGCTCACTTGAGCTTGATCTTCGTCGGTTCGGGCTGTCCATGGTGACTAAAAGTGGAAACTTTCGGTGTTCACTGCGGCACAGCTACAACTCTGGAAATTTCGAGTTATAACGGGCAGAGACCGAAGGAGTAGGGATGGTGGTTGGCTGGAGCACGTATTGGTGATGCTTTTTTCTGTGTAAAGCTCTAGCAACCGAGCTCGGTTTGCTATGGCGTGATTGGGAGAAACCGAGAGCCGCCGGCTGTTCTTCTCGGGTGGGAAATAGAGAGCTGAGTGAACGAGAGAGAACAAACAGAAGTTGTGCTCATACCTAGGATGGATAGGAGCGAAGCAACCAGGCTGAGAGCAGGAGGTAGCGACTGAGGCCTCCGGCGGGTGTGTGGCGCGGCGCACTGTGTGCTCGTTGGCAAGGGAGAGGGAAAACTGAGTCGGTTTTGAAGAGTGTGTGGCTGACAGATGGGTCCCACCCTGTAAAACCATCAAATTCATTACCATGCATTGCATACATTTTTCATGTAGAGAAGCATTTGAAAAGAAGTAGAAATGGAGAAAGAACCCTAGAAATGGAGAAAAAAAGCATAGAAATGGAGAAAGAACCATAGAAATGAAGAATGAACCATAGAAATGGAGAAATAACCATAGAAATGAAGAAGGGAATATAGAAATTGAGAAAGGGACATAGAAATGGAGAGGGGAATATAGAAATGGGAAAAGAGACATAGAAATGGAGAGAAATGGAAATAAGATAGCTAAAATGAGCCATTTCCAGATTTCCCCCAAAATTTCCAAATTTCCCAATTCTCCAAAAAGGGGAATTTTCCCCACATTTGGGGAAAATTTATCCCCAATGCTGCCGCAGCCTAAAGGGGGGGGGGGGAATCCATAGGACTCTTTGGTTATGTTCCAAATTGACTAGGACTCTTGGTTGAGTTCCAATTGGAGTAGGACTCCTCTTTTCTACCCCTTATAAATACAACCCCCAGAACCCCCCCTTGGTGCAGCCACTCCCCCCCCCCCAAGTTGCCGAGTTGGAGCCCCCCTCCAAGTCGCAGAGTTGGCCACCCCCCTGCCGGAGTTTGATCGCCGGTGAACCCCGCCGGTGAGCCCTGCCAACAAGCCCTGCCGTCGAGCCACGTCGTCGATCCCCGCCATCGAGCCCCGTCGTTGAGCCCCGTTGTCGAGACCCGCCGACGAGCCCCGTCATGCTTTGCCGTCGCCGGAAAAGAAGCCCGACGATCTGTCCTACCCTAATCTTCCATAGAAAAATCCCCCGCTGCTGCCGTTGCTAGGAGAAAGGCCCTGCCAAAATAAGGAAGCGAGGTAGGTCTTCATTACCAATCTTACGACGTCGCCGCTGTTTCTACGCATCCGTTTTCTTCGCCCCTTTCGAACAGAAACTTTTACGTGTGGACAGATCGTGTTTGGATCGATATTTGATGGTGGAATTGATCTAGATCTTGAGTCAAGATCATTACCACGTCCACACTTGATCCCTACACCCTTGTTCATCATAAAACCCTATGAAAGCCCATTAAAACATGCAAGAACACGTACAAACTGGTTTAATAAAACTGCACTATAGGATTTGCATTCATCTACCCCATTGCATCTTGAGTAAAGTTTGTGCATGATGATTGATTGCTGTGAATTTGGTATGTGCATGGTCGTGAGTAGAAGGACAAGCTCAAGAGGCCGTCTACAAGGAACTACAGCACCAAGATTTCGAGATGCTTGAGCAACAAGAGCCACGGGAGCAAGGCAAGTGCCCCTTGACCATGTTGATCCATATTTTGAAACTGTTTTGTTTGCAAAAACGTGTATGCTTGAGTCAACTTGATGGGACACCCTTTTTATAGGAGTTTACTAGTTTTGTTAACCATCCTTGTCGCCGGGAAAGTTGATGAGTTGGGTATGGTCATTTTTCCTTTTTGCTTCGCTTAATTTACGGGATACAGGAAGCTGAAATAAAACTTGTTAGCTACTGCACTCATATGAATAATAATGATGATAACTTGATGATGTTAATAAGCATGGAATCGTGGATATCTAGGCAAGATTGGTTCGTGGATGTTGCTGAATGAGATGGTGGTCTGCTTGCCGTAGATATAAGGACCGGTTCATGCGAGCACATGCTAGGAAAACAGTGCCACCACAAGGCCAAATATGGGTGCTGCTTAGCTGACTAATTAGGTGTGTTGCTAGCTTGTTATGGACCATTGGATGGCGTGGGGAATGGGAGTCGAGAGGGACTGCACTGGGAACTGCATGGCACAAGAGGGGGCCCGTGGGTGGTAGAATGGAGATTCGAGCCTGCCGGTGAAACCAGTGTGTCCGTACATTCTAGTAGCCCCTTTATAAAGACTATTTCGTGATCTCTTGGCCATACACCGACGGTAGTGTACTTGTATAATGGAGGTTCTCTAGTCGCCGACGGGTGATGAAATCATGAACTTGTGGGTAAATGTAACACCCCAAAACCTGTTAAATAGGGAAATTTTAAAATTTTTGGACGTATTGCATGTGGTGAAACAATTCAAATTCAAACTGGAATTTAAATTTGAATCAAAACAGGAAAGGAAAAGGAAAAATAAAAAAAAAAGAAAAAAACGGCCAGTGGGCCGAAACCCACCTCAGCCGGCCCAAAACCCGCGGCTGCTTCTCCGCCCTCCCCCTCTCTCTGACACGCAGGGCCCGCGTGTCATCTCCTTCCCCGCGTGCCCCCAACCGCTCCGGTTCTTTCGCGCCGATTGCCCGCCCCGCTCCCGGATTCCTCGCGCTCGACCTAACCCCGAATCCCTCGCGCCGTCCTGCTCGATCGCAACAAACCCCCGTGCCCCCGGCCCTGATAAAAACAGATGTCCCCGCTGCCCTCCCCTCGCGCAAGCAGTTTCACTCCCGGTGAGCACCGCCGCAGCTGGGCTTGGAATTCCCCAAGAGCGTCGCCGTTTTCCTCTGTCACACCGATCTCGTGGCCCCGCAGCACCGCGCACAACCTTTAGACGCCGACCCCGGAGAGAAACGGCACCGGAAACGGCCATCCCGACGCTCGCCAGTGAGTACCGCCGCCGCTCGCCAGTGAAATCTTTGAATTACACGGTTTCGATCCACACTAATCATCGGTGTGCCATCTCTAGACCCCAGGGAAGCGTCACAACCCGAGAGCTCGAAGGGATCACCGCCCCAACTGCCACATCGACGAGCACAGCAAGTCGCCGCCGCCTGTCTTCGTCGCCGACCGGGTTTCGAGTCCCTCAGGTCTAAGACATTAGCCTAGGTGAGCTCCCCTACCTCCCCTCTGCCGAATTATGCCTAGAAATCTGAGTCTTAGCGCGTGTAGGTGAAGATCCGAGACCTCGCCGGCGAGATCGTCGCCTCCGCCGCCGCGCGCCGCCGTGCGCTATGTTTTCCCTGGTCGGAGCGACGTGGCGCAATGTGGCGTGTCCATTTTAAATCGCACGGCAGGCGCATACCCCTTCGGCGATCTAATCTGAGCCGTCTGTTTTAAATCCAACGGCCCATGTCAGCCCCTCGTTATAAAGGCCGGGAATCTTACGCGCTACACCCTGGAGATCTCGGAAAACACGAGCTAGCCCCAGAAACTTCTGATCTAGCCCCTGGACCTTCAAAAATTCATGTAAATTCATTTAAAAATCAGTTTTAGCCCCTGGACTTAAATAAAAATTAGGAAAACCTCTCTGTTTTAGGTGATATGTCTTACTATTTTAATATTAAAGTTCACTTTTAGGCATAGAAAATAAATCTAAAAATATAGGAAAATAGGTAGGCATAATTAGAAAATGTTAAACGAGGTCTTCAATTCCAAAAACTTCAAATTAAGATTTTGTAGAAGATCTGAAAACCAATTTGGAGTAGGAAATTATCTTTCATGCAAATTTTGTGGCTAAGAAGTGTATTAATTAAATATAGAGAATTTGTTCAAATTGGAAATTCATATATAGTGTGCAATTAGAAATCTGAATACAAAAGTTAGAAATAATATATATGTTTAAAAGTGCATGTAGGACTAAAATCAACACATCTAGGGTAACCACAACACTTAAAAATGTGTATGACTTTCATATGTATGTATGTATGTATGTGTGGTTTGCATGGGTGGAAGTGTGGACGGCTTATGGAATGTTATTTTCTTTTCCTATGTGTGTATTGGCATGAGTAGAACCAGCCCCAGAGCAGGTTCACACCATTCAAGACCAAGACTTTCCATTCCCAGAGCAGCAGGAAGAAGGCAAGTGTCCTTGACCACTTTGATCCTATACTAGGATGTGTAGTTAGAATTTAATTAATTGCATTTTGAATTTGGAATATGGTACCCAAGCTAGGAAGTTTCCCTAGATTTTCATTATCTTACTTCCTTGTAGCCTGTGTTGGGATTTATTTTATTATGTCATTCATTCATATTACTTATGCTTAGCCATGCTTAGACCGGGATAAGTGGGATATGAGATCATCAACTTATTTACCTTACTCTTGAATGAGATATTATGAGTTATGTAGAGGTAGGGATCGAGGCAAGTTGGATGATTTGGTTGGTGATGTGTGCACGAGACTCTGGTTTATGTTTAGTGCTTGCCTGGATCCTAAGGACCGGTTCATGGAACATGTAACCTGGCTTTACCGTGCCAACCACATGCTGAGATGGGGCAGATTGGCCAATTAATTAGGTGTATCTCCGGCGTAGTATGGGTGTTTGGATGGTGCGGGGAATAGGTGTCAGCTGGACTACCATATGAACCGCAAGGCTCAAGAGGGGACCACTGCAGCGGGGTTGGAGCCTCTTGTATGTTGTTAGGGGTGAAACCTCAGTGGGCCCACGCTCATCGGAAATGCGTTTGTAAAGGTCTCGTAGTGATCTCCTGGCTACACACCTAGGAAGTGTGAACGTGATTCGCGGCCACTGGCATAATGGAGGTTCTTTTAGTCCACCAGGCCACGGGGGATGAAATCACTACATGTGGGTACAGTTGTGCAAACTATGCAAAGTCAAAACTGTCATGATAGCCGTGCTCACGGTCAAGAGCGGCTTGGACTTGTTCATGATTAGAGGATGATGAATTGGGAAGTTGAGGATGTTAAGCAGGAAGCTTAACATTGGAGATGAGACTATGTTTACTTGATATTGATGATGGGTTGAGGGATTAGGACCATTTCACCTGTGTAGTAATGTAGGTGCTTAATAAGCTAAGGTGATAGGTATTAATTGCGTAGTGCTTTAACCATGAGTTCAACCTCTCCTTGCTCTAGCCATGCATGACATAACTTTCCCAGGCTTGCTGAGTACCAACGGTACTCAAACTTGCTTTTCTGTTGGTTTAAATTGCTGCTCAGGTCAAGCGGATGATGTGGTGTTCAATGACCAAGACTTCGGACCCGAAGAAGGATTCTAGGTTCACGGAGTCCCCCGGGCAACGTCTGTGACGGAGCCCACAAGATTTATATTCCGCTGCTGTTTTATTTACATGTTATGAACATATTATCGTCCATCGAGACGTATGCTATGTAAGACTTATTTATATTCAAACACTTGGCTTGTAATATAATGATGCTTCACTATTTGTCGTCACATGTATGAGAAAATGATCCTGGCGTACATGTGATATTCACTCGTTTGCTCTTTGGAGAAACCGGGTGTGACAGAAGTGGTATCAGAGCCAAGGTTGCCCATAGGAACGTGGACCTAGGTATAAAGGGACGTATTTAAGGACCCTATTTTCCAAAAAACTATTTTACAAAAGGTGTGGGTTGAAAGTGTTACTTAATGGGGTCACTTTATTTGTTCATCTTGCCCCAACTTTTATTCAAAATACAATCTTTATTTAATTATTATCTAACTTGATTTTAAATGCTGTATGTTTTAGATGGTTCGCATGATCCGCACCGCCCGCAAGTCCACCGGAGGGAGAGTTCCTGTAGCTGCCCTTGCCTTGAGAGAGGAGAACCGTCCGGTGACGTACCACTCCTACGGGTTGGCATTAGGAGGCTTGTTGCGCCGTCTTCGGCGTATGCTCCACGCCGCCGGCAATGTTGGCAAGCTGATCATACACTACAGCTCCACCAGGACCCTCCATGAGAAGCGTGAAGAATGGAGCTCAGAGATGAGGATTATCCATAAAAACCAGCTGCTCAAGATCCACCGCTCTCCAGCTTGTCGGGCGACTCAGGCCGATGCTGAGAAGGATGTCACCTGGGAGGCCACCACCTGCCAGAGTTACATCAACCGTCGCCACCTGGACAGGAGTGATTACATGTATGTCCTCCAGCGTCAGAGTGGCACCGCGGAGTACAAATACCCGCCAGTGCAGCAGGGGACTTCCCACGAGCACATGGACCTGTGCCTCGAGGATGCAGCTATGCTCAGCACTCGACTGCAGGAGTGCCAGCAGGAGCTTCAGGATGTTCGTGACACCCTGAAGGAGACTGAGGCGTTGATTCGCGCCAGCTTGAGGGCGAGAGAAAGAGGAGATGGGAATGAACTGTGTGTCACCATAAATGACACATGGACTCCTGACTCCCCAGACTGCCGGGCGAGCAAGCATCGCCACACTCCTACACCAGCGGCTTCCCCACCAAAAGAAGAATCATAGGGCAGCCGCAATGATGAGGATGACCCCGACGAGCCAGCTAAGTGATACGAGTTGTTTAGAGTCATTTCCCTTATTTCAGCAGGATATCGAGTAGTCGAGTCAATACCCTATTTATTGGTGTGTTAATGTTTGGTGTGTGACGTGAGTTGTGGAAGCCATGGGCGTTTGTCCAGAACCTCGTCTTTAGGTTGCTTTGCATTGGCGTGTGAAACCCTATGAATCAATAGTGCATTTATTTTCGCGTGAGACATGACGCCCAAAGATCTATGTGAAATCTTCAGAAATTGTCTAAATATTAAGGCCTCAAAAGTTTAAGCTTAAACAAGCAAATTGGGAAGTTAACACATAATGCTTTAAGTTAACATTTGGTGGATCATGATAGATGGCTGGAAGAGGAAAAGGTCGTGGTGTCAACCCCAACAACAACAACGATGAGGCCGCCAATCCTCACCTTCCTAGAGGGAAAGACAGGGGTGATCGCCGTGAAGGAGCTGATCCTATCCACCAAATGCTCGAAAATCAGAATCAACTCATCCACAGTCTAACTCAAGTGGTGGCCAACTTGCACCAAGCTCCACCCCCACAAGCTGCACCACGTCAACCAAGGTTGAGTGAGTTTCTGGGAACTCAAACCCAAAGTTTGCAAGTGCTGTTGAACCTCTGGAGGCAGAAGTCTGGTTAAAGACCATAGAGAGCAAGATGAGGATCATACAATACCAACGGTATGAGAGGGTGCTGTTTGCCTCTCACCAATTGCATGGACCTGCTGCTGATTGGTGGACCGCTTACGTGGCAGCCCATGACGACTCCGAGAACATCACTTGGGAAGAGTTCAAGCGCAGTTTCTGCAACCACTACATACCCAGGGGTAAACTCAAGAACAAGAGAAAGGAGTTCTTGGGACTGCAGCAAGGCAACATGACTGTGAGGGAATACCTCACCTAGTTCACCCAACTATCCCGTTATGTACCACGGGACATCGAAACCGATGAGCAGAAAAAGGACTATTTTGTGGAGGGACTTACTATGGAAATGCAATGTGCAATGTCCTCCAATGAATATGGAAGCTTCCAAAAGATGGTAGATAGAGCGTTTGTCGTGGAGAGGAAGCTGAAGGCCTTGGAAAATGAGAACAAGAGGAAGATGGGATGGTCACACCAAGCATTAAGCAGCAACACACGTCCACGTCTGATGCAGCAACCGGCAGGGCAGATGAGCCGTGCTATGGTACCCTACCCGACACCAAGAGGGTACATGTGGCGGACCGGAATCCGCTCATCCAGGATCCCAGAGGGTGGTGCCGCGTGATGCGACACCCGACAGCACATGTCATAAGAACATAATATATTGCATGGGAAAACAAACTGAATGTACAAAGTAGTACGCTTCTCAGTTACAAACTAGGGTCTTTATTACACAGCGGAAGTTTCTTTTATACAACTCACGCCCGCCTATCTAGCAAAAGTCGGTTGCCAGCCCTAGGGCAACCCACACTAGCTGCACGTCTCAGCTCAACGCGGCGTGTACGGCTCCCACTCAGCCGTGGTCCCCGACGGAGGGTAACCGTCGCCGGTGGACTCGTACTCCGAGTCCGTGGGTGGCTCCTCACCAGAAAAACACTTAAGCGGCAACCGTGAGCACGAAGGCTCAGCAAGGCTTAACCGACTCACCTAAGCATGAAACTCTACATGAGGTGTACCATGACATAGGATAGAAATGTTGCAGCAAATGGACACGCCTACAAGTTCATCCTTAGTTCATCTTTTAGCAACAAGTTAACGGTTTATGAAGCTGAAATTTAGTGAGCAATATTTGGTGGCACACATGTAGCAATACAATTATATCATAACAGCAATATGGAATCATAACATTTCATTCATTAGTCTACGTTACAATGCAGTGAACAAGCGGTACTCATCACCGCGAGGGACGGCGAATCGACTCGATATACACCTCCTGGGAAACCCAAAGAGCACGTCACGTACGCCCACCCGTGGAGCTGCACAGCACGCTCACTCGATGTCGTACGGGACAACCTTTCACCCAACAGCCCAAACGTCGAATCGGTCGCACCGAAACGAGCAGGAGGTTCCCCACACGGAGCATCTCTCTATGCCTGTTGGCAGATTTCCACCTTGCTGCCCTCAACCTACACCTATAAATCGGTGTGCTATGCCTCGACGCCCGGAGATTTAGGCTACATCGGTTTATCGGGGCCCATATATCCGATATGCCTTCGGTACGTTCAATACTTGTTCAGCAGGGCCGCACACGGATCGGTCCTCAATCAACACGGGCAGGGCTGCGCACACAAGCCTTTCCCTTGCTGCGCCCTAGCCCCTGCCTAGTCTCATTTTCATTACTAAAGTGATCTCACATCACTCAACCGAACCCGTGTGTCCCAATGCCTATCTCGCGAGTAGATTCCAATTACTCGACTTGTACCGAAGTCCTATGAATCATTAAGCGTAGCCTGTCTACTCGAGGTCTTAGACACTACCCTCACTCTTAGGGAAAAGTTCTGGTTATGCAAGTGGGGTTCCATCCATCCTATACCTAATGCACAATCATACTTCATATGCCACATGTAAACAAAATAAAAACTTATAAAAAGGTTAATGCAAACCGGGGCTTGCCTTGTTGCTTCTGGTCAGGGGTTAGTTCCTCTTCTGGAAGTAGGAAGTCCAGCACTTCCGGAGTCTCTTCTTCAATGGCTACAAGTTAATGAAACACTACATGTTAATTTAAATGCAATGTGAGTTTAGGGTAATACTTCTGCTTTTAGTTCTAATAACCAGTCTCTAACAACTGGAACTCTGTTTAAGAATTTAAAGATGAACTGGGTGTTGGTGGTTTGGCTTAGACTTAATCCCCCCTGGTTAAATGCTAAGTGGTTTTCCCCCTTTTCCATATTAATCCCTCAAGTGGTTAAACAGGACAGGGGTGATCCAGAGCTCCAATGGAGCTGAGAATTTTTGTGTGAGTTCATTTTCACAAGAAAACCCTCTGGACCAAACATTAGCACTTTTCATTGAGTGGTTTGCTCAGAATAATTCTTTTAGCAATTAAGCAAAGAAGAATTAATTCTGAGGTAACACCCCTGTTCATGCCCAACTTAGTGAACTACAATTTTACTTATAGCTCATAGAGTTGGCATGAATTGTCCTAGCATTTTTGGAGCTAAGATTTGCCCAGAACTGAATTTCCAAGTTTTGGAAATTCTCTGAAAATGTTTCTGTATTCAAATGAACACAGCACCTTCACATTTGAATTGCTCTGAGCAAATCAACTCCAAATGGTCTGAAACTTTTACAGGGGTTAACTAATGTCCTAAAGAACATTCTCGCAAAATTTTGGGATTTTTGGATGAACCAAACTCCATCTAAAATTCTTTTGCTGAAAATATTTAAAGAATTTTCCAGAATTAATTA
This sequence comes from Neostapfia colusana, assembly GCA_030760725.1. NCBI lineage: Eukaryota > Viridiplantae > Streptophyta > Magnoliopsida > Poales > Poaceae > Neostapfia > Neostapfia colusana. The sequence goes on along the minus strand of JASWHV010000013.1, from coordinate 70,090,215 downwards.
ATGGGTTTCATACAAATTGGTCTTCAGATTTGGATTGTACGCTGTTAGAGGAATCCAACAAAATTTGTTTCATAATTTTTGGATTTTCCTACCCCAAGTTGTGGTCCTCCAAAGTTTGAACTACAAACTGGAAATTTCAAATTGTTTAAATGTCTGCCAGTGGGTCCCACCCGGCAGTCTTCTCCTTCCTCCCGCCAAACAGGGGTCCGCGGCGGCGCACTCCGGCGAGTGTCGCCAGAACTGCTTTCCCGGCCGTCTCCCCGTCTCAGACTCGCCGCCCCGCCCTAACTCACGACGCTGAACTCGTCGGTGGTGTCGCCGACGGCCGTAGCTCACCGGAACAGGGCTCCCGACGGTGACAGCGGCGGTTAGGGTTCCGGCGTGGTCGGGAATGCGTTACAACGCATCCAAATGATCGTCAAAGGGTCGGAGAGCACTGCGGGAGCTCGAGGGTGATGGAAATGGCCGCCAAACCCCATGAAAAGGTCGGCAACCTAGAGCTCCACGGTGAACCGAGCTGTTATTCTATGGCGGCCCGAAAAACAACCCAAACCTGGCCATTTCTGGGTCATTTCCCTTGATTCTTGGTCGAGGAGGGCCGCTAGGGAGTGAGGAAGGTGCTGACAAGCCGGCGCGGCCAATAGCTAAGTGAGTAGCAGGAATTTTGGGGTAGACCGCGCTCTACCCGAACACACTACGTTTCGGAAGAACTGGAAATACTCTTCATCCGGTGGATCAACCGCTATACGGCTTGCATCTACACGACCTAGAGAGAACGGCGCACCTTTTTCGTGTAGGAGTCCGGCGGTGAAACTGGCCGTGGCGTGCTGTCCATGGGGAGTAGTTCTCGGCTTTCTGCCGGTGGCCTGAGTTCTCAATGGCGATCGTCGATTTGTGGTCGAGTGCGGTGCTAACACCGCGAGGTGGTGGGATGGTTAGCTAGAGCACACCCAGGCTCTCCCTTTCTGTGTTGGGAGCTCTGGCAAAAGCCGAGCAGACGTCGGTGTGCAGGGGGAGATCGGGGGAGCGGCGTCGGGGGAAGAAGAACCGAGCTCGGTGTGGCGCTGCTCGGGAGAAGGAAGCAAAACACGATCGGCTCGTGCTGTGAAGAAAAGATCACGCCGAGTGAAGAGGGAGTTAAACACACGGCAGCCAGCGCGGGTAGGAAGCAGGCGGTGGCCGCGCGAGGAGGTCGGCGCCGGCGCTCCTGTGCGCTGTCTCAGCCGTGAGAGGAAAGGAAATCAGTGGAAACTTCTCTGTTAAGTCCACTGACATGTGGGGCCTCCTCTCAATTTCTTTTTCCAAATTTTCTTAATTCTGGGGTGCCAAAATATCCTCAGCTACTCACAATTTAATGTGAGACTTAGTCACCAAGTCTTTGTTTGAATTTGAATTCTCAAATTTGAACTATGTTTGGCTAAATTTGCTGCATGTTTAAACTGAAATTCAAATTCAGTTTTGAATTCTTGCAAATTTAGCTCTTGACAAGATGAACTCCAATGAGGATGAAAATTGTTGGGCTTACTCAGAAAAATGTGCTGAATTTGAATATGAAGCTTACTTTTGAATTTGAGTGATGAAAGTTGCTACAATTTGAATTTACATTCAAATTGGCCTCTTTTTCAAATACCTCTCAAAATGCCTCAAAAAGTGTTGGATTTCTATGAAACTTGGACTGAACCTTCCCAAGACTTTTTAAGTTCTAGGGGTGAGCTCAACCTCTCATGTTCATGTGTCCAAATCCCACTTTGTGAAAAGGAAGAGTTTCCCCTCTAATCACTCTTTTGATGGAGGTTACTTGCTCTTCACAATATTTCCTAAGATATCCACAATAAAAACTTGGTGTTGTGAGGTGAAGAAAAGTTTTGGCAAGTCCCTTTTCTTGGTCTTTTACAGTACAACCCGAACATCAGACCTCCATCAGCACCAGTACAGCCGCAGCATCAGTTTGTGCAGCAGCCACGCCCCACTTATCAACCTCGACCAGCAAGACAAGGGCCACAGAACCAACCACAAGATAACAAAGGCCAGGCACCTAAAGTTGGGGTGCAATGTTTCATTTGTGGTGAAGTGGGGCACTATGCTCATAAGTGCCCAAAGAAGAAGCCCATGCAGCCACAGCAGCAGAATGTGATGCGAGGACGGGTGAACCACGTGACCATGGAGGAAGCGCAAGAGGCACCTGACGTGGTAATTGGTAAGTTTCCTGCAAATTTACACATTGTAACCCTATTGTTCAATTCTGGTGCTACCCACTCATTCGTTGCTCAAGGGTTTGTTAAGAAGCATGATCTAGCAACAACACAAATGAACCATATGATAGCAGTGGACTGTCCAGAGGGAGAAATAAGAACAAGACAAGTGTGTCCCAAGGTGAATCTAGACATTAATGGGGTAGTATTTACTGCAAACCTCATAGTGATAGACTCCCAAGGGATAGATATTATTTTGGGCATGGATTGGTTGACCAAACATAGAGGTATCATCCACTGTTCAACAAGAACGGTGGAACTAACTCTCACTAGTGGCACAAAAGTGAAGTTCGTAGCCATGCAAGAAGCTAGGAGGGACATTAAACTCAATCAAGTTGAGGTGGAAGTGGAAGAGATAAGGATTATCAGGGAATATCCAGACGTTTTTCCGGAGGAGTTGCCAGGTATGCCACCAGATTGTGAAGTGGAATTCACGATTGAACTAGTACCTGGAACAGCCCCAATATACAAGAGGCCTTATCAGATGGACTCCAAACAGCTGGAAGAACTCAAAGAACATATAGGAGAATTGACAGAGAAGGGGTATATTCGTCCTAGTTCCTTACCATGGGGAGCTCCAGTGATATTTGTGCCCAAGAAGGACGGAACCCAAAGGTTATGCGTAGACTACCGTGCGTTGAATGAAGTAACCATCAAGAACAAGTACCCATTACCCCGCATTGAAGACTTATTTGATCAGTTGAGGGGAGCTTGTGTGTTCTCAAAAATTAATCTCAGGTCGGGATACCACCAACTAAAGATAAGGCAAACTGACATTCCAAAGACAGCGTTCGTATCTCGGTACGGGCTGCACGAATACACCGTCATGCCGTTCGGGCTAACTAATTGTGGCGGACCGGAATCCGCTCATCCAGGATCGCAGAGGGTGGTGCCACGCGATGCGACACCCGACAGCACACGTCATAAGAACATAATATATTACATGGGAAAAACAACTGAAACTGTACAAACAGGTACAAATTTCAGTTACAACTATTGTTTATATCACACAGCGGAAGACTACACTATACAACTCACGCCCGCCTATTTAGCAAAAGTTGGTTGCCCAGCCCTAGGGCAACCCACACTAGCTGCACTCCTCAGCTCAGCGAGGCGTGTACGGCTCCCACTCAGCCGTGGTCCCCGACGGAGGGTAACCCTCGCCGGTGGACTCGTACTCCGAGTCCGTGGGTGGCTCCTCACCTGAAAAACACTTAAGCAGCAACCATGAGCACGAAGGCTCAGCAAGGCTTAACCGACTCACCTAAGCATGAAACTCTACATGAGGTGTACCATGACATAGGATAGCAATGGTGCAGCAAATGGAAACGCCTACAAGTTCATCCTTAGTTCATCTTTTAGCACCAAGTTAACGGTTCATGAAGCTGAAATTTAGTGAGCAATATTTGGTGGCACACATGTAACAATACAATTATATCATAACAGCAATATTGAATCATAACATTTCATTCGTTAGTCTACGTTACGATGCAGTGAACAAGCGGTACTCGTCACCGCGAGGGACGGCGAATCGACTCGATATACACCTGCAGGGAAAACCCAAAGAGCACGTCACGTACGCCCACCCGTGAAGCTGCACAGCACGCTCACTCGATGTCGTACGGGACAACCTTTCACCCAACAGCCCAAACGTCGAACCGGTCGCACCGAAACGAGCAGGAGGTTCCCCACACGGAGCATCTCTCTATGCCCATTGGCAGATTTCCACCTTGCTGCCCTCAACCTACACCTATAAATCGGTGTGCTATGCCTCGACGCCCGGAGGTTTAGGCTACATCGATTTATCGGGGCCCATATATCCGATATGCCTTCGGTACGTTCAATACTTGTTCAGCAGGGCCGCACACGGCTCGGTCCTCAATCGACACGGACAGGGCTGCGCACACAAGACTTCCTCTTGCTGCGCCCTAGCCCCTGCCTAGTCTCATTTTCATTACTATAGTGATCTCACATCACTCAACCGAACCCGTATGCCCCAATGTCTATCTCGCGAGTAGATTCCAACTACTCGACTTGTACCGAAGTCCTATGACTCATTAAGCATAGCCTGTCTACTCGAGGTCCTTGAGACTACCCTCACTCTTTTAGGAACCTTTGGTTATGCAAGTGGGGTTTCATTCATACTATACCTAATGCACATACATACTTCATATGACACATGTAAACAAAGTAAGACTTTAAAAAAAAGTTAATGCAAACCGGGGCTTGCCTTGTTGCTGCTGATCAGTAGTTAGTTCCTCGTCCGGAAGAAGGAAGTCCAGCACTTCCGTAGTCTCTTCTTCAACGGCTACACATTAATGAAATACTACATGTTGATTTAGATGCAAATGTGAGTTTTAGAGTAAGACTTCTACTATTAGTTCTAATAACCAGCCTCTAACACCTGGAACTTTGTTTAAGAATTTAAATATGAACTGGTGTTGGTGGTTTGGCTTGGACTTAATCACATGGTTAAATGCTAAGTGGCTTTCCCCCTTTTCCACATTAATCCCTTAAGTGGTTAAACAGGACAGGGGTGATCTAGAGCTCCAATGGAGCTGAGAATTTTTGTGTGAGTTCCTTGTCACAAGAAAACTCTCTGGACCAAACATTAGCACTTTTCATGGAGTGGTTTGCTCAGAATAATTCTCTTGGCAAATCAGCAAGGAAGAATTTATTCTGAGGTAATACCCCTGTTCATGCTCAACTTAATGAACTAAAATTTCAATTATAGCTCATAGAGTTTGCATGAATTTTCCTAACATTTTTGGGGTTAAGATTTGCCCAGAACTGAATTTCCAAGTTTTGGAAATTCTCTGAAAATGTTTCTGTATTCAAATGAACACAGCACCTTCCAATTTGAATTGCTCTGACCAAATCAACTCCAAATGGTCTGAAACTTTTACAGGGGTTTACTAATGTCCTAAAGAACATTCTGGCAAAATTTGGGGATTTTTTGATGAACCAAACTCCCTCTAAAATTCTTTTGCTGAAAAGCTTTAAAGAATTTTCCAGAATTAATTAATGGGTTTCATACAAATTGGGTTGTATGTCTGGACAGAGCTAGGCAAGATGAATCCAACCCAATTTGAATCACTAAATTTGGAGCTTCCTAGCAAAAGTTATGGGGTTCTAAAGTTTGCACTAAAACTGGAAATTCCAGAAATGTTTAAATCCTGCGGGTGGGTCCACGTACACGTGTCGACCGCTGGATCCGAGCCACACGGGGCCACAGACTCCTTCCCGAGCGGCCGCACTGGATCCCGGACCACAGAGAATCCCACCCCTTTATCTCCAGCCGCTGACGCGTGGGGCCTACCCCTTCGTCTTCCTCCGGTCACCCGCGCGACCCCGCCGCCAAGCTCGCCGGAGCTCTCGCTGGAGACGGGTTTCGGTCCTCGGAGCTTGCTGAACCTCGCCGCCAGTGCCTATCTCGGCCTGAGGAACATGGTGGTGCCCTCCCCAGAACTTGACAACCACCGGAACGGTGCTCCCGACGGCAACAGCGGCCGGGACCTCACCGGCGACGTCCAACTCGACATCCCATGCACCTTTTTCATTGCGATTTGCTCGGGGAGCTCCGCTGACACCTGCTGGACATGGATATGGGCACCGATCCCCGTGAAAACGGCTGCAACTATGACCTCGTCGGCGACCTAGGCCGGATATCGGCTGTTGCTCGAAAAACTTGGATAACCGCAACCCTAGCCCATGATTCTTGCTGGTTTTCGATCCTAGGTGGTCGTGGCAGGGTGTAGATCGTATGTTTAGCTTGGTACGCCCGGTGATAAGCCAATACTCGTGAATTTTGGGATTTGGGGGAGCTCGGCCTTAAGAACACCGAAGCGTTCCCGGAAGAAATTCTCCCCCGACGGTGCATGAAATGCCGAACGGTAAGGGCAGGCAGAACCAGCACCTTGTGGCGATCGTTTCTTGTGTTGAGCGTCGGGCAGGAGGAAACCTGTGCCGTCCGGCCGCCGGCGATCAGAGGGCGGCGACTCCGGGTGAGCTGCTTCGGATGTAGGCGAGTGGAACCGAGAGGATGGGGAGCGAATTCTCGCCGACCACGGTGCGATCACATGTTTTGTAGCCGGCGCCCTCATCCCCCCGAGCAGGAGGTGGCACGGTGGCTGCGTTGGGACGGGGTCGACCCCGTGCGCTGTCGGCCGCAGGGTGTTCGACCGCGCGCCCGAGTCGGTTTGCTCCCTAGGGTGGCTGACCAGTGGGCCCTCTTCTCCCCTCTAAATCTTTCTTCCCCCTTTCTTTTGTAAATATCCCAGCTACTGAGAATTGAATGGGAGACTTAGCCCCGAAGTACTGGTTTGAATTTGAGTTTTCACATTCGAACTTTGTTTGGTTATATTTTCTTCATGTTTAAACTGAAGTTCAAATTCAGTTTTGAATTCTTGCCAATTTAGCTCCTGACAAGATGAACTCCAATGGGGATGAAAATTGGTGGGTTTACTCAGAAAAATGTGCTGAGTGTAGATATGAAGCTAACTTTTGAATTTGGGTGATGAAAGTTGTTGCAATTTGAATTTACATTCAAATTGGCCTCTTTTTGAAACAACCCAAAAGTACCTCAAAAAGTGTTGAATTTGCATGAGCTTTGGACTGAATCTTCCCAAGACTTTTTAAATTCTAGGGGTGAGCTCAACCTCTCATGTTCATGTGTAGAAACCCTACTTTGTGAAAGTGAAGGCTTTCCCCTCTAATCACTCCTTTGATGGAGGTTACTTGCTCTTCACAATATTTCCTAAGATTTCCACAATAAAAACTGTGGTGTTGTGAGGTGAAGAAAAAGTTTTTGCAAGTCCCTTTTCTTGGGCTTTTACATCCCTCCCCCCTTAAAAGAATCTCGTACCGAGATTACAAAAGAAGAGATAGCGATGTAATAGGGTCTTACCAGTGTTGGGAAGCCATGAACTCCGGGTAATTTGAGCGAAGGAACTCCTCGCTCTCCCACGTCGCTTCTTCGGCGGTGTGGTTACTCCAGGGTATTTTGTAGAACCACAACGTTCTGCTACGCGTGGTTCGGGCTTTCTCATCAATAATTTCCACCGGATACTCATCATATGTTAAATCCGGTTTCAACTCGCCAACGTCTTCGATAGGAACAGCAGCTGTATGCTTCAAACATTTTCGCAGTTGCGAAACATGGAAAACATCGTGAACACCAGCCAGAGATGCCGGTAGTTCCAATCGATACGCCGCTGGTCCACACTTCTCGGTGATAACGTAGGGTCCAATAAAACGGGGAGCGAGCTTCCCCTTCACACCGAACCGGTGCACGCCCTTCAACGGAGACACGCGTAGGTATACGTGTTCCCCAACGTCAAAGTGCAACGGCCTACGCCTCTTATCAGCGTATCTCTTCTGTCGGGATTGTGCGGCTTTTAAATTGGCTTGAATTGTCCGAACGCGCTCTTCGGCATCGTTCACCACATCAACCCCGAATGTGACTCTTTCACCAGACTCGCACCAATTTAATGGGGTGCGGCACTTGCGACCGTAGAGAGCTTCGTAGGGTGCCATCTTGATACTCGCCTGATAGCCGTTGTTGTACGAGAATTCCGCCCATCGTAGGTGATTATCCCAGTTCCTACCATGGTGGATGGCACATGCTCTCAACATGTCCTCCAGAACTTGATTCACCCTCTCTGTCTGGCCATCTGTCTGAGGGTGATAGGTGGAGCTCCTGATCAACTTAGTACCCAATGCAGCGTGTAGCTGCTCCCAAAAGCGAGATACAAATAATGCACCTCGATCTGAGACAATGGTCTTGGGTACCCCGTATAGGCATAGAATCTTCGCTATGTATAGCTCCGCATATTTGCCGGCATTGTAACGTGTATTCACCGGAATGAAGTGAGCCGTCTTGGTTAACCGATCAACGATTACCCATATGGAATCATGCTTGTTGGCTGTTAGGTGTAATCCCACAATGAAATCCATGCTCACATCTTCCCATTTCCATGCCGGAATCTTCAGGGGTTGCAACAGCCTTGATTTCTTCATGTGATCAGCTTTCACTCGTCTACACGTATCGCACTCGGATACGTACTTAGCTACCTCCCGCTTCATCCATGTCCACCAAAATTTCTTTTTCAAATCTTGGTACATTTTGTTGCTGCCCGGATGAATGGAGTATTTAGACAAGTGAGATTCATCGAGGATCTTTTTCCTCAACTCCATATCTCGGGGTACGACTATGCGGTCATTGAACCACAGCGTCCCCTCATCATCTTTCCGGAAACATTTAATTTCTCCATTGTCTATCCGTCTCCGGAGATGTGCCATGCCTTTATCCGTTTTCTGAGCTGCAATGATGTCCTCCCTAATAGTAGGGATGAGGGCAAGGTTGTACAGCGATCCATAAGGAACCAAGTATAAACTTGGCTCTTCCTCCTCCACCGGTGTAATGGTGAGGTGATGGACATGTGATTTCCAACTCACCGCGTCGGCAACCACATTCTCCTTGCCGGGGTGGTAATGGATTTCAATCTCATAATCTTTGATCAGTTCTAACCACCTCCTCTGCCTCATGTTCAGCTCCTTCTGGGTGAAAATGTATTTCAAGCTCTTGTGGTCGGTGTAGAGATGCACCAAGTTCCCCAGGAGATAGTGCCTCCACATTTTTAGCGCCAACACCACGGCAGCAAGTTCAAGATCGTGAGTCGGGTAGTGCTGCTCATGGTTCCGAAGTTGGCGTGAGCCATAAGCGACCACACGTCCTTCCTGCATCAACACGCAGCCGAGCCCAATACCGGACGCGTCACAATACACGTCGAAGGGCTTTGTTGTATCCGGCTGAGCTAACACCGGGGCTGTTGTGAGATGCTTCACCAGTGTTCGGAACGCTCCTTCACATGCCGTGTTCCAAACATATTTTGTCCCTTTCTTCAGCAACTCTGTCATCGGCTTAGCGAGCTTGGAGAAGCTTGGAATGAATCTCCGGTAGTATCCCGCTAACCCAAGGAAGCTTCTAACTTCATGAACTGAAGTGGGAGCTTTCCATTTCAACACTTGCTCTATTTTACTTGGGTCAACCGCAATGCCTTCAGCTGAGATGATATGTCCCAAGAATGGCACTTGGCTGATCCAAAATTCGCATTTGCTGAACTTGGCATAGAGCTTGTGGTCTCGCAATCGTTGAAGAACGATCCGTAAGTGTTCGGCATGCTCGGCTTCTGTCTTGGAGTAAACCAAGATATCGTCGATGAACACTACCACGAACTTGTCCAGCTCCGGCATGAACACCGAGTTCATGAGATACATGAAATGGGCTGGAGCATTTGTGAGACCAAAGGACATGACGAGATATTCGTATAAGCCGTATCTCGTCGAGAACGCCGTCTTCGGGATATCCTCCGCCCGGATCTTGATCTGGTGATATCCAGAGCGAAGGTCCATCTTTGTGAATATGCTTGCCCCCACAAGTTGATCAAACAAGATGTCAATACGGGGCAGTGGGTACTTATTCTTGATGGTGACGGCGTTGAGCGGCCGGTAATCCACACACAGCCTCAGGGTTTCATCCTTCTTCTTTACAAATAGCGCCGAGCATCCCCAAGGCGAGGAACTCGGCCTAATGAAACCCTTGCTCAACAGATCATTGAGCTGTTCTTTCAGTTCCGCCAGCTCATTTGGAGCCATCTTGTATGGTCTCCGTGATATGGGCGTAGTCTCGGGTGCGAGCTCGATCTTGAACTCGACATCCCGCTCAGGTGGCATGCCCGGAAGATCGTCCGGGAACACGTCGGGATACTCCCGGACTACGGGGATGTCTTCTAACTTGAGAACTTCAGCATTATTAATTGCTAAAACTTCCTGGACTGGCGTGTCTAACACCATGGAATGCGGACGGTGGAATGGAGAATTTAAGTGAACCGTCCGTGTCCGAGTCTCTATGACAGCACCATGGTATTGCAGCCATGACATCCCTAAGATTGCATCAATCTTTTGTCCCATAAGGATTATCAAGGTGGTGGGATATAGTTTCCCACCTAAGCACAGAGGTGCCTTTGGAATCATCATATTAGCTGAAATCTTCCCTCCCGGTGAGCAGATCATATAAGTGCAGTCGGTTGGGAAGACTTGCAATTGATGTTTAGCCACATAGGATGCACTTATAAATCTGTGGGTTGCACCAGAATCAAATAATATGACGATGGCTTGATGGTTGAGAGTAAACGTACCCGCCAGCACGTTGTCTCCCTCTCGGGCGTCCTCATTGTCGAGGTTGCGGACGCCCCCAGTCCGCTGACCATCCTTCTTCACCGGAGGTCGGCCTCGAGCACCGTCCTGGAACTGGGCTTGCCCGCTGCTCGGCTGCCCCTGGGGACAGTCCTTCACGAAGTGGCCCGCCTGGCCACACGTGAAGCAGGTGAAACGGGGCGGTCCCCCGCTAATCGGTGGACGGAAACCCGGGGCGCGTTGTGGCGGTTGAAACGCCCGGGGTACCGTCTGCTGCTGCTGCTGTCTTGGTGGTGGCATCGGCGGATGGATCGGGGGTGCTTGGAACGAACGTCCCCCGAACTGATGAGGTCGCGCCGGTGGACGCCACTGCTGCCCGGATGGTGTCCGATACACCATACGGTACTTCTGGGGAGCGCCACTCCCACCGCTGGGTGGAGCGTTGCGCTTCCGCTGCTCAGCTGCCAACTCCCGCTGAGCATCCCCTTGCATGATCGCGGCATTGACTAAGTCGTTGAATGTGCCGCGGTTCCACTGTACGAGGTGGGTCTTTATTTCGGGGTGTAACCCCCGATAGAAGTGCTCCCTCTTCTTCTCCTCCGTGGAGATGTAGTCTGACGCATACTGCGCTAGATGGTTGAAGGCACGGGAGTAGTTGTGGGCACTCCTCCCGCCCTGCTTCAGTTCCAAAAATTCTTGGAACTTCCTCTTCATTATTCCGGGAGGGATGTGATAGGCGTGGAACGCCTCCCGGAACTCTGTCCATTCCACGGCATGGCCAGCCGGACGTGAGGCGACATAATTCGCCCACCACGCACCAGCGGCACCGTGGAGCTGCTGTGCTGCGAACAGAGTCTTCTGCCGCTCCGTACACTGGAGCAGCCCAAACTTGGACTCGATGGTCCGCAGCCAGTTGTCAGCCTCCAGTGGTTCTTCAGCTTCGGTGAACACTGGAGGGTGCGTACTCATGAAATCCGAGTACGACACTTCGCGGGGCTCTCGAGGCCCTCGCTCTTGACATCCTCCCGCCTGGGACGTATTCTGCACGATAGTGCGGAGCAGGTCGGTCTGCTCCTCACGACCTCCCACCAATGCCGCTATCACATCCGCTAGAGTAAGCGGAGGCGGCGGTGGTGGCTGCTGCTGCGGGGTGCTGTCGTAGGCCGGTGGCTGGGAGTCGTCACCTCCCTGTTGGCTAGAGCCACCAACCTCGTGCGTGGTCCTAGTATGAACCATCTGCAACCACACGACAATAATCATCAGTCCCGCAACATTTTGCATGCAGTCCAGAGAAAATAGGCGTAAAACATAATGACAATAATTCATGCGATACATCTCGTATGTAGATAATGTAATAACTTTGCACAAGCTACACCATTACCAGACCAAACACAAGCTAGTTTAATCCAACTTGATGAACCTCCACTTTGGAAGCTCATCATAACTAGGTTTGGCCACCACGAGACATTATTATTGCGTTATCATCACGTATAACACCCTTAGGGTACAACAACCTTTTCAATGAGTTCAACTGTTATTCTTCTGTCAGAATGACCAGTTTCTACCTATTCCAAGTTTTGATCTGGTTCTGGGCATTTTCATGACTCAAGTTGAATACCAAAGTTAAAATTAACTGCAGTATCTTTCCAACGAGTACTCATTTGCCCCCAGATCAGCTTTGGTTAAAAAGTTATGCTAATTCAAATTCAGCAGAATTTCTGGAAGAATTTTAGCAGCACCTCCCTTGGAAGTGGCTGTTTTCAACCCTGGTTTCCACTGAAATCCGTGCTGAAATTTCAGAAATTTGAATTGCAAAGATGTCACACATCTTCTACTCTTTCTAAGGATGTATTATATGACAATTTTAGATTTTTCTACTGGGAGTTATGTTTGAAAAACAGAACAGTCCAGAGAATGTTTAACTCTGTCCTGGTTCTGGACAGTTTACATTCCTCTGGGATTTAAGCCATCTTACGGTGAGTTTCAGCTCTGGAAGTCTACAACAAAGTTGTATAGTACTTGAATACCTTTCCAGAACTATATAGCACACCTCCCTGGGATAAAAGACCTGTGAGTTAGGCCCTGTTGAAGATCAGCAAACTTGCTGTCCAAAACAGAGCACTCTGTTTTTCATCCCTTTAACTATCCTGGTCCACTATGCCATTCTTATACCCAATCAGGGTCTTAATTGTTGAACCTAATGATTTTAGTTCCTTGTTCTCAATATTTTCATGCATATGCCTACAATATCTCGGTACTACGTTCCTCACCAAAGAAAATCCTAACCGTATTATACCGGTATATACGTCTCAAGTGTGGCACTAAACGGTCTCTCGCACACGTTTACTACACGGATACATACGTGGTTAGTACCTGCAGAAGACCACACAATAATGGTGCACTCAATGGTTATTCATTTCAGGCAGTTCCCTATTTGAAAGTAAATACAAACGCCCGTATCATTGTCATACGGCCGTCCTTGAGCTAAGTCACGTCTCAAGGCACGTGATCGTGTTTCAACACCACACGACGGGGAACCCGAGTATTTCATGAATGGGTCGTCACGGTTGGGAATGTTATCAACTCAACAGATACCACCTACTGCCCTGCAGGGCACGCCGATGGCAAGCGCTGCGTACGTCCTCCTGGGCTATTTCCAGACGAACACACTCTCGCGTTACTGACCACGCGATGGGGTCTCCACTTACTTGCCTAATG